>CM046949.1:88066385-89316385 GCA_025698515.1 Gossypium sturtianum | reverse complement strand
AATAAAATATATCGAAATAAACTTTGAAGAAACACCTTACCTTAATCGATGATAAACTCAACTCTAATCGATTCGACTTGTGACTAAGAATGAGTCAACAAAAACAAAATGAAAGTTTCGGCCAACCCCTCAATACACCGATTCGGTCAAGGAAGAGAGTGTGCCCAACACCCAAAAGAAAAAGAAAAGAAAAATGGATATAGTGTTATGTGGTTCGGCTATTGGAGAAAAAGAACAAGGATGATTCGACCTCTATGTAAAATTGATTAAAGAAAATGAGAGAAAGGTTGAAGAATTAATAAGGAAAGAAAAAGAAGAGATGGACAAGAGAAATGTCAAAGTTTCGGCTAACACTATGAAAGAGATTAACAAAAAGAGAGACTTGTGTTTTGGAAACCAAAGAAAAGATTGGAAGAAAAAGGCACCAAAATGATAAAAGAATAACAGATGGCTAAGGCAAAGATGAAAAGAAGAAAAGAAAAATGCTCCCAAATGGTCTCGATTTTAGGTAAGGAAAAGAGGTACCAAATGAACAAAGAAAAGACTTTCAAAAAAGAAATCAAAAGCTCTTCAAAATGCCTAAAAAAATTCGGCAAACCCCTCCCCCTTACCAAAACCAATTACACCTTAACCAAAAAGATGCATGTTGACCAAAAATTCCTTCCCTTGGCAACTCCTAAAATTTGGCCAACATGTTTCCTCCCTTGCCTTTTTATTTGATTTCTTTCCTTCATTTTCCCTTGTTTTCCTCCTTACCATAATCCTTAGTCATCTTTCCATAAATAAAAAGTCTTCCTTACCTTAATTATCACCATGGCCGACACTTGGAAGAGAAACACAAAAATAAATCCCAAAATTTGCAATATATGAGATTCGAACCTCTTCCCTCCATGCTCTCCACTTGACGCCACACCACTCCACCATGTGCTCCACTTGTGCTAGCAAAGCACACTCTTATTTCCTTAAATATTGATGCCACTTGCCTTCTCCCCTTAAGGGCTTAAACACAAAAATTTTACTAAGGCCCAACTTAACCCCAAGCCTTCTTAGGACCCCCAAACATACAAAATTAACATTCTCAACTAGCCTATTGCATGATATAATGCAAAGCATAAAATTTTGAATTTCAGGATGTTACAATTCTACCCTCTTAAAGAAATTTCGTCCTCGAAATTTACCTGATTAGAAGAAATGAGGATATTGTTGCCGAATCGTGTCCTCTGGCTCCCATGTAGCTTCCTCTGACCCGTGATTACGTTATAAAACTTTGACTAACGGAATCGACTTCCTTCTCAGCACTTTAGTATCCCGATCTAAAATCTGCACTGGCTCTTCTTCAAATGACAAGTCAGGTCTTATCTCAACTTCCTCTCTGGCACGATATGAGATGGATCTGAGCGATAACGCCTTAACATCGAGACATAAAATACACTACGTATCTGACTTAACTCCAGAGGTAACTCCAGCTGATAAGCCACTGGCCCAACACGCTTCAGTACACGGTATGGTCCGATAAATCTAGGGCTTAACTTGCCTTTCCGCCCAAATCTTAAGATCTTCTTCCAAGGTGAGACCTTCAGAAAGACTTGATCTCCCACCGTAAACTCTATATCCTTACACTTCAGATCCGCGTACGATTTACATGCGCTCTGGCCCAAAGCTTTTTAAAGCGAGCCCGAATTACCTTAACTTTTCCTCCGTCTCTCGAGATCAACTCGGGACCCAATAACTCGTCGCTCTCCTAGCTCGATCCGGCCAAGTAGAGTCACGACACCTACGACCTTACAACGCCTCGTAGGGTGCCATCTGGATACTGGATTGATAGCTGTTGTTGTATGCAAACCCTGCCAATGGTAGAAAATCTTCCCAACTACCTCTGAAGTCGATCACACAGCCCCTTAACATGTCTTCTAAAATCTGGATAACCCTCTCCGACTGACCATCAGTCTGCGGATGAAACACCGTGCTGAAATTTAGCCTTGTACCCAAAGCTTCATGTAAAGCCCTCCAGAACCGTGATGTAAACCTAGGATCCCTGTCGGATATGATAGACACTGGTACCCCATGTAACCTCACGACTTCTGCTACATACAACTTGCCTAACTTCTGTAATGAATAATCCGTACGAACAGGTAGGAAATGAGTAGTCTTCGTTAACCGATCCACAATCACCCATACTGAATCCTTCTTAGTAAGCGTTAAGGGTAACCCACTAACAAAGTCCATCGTTATCCTTCCCCATTTCCATAATGGAATTTTCACCGGTTGTAGCAACCCTGACGGCAATTGATGCTCCACCTTCACCTGCTGACATGTTAAGCACTTGCTCACGAAATCAGTAACCTCCCGTTTCAACCCTGGCCACCAATACTGCTCACGAAGATCTCGGTACATCTTATTTCCCCGGGGTGCATAGCATATGGGCTACTATGCGCCTCACGCAGAATCATTTGTCGCAATTCTAAATCTCTGGGCATACAAACTCTTTCGCGAAAACACAATACTCCATCACTATTTAATCCAAAATCCCCTATCTCACCACTTTCCACTTGTTGAAGTCGAGAACCCAACGCTTCATCTATCAACTGCTTTTCCTTAATCTGATTTACCCATGCAGGCTTCACTAGAAGTTCGGCTAATAGGCTACCATCTTCATAAAGGCTGAGATGAGCAAACATTGCTCTCAAATCCGATATCACTTTACGACTCAACGCATCTGCCACTACGTTAGCTTTTCCTGGATGATACTCGATTGAGAAGTCATAATCCTTCAACAGATTCATCCCACCTCCACTGTCTTAAGTTCAACTCTTCCGGGTAAGGAGGTACTTGAACTCTTATGATCCGTATAGATAATCGACTTCTCCCATATGAATATTGTCTCCATATCTTGAGCAAACACCACCGCAACTAACTCCAAATCATGCGTGGGATAATTTATCTCATGCGGCCTTAATTGACGAGATGCATAAGCCACCACTTTTCCCCCTTGCATCAACACACATCCCAAGCCCGTGTGTGACACATCACAATAAACATTGAACTCTTTACCAGCCTCAGGCTGAATCAATATTGGTGCTTCTGTCAGAATCTTCTTCAATTTCTCAAAGCTCTCTCGCTGCTTATCCGACCACACAAACGGTACTCCCTTACACAACAGCTTAGTTAGGGGTGCAGCAATCAACGAAAACCCTTCAATGAATCGCCTGTACGACCCAGCCAAACCTAGAAAACTCTGAATTTCTGCCACTAACTTCAGTGGCTTCCAATCCAATACAGCCTCGACCTTTCGGGGATCAACTCTAATTCCTTCGGCAGACATAACATGCCCCAAAAAGGTCACCTCCTTCAACCAAAATTCACACTTACTGAATTTGGCATACAGCTGCTTCTCCCTCAAAATCTACAATACTACCCATAGATGCGAATCATGCTCTTCTTTAGTCCTTGAGTACACCAAGATGTCATCTATGAATACCACCACAAACTGGTCTAGATAGGGTTGGAAGACTCGGTTCATCATGTCCATAAATGCAGCTGGTGCATTTGTCAACCCGAACGGCATCACCAAGAACTCGTAATGCCCATAACGAGTTCAGAACGCAGTCTTGTGAATATCCACCTCCTTGACCTTAAGCTGGTGATACCCCGATCTCAAGTCTATTTTCGAGAAAACTGAAGCTCCTCGCAACTGATCTAACAGATCATCGATCCTCGGTAACGGATACTTGTTCTTGATCGTCAACTTATTTAATTGCTTATAATCGATGCACATACGCATCGACCTATCCTTTTTCTTAACGAATAAAACCGGCGCTCCCCATGGTGACACACTTGGTCGAATAAATCCACGATCCATCAACTCCTGAATTTAAGCCTTAAGTTCCACAAGCTCCTTCGGCGCCATTCTGTAAGGGGCAATGGACACCAGAGCCGTCCCTGGAAATAGCTCAATGCCAAACTCCACCTCCCGATCCGGAGGTAATCCTGGAAGCTCCTCAGGAAAAACGTCTGAAAACTCTTTCACCGTTCTAACACTTTCTACCGACAATTCTTTGGCATCCAAAGCACTGATAAAGGCTAGGAATGCTCCACACCCTTTCCGCACCAACTTTTCTACCTTTAAAGCAGATACCACATTAGACAGATAGTTCCGTCTTTCACCTATCACCATCACTTCCTTATCCTCCGAAGTTCTTAGTACCATCTGCTTTGTAGCACAATCCAAGTTCGCACGATGCTTAACCAGCCAGTCCATGCCCAAAATAAGATCGAACTCACCGAATGCAAGTTCCATCAAGTCCGCCAGAAATACTACTCCCTGAACTTCTAAGGGCACACCCTTAAATATCTTATTTACTACCACCGACTGTCCTAAAGGGCTAATTACAGTTGTTTCTCTAGCAATAATCTCATACCTAATATTCAGAGTTCCAGACACAGTACACGCAACATACGAATGGGTGGATCCAATATCTATCAAAGTAATAACAGGTACATCATATATAAAGAACATACCGGTTATGACATTCGGTGCATCGCCATCCTCTCGACGCCTGACCGCATAGACCAACTCTGGCTATCTCGCCTCTGTATTACCCCTGTTATCGGTACCTCTACCCGGTGCACCCTAACCTCGTCCTACACCATTACCACCTCGACCTGGCCCACGGCCTCTCTGCGGCTGCTGAGCACCTCCTGTTGGCTGCGCAAATCTGTTATGAACTGCCTGAGTTTGATCAGGCTTTCGAGGGCAATCTTTAAACCGATGGTCCTTGGATCCACATCTGAAACAACCACCAGTTCTCTTCCAGCATTCTCCCAAGTGAAGTTTCCCACAATCTACGCAAGGCTGTAACTGATTAGTAGTAGCTTGAACTCTCACTCGAGCTGGCTCCTCATTCCTGGGCCTTTTCTGAAACCCTCTAGCAGGACCTGAGTACCCAGAATCCCTCTTGTTCCTGCCCCTATCCTTATCTCAGTTTTGCCGCTCCGAGTGCTTAACTTCCTACGCAATTTTAGCTTTTTCTACCAGTGTAGCAAAATTCCTCTCCTTCTGTGGGGCTATCAATACCCGCAACTCATCACGCAACCCGTCCTCAAAATGCACACAGTGTTCATAATCAGTCAGCACTATTCCCCGGGCATACCGACTCAGATGCAGAAACTCTGCCTCGTAAGCTGCCACAGATTTACCTCCTTGGACCAGATTCAAGAATTCCTTCCTTCGGCCATCCACATAACTAGCCCCGACATATTTTCCTTGAAAGGCGATCTTAAAGAATTCCCAGGTAATACTATCAGCCTGAGTGCCTTCCCGAACAGTGAGCCACCACTGATACGCCTCGTCTCTCAACAACGACACCACCCCTTTCAGTTTCTGCTCAGCGGTGCAATCCAAGTTGTCTATAATCCGCTCCACTGCCTCAAGCCAGTACTCCACTACATTAGGGCTACACCCGAAATACCCCTAAAAACTTCAGCCCCATTCGATATGAGTCACTCCGATATTGACCCACGAGCTGCCGACCCAGTTCTTGCCCCAGCAACCCTTTCTAGAACTCGCAACATCACTTGGGACAGAGCGTCGTCCTCTCTCATTCGATCATGTGACCCAGCTTCAGTCACAGGTGACGCAGGGGCGTCTATTTTCGGCATATGCCTCGATGCCTCAGATACAACTCTAGCACCTCAGCCTCTACCACGGCCACGTCTACCGCGTCCACGTCCTCTAGCGCTCATGTTTATTAAATCGATTTAATCTGATTAAGAGTCTTATGAATCAGTATTCTATTCAATGTTTATTAAACAGTGTTTTATGGAATATAGGAAGTAAAGTTGAATTCGCAATACGTATTCTAAGGTCTCAATCTCTATAGTTTAAGCTCCTAAAGCTAAAAGTTCTAGAGTATTTCTACAGTCATACCACAATAATCATAAAATGAAAACATAAACTTACTTGACTTAGTGCCGGATACCCGTGGTGCCATACTTCCTTTAGATCATGCATTTATAATTTAAAAATTTTAAACAGCTTTGGAAAACGCTTTTGAACCCAAACAACAGCCGAGTTTTGCAACTAGGCTCTGATACCATAAAATGTAACACCCCAAACCCGGCCCATGCGATACGACCGGATCTGACATGTCACATGAATAAAACGTGTTAAAGAACTTGTAGTTCGTACTAAAATAAGTATTATTTGAAAAAAAACCAGTTTGAAAAAAAAATATTCGATAAAATACTACTAATCTCGAGAGTTTAATTGAAGAATTGATATTCAAATTCGTGATATTTTTAAAATCGTGACTTTTGAAAATAATGTCGATAATCCGAAAGGGAATCTGAGTTAAATTATTTATAAATATGTTATAAAATCCTTTTGTTAATTAACTTTGGAAAAACCGTTATTTATGATTTTAGAAAAAGCCCCGTTTTAAACAATTTAAGTAAAATAATAAATACGTCCAAACATAAAGCAAATTAAAGTCTATCCCAGAGGCCTTATTACAACTTTAAACCCAAAATAGTAAAAGTAATAAAGTAAACGTAAATAGAAATCTAAAGTTAAAAAAAAACACCATTTCCGAAGTATGGCCTCCATCGAGTCATCCATGGCCCAAGTCCACCTCACTGAGCATTACCTGCAAGGGTTAAGGAAAAGGGGTGAGTTACTAAAACTCAGGGTATAATCCCCTTACCATCATCCACTGGGCCTGAATTCATTTAGCAATAACTTGGGCTTAAGCCCATTTACATAATCAATAACAAAATGAAGTTAATGTATGCAACCCAACCCATCCATCCATCACACCCCCGACCAGCCAATCACACCTGTGGGGATCAAGTCAACCCACCCCGTCGCTCACACCAATCGCTGCAGTCAAGCTGCTTTTCATAATATTTGTGGCAGAGCCACCGGAGTATCGCTATGATCAAGCCGCTTTCATATAGTATTTTCGTGGTCAAGCCACTGAAATCATAAGTAAACATTATAATGAATATTTTGTGGCAATGCCACCAGGCTACACTGCTCTTCATACATTTTTCCCAACCCATGCGATATGTAACATGCAACATACATAATAAACTATAATATCCACATATATGTACAACAATCATTAATCCAATAATTTATTACGGTGAATCGGCACATTATAGAACTTTGTAATTCGGCTAACTAAGGCATTTTAGCAATTCGGCCCATAGGAGCATTTTCGTAAATCGGCCCATAGGGGCATTTTCGTAAATCGGCCCATAGGGGCATTTTCATAATTCGGCCCATAGAGGCATTTTCGTAAATTTAATAATTTTAATACCGATTTTGACAAATCTATAGAAATAATGTAGTTAAAGCAAATTTCTCGATTTGTGCCATATTACGATTTTTAGCCATATAAATAATAACGATCTATTTTCCAACGTGATATCTAATCATGAATCTACGGGATTTTGGTGTGAGATTACACACCTGATTACGGTAAGAATTAATCCTTCTTGATCATCAGCACCTAAATCATCATTACTCTCAATTAATCCAACAAACGAGATTTTATTAGTCTAAATCTAAATCTAACGATCTATTGAAACGCTTACCCTTACTATCGTGAACGACCATGATTTGTCTATTTTCACCGAATGATGGTCCACAACCCGATGGAAAATTTTGAACCGCCGATACTGCCCTTCTTTGAACTTAGGAGTAGGAATTGCAAATCCACTCCTTTTGTCTCCTACTATCGCTTTTCCTTTCAAATCGTTACCACTTGCCTCCATTGAAAAGATCTCGGTTAGAAAGTTATATGATGAGAGAATGTATTTGTTTTGGAATAGGATTTGGCTTACCACTTATTCCGAAGAAACAACGAGTGGATGAAACGAGCGATTTAATCCCTATAATAACCGTTTAGACAAATCCATCGATTCATTTTAGCGGAATCACCACACAATAAAATATATCGAAATAAACTTTGAAGAAACACCTTACCTTAATCAATGATAAACTCAACTCCAATCGATTCGACTTGTGACTAAGAATGAGTCAACAAAAACAAAATGAAAGTTTCGGCCAACTCCTCAATACACCGATTCGGTCAAGGAAGAGAGTGTGCCCAACACCCAAAAGAAAAAGAAAAGAAAAAGGGATATAGTGTTATGTGGTTCGGCTATTGGAGAAAAAGAACAAGGATGATTCGGCCTCTATGTAAAATCGATTAAAGAAAATAAGAGAAAGGTTGAAGAATTAATGAGGAAAGAAAAAGAAGAGATGGACAAGAGAAATGTCAAAGTTCCGGCTAACACTATGAAAGAGATGAACAAAAAGAGAGACTTGTGTTTTGGCAACCAAGGAAAAGATTGGAAGAAAAAGGCACCAAAATGATAAAAGAATAAAAGATGGCTAAGGCAAAGATGAAAAGAAGAAAAGAAAAGTGCTCCCAAATGGTCTCGATTTTAGGCAAGGAAAAAAGGTACCAAATGAACAAAGAAAAGACTTTCAAAAAAGAAATCAAAAGCTCTTCAAAATGCCTAACAAAATTCGGCACACCCCTCCCTCTTACCAAAACCGATTACACCTTAACCAAAAAGATGCATGTTGACCAAAAATTCCTTCCCTTGGCAACTCCTAAAATTTGGCCAACATGTTCCCTCCCTTGCCTTTTTATTTGATTTCTTTCCTTCATTTTCCCTTGTTTTCCTCCTTACCATAATCCTTAGTCATCTTTCCATAAATAAAAAGTCTTCTTTACCTTAATTATCACCATGGCCGACACTTGGAAGAGAAACACAAAAATAAATCCCAAAATTTGCAATATATGGGATTCGAACCTCTTCCCTCCATGCTCTCCACTTGACGCCATACCACTCCACCATGTGCTCCACTTGTGCTAGCAAAGCACACTCTTATTTCCTTAAATATTGATGCCACTTGCCTTCTCCCCTTAAGGGCTTAAACAAAAAAATTTTACTAAGGCCCAACTTAACCCCAAGCCTT
This sequence comes from Gossypium sturtianum, assembly GCA_025698515.1. Lineage (NCBI taxonomy): Eukaryota > Viridiplantae > Streptophyta > Magnoliopsida > Malvales > Malvaceae > Gossypium > Gossypium sturtianum. The sequence continues at coordinate 89,307,393 of CM046949.1, read as the reverse complement.
CTTAGGACCCCCAAACATACAAAATTAACATTCTCAACTAGCCTATTGCATGATATAATGCAAAGCATAAAATTCTGAATTTCATGATGTAACAAATAGCCTATTTTTGTCCACACGGGCAGAGACACGGGCGTGTGTCTCAGCCGTGTGTGACACACGGTCATATTACACGGCCATGTGTCCCCTGGTGTTAAAATTGAAATGAAGTCAGTATGCTCCACACGGTCTCACACACGGGTGTGTGATCGGTCGTGTGGTACAAATCAGTATACCCCCTAATTGGCACACAGCCTGGCACACAGGCATGTGACTTGGCCGTGTTGCATAAGTCAGTATACCCAATAGGTTTGGCACTGTAACACCCCTTACCAGTATTCAATGCCAGAATAGAGTACGAGGCATTACCGGACATATAACACAAACATTCATACAAATCGAATCATAAAATTTGCGTCCAAATTAAAACCATCCACATTCAATCATAAAGTCTAATACAAGCCTATGAGGCCCAAAACGTGCATTGGAAGTGGTTTGGGACTAAACCGAGAACTTAGGAAATTTTTACAAAACTTAGAAAATTTTTGCTAACTGCAGGGCTCACACGCTCGTGTGGTCTAATGGACACGCCCGTGCTTCAGACCGTGTTCAATTTAGGGTGCTCTCTGACTTGTGCCACACGCCCGTGTACAAAACTGTGTGGTTAATTAATATAATTCGAATTCAGTGCAGGTTTCACACGGCCAAGACACACGCCCGTGTTCTAGGCAGTGTAGCACACACAGCTGAGACACACGCCCGTGTCTCTGCCCATGTGTTATATTCTGGACATTCTATTTTTCAAAATTAAGGTGCAGGGGACACATGGCCGATACACACACCCATGGGGCAAGCCGTGTGTCGCACACAGCCTAGACACACGCCCGTGTGTCTGCCCATATGGACAAAATAAGGCTATTTACCAAACCATTTTCCACCCTTTTAATGCACACACCTACATAACATAACATAGCACCAATTCAAGCTTATACATACAACCAAATCATCCACAATCAAGACATCAACACATCATTACATGCTAACATCTATCATATATAAACATCACATAAATTATCAACTCAAATCATGCAAGTTTCCACATTCATGAAAGGCATCATCATATGAATATACTTATACCAATATTAGCCAATTTCAAATGGCCTTATACAAAATGAACTTCTAACCAACATAAGCCAACACATTTGGCCAAATCAATTATGACACATAATAAAATGACCAAGTCCCCTATACATGCCATAACTCAAAATGTTGAATTCATTGATACCAAAATAATTGTTGGTAGTGTGTATGGATCTCCGACGATCTCCGAACCCTGAGCTAGCTTGGTGACATTATAAGACAAGGGAAAGAAAAGGGGAGTAAGCTATATAGCTTAGTAAGTGCTTATGCAAATAATAAGCATCATAACCACACATTTAACATACAATTATCATGATAAAAGTTAACATGAATGTTAAAATCTTATAATCATAACTTACTCAATCACCACCTTACCAAGGGTTCATCACATATCGAGCTCATTACTTATGAGTTTTACGTACATAACTGTACCAACTCGCATCATAGTCATATCTTTTCACAACTTTGACATTCCCGTTGAACACTCGGAATATTAACGGATACTTGGAAATCTTGCACAGAAGTGCCATATATGTAGCTAAAGCTACCTCATATCTCATAATACATATAAGCTCGCTTTCGAGCTATTCACGGGCCTGCTCACACAAGCAGTCAGTCAGGACGTAGCTATACAGAGCTGCTCACACAAGCTGTCAGGTATCCACAACACATGCCGGACTACCCAGCCACTAGTAGGACGTACAAGACCAGCACCCGGATCACATAATCCCATATACACATGGGTTCCTAGTGACATGTCACTCGTATCCTATTCTATTCCTAAGGTTCAATCGAGATTTCTCATTTGTCGAAACTTTGTCAAATACGTCCAAAGAGTCAATCAAAATTCATACAATATTAAAAGCATTTAAAACATAAATATAACAATGCATTATTTACATAAGAACTTACCTCGATACAAAAATAGTAGAATTGGACCTAATCGCAAACACTTTGTTTTTCCCACGATCTAGGTCCGAACCTCATTTTTCTTGATCTATAATAACAAAATTAACTCATTTAATACTCATATTATTCAATTTAGCCCAAAAATCGTATTATGGCAGAATTACATTTTTGCCCCTAATGTTTCACATTTTTACAATTTAGTCCCTAGGCTCGTAAATTGAAATGTATTCCATTTCTTCAAAACCCAAGCCTATCCGAACCATTTTCATACTCATACCAGCCCACATTTTCCATTTAATCACACTTTTACTACTCATTTTATAACTTTTACAAATAAGTCCTTTTTGACATTTTCATCAAAAATCACCTAGTAAATGTTGTTTATCTAACACCAAACATACATTTTCTACCATTAGACATCAAAATACACAAATATCTATCTGGGTAAAATTTTATACTTTGACAATACTTCAAAATAGTCCTTGGAAAAGCTAGATTAGGTTACAAGGATCTCAAAAACATAAAAATCATTAAAAACGGGGCTAGAATGGACTTACAATCGAGCTTGAAAGTGGCCAAAACCTTAGCTATGTCTTCTCTACAATATTCGGCCATGGGGGACTAAATTAATGAAGATGAAGACTTTTATTTAGTTGTTTTGTCTTTATTTACTAGATTATCAAAATGCCCTTCACTTAAACTTTGAAATTTTTCACTAACCATGCCCATTTTTTTTCCATACTAAGCATAATGGTCTAATTAATATCTAAGGACCTCCAATTTAAAATTTCATAACAATTAGACACCTCTAGCTTCTAGAACACGCATTTTGCACCTATTGCAATTTAGTCCTTTTAACTAAATTAAGTGTCCAATCGATAAAATTTTTGAGCGAAATTTTCACGAAATAATTCCATGAAACTGTAGACCATAAAAATATAATAAAAACAAATCTTTCTACGTCGAATTCATGGTCTCAAAACCACTGTTCCAACTAGACCCAAAATCGAGCTGTTACAACTCTACCCCCTTTAGGGATTTTCGTCCCCAAAAATCTTACCAGAAAATAGGTTCGGGTAATGTTTTCTCATAGCTTCCTCAGGTTCACACGTAGCCTATTCGACCCCATGTCGTAGTCATAAAACTTTAACCAGGGCTATACTTTTATTTCTCAACTGTTTAACTTCCCGATCTAAAATCTTGATCGGTTCTTCACCATACGTCATATCCGATCGAATCTCAATCTCTGTTGGAGAAATCACATGTGAAGGATCAGAACGATATCGTCGCAACATCGACACATGAAACACATTATGGATCCTTTCCAACTCTGTCGGTAAAGCTAACCGATATTCTATTGGCCCTATTCTTTCAATAACCTCATACGGCCCAATGAAACGTGGACTCAACTTGCCTTTACGGCCAAATCTCAGGATCTTCTTCCACGGAGATACTTTCAGAAATATTTTATCACCAATCTAAAATTCGATCTCTTTTCCTTTCAAATCTGCGTATGACTTTTGTCGATCTGAAGCAGCTTTCAAACAATCACGAATTACCTTTACCTTTTCTTCGGTTTCTCTAACTAAGTCAACCCCATGAATCTGTTTCTCACTAAGCTCTGTCCCATACAACCGAGTTTGACACTTGCAACCATACAATGCCTCATACGGTGCCATCTTTATACTCGACTAAAAACTGTTGTTATAGGCAAATTCGACTAATGGTAGATATTTCTCCCAACTACCTTCAAATTCTAGAACACAACATCGGAGCATATCTTCAAGAATTTGAATTACTCTTTTGGATTGACCGTCGATTTGCGGATGAAAAGCGGTACTAAAATTTAACTTCGTACCCAAAGCTTCTTGTATTTTCTTCCAAAATCTCGAAGTAAACCTCGGATCTCTATCCGAAACAATAGAAATAGGCACTCTGTGCAATCTCACAATCTCAGTAATGTACAATTCGGCTAGCTTATCAAGTGAATAGTCAGAATGTATTGGTATAAAATGAGTCAATTTCGTCAATCTATCAACAACAACCCAGACGACATCTTTCTTTTTCGGAGTCAAGGGAAAACTCATTACGAAGTCCATCGTAATCCTATCCCATTTCCACTCGAGAATCGTCACTGGCTGAAGTAAACCCGAAGGCACTTGGTGTTCAACTTTTACTTGTTGACAAATCAAATATCTCAAAACAAACTCCGAAATATCTCGTTTCATATTTGACCACCAATAAAATTTCTTCAAATCATTATACATTTTTGTACTACCCAGATGAACTGATAAACAACCGCTGTGTACCTCGTATAAAATTTTATGAATCAGTTCATCAATTTTCGGTACACGTATTCTATCTCGAAACATCAAACAATCATCTGAACTGATCCGAAAGTCTGAATCACTACCCAATTCACACTGAACTCTTTTAGCTTGCAATTCACTATCATTTTCTAAGCTTCACAAATTTGCTAAAGATATATCAGTCTAGCTCTCATCTCGGCCAAAATTAAACCATCATTAGACAAAGTCAATCTCGTACTTATAGCTCTCAAAGCAAACAAGGACTTTCTGCTCAAAGCATCTACGACTACATTCACCTTTCCCGGATGATAGTCAATCACTAGTTTATAATCTTTCAGTAACTCGAGCCATCTTTGTAACAGCCCGGTTTAGACCCTGGTCTGAACAGTGGTTTTGGGACCACAAATTTGAGGTCGTAAAAATACTTTAATGATATTTTCTATGTGAATAGTATGTGATATAGCCTGTGTGAAAATTTTGTGTGATAATTTTATCGACTATGTGCTGATTTATGAAAAAGGACTTAATTGCATAAGGTGTAAAAGCTGTGTGCTGATTTATAAGTGTCAATTTGTTGATGGCTTTTTAAGGCGGAGGCCTTATGTTGTTAATAAACCATTTATAAGTTAGTGGCTAGTTAAATGACCTAATAACCTTATTGTTAATTAGTCTTTCATGTTAATAAAAAGGATAATATGGTAAAATGTATATTAATACATTTATAATAAAACAAAAGAAATAGATAGTGGCATTTGTTCATCCACATTGCTAAATTTTGAAGGAAAGAAAGAAAAGAAAATAAAGCTAGGTTTCGGCTAACTTTTGATGCAAATTCAAGGTATGTTTTTGATCAGTTTTTGATAATTTCTACGTTTTTGAAATCGTTGCTTTGAGTTTTAGCTAGCCCATGTTTAAATTTTTGAATTGGTTGTGTATTTCGTGACATGCCATTGAAGAGAGCTTGTTGTTCTTGTTATTAGAAGATGAAATATTAATTATATGTGATAGATTAGCAAGTGTTGTTCTTACTTTTTTTATGAAATTGAGTGATTTGGATTAGATTGAAAAAAATAAATTTTTGAGGGACTAAAACGCAAAATAAATGGAAGGTATGGACTTGTATGAGTATGAGCAACATTCGGCCTAAGCATGGTGTGTGCAAATTTTGCATATTTTGTGTTTTATGCTATAGGGACTAAATTATAAAAAGTGTAAAATGTCAAGGGTAAAATTGTAAATTGCTCGATTATGTATTTTTGGACCAAATTGAATGAGAATATGTTGAATGACTTTAATTTTTAATTTATTTAGACCAAGAACAAAAAGGATCGGGAGTGGATCGGGGAAAGGCGAAGTTAATCGAATAGTCGGGAAACAAAGCCCGTCGATACTCGAGGTAAGTTTTTAAGCAATTGGGTTGTAATGAAATTGTTCTAATCTATATGAATGTTTATGTACTTAATAAAAGTAAGTATGTATAATGTCTTAAAGTCGAATGTGATGTTGGTTAAGAAATGTATTTAGCCGAATGTGGGGTAGACATTTAAGTCTTTGGTTCATTTGAATGGAATGTGTATATTTATATATATATATCATTGATATAATCAAATGTGGTAAAGAAATGTGAGATAGTTGTATTCGAATAAGGTGTATATACGTATAATTCCGAATGTGATAATGTTCTATGGGATGAATGAGTTGAATTGGAAATGAGTATATGTGTATATATATAGTATTTGAAGACAAGGATATATGTATTTGTATGGATGGAGAGAAGATCGAATATTGAGCACTAAGTGTGCGAATTGAACTTCCGAGCACTAAGTGTGCGAAATCGGATAATGAGCACTAAGTGTGCGAATTGAACTTCCAAGCACTAAGTGTGCGAAATCGGATAATGAGCACTAAGTGTGCGAATTGAACTTCCGAGCACTAAGTGTGCGAAATCGGATATGAAAACTTTAAGTGTATAAGTTAAACTTCAGGACATTTTGGGTGTTTAAATTCGGTTGATGAGCAATAAAGGTAGGAGTAAATATAAATTCAAGATTGATTTTGGTAAGTTTCGATGCTATGAGAGATTATTATTTGATTGGTAAGTATAGAATTTGTAAGTAATATATGTATAAGATATCAATTGTTAAATGTATGCATATGCGGTTTTTGGAGCTATGAAAGGTAATAGTTTGGTATGCATTTGTATTAAATTTAGGAATGGATTATATACTTGTATGAAGCCTATTATTGAATGCTGGTATATTCGGTTAAAGGGGTTATGAAATGTGTAAATTTTCTTTTAAAATGTTTAAAAGCATTGTTATATGTAATTGCTTATAACTTACTAAGCTAAGATAGCTTACTTTGTGTGGTTGTTGTGTTGCTTATTAGGTTTTGAAGTTTAAGCTCGAGCTCGGGGATCATCGTCAAGTCTATCACACTATCAACTATCTTTGGTACTTTATAAGTAGTACATCGTTTGAAACTATGGCATGTATAGGCTAGCTAATTTGTATAAGTTCGGAGATGAATCTAGCCATGTGATTTGGCTAGTTATGTGTTGGCAATATGTATTAATGAAAATGATAAATGATGCATGTTTTGGTATGACTTGATAGCCTTTGAAATGGTTAAGTTTTTGGTTAGTAAATATGGATGAATTATGCTTATGTACACAAGTGTTTTGGCCTTGTAAATGACCTATTTTGTCACATCGGTTATGGCACACGGGCGTGCCTAGTGACCATGGGGCTAAGTCAGTAGCTGGCTAAGAGTACACGGACTTGGCACACGGACGTGCCTGGTAGCCGTGTGGTTTCAACAGGATCGACCACGACCAAAGTACAAGGGCGTGCTTGGTGGCTCGAAAGTATCTGAGAAAGGGTTGTGAAGCTTACTTTGCTTATGTGATTGATAATAAAGTGACCGAAAAGAAGATTAAATCTGTACCTGTTGTATGTGAGTATCCAGACGTGTTTCCGGAAGAATTGACGGGTTTGCCACCTGTTCGGGAAGTAGAGTTTGGTATTGAGTTAGTACCAGGGACGACTCTGATCTCGATAGCTCCGTATAGAATGGCACCGACTAAATTAAAAGAGTTGAAAGCTCAGTTGCAAGAATTGACATATAAAAGTTTTGCTCGACCGATTTTCTCTCTTTAGGGTGCGCCAGTGTTATTCGTAAAGAAGAAAGATGGAACTTTAAGAATGTGCATCGACTACCGACAACTGAATAAAGTGACTATAAAGAATAAATACCCGTTGCCATGCATTAATGATCTATTTTATCAGTTAAAAGAAGCCTCAGTATTTTCGAAGATCAATTTAAGATCAGGTTATTATCAGTTGAGAGTTAGAGACTCTGATGTGCCTAAGACTGCTTTCTGAATGAGATACGGCCATTACGAGTTTTTGTTGATGCCTTTCGGACTCACTAATGCCCCTGCTGTTTTCATGGATTTGATGAATCGGGTATTCAGACAGTATCTGGATTGGTTTGTAGTTGTGTTTATAGATGACATTCTGATCTATTCGCGCGACGAAACTGAGCATGCTGAACACTTGAGACTTGTGTTACAGATTTTGCGTGATAAGTAGTTGTACATGAAATTCAGTAAATGTGAGTTTTGGTTACACGAAGTTAGCTTCTTGGGGCATGTCATTTCAGCATCAGGTATTCGAGTTGATCCGAGTAAGGTTTCGGCTATACTTGATTGGAAACCCCCGCGTAATGTTTCTGAAGTTCAGAGTTTTCTGGGACTAGCCAGTTATTATAGATGCTTTGTGAAAGGGTTCTCAATGATTGCAGCTCCGATGACAAAGCTGTTACAGAAAGATATTAAGTTCGAGTGGTCAGAGAAGTGTCAGAAAAGTTTCGATCGGGTAAAGAGTTCATTATCTTCAGTGATGCATCCATGAATGGTTTGGGCTGTGTTTTGATGCAAGAGGGTAAGGTTGTAGCCTACGCCTCGAGACAGTTAAAACTGCACGAAAAGAACTATCCGACGCACGATCTCGAAGTTAGCTGCCATAGTTTTTGCTCTGAAAATATGGCGTCACTATCTGTTTGGTGAAAAATGCCATGTCTATTCTGATCATAAAAGTCTAAAATACTTAATGACTTAGAAGGATCTAAACTTGAGACAACGACGATGGTTGGAATTGTTAAAAGACTACGAGCTCGTGATTGATTATCACCCGGGAAAAGCTAATGTGGTTGCTGATGCTTTAAGCCAAAAATCACTGTTTGCTTTACATGCAATGAACGCAGATATAGCTATGATTGACGATGGTGTGATTATTGCAGAATTAAAAGCGAGACCGTTATTCGTTCAATAGATTTATGAAGCTCAAATGGTTGATAATGACTTATTAGCAAAAAGGAATCACTGTGGTTCGAATACTGACTCAGAATTTCAGATTGATGCTGAGGGATGCTTACGGTTCAAAAATTGAATATGTGTACCAAAGGATCCTGAGTTGATTCGAATGATTTGTAATGAAGCTCATAACAGTAGATTGTCAATTCACCCAGGAAGCACAAAAATATATAATGATTTGAAACAGCATTACTAGTGGCATGGTATGAAACGAGATATTTCAGCTTTTGTGTCGAAATGTTTGATATGTCAGCAAGTAAAAGCTGAGCATCAGGTACCATCTGGGTTGCTTCAGTCGATTATGATACCCGAATGGAAATGGGATCGAGTCACGATGGATTTCTTATCTGGGTTACCGTTGACATTGAGCAAGAAAGAAGCAATCTGGGTTATTGTTGATAGATTGACAAAATTGGCTCACTTTATTCCGGTTCGTACAGACTATTCGCTTGATAAGCTAGCTAAATTGTATATTTCTTAGATTGTACGACTACATGGAGTACCCATTTCTATTGTTTCGGATAGAGATCTGAGGTTCACATCGTGGTTTTGGAAGAAACTACAAGATGCATTAGGTATTAAATTGCATTTCAGCACAGCTTTTCACCCTCAAACGTATGGTCAATCTGAGAGAATTATTCAAATACTTGAGGATATGTTGAGATGTTGTGTCCTCGAGTTTGAGGGTACGTGGGAACGATACTTGCCTTTGATTGAATTTGCGTACAATAATAGCTTTCAATCAAGTATCAAAATGGCACCTTACGAGGCTTTGTACAGTCGTAAATGTCGTACCCCTTTGTATTGGACCGAGCTAAGTGAAAGCAAGATACACGGGGTTGATCTAGTCAAAGAAACTGAACAGAAAGTGAAAGTGATTCGCCAAAGTTTGAAAGCAGCGTCAGACCGTCAAAAATCTTATGCAGATTTGAAACGTAAAGATATAGAATTTCAGATTGGTGATCGAGTATTTTTGAAAGTCTCACCGTGGAAGAAAATACTTAGATTTGGTCGGAAAGGAAAGCTGAGTCCGAGATTTATTGGGCCGTACGAGATTATTGAGCGTATCGATCCGGCTGCATACGGGTTGACGTTGCCACCCGAGCTAGAAAAGATCCACAATGTTTTTAATGTTTCGATGCTTCGATGATATAGATCCAATCATTCTCATGTGATTAGTCCGTTCGAGGTTGATATACAGTCTGATCTAACTTATGAGGAAAAATCGATACGTATTCTGGCTGGGGAAATAAAAGAGTTACGGGACAAGAAAATATCGTTAGTAAAAGTGCTTTGGCTTAAACATTCATTCGAGGAAGCAACTTGGGAGCTTGAGGATTCAAAGAAAGAACGTTATCCAAACCTATTAACCGGTAAGATTTTCGGGGACGAAAATCCCTAAGGGGGGAGAGTTGTAACAGCCCGGTTTAGACCTTGGTCGAAACAATGGTTTCTAGACAACAAATCCGAGGTCGTAAAAATATTTTAATGATATTTTCTGTGTGAATAGAATGTGATATAGCCTGTGTGAAAATTATGTGTGATAATTTTATCGACTGTATGCTGATTTATGAAAAAGGACTTAATTGCATAAGGTGTAAAAGTTGTGTGCTGATTTATAAGTGTCAATTTGTTGATGGCTTTTTAAGGTGGAGGCCTTATGTTGTTAATAAACCATTTATAAGTTAGTGGCTAGTTAAATGACCTAATAACCTTATTGTTAATTTGTCTTTTATGTTAATAAAAAGGATAATATGGTAAAATGTATATTAATACATTTATAATAAAACAAAAGAAATAGATAGTGGCATTTGTTCATCCACATTGCCGAATTTTGAAGGAAAGAAAGGAAAGAAAACAAAGCTAGGTTTCGGCTAGCTTTTGATGCAAATTCAAGGTATGTTTTTGATCGGTTTTTGATAATTTCTACGTTTTTGAAATCGTTGCTTTGAGTTTTAGCTAGCCCATGTTTAAATTTTTGAATTGGTTGTGTATTTCGTGAGATGCCATTGAAGAGAGCTTGTTGTTCTTGTTATTTGAAGATGAAATATTAATTATATGTGATAGATTAGCAAGTGTTGTTCTTAAATTTTTTATGAAATTGAGTGATTTGGATTAAATTGAAAAAAACAAATTTTTGAGGGACTAAAACGAAAAATAAATGGAAGGTATGGACTTGTATGAGTATGAGCAACATTTGGCCTAAGCATGGTGTGTGCAAATTTTGCATATTTTGTGTTTTATGCTATAGGGACTAAATTGTAAAAAGTGTAAAATGTCAAGGGTAAAATTGTAAATTGCTCATTTATGTATTTTTGGACCAAATTGAATGAAAATATGTTGAATGACTTTAATTTGTAATTTATTTAGACCAAGAACAAAAAGGATCGGGAGTGGATCGGGGAAAGGCGAAGTTAATCGAATAGTCGGGAAACAAAGTCCGTCGATACTCGAGGTAAGTTTTTAAGCAATTAGGTTGTAATGAAATTGTTCTAATCTATATGAATGTTTATGTACTTAATAAAAGTAAGTATGTATAATGTCTTAAAGTCGAATGTGATGTTGGTTAAGAAATGTATTTAGCCGAATGTGGGGTAGACATTTAAGTCTTTGGTTCATTTGAATGGAATGTGTATATTTATATATATATCATTGATATAATCAAATGTGGTAAAGAAATGTGAGATAGTTGTATTTGAATAAGGTGTATATTCGTATAATTCCGAATGTGATAATGTTCTATGGGATGAATGAGTTGAATTGGAAATGAGTATATGTATATATATATAGTATTTGAAGACAATGATATAGGTATTTGTATGGATGGAGAGAAGATCGAATATTGAGCACTAAGTGTGCGAATTGAACTTCCGAGCCCTGAGTGTGCGAAATCGAATAATGAGCACTAAGTTTGCGAATTGAACTTCCGAGCACTAAGTGTGCGAAATCGGATAATGAGCACTAGGTGTGCGAATTGATCTTCCGAGCACTAAGTGTGCAAAATCGGATATGAAAACTTTAAGTGTATAAATTGAACTTCAGGACATTTCAGGTGTTTAAATTCGGTTGATGAGCAATAAAGGTAGGAGTAAATATAAATTCAAGATTGGTTTTGGTAAGTTTCGATGCTATGAGAGATTATTATTTGATTGGTAAGTATAGAATTTGTAAGTAATATATGTATAAGATATCAATTGTTAAATGTATGCATATGCGGTTTTTGGAGCTATGAAAGGTAATAGTTTGGTATGCATTTGTATTAAATTTAGGAATGGATTATATACTTGTGTGAAGCCTATTATTGAATGCTGGTATATTCGGTTAAAGGGGTTATGAAATGTGTAAATTTTCTTTTAAACTATTTAAAAGCATTGTTATATGTAATTGCTTATAACTTACTAAGCTAAGATAGCTTACTTTGTGTGGTTGTTGTGTTGCTTATTAGGTTTTGAAGTCTAAGCTCGAGCTCGGGGATCACCGTCAAGTCTATCACACTATCAACTATCTTTGGTACTTTATAAGTAGTACATCGTTTGAAACTATGGCATGTATAGGCTAGCTAATTTGTTTAAGTTTAGAGATGAATCTAGCCATGTGATTTGCCTAGTTATGTGTTGGAAATATGTATTAATGAAAATGATATACGATGCATGTTTTTGTATGACTTGATAGCCTTTGAAATGGTTACGTTTTTGGTTAGTAAATATGGATGAATTATGCTTATGTACACATGTGTTTTGGCCTTGTAAATGGCCTATTTTGTCACACGGTTATGGCACATGGGCGCGCTAGTGACCGTGGGGCTAAGTCAGTAGCTGGCTAAGAGTTCACGGCCTTGGCACACGGACGTGCCTGGTAGCCATGTGGTTTCAACAGGATCAACCACGGCCAAAGTACAAGGGCGTGCTTGGTGGCCGTGGAGCCAAGTCAGAATTGACCACGGCCAAGGTATACGGGCGTGCTTGGTGGCCGTGGAGTAAATACAGGTTCGAACACGGGGAAGACACACGGGGGTGTCTATCAGCCGTGGGAGGCACACGGCCTACCCTCACGGGCGTGTAACCCCTGAAACTTAGAAAAGTTTTAAATTTATGAAAATTTTTCGTGATGTGTTCAGTTTAGTCCCGACATTTAATGCATGACTAAGGTTTTCGTAGATCTAAGAAAGGGACACTATGATGTCAGTTGATGAGTGTGATTGATGATTTATTTTGCAAATTGTCTATTAAAGTTTTTGTTCCGTCCGGTAATACCTTTAACCCTAATCCGGTGACGGATACAGGTTAGGGGTGTTATATTTGATTGGTATCAGAGCTACGGTTTAGTCGATTCTCGGACTAACGTAGCGCGTGTGAGTTTAGCTATACATGCCATAATTTTTACTATGATAGTGTGATAACTTTTGACTGTGAGATGTGTTTCCTTCTTTTATATAGTAAATGGATCCTGATCCCGAGCGAGCCATAGCCAATGATGTCGAGAGTGTGGCACCTGCTCCCGCGCAAGGGACCGTCCCGGTTGAATCTCGACCAGCTACGAGTAACCATGATGAGAGGGCTAAACAAGCCTTCTTTAGTATAATGAATGATTGGTTCAATCAGTACATCCGGACCAATCCGGCTATTCAACCACCCTTCGAATCCAAATACTCCACCTGTAGTACCTGTGGTACCTCCGACCATTAATCCTGCGAGAATGAATAAGCCTCCGGTCGATAGAATCAGAAAACACGGGGCTCAAGAGTTTAGAGCTGAAGCGGATGATGATGCCTAACGAGCTGAATTTTGGCTCGATAATACAATTCGTGTTTTCAGTGAACTATCTTGTACACCTGATGAGTGCCTGAGATGTGCTATATCCTTATTACGAGATTTTGCCTATTACTGGTGGAACACTCTGGTTTTCATTGTTCCAAAGGAACGAGTCACTTGGGACTTCTTTCAAACGGAGTTTCGCAAGAAGTACATTAGTCAGTGATTCATAGATTTGAAACGCAAGGAATTTTTCGAGCTTAAACAGGGTCGTATGACCGTATCCGAGTATGAACGCAAGTTTGTGAGACTTAGCCGTTATGCCCGTGAGTGTGTTTCATCAGAGGCTGCCATGTGCAGAAGATTTGAAGAAGGGTTAAACGAAGACATAAAATTACTGGTTGGTATACTTGAAATAATTGAGTTCGTGATACTTGTTGAGCGAGCTTGCAAAGCCGAAGAACTAGGGAAAGAAAAATGAAAAGCCGAGTTCGAAGCTAGAGATTTTCGTAAGAGATTAGCGGGAAAATTTTCTCAATCATCATCAAAGAAGTTCATAAATGACAATAGTAGATCCAAGGCTAATACTGGGATCTCTATACGAGAATGACTACCAGTAAGTTCACGAGCTACCTCGATTGCTAGTGTTGGGAATACTCGACCAGATAAACCTGAGTGTCAGGAGTGTGGTAGGCGACATTTTGGAGAATGTTGGGGCAAGTCCAACAACCGAGCTTGCTACAAGTGTGGTTCGCAGGATCACTTCATTCGAGATTACCCGGAGTTGGCTGAAAAGGATAATGCTCAGAGTGCAAGACCGAGCGGTACTATAGCTAGAGGTAGACCACCTAGAAATGCGGGAGGTAGGAGTGGCACTTAGAGAGGGACTTCGGATACAGCTATTCGATCAGAAGCTCGTGTGCCAGCTAGAGCCTATGCCATTCGTGCCCGAGAGGAGGCTTCATCACCAGATGTCATCACCGGTATATTTACTCTCTTTAATACTAGTGTAATTGCTCTGATTGATCCCGGTTCAACTCATTCCTATGTGTGTGAAACATTAGTATTCAGTAAGACTTTACCTGTTGAGTCTACTGAGTTTGTGATCCAAGTTTCTAACCCCCTGGGCCGGTGTGTGCTAGTTGATAGTGTGTGCAAGAATTGCCCTTTGATGATTCGAGATTCATGTTTTCTGGCTGATTTGATGTTACTACCATTTGATGAGTTTGATATCATCCTCGGTATGGATTGGCTAACTGTGCACGATGTCGTAGTGAATTACAGACGAAAGACTATTGATCTGCAGTGCCAGAATAATGAGATAATTCGGATTGAATCTGCGGATTTAAATGGGTTTCCAACAGTGATATCTTCGATGTTGGCTCCAAAGTATATGAGAAAGGGTTGTGAAGCTTACTTTGCTTATGTGATTGATAATAAAGTGACCTAAAAGAAGATTAAATCTGTACCTGTTGTATGTGAGTATCCGGACGTGTTTCTCGAAGAATTGTCGGGTTTGCCACCTGTTCGGGAAGTAGAGTTTGGTATTGAGTTTGTGCCAGGGACGACTCCGATCTCGATAGCTCCGTATAGAATGGCACCGACTGAATTAAAATAGTTGAAAGCTCAGTTGCAAGAATTGACAGATAAAGGTTTTGCTCGACCGGGTTTCTCTCCTTGGGGTGCACCAGTGTTATTCGTAAAGAAGAAAGATGGAACTTTGAAAATGTGCATCGACTACCGACAACTGAATAAAGTGACTATAAAGAATAAATACCCGTTGCCGCGCATTGATGATCTATTTGATCAGTTAAAAGGAGCCTCAGTATTTTCGAAGATCGATTTAAGATCGGGTTATTATCAGTTGAGAGTTAGAGACTCTGATGTGCCTAAGACTGCTTTCTGAACGAGATACGGCCGTTACAAGTTTTTGGTGATGCCTTTCGGACCCACTAATGCCCCTACTGTTTTCATGGATTTTATGAATCGGGTATTCAGACAGTATCTGGATTGGTTTGTAGTTGTGTTTATAGATGACATTCTGATCTATTCGCGCGACAAAACCGAGCATGCTGAACACTTGAGACTTGTGCTACAGATTTTGCGTGATAAGCAGCTGTACGTGAAATTCAGTAAATGTGAGTTTTGGTTACGCGAAGATAGCTTCTTGGGGCATGTCATTTCAGCATCAGGTATTCGGGTTGATCCGAGTAAGGTTTCGGCAATACTTGATTGGAAACCCTCGCGTAATGTTTCTGAAGTTCGGAGTTTTCGAGGACTAGCCAGTTATTATAGACGCTTTGTGAAAGGGTTCTCAATGATTGCAGCTCCGATGAAAAAGCTGTTACAGAAAGATATTAAGTTCGAGTGGTCAGAGAAGTGTCAAAAAAGTTTTGATCAGTTGAAAGCTCATTTGACCGAAGCCCCAGTACTCATTCAGCCAGAGTCGGGTAAAGAGTTCATTATCTTCAGTGATGCATCCTTGAATGGTTTGGGCTGTGTTTTGATGCAAGAGGGTAAGGTTGTAGCCTACGCCTCGAGACAGTTAAAACTGCACGAAAAGAACTATCCGACGCACGATCTCAAGTTACCGCCATAGTTTTTGCTCTGAAAATATGGCGTCACTATCTGTTTGGTGAAAAATGCCATGTCTATTCTGATCATAAAAGTCTAAAATACTTAATGACTCAGAAGGATCTGAATTTGAGACAATGACAATGGTTGGAATTGTTAAAAGACTACAAGCTCATGATTGATTATCACCCGGGAAAAGCTAATGTGGTTGCTGATGCTTTAAGCCGAAAATCACTGTTTGCTTTACATGCAATAAACGCAGATATAGCTATGACTGACGATGGTGTGATTATTGCAGAATTAAAAGCGAGACCGTTATTCGTTCAACAGATTTATGAAGCTCAAATGGTTGATAATGACTTATTAGCAAAAAGGAATCACTGTGGTTCGAATACTGACTCAGAATTTTAGATTGATGCTGAGGGATGCTTACGGTTCAAAAATCGAATATGTGTACCAAAGGATCCTGAGTTGATTCGGATGATTTGTAATGAAGCTCATAACAGTAGATTGTCAATTCACCTAGGAAGCACAAAAATATATAATGATTTGAAACAGCATTACTGGTGGCATGGTATGAAACGAGATATTTCAGATTTTGTGTCGAAATGTTTGATATGTCAGCAAGTAAAAGCCGAGCATCAGGTATAATCTGGGTTGCTTCAGCTGATTATGATACCCGAATGGAAATGGGATCGAGTCACGATGGATTTCGTATCTGGGTTACCGTTGACATTGAGCAAGAAAGAAGCAATCTGGGTTATTGTTGATAGATTGACAAAATTGGCTCACTTTATTCCGGTTCGTACAGACTACTCGCTTGATAAGCTAGCTGAATTGTATATTTCTCAGATTGTACGACTACATGGAGTACCCATTTCTATTGTTTCGGATAGAGATCCGAGGTTCACATTGCGGTTTTGGAAGAAACTGTAAGATACATTAGGTACTAAATTGCATTTCAGCACAGCTTTTCACCCTCAAACGGATGGTCAATCCAAGAGAATTATTCAAATACTTGAGGATATGTTGAGATGTTGTGTTCTCGAGTTCGAGGGTATTTGGGAACGATACTTGCCTTTGATTGAATTTGCGTACAATAATAGCTTTCAATCAAGTATCAAAATGGCACCTTACGAGGCTTTGTACGGTCGTAAACGTCATACACCTTTGTATTGGACCGAGCTAAGTGAAAGCAAGATACACGGGGTTAATCTAATCAAAGAAACTAAAAAGAAAGTGAAAGTGATTCGCCAAAGTTTGAAAGCAGCGCCAGACCGTCAAAAATCTTATGTAGATTTGAAACATAAAGATATAGAATTTCAGATTGGTGATCGAGTATTTTTGAAAGTCTCGCCGTGGAAGAAAATACTTAGATTTGGTCGCAAAGGAAAGCTGAGTTCGAGATTTATTGGGCCGTACAAGATTATTGAGCGTATCGGTCCGGTTGCATACAGGTTGATGTTGCCACCCGAGCTAGAAAAATCCACAATGTTTTTAATTTTTCGATGCTTCGACGATATAGATCCGATCATTCTCATGTGATTAGTCCGTCTGAGGTTGATATGCAGTCTGATCTAACTTATGAGGAAGAATCGATACGTATTCTGGCTCGGGAAATAAAAGAGTTGCGGAACAAGAAAATATCGTTAGTAAAAGTGCTTTGGCTTAAACATGGATTCGAGGAAGCAACTTGGGAGCTTGAGGATTCAATGAAAGAACGTTATCCAAACCTATTCACCGGTAAGATTTTCGGGGACGAAAATCCCTAAGGGTGGGAGAGTTGTAACCGCTCGGTTTAGACCCTGGTCAGAACAGTGGTTTCGAGACCACAAATTCGAGGTCGTAAAAATATTTTAATGATATTTTTTGTGTGAATAGTATGTGATATAGCCTGTGTAAAAATTCTGGGTGATAATTTTATCGACTGTGTGCTGATTTATGAAAAAGGACTTAATTGCATAAGGTGTAAAAGTTGTGTGATGATTTATAAGTGTCAATTTGTTGATGGCTTTTTAAGGTGGAGGCCGTATGTTGTTAATAAACCATTTATAAGTTAGTGGCTAGTTAAATGACCTAATAACCTTATTGTTAATTTGTCTTTTATGTTAATAAAAAGGATAATATGGCAAAATGTATATTAATACATTTATAATAAAACAAAAGAAATAGACAATGGCATTTGTTCATCCACATTGCCGAATTTTGAAGGAAAGAAAGGAAAGAAAACAAAGCTAGGTTTCGGCTAGCGTTTGATGCAAATTCAAGGTATGTTTTTGATCGGTTTTTGATAATTTCTACATTTTTGAAATCATTGCTTTGAGTTTTTGCTAGCCCATGTTTAAATTTTTGAATTGGTTGTGTATTTTGTGAGATGCCATTGAAGAGAGCTTGTTGTTCTTGTTATTTGAAGATGAAATATTAATTATATGTGATAGATTAGCAAGTGTTGTTCTTAATTTTTTTATGAAATTGAGTGATTTGGATTAAATTGAAAAAAATAAATTTTTGAGGGACTAAAATGCAAAATAAATGGAAGTTATGGACTTGTATGAGTATGAGCAACATTCGGCCTAAGCATGGTGTGTGCAAATTTTGCATATTTTGTGTTTTATGCTATAGGGACTAAATTGCAAAAAGTGTAAAATGTCAAGGGTAAAATTGTAAATTGCTCGATTATGTATTTTTGGACCAAATTGAATGAAAATATGTTGAATGACTTTAATTTGTAATTTATTTAGACCAAGAACAAAAAGGATTGGGAGTGGATCGGGGAAAGGCGAAGTTAATCGAATAGTCGGGAAACAAAGTCCGTCGATACTCGAGGTAAGTTTTTAAGCAATTAGGTTGTGATGAAATTGTTCTAATCTATATGAATGTTTATGTACTTAATAAAAGTAAGTATGTATAATGTCTTAAAGCCGAATGTGATGTTGGTTAAGAAATGTATTTAGCCGAATGTGGGGTAGACATTTAAGTCTTTGGTTCATTTGAATGGAATGTGTATATTTATATATATATCATTGATATAATCAAATGTGGTAATTAAATGTGAGATAGTTGTATTCGAATAAGGTGTATATACGTATAATTCCGAATGTGATAATGTTCTATGGGATGAATGAGTTGAATTGGAAATGAGTATATGTGTATATATATAGTATTTGAAGACAAGGATATATGTATTTGTATGGATGGAGAGAAGATCAAATATTGAGCACTAAGTGTGCGACTTGAACTTCCGAGCACTAAGTGTGCGAAATCGGATAATGAGCACTAAGTGTGCGAATTGAACTTCCGAGCACTAAGTGTGTGAAATCGGATATGAAATCGTTAAATGTATAAGTTGAACTTCAGACATTTCGGGTGTTTAAATTCGGTTGATGAGCAATAAAGGTAGGAGTAAATATAAATTCAAGATTGATTTTGGTAAGTTTCGATGCTATGAGAGATTATTATTTGATTGGTAAGTATAGAATTTGTAAGTAATATATGTATAAGATATCAATTGTTAAATGTATGCATATGCGGTTTTTGGAGCTATGAAAGGTAATAGTTTGGTATGCATTTGTATTAAATTGAGGAATGGATTATATACTTGTGTGAAGAATATTATTGAATGCTGGTATATTCGGTTAAAGGGGTTATGAAATGTGTAAATTTTGTTTTAAAATGTTTAAAAGCATTGTTATATGTAATTGCTTATAACTTACTAAGCTAAGATAGCTTACTTTGTGTGGTTGTTGTGTTGCTTATTAGGTTTTGAAGTCTAAGCTTGAGCTCGGGGATCATCGTCAAGTCTATCACACTATCAACTATATTTGGTACTTTATAAGTAGTACATCGTTTGAAACTATGGCATGTATAGGCTAGCTAATTTGTATAAGTTCGGAGATGAATCTAGCCATGTGATTTTGCTAGTTATGTGTTGGCAATATGTATTAATGGAAATGATATACGATGCATGTTTTGGTATGACTTGATAGTCTTTGAAATGGTTAAGTTTTTGGTTAGTAAATATGGATGAATTATGCTTATGTACACATGTGTTTTGGCCTCGTAAATGGCCTAATTTGTCACACGGTTATGGCACACGAGTGTGCCTAGTGACCGTGGGGATAAGTCAGTAGCTGGCTAAGAGTACACAGCCTTGGCACACGGACGTGCCTGGTAGCCGTGTTGTTTCAACAGGATCGACCACGGCCAAAGTACAAGGGCGTGCTTGGTGGCCGTGGAGCCAAGTCAGAATTGACCACGGCCAAGGTATACGGGCGTGCTTGGTGGCCGTGGAGTAAATACAGGTTCGAACATGGGGAAGACACATGGGGGTGTCTATCAGCCGTGGGAGGCACACGGCCTGCCCACACGGGCGTGTAACCCCTAAAATTTAGAAAAGTTTTAAATTTCTGAGAATTTTCTTATGTGTTCTGGTTTAGTCCCGACTCTGTTTAATGCATGACTAAGGTTTCGTAGATCTAAGAAAGGGACACTATGATGTCAGTTGATGAGTGTGATTGATGATTTATTTGCAAATTGTCTATTAAAGTTTTCGATCTGTCCGGTAATACCTTTAACCCTAATTCGGCGACGGATACGGGTTAGGGGTGTTACATTTGATTGGTATCAGAGCTACGGTTTAGTCGGTTCTCGGACTAACGTAGCACGTGTGAGTTTAGCTATACATGCCATAATTTTTACTATGATAGTGTGATAACTTTTGACTGTGAGATGTGTTTCCTTCTTTTATATAGTAAATGGATCCTGATCCTGAGTGAGCCGTAGCTGATGATGTCGAGAGTGTGGCACCTGCTCCCGCACAAGGGACCGCACCTGTTGAAGCTCGACCAGCTACGAGTAACCATGATGAGAGGGCTAAACAAGCCTTCTTTAGTATAATGAATGATTGGTTCAATCAATACATCCGGACCAATCCGGCTGTTCAACCACCCCCGAATCCAAATACTCCACCTGTAGTACCTGTCGTACCTCCGATCATTAATCTTGAGAGAATGAATAAGCCTCCGATCGACAGAATCAGAAAACACAGGGCTCAAGAGTTTAGAGCTGAAGAGGATGATGATGTCAAACGAGCTAAATTTTGGCTCGATAATACAATTCGTGTTTTCAATGAACTATCCTGTACACCTGATGAGTGCCTGAGATGCGCTATATCCTTATTACGAGATTTTTCCTATTACTGGTGGAACACTCTGGTTTCGGTTGTTCTGAAAGAACGAGTCACTTGGGACTTCTTTCAGACGGAGTTTCACAAGAAATACATTAGTCAGCGATTCATAGATTTGAAACGCAAGGAATTTCTCGAGCTTAAACAGGGTCGTATGACCGTATCCGAGTATGAATGCAAGTTTGTGAGACTTAGCCATTATGCCCGCGAGTGTGTTTCATCAGAGGCTGCCATGTGCAGAAGATTTGAAGAAGGGTTAAACGAAGACATAAAATTACTGGTTGGTATACTTGAAATAAATGAGTTCGTGATACTTGTTGAGCGAGCTTGCAAAGCCGAAGAACTAGGGAAAGAAAAATGAAAAGTCGAGTTCGAAGCTAGAGATTTCCGTAAGAGATCAGCGAGAAAATTTTCTCAATCATCATCAAAGAAGTTCAGAAATGACAATAGCCGATCCAAGGCTAATACTGGGATCTCTATACGAGAACGACTACCAGTAAGTTCACGAGCTACCTCGATTGCTAGTGTTGAGAATACTCGACCGGATAAACTTGAGTGTCAGCAGTGTGGTAGGCAACATTTTGGACAATGTTGGGGCAAGTCCAACAGCCTAGCTTGCTACAAGTGTGGTTCGCAGGATCACTTCATTCGGGATTGCCCGGAGTTGGCTGAGAAGGATAATGCTCAGAGTGCAAGACCGAGCGGTACTGCAGCTAGAGGTAGACCACCTCGAATTGCGGGAAGTAGGAGTGGCACTCAGAAAGGGACTTCGGATACAGCTATTCGATCAGAGGCTCGTGTTCCAGCTAGAGCCTATGCCATTCGTGCCCGAGAGGAGGCTTCATCACCAGATGTCATCACCGGTATATTTACTCTCTTTAATACTAGTGTAATTGCTCTGATTGATCCCGGTTCAACTCATTCCTATGTGTGTGAAACATTAGTATTCAGTAAGACTTTACCTGTTGAGTCTACTGAGTTTGTGATCCGAGTTTTGAACTCGTTCAGTAAGACTTTACCAGTTCAACTCAGTCCTATGTGTGTGTCAAACTCTTATGATCAGTAAAGATATGTCATTTCTCATCGTACTAATGATGACGCCAAATTTTCAAAGCAAAAACAATGGCGGCCAATTCCAAATCGTGCGTCGGATAATTCTTCTCATGTAGTTTCAACTGTCTCAAGGCATAAGCTATCACTTCGCCCTCTTGCATCAACACACAACCCAAACCATTCAATGACGCATCACTATAAATTACGAATTCTTTTCCCGATTCAGGTTGTACTAAAGTCGGTGCCTCGGTCAATAATGTTTTCAATTTCTCAAAACTTTGCTGACATTTTTTGGACCATTCGAATTTAACATCTTTTTGCAACAACTTGGTCATAGGAGTACTGTAACAGACCAAATTTGACCCAAATCGGAACGGTGGTTTCGGGACCACGAATCCGAGCCCGAGAAATGTTCTAATAATTTATTTCATGTCTATTATATGTGAATGAAAATGTGTGAAAGTTTCGTAGAAAAATTTTATCGTTTAAGTACTTAATTTGATAAAAAGGATTTAATCGAGAAAAGTGTAAAAGTTGCGTGCTAAAGTGAAAGGTACTAATTTGATTGTGGCTTTTTAAGTGGGTGTACTAAAAGGGCAATTAGCCCATGTGCTATAAAGAGGGACGGCAATGGGCCTTTTAATCACAAAATTTGATGTTATTTTAGTATGATTATATGTTATATTAGTGTGTTAATAAAATGTTAAAATATATGCTTGTTTTAGCATAAAATAATAAAAACAAGTGGGAAGAAAGAGAAACTTATCTTGCTCATCTTCTTGGCCGAAAGTTTGAAGAAGAAACTCCATTGTTGGAGCTTGAAATTTTGGCACTTTGGGGCTTAATTAGGGGTATGTATTTTGCTTAGTTCTTGATAATTTTTGCATTTTTGGAATGGTTGCTTTGAATCCTATACAACCCATGTAGAAATTTTTGAGATTTTGGCACATTAAATTCGGCTATGGTTGTATATGCATGACTTGAAATGTTTGATAGTAGATTTCAATTAGTATATGTTAAATCATCCTTTTTGAATTTGAAATTGTGATGAAATTGGATGCTAGGGATTTATTTGAAAAAATAAAAGTTTGAAGGACTAAAACATAAAATAAATGGCATGCATGGACACATATGGCTATGGGGATATTCGGCCAAGCTATAGTGTTGGAAAATTTGGCATATTTTGTGTTTTGTGTAAATTGGACCAAATTGTAAAATGGAAAACATTAGGGGCAAAATGGTAAATTGCCCAATTGTGTGTTTTGGGACTAAATTGAGATGAAATGCAATTAAATGAGCTAAATTTTAATGTGTTTTAGATCAAGAGGAAAGAAAAACGAATTAGACCGGGGAAAGACGAAGGTTCTCGAATAGCCGATTCGCACGGACTATCGACAACCGAGGTAAGTCCTTTAGTTAAATCATGTCAAAGAATTAATTATGGTTATCTTGAATATTAAAAATTGAGGAATTTTAGCATTCTTTTTCACCATGGCCGAATGTATATTGGTATGTTAGGTTGGTGATTTTGTTGAGTATGTGATGGGGAATTGTTAGATCGTATAGTGATAAAATGGTTTTGATGGTTCAATGCCTTGTGCCGGTGATTCTATTCGGGCTTTCATGCCTAGCAGGCCTTGTGCCGGTGATTCTATTCGGGCTTTCATGCCTAGCAGGGTTTGTGCCGGTGATTCTATTCGGGCTTTCATGCCTAGCAGGCTTTGTGCCGGTGATTCTATTCGGGCTTTTATGCCTAGCAGGCCTTGTGCCGGTGATTCTATTCGGGCTTTCATGCCTAGCAGGCTTTGTGCCGGTGATTCTATTCGGGCTTTCATGCCTAGCAGGCTTTGTGCCGGTGATTCTATTCGGGCTTTTATGCCTAGCAGGCCTTGTGCCGGTGATTCTTATCGGGCTTTTATGCCTATGAGCTTAATGCCGGTGATGTATTTTATGAAATAGAAATTGAAATTTGTGTTCAAGGCAAATTAAAGCAAACTTATCAAGTTAACTGCTCAGGTGAGTATGTAAAGTAGGAATGAACTTCTTACTTATATAAGACAAGGTAAATCAGTGATTTGTTACAAGCGGCATGCGTTATTTGAGTGTGGAATATATATATATATATGGTTCTAATATATGTGTTCTCGGCTTTACTAATGAATTACATGATGTTGTATCTTGGTCTTTTAGTATGTGGATACATGATCTGGGTATTCGGCCACATGAGTGGTAGTGTAATTGATGCCATGGTATAGTAATTGACATTTAAGTGTATAAATGTTGTACCTATGATTACATGATGATATTTTGGGTTTGAAAGATTTGAATTTAAATAAGTAATTCGATTATGAACATGTGGGTAAAGAGATATTTTTCTTACTTAATTCATACTTGCTTATATGGGTATGAAATTAAAGTTTGAAAATAAATACAGTATAAGCCTACAAGTTGAATTGTAGTAATTAAATCGTTGATTTTTAAACGTTATATTTTTTTATGAAATTAGAACTTACTAAGCTAGTAAGCTTATCGTGTGAAGTGTTTCTCTGTTTTTTTAGATTAGGTGCAAGCTACAAGCTCGTCGGGATCGTTCGGAAAGTCGCTCACACTATCAATCTACATTTTGGGTACTCTTTTATTTTGGTTTTAAATGAAGGCATGTATAGGAAGGACTTGGTCTTTTTCTTGATGAAATTTTAAGGTTCTTGTATATAATAGCCATGCGAATATGGCTAAATTTTTTTGGTTAAATATGCTGTTGTGTTTTTGATATGTACGTTGGTTTATATTGGCAATGTTTATGCATTCTTAGTTGAAGTTTAATCATTTTTTATAAGAAATTGTATGTATACGAAATGTATCCTTGAATTAGGTATATGGACATGTTCGGTTAGAAGTTAGTTTTTCATGAATTGTAACGAAACAGCTTGTAGTAACAGAAATGGTGTGATTTTGAAAAATCACCAAAAATAGGATACCTTGAATTAGAAGGTGAATGAAATATGAAATTAAACCTTGTTGTGTCTAGTTTTACATGAAAGAAACAGAGTAGGAAAAAGATTTATATATTATGAGATAATTAAGTTTTAGTGAGACCTGCTCTGAATGAATTCGTGAGTCACTGTTCTGTTTTGGAAAAATTGTCAAAAATTGTACAAAAATAATTAAGAATCATGGTTTATATGTGTAGAACCCTTAATGAGTCTATTTTTCATTGGTATAAACAAGAACATTATAGGAAATTTTTGCAACGAGATAATTGTATTTTTGTAGAGACAGGTCAGAATTGTCAAGCAGTGTAATAAGGCTAACTTTAATGAATAAACTGTACTAATTGGACACAATAAAAATTCTGGAAAAATTATGGTGAAAATTTATATGAGTCTAGTTTCAAGGAAAATTTACGGATCTAAATTTCGAGTTTTGTAACTCGAGTTATGATCGATTTTGTCAGCGTGACGCAGTTAGACAGCTTTAAAATTTTACACCCCGAGTTAATAGTCAAGTCTAGTAATGCCACGTACTCGATTCCGGCAAAGGGTTTCGGGTAAGGGTTGTTACAAGTACTAACCATCAAAAATCCTTTAACAAAACGTCGGTAATAACCGGCTAAGCCCAAAAAGCTTTTAACTTCAAATACATTCATTGGTAGTTTCCAATCAATAATTGCCAAAATCTTACTTGGATCAACCAGAATACCATCACCTGAAATGACATGTCCCAAAAAATCTGACGTCTTGGAGCCAAAACTCACTTTTACTAAATTTAGCAAACAATTTCTTATCTCTCAACACCTGTAATACAGTTCTCAAGTGCTCGGCATGCTCAGACTCATCTCGAGAATAAATCAGAATGTCATCGATGAACACAACCACAAACTTATACAAATACAGCTGGAAAATTCAATTCATCAAGTCCATAAAAACAGCAGGAGCATTAGTTAATCCAAAAGGAATAACAAGAAATTCATAATGCCCGTACCTTGTTCTGAAAGCGGTTTTCAGTACATCCGACTCTTTAACTCTCAACTGGTAGTAGCTAGACCTCAAATCAATCTTCGAGAACACTGTTGCCCCTTTCAACTGATCAAACAAGTCATCAATTCTTGGCAAAGGATACTTATTCTTTATCGTTACCTTGTTGATCTATCAATAATCGATACCTTGTTGATCTGTCGATAATCGATACAAAGTCTCATAGATCTATCTTTCTTCTTTACAAATAACACTGGAGCACCCCAGGGAGAAAAACTCAGTCTCGCAAAACCCTTATCTGTCAACTCTTGTGACTGAGCTTTTAATTCTTTCAATTCAGTCAGAGCCATTCTATATGAAGCAATCAATATCGGTGACGTCCCGGGTACTAAATCAATAGCAAACTCAACCTCTCTGATCGAAGGTAACCCAAGTAACTCCTCTGGAAACACATCCGGATATTCACAGACTACCGGCACTGATTCAAGGTTAATTGAGACATCTTTGTATTCAACACATAAGCAATATAAGCTTCACAACCTTTTCTTACGTATCTCTGAGCAGCCATAAACGAAATCACAATAGGCAATTCACTTGATTCATCGGTTTCAACTCGAAGAACCTCACCATTTTCAAATGTCAATTCAATAGTTTCCCGTCTATAATTTACTATGGCATCATGCAGTGTCAACCAGTCCATACCCAAAATAACATCGAATTCACCAAATGGCAACAACATTAAGTCAGACAGAAAATAGTGACCTCGAATCATCAAAGGACAATTCTTGCAAACTTTATCAACTAGCACATATTTGCCTAAGGGGTTTGACACTTTAATCACAAACTCAGTAAACTCAACAGGCAAACTCTTACTAGATACAAATTCACACAAACATAAGATGAGTCGATCCAGGATCGACCAATGCAATAACATTAGTATCATAAAGAGAAAATGTACCAGTAATCACATCGGGAGATGACGCATCCTCATGAGCACTTATGGCATAAGCTCTAGCAGGTGCTCTAGCTTCGGATGTGACATCTGAATCCTTCGTCACACCTTTACTGCTAGTTCCATTCCCGGTATTTCTCAGTGGCCTACCCCTATTGGTAGCATTACTCGGCCTTGCACTCAGAAATTGTTCTTTCTTAGCCATCTCAAGGCAATCTCGGATAAAATGCTCTTGAGAACTACACTTGAAACAAGCTCGGTCATTCATCCTACACTCACCGAAATGTCTTCTTCCACAATGCTGACATTCAGGTTTGTTAAACCTAACATTACCCACGCTTTCCATTGAAGTAGCTTGAGATTTAAAACCCGAATATTGCTTCCTGCGGTCTCTGTGCGAATACCCAGCTGAAACATTCGAACGAGAATACATTTCTCTGGATTTCTTTGTTTGAGATTGAAATGACTTACTCATCAGCCTTTTTCTTGCACCTCTAACCTCACTCTCGGCCTTTCTTTTCTCTTTGCTTAGATCTTCGGCTTTGCAAGCTCGTTCAACCAATACAACAAATTCTTTTAGTTCCAAGATTCCAACTAACAGTCGGATGTCTTCATTCAGCCCATCTTCGAACCTTTTACACATAATAGCCTCGGAGGAAACACACTCTCGGGCATACTTACTGAGCCTGACAAACTCTCGCTCATACTCTGTCACTGACATTCGGCCCTGTTTCAGCTCAAGGAATTCTTTACATTTCTGATCGATGAACTGCTGACTAATGTATTTCTTTCGAAATTTCTCTTGAAAGAATTCCCATATAACCCTCTCTCGGTACCACAGATACTAGTGTCTTCCACCAGTGATATGCTATGTCCCTCAATAATGATATAGCACATTTCAAGCATTCTTCGGGTGTACATGATAACTTATCAAATACCCTGATAGTATTCTCAAGCCAGAACTCGGCTCTCTCAGGGTCATCATCTACATTAGCCCTGAATTCCTCAGCCCCTTGCTTTCGAATCTTATCAACCGGAGGCTTATTCAGTCTTACCAATTCCACACCTTGAGGAGCTACGGGAATCGGTTGGGGATAAGGAAGGAGTGGAGGATGTTGAGCATTAGGATTTGTTCGAATAAACTCTGAATACCACTCGTTCATCATGTGGAGGAAGGCTTCCCTAGCCCCTCCTCCCTGACTGACCGTGGGAGGTCTACTTTCAGATGGCGCTGCCCCTTGAGCGGGAGCTGGCGCGTTACTTTCTTCTTCATCAGCTACAGCTCGGTCGGGATCCATTTACTATATGAAAACACAGTTTAAAATTGTCAGGAGTCATCACACTATAACAGTTCATAAATGGCATGTATAGCTAGACTCTTACACACGCTATGTTAGTCCGAGAATCGACTGAACCGTAGCTCTGATACCATTAAATGTAACACCCCTTACCCGTATTCAACACCGAAACAGAGTACGAGGCATTACCAGACATACAACACAAGCATTCATACAAATCAAATCATAAATTTTGCGTCCAAATTAAAACCATCCACATTCAATCATAAAGTCCCTAATATGAGCCTACGAGGCCCAAAACGTGCATTGGAAGTGGTTTGGAACTAAACCGAGAACTCAGGAAATTTTTACAAAACATAGAAAATTTTTGCTAACTGCAAGGCTCACACGCCCGTGTGACCCTGGGACACGCCCGTGCTTCAGACCGTGTTCAATTTAGGGTGCTCTCTGACTTGTGCCACACGGTCGTGCCACACGCCTGTGTACTAAGCCGTGTGGTTAATTAATTTAATTCGAATTAAGTGCAGGTTTCACACGACCAAGACATACACCCATGCTCTAGGCCGTGTAGCACACACGGCTGAGACACACGCCCGTGTCTCTACCCGTATGTTATACTCTGGACATTCTATTTTTCAAAATTAAGGTCCAGAGGACACACGATTGATACACACGCCCATGGGGCAAGCCGTATGTCGCACACAGCCTAGACACACGCCCGTGTGTCTGTCCATATAGACAAAATAAGGTTATTTACCAAGCCATTTGCCACCCCTTTAATGCACACACCTACATAACATAACATAGCACCAATTCAAGCTTATACATACAACCAAATCATCCACAACCAAGACATCAACACATCATTCACATGCTAACATCTATCATACATAAACATCACATAACTTATCAACTCAAATCATGCAAGTTTCCACATTCATGAAAGGCATCATCATATGAATATACTTATACCAATATTATCCAATTTCAAATAGCCTTATACAAAATGAACTTCTAACCAACATAAGCCAACACATTTGGCCAAATCAATTATGACACATAACAAAATGACCAAGTCCCCTATACATGCCATAACTCAAAATGTTGAATTCATTGATACCAAAATAATTGATGATAGTGTGTATGGATCTCCGACGATCTCTGAACCCTGAGCTAGCTTGGTGACACTATAAGACAAGGAAAAGAAAAGGGGAGTAAGCTATATAGCTTAGTAAGTTCCTATGCAAATAATAAGCATCATAACCACACATTTAACATACAATTAACATGATAAAAATTAACATGAATGTTATTAAAATCTTATAATCATAACTTGCTCAATCACCACCTTACCAAGGGTTCATCACATATCGAGCTCATTACTTATGAGTTTTACGTACATACATGTACCAACTCGCATCATAGCCATATCCTTTCACAATTTTGACATTCCTGTTAAACACTTGGAATATTAACAGATACTTAAAAATCTTGCACATAAGTGCCATATATGTAGCCTAAGCTACCTCATATCTCATAATACATATAGGCTCGCTTTCGAGCTATTCACGGGCCTGCTAACACAAGCTGTCAGTCAGGACGTAGCTACACAGAGCTGCTCACACAAGCTTTCAAGTATCCGCAACACATGTCGGACTACTCAGCCACTGGTAGGATGTACAAGACCAGCACCCGGATCACATAATCGTATATACACATGGGTTCCTAGTGACATGTCACTCGTATCCTATTCTATTCTTAAGGTTCAACCGGGATTTCTCGTTTGTTAAAACTTTGTCAAATACGTCCAAAGAGTCAATCAGAATTCATACAATATTAAAGCATTTAAAACATAAATATAACAATGCATTATTTACATACAAACTTACCTCGGTACAAAAATAGTAGAATTGGACCTAATCGTCAAACACTTTGTTTTTCCCTCGATCTAGGTCTGAACCTCGTTTTTCTTGATCTATAATAACAAAATTAACTCATTTAATACTCATATTATTTAATTTAGCCCAAAAATCATATTATGGAAAAATTACATTTTTGCCCCTAATGTTTCACATTTTTACAATTTAGTCCCTAGGCTCTTAAATTGAAATGTATTCCATTTCTTCAAAACCCAAGCCTATCCAAACAATTTTCATACTCATACCAGCCCACATTTTCTATTTAATCACACTTTTTCTACTCATTTTATAACTTTTACAAATAAGTCCTTTTTTTATATTTTCATCAAAAATCACCTAGCAAATGTTGTTTATCTAACACCAAACATACATTTTCTACCATTAGACATCAAAATACACAAATATCTATGATGGGTAAAATTTTAGACTTTGACAATACTTCAAAATAGTCCTTGGAAAAGCTAGATTAGGTTACAATTATTCCAAAAACATAAAAATCATTAAAAACGGGGCTAGAACGGACTAACAATCGAGCTTGAAAGTGGCCAAAACCCTAGCTATTTCTTCTTTTGCAATATTCGGCCATGGGGGACTAAATTGATGAAGATGAAGACTTTTATTTAGTTATTTTAGCTTTATTTACTAGATTACCAAAATGCCCTTCACCTAAACTTTGAAATTTTTCACTAACCATGCCCATTTTTGTCCATACTAAAGCATAATGGTCTAATTACCATCTATGGACCTCCAATTTAAAATTTCATAACAATTAGACACCTCTAGCTTCTAGAACACACATTTTTCTCCTATTGCGATTTAGTCCTTTTAACTAAATTGAGTGCCCAATCGATAAAATTTTCGAACGAAATTTTCAAGAAATAATTCCATGAAACTGTAGACCATAAAAAATAATAAAAACAAATCTTTCTACGTCGGATTCATGGTCCCGAAACCACTATTCCAACTAGACCTAAAATCGGGCTATTACAGGCACGGCCTAGCACACGGCCTGGCACACGGGCGTGTGTCGCCACATCGAAGGGCATACAGGCTAGACACACGGGTTTGTGGTTGGCCGTATGACCCAAGTAAGTAACGTCACTTGTTTGGACACGGGGTAGGACACGGGCTGGGACACGGCCATGTGCTCCCATTTTGAATGTTCACACGGCCTGTGACACGGGCGTGTCTGGAGGTCGTGTGAGAGACACGGCCTGGTCACACAGACGTGTGTCCCCTATTTTAGAGAAAAATTTTATAAGTGTTGAAAAATTTCCCAAGTTGTCGGTTTAGTCCCGAACCACTCTCAATGCATGTTTAAGGCCTCGTAGGCTCGTTTAAGGGACATTATGACTGATTGTGATTGATTTATATTTGAATTGATAAATTATATATGAAATGTATGTTTAAAAGTGTTGTAAGTCCGGTAATGCTCCGTAACCTTATTCTAACGGTGAATACGGGTGAGGGGTGTTACATTTATTGGTATCAAAGCTACAGTTTAGTCGATTCTAGGACTAACGTAGCGTGTGTGAGAGTCTAGCTATACATGCCATATATAAACTATGATACTGTGATGATTCTTGACATTTGAAAATGTGTTTTCATATAGCAAATGGATCACAATCGAGCAATAGCTGATGAGGTTGAAAGTAATGTGCCTGCTCCCGCTCAAGGGACAGTGTCGTCTGATTCTAGACCCGTAACGGGCAGTTAGGGAGGAGAGGCTAAAGAAGCCTTCTTTCAAAGGATGAATGAGTGGTTCACTCAATACATTCGTACGAACCCAGCTGCTCAACAACCTCCACCCCTCCTAATCCCTAACCTGTACTCGTAGCTCCTCAAGAAGTCGAGTTTTTAAGATTGAACAAGCCTCCAGTTGATAAGATTCGTAAACACGGGGCTGACGAGTTCTGGGCTAATATTGACGATGACCCTGAGAGAGCCGATTTTTTGGCTTGAAAATACGACCCGAGTGTTTGATGAGCTTTCCTGCACACCGGCTGAATGTTTAAAGTGTGCTATATCCCTTCTGAGAGACACCGCATATCAGTGGTGGAATATGTTAGTATCCGTGGTGCCGAGGGAGAGAGTTACCTGGGAATTCTTTCAGACTGAATTCTGAAAGAAATACATTAGTCAATGATTTTTGGATCAAAAGCATAAAGAGTTTGTAGAATTGAAACAAGGCCGCATGACTATAACCGAATATGAATTAGAATTTGTACGATTAAGCAGGTATGCTCGAGAGTATGTTTCTACTGAAGAGATAATGTGCAAGTGGTTTGTTGATGGGCTGAACGAAGATATTAAACTTCTGGTCAGGATTCTATATTTGAAAGAGTTTGTTGTATTGGTTGACCGGGCTTGCAAAGCCGAAGACTTTAGCCGAGAAAAGAAGAAAGTTGATTTAGAGGATAGAGATTCGAGGAAAAGACCGATAAATAAACCTTCTTATTCTTCATCAAAAAAATTCCAAGATTTGTATAGTAGATCTAATGCATCAGTGGGATATCAGAATAGAGATCGTGGAAATCAACCTGTGAATTCTAAAGCTCAAGCTACATCTGTCTTGAGTGTTGGCAATGTGAGAAATACCAAACCTGAGTGTCATCATTGCGGGAGAAAACATTTTGGTGAATGATGGAATAAAAGTTCTAAAGCTTGCTTCAAATGTGGCTCGCCGGATCATTTTATTAAAGACTGTCCTGATATGGTTGAGAAAGATAGACCTCAAAATGTGAGACCGAGTAATATGTCGACTAGAGGAAGACCACCAAGAAATGTTGGGAATGTGAATGGTAGTCGAGGGGTGACAAGGGACTCCACTGTGAGATCTGAGGCTAGAGCACCTGTCAGAGCCTACGCTATTCGCGCTCGCAAAGAAGCGTCGTCACCAGATGTTATTATCGGTACCTTCTCTCTTTATGACACTAATGTGATTGCTTTAATTGATCCTGGACCGACACATTCATATGTTTGTGAGAATTTAGTGTCTAGTAAGAAATTACCTGTTGAAATTACTGAGTTTATGATTAAAGTATCGAACCCCTTACGCAAATATGTTCTAGTTGACAAAGTATGCAATAAATGTCCTTTAATGACTCGGGGCTACTATTTTCCGGCTGACTTGATGCTTTTACCATTTGATGAGTTCGGTGTAATTCTGGGAATGGATTGGTTAACTCTGCATGATGTTATTGTGAACTGTAGACGAAAGATTATAGAATTGAAGTGTCAGAATAATGAAATTCTTCGGATTGAATCTGATGAGTTGAATGGATTGCCAATAGTGATTTCATCGATGTCGGCTCAAAGATATGTGAGAAAAGGTTGTGACGCGTACTTAGCATATGTTTTAGATACCAAAGTGTCTGAAAAGAAGATTGAATCAGTACCTGTAGTTTGTGAATATCCGGATGTATTTCCAGAAGAATTGCCTGGGTTGCCACCAGTCAGAGAGGTTGAGTTTGCCATTGAGTTAGTACCGGGAACTTCACCAATATCTATAGCTCCGTACAGAATGGCTCCGACAGAGTTGAAAGAATTGAAAACTCAGTTGCAAGAGTTAACAGATAGAGGTTTTGCACGACCGAATTTTTCGCCCTAGGGTGCACCAATATTGTTTGTAAAGAAGAAAGACGGGCCAATGAGAATGTGTATTGATTATTGTCAGCTCAACAAGGTTACGATAAAGAATAAGTATCCGTTGCCGAGAATAGACGATTTGTTTGATCAGTTGAAAGGTGCAACAGTGTTTTCAAAGATTGATTTGAGATATGGTTATTATCAGTTGCGAGTTAAAGACTCAGATGTGTCGAAAATTGCGTTCAGAACGAGGTACAGACATTATGAATTCCTTGTTATGCCTTTTGGACTAACTAATGCTCTTGCCATTTTTGTGGATTTGAGGAATCAGATATTTAGACCGTATTTAGACAGATTTGTTGTTGTGTTCATTGATGACATTCTGATTTATTCACGAGACGAGTCTGAGCATGCCGAACATTTGAGGATTGTGTTGCAAACCTTGAGAGATAAGCAACTGTATGCTAAATTCAGAAAATGTGAGTTCTAGCTCTAGAAAGTTGGATTTTTGGGACATATAGTCTCGGTGGATGGCATTCGATTTGATCCGAGTAAGATTTCAGCGGTTATTGATTGGAAACCACCTAGAAATGTATCCGAGGTCAGAAGCTTTTTGGGATTGGTTGGTTACTATCGACGTTTTGTTAAACGGTTCTCGATGATTGCTACACCGATGACCAGATTGTTACAAAAAGATGTAAAGTTTGAATGGTCCGAGAAATGTCCACAAAGTTTCGATAAATTGAAAGCATTGTTAACTGAGGCACCAGTGTTAGTTCAACTTGAGTCGGGTAAAGAATTTGTGATTTACAGTGACGCGTCATTGAACAGTTTAGGTTGTGTGTTGATGCAAGAAGGAAAAGTGATAGCTTATGCTTCCAGACAGTTGAAACCACATGAAAAGAACTATCCGACGCACGATTTGGAGTTGGTCGCTATAGTTTTTGCATTGAAAATTTGGCGTCATCATTTGTACGGTGAAAAATGTCACATCTTTACTAATCATAAAAGCTTAATGTATATTATGACTCAGAAAGATTTGAATTTACGACAACAGAGATGGCTTGAGTTGCTAAAAGACTATGAGTTAGTAATTGATTATCACCCGGGGAAAGCGAATGTGGTCACAGATGCTTTGAGTAGAAAGTCGTTGTTTGCCCTGAGAGCAATGAATACACGATTGACATTGTCTGATGATGGTTCGATTTTAGCTGAGTTAAAAGCTAAACCAGTATTTCTTCAGTAAATTTGCGAAGATCAGAAATGTGATAGTGAACTACAAGCTAAAAGAGTGCAATGCGAGTCGACTAGTGATTCAGAGTACCAAATCGGATCCGATGATTGTTTAATGTTCCGAGATAGAATCTGTGTACCGAAAAATCCAGAGTTGATTCAGAAAATTTTATACGAGGCACATAGTGGTTGTTTATCTGTTCATCTTGGGAGTACTAAAATGTACAATGATTTGAAGAAATTTTATTGGTGGTTGGGTATGAAACGAGACATTTCTAAGTTTGTATCAAAGTGTTTGATTTGTCAGCAAGTGAAAGCCGAGCATCAAGTACCTTCAGGTTTGCTTCAGCCTGTGATGATACCGGAGTGGAAATGGGATAGAGTGACTATAGATTTCGTATCAGGATTACCCCTGTGTCCGAAAAAGAAAGATACAATTTGGGTTGTCGTTGATCGACTAACAAAATCAGCACATTTTATTCCGGTACGTACTGACTATTCACTCGATAGATTAGCTGAATTGTATATTGCTGAGATCGTTAGATTGCACGGGGTTCTAATTTCGATTATTTCAGATAGAGATCCGAGATTCATATCGCGATTTTGGAAGAAATTGCAAGAAGCTCTAGGTACGAAGTTGAATTTCAGTACAACTTTTCATCCGCAAACTGACGGTCAGTCTGAGAAAGTAATTCAGGTTCTCGAAGATATGCTCAGATGTTGTGTTTTAGAGTTCGAAGGTAATTGGGAGAAATATTTGTCGTTGGTTGAATTTGCGTATAATAACAATTTTCAAATGAGCATAAAGATGGCACCGTATGAAGCTTTATATGGTCGCAAATGTCGAACTCCATTGTATTAGACCGAGCTAAGTGAGAAACAGATTCACGGGGTTGATTTGGTTAGAGAAACCGAAGAGAAAGTGAAAGTAATTCGCAACTGTTTGAAAGCAGCTTCAGATCGTCAGAAATCGTACGCGGATTTGAAACGAAAAGACATTGAATTCCAGATCGGTGAAAAAGTGTTCTTGAAAGTATCTCCATGGAAGAAAATACTTCGTTTCGGTCGCAAAGGCAAATTGAGTCCGCGATTCATCAGGCTGTATGAGATCATTGAAAGAATAGGGCTAGTAGCATATCGTTTAGCCTTACCATCGGAGTTAGAAAAGATTCATAACGTATTTCATGTGTCGATGGTACGCCGATATAGATTTTATCCATCACATGTGATTTCTCCGTCAGAGATTGAAATTCAACCTAATATGACGTATAACGAAGAACCGATCAGAATTCTAGCACGTGAGGTTAAACAGTTGAGAAATAAAAGCATAGCTCTCGTAAAAGTACTTTGGCAATAACACGGTATTGAAGAGGCTACGTGGGAGCCCGAGGAAGCTATGAGAAAACAGAACCCTAACCTATTCACTGGTAAGATTTTCGGGAACGAAAATCCCTAAGGGGGAGAGTTGTAACAGCCCGTTTTTGGTTAAATTGGAACAGTAGTTTCAGGACCACAAATCTGATGTCAAAATATTTATTTTATTATTATTTAAAGGTTTACAACATGATTGAATGATTGTGTGAAAGTTTCGTTCAGTAATTTTATCGTTTAATTGGTTAATTTGATAAAAAAAAAGACTAAATCGCGTAAAGCGTAAAACTTGAGTTCTAATAGCTAAAGGTGTCTAATAGCTATAGAACCTTAAAGTTAAGGTCCTTATCTGGTAATTTAACCATTTGAAAGGTGAATGGACAATTATGGAAAACTATTAAGTGATATTAGTAGTTTTATACTAAGGTTATTTTTGTAATTTAGTAATTAAGGTTATTAATAATAAAACAAAACATTTCTCCATCTTTAAATCACCGAAATTCAAAAGTCAAATATACCATTGTTAGGGTTTTCATTCGGCTATGCTATAATTGCCAATTAAGATAAAGAAAAGCGAAATACAGACTTGGATCAGGGAAAAGATAAAGTTATTGACTAATTACCTCGATTCGCCGTTTATCATCTGAGGTAAGTTTGTATGTTATAATTTCTTTTCAAATGTATTTTATATGCTTTGATATAGCATGAATTGTGATTATGTGATTACGGACGAGTTCGGAAAGGATTTGACGATGATTCGACAATTGGAATCTCGGCTGAACCTTAGGAATAGTTTAGGATGCTAGTGACATGTCATTAGGTATACTTTGAGTTGGCTTCAGGCCATGTTATTAGTACTTCAGGTGCGAGATATACCAATTTGGCTTCGGGCCATGCATATCGGCTAATTTGGCTTCGGGCCATGATATCAGAATTTCGGATAAATTACCTTGATTTGGCTTCGGGCCATGGTATAGGTACTTATCGAGTGTGACCTTGAGTATCCGACTTCTATTTCGAATGGTTCAACGGGTAAATGAAGGATGTGGTTGGGTATGAGATTGGTACGAGATGGTACAGGTACGTACGGTAATGAATTGAGTATTGAAACTATGGAATTGATAAGTTCTTTGGTAAGTTATGTGAATGATCATTTGATAGCTTTGAGATTTAATAGAATTGTTGTATATTGTTTTCTATTATTTGAATGATTAATGAATATTGATATTTGCTCATTGTTAACATACGAGATTACTAAGCTTTATAGCTCACTTTGTGTATTTTTCGTGTTTTATAGTGATTTCAAAGTTAGCTCAGGTTCGGGGATTGTCGGAGACTTCACCACACTATCCACTGACTCTTTGGTACTTTTGAAACTATGTTTTGAGTATATGGCATGTATAGGTACTTTGAGTGATTTTGATTATGGATTGATAATGATTTTGGTCATTTATAATGGCTTGTAAATGTATATGTTTTGGTTTGTAAATATAGCCATGAGATTTGGCTTAATTTGGTGGATTTAGTTATGTGTTTATATGTGCACATATGGTTGATATTGAGTTCATGTATGGATATGTGAATGACCATATTATGAAGTTTGTGGAATTGGTATCATGCTTGTGAATTGGTACAAAAATGAGGTATGTTAGGTAAAGGTTTAACTAGTTGATTGGTATATGTATTTTAGTATGTTTTGGTTGAGTAAAATTTGAGATATAAGCATGTTGGTTGCTAGTATTGGAATTGGTATGAATTAGCCTTGTTTGTGGCTAAATTTGATGTTTATTTATAATATGGATTGGTGCCATTTTGTTTGTTTAAGTGAGCATAAATGTGGGTGGCAAATTGGCTTGGTAAATAGCCTATTTTTGTCCACACGGGCAGAGACACGGGCGTGTGTCTCAGCCGTGTGTGACACACGGTCATATTACACGACCGTGTGTCCCCTGGTGTTAAAATTGAAATGAAGTCAGTATGCTCCATACGGTCTCACACACGGGCGTGTGATCGGCCGTGTGGTACAAGTCAGTATACCCCCTAGTTGGCACACGGCCTAGCACACAGGCGTGTGACTTGGCCGTGTTGCATAAGTCAGTATACCCTACAGGTTTGGCACGGCCTAGCACACGACCTGGCACACGGCGCGTCTGTGGCCACTTCGAAGGGCACACGGGCTAGATACACGGGCGTGTGGTTGGCCATGTGACCCAAGTCAGTAGCCTCACTTGTTGGGAAACGGGGTAGGACACGGGCTGGGACACGGTCATGTGCTCCCATTTCGAATGTTCACACGGCCTATGACACGGGCATGTGTCCCCTGTTTTAGAGAAAAATTTTATGAGTGTTGAAAAATTTCCCGAGTTGTCGGTTTAGTCCCGAACCACTCTCAATGCATGTTTAAGGCCTCGTAGGCTCATTTAAGGGACACTATGACTGATTGTGATTGATTTATATTTGAATTGATAAATTGTATATGAAATGTATGTTTAAAAGTGTTGTAAGTCCAGTAATGCTCCGTAACCCTATTCTAACGATGAATACAGGTGAGGATGTTACACTATGAATTTATTTTGAAAATAAATTCAAATTTCATTAATTATTTTTAATTATTATTAATCTAGTTATTAATTTAGTGTAAATATATTTTCTACTTACCTTTTTACATAGTTCCAAATTTAAATAGTATTTATTAATTAATTATTTTTTTTATTTTCATTATTTCTAAAATGTTATTTTATTCTCTCAATACCTTTAATATAAATTAAATTAATCCTCATTTAATTGACATATATTTTAATATTATTTATTGAATTAAATATATAACACATGTCACATTAAAAGCCACTACAGATACAAAATAAAAAGACATTATATTATTTAACTGAGCTGAGGTAACTGACACTGTTACAAAATCCACACCTTTTACATAGTAGAGGGATGAATTGCAGAATTTAAACCTCTTTATCTTTTACGAAATCCAATTAAATGTATAAAAAGATAGTATCTATTTTTTTAAAAATGAAATGGACCTCGAAATATTGAGTAATATGGGCACGTGGAAAATAGTAAAAACGACAAATGCAGATTATTAAAGGAATCCAGATATTCAAACTTTTCTTTTAAACAAGACTCAAAATAATATGGCAGCATACTCCACACATTCCAAAAACCAACGAGAAAGCTTTATGTTTATGCTAGCATGATAAAGTACTGAAACGAATTGTCATGATTATGACAGGAAACGAGCCATCCATGACTCGAAACGA
Source organism: Gossypium sturtianum (assembly GCA_025698515.1). NCBI lineage: Eukaryota > Viridiplantae > Streptophyta > Magnoliopsida > Malvales > Malvaceae > Gossypium > Gossypium sturtianum. The sequence goes on along the minus strand of CM046949.1, from coordinate 89,267,457 downwards.
GACCATGCGAGGCGGACTGCAGCTTCATCCTCATCAGCCATTCCCATGCCCTTCCTCCGCTTTATACCATCGGGGGACCTGTTCATGAAGGCATGTGCATTGCCTGGATAAACATGCACCTCATATGGAGTTTTTGATTCTTTCAGTTTTTCCTCCAAAGCCTTCGCAGCCTGAAATCTCGACAATCCAGAATAATTTTCAGCCATAATTCCATCCATATAATAATGACTCTGATTGTTTAATTGTGATTTGCTTTATAACATCATATGACCAAGCAACAAATACTTGGTAAAAGAGAATAGAAATAGCAAAAAATATGAACCTAATGAAGCCTTATATCAGCAAATAAACAACCGTACACGTATTATTTTACCACCAATCTCTATTGCGCGCAATCAAACATAAGTTGGAAAATGAATTATTTCCAGTGGCCAAAGCAAATATGTTCATTCTTCCTTTAACATTCAACCATGGTTTAGAGGTAACTAAGGTTTTCAGACGGTAAAGGAAGTAAGCCACGGTGCTAGGTTTTCAGAAGTAACTGCTATGTTATCCAGACTTCTCATTTTTCTCGTCAACATATTTGGTCCTATAAGTTTTGACAATATCATTGACTTTTCTACAAAGATTTGCAACTGAATCTAGCAATTATCACTAGGCCTGCCTGGTTGCTGAGCCTGAACTATTTTAGTCCCACAAAGAAACAAAAAAAAAAAAAAATTAAGGAGCATCTCTAATGTCCAATCTTCAGATACTCGGTCACAAACATGAAACTAGCTTCAAGATATGATTGGAAATAAGTGATTAAATTTAACACTAGGAGAATAAATAAATCTTGCCATACCGTCACATCTGAAAACCCAACAAAGTTATCAAGTTCTCCAAAATGAGCTTGAACAGGTGCTTTGGCCTGGGCAGGGTCTGCCAGTTCAGGTGAAGGAACCCCATAAAAGGCAACAACAGCATCAACTTGAGGAACTAAGACAGAACTTGCAATAGAGAGAGCACCCCCCATGCAAAATCCGGTCACTCCAGCCTGATCAATGCAGTGAAATCAGAGATTGCTCACCAACCAATGTTTAAACTTCACCCAAAACACAGTTTCAATAAAGCAGCAAGAAACTTAATGCGGACAATAATCATTAACAGATTAACAGAAAATGCAGCTCCACAATTTGATACATATTTAAGAATAAAATACTTCAAAATTTCACAGCAGAATCTTAACTTTGTTCGGAAGTTAAACTTAGAAGAGAACCTGCAGAAACAGGAAATAACACTTAACAAAGAAGACATGTTAAAGCATTTGAGATGAAGTTGATGTACTTTTTGTCGGTCGGATGTAACGAGCAATAATGAAATAGTTGACCTAAACTGCAAATATAAAATCACCATTCCACAATATGTTCAGATTTTTTTTAAATGTATAGAAAAAGAATTAGCAATATCTGTATTGCTTAAATATCTTTTAAAAAATGGATGAACCCATAATAAGTCTATCTTCTTTCAAATTCTCCATTCACTTGGCCATCCAAAACAAAAGAAAAGTACTAAATGTTCAGCTTCATATATTCATTTCCACTTATCTCAGTCAATAAGGTACCAGAATGGCCACTACGATGAAGTGTCTAAACTTCAAATATGTTTTGAGTAAGCATAAGGCTTTAACAAAAATGACAATAAATAACCAGCACTCACCTTTTTTGAACCATTAGCTTTAAGCCAATCAACCGAAGCACAGATATCCTTTACAGCACCTTGCCAGTCAAGACCATCCATTAGGTGTTGTGCCTCTGCAACATCAAGACCAACCTTTCCTCGATACAAACTGAAGCAAGTTGAGAAACATAAAATGAATTAGCATTCAAATGTAGCAAACGCCAAGTGATCAAAGTTTATGAGCATTCAGATAACAAAAATAAAAATAAAAAATTGTGGAATGAAATGCATACTCTGGAATAAGAGCTTTGAATCCCGGGCCCAGTTGAGAGATCTTCAAGGCATGGTTTTTTATCTCAAAATCCACACCCCACCACTCCTGAAGAACAACAATTCCGGGTGCATCTTCTTTGCCAACCACATATGCATCAAATGCCTAATCAATACATTTAAAAAATAAATAAATAAAAGAGGGTTTAAATGAATTGAGAACAACTAAACCCAAATCAAACAAGACTCCATCCTGGATTCTGAAAATTCAAAAGCAAACAGAAAAACAATATTATCGACTGAAACTCAACAAATAACTAAAATTCACCGGTAACAGCAAAAATGGTTAGTCAATCTATAGAATCATGCATTTTGTTTTTGATTCAAGCAAAAAGATTCAATTTCAGTTTTAAACTTTGAACACAATCTCTCGTATAACTTAATTACCATCAAGAACTGCGAGGCCCATATTAAATTGTAACATGAGTAGTCGATTATTAAATTAAAATTCTTATATCAAGGAAAAAAAAAGGATTAAATTATCAATATTTTAACACAATCTCATACAAATCATTCCTAACATTTTAACAAAGATACAAAATACCCAACAATCAAAATCATCAAAAAGAAAAGGCAAAACCCATAATAATTATAGCATGATTAGTCAATACTTGGAATAGAAAACATGCATTTTTATTTTCCAATCAAGAAACAAATCAATCAGCTTTAAATTCTTAATCCAACATCTCATACAAATCGCCTACTAACATTTCATCAAAGGTAGCACATAGCTGACAGTCGAAAGCATCAAGCCATATCGACATACGACAGCCGAAAGAAATACTGAAAAACTTTGTAAATTCGATTTTTTTTTTTTAAAAAAAGGGCAAAATCATAGTAATTGCAAACAGAATCGTCAATATTGAAATAAAATCACGCATTTTGTTTCTCAAACAAGAAAATAAAAACAGTTTCAGTTTTAAAAATTTAATCCAAATCTCATACAACTCAATTGCTAACAGTCCAGCAAAAATAGCAAATACTCCAGAATCAAAAGCATCAAAAAGAAAAAGAGAAACCCATAATAATGTAACTCGATCATCAATATTAAAATTAAATCATGCATTTTCTTCTTAGATCAAGGAGAAAAGAAAAAACAATTTCAGTTTTAAAATGTTAATCCAATATCTAATACAACGCAATTACTAGCATTTCAGCAAAGATAGAAAAAACCCAACACTTGCAATCATCAAAAAGATCAAAAATTAACTTAAAAACTGTTGAAACGAAGAGGAAATGAGAAGTTGAACTGACAGTGTCATCTCTCTGAATCTGAACTTTCTTGAAAGCAGAGTCAGCCATTGATCGTACAGAAAAGCGGGGAATGGAGGGAGCAAGAGCGCGTGAAATGGTGAAGAAAGAAGGAGGCTTGGAAAGAATATTCCTAGAGAAGATTCTGGAAGATGATGAAGATATTATAGCTCTTGCTGCTCCTAACATGCTTTGCACTAGCTTCTTATGCAACAACTTACTAATTCTTGTCGTTTTCTACAACCTTCTTATATGAGAATAAACCCGAGAGACCTCTCTCAAACGACTCCGTTTGGTACAGCCCGGCTTAGGCCTAAAACTGCCCATGAGTTGGGCCAGAGTGGCAGCCATTTTTTTGTGATCCTCTTATGCCAGTCTCTCCCGTTGGCCAGTTTACAATTAAAAAGTAAACAAAATATTAAAATTATTTTTCAATTAAATTTTATTAGTAAATAATAATTTGGATCAATTAATCCAAATTTACAAGAAGTTTGACATTTTTTTAAAAAAACAAACAAATAATTCATATTAAACAGTCATAATCGAAAAATATGAAACTCTAGTAATCTCAGCAATCATTGTTATCTTTTCTGGAATTTTTGCCAATACTTGGAGAGTTGGATTTCTCTCTAAAGCCATTTTTGCAAGAATGTCCACAACTTGATTTCTCTCAGGGAATATGCTTGATTTCCTATTGTTCCATAACTTGTAAGATTATATGTATTAGTTTGACATGTTTTTAGTTATCCATATATCGCTAGGACAAGCATCGCTATCCTCACATCACCTTATCACAATTTCCTCCATCACAACCTAGCCAAAGAAAGACATTTCGTTAAACATAACCTTCATCGGCGTATGCATGCTTACAAGTGGAACACTTCTAACCTCTCTTATCAAATACAGGTGTTGGTTTTTTTTTCTTTTTTTCATAGAATCCATATGGAGCTGAATTAAAGAAATATGTTGAATTTTTAAGATATTTAAGGATAGATGGCACGTTTCAGGTCAATGGTAATTTTTCCCTCAACAGTCACAATTCTAGCGGTTACAATACCCCAACAATCATATTTTTTTCTTATATAAACCCCTACAAACTTCATTCTTTTCAATTCAAACTCAATTCTAAATTCTTTCGATAATTTCCTCTCAATTCTCTCAATAATTCCGTTTCAAATCTTTCTCTAAATCATATTCTCTTCGATTTTATTTTATTCCTTATAATTTATGAAATGACAAATTAGCTTATTTGTTTGGATGAAAAGCACATCTCCGGCGTTCAATTACAAATGGTAAAAAATATTATTAAATTATTAAATTTTAATTAATTAATTATTATGCAATTAATATTATTATTTTTTTATGTTTATATACTCAAGTCGAATATCGGATTTTGGAGACGTACATACACAATTTAAGTAAAAGTGCATCGATTGTCATTTATGGACACTTGCGAGATGCGGGATTCTTATACATGGCTCACATGCTTGGGGGGGTTAAATTGGATCCCCCACTTATCAGTGCTTTGGTGGAAAGATGGAGACCGGTGCTACACACATTCCATCTTCCCTGCGATTAGTGTCCAATTACACTCGAGGACGTTGGTTTACAACTTTGTCTACCAGTCGATGGGGAAGTCGTTACGGGGCCAGTGGTGAGTGTCACTTAGAGTGCAACATGCGAGCAACTACTAGGGAAGGTGTCGAACAAGTTTAGGGGTAGTTGGATCGAGATAGGATGGTTGGAAGACAACTTCAAAACTATCGAGGCTTTTGTGAGTGGCCTTGAAAAATAACAATTCGTGCTCATTCATCTTGAGCTTGATCAAGGGTCTGCTTATGCCAGATAAATCTTGAAATCTGGTACATTTAAGGTGGCTACTTCTACTAGCCGACTTGAAAGAAGCATGACGAATTAGTTAGGGATCAACGGTGCTGGAGACATTGTACCGAGAAATGCGTCAAGAGACGGAACAAAAAAGGTTAAAATCGGCAGTTGCATGCTCATTCTTCAATCGTGGGCATGATAGCGACTACCATTTTTACGCCCCTAAGTGGACCCCCTTATGAATTCCCACTCGTAATATGGTAAAATTCATTTGATAATGTCATTATCATAATAATTTTTCATTATTGTAATTTTGAAATAACATATTATTTGAATAGGTGGAACAGTCGCACGAGACACACAGGTTTACCAACTGAGCTCGAGGATATCTGGCTAGCTTTAGATCAACAAACCGAAGAGGAGGTTAGTTTATTGAATTCAAAGTTATATAATATTTATTCTAGCATTTGAACTTATATATTAGTCATCTGCTAAGATTTATAAATTCGTATTGCAGTTTGTATAGATGTCATATGCAGATCTGAGAATTTAAGAATGCGTCTCGGCCGAATTTTTGGCCAATTGCAACATCTAGCACATCAAAGTTCCATTTTATCGTTTTTGCAACGATTGAGATGCACAAATCCAACCAAGTGATGTGGTAGTTCGGGTGTATGCAATGTATTCCGTCACCACCTCAAGAGCTCGATGACCTGCACAAGATCGACTTACAAGGGAGACTCGAGAAAGATTGACCAACATTCCACAAGAAATATATCGAGATGTGGCAGCATAGCTACGATTACTTGACCATCACTTCTTCAATAAAATACAATCAGGATTCTCTTAAACTTTATTCTTGATTTATTCTTTATGCATATCTTCTTTATCAAGTTTATCATGTTTATGGATTCCTTGAGGAACTAATCCTCTTATGGGGTATTAGTGAGTGAAGGTGTGATTATCTAATTACTATGTAGGGTTTTATTAACGAATCAACTATTTGGGAGAGGAAGAACTTAAACCATAGGCTTGACGACCCTAGGAAGTCATTTAGGTGGGAATTAACCCAAAATTGGTATGGGTCATCCGTGAACCCCTTAGCCCCGAACCGTTCTAGACTGTGAGGTCGAGAGATAAGTAGTTCTTGCCGACTCATTAATTTAGTGGAATATCTAGAGATCCTGCTAGGGTAACGACTAGTTGATTGAATAAAAACCCAAAATAGGAATTAGTTATGACCATCAAAGCGAGCTAATCACCCATATTTAGATTTGATTGAGTTTTAGATTTCTGTTATTCGAAGTTCACTTTATTTCTACAATTTTTATCCTTTTATTTATAAAAACCCAAAAATCTTTTATTTATGTTTACTCGTAATATAATTTATTTAATTTACTAATTAATTTTATTTACGTTTAGGTTAACTTTAATTTAGTGCTCGCCTCCCTTGGGTATGATCCTCGAAGTACTCACCTACTTCATTGTAAAAACTATATTACAACATGACCCATATACTTTTAGACACCGCCTCAATTGCATATATTTAGTTGTAGTTGTAACAGCCCGATTTTGGGTCTAGTCGGACCAGTGGTTTCGAGACCACAAATCCGACGAATAAAAATTTATTTTTATTATATTTTTATGGTCTACAGTTTTATGAAATGATTTCCTGAAAATTTTGTTCGAAAATTTTGACGTTTGGGCACTCAATTTAGTCAAAAGGACTAAATTGCAAAAAGTGAAAAACTTGAATTCTATAGGTTAAAGGTGTCCAATTGCTATGATATTTTAAATTAGAGGTCTTTAAATGGTAATTAGACCATTGGTTAAGTTGTTGGACAAAAATGGACATGGTTTGGTATGTTTTCAAAGTTTTTCATTAAGGGCATTTTGGTAATTTGGTAATTAAATGAATTAAAAAGCCAAATTAAAAGCCAATTTTTGTCCATCTTCCTCCCATGGCCGAAATTCACAAGGGGAAACCATGGCTAGGGTTTTTCAAGCTTCCAAGCTCGATTGTAAGTCCGTTCTAGCCCCATTTTTAATGCTCTTTACATTTTTAGAGTCGTTGTAACTCGATCTTTCTATTTCTACCATCAATTTGAAGAGATGTCAAGGTATAAAATTTTACCCATGACGGATGTTTGTGTATTTTGATGTCTAATGGTAGAAAATGCATGTTTGGTGTATGATAAACGACTTTTGCTAAGTGATTTTCGGTGAAAATGCCTAAAAGGACTTATTTGTAAAAGTTGTAAAATGAGTAGTAAAAGTGTGAATAAATGAAAATTGTGGGCTGTTATAAGCATGTATAAGGTTCGGCTAGGCATGGGTATTGAATAAATTTAGTACATTTCATTTTACGAGCCTAGGGACTAAATTGTAAAAATGTTAAACTTTAGGGTGCAAAAATGTAATTTTTGCCATAATGTGATTTTGGGCTGAATTGAATAATATCTTGATTAAATAAGTTAAATGTGATATTATAGATCAAGAAAAATGAGGTTCGGACCTAAAACGGGGGGAAAAAGAGTATTTAACGATTTAGTCCTTTTTGCCATTTTTATGTCGAGGTAAGTTCGTATGTAAATAATGCATTGTTATATTTATGTTTTTAAATGCTTTAAAGTTGCATGAATTGTGATTGACTCTATGGAAGTATTTGTCAAAGTTTCAACAAGCGAGAAATCTCGGTTGAACCTTAGGAATTGATAGGATACAAATGTCATGACATTAGGGTTACTGTGATTACGTGTAAGACCACATCTTGGATATGGCATCGATATGAGACTTCGTGTAAGACCATATCTGGGATATGGCATCGATATGAGACTTCGTGTAAGACCATAGCTGGGCTATTGGCATCGATAAGAGATCCCATGTAAGACCATATCTGGGATATGGCATTGGTATGGTATTGTGTGTGTGAGATTCCCGAGTATCCTTTAGTATTCCAAGTGGTTCAACGAGAAATTCAACGGGTATGTCAAAGATGAGAAAGTATGTGAATATGTTATGTGATGGTACAGGTATGTACATAAAACTCAAGGAAAATGACCTCAGTATATGATGAACAAGTGGTAAGATTGTGATTGAGTAAGTTGTGCTTATGAAGCTTAAATGACATTTATGTTGAAATGTGTTATGTAATTCGTATGATAGGCTATTAGTATATGACAATTATGTTGATATGTGTTATGTTGATATTAAATGACATTTATGTTCATATGACATTTATGAAGTTTTAATGACATTTATGTTGATATATGTTATGTTATTCATATGATGAGCTAAGGGCAAGAATGTGATTGAGTAAATTATACACATGAAGTTTAATGACATTTATGTTGAAATATGTTATGTTATTTATATGAGCTATTGGTAAGATTGGGATTCAGTAAGTTGTGTTCATGAACTTTTAATGGCATTTATGTTAATAATTGTTAAGTTATTTGTATGTCAAGTGTATGAATAATGTTTTGTATTATTTGCATATGAACTTACTAAGCTATATAGCTTACCCCCCTTCCTTTCCCATGTCTTTTAGGGTTATTAAGCTAGCTCGGGTTCGAGTTCGCCGGAGATTCTATCACACTATCAAGCTGTCATTTTGGGTATAAATGAATTCAAGTATTTTAAGTCTATGGCATGTATAGGGACTTATTCATTTTGTTAAATGTGTCATTGTGATTGTAGCCAATGTGTTGGCTTGTGATTGTCAAAGGTTTGTTTTGCTATTTGGCCATGTAAGTTGGCTCATATTAGCTAACATGGTTGTAAGCCTAAGTACATTCATATATGTGTCAATGTCTATGGTGATATGATCATGGTATGCTTGGTGAATGTGAAATGTTTAGCAATGTTATTTATGACATGAATGTGAGATGTTTGAAAATATGGTCTATTGATGAAATGATAAATTGGTGTACAATTACCTACCTTGAAAGTAGTCAATTGTGGCTTAATAATTGTTGTGAGTATGATAGATGTTGTTATTGTGTTGGCCATAATTGTGGATGTTTTGGTTGCCTAAGTATGTTATGTTTGTGCCTTGAATTGGTGTAAGTGTATGTGTGTACAAGGGTGGCAAATGGCTTGGTAAATAGCCTTTATTTTGTCCACACGGGTAGACACACGGGCGTGTGTCTAGGCCGTGTGTGACACATGATCCGCCCCACGAGCATATGTTCTGGCCGTGTGTCCCCTGCACCTTAATCTTGGAAAAACAGAATGTCCAAAATTGAGCACACGAGCATGTCTCTCAGCCGTGTGTACTACACGGCCTAGCACACGGGCGTGTGGCACAAGTCAGAGAGCACCCTATTTTGAACACGGCCTGAAGCACGGGCGTGTCTCCGGGGTCACACGGGCGTGTCCCTTGGACCACACGGGCGTGTGAGCCCTGTAACATGAAAAATTTTCTAAGTTTCGTAAAATTTCCTAAAGTTCTCGGTTTAGTCCCGAACCACTTCAAAAGCATGTATTGAGCCTCGTAGGCTAGTTTTAGGGACGATATGGATGTATGTGAAAAGTTTTAAATTTGGATGGAAATTACGTGTCGGTTTTTTATGTTTGCTTATGTTTAAGTCCGGTAATACCTCGTACCTTGTTCCGGCGTCGAACACGGGTAAGGGGTGTTACAGCTGTATTAAAACTTTGGACGTTAGTACGTCCGGAGGCAGTCAAGATATTGGCGCCATTGTCGCAGAGGCAGCGTCACTAAATTAATTTTAATTTTTGCGCTCTAATAGACTAATTTGGAAAATTTTAAATTATAGATATGATCTTTAGTTTTTTTATTTACTTCCTTATTTATTGTAGTTTACTAACAATTTCTTTTTCTTCAAGAAATCTCAACACATACCCTTGAAATGAGGGAGGAGACCTGCAAAAATAGCCACTGAGCCCCATTCTGCAATACCAGGGAAAATTTTGACTACATGTGGTCCAATGATGAAATAGATTATGACGATGAAATTTATGAAGAATGAGAAATTCAAGAAAATCAGACATTGTTAATGCTAGAACTAAGCCAACTAAAAGATGAAGTCTCAACATACCCGTAGGACAGCAACATGAGCACATACATAGACATATCTTGTCACGAGTTTGATCAAACTCAAGGTGAAAGCAAAGATGAAAATGAAAACACAATAGCAACAATATCCTGGGAAGATGAAATCTTGAGTAGCCAGATAGAACGACGGAAATGTGCAAGTGTACACAATCGCAACAAGTAATAAAGTGACAAGTAAATGTCGAGTTATCGTACCCACAGGGACTGTGAAAAGAATTATTTATGAATGCAATTAAAAACACTTTGCTGAAGAAAAATATTTTGATTTGAGGAGGTGATTAAAAACTAAGATTTCTAACTAAGTAAAATAAATAAAGAGAAAATAAAAGGTCCAATGCACGATTTCAAAAGATGATTTTAATCAAGATGGCATAATTGTGTTAGATTAATTACACTTCTTAACTTAGAATTACTAAACTCATGTTCATGTTGTTACGAATAAACTCACGGCAACTTGGTAATTTGCTAACTTATGAACATACTCACCTACCAAAATCCATTTTCAACCAACTAAACACATTTTAATAAGCAATTGCGTTAATGCACATACATATGAAATTAAAAATAATCTCTTGTATATATCTCTATGCCAATTCAAACAATTAATTCAATCTCATAAGCACAGAAAAGATTACATGAGGTAACAAAGTATTCCTACCTTGAAACACTTTAATCACAATAATCTTTCAAGTTATGCAAGGCTAATGTATTGTTAGATACCGTTGCTAATTTAACCCTCAGCTACCTTAGATGATTAAACACGCACTGATTAAGTATCATATCAATTAATTACAATTTCAATCCGTTTAAATAATTAATTCATTAGTTACCTTACAATTGTAATGCAAGAATAACTTAGTCATGGTTTTACTTAATCAAACATCTTACCAAGGCCTATAACAACACAAACACAATTTTAATAAATTAAGTGGACAAAATGCAATCAACCTAACACGAATTAAATTTAAGCCATATTAATTAAATTAAACATATCAACATCACAATTATTCATAGACATGTTCATAGCAACAACAATAATATTAAAAGGATAAGGAACAAGAATCAAATCTGGTGTTTCTTTGAGGGTTGACTAGTTTGCTCCGCTCCTCCTTCTCCGCTTGTTCTTGTTGAACCGAGACTTCCACGAACATTTGAATGCTGCTCCAAATGGTGGTTGAAGGACTCTTTTTCAAGAGGTGAAATCGGCAGGGGAATGGGGAAGAAAATGAAGAACAGCGGAAGCGGATTTGAAGAGAGAAAGTGAGAGAGAAGAGAAAGGATGAGAGGTTTTGAGATGTGTTTTAAATGATCAGCCAATGGGGGTTTTTATAGGTTGAGTAGGATGCTAAAAATAGAAAAAATCAGCAGCCATAGAGTCCCCCCATGGCCGGCCACACATATGGCAAGTTTGAAGGTTTCAAACTTGTTATTTTAAAGTAAGGGCAAATCTAGAAAGGCATGAATAGTGGAGGGGTTTGAATGCAAATTCAAGGAGTCTTCAGGGCTTTTTTGCAAGCCATATAATCAGCCAAACAAGCTGATTGGGTCAGCATGTGGGATGGTTTTGGGCTGCCCAGTGCTCGGTCGGATCGGTTTTCTCAGTTCAGCTCAACTGGGCCTCTTTTCATAATTAATTAATAACAATTTATTTAACCCAAAATAATATGGATTAAAATTAAAATTAATTATATTTTGAATTGATATTCATAATTTGGACCGTCTTCGGCTGAAAAATTAATTTTCCTCGATGTTTCAAGAATCGCTTCTCAGTTTTGCTTTTCTAGTAGTGTCTGCCGAGTCGATTTTCACCCTTTGTGAAAATCTGTCGAAAATTATCAAAATTAATCAAAATGTATTATAAAATTAATTAAAATTTAACATGTTAATAATTTAATTATTTTGTAACTATTATATATTTTGCAATAAGAATTACTACGAAATTGCATGAATTTGAGTTAAAAAGGGTATGAAAAAGTGTGTATATTTTCGTGTTTCCACACCCCCAAACTTAATTCATTGCTCGTCTCGAGTAATGCACAAATTGAAAAGAATTTCTCGGAAACACCTTTGAAAAAGTCCTTCAGAACAACATTCTTTCCAAATTTATGAATTTAGTATACCTATGCTCAAGAACAAGAATTTTGATATTTATGCAACTTAAGTATACATATCATTCAAATTAATCTCAATTATTATTATGATAGCAAAAATAAACTAAATGCTTACTCAATAAGGACATGTTAAATCCCTACCAATTTGATTTTATTCCCTTATTTAAGATTAAGCTGCAATCGTTAAGTTTAATTTATGCTTTCATATGTTGAACATAGCAATTTCTCTCCACTAATGTTGGTAGCATAGAAACTTGAATCAATAGATCTTTTAAGTAGGTTGTAATGTGGCTAGGATAGGGGTATGTAAAAGATAGGTAAATTTCGGCTAAAAACCCTAGACTCAGTGTAACACACCTAACCCTTATTCATCGCCAGAATAGGGTCACGGAGCATTACCAGAGTTTACAGATCAATTACAGAAAATCTCATATCATTTACTATTCATATCCAAAATCAATCATATCGTCCCTTAATTGGGTCCTCAAGGCCCAAAATGCACGTTAGAATCAAATCGGGACTAAACTAGAAACTTAATTTTTTTTTTGCAAAATTTCAAATTTTTGCTTAGATGCAGGATACACGCCCGTGTGGTCAGGCTGTGTGGCTCACACGGCTAGGTGACACGCCTGTGTCTTAGGCTGTGTGGGCATTTGATGTAAGGAACACGGCTGTGTCCCAGCCCGTGTTCATACCCGTGTAACTCTCTGACTTGGGTCACACGGCCAGCCACACGCCCGTGTGCCAGGTCGTGTGGACAATTTAATTTTCAAAAATTAGGTGCAGGATTCACACGACCAAGATACACACCCGTGTCTTTTCCCGTGTGACCAATTCTGAGCATTCTGTTTCTCAATTTTTAAGATACAGGGGATACACGACAAAACCACACGCCCGTGCACATGGCCGTGTGTCACACACGGCTGAGACACACACCCGTGTGGACAAAATAAGGCCATTTCCAATCCTTATTTCTCACCCAACCTAAAATCAACATATCCAACAAATTTTTGTACCATTACAAGTCACAATATAACATTTAATTCAAGTCAATTTCAAGTTCAATACATGTCATAACATCCCATTTAACCAAATATTTGATCTTACCTAGTTGACCATATAAACATATGAGTATACTTTACCCATTCATGCAACCATTAATATGTTTATGTATCTTCCATCATTCAACCATTTCAATACACACATCAAGCATAATAAGGCCTTATATAACTACATCAAAATATGATTACCACTAGCCATTCCAATGGGTAGTTACAACCAAAACATTTTATCATTATGTCTACTTAGCTTATACATGCCATTATACCAAAAATTAAATTGTTTCATACACTGAGAAGTCCGAGGGATAGTGTGATGTGTCTCTGACCAACTTCCAACTTCATGAGCTTCCGAGCACTATAAAATAGAGGAAGTAAAATAGATTAAGCATATTATGCTTAGTAAGTTCGTATAACAAGAATTTAACTTACCAATCATATTCATTTAAAGTAAGCATACAAACATGCATCCAAAACATTGTGGCCAATTGCCTAGACACATGCTCTCATCAAACAAGTTAGTCATGAAATTTACATGAATATAAAGAAAACAAAGATAAGCTTATCATACAACCATTTCTAGGTATTTCAGGGATATTCAAGATATAATTCATTAAATTCTCATATTTTCCCATATCAAGAGTCTTGTCCGTTGAATTATTAAAATATCGATGGATACCCGAGTAGTACACACAAGGTGTACTTATCAAGGATCCGTCAATTCATATACAGGGGTGCTCATTAGAGCACATAACCAGGAAGCACGCTCTTGAGCCTTATCACGGAAAGCTCACAAAGAGCCATATCGGGAAGCTCACAAAGAGCCATATAACGGGAGCTTGATAGCCATACATCGAGAAGTTCAAGTGAGCACTATCGGGAATCTCACAAAGAGCCAATTTAACAAGAAGCTCACGAAGAGCCTATAATTGGGATGCTCATAAGAGCTAAGGTGTATCCACAATAAATGTAGGATCACAACCTATCGGGACTCTCCGAAGAGCTATAACGGGAAGTTCACAAGAACCATATAACGGGAAGCTCGAGAGGGCTAATAACGGGATGCTCTTTCGAGCTATGGTGTGTCCGCAACATATGCAGGACCACAACCAATTCGGGAAACTTGCATCCATTGATTTTTCATTTGTCCAACGCGACTTAACATTTGTCGGGCATTATCGGATATTCAATCAATTTTCATATACATGGTAATAATATAATTCACATATACAACATTTAATTTAAACATATAAATGTACATAATTTAGTTACACAAACTTACCTCATCACTTGTTCGTATATGCTTTTCTACTAGTCCGATACTTTTTGTTTTCCTCGATCCAATTCTGAACTAGGTCTATCAGGATCTATACAAGTAAATTTAACTCAAATTTAATAAAATTCATTTTTAATTCAATCAATTTCACATTTTAGGCAAAAGTACCATTTTGCCCCAATACTTTTCATTAATTCCAATTTCGTCCCTAGGCTCGGAAAATGAAATTGATGCAATTCAATCCTTAATCCAAGCCTAGCAGAATTTTTCATATAACATTTACAGCTCATGAATTTCACAAAAATCAGAAATTTTCCATGAATTTTACATCTTTACAATTTAGTCCCTAAATCACAATTTCATAAAAATTCACTTTACAAAAGTTGTTTATCTATCAACAACCTTTTATTTTCTACCATAAATTTCAAAATTTCAGTATATTCATCCATGGAAAAATTTTAATACTTTGATAACTTTACAAATTGATCCCCAAAATAGCTAGACTAGGTTATTTCGATCTCAAAAATATAAAAATTACTAAAAATGGGACATGATTATTTACCCAATTAGGCTTGCTTGATTTTCTTTCTCTTTCCTAGGGTTTCCATAGAAAATATTTGGGAAGATGATGAAATAAGATGATATTAAGTTATTATCATCTTTATTTATTTCTTTTTCTAAATTTCCGTGGATGAATCACCAAAAATATCTACTTACTTTATTTAATGGTCTAATTGCCATAAAAGGACCTCAATTTTTGAATCCCATAGCTATTTACTACCTATAGCTACTAGAACTCAACTTTTGTATTTTATGCAATTTGGTCCTTTCTATAATTAAACATGAAATCGGTAAAATTTTCTTACCGAAATTTTTATGTCTTTCCTATCATAATGTAGATCATGCAATAATATTAAAATAAATTTTCTTTTCGGCTCGAATTTGTGGTCCCGAAACCACTGTTCCGATTTCACTGAAAACGGGCTGTTACACTTAGCTTCAATCGGACCTTCGAAATATTTACCTTCAATACACCAACTTATTTCACTTTCACATGATCTTTTATACATCTATTTTCTTTCAAGTACATATGCTCTTCTCTCTCTCTCTCTCTCTCTCTCTCTTTTTGATGAGCATTTTGTAGTATGTACTATAATTTTTTTGAGCATTTGATACTTATTTTCATCTCCCCAAAACTTATTTTCAAAGAATGTTCTGAATAGTACTAAGTCTAGTGTTTTGGACAATTTAAAGATGATTAAGAGAGAAGTGATGGCTAAGTATTGCAAAGGTTCAAATAAAATTAGGCCATATAGTCTCAAAGTTGGGTTTTAAAAGGATAAAAATTAATCAAGGTTGGCTTGAAAAGCTCAAACGGTCCAAACAAAAGTTGCTTAAATCATTTTCAACATTCCATGCTTCCTAGGATTTCGCCTCAAGAAACTACTAAGTCGATTCTAGAACTTAAACTTTCATGCATGCCTAACTTTAAGGAACTAAAATTTTATGGCATGATTTGTATGCTTTATTAAGAATACATTTATGTCATAATTCAACCAACATAACAATTATTGAAATAATAGAATTTTATTCACACTAAAGTTTAACATACTCAACATAATTTCAAATTTTTGAACAAAATATATCCTAATCATAATTAAAAGAAAATTTTATTCTGAGAGGAAATAATTTCAATTTTTTGGCCCCCCTACTTAAGATGAATAATGTCCTCATTGTTAGAAGTTAATAGATACTATACACCAAGTAGGATTCTAAAAAAGAGGAGGTGAGTTGGTTTGACTGCTTATGTACCAAGCTCTCTCTAGATCCAATCCTAGACATGTACATATCCATTGCCACACTTCTTATTTTAAAACTTGTTTATTTTTATTTATGATTTCACCTCTTGTTTTATTATGCGAGAAATAAAAATTCCTAATAGAACCTAATCCTAAAATAACCTAAGAACGAAAATAAAATAAAGTTAAGACCCCCCATTTTCTATTTATTTGCAGATCCCTCAAAATTCGACTCATCTTTTGCTCTATTATCTTTATTTTTGCATGAATCGCTTCGCTCCCTCTTCGATAGTAGACTCCATGGTTCAAATATTAAATCTGGAAACTCAGGCACAAAAATAAAAGGGTCATTGTATATTTTTGTAAGAGTGCTTCTCATTGAGTCATCCCGTATTTTTGAATATCTCCAGTAAGCTTTTTGTTGTCATTGCATATGTTGCATTATGTCCATTAATTTTGACAGCTCATCTCGAAGATCTGGGCAAGGCAATTGAGTTCTGAACATTGAAGTTGTCATGTCAGGTTCGGTTACTAGTTCCATTGGTTCTGCCTTATCAGGGATTTTAGCTGACTGCATTGGTTCGATCTCTAGGATCTTCTTCTTCTTCGGGATCCTCACTCTCTTCAACTCGTTGTTGTAGAACAGAGTCTCTGGCTATTCGGTAGAGGTCCTAATATGTGATTGTGCCCTGGCTATAACATGTCTTCTTTATGTTTGCAAGTATTTTAGCTTTCAAGCAGAAAATTGTTATCGTAAAGGGAAAGTAAGCTGGGGTAGAACATCTAGCGGCATAATTCCGCATTTCTCTCAGAATGATTTTTCCCACATCAATGGTCTTTCCAGTTAAAATCGAGTATAATAAGACCATTCGCTCTAATGAAATTATAGTCCAATGTGAAATAGGCATAAGGCTGAATCGAATGAAATAGAACCATACCTTCGCAAGTCGTGTCAAATATTCTCTACGAAAAGTATGAATTCCTTGCTTTGACACATCCACTTAGAACCTAGAACTCTAAGTTCCTTGAGAATTTCTTGCAGATTTTCAGGCTCAATATTTCTCATCAAGGAAGAATATTCATCATCTTTGAAATCAGGTAATTGAAAGAATTCATTAATAGTGTTTGAGGTTATTGGTACCTTAATTCCTCGGACAGAAACTTCCGTTAATTCATTTGAGGTCAAATTTGCATAAAACTCACGAACTAAATCCACATCTGCACTAGGTCTTTTCTCACAAAACAATTCCCAATTGAGAGCTTCAGCAATTTGTCAAATGCGCACCATGAAATCAATATAGTTGCTTTCTTTCAGTGTAAAGCCTTTTTCAGGGTGCATTTGTTGATTCTTGAAAACGTTTTCGTATCTCGCTTTGGCTTCTTCACAGTGAAATTTGTTTTGTGATTCATCAATTTGGACAGAGGCACGAGTTTTCTTGCGAGGCATGATTGACCTGAACATAAGATAGAAAAAAATATTTTCTCAAAAATTTAATTAGTATAAAATATTAATAATTCAATAAATTGAAAAATTAAATAATTAAATAAAATTGAAATTTAGGAGAAAAATTTTTCTTACCACCTTTATATAGAAATTAAGAACTCAAGAAATAAATTTAGAAGCAAAAGAATTTAATTGAGGGATGGTTGGAAGGGTGATTGATTGGTTGCGAAATAAGATGGAATTATGGTACACAAGTGATAAAGGTGTGCGGCTAGAGACAAGGGTAGCAGCGGCACGTAAGGGAGAAGCGATTTACGGCTTGGTGCGATGAAGGCAGTAGCAATGTGCGAAGCCTTGCGTGGGCAGAGGGGCACACATGTGCCTCGCAGATGCTAGGCAGTAGAAAGGTGCGTTGAGCAAGGCCTGGCGAGCTGCTGGGCGTGCGAGTTGGTGCGGAAGCTGCTTGACTATTGGCGCGCGTGGCTAAAGTTGGGATAAGCAACGATGTGCTCGGAGCAGGACGTGCAAGGTAGCAGCAGCATGCGATGGTCAGCTAGATCAAACGTGGGCGTGAGCGGCTTTGGAGCTGTCTAACGACTTGCACGATGGGGCAGGTCGTGAGGTGCGTGCGAGGGTGGCTGCTGGGCGACATGGTTGCTAAGGGTACCGACGGTGGGTGTTGGAAGGAAAGATGAAGATTGGTTTAGGTGATGTGAGAAAGTGTAGAAGGTGATTGGAATTTATAGTGAAGAGGGTAGGAGTTCAATTAGAATTCTTAGAACAAATTAATAATCAAAATATTCTAAGTTCTAATTCTACACAAAGTTAATAACAAGTAATAAATAATATAATGCATATGAAATTATTATTTGCTATTAATTTATTGAAATAAACTTAAAATATGATCAATTTTAAACAAATCCTAATTCTATACAAAGTTGATAATAATTAATATATTATAATAAATATAACTATATACTTGTTATTATCATCTTATTTATTAAATTAAATTAAAAACATTTATTCTAGATGCCTTCGAAAATATTTACAAAAAGTGACATCTAATTTTTAATATTTACAAAAAAGCAACTAAAAGTTGAAAATAATTCAATTAAGTACCTAGACTTAAAGAAAATTTGAAATTGAGTTGCAATTAAAACTTGGATAAAAATTGTAACACCCCTTACCCGTATTCTACGCCGGAACCGGGCCCGAGGCATTACCGATGTAACATCCTAGGAAGGGCCTATGCATTTTTCAGATCAATTGTATGAAATGACAAGTCTTAAGTATTATGAATAAATTTTTGATACTTTTGGAAACCTAGAAATGAATGAAAATGGAAATGAAAATGAAAATGGAAATGAAAATGGAGATGGAAATGAAAATGGAAATGGAAATGGACATTTTTGGAAACTTAGACATTTTTGGAAACCTAAACATTTTTGGAAATGATCCAAAAATGGAAACTTGAACATTTCGGGAAACTTGGATATATGAGAGAAATAAAGGAGTTTTATTCACATAAATATGTGAATAATAAGAGATAAATAAAGGATTATTTTCTAATGAGATAATTGAGGAGATAATTGATGGATTAAAGGCTTTTATCTTTTAAATAAAAGAGATAATATTATCAAAAAGAGGAGTGGTGGCCAAGTAAAGGACTCCTAGGCTGATAACTTTGGCTATAAAAGGAGGACAGGAGGGCTACTCGTCAACATTTGCTCCCTCTTCCTCTCTGCCGAAATTCTCCTAGGCAAAACCCCTCTCTCTTAATTTTCATTAAGCAAAAATCCTCTCTTTTTCTTCTATTTTCTTCTCCGTTCTCTCATTGTTGTTGAATCTTTGTGGATTCTAAGAAAGAGGGCAATCATCCACAACATCAAAAGGGGATCTTTCGGGAAATCTAAGGATCTAAGGTAAGGATTATAAATATAAATATGTGGTTAAAGATTATGATTCACGTTTTCAAAGTTAGATCTAATCTAACACGAATTTATAGGATTTCAACAGCTTATAAAGGAATCTCTCTTGATTTGGAATCCCATCATAAGGTAAGGGATATTCGGCCAAGGCATAATTTGTTTAAGTGTTTTCCATTATTTCAAAAACCGAAAACTCGACATGGTTACATACCTAGTATTAGCCGATTTCAAGGAAGAGGAATTCTAGCAATCTGTTGGGACTTGATTAAATCAATTCGGCAACTAGGTAAGTAATTCTACTTCTAGTAGGATTTGGTTTTAAGACCAAATAGGTTTATTTATATGTTTTAATTAATGGCCGAATATAGGAGTGAAAGATCTAGATCGGTAGATCGCTCTACAGAATTCACGGAAACTATTAGTTTAAAAAGGTGTGTACTCTTACTAACTTTCAATAAATTGCATGGCAATCATTAGATATGTAAATATGTAACAGTATGTGAATGTGGCTAAGCACCACAAATGTGGTAAGGAGTACCTGTGCACGTTTCCTACTTTTGATAGGATTGTGAATGTGATATATTTTGAACATGTGATTAGTAACATGAATGAAAATTAAGTATGTGAAATATGTTATGAAATAATTGGGGCATTCGGGATATTTGTGGAGGAAGAAAGTGAAGGTGATGACTACGGTCTCACTAACGTAAAGTGGTGACTACAGATCACATAAAGTGAAAAGTGGTAACTTCGGTTACATCTAGTGAATACTGATGTCTAATGACACAACATAAGTGGGCGATGAGCACGTCATTGCGCAAATGATCATTCTTCGATGGTGTGTAGCGGATGGAGGGTCGACTTAGTAGTCCTCGCGGTGTACAAAGTTGGTACGGGTGGTGTGTAGCGGATGGACAAATAGGTTTGGATTTGGGTTGCATCATCCTTTATTTTGTATGAACATGATATTGATATGACTTGTATGCCCGATTTGTTGGAAATTAGTACTATGTACACATTGAGTCTGTAGACTCACCCGTTGGGGAATTATTTTTCAGGTGATGAGCGGTAATGGACCGGTCGGCGGGGAGCTAAAGGTGGCCATGCATCGCTTGAAGAAAATATTTGGAATTTGGACTTTATGAAATTTTAGTACTTTAAACTTTATTTTGGGTTTGAATGATGTAATAAGGCCATAAGGCCCAATTGGATTTTCTTTATTTCTGTTTATTTTTATTTGAATATGATACAATTTATGTTTGATTAAAGATAAGTAAATTTATTTCTTTTAAAATAATAAACCCAAAAATTATTTTGTCACCTTATTTAAGTTGGATTTCAGAATTTATTAAATAGGTTTCAAATTAAGCCCAACCCAAAACAATTTTTTTTAAATTACACAAATTTTCTCTAAGTCATTTAGAACATTGAAAACCGATTTATTTAAGGAACATACCAGATCCGGTTCAGGCTCGTGGGCCGGGTGTGGGGTGTTTCAGTTGGTATCGAGCCAGTTTTAAAACTCTCTACTGTGGGCTCAGGCCCAAAACGTTTTCAATTCGAGCCCAAATGAATTTCTTTGAAATAAGCGAGGTTTTATGGCATGGCACCTAAGTCTCCGACCCATGATCCACTGTAAGTACCTTTAACCATCTGTGTGATTATGTGAATTATGAATTGTAAAAGGGTAGCAAAGGCATGGAACGTAGAATAGTGTGATAGGAACTTGAACCCTAGGATTAGACTACTCAAACACTTGAAACTCATAAGACTTAATGAACTTAACAAACCTATGACTAAGTTATTAAGCTAGTAGGTGTGGCAACCTCATGACGCATGTTCAGGATTGGATCGGGAAGAGCACGGTATTTAAGCGGTCCTAGTGACTCACCTCCTCTTCGCAGTATCCTACCAGTGCGTAGCTTCGGTTCGCCCTAACTCGGAAGGCTCGGTGGTGTGGCAACCTGCGTGCGCATGTCTAGAAAGGTCGGTGAGAGCTTGGTATTTAAGCGATCCGCGTGACTCACCTCCTCTTCATTCGAACTCGCACAGTGCGTAGCTTTGGTTCACCCCGACCAAGAGGGCTCGGTCATAGGCTAAACACAAAGAATAAAACCCGAAAGGGACTTAGCGTTTTTCTTTTATAAAAAATAAAAAAATGTATAACCAAAATTTAGTTTTAAAACTCTTAGAAACTTATGAGAACTATTTTACAACATTTTCTTCTAAAAAAAAAAAAAAAAAATACCCTTGGTTTATAAAATGACCAAACCACCCATAGTTTTAACAAAATTTCATTACTTTATCATATGTTCAAAAACCCTAATTTGTAAAATATCAAACTATCTTGATTTTGGAAAATTAAAAATTGCTCCTAACTTACAAAATTACCAAACGCGACCACGATTTCCAAAATTTTTACAATATCATTGCTTTGAAAAGTGTAACTCTCAAAGGAACCCTCAATGTTTTACAATCTTGGAAAATATCCCTAACTTAATAAATTTTACAAATTTACCCGATTTTTGGAAAAATTATCAAAATACCCCCGAGATCAAAAATTACAGAAATACCCTGGATTTCAAAATTCTTCCAAAATTTCCCAGAACTTTAGAAGTACCAAAATACTTTCGTCAAAATCACCAGGAACTTTTTATTTCTGAAAATTTACTGAAAATACCCCTGTAGGATAAAATTACGAAAATGCCCCTGGGTAGTGGAAAAGCAAAATAACGAAAACAACAACAAGAATTACAACGTTTCTTTGAATGAACGAAAGTTCATATTTGTTGATGGATGAATGAATGAATGAATGCAAGATCTGTATGCATGTATGAATCTGAAAGAACCACTCTTAAACTCTTCTTCATAAGATATCATCGCGGGTAATAAGTGAAACAAGAATACTAATACATAAAATTCCTTAATCGGATCTCGTCGATAATGAGCTCAAGAGGACGTGGTCGCCGTGGAAGAGGTAGAGGAAGGATGACCGTTAGATCGGGACAAGGTTCGACAATGAGATACCACCACCACCATCACCCCATTTGTCAATGTTGAGCGCAAGCAGAGCTCGCATGAGGAAGATGCCGTGTCGCAGTCGGCCGCGAGTTTTGGAATTGGTGGTGGTGCAGAAACAATTCAGAAATCGTAAGAAGTGCGTGCGAAGCGGCTCCGTGCTAATGGAGTGAAATGTTTAGAGGAGTATCGGGAGTGGCACCAGTCTACCGAAAGCATCGTTGGAAGTAACCGAGCGCATCATGGATGAGCTTGACTTGACCCCGAGGAGAAGTTGAAAGGGATGCGGCACCGCATTGCGCGATGAAGCGTATCAATGGTGGTTAACCGTTCGGGGACGGTGCCACGGCGGAAGATCTCGACACAGGAATATGCTAAGGAAGCATTTCGGAAGAAGTATGTGGGAACCGGTATATAGATGAGCAAAGGAAGGCTTTTCCGGGGTTGGTATAAGGAAGTAAGTCATCACACCGAATATGAAGCGGAATTCTTGAGGTTGAGCCGATATGCCCGAGGAGTAGTGGCGATCGAGCATGAACGCGTGTGTTCGTTTGAGGACGGACTTAGGGACGATTTGAGACTTTTGATAGCACCGCATCGTGAGGCGGAATTCTCCGCCTTGGTGGAAAAGGCTAAAGTGGGTGAGGAATTAAGGACGCCACCAAGCGGTGTGGATTGAAATAAGCCCAAAAGAGGTTTTGGGCAATCCGAAAAGGCCACAAGAGGCCTAGAGTTGACAGCCACAAAGTCAACAGCCGGTACGGCAGTGGCAATTTCGCCCTTGTGAACATTGTGGAAGGAAGCACGGGGAGAGTGTTAGAAAATGGCGGGACGATGTCTCAAGTGTGGGTCCAAGGACCATATGATTAAGGATTGCCCCAAGCTATTAGATGAGAGCCAACCAGCGGCTCGAATGCTAACCGGTGGTAGAGGCGGACAGCTGACCTCAAAAGAGGTCGTGGGTCGGCCAACAGAGGTAGTGGCAGAGGCCGTGGAGCTCGGGGCCGAGGTGCAGCTAACGCCAAGCAAGGCAACCGGGTTTGGTTTACGCGGTTCACGAGGGAAGAGAGGAGACGCGCGGATGTTATAACCGTGACGTTCTTTATTCATGACAAACCCTATTTTGCTCTTATTGATGTGGGCTCAACTCATTCCTATGTTGCATGTAGTGTGGTTGAAACACTAGGCCTAGACTCGAACTTTCTCGACAGGCGGATAATCGTAGTAAGCCCTTTAGGCCAAAGCGGTGAGGATAGATAGGATCTTTCGGAATGTACCCCTAGAGATTCGGGAGCGAACTTTTGGGTGACTTAATGGAATTACCCTTCGGAGAGTTTGAGCTTATACTTGGAATGGATTGGCTAGTAGAGCATCGAGCCGTGTTGGATTGTGCGGCTAAACGTATGGAACTAAGAACCCCGGAAGATGAGGTAGTAGTGATGATCGGAGAAAGGAGGAACTACTTGTCTAACGTAGTTTCGCGACCAAGGCCGAGAAAATGGTTAAGAAAGGATGTAAGGCATTCTTAGCCTTCGTGAGTGCGTTAAGAGGAGAAGAAGAATGTGTTAAGGGAGTTAGAACAAGAAGGGATTTTGAGGATGTATTTAGGAGGAGTTGCCCGGAATACCCCCAGATAGAGAAGTGGAATTTGGAATAGATTTGCTACCAGGAACAGCTCCTGTGTCAATCGCTCCCTACCGAATGGCACCAAAGGAGTTAGTGGAGCTCAAGGCTCAAATCCAAGAGTTGTTGGATCGTGGGTTCATTCGACCCGGTGTGTCTAAAGTGGGGAGCACCGGTTCTCTTTGTGAAGAAGAAGGATGGAACTATGCGGATGTGCATAGATTATCGTCGATTGAACAAACTAACCATCAAGAACAAGTATCCTTTGCCAAGGATAGATGACTTGTTCGACCAACCTGAAAAAAGGGGCATTTGTGTTCTCAAAGATCGACTTAAGGTCGGGGTATCATCAATCGAAAGTGAAGGAGGGTGATATTCATAAGACCGCTTTTAGGACAAGGTACGGTCATTTTGAATTTGTGGTGATGCCGTTTGGGTTGTGACGTAACGCACCGGCCGCGTTCATGGATATGATGAATAGGGTTTTCCAACCCTACTTGGATAGATTCGTCGTGGTGTTCATCGACGACATTTTGGTGTATTCCAAGACGGAGGAGGAGCACGATGAGCATCTCCGAGTTGTGTTAGAAGTGTTAAGGAAAAGAAGCTTTATGCCAAATTCAGCAAGTGCGAATTTTGGCTCAAGGAAGTGGCGTTCCTAGGACATGTGGTATCCGCAGAAGGAATAAGAGTGGATCCTAGGAAGATCGAAGCGATGTTGGATTGGAAACCACCTAGGTCGGTGGCTGAAATCGAAGTTTCTTAGGCTTGGCGAGCTATTACGGAAGGTTCGTGGAAGGATTCTCGTCGATAGCCGCACCTTTGACAAAGTTACTAAGGAAGGAAGTACCGTTTGTATGGACGGATAAGCAACAGGAGAGCTTCAAAAGCTTAAAAGGTCTTGTGAAGCTCGGTGTTAATTCAAATGGAGGCGTAAGGAACCGTAGTATATTGTGATGCTTCGCATTACGGGGTTAGGTTTGTGTGCTAATGCAAGAAGGAAAGGTAGTCGCTATGCATCTCGACAGTTAAGGCCGCATGAGGTGAACTACCCAACTCATGACTTGGAACTCATGGCGGTGGTTTTCGCCCTCAAAGTTTGGAGGCACTACCTTTATGGAGAAAGGTCGATGAATTTACACGGACCACAAAAGCCTTAAGTATTTGTTGACTCGGAAGGAGTTGAACTTGAGGCAACGAAGGTGGGTGGAGTTATTAAAAGATTATGACTGCTATTCGATAGAATACCATCAGGGCAAGGCGAATGTGGTAGCCGACGCCCTAAGTAGGAAGGTTGTGTCGGATTTAAGGGCTTTGTTCGCTCACTTAAGTTTGTATGATGACGGAGGCTTTGTTGGCGAGTTACAAGTCAAGCCAACTTTGGTGAAGGAGGTGAAAGAGGGACGGTTGGCGGATAAGGACTTAAGTACTAAGTTACTGACAAGTACGGCAAGGAGGATTAAAGAATTATGGCGTCAATGATGAAGGAGTCTTGTGCTACAAGGAAAAGGTTTGTATGCCGAGGGATAAGGAGTTGAGACAGAGGATTCTTCGGGAAGCGCATGGTAGTCCTTATGCTATGCATCCGGAGGCATCAAGTCGTATAGAGATCTAAGGGAACAATTTTGGTGGTCGGACACAGAAACGAGAGGTGGTGAATTTGTGGGGAAATGTTTGACATGTCGCAAGTAAAAAGGTGAACACCAAGTCCCATCAGGATTGCTTCAACCAATTGAGATTCCCCAATGGAAGTGGGAAAGAATTACCATGGACTTAGTTAGTGGGCTTCCCTTACGCCCACTAAGAAGGACTCGGTATGGGTGATAGTGGACCGTTTGACCAAGTCCGCACATTTTATCCCTGTGAGGATCGACTATTCCCTTCAAAAGTTAGCCAAGTTATATGTGGCGGAGATCGTGAGGCTACACGGGTACCGATGTCGATCATCTCGATAGAGACCCAAGGTTTACGTCTCGATTTTGGAAAGCACTTCATCAAGCATTAGGCACTAAGCTAGACTTCACTACGGCTTTTCATCCACAATCAGATGGGCAGTCTGAACGGGTTATACAAGTGTTGGAAGATATGCTAAGAGGTGTGTGATGGATTTCCGAGGAAGTTGGGAAGATTACTTGCCTCTAGTGAGTTCGCCTACAACAACAACTATCGAGGCAAGCATTCGGATGGCACCATACGAAGCATTGTATGGAAGGAAATGTAGAACACCAACTTGTTGGACCGAGTTAGGAGAACGCCGCGTTTTGGGTCAGAGTTAGTGGCGGAAAGCGAGGAGAAGGTGGAATTAATTCGGGCACACGGTTGAAAGAAGCTTACGATGAAGAGTGAAGTCGTCGCAGACCTTAAGAGGAAAGAAATTGAGTTTGAAGTAGGAGACCAAGTGTTTCTAAAGGTCTCACCTTGGAAGAAGGTTATGCGGTTTGGCCGCAAAGGGAAGCTAAGCCCAAGGTTTATAGGGCCCTATCAAGCATCTTGAAAGCGAGTGGGGCGATGGCATACCAATTGGAGTTGCCACGAGTTGCATCAAATGCACGACGTATTTCATGTGTCCATGCTACGTCGCTATCGATCGGATCCGTCTCATGTGGTACTGTTGAAGAAGTGGAGTTAAGGCCGGATCTATCCTACGAGGAGGAGCCGATTCAGATCTTGGAACGTGGACGTGAAAGCACTACGAAAGAAGTCGGTGCCTTTAGTCAAGGTGTTATGGCGCAATCATGGATCGGAAGAAGCTTCGTGGGGAGCCGGAAGAGACAATGCGACAACAAAACCCTCAACTGTTTAGTTAGGAAATTTCGAGGACGAAATTTTATTTAAGGGGGGTAGAACTGTAACATCCTAGGAAGGGCCTATGCATTTTTCAGATCAATTGTATGAAATGACAAGTCTTAAGTATTATGAATAAATTTTTGATACTTTTGGAAACCTAGAAATGAATGAAAATGGAAATGAAAATGGAGATGGAAATGAAAATGGAGATGGAAATGAAAATGGAAATGGAAATGGACATTTTTGGAAACTTAGACATTTTTGAAACCTAAACATTTTTGAAATGATCCAAAAATGGAAACTTGAACATTTCGGGAAACTTGGATATATGAGAGAAATAAAGGAGTTTTATTCACATAAATATGTGAATAATAAGAGATAAATAAAGGATTATTTTCTAATGAGATAATTGAGGAGATAATTGATGGATTAAAGGCTTTTATCTTTTAAATAAAAGAGATAATATTATCAAAAGAGGAGTGGTGGCCAAGTAAAGGACTCCTAGGTGATAACTTTGGCTATAAAAGGAGGACAGGAGGGCTACTCATCAACATTTGCTCCTCTTCCTCTCTGCAGAAATTCTCTAGGCAAAACCCCCTCTCGCGAATTTTCATTAAGCAAAAATCCTCTCTTTTTCTTCTATTTTCTTCTCCGTTCTCTTTGTTAAAATTTGAATCTTTGTGGATTCTAAGAAAGAGGGCAATCATCCACAACATCAAAAGGGGATCTTTCGGGAAATCTAAGGATCTAAGGTAAGGATTATAAATATAAATATGTGGTTAAAGATTATGATTCACGTTTTCAAAGTTAGATCTAATCTAACACGAAGTTATAGGATTTCAACAGCTTATAAAGGAATCCTCTTGATTTGGAATCCCATCATAAGGTAAGGGATATTCGGCCAAGGCATAATTTGTTTAAGTGTTTTCCATTATTTCAAAAACCGAAAACCGACATGGTTACATACCTAGTATTAGCCGATTTCAAGGAAGAGGAATTCTAGCAAGCTGTTGGGACTTGATTAAATCAATTCAAAGAACTAGGTAAGTAATTCTACTTCTAGTAGGATTTGGTTTTAAGACCAAATAGGTTTATTTATATGTTTTAATTAATGGCCGAATATAGGAGTGAAAGATCTAGATCGGTAGATCGCTCTCACGGAATTCACGGAAACTATTAAGCGAAAAAGGTGTGTACTCTTACTAACTTTCAATAAATTGCATGGCAATCATTAGATATGTAAATATGTAAAAAGTATGTGAATGTGGCTAAGCACCACAAATGTGGTAAGGAGTACCTGTGCACGTTTCCTACTTTTGATAGGATTGTGAATGTGATATATTTTGAACATGTGATTAGTAACATGAATGAAAATTAAGTATGTGAAATATGTTATGAAATAATTGGGGCATTCGGGATATTTGTGGAGGAAGAAAGTGAAGGTGATGACTACGGTCTCACTAACGTAAAGTGGTGACTACAATCACATAAAGTGAAAAGTGGTAACTTCGGTTACATCTAGTGAATCTGAGTGTCTAATGACACAACATAAGTGGGCGATGAGCACGTCATTGCAATGATCGCTTCGATGGTGTGTAGCGGATGGAGGGTCGACTTAGTAGTCCCCGCGGTGTACAAAGTTGGTACGGGTGGTGTGTAGCGGATGGACAAATAGGTTTGGATTTGGGTTGCATCATCCTTTATTTTGTATGAACATGATATTGATATGACTTGTATGCCCGATTTGTTGGAAATTAGTACTATGTACACATTGAGTCTGTAGACTCACCCCGTTGGGGAATTATTTTCTGGTGATGAGCAAGTAATGGACCGGGTCGGCAGGAGCTAAAGGTGGCCATGCATCGCTTGAAGAAAATATTTGGAATTTGGACTTTATGAAATTTTAGTACTTTAAACTTTATTTTGGGTTTGAATGATGTAATAAGGCCATAAGGCCCAATTGGATTTTCTTTATTTCTGTTTATTTTTATTTGAATATGATACAATTTATGTTTGATTAAAGATAAGTAAATTTATTTCTTTTAAAATAATAAACCCAAAAATTATTTTGTCACCTTATTTAAGTTGGATTTCCAGAATTTATTAAATAGGTTTCAAATTAAGCCCAACCCAAAACAATTTTTTTTAAATTACACAAATTTTCTCTAAGTCATTTAGAACATTGAAAACCGATTTATTTAAGGAACATACCAGATCCGGTTCAGGCTCGTGGGCCGGGTGTGGGGTGTTTCAACCGAAATAAAACCACTTGATCGCCACTTAGGCTCAACGTGACTACTCTCTCTTAGTCACCATAACAACCTCATTCTCAACTTACGAGACCTTACTCATATACACGAGGGTTCTCGAGACCATATCGGAAACTTTTACTATCTTAAAATTTTTCCATCTATACAGGGACCACACGCCCGTGTAAGATTAGACACGCCCGTGGAGGTCACACACGCCCATTCCCCCATCCCGTGCATGAAAACCCAAGCATTCTGCCAATGTCCCACGGCTAGGGCACACGCCCGTGTGGCTAGCCCGTGGCCTACACTACTCGAATATGCCAAATTGACACGACCAAGTCACACACCCGTGGGCTGGCCGTGTGCCACACATGGCCTAGACACATGCCCGTGTGTCTATCCACATGGACAAGAACAAAGCTATATGCTAAGCTCTTCTCACCCCTCTAGCTCATACAATATATACATTCAACTCATCCATAACCAACTCATATTGAAACACAATCTTACATGGATAACTACATCTTTTATATAATAAAGTAGCCAACAACCATGGCATTATACAAAAATAGTTTATCCATCTAATGGCCAACACATCTTAGCCAATACAACAAAACACACTAACTTGTCTAGCCTCTATACATGCCATATACAAAACATTAAGTCTAATGTACAGGAGTGTACTGATAGTGTGGGCGATCTTCCGGATAATCCGCGTACCACGATTCAATCCTTTTTTTCTCTACATGACAAGGGAAAAGAAAGGAGTAAGCTTTGAGCTTAGTAAGTTTACACATAAATAATTTAAGCATTTAGTATAAGCTAAACAACAATTAGCATTATACTAACATATATAATTCACATCCACTACTATGCTTACTCTTTCTATCCCTTACCACATCTCCAACACATCATGAGTCACATACTCATAATCATTGACATGCACCCCTGCATTCGATATCACATTTACTTAAAATAAAACACATCATTATTTCTCAATAATACATCCACACAGCTAAATTACTCGGTGGTTTCGCACTTAGCCCACCACAAACAGATCATAAGGTAGTATCGCACATAGCCTACCACAAAGGATAATTATAGTGATTCCGCACATAGCTCACTAATTAATATGCTTAACAATAGTATCGCACACAGCCCATCATTGTTAAGTATCAAGGTGGTATCACACTTAGCCTACCATCAAGCATTATCACTACACATTCACATGTCTACTTTGTAATACATTCATCCATTCACAACAACAATCTCATTCATTCCACTAGAACTGAATAGGTTCTCAATCATGCTACACACTAGCTAGCATTAACAATGTATACGCATAAATGCATCGTTTATACGTAAATTTACCTTGGTACTCAAAAGTATGGAGGTGAGCAATTTAGTCCACTACTTTGCTCTTGCCTCAGTTTCTATCCGGGCTTCGTCTTTCTTGATCTATAATGATAAATCA
Source organism: Gossypium sturtianum (assembly GCA_025698515.1). Lineage (NCBI taxonomy): Eukaryota > Viridiplantae > Streptophyta > Magnoliopsida > Malvales > Malvaceae > Gossypium > Gossypium sturtianum. Next base: position 89,236,540 of record CM046949.1, on the reverse strand, counting down.
ACTCATTCAATACACACATTGACTAAATTGACCCTTATCTCATACTTTAGCAAAATTACCATTTTACCTCTAAACTTCCTCATATTTATACTTTTGCCCCAAGGCTCGTAAAGTGATTTTCATTCAACTTTCTACCATTTCATGCTTAGGCGATTCATAACCTCAACTAAAGCAATCATCAATTCTCACTAAATCATTCATGTATGATCAATCTCAAGACTTTCACAAACTAGTCCCTACATGCATTTTTCATGAAATTCACTTAGCAAAAGATGTTTCTACTACATCAAGCTTTCATAATCTTCCATAAAACATCAAAATACATGCATGTCATACATGGGTACATTTTTGAACATCAATCCTAGCTCAAGATAGAGCTAAAAATAACTTACTCATGTTACTAGGACTTCAAAAATACGAAAAATATCAAAAACGAGGCTTGGATGCACTTACTAGCAAGCTTGAAAAATTGAAGAGCCCTAACAATGGATTCTTGAAAGTTTCGGCAGATTGGAGAAGATGATGAATGAAATTTTGTCATCTTTTTCTCTTTTTATCACTTAATTGACAAATGACCAAAATGCCCCTTTGTCAAACTTTTCCAATTTCATCCACTCATGCCCATTTTTGTCCAAAAATTAGAATTTGGGAAAATTACTATTTAAAGACCTCTCATTGATAATCCAAAGCTATTTCATACAAATAGCTTCTAGAATCTCACATTTTGCAACTTTTGCAATTTAGTCCTTTTGGACCATTCAACCACAATTTAACAAAAATTGCTTCAATAAACTTTTACACTAATGTGCAAACATAGCATAAACCTCTAAACTCATACATATACCTCAGATTTGTGGTCTCGCACCACTATTTTGACTAGGCCCTAAATCGAGATGTTACAACTCTCCCCCCTTTAGAGATTTTCGCCATCGAAAATCTTACCAGTAAAAAGGTTTGGATGTTGCTCTCTCATGCTTTCTTCCAGTTCCCACGTAGCCTCTTCCACATCGTGTTTCTGCCATAACACTTTCACTAGGGCTATGCTCTTATTCCTCAACTGTTTCACTTCTCGAGCCAAGATCTTAATCGGCTCCTCTTCATAAGACATATCCAGTCTTATCTCAATTCCCATTGAAGGAATTACATGCGAAGGATCGGAGCGATACCGTCGCAACATCGACACATGGAACACATTATGGATCTTATCCAATTCTACTGGCAAAGCCAACCGGTATGCTACTGATCCAACTCTATCTGTAACCTCATACGGCCCTATGAATCTTGGACTCAATTTCCCTTTTCGTCCGAATCTCATGATTTTCTTCCACGGGGACACTTTTAAAAACACTTTGTCACCCACCTCAAACTCAATTTCTTTTCTTTTCAAATCCGCGTACGACTTCTATCGGTCCGAAGCAACTTTCAGACTATTACGGATTACTTTCACCTTCTCCTCAGTCACTTTTACTAGATCGACCCCATGGATCCGCTTCTCACTAAGCTCAGTCCAATACAGAGGAGTCCGACACTTACGACCATACAAAGCTTCATACGGTGCCATCTGTATACTCGACTGATAACTGTTGTTGTAGGCAAACTAGACCAAAGGTAGATACCTCTCCCAACTACCTTCGAATTCTAACACACAGCATCGAAGCATATCTTCGAGAACTTGAATCACTCTTTTAGATTGACCATCTGTTTGTGGATGGAATGCGGTACTAAAGTTCAACTTTGTACCCAAAGCCTCCTGCAATTTCTTCCAAAATCTCGAAGTAAACCTCGGATCTCTATCCGATATTATAGACACAGGCACACCATGTAACCTCACTATCTCTGCAACATACAATTCGGCTAACTTGTCCAGTGAATAATCAACACGTACTGGAATAAAATGAGCCGACTTTGTCAATCTATCCACAACAACCCACACTGCATCTTTCTTTTTCGGAGTCATAGGCAACCCCGTCACAAAATCCATGGTAATCCGATCCCATTTCCATTCGGGAACCATCACTGGCTGAAGCAATCCCGAAGGCACTTGATGCTCAGCTTTCACTTGTTGACAAATTAGACACTTTGTCACGAACTCAGAGATATCTCTTTTCATACCCGGCCACCAATAAAATTTCCTCAAGTCATTGTACATTTTCGTACTGCCTGGGTGTACTGACAAATAACCACTATGTGCCTCATGCAAAACCTTTCGGATCAATTCTTCATCTCTAGGTACACAAATTCTGTCATGGTACAACAAACAACCATTCAAACCCACTCGAAAATCAGAATCACTTTCTCATCCACACTTAGCTCTCTTAGCTTGCATCTCACTATCATTTCTCTGAGCCTCACATATCTGTTGAACAAATAGTGGCTTAGCTCTCAACTCTGCCAATATAGCACCATCATCAGACAATGTTAAACTCGTGCTCATAACTTTTAGAGCATACAAGGATTTCCTACTCAAGGCATCCGCAACCACATTCGCTTTTCTCGGGTGGTAATTAATGACTAACTCATAGTCTTTCAATAACTCGAGCCACCACCTCTGTTGCAAATTCAAATCCTTTTGATCCAACAAATACTTCAAACTCTTGTGATCCGTAAAGATTCGACACTTCTCACCATATAAATAATGTTGCCAAATCTTTAACACGAAAACAATCGCAGCCAACTCCAAATCATGAGTCGGATAATTCTTCTCATGCGGTTTTACTGCCTCGAGGCATAAGCGACTACCTTACCCTCTTGCATCAACACGCAACCGAGACCATTAAACGACGCGTCACTGAAAACCATGAACTCCTTCCCCGATTCTGGTAGAACCAAAATCGGCGCCTCAGTCAACAATGTTTTCAATTTCTCAAAACTCTGTTGACATGTCTCAGTCCAATCAAACTTGACATCCTTTTGCAACAATTTCATCATCGGGGTAGCAATTACAGAGAACCCCTTTACGAAATGTCTGTAATATCCTACCAATCCCAAGAAGCTTCTGACTTTTGACACGCTCCTCGACTGTTTCCAATCCACAATAGCCGAAATCTTACTCGGGTCAACTCTAATACCATCACCCGACACAATGTGTCCTAGGAATCCGACCTCTCGGAGCCAAAACTCACTCTTGCTAAACTTAGCATACAACTGCTTATCCCTTAAAGTTTGCAAGACAATTCTGAAATGCTCCTCATGATCGTTCTCATCCCGAGAATAGATCAATATGTTATCAATGAAGACAACTACAAATTTATCCACATACGGTCGGAAGACACGGTTCATCAAATCCATAAAAATCGCAGGTGCATTCGTTAAACCAAACGACATGACTAAAAACTCATAATGGCCATACCTTGTTCGAAATGTAGTTTTCAACACATCTTGCTCTTTCACTCTCAACTAGTAATAACCAGACCTCAGGTCGATCTTGGAGAACACTGTAGCTCCTTTCAGTTGATCGAAAAGATCATCAATCCTTGGTAAAGGATACTTATTCTTCACCGTCACTTTGTTAAGTTGCCTATAGTCTATACACAACCTCATAGACCCATCTTTCTTTTTCACAAATAGTACCGGAGCACCCCACGGTGAGTAGCTCGGTCTTGCAAAACCCTTATCTGTCAACTCTTACAACTGAACCTTCAGTTCTTTAAACTCTAAAGGTGCCATCCTCTACGGAGCAATTGAAATAGGTGCCAATTTCGGAACTAACTCAATCCCAAACTCGACCTCTCTCACTGGAGGTAATCCGGGTAACTCTTCCGAGAATACATCCGGATACTCACATACCACCGGCACTGTATCAAACTTTACTCCAACCTCTTGAGTATTCAAAACAAAGGCGAGATAGGACTCAGACCCTTTTCTCAAACATTTCTCAGCCACTAGGGAAGAAATCATCACTGGTAGACTATCCGATCCACCTGATTCAACCCGAACAACTTCTCCATTCTCACATTTCAATTCGATAAACTTACTACCACAGTTCACTAAGACATCATGGGTAGTCAACCAATCCATGCCAAGAATTAAGTCAAACTCATCAAACAGTAACAACATAAGGTTTGCCGGAAAACAATGACTCATAATAAACAAAGGACAATTCTTACACACCTTGTCTACTAATATATGCTTACCTAACGAGTTTGACACCTTAACCACAATATTGTAAACTCAATGGTCATACTCACACTAGATGCCAATCTCAAACAAATATAAGAATAGGTAGACCCTGGATCTATTAAAGCAATAACAAAGGTGTCAAAAAGAGAAAAAGTACCCGTTATCACATCTGGGGATGATGCCTCTTCGCGGGCGCGAATGGCATACGTCCTCGCAAGTGCCCGACCCTCCGGTCTCACAGCAGAGTCTTTGGACGCACCTCTACCACTAGTCCCACCTCTCGGGTTCCTTGGTGGTCTACCCCTTGCAGACACATCGCTAGGTCTTGTCTCTTGCTTCTCTTCATTGTCATCCCTCTCGGGGTAATTTCGGATGAAATGGTCGGGGGAACCACACTTATAACAACTTCGGTTGTTTCTCCAACACTCTCCGGTATGATACCTACCATAACTTGGACACTCCGGTTTGTTCTTCGAATTGCCTACACTTCCCATCAAGGTGGCTTGGACTCTCGAACCCGAACGAGTGTTGTCCAAGTCTCGATGTGGATATCCCACTGGTGTTGTCGTCCGAGGATTCACTTCTTTGGATCTTTTCGACTGGGCTTGATATGATTTGCCCACCGGTCATTTTCTCGCATCTTGGGCTTCACTCACAGCCCTTTTCTTTTCCTTACTCAACTCCTCGGCCTTACTTGCCCTTTCAACCAACACCACAAACTCTTTCAACTCCAAAATACCCATTAGGAGCTTAATATCCTCGTTTAGTCCATCTTCGAACCTTTTACAAAAGATGGTCTCCGTCGACACACATTCCTGCTCGTACTTGCTAAGCCTAACAAATTCGCGCTCATATTCTGCTACTGTCATTCTTCCTTGCTTTAACTCAAGTAATTCTTTCCGTTTTCGATCAGTAAATCGCTGGCTTATATACTTCTTCCGGAACTCCTCCAGAAAGAAGTCCCACGTCACCCGCTCTTTCAGGACTACCGACGTCAATGTCTTCCACCAATGGTATCTTTGAGTCCTCAAAGAAAGATACTGCACACTTCGAGGTTCTCTTTGTGTGTACAAGAGAGTTCATCGAATACTCTCATTGAGTTCTCTAGCCGTAACTCTACGCCTCTCGGGGTCATCATCTACCTTAGCTCTAAACTCCCGAGCCCCGTGTTTCCTAATCTTATCCACCGGGGGTTTCGATATCCTCACTACATTAATACCTTGAGGAGCCATTGGAATTGGATGAGGTATAGGAGGAGGTGGAGGAGGTTGAGCATTAGGGTTCGCTCGAACATAATCCGAGTACCAATTACTCATCATCTGAAGAAAGGCTTCTCGAGCCTCTTCCCCTTGACCCCTAACCTCGGGTCCACTCTCAACAGGCGCGGTTCCTTGCGCAGGAGCCGGCGCATTACTAGCTGCTTCATCAGCAGTCGATTGATTGGGATCCATATACTATATAAAACAAGGTTTAAGATCATCAGAAACAACCACACTATCATTGTACACTTATGGCATGTATAGCTAGACCCTTACTCCCGCTACGGTATCCTAAATCTGACTAAACCATAGCTCTGATACCACTAAATGTAACACCCCTTACCCATATTCTACGCCGAAACCGGGCCCGAGGCATTACCAAAATAAAACCACTTGATCGCCACTTAGGCTCAACGTGACTACTCTCTCTTAGTCACCATAACGACCTCATTCTCAACTTACGAGACCTTACTCATATACACGAGGGTTCTCGAGACCATATCGGAAACTTTTACTATCTTACACAGCTAAATTACTCGGTGGTTTTGCACTTAGCCCACCACAATCAGATCATAAGGTAGTATCGCACATAGCCTACCACAAAGGATAATTATAGTGATTCCGCACATAGCTCACTAAATAATATGCTTAACAATAGCATCGCACACAACCCATCATTGTTAAGTATCAAGGTGGTATCTCACTTAGCCCACCATCAAGCATTATCACTACACATTCACATGTCTACTTTGTAATACATTCATCCATTCACAACTACTATCTAATTCATTCCACTAGAACTGAATAGGTTCTCAATCATGCTACACACTAGCTATAATTAACAATGTATATGCATAAATGTATAATTTATACGTAAACTTACCTCGGTACTCAAAAGTATAGTGGTGTGCAATTTAGTCCACTACTTTGCTCTTGCCTCGGTTTCTATCCGGGCTTCGTCTTTCTTGATCTATAATGATAAATCAACTCATTCAATACACACATTGACTAAATTGACCATTATCTCATACTTTAGCAAAATTACCATTTTGCCCCTAAACTTCCTCATATTTATACTTTTGCCCGAAGGCTCGTAAAGTGATTTTCATTCAACTTTCTACCATTTCATGCTTAGCTGATTCATAACCTCAACTAAAGCAATCATCAATTCTCACTAAATCATTCATGTATGACCAATCTCAAGACTTTCACAAACTAGTCCCTACATGTATTTTTCATGAAATTCACTTAGCAAAAGATGTTTCTACTACATCAAGCTTTCATAATCTTCCATAAAACATCAAAATACATGCATGTCATACATGGGTATATTTTTTAACATCAATCCTAGCTCAACATATAGCTAAAAATAGCTTACTCATGTTACTAGGACTTCAAAAATACGAAAAATATCAAAAACGGGGCTTGGATGCACTTACTAGCAAGCTTGAAAAATTGAAGAGCCCTAACAATGGCTTCTTGAAAGTTTCGGCAGCTTGGAGAAGAAGATGAATGAAATTTTGTCATCTTTTTCTCTTTTTAATCACTTAATTGACAAATGACCAAAATGCCCCTTTGTCAAACTTTTCCAATTTCATCCACTCATGCCCATTTTTGTCCAAAAATTAGAATTTGGGAAAATTACTATTTAAGGACCTCTAATTGATAATCCAAAGCTATTTCATACAAATAGCTTCTAGAATCTCACATTTTGTAACTTTTGCAATTTAGTCCTTTTGGACCATTCAACCACAATTTAACAAAAATTGCTTTATGAAACTTTCACACTAACGTGAAAACATAGCATAAACCTCTAAACTCATACATATACCTCAGATTTGTGGTCTCGCACCACTATTTTGACTAGGCCCTAAATCGGGATGTTACAAAAATTGACCATTTTATTTGAAAAAATAAAAAAAATATTTTGCCATTTAGGGAATAACTTCTCGGAAGATTATGTTAAAATCAATTCATAGGAAAGATTAGAGGGGTCACAAGCGGTCCCGCTTAAGTTCCAATCTCCTCGACATAATTTATTTAAACATACTAATCCAGAAAATATACCCTAAATAATTTATTTAAAAAGAAAAATGAGAAAAATTAAATATATGATAAAATGAATGAGATTTGATCTCGTTCAATTTTATCCCCCCAGTAATGTTTTAAGTGCTGAGCATTGACTCAAAAATTACCTCCCTTACTTTGAAGTTCGACAACTCCATATGGATAAACTTGGTGAATCATAAATGGACTAGACCAACGTGATTTTAACTCGTTGACTTGCTTCAAATTCACGAACTCGAATGTGCTTGTCATGTTTCCATGAGTAATTTTGCATTCTCTATGAGAACATTCAGAATTCTTCTAACTCGTTGAGTTAAAGCATCCGTTTCTCTTTAGCAAGCTTAAGATCCAAGTTGAGTTGTTGGAGAGCCTAGTAAGCTTTGTGCTCTAACTCCAAGGACAAATGACAGGCTTTCCAAAAAACCAACATATAGGGTGACATCCCTAAAGGTGTCTTGTATGCTGTCCTATATGCCCATAAAGCATCATTCAGTCTTTTGGACCAATCTCGTTGGTTTGGGCAAACTACCTTCTCGAGTATGCCTTTGATCTCTTTGTTTTCCAGTTCAGCTTGCCCGTTCATCTATGCATGTTAAGCTGTGGCAACCTTATGCTTCACTCCATGTTTGTCAAGTAACCATTTCAACCATTTGTTCACAAAATGGGACCCTTCATCACTGATGATAGCTCTCGGGGTTCCAAACCTTGTGAACACATGCTTCTGCAAAAACTTCATTACAACTGATCGACGGTTTAACGTCATAGAAATAATGTGCAAGCGTACATTGTCGATGCAAGTATAAAAGACAGATATGAGTCCGTCGGATATCGATCCCACGAGGATGGTTGTCGTTTGTCTATCGATGTCAGTGCAATAAATAGATAGAAACGAGATAAATTGTGAGAGTAGTTATCGAAGCAATAACTTGAAAATAATAAGAAAAAATATGATAATGATAAACTAGGATCCCCAACGTGAATATTCAATAGAATACTAAGTGCTCACAAGGTATAAAAGGATAGGTGATTGTCGATGCATTAAATTGCAATGAATAACTTACCAAGCTTAACTTCTATATTTAATCAAAGACTTAAACATGCACATTAGCCACACCTTCCGATTATGGCAACGGGACATTATTATGAACAAGTGGATTAAATTCCTTTAATCCTCAAGCAACTTCCGTTGGCATGCTTGTTAGCTTGAACTGTCGCTGCACTTTCCAATGTCAGTGACTGCAATAACACTTCCATGCTAAAAACATTCAAACCCAAAGATTAAACAGTAGAAGAAAGATTAAATAAAATAACATTTAACCCATAAATCATGTGTACTTCCGTACAAACATGAAATAGAAAGTAATCACCATCGTTTAGAAAAGAAATATAAAAGAAACAAATGGAGAATACCATTCCTAGACAATCTCGACTTGAATCTCTCCATTCCCTCTTGTGTCACACTTAAGGCTCTTCGCCAAAAGCTAATTTGCATCCCTTTCACATCGGTTCATGGAATGACGGAAATGTGCAAGTGTACACAATCGCAACAAGTAATAAAGTGACAAGTAATTGTTGAGTTATCGTACCCACAGGGACTGTGAAAAGAATTATTTATGAATGCAATTTAAAACACTTTGGTGAAGAAAAATATTTTGATTTGAAAGGGGATTAAAAACTAAAAAAAAAGTAAAATAAATAAAATAAAATAAGTTCTAATGCACGATTTCAAAAGTTGATTTTAATCAAGATGACATAATTGTGTTAGATTAATTACATTTCTTAACTTAGAATTATTAAACTCATGTTTATGTTGTTACGAATAAGTTCACGGCAACTCGGTAATTTGCTAACTTATGAACATACTTACATACCAAAATCCATTTATCTCTTGACTATATCTCTATGTCAATTCAACCGATTAAACAGATTTTAATAAGCAAATGTGTTAATCCACATACATACTTATGAAATTTAAATAATCTCTTGCACATATCTCTATGCCAATTCAAACAATTAATTCAATCTCATAAGCACATAAAAGATTACGTGAGGTAACAATGTATTTCTACCTTGAAATAGTTTAATCACAATAATCTTGCAAGTTATGCAAGGCAAATGTATCATTAAATATCGTTGCTAATTCAACCCTCAGCTACCTTAGATGATTAAACATGCACTGATTAAGTATCGTGTCAATTAATTACAATTTCAATCCGTTTAAATAATTAATTCATTAGTTACCTTACAATTGTAATGCAAGAATAACTTAGTCATGATTTTACTTAATCAGACATCTTATCAAGGCCTATAACAACATAAACACAATTTTAATAAATGAAGTAGACGAAATGAAATCAACCTAATACGAATTAAATTTAAGCCATATCAATTAATTTAAACATTTCAACATCACAAATATTCATAGACCTGTTCATCATAACAATAACAAAAATTAAAAGGATAGGGAACAAGAATCAAATCCGGTGTTTCTCCGTGGCTTGACTGGTTTGCTCCACTCTTCCTTCTTTGCTTGTTCTTGTCGAACCGAGGCTGCTACGAACACTTTAATGCTGCTCCAAATGATGGATGAATGACTCTTTTTCAAGAGGTGAAATCGGCAAGAGAATAAAGGGAAACAGATGGGAAATAAAGAGAGAAAATTGAGAGAGAAGAGAAGAGGTGAGAAAGTTGAGGTGTGTTTGAAGTGAGAAGCCAAGAGGGGTTTTTATAGGTTGAGAGGGCTGCTAAAAATAGCCAAAATCAGCAGCCAAAGAGCCCTCCCATGGCCAGCCACACATGTGGCAAGTTTGAAGTTTTCAAACTTGCTATATTAAGGGAGGGGCAAATCTAGAAAAGCACAAATAGTGTAGGGGTTCGTTCGCAATTTGAAAAAGTCTTCAAAGGCCATTTTGCAAGATAATTAATCAGCCAAAAAACGCTGATTGGGTCAGCATGTGGGACGGTTTTGGGCTGCCCAGTACTCGGTTGGTTCGGTTTTTCTCGGTTTAGCTCAATTGGGCCACTTTTCATAATTAATTTATAATAATTTATTTAACGCAAATTAAATTGGATATAAATTAAAATTAATTATATTATGAATTAATACACATAAATTGGACTGTCTTAGGTTGAAAAATTAATTCGCCTTGATGCTTCAAAATTTTTCTTAGTTTTGCTTTCCTAGCAGTCTCTGCCGAGTCGTTTTTCGCCCTTTGTGTAAATCTATAAAAAATAATTAGAATTAATCAAAATTAATTATAAAATTAATTAAAATTCATTATGTTAATAATTTAAGTACAAAATAATAATTTTATAATAACTATATATTTTTCGACAAGAATTTTACCGAACTTGCATGAATTTGAGTTAAAAAGGGCATGAAAAACTGTGTATATTTTCGGGTTGCCACACCCCCAAACTTAATTCATTGATTGTCTCGAGTAATGCACAAATTTGAAAAGAATTTCTCGGAAACACCTTTGAAAAATTCCTTCAGAACAACACTCTTCCCAACAATCATTATTTAAGTATACTTGTAACATCCCGATTTTGGGTCTAGTTGGAACAGTGGTTTCGAGACACTCAAAAATTTTGATGTTTGGGCACTCAATTTAGTTAAAGGGACTAAATTGCAAAAAGTGCAAAACTTGAGTTCTATTTGTTAAATGTGTCCAATTGCTATGAGATTCAATTTGGAGGTCCTTAAAGGGTAATTAGACCATTATACTTTAGAGTGGACAAAAATGGACATGGTTAGGTGAAATTTTGAAGTTTTTCATTAAGGGCATCTTAGTCATTTGGTTAATAAAGACAAAAATTTAACAAATAAAAGATGTTCATCATTCTATTTTCATCCCCATGGCCGAAATTCACAAGGGAGTCCATAGCTAGGGTTTGTCAAGCTTCCAAGCTCAATTGTAAGTCCGTTCTTGCCCCATTTTTCATGATTTTTATGTTTTTGAAGTTGTCTCAACCTAATCTAGCTATTTCAAGGACTAATATGAAGAGATGTCAAAGTCTAAAATTTTAACCATGTTGAATATGTGTGTATTTTGATGTTTGATGGTAGAAAATGCAAGTTTGTTGTTTGTTAAAGGACTTATGTAAAGTGATTTTCGGTAAAAACGACAAATAGGGGCTTAGTTGTAAAAGTCTATAAAATGAGTAGAAAACTGTGAATAAATGAGAAATCTGGGCTGTAATGAGTGTGAAAATGGTTTGGCTAGGCTTGGGTTTTTAAGAAATTGAATGAGATTCATTTTACGAGCCTAGGGATTAAATTGTAAAATGTCAAAAGTTTAGGGGCAAAAATGTAATTTTTGCCATAGTGTGTTTTTGGGTTGAAATGAATAATGAGATGATTAAATGAGATGAATTTGGTATTATAGATCAAGAAAATGAAGTTCAGGTCTAGATCGGGGGAAAACCAAAGTGTTTGACGATTAGGTCCATTTCCGCTATTTTTGTACTAAGGTAAGTTCGTATGTTAATAATGCCATGTTACAATTGTATTTATAATGTTTGGTTATTGCATGAATTGTATGATTGACTCTATGGATGTAATTGACGAAGTTTCGACAAGCGAGAAAATCCCGGTTGAACCTTAGGAATAGATTAGGATACAAGTGACACGTCACTAGGAATCCATGTGAGTATGTAATTATGTGATTTATGTGTCCGGGTTGTTGGTCTTGTGCATCCTATCAGTGGCTGAGTATACCGGCATATGTTGCAGATACTTGACAGCTTGTGTGAGCAGCACCGTGTAGCTACGTCTTGACTAACAGCTTGTGTGAGTAGGCCCGTGGATAGCTCGAGAGCGAGCCTATATGTGTTATGAGATTTGTGGTAGCATTGGCTACATATGTGGCACTTATGTGTAAATTTTTCGTGTATCCGATAGTATTCCAAGTGGTTCAACGGGTATGTCAAAGTTGAGAAAGTACGTGAATATATAATGAGATGGTACATGTATGTATGTAAAACTCAAAGGAAATGAACTCAGTATATGATGAACTATTGGTAAGAATGTGATGGAGTAAGTTGTGCTTATGAAGCTTAAATGACAATTATGTTAATATATGTTAAGTTATTTATATGAAAAATGTATGAATAATGTTTTGTATTATTTTCATATGGACTTACTCAGATATATAGCTTACCCTCCTTTCTTTCCCTTATCCTATAGGGTTACCAAGCTAGCTCGGGATCGGAGATCGTCGGAGATTCGGATCACACTATCGAACCCTCTCATTTTGGGTATTGATGATCTTAGTATTTTGAAAGTATGGCATGTATAGGGACTTAGTCATTTTGTTATATGTGTCATTATGATTGTAGCCAATGGGTTGTCTTGTAATTGTCAAAGGCTTGTTTTGATATTTGGCCATGTAAATTGGCTTATTTTTGGGCTAACATGGTTGTAAGCCTAAGTATATTTATATATGTGCCAATGTCTTTGGTGATATGGTCATGGTATGCTTGGTGAATGATAGAAAGGTGATTATTGACATGAATGTGAAATGTTTGGCAATGTGGCCTATTGAAGAGATGATAAAGTGGTGTCCAATTAGGTATCTTGAAAACAGTCAGTTGTGGCTTAATAAATGTTGTTAGTATGATAGATGTTGGTATTGTGTTGGCATGTGTTGGTCATAATTATGGATGTTTTAGTTTCCTAAGTATGTTAAGTTTTGTGCCTTTGAATTGGGGTAAGTGTATGTGTGAATAAGGGTGGGAAATGGCTTGGTAAATAGCCTTTATTTCGTCCACACAGGTCGACATACGGGCGTGTTTCAAGGTCGTGTGTTGCCCCACAGGCATGTGTTTTAGCCGTGTGTCCCCTGCACCTTAATTTTGAGAAATAGAATGTCCAGAATTGAGCACACGGGTAGAGACACGGGCGTGTGTCCCAGCTGTGTTTGCTACACGGTCTAGCATGTAACACCCCTTACCCGTATTCGACGCCGGAATAGGGTACGAGGCATTACCGGAACACATACACTTGTAAACGTATTAAACCAAGTCATAAATTTCATCCAAATTAAAACTTTTCAAATTTTTATCTTTGAGTCCCTAAATAAGTCCTACGAGGCCCAATACATACCTTGGAAGTGGTCCAGGACTAAACCGAGAACTTTTGAAAGCACTGAATTTTTTTTGAAAAACAGGGGCACACGCCCGTGTGCTAGGCCGTGTGGCGTTTCGAATTTCCAAAAATCAAGTGAAGACTTCACACACCCTGGACACATGGCTGTGTGGCTGCCCGTGTGGCCACAAGTAAGATTATTTACAAAGCCCTTTTCCTCCCCAAAACACTTATACACTTATACAAATTTATCATCACACAACATGGTATTATTAAGCATTCAAACACCCACACTAAGACATCCACATACCATTTACAAACCACATTCATCATGCATAATCACACAAACACACTTAACCATTCACATCATGCAACTTACACAACCAATCACATTTAACACTCATAATTATCACACATTTACTCATCCAACACATGCAAGCATACACATTCTTGAAATGCAGCATCATAAACTTATAACATAACAATTATTAGCCACATTAAACGGCCTTATACAACAATAACCTTCTAATAACATAGGCCAACATTCTAGGCCAACTCATATTAACATATACACACATAATCAAGTCCCTATACATGCCATAGACTTAAAAATACTTGAAAATCGTTGATACAATACCAATCAATAACTTGTTAGTGTGATAGAATCTCCGACGACCTCCAACTCGAGCTAGCATCTATGACACTATAGGAAAAAGGAAAGGAAGGGGGGAGAGCATTATATCTTAGTAAGTAGGTATGTAAATGATAAGTGATTTATTAACAGGCTTTTATAAATCTTCACAATATGTTCTCAAGATAATACAATCATAATTGCACATAGTTCCACTATTTATTCATGTTCATCTCAAGCTGTCTACTCGAGTCATAGTCACTAAATTATTTATATCTTGAACTACGGAACTCCAAATTAAGATCCGCTAATTTTACTTGAAACTATACTCACATATCTTCTTATCATAAAATTTTCATAATTTTTTGTTTAGCCAATAAGTACAGTTTATTCTTTAAAGTCTCCCCTTTTCTGTTGTCTGACAGTTTCGACCCTTCTTCACTAAAAAATAATTATCTCTTCGTACAGGATTCAGATGATGTTCCCATTTGTTTCTATTGAAAATAGACTCTTTTAATATTTTAAAAATATAAATTCTAACCCATAATTATTTTTAATAATTTTTAATAATTTTCCAAAGTCAGAATAGGGATTAGAAATCATTCTAACTCTGTCTCACAAAAATTCAAATATCTCAGAATATGAAACTCTTTTGCTTACACCGTTTCTTTTATGAGAAAATATACTCAATAAGCTTTACTTTCATATCATATTAAAATTCTAATTCAATTTCCACCATTTTTGGTGATTTTTCAAAGACAAATAACTGCTGCTGTCCAAAACTGTTTGATTTCTAAATTTCACTCTTTCATGTTTTCTTTATAGTAACTTTCATTGTAACACTTACTCCGTATCAATCTTACCAAAGTTCGATCACATATCGAGCACATTGCTCATAAGTTTACACACACATACCTGCACTTATTCATCACATAGTCATATTCGTTTGCACTTAGTCATTTCCCGTTGAACGCATCGGAATAATAACGGATACACGGAAATTTGCACATAAGTGCCACACTTGTAGCTAAATGTAACAGCCCGATTTAGGGTTTAGTCAGAATAGTGGTGCGAGGCCACGAGTCTAAGGTGAATTCATGAGTTTTAAGGTTTATGCCATGTTTGCATGCTAGTGTGAAAGTTTCATGAAGCAACTTCGTTAAATTGAAGTTGTTTGGTCCAAAAAAGACTAAATTGCAAGAGTTGTAAAATATGAGTTTCTAGAAGCTTTTGTATGAAATAGCTTTAGAATATTAATTATGAGTCCTTAAATAGCAATTTTCCCAAATTATAATTTTTGGACAAAAATGGACATGAGTTAGTAAAATAGAAATTTTTAAAGAGAAGGGCATTTTAGTCATTTACCATTTAAATGATTAAAATGGGAAAAAGATGATAAAAATTTCATTCATCTTCTTCCTCATTGCCGAAATTTTCCAAGAACCCATAGCTAGGGCTTGTTCATTTTTCAAGCTTGCTAGTAAGTTCATCTTAGCCCCGTTTTTATATTCTTCGTGTTTTTGAAGTTCTCGTATTACGAATTAGCTATTTTTAGCTATAAAATAAGCTAAGATGCATTTTCAAAAATCTACCCAAGAGTGACATGCATGAAAAATGATATTTTATGGAAGTTTATGAGAGTTTGATGTTAGATAAACATCTTTTTCTAAGTGAATTTCATGAAAAATGCTAGTAAGGACTAGTTTGTAAAAATTATGAAATTGGTCATACCTATTAGAAATAACGGGAGTTGATGATTGCTATTGTAGATAAAATGAATCAGCTAAGCATGAAGTTTAAGAAAGTTGAATGAGATTCATTTTACGAGCCTTTGGGTAAAAGTGCAAATATGAGAAAGTATAGGGGCAAAATAATAATTTTTCCAAAGTATGAGTTAAGAGTCAATTTAGTCAATGTGAGTTTTAAATGATCTATTTATGATTATAGATCAAGAAAAATGAAGCCCGGATCGAAACCGAGACAAGAACAAAGTCGAGGACTAAATTGCATATCTACATACATTTTGTATATTGAGGTAAGTTTGTATGATTTCTAAGTTTTATGATTTCTATCATTAAATTGCCTAGTATAATTTACATTATTATCATGGAATGATTAATGTTTTGCTAAACAAGGAAATCAATGAGATTAAATACGAGCAAGTCCCGATTGAAGATGGAATTTCCCAGGATACTCGATCTACCACATGAGATTAGAAACTTCGTATAAGACCAAGCCAAGGCATGGCATCGGCAATCAAGCAAAGTTATCATGTAATTCCGAGGCAAGCTTGGCATTGAACAAGTTATCATGTAAGTCCAAGGCAAGCTTGGCATTGAACAAGTTATCATGTAAGTCCAAGCCAAGGCATGGCATTGGTGAGAATGAGAAAGACTTCGTATAAGTCCATGTCAAGACATGGCCTCGAAACCAAGATGAGAGATTCCATGTAAGACCGTATTTAGGATATGGCTTTGGCATCGAGCATGTGAGATGAGATTCAGTATCCTCGGTTATTCATGGAAATTCATCGGGCACACAAGTAAAGTTTAAATGAGATAACAAGAAAGTAAGTAAGCAAAGTTGTCATCAAGTCGAGAATGAGTATTATACATGTTATGAATGATAAATTAGAGATTATGATTATTATGTTAAAGTATCTTTGATCAATATGATCAAGTGATACAGTACCTTGTTTACCTCACAAGTGTGAGACTAGTAAGTATCATGAGATATGTAAGAATCAGATATGAGTAAGTAAGCTTTATAGCTGAAATTATGATACCATTGTTTATGTCAAATGGGTTATATGAAGCAAGTATGTTGTTATGTGCATTATATGCAAACTTACTAAGCTAAATGCTCACGTCTTTTATTCTTTCTTTCCATGTAGTCCCGCCAAGCTAATCTCGTGGATCATCGCCATCGGAGCTCAGAGCACACTATCAATCGCTATTTTGGTATAGCCAAGTTGTTTATATTAAGTATGGCATGTATAGGAAGTATTTCATTTTGAGTTATGTTTTAAAATTAGCCAAAGTGTTGGTTATCAAGCTTAGTATTCTTTTTGCATATGGACAAAGAGATGAGTCATGAATGATTATGTATGTATGTTTTAATCTATCAATGAAGTATGCATCCTTGTTCATGTTAGATGTAATACTTGAGTTGCTGAATTGAGCATGGGATTGATCTTGATTTCAGGGTGGCAGTTGGCTTGGTAAATAGCCTCTAAGTGCCCACACGGATGGACACACGGGCGTGTGTCTAAGCCGTATGTCCCCTACACATTAGTGTTTTAAGTCAGGATAGACCACGGGCTAATAACACGGCCATGTGTTTAGGCCGTGTGTACCACACGGTTAGCACATGGGTGTGTGCCCTGGGCGTGTGAAGTCTGCACTTTACACTTACTAATTGAATTGTCACACGGCTAATGCACACGGGCGTGTGTATAGACCGTGTGAATAAGTCAGAATGCCAAGGTTTGGCACACGGGCCAGGGCCACGGGTGTGTCCAGGCCGTGTGTAATTAGTTAGTGTCGACCACGGTCGGAAGACATGGGCGTGTAAAGGGGTGCACGGGCGTGTCCCAAACCACATGGGCGTGTGACCTCTGCTTTAAACAAAATTTTCTGATTAAGTTTTGAAAGTTTTTATATACACGTATAAGGCCTCGTAGGCCCATGAAATGTATGATTAGACTGAGAAAGAGAAGTTTTTAATTCGGAACAAAATTTTACAGCCCGTAAGTGCATGATTAAGCAAGTTAAAGCATAGTAATGTCTCGTATCCAGTCTAAGCCTTGGACTCAAGTATGGGATGTTACATTTAGTGGTACCAGAGCTACGGTTTAGTCGGTTCTAGGACTAACGTAGCACGAGCACGAGTCTAGCTATACATGTCATATGTAAGAATGATTTTATAATGATAGTGTGACGAATCTTGACAACTTAAATTATGTTTATACATTTAGTAAATGGATCCCGATAGAGCTGTGGCGGATGACGTAGAAAGTAATACACCGGCTCCCGCTGAAGGGACGGTGCCGAACGAGAATGAGAATAGACCCACTACAGTGTGTCAAGAAGGAGGAGAAGAGGCTAGAGAAGCCTTCCTCCACGTGATGAACACATGGTATACGGAGTTCGTTAAGACGAACTCGAATGCACAACCCTCCACACCCCACCTATTCCTCAACCTATCCCAATAGCCCCTCAAGTAGTAGAGGTGGTAAGAGGAGAGAAGCCTCCGGTTGATAGAATCAGAAACATGGGGCGCGTAAGAATTCCGTGCTAGAAAAGATGATGATCCAAAAAGGCTGAGTTCTGGATAGAAAATACTATCAGGGTATTTAATGAGTTGTCGTGCACACCTGAGGAATGCATGAAGTGTGTAGTCTCTCTTCTAAGAGATTCTACTTGCCAATGGTGGAACACCCTTGTGTCGGTGGTACCGAGGGAAAAGATCACATGGGAATTTTTCCAAGAAGAATTCAAGAAAAAGGAATCAGTCAAAGGTTTGTGGACCAGAAAAGGAAGGAATTCCTAGAACTGAAGCAAGGCAAGATGTCAGTGACTGACTATGAACGTGAGTTTGTACGACTCAGTAAGTATGCTCGCGAATGCGTGTCCACTGAAGCCATCATGAGTAAAAGATTTGAAGACAGGTTGAATGAGGACATCAAACTGTTTGCTGCTGTCCTAGAACTAAAGGAATTTGTTGGGCTAGTAGAGAGGGCTTGTAAAGCCAAGGAATTAGTAAAAGAGAAAAGAAAGTCTGAAATAGAGTCTCGTGACTCTAAACAGAGACAGTGGAATAAGTCATTCCAATCTTCATCCAAGAATTCAAGAGATTTCTCCACCCGATCGGCTACTTCCACTGGGTTTTCAAGGAAGGACAAGAGTAAGCAGTATTCGGGAAGTAAGGCACAGACAACCTCAGTTGCTAGTGTGGGGAACATCCGATCGGATAGACCCGAATGCCCACAGTGTGGCAGACGTCATCTTGGAGAATGTCGAGCACATGAAAACACATGTTTCAGATGTGGTTCCCAGGACCACTACATAAAAGATTGTCCAGAGACAATGAAAGAAGATAGAGCTCAAAACCCAAGATCTGGGAGTGTGGTCAGAGGAAGACCGCAGAGGAACCTAGGAAGTGGGGCAAGTGGAAGAGGTAACCCTAGAGAGCATGCTTCGAGACCCGAGGGTAGGGCGCCTGCGAGGACTTATGCCATTTGTGCTCGCGAAGAGGCATCATCTCCTGATGTTATTACGGGTACCTTTTCTCTTCATAATGTTAAAGTTATTGCTTTAATAGATCCCAGATCCACACACTCTTACATTTGTATGAAACTAGTATCCAGTATGAAAATGCCTATAGATTCTACAGAATTTGCGATTAAAGTGTCTAATCCCTTAGGCAAGAGTGTGTTAGTGAATGAAGTATGTAGAGAATGTCCATTAATGATTAGAGGTCATTACTTTAAAGCAAATCTTATGTTGCT
This sequence comes from Gossypium sturtianum, assembly GCA_025698515.1. Taxonomy (NCBI): domain Eukaryota; kingdom Viridiplantae; phylum Streptophyta; class Magnoliopsida; order Malvales; family Malvaceae; genus Gossypium; species Gossypium sturtianum. Next base: position 89,216,867 of record CM046949.1, on the reverse strand, counting down.
ACCATTTGATGAGTTTGACATCATTCTTGGTATGGACTGGTTGACCACCCATAATGTAATAGTAAATTGTGGGAAGAAATATATCGAGATGAGATGTGAGAATGGGGATACTCTCCATATAGAATCAGATGAGCAAAGTAAATCAGCAGCAGTGATTTCTCATATGACGGCACAGAGATATGTAAGAAAGGGGTACGAAGTATATTTGGCCTTTGTGATGAATGATAAAGAAACAGAGTTAAAGATTGAGTCAGTACCGATAGTATGTGAGTACGTGGATGTTTTTCCTGAAGAATTACCAGGACTACCACCTGTTAGAGAGGTTGAGTTCAGCATTGAGCTAACTCTCAGTACTGTACCAATATCTATTACTCCTTACAGAATGGCTCTAACGGAGTTGAAGGAGTTGAAGTCACAGTTGCAAGAGTTGACAGACAAAGGCTTTGCAAGATCAAGTTGTTCACCATGGGGTGCTCTGGTTTTATTTGTGAAAAAGAAAGATGGCACTATGAGATTATGCATAGATTACCGTCAACTTAATAAAGTGACAGTAAAGAACAAGTACCCATTGCCAAGGATCGATGATTTGTTCGACCAATTGAAAGGAGCCACTGTGTTCTCCAAAATAGACTTGAGATCAAGGTACTACCTGCTGAGAGTAAAAGAATCAGATGTGTCTAAGACAGCCTTTCGAACAAGGTATGGGCATTATGAATTTTTAGTCATGCCCTTTGGTTTGACCAATGCTCCTGCGGTATTCATGGACTTAATGAACCGAACTTTTAGACCATACCTTGACAGGTTTGTAGTCATTTTCATTGACGACATGCGATTTATTCCCGAGATGAGAATGAGCATCACGAGCACCTACAGACGCTTTTCTGATTCTACGAGAAAATCAATTATATGCCAAGTTCAAGAAAAGTGAATTTTGGCTCAAGGAAGTAAGATTTCAGGACATATTGTCTCGGGAGAAGGAGTTCGAGTAGACCCCAGAAGATTTTCGCTATTATGGACCTGGAAGCCACCAAAGAGTATTTTCGAGATTAGAAGTTTTCTAGGCCTAGCCAAGCTATTACAGACGATTCGTCAAGGGGTTTTCCATGATTGCAACCCCAGGTGACTAAATTTTCTGAGAAAAATGTGAAGTTTGAGTGGATGAACGATGCCAACAAAGTTTCGAGAAGTTGAAAGCAATGTTGTGAAGCCCCAATTTTAGTACAACCTGAGACAGGGAAAGAATTTGTAATTTACAGCGATGCATCCTTAAATGGATTAGGCTGTGTACTTATGCAAGAAGGCAAAGTGATTGCTTATGCCTCCAGACAGTTGAAGCCTTATGAGAAGAATTATCCGACGCATGATTTAGAGTTGGCTGCCATAGTCTTCGCATTGAAGATATGGAGACATCACCTATATGGTGAGAGATGTCAGATTTTCACTGATCATAAAAGTTTGAAGTACTTGATGATGCAGAAAGAGTTGAACTTAAGATAGCGGAGGTGGTTAGAGTTGATAAAAGATTATGAGATGGTCATTGACTACTATCCTGGGAAGGCGAATGTGGTTGCCGATGCTTTGAGTAGAAAGTCCCTATTTTCATTAAGGGCATTGAATTCACGAATGACCTTATCCGACGATGGTTCTATTTTAGCTGAGTTGAGAGCTAGACCAATTTTCCTCCAAGAGATCATTGAAGCTCAAGAAGAAGATAGTGAATTGCAAGTCAAGAGAGCTCAGTGCGAGACAGATGTTGAATCTAACTTCCGGATTAGTCCCAATGGAATTCTGATGTTCAAAGATAGAGCTTGTGTACCGAGAAAGAAGTGCTTATTCAGAAAATTTTTCATGAGGCCCATAATGGATGTTTATCTGTACATCCGGGTAGTACCAAGATGTATAATGACTTGAAACAACAGTATTGGTGGCCGAGAATGAAGAAAGATATTTCAGAGTTTGTTTCTAAATGCTTGATTTGTCAGCAAGTAAAGGCTGAAGACCAAGTACCTTCGGGTTTGCTTCAACCCATTTTAGTTTCGGAGTGGAAATGGGACCGTATTACTATGGATTTTGTAATGGGTTTACCATTATCTCCGAGCAAGAAAGATGCTGTATGGGTTGTAGTTGATAGACTCACGAAGTCAACCCATTTTATACCTGTTCGAGTAGATTACTCCCTTGACAAGTTGGCAAACTTTTATATTTCAAAAATAGTGAGACTTCATGGAGTTCCGTTGTCAATCATCTCGGATAGAGACCCGAGGTTTACATCCAGATTTTGGAAGAAGTTACAAGAGGCATTGGGTACAAAGTTGAACTTTAGTACCGCTTTTCATCCTTAAACTAACGGTTAGTCGGAGAGGTTAATTCAAGTACTCGAGGATATGCTCAGATGTTGTATTCTCGAATTCTGAGGCAGTTGGGAAAAGTTTCTCCCATTGGTAGAATTTGCCTACAATAATATTTTTCAGTCGAGTTTAAAGATGGCGCCTTATGAGGCTTTATATGGGTGTAAGTGCCGAACGCCTCTATATTGGATTGATCTTAAAGAAAACCAAATTCACGGGGTTGATTTAGTTAGAAAAGCTGAAGAGAAAGTGAAAGTCATACGAGAATGTTTAAAAGCTGCTTCAGACAGACAAAAATCCTATTCGGACTTAAAGAGAAAAGAGATAGAGTATCAAGTCGGAGATAAAGTTTTCTTGAAAGTGTCACCATGGAGAAAAGTTCTCAGATTTGGCTGGAAAGGCAAGTTGAGTCCACATTTTATTGGACCATATGAGATTACCGAGAAAGTTGGGCCTGTAGCCTACAGATTGGCTTTCCCATCAGAGTTAGAAAAGATACATGATGTATTTCACGTGTCAATGTTGAGACGCTACCGTTCAGACCCTTCACATGCAATTCCCCAGTCAGAGATAGAGATTCATCCCGACATGACTTATGGTGAAGAACCAGTTAAAATTTTAGCTCGGGAAGTCAAGCAGCTAAGGAATAAAAGTATTGCCCTAGTAAAAGTATTATGGCAAAGACATGGAATAGAAGAAGCTGCGTGGGAACCAGAAGAAATCATGAGAAACCAATATCCAAATCTGTTTGCTGGTAAGATTTCCGAGGACGAAAATCCCTAAGGGGGAGAATTGTAATAGCCTGATTTAGGGCCTAGTCGGAATAGTGGTGCGAGGCCACGAGTCCGAGGTTAATTCATGAGTTTTAAGGTTTATGCCATGTTTGCATGCTAGTGTGAAAGTTTTATGAAGCAATTTCGTTAAATTGAAGTTGGTTGGTCCAAAAAGGACTAAATTGCAAGAGTTGTAAAATATGAGTTTCTAGAAGCTTTTTGTATGAAATAGCTTTAGAATATTAATTATGAGTCCTTAAATAGCAATTTGCCCAAATTATAATTTTTGGACAAAAATGGACATGAGTTAGTAAAATAGAAATTTTTAAAGAGAAGGGCATTTTAGTCATTTACCATTTAAATGATTAAAATGGGAAAAAGATGATAAAAATTTCATTCATCTTCTTCCTCATTGCCGAAATTTTCCAAGAACCCATAGCTAGGGTTTGTTCATCTTTCAAGCTTGCTAGTAAGTTCATCTTAGCCCCGTTTTTATATTCTTCGTGTTTTTGAAGTTCTCGTATTATGAATTAGCTATTTTTAGCTATAAAATAAGCTAAGATGCATGTTCAAAAATCTACCCAAGAGTGACATGCTTGTAAAATGATATTTTATGGAAGTTTATGAGAGTTTGATGTTAGATAAACATCTTTTTCTAAGTGAATTTCATGAAAAATGCTAGTAAGGACTAGTTTGTAAAAATTATGAAATTGTTCATACCTATTAGAAATAATGGGAGTTGATGATTGCTATAGTAGAGAAAATGAACCAGCTAAGCATGAAGTTTAAGAAAGTTGAATGAGATTCATTTTACGAGCCTTTGGGCAAAAGTGCAAATATGAGAAAGTATAGGGGCAAAATAATAATTTTGCCAAAGTATGAGTTAAGAGTCAATTTAGTCAATGTGAGTTTTAAATGATCTATTTATGATTATAGATCAAGAAAAACGAAGCCCGGATCGAAACTGAGGTAAGAACAAAGTCGAGGACTAAATTGCATATCTACATACATTTTGTATATTGAGGTAAGTTTGTATGATTTCTAAGCTTTATGATTTCTATCATTAAATTGCCTAGTATAATGTACATTATTATCATGGAATGATTAATGTTTTGCTAAACAAGGAAATCAATGAGATTAAATACGAGCAAGTCCCGATTGAAGATGGAATTTCCCAGGATACTCGATCTACCACATGAGATTAGAAAGTCCGTATAAGACCAAGCCAAGGCATGGCATCGGCAATCAAGCAAAGTTATCATGTAAGTCCAAGGCAAGCTTGGCATTGAAAAAGTTATCAAGTAAGTCCAAGGCAAGCTTGGCATTGAACAAGTTATCATGTAAGTCCAAGCCAAGGCATGGCATTGGTGAGAACGAGAAAGACTTCGTATAAGTCCATGTCAAGACATGGCCTCGAAACCAAGATAAGAGATTCCATGTAAGACCGTATTTAGGATATGGCTTTGGCATCGAGCATGTGAGATGAGATTCAGTATCCTCGGTTATTCATGGAAATTCATCGGGCACACAAGTAAAGTTTAAATGAGATAACAAGAAAGTAAGTAAGCAAAGTTATCATCAAGTCGAGAATGAGTATTATACATGTTATGAATGATAAATTAGAGATTATGATTATTATGTTAAAGTATGCTGATCAATGTGATCAAGTGATACAGGTACCTTGTTTACCTCACAAGTATATGACTAGTAAGTATCATGAGATATGTAAGAATCAGATATGAGTAAGTAAGCTTTATAGCTGAAATTATGATACCATTGTTTATGTCAAATGGGTTATATGAAGCAAGTATGTTGTTATGTGCATTATATGCAAACTTACTAAGCTAAATGCTTACGTCTTTTATTCTTTCTTTCCATGTAGTCCCGCCAAGCGAATCTCGTGGATCATCGTCATCGGAGCTCAGAGCACACTATCAACCGCTATTTTGGTATAGCCAAGTTGTTTATATTAAGTATGGCATGTATAGGAAGCATTTCATTTTGAGTTATGTTTTAAAATTAGCCAAAGTGTTGGTTATCAAGCTTAGTATTCTTTTTGTATATGGCCAAAGAGATGAGTCATGAATGATTATGTATGTATGTTTTAATCTATCAATGAAGTATGCATCCTTGTTCATGTTAGATGTAATACTTGAGTTCTTTGAATTGAGCATGGGATTGATCCCGATTTCGTGGTGGCGATTGGCTTGGTAAATAGCCTCTAAGTGCCCACATAGATGGACACACGGGCGTGTGTCTAAGCCGTGTGTCCCCTACACATTAGTGTTTTAAGTCAGGATAGACCACGGGCTAATAACACGGCCGTGTGTTTGGGCCGTGTGTACCACACGGTTAGCACATGGGCGTGTGCCCTGGGCGTGTGAAGTCTGCACTTTACACTTAGTAATTGAATTGTCACACGGCTAATGCACACGGGCGTGTGTATAGACCGTGTGGATAAGTCAGAATGCCAAGGTTTGGCACACGGGCCAGGGCCATGGCGTGTCTAGGCCGTGTGTAATTAGTCAGTGTGGACCACGGTTGGAAGACATGGGCGTGTAAAGGGGTGCACGGGCGTGTCCCAAACCACATGGGCGTGTGACCTCTGCTTTAAACAAAAGTTTCTGATTAAGTTTTGAAAGTTTTTATATACGCGTATAAGGCCTCGTAAGGCCCATGAAATGTATGATTAGACTGAGAAAGAGAAGTTTTTAATTCGGAACAAAATTTTACACCCGTAAGTGCATGATTAAGCAAGTTAAAGCATAGTAATGTCTCGTATCCAGTCTAAGCCTTGGACTCAGGTATGGGGTGTTACACTAAAGATACTTCATATCACACTTTTCACATAGGCTTGCTCTCGAGCTATTCACATTCACGGGGTCTGCTCACACAAGCTGTCGGTCATACGTAACTACTCAGTGCTGCTCACACAAGCTGTCAGGTATCCGCAACACATGCCGGATTACCCAGCCACTGGTAGAACTTATAAGACTAGCACCCGTTTCACATAGTCACAATCTCGGGTCTCCTCACACAAGCTGTCAGTCATGATGAAACTACACGGTGCTGCTTACACAAGCTGTCGAGTATCTGTAACACATGTTGGATAACTCAACCACCGATAGAACATACGGACCAGCACCCGGATCACTTATTTCACTTAGATTTCACATAGGTTTCTAGTGAACATGTCACTCGTATCCATTTTTATTCCTAAGGTTCAACCGGGAAATTTCCCACTTGTCGATATTTTGTCAATTACATCAAATATTCAGCCACAATTCATACCATTTATCAAAATATGAAAACGTAAGTAAAAACGATGCATTATTTACATACAAACTTACCTCGGTAGCACAATCGATGAAAATGACTTATTCGTCAATTTCTCGTTTTTCCCTCGTTCTAGTTCCAAACCTTGTTTTCCTTGATAATCGAGCTTGGAAGCTTGAAAAACCCTAGCCATGGTTTTCCCTTGTGAAATTTGGCCATGGGGTTGAAGATGGACAAAAATTGGCTTTTAATTTTGTTTATTTAATCATTTAATCACTAAATGACCAAAATGCCCCTAACTTAAAAATATTCTATTTCACCTATTTCATGTCCATTTTTGTCCAAAAAATTACCAATGGTCTAATTACCATTTAAGGACCTCCAATTTAAAATTTCATAACAATTGGATACCTCTAACATGTAGAACTTAGCTTTTGCACTTTATACAATTTAGTCCTTTTGACTAAATTGAGTGCCCAAACGTCGAAATTTTCGAACGAAATTTTCACAAAATCATTCCTTGAAGTTGTAGACCATAAAAATATAATAAAAATAATTTTTTTCTCGTCGGATTTGTGGTCCCGAAACCACTGTTTCGACTAGGCCCAAGTTCAGGCTGTTACATAGGACACGGGTGTGTGGCATGGCCGTGTGGCACAAGTCAGAGAGCACCCTAAATCAAACATGATCCGAAGCACGGGCGTGTCCCAGGGTCACACGGGCGTGTCATTTGGACCACACGGGCGTGTGAGCCTTGTAGTTAGGAATTTTTTTTTAAGTTTTGTAAAAATTTCCTGAGTTCTCGGTTTAGTCTCGAACCACTTCTAAAGCATGTATTGGGCCTCGTAGGCTCGTATTAGGGACTTTATGATTGAATATGAATGGTTTTAATTTGGACGCAAGTTTATGACTTAGAATTTTATGAATGCTTGTGTTGTAAGTCCGGTAATGCCTCGTACCTTGTTCCGGCGTTGAACACGGGTAAGGGGTGTTACATTTAGTGGTATTAGAGCTATAGTTTAGTTGATTCTCGGACTAACCTAGCATGTGTGAGAGTCTAGCTATACATGCCATATATAATCTGTGATAGTGTGACGACTCCTGACAATTTAAATTGTATTTTCATTTAGTAAATGGATCCCAACCGAGCTAATTCCGCTAGTATTGAAATTGATACTCAAGTATCTGAGTAAAGATATGTTTATGATGAGTTGAAGCTCATAAAGGTATGGATAAGATTTCATAATATTGTGTTGATGATAAATATTAAGTTATATGTGTGTATATATAAGAGTTAAATTTAGAGGCTTTACAATCTTCACCCCCTTACCAGTATAGTATGGTATAATGAAATCCACAAGATTTAGACTTAATAAGCTCGCAAGTGTGAAACCAAAGAGTTCAATGGCCGAATGATTAATAATGCGGTCAGAGTTGAGAATGGGTTATCGAGTAAGGACAAATCTAGAAGGGATATCAGGTTTTTCAGAAGATCATTCAGATTACGTATTGTCGCTTTTAAAGAAGAAATTAATCTCGACTAATCGACTCATTCAGGTATGATGTCTATAGAATGTATTAACCGAAACTTCTACTGAATTGATTTTCGTTAGTAAATGGAATAATATGGAGGTAAGGATGACTGTAATAATCAGTGGAATAATATTAGAGTTATAAAGATATCTGAGTACAACAGTTATAGTTGAATAGATTATGACGATCTCTTCTGGGTATTCTATGTGTTCATTTATTTTCAGAGGTATATGTAACTGTTCATTTTCAGATGAAATTCCTATCGTATGAGAATGCTAGCTAACTATAATGTTAGAAGAAAGCATTGTTGACCTGGTTGGTTTGTGATCGGCATTTCTTTATCTTTCTTTGGGATTCTATTCTATTACGTTTGGTATAAAAGTTGACGGTCAAATTTATATGAGGCTATTATTCTGTTTCTACTGGTTATTTTGTTTTATATATATATGGAAAATATATTATCTCTGTCATAATTAATTTCTATGCGTATGAGCAGCATTTTTCTCCTGGTTTTTCTCCGAGGAATCATTAAGTTCTTTGTTATTCAATATGGGTTGAGTTCTCGGGAATTCAGTATGGTCTCACATCTTGGATTTCATTATCTTAGTTTTCTTACCATTCTTATTGTTTAATTTGTTAAACATGGCTCATCTGTAAAGGTATTCAGTGATCGGACATAATTATATTTATTACGGTTATAATTTCTAGTTTAATCATGGGAGCATGGTGATGCTGATCTCAGGTTTTTCTAGTTTTCGTGAAAGGGGTTGACATCGGCAAAAGTATAGACGGTGGAAGCACAGGCTCAAATTTGTATAATGGTTTTCTTTTCTCAGGTAAGCTTGATTAAAGTCAAGGAGTTAAATTGGGATATTATGCTTCGTTTGAACTAATGCAGTTTGTAAAGATCTTTGACTAGTATGTTGAGGGAATTATGAAAGATTGTGTGTTGAGTTATCTTAACAACATGAAGAAGAGATTACTTTGAAATGTTATTATTTGATAGTTAAGATTGACTCAGTTGTTTTAATCTGAACGGGTTATTCAGTTGAAAGGTAATTAGAGTTATATGCATTTAAAGTTTATCCTCAGGTATGGAAATAAATTCCGTACATTCACGGGTAAATAGATGAACAATTTGAATGAAGAAATCATGTTCTAGAAGGCATAATACATAAACATATGTCTATTAGATTATTTCTAATTGAAAGATGTTATTATGAGTTAAAGTTGTTCTGATTAATGAAGTTATCACATTTGTGAAGTTTGAATGGTCTGATACATGTTAGTAAAGTTTTAAATAGCGAAAGCATTGTTAACCGAAGCACTAGTTCTGGTTCGGCCTGAATCGGGTAAAGAATTTGTGATTTTCAGCAATGCGTCATTGAACAGATTGGGATATGTTTTAGTACAAGTATGTAAAGTAGTAGTTTATGCTTCTAGATGGTTAAAGTCATATTAAAAGAATTATCCGACACGCAACTTAGAGTGGGCCACTATTGTGTTTGCATTGAGAATCTAGCGACATCTTTTGTTCGGTGAAATATGTCACATGATTAATGATCATAAGAGTTTAAAATATCTGATGTCACAGAGAGATTTGAATTTGAGACAGCGGAGATGTCGCGAACTATTGAAAGATTATGAGTAGTTATTGATTAACCTTTGGGAAAAGCAAATATAGTTACCGAGGCTTGAGTGGAAAATTTTGTTTACCTTGTGAGCGAGAGTTACACGATTGATCTTGTCTGATGATAGTTTGATCTTAGCTGAGTTAAAAGCTAAATCGATGTTTTTATTGCAAATCTAAGAACCTCAAAAATGTGATAAGGAATTGCAAGTTAAACGAGTACAGTGTGAGTCGACTTCTGATTCTAAATTTCAGGTCGGACTTATGATTGCTTATTATTCCGGGGTAGAAATTGTGTACCGAAGAATCTAGAACTTATACGAAATTTTTTTGCACAAAGCTCACAGAGATGTTTGATTTGTCAATAGGTTAAAACCGAACATCAAGTACCTTTAGAATTGTTACAGCTAGTGATGATGTTGGAACGGAAATGAGATATAAGTTCCTAAAATTGTCAAGCTATTTGGAATGTCAGTCTTTAATATATTCGTTAGAAATCTAAAGTTTATGGTTCACTTCTTGATTCCGGAATAAATGATAAGAAGTTTTGGGTAAGCAGTTACAAATTTTTTATACCGCATTTTTGCTCTCAGACTGACGGTCAGTTTGAGTGTGTTACTCAGATTCTTGAAAATATGTTTTGATGTTGTATTGTAGAATTTGAAGGCAAACAGAAAAGAAATAATTGCGGTTAGTCAAAACTGCATGTCTTAACAGTTTCCAGTTAAGTATCAAAGTGGCACTATATGAGATTCTGTAGATACAAATGTAAAACTACATATTATTGGATTGAGTTTGATAAGAAAAGCTACATGGAGTTGATATGATCCGTGAAACGAAAGGAAATGTAAAAGAGATCCGAGATAGGTTTAAAGCAGCTTCTGATTGTCAAAGATTTTATGTGAATTCTAAATGACAATAAATAGAGTTTCAAAATGGTGACAAAGTGTTTCTGAAAAATTTGCCATGGAAGAAATTTTTTTGATTTGGTTGTAAAGGAAAGTTGAGTCCGCGGTTTATCAAACAGTATGAGATTATCGAGAAATTTGGGCTAGTGACTAATCGATTTGAATTACCGTCAAAACTTGAGAAGATTTATATGTGTTTCATGTGTTTATGTTACGAAGGTACCGGTCGGATCCTCCACATATACTTTCTAAGACAAATGTTAAGATTTAGTCGACATGTTAAATAATGAAGAACCGATCCAAATTATGACACATTAGATTAAAGAGATAAGAAACAAAAGCATAGCCTTAGAGAAGATTCTACAGAATCGTCATGAGATAGAGGAAACTATGAGAAAACAATACCCAAACCTCTTTTCTAATAAGATTTTCGGGGACGAAAATCCCTAAAGGGGGGAGAGTTGTAACAGCCCGATTTTGGGTCTAGTTGGAACAGTGGTTTTGAGACCACAAATCCAACGAAAAATATTTTTATTATATTTTTATGGTATACAGTTTTATGGAATGATTCCGTGAAAATTTCACTCGAAAATTTTGATGTCTGGGCACTCAATTTAGTTAAAGGGACTAAATTGCAAAAAGTGCAAAACTTGAGTTCTATTTGTTAAATGTGTCCAATTGCTATGAGATTCAATTTGGAGGTCCTTAAAGGGTAATTAGACCATTAAACTTAACATGGTTAGGTGAAATTTTGAAGTTTTTCATTAAGGGCATTTTAGTCATTTGGTTAATAAAGACAAAAATTTAACAAATAAAAGATGTTCATCTTTCTATTATCATCCCCATGGCCGAAATTCACAAGGGAGTCCGTAGCTAGGGTTTGTCAAGCTTCGAAGCTCGATTGTAAGTCCGTTCTTGCCCCGTTTTTCATGATTTTTATGTTTTTGAAGTTGTCTCAACCTAATCTAGCTATTTCAAGGACTGATTTGAAGAGATGCCAAAGTCTAAAATTTTAACCATGTTGAATATGTGTGTATTTTGATGTTTGATGGTAGAAAATGCAAGTTTGTTGTTTGTTAAACGACTTTTGTAAAGTGATTTTCGATAAAAGCGATAAATAGGGACTTAGTTGTAAAAGTCTATAAAATGAGTACAAAAATGTGAATAAATGAGAAATGTGGGCTGTAATGAGTGTGAAAATGGTTCGGTTAGGCTTGGGTTTTTAAGAAATTGAATGAAATTCATTTTAGGAGCCTAGGGATTAAATTGTAAAATGTCAAAAGTTTAGGGGCAAAAATGTAATTTTTGCCATAGTGTGTTTTTGGGTTGAAATGAATAATGAGATGATTAAATGAGATGAATTTGGTATTATAGATCAAGAAAAACGAAGTTCAGGTCTAGATCAGGGGAAAACCAAAGTGTTTGACGATTAGGTCCATTTCCGCTATTTTTGTACTGAGGTAAGTTCGTATGTTAATAATGCAACGTTATAATTGTATTTATAATGTTTGGTTATTGCATGAATTGTATGATTGACTCTATGGATGTAATTGATGACGTTTTGACAAGCGAGAAAATCCCGGTTGAACCTTAGGAATAGATTAGGATACAAGTGACATGTCACTAGGAATCCATGTGAGTATGTAATTATGTGATTTATATGTCCCAGGTGTTGGTCTTGTGCATCCTATCAGTGGCTGAGTATACCGGCATATGTTGCGGATACTTGATAGCTTGTGTAAGCAGCACCGTGTAGCTACGTCTTGACTGACAGCTTGTGTGAGCAGACCCGTGGATAGCTCAAGAGCGAGCCTATATGTGTTATGAGATTTGTGGTAGCATTGGCTACATATGTGGCACTTATGTGCAAATTTTTCGTGTATCCGATAGTATTCCAAGTGGTTCAATGGGTATGTCAAAGTTTAGAAAGTACGTGAATATATTATGAGATGGTACATGTATGTATGTAAAACTCAAAGGAAATGAACTCAGTATATGATGAACTATTGGTAAAAATGTGATGGAGTAAGTTGTGCTTATGAAGCTTAAATGACAATTATGTTAATATATGTTAAGTTATTTATATGACAAATGTATGAATAATGTTTTGTATTATTTGCATATGGACTTACTCAGCTATATAGCTTATCCTCCTTTCTTTCCCTAATCTTATAGTGTTACCAAGCTAGCTCGGGATCAGAGATCGTCAGAGATTCGGATCACACTATCGAACCCTCTCATTTTGGGTATTGATGATCTTAGTTTTTTGAAAGTATGGCATGTATAGGGACTTAGTCATTTTATTATATGTGTCATTATGATTGTAGCCAATGGGTTGGCTTGTAATTGTCAAAGGCTTGTTTTGATATTTGGCTATGTAAATTGGCTTATTTTTGGGTTAACATGGTTGTAAGCCTAAGTATATTTATATATGTGCCAATGTCTTTGGTGATATGGTCATGGTATGCTTGGTGAATGATAGAAAGGTGATTATTGACATGAATGTGAAATGTTTGGCAATGTGGCCTATTGAAGAGATGATAAAGTGGTGTACAATTAGGTATCTTGAAAACAATCAATTGTGGCTTAATAAATGTTGTGAGTGTGATATATGTTGATATTGTATTGGTATGTGTTTGTCATAATTGTGGATGTTTTGGTTGCCTAAGTATGTTAAGTTTTGTGCCTTTGAATTGGGGTAAGTGTATGTGTGAATAAGGGTGGCAAATGGCTTGGTAAATAGCCTTTATTTCGTCCACACGGGTAGACATATGGGCGTGTGTCCAGGCCGTGTGTGACGGCCTACCCCACGGGCATGTGATTTAGCCGTGTGTCCCCTGCACCTTAATTTTGAGAAACAGAATGTCCAGAATCGAGCACACAGGCAGAGAATGGGCGTGTGTCCCAGCCGTGTGTGCTATACAGTCTAGCACACGGGCGTGTGGCATGGCCATGTGGCACAAGTCAGGGAGCACCCTAAATCGAGCACGGTCCGAAGCATGGGCATGTCCCAGGGTCACATGGGCATGTGAGCCCTGCAGTTAGCAATAATTTTCTAAGTTTTGTAAAAATTTCCTGAGTTCTCAGTTTAGTCCCAAACCACTTCTAAAGCATGTATTGGGCCTTGTAGGCTCGTATTAGGGACTTTATGATTGAATATGAATGGTTTTAATTTGGACACAAGTTTATGACTCGAAATTTTATGAATGCCTATGTTGTAAGTTCGGTAATGCCTCGTACCCTGTTCCGGCGTTGAATACGGGTAAGGGGTGTTAAAATACTTATGCTCAGAAACAAGAAATTTGATATTTATGCTACTTATGTATACATATCATTCAAATTAATCTCAATTATTATTATGATAGCAAAAATAGACTAAATTCTTCCTCAATAAAGACATGCTAAATTCCTACCAACTTTATTTTATTCCCTTATTCAAGATTAAGATGCAATCATTGAGTTTAACTTATGCCTTCATATGTTGAACATAGCAATTTCTCTCCACTAATGTAGGTAGCATAGAAACTTGAACCAATAGGTCTTTAAAACGATTGTAACGTGGCTAGGCTAGGAGTAGGTAAAAGATAGATAAATTTAGGCTAAAAACCCTAGATTCAGCTTCAATCAGACCTTCGGAATAATTACCTTCAATACACCAACTTAATTTGCTTTCATATGCTCTTTTGTACATCTATTTTCTTTCAAGTACATATACTCTCTTTTTTTTGTTTTCTTTTCTTTTTCTTCTTTTTTTTTCACGAGCATTTTACTGTATGTACTACAATTTTTTTGAGCATTTGATACTTCTTTTCAACTCCCCTAAACTTATTTTCAAAGAATATTCTGAATAATACTGAGTCTAGTGTTTGAGACAATTTAAAGATAATTAAGAGAGAAGTGATGGCTAAATATTGCAAGGGTTTAAATAAAGTTAGGCCATATAGTCTCAAAGTTGGGTTTTAAGGGATAAAATTTCATCAAGGATGGCTTGAAAGGCTCAAACGGTCCAAACAAAAGTGGCCTAAATCATTTTCAACATTCCATGCTTCCTAGGATTTCGCCTCAAGAAACTACTAAGTCAATTCTAGAGACTTAAACTTTCATGCATGCCTAACTTTCCTGAGGAACTAAAAAAATTTATGGTATGATTTGCATGTTTTATTAAGAGTACATTTATGTCATAATTCAGCCAACATAGAAATTATTGAAATAATAGAATTTTATTCATACTGAAATTTAGCATACTTATCAAAATTTTGAATTTTTGAACAAAATATATCCTAATCATAATTAAAAGAAAAATTTATTCTGAGAGAAAATAATTTCAATTTTTTGGTCCCCCTACTTAAGATGAACAATGTCCTCATTGTTAAAAGTGAATAGATACTATACACCAAGTAGGATTCTAGAAAAGAGGAGGTGAGTCAATCTGACTGCTTAAGTACCAAGCTCTCTCTAGATCCAATCCCGGACATGTATATATCTATTGCCACACTTTGTACTTTGCAACTTGTTCATTTTTATTTATGATTTCCACCTCTTGTTTTATTATGTGAAAAATAAAAATCCTAATAGAACCTAATCCTAAAACATTAAATAACTTAGGAAAGAAAATGAAATAAAGTAAAGATCCCCCCTTTTTATTTATTTGTAGATCCCTCAGAATCTGACTCATCTTTTTCCTTCCTCGACATTGAAGTCCATGGTTCGAGTATAAAGTCCAGAAATTCAGGCACAAAAAAATACGGGTTATGAAATATATATTTTAAATGTATATATGATTGAATCATCTCGTATTTTTGAGTATCTCCGGTAATCTTGTTGCTGCAACTACATTTGTTGCTGCATAGCCATTATACCAAATTGTTCACTTCGTGGAATGGTGCTAGATAAAGGGACTCTCAGTGTCGAACATAGGAAATCTGTTAAGGGTGGTTTCAGTTTTGGGCAGGTGGGTGAGTAGTTGAGGGTATGGTTTAGAGTTGAAGAGGGTGGCGATTTTAAGGATAGTTTAGGTGTGGTAGTTGGTGACTTCGAATGAATGTGTTTGGGGTGGTGATTCAGGGAGTTAAGGCCTGCAACATTAAGGGGTTAAGTGAGATGCACTATTGGGCTACTTGGGAGTGGTGGGGGAGCAAGGTAAGGGCTATAGGTTTGTGCGAAAAAGGGTTGAATATTTCTCTTGTTAGTAGTGTCTTAAGCCCAATGGCAGCTCCTTTTTGGATCCTAAGCTCCTGTACTGAAAATAAACTAAAAACAACTCAAATAAATTAGTGCTTGAGTTAAAAGTTGACCGTTTATTTAACAAAACAAATACTTAAATTCTTTGGGCTTCTTAGAAAAATATTTTTTTTAAAAATTACATTAAATTAAACTCCCAGGAATGACTGGAGGGGTCACAGATGGTCCCGCTTAAGTTCCAATCTCCTAGACAGAGTTTTAATTAATGTAATGAACCAAAGAAAATTTTATCTAAGTCTACCATTTTATTCAAATGAGAAAAAAAACTAAAAATATAAAATAACGATAGAGAAAGTGAAGAGAACTCCCTCCATTTTATTCAAGATCGTCATTGACCATGGTGGTGTCAAATGGCCATTTGTCATACCAACCATAACCATCTAGGAAGTAATCATATTCTTTCCCATCAAATCTGTCCAACATCTTATTAGGGAAAGAAAACCCATAATGATCTTTCCTGGTGACCTTATTTAACTTCCTGTAATTCCAACAAATCCTCCAACCCGTGACTCGAATATCTGCAATAATCCATCTGACACCGTTCTTGTGCCTTTTCAAAATCACAAGTGCCACTTCTTCTTGATCTTTGGTGAACTCAACTGAAATAATGACAGGTAAAGTCGAAGACAGACCCAAATAGTCATATTTTAAATGAGGAGACAAAATCTTGGCCCAATTTAGTAGCTCTTCAATCAACGACTTTGGTTGCGTATACTCTTGAGATGATAACTCTAATGATTCGAGTGGAACTTATTGAGTAGATTCCTTCGAATTAGCTTCTAACAAAGCCAAGCATTCCTTGTCTTCATCATCACTTGGTGAATCCTCCAGTAGAATATGTTCTAACGGATCGGTTAAAGAATTGAGCTCCAATTCTGTAGAAGCCAGCGATTCCATCTTGGAAATAATAAAGTAGTCTTCAACTATATCTAGGGATTTAGCAGCATCAAAGTCATTAAAAGTCACCTCGTCATCAAAGATTTCTTTCAACTAAGAATCATTTTGCTGCTTCTGGAATCGTTAAGGATATGACAGTGGTGGAATCTTAGCTTTAACCAGACAACTCTTCTGTGGAATTTTTTTTGTAGCTGACAAGGGTGTTAGGTAATCAGAACTAATTGGTTTAGAGTTTACCTCATCAAGGATCACCGTATCTGGCTTTTGTGGAACAGGAGTTTCAACACTCAGTTGAACTTCCTCTTTGCCTTGAGCTACAATAGGCTTATCTTCAACCTCGACAGCTTTGGGTTCCCATGTCTTCCCACTTTGTAAAGTGACGGTTTTGCAATGCTCTTTGCCCGTGCTTCTCAGATTTTCTGTATCACTCGGCCAAATACCTTGGGGGTCTGCTTTTGAGCTCATTGGCTAGTTGTCCCACTTGGTTTATTAAATTCTTCAATGTTGCTGCTTGGTTTTGGATTAGTTCATCATTCTTCGCTATGTACGCCTTCAGCAAATTCTCAAGATTACTTGAAGATTCAGTTGGTGTGGGTTGTTGCACTTTTTGAGAATACTATGGTAGATAATTTGGTCGAAATGTCATAGAAGAGTCGCTATAGTCCGCCCATTGATTACTCCATGGAGAAATTAGATGATTCTACCATGAAGAGTTGTAATAATTTGACTGTGGACCATTCCAATTTTGATTTCCCATGTAATATTTTGACTATTGATTCGATGGGCAATTTTCAAATAAATGGCCATCTCCACTGTATTTTCAAGAAATATCCTCGAACTGGTTCAGTTGCTGACCTGTCAGATTACCATTGAAACCATTAATAGTTATGTTCTTAAGCATAGAAGACATAGAGGATACCTGGGCTGCCAAAGTAGCAAGTTTGTATGCTTCATGTACTCCTACTGCTCGTCTTTCTGAGGCTGCTCGGTTGGTTGGCCACTGATAGTTATTGCTGGCAATTCTTTTAATAATCTCGTAAGCATCGTTATAAGACTTAGAAAGAAGGGCTCCATTTGCCGAAGCATCCACCATCATTCTAGTATAAATATTGAGACCAATATAGAAAGTTTCCATTTGAATGCAACAAGGAATGCCGCGATGAGGGCACTTTCATAATAACTCATTGAATTGCTCTCATGCCTCATATAAAGATTCTTCGTCAAGTTGCTGAAATGAAGTGATTTCATTTTGGATCTTGGTGGTTAAAGATGGAGGGAAATATTTTATTAAGAAACGTTCAACCAACTCTTGCCATGTAGTTATGGAATCGAAAGGTAGGGAGTTCAACCACGCTCGTGCTCTATCTCTTAAGGAGTATGGAAATAATCTCAGTCTCAAGGCATCCTCGGTCACCCCGACTAGTTTAACTGAGTCACTCAATTCCATGAATAGCGAAGATGAAGATGTGGATCTTCAATAAGAATCCCACTAAATTGACCCATATTTTGCAACATTTGGAACATGATCGGCTTTAGCTCGAAATGTTGTGCCTCGATTTCGGGTCTCCTAATACTCGAATTGAGCTCGTTTAATAAAGGAATGGCATATTGTTGAATGGCATAGTTTCTGTCATTGGCAAGAATGATCGGATTGTGAGTATTATAAGCGAATGGTCCTCCTGGATTTTGGTTTGGATTTTCGAAATTCATATCTTTGGTTCTTCTTTGGTTCACTTGTCTTCTCCTTTGTCAGAAAGTCCTTTCAGTTTCAGGGTTTACGGGGAGTAAGTCAATACTTTGATCAATACTCATAAACACCTGAAACAAACAAAAAAATGGAATTAAAATTTAATAGAAAAAAAGACCAAAATGCAAAATTAACAATTTCACAAATAATGTCTTTTAAAACAGTCCCCGGCAACGGCACCAAAAACTTGGAACGACAGAAATGTGCAAGTGTACATAATCGCAACAAGTAATAAAGTGACAAGTAAATGTTGAGTTATCGTACCCATAGGAACTGTGAAAAGAATTATTTATGAATGCAATTTAAAACACTTTGGTGAAGAAAAATATTTTGATTTTAAAGAGGATTAAAACTAAAAAAAAGTAAAATAAAAAAATTAAATAAGTTCTAATGCACTATTCCAAATGGTGATTTTAATCAAGATGACATAATTGTGTTAGATTAATTATATTTCTTAACTTAGAATTATTAAACTCATGTTTATGTTGTTACGAATAAGTTCAGGGCAACTCGGTAATTTGCTAACTTATGAACATACTTACCTACCAAAATCCGTTTATCTCTTGACTATATCTCTATGTCAATTCAACCGATTAAACAGATTTTAATAAGCAAATGTGTTAATGCACATACATACTTATGAAATTAAAATAATCTCTTGTACATATCTCTATGCCAATTCAAACAATTAATTCAATCTCATAAGCACATAAAAGATTACGTGAGGTAACAATGTATATCTACCTTGAAACAATTTAATCACAATAATCTTGCAAGTTATGCAAGGCAAATGTATCGTTAGATACTGTTGCTAATGCAACCCTCAGCTACCTTAGATGATTAAACTTGCACTGATTAAGTATCGTGTCAATTAATTACAATTTCTGTAACACCCCTAACCCGTATCTGTCGCCGAAATAGGGTTACGGAGCATTATCAGAACTTTTCAAAACATTTTCAGATTAATCATGTAAATCACTACTCATTAACCAAGATCATTCATAACGTCCCTTAGATGGACCCTCGAGGCCCAATACGAGCATTAGAATCGAGTCGGGACCTAATCAGAAACTCTAAGAATTTTTCGTGACATTTCAAAAATTTTCCAAGGTGCAGGGCTCACACGCCCGTGTGGTCCAAGGGACACGCCCGTGTGACCCTATGACACGCCCGTGCTCCAGGCCGTGTTCAAAATTAGGTAGCTTACTGAATTATGTCACACGGCCATGCCACACGCCCGTGTGCTAGGCCGTGTGGTTAATTAATTCAATTTGAATTAGGTGCAGGTTTCACCCGGCCAAGACACACGCTCGTGTTCAAGGCCGTGTCTCCCACACGGTTGAGACACACGCCTGTGTCTCTTTTTGTGTGCTCCATTCTGAGCATTCTATTTTCTCAAATTTAAGGTGCAGAGGACACACGGCCAGGCCACATGCCCGTGTGTCTGCCCGTGTGGACAAAATAAAGCCATTCCTAGCTTCATTTCTCACCCCAAATCACACTCATGACCTGCACTTGCATTACACATCCAAATACTAACCATTTCAGGCATTCATATCAAGCAAATTCCACCATTTAACATGATATATCATCACAAGCATTCATGTTTACAATCATACTCTGTTATAAGCATATTTTTTTACCCTCTCTTAATCAAACAATATATAGCACTTATGTTATCACCATGACATGAACTTAAATACATATATACATGTACCAAAACATGATCATATGTAGCCACTCCAATGGCTAGATTACAATAATCATTTACATTTTCATGTCATTATGGCCAACATAATGTAACACCCCAAACCCGGACAGGACACCACGTCCGAATCTGGTATGCTACGGGGAAAACGTTTTTGAGAGATAAGATTTTTCGTTTAAAAGCGGGGTGAAAACATAGTGAACTTGAAGAAAATTTGAGTTGGCCTGTTTGATTAGATTTTGAAAACTTATCCAAGTATATAGTTAAAAACGAGTTGATTTCATTTAGCATTTCCAATAGTTTCTTAGTGCTATTTTGAAACCTTTCTGACTTAGTCGAATATCGAGTTTGGGTTGAAAATCACTTGAGTTCACTTTATAGCAAAACATAGCAAGATACCCGATGGTATAGTTTAAAACACGTTGCGATATAATTTTGAAAACGTTGTCTTTCCAAGTTTTACTAAAATTTCATGCCAAGTTATTTGTTAAGCAGGTTGAGAATCTATTTAAAACATACCCATCATAAAACATAATTTAAAGGCCTATTACAAATCCAAATTAAACCTCAAATCAAAATAAGTAATTAAGCTAAAGTACCCAAATGATAGAGTTTGAGTAAAACTTTATTAAGCATGGCATGTGCACCTCGAGTCCACCCAGGCTCCATGTCGCGTCACGAGTCACTGAAATGTCAAAGGAGAGGGCGAGTCGAGTGACTCGAGTGCATAAATCCCGCTCCCGATGAAACAACATGCTAACACACATCATACATAGCAACATAATTAATGCAACCCGATCCTAACCATCCGTATCTCCTTTTTTTCTACCGTGTGGTACCAAACCTTTGGTGGTGCTAAACCACCTGGTGACATATAGTCACAATGTGTTACTAAAACACCGGTGTCCCAAAGACACAATGTGCTACCCAAGCATTGGTGACCGTAGTCACGATAATCGAATGATGGGGCCAACCCATCGTGTGATACCCAATCACTAGCAGACGATCCCATATCTCATGTGGGGCCAACCCACGGTGGTGTTAACCACAGGGACAAGTCGCAATGAGGTGCCCAACCTCTGGTGTCCCAAAGACACAAATGTGCTACTAAAGCTTTGGTGACCGTAGTCACAATAATCGAATGACGGGGCCAACCCATCGTGTGATACCCAATCACTAGCAGACGATCCCATATCTCAAAGTGGGGCCAACCCACGGTGGTGTTAACCACAGGGACAAGTCGCAATGAGGTGCCCAACCTCTAGTGTCCCAAAGACACAAATGTGCTACCAAAGCACTGGTGACCCAAAGTCACAAAGTGTGTTACCAAAACACTGGTGCTCGTCAGCACAAATCATCACTGCCCCCTCCACTCATATCACCCATCAACAAAACAACTCATGTAATCATGCATATCATACAAATTATGCATATCATGCTAATATGTTTGACTCATGCCCCATATCACATACATACATAGTCATGATACCATATAGATCATCAAGAATCTAGTAACAATCTTGACGCATGCCGGATACGCACACATACCCCGCTTGGGTATCCAATAATCCATCATCTTTGTCATGATTTTAATAGGCAAACAGGTTTAATAACAATATCACTAAGTATGGGTGTGTTAGTTACACACCTGGTAAATCGCAAGTCTAAATCCCAAAGACCCCGTCTAAATCCCTCGATCAACTTGCTCCTAGAATCGGCCAAACCAGGGTTAGTAACCAAAACCATTCGGCTATGACCAATTAAACCAAAGGGTGTATCGCTTAATCCTTATTTTGCAGATGGTTTGGTTTCCTACCAAACCTCGAACCAACAAAGATGGTTATTCTTTAACAATCGGCACACCCTATTAAGACAAATAGTTAATCCTTAGTCACCTTTGACTTAATCGAAATCAAAGATTGAACTAATAATAATAATACCAATCACTTACCCCTAACTTACCAATCGGTCACTCACAAATCAAGGCTTCAATTGATCGCTTCACCCGATCACCACCACAATCCAAGGCCCTAGCAGAAAACGGTTCAACACAAAAGATTAACCCCTTCAACACATGCCCAAGATCGGCTATTAACCAAACCACAATCAATAGAGAACAAGAGAGGGGAAAATGGCCATTCGGCCACCCACTTACCTTGTTCAATGATTGAACAACCAACCCGGATCAACCCCTTCACCGATATTTCGCCAAAAGAGATCTACTAAGAGAGAGGAGAGATTCGGCCTAACCCAAGAAAGAAAGCGCAAGAAAAGGATGAAAAAGGGAGGGGTTGATATTCGGCCAAAATAAGAACAAGTGATAGAAGGCAATTTCGGCAATACCAAAGGATTCGGCTATAAACTTGAAAGCAAAACAAAGAAGTGTGGTTCAAGAAAAGAAGAGAAATCGCCACAAGTTGCAGGAAGATTCGGCTCAAATGTTTTCAAGAAATGAGAGAATGTATGAGAGGAAAAGGATGATGGCTTTGACTTACCTAAATGATAAAGAAAAAGAAATGATGGGGAGGATATATGGTTCGGCCAAGGAATCACAAGAAGAAAAGAAATAAAAGCAAAGTGGAAATGGTGGCACAAAAGGGCATTCGGCTATTACGAGAACTAAAAGAAATAAACTAATTCAAAGACATGTCGCTTGCACTTTCGGTTTCCAAGAAGAAAAATGAGAGAAAACAAATGAAGTTTCGGTTGGCTATTAACAAAGGAGAGAATTCGATTTACCCAAATTGGTGACCGAAAATACTAAGAAAATTGCCAAAAGAAATTCGGCACTACTCCTCTCCCACACTACCCAAACCGTCCACTCCCACAAACTCTCCTAAAATTTGGCCAAATCCCCACAAACACTCCACACCATCATTTCAAATTAGTTGAACAAGTCTTCCTCCACTTTTTGCTCTCCACCAACCAAGTCACCACTTGACCAAGTCCAAGGAGGAATTTGAACTCCATCCAACTCCTCCCTCCCTTGCCGCCCAAAATGAGAGCCAAAAAGGAGCTCTACGACTTGAACTCTGGACCTCCCTCACCGAAGATGACGCCACACCAAGCTCCTCCCTTGCCACTTTGCCGACTCTTCACTTGTGCAATAAAACACCAAAGAAAACTCTTATACCCTAGCTCCAACAGCTCCCGACTTAACACCCAAAACCAAAATTTTCCCATTCACTGTGCATACACCTAGGCTACAATCAAACCCCAAAACACCGAAATAGCAACACAAAGACACTAAACACATGCAATAACATGCCACAGCAAAATAGCCCCTAACCCGTGATATTACGCTTCTACCCCTTTAAAAAATAATTTCGACCTCAAATTTACGATCAAAAGAGTTGCGGGTATTCTTTGTCTCATCATATCCTCGGGTTCCCACGTAGCTTCTTCTACGCCATGATTCCGCCAAAGTACCTTAACCAAAGGCACGGACTTCTTACGCAGAACCTTCACATCTCGATCAAGAATCAGATGGTTCTTCTTCCATCGTCAAACTGGATTTACCTCGATCTCTTCCATCGCTACCACATGCGACGGATCCGAACGATACCTCCAAGCATCGAAACATGGAAAACGTCGTGAATCGACTAAGCTCTGCGGCAACTCAAGGCGATACGCCATGGTCCAACTCGTCTCGTAACCTTATACGGCCCAATAAACCTCGGACTTAGCTTGCCTTTCTTCCCGAACCTCAACACCTTCTTCCAAGGCGAGACCTTCAGAGCACTCGATCCCCACGGCGAACTCTATATCCCTTCGCTTAAGATCGGCATAAGACTTGCGCGGTCCAAGCTTCCTTCAATCTAGATTGAATCAGCTTAACCTTGTCTTGAGTCTCAAGAACCAACTCGGGTCCCAACAAGCGACGTTCACCTAACTCCGCCCAACACGTAGGTGAGCGACATTTCCTACCATACAACGCCTCATACGGTGCCATCTTAATGCTCGCTTGGTAGCGTTGTTGTAGGCAAACTCGACTAATGGCAAAAACTCCTCCCAACTACCTCTCAAATCCAAGATACAACCTCTCAAAGATATCTTCCAAGATCCGAATGACCCTTTTCGATTGACCGTCGATTTGCGGGTGAAAAGCCGTGCTGAAATCCAAACGCGTACCCAAAGCCTGATGCAACGCTTTCCAAAACCTTGACGTGAATCTGGGATCCCTATCCGAGATTATCGAAACTGGCACGCCGTGCAACCTCACTATCTCGACACATATAGCCGCTAGCTTCAAGTGAGTAGTCAACCTCACCGGAATAAAGTGAGTGATTTAGTCATCGATCCACCACTACCCAAATCAATCCTTCTTGCTTGGCGAAGCGGTAACCCACTGACGAAATCCATGGTTATCCTTTCCCACTTCCACTGAGGAATCTTCACAGGCTGAAGCAAACCCGACGGCAACTGATGTTCAGCCTTGACCTGCTGACAAGTCAGACACTTCCCAACAAACTCTGTCACCTCCTTCTTCAAGCCAAAGCCACCAAAAGCGCTCTCTAAGATCCCTATACATCTTACTACCTCCGGGATGCATAGCATAAGGATCGCTATGTGCGCCCTGAAGAATCTTCGCCTCGACTCAACATCTCTAGGCATACAAGCCTTACCCTGAAAACACAGAACCTCGTCACTAGACAGGCTGTAACCATCCACACCACCATTCTGCACTTGCAATCTTCGCGCACTTAGAACCTCATCTAATAACTGTTTCTCTCTGATCTGCTCAACCCAAGTAGGCTTAACCTGCAACTCTGCCAGAATACTCCCGTCGTCATACAAACTCAAATGGGCAAACAAAGCTCTTAAGTCCGAAACAACCTTACGGCTCAACGCGTCGACCACCACGTTAGCCTTGCCGGATGATATTCAATCGAGCGATCGTAATCTTTCAAAGAACTCGACCCATCTCATACGCCTCAAATTCAAATCCTTTTGAGTCACAGATACTTGAGACTCTTGTGATCCGTGTAGACTATCGATCTCTCCCCGTATAAGTAGTGCCTCCAAATCTTTAAGGCGAAGACCACACCGCTAGCTCCAAATCATGCGTCGGATGGTTGACCTCATGTGGCCTCACTGCCGAGAAGCGTAAGCCACAACCTTACCTTCTTGCATCAAGACACAACCCAAGCCCGTATGTGATGCATCGCAATAGGCTGTGGAATTCCTTACGACCTCGGGTTGAATTAGAACCGAGCCTCGGTCAAAATCTTCTTTAACTTATCGAAGCTTTCTGCGCCGCTTCTCCGTCCACACAAACGGAACTTCTTTCCTCAAAGAACTTGGTCATCGGCGCCGCTATCAACGAGAAACCTCAACAAACCTTCGGTAGTATCCGGCCAAACCAGAAAACTCGAATCTCACCCACCGACCTAGGCGGCTTCCAATCCAAAAGCGCCTCAATCTTACGAGGATCTACTCGAATCCCCTCGGTGACACTACATGACCCAAGAAAGTCACTTCTCTAAGCCGTAACTCGCACTTCATCGAACTTAGCATAGAGTCGCTTTTCCTCAAAATCGCAACACCACTGCGCAAATGCTTATCATGCTCTTCCTCCGTCCTTGAGTACACCAAGATGTCGTCTATGAAAACCACGATTTAACCGATCCAGATCATCGTTGAAACACCCTATTCATCATGTCCATAAACGCCGCGGCGGTGCGTTAGTTAACCCGAACGGCATTACGTAAATTCGTAGTGCCCATACCGAGTCCGAAACGCTGTTTTATGGATATCCGCCTCCTTAACCCTTTAGCGGTGATACCTGGACCTCAAGTCGATCTTGAAAATACCGCAGCGCTTCTTCACGGTGATCAAACAAATCATCTATCCGTGGCAGCGGATACTTGTTTTTAATCGTCACTTGTTCAATCAAGCGGTAGTCTATACACATCCGCATCGTGCCATCTTTCTTTTTAACAAAGAGCACGGCGCACCGCACCGGCGAAACACTTGGCCTAATAAAACCTCGATCCAACAACTCCTCGGATCTCGAGCCTTAAGCTCCACCAATTCCTTTGGCGCCATCCTATACGGAGCAATAGACACCGGCGCGATTCCTGTAACAGATCAATCCCGAACTCCACCTCGCGATCTGGCGGCAAACCCGAAGCTCCTCAGAAAAACATCAGCAAACTCCTTAACTGGTGCGAACCTTCTCCACAGCTGAGCCTCTTTAGCCTCCAAGGCATACACATGAACTACATATGCTTCACACTCTTCCCGACCATCTTCTCCGCTCAGAGCGGATACCACATTAGATAAGTATTCTCTCCTATTACCTATCATAGCCACCTCTTCACCCTCAACCGTCTTAGAACCATGCGCTTGGTCGCGCAATCCAACCTCGCTCGGTACTTGACCCAACGATCCATCCCAAGAATCGATCGAACTCCCCAAACGGCGGCTCCATCGGATCGCAATGAACACTACCCCTTGGAGTTCTAAGGGTACCTCTCTAAACGGTTTATCTACTACTACAGAGTGACCTAGAGGGCTAATCACGGTCATCCGCCTAGAAGATATCTCGAGTCTAAATCCATGGTCTCTACTATACTACGGCAACATAAGAGTGCGTTGAACCCACATCAATCAAAGCGGTATAAGGAGAACCAAAAATCAAAACGCACTGCGGTTATGACGTCCCGCGTCGCTTCTCCTCTCGGCGCCTCGCAAAGATACACTAATCTAGGCCGTCTAGCATCGGAACTACTCGCACCTCGCCCGGTGCTCCACGGCCCGACTGCACCCATTACCACCTCTCGCCATTACCACGGCCCCTCTGCGGTTGCGGTCCATTCCTCTCGAATCGACACGGCCCCGCCTCTCGATGAATCCTAGCCAACCTACGCGGACAATCCCTCACACGATGCTCCAGAGACCCACACTCGAAGCAACCTTTTTCTCCGATCCAAAGAACCACCCCAATGAGATTTCCCACACTAATCACACTTTGCGGCGGTCCCTCGCCTAGCAAAGAACAAACCTAGCAGGCTGGTTCGGCCCACTCGGTCTAGCCCTCTTCTGCGGATTACCCGACGATCCAGAAGACCCAAAGCTCCTCTTATGTCTATTTCTGTCCATACCCGCCTCACCGACGACTCTTTAACACCCTCGGCTACCTTAGCCTTCTCAACTAAGACAACAAACTCAAGGCCTCGCTGAGGAGCAATCGCGACCTCAAGTCGCCTCGAGACCATCCTCGAAACGAACACACCTCTCATGCTCGGTGGCCACAATGCCCCGGCATACCTACTCGCCTCGGGAACTCACTCGTATCAGAAGCAGATTTACTCCCGAACAAGCCTCGTAAAAGCCTTCACTGGAGTCGACATAACTAGCTCCGATGTACTTCTTTTGGTATGCGATACTGAAATAATCCCATGTTAGATCCTCTCCGCCACACACTGTCTCGAACCGTGAGCCACCACCGATATGACTCATCCCGGAGAAGCGTCACGATGCCCTTCACCTTCTCTTCATTTGTCAAGTCCGGATCATCCATGATCCGCTCGATCGCCTCCCACCAATATTCAGCGAAAGGCGGGAACAACACCGAAACACCTCGGAAGAATTCGGCCCCATTGGCCCGAAGTCGCCAGAACGATTTCCTAACTCCCGCACCACCACCTACACCGGCTACTCTTTCCAACACTCGCAAAGATCGCTCGTGACGCTGCGTCGCCCCGATCGATCTTGGAACTCACCACCTCCGGTGGTGGCGGAACCCAGTATCTCATTTTTGAACCACGACCGGATCCTACGGGCTCGTAAAGCGTCATCCTACCACGACCTCATCCACGACCACGCCCACCTCTAGCGCTCATGACTAATCTTCCTACGTGATTCGATTAAGAATTTTTATGCATCAAGATTTATTCCACTTGTTTAAAAGCAAGTCTTATGAATATTTTAAGAGGATTTGTTCTCGCGAGTTCACGTAATCCTATCGGTTTCAATCTCTAAAGCAATATACTATTGCTATTCATCAAATCATATCACATCCAATCAATTCACAAGCAATAGTACAGGGGGTACTTACTCGGGCGAATCAGTGCAGGAGACTCGGTGCCATGCCTTTCAAACCATACTTTAAGAATAAAGACTAACAAAACAACCTTTTGAAAACCTTTTGGGCCTCGGCCCACAATGCAGCCTTTGAACTTGGCTCTGATACCACAATTGTAACACCCCAAACCCGGACAGGACACCACGTCCGAATCCGGTATGCTACGGGGAAAACGTTTTTGAGAGATAAGATTTTTCGTTTAAAAGCGGGGTGAAAACATAGTGAACTTGAAGAAAATTTGAGTTGGCCTGTTTGATTAGATTTTGAAAACTTATCCAAGTATATAGTTAAAAACGAGTTGATTTCATTTAGCATTTCCAATAGTTTCTTAGTGCTATTTTGAAACCTTTCTGACTTAGTCGAATATCGAGTTTGGGTTGAAGATCACTTGAGTTCACTTTATAGCAAAACATAGCGAGATACCCGATGGTATAGTTTAAAACACGTTGCGATATAATTTTGAAAACGTTGTCTTTCCAAGTTTTACTAAAATTTCATGCCAAGTTATTTGTTAAGCAGGTTGAGAATCTATTTAAAACATACCCATCATAAAACATAATTTAAAGGCCTATTACAAATCCAAATTAAACATCAAATCAAAATAAGTAATTAAGCTAAAGTACCCAAATGATAGAGTTTGAGTAAAACTTTATTAAGCATGGCATGTGCACCTCGAGTCCACCCCGGCTCCATGTTCGCGTCTCACGAGTCACTGAAATGTCAAAGGAGAGGGTGAGTCGAGTGACTCAAAGGCATAAATCCCGCTCCCGATGAAACAACATGCTAACACACATCATACATAGCAACATAATTAATGCAACCCAATCCTAACCATCCGTATCTCCTTTTTCTACCCCGTGTGGTACCAAACCACTGGTGGTGCCAAACCACTGGTGACATATAGTCACAATGTGTTACCAAAACACCGGTGTCCCAAAGACACAATGTGCTACCTAAGCACCGTGACCGTAGTCACGATAATCGAATGATGGGGCCAACCCATCGTGTGATACCCAATCACTAGCAGACGATCCCATATCTCATGTGGGGCCAACCCACGGTGGTGTTAACCACGGTGGACAAGTCGCAATGAGGTGCCCAACCTCCGTGTCCCAAAGACACAAATGTGCTACCAAAGCACTGGTGACCGTAGTCACAATAATCGAATGATGGGGCCAACCCATCGTGTGATACCCAATCACTAGCAGACGATCCCATATCTCAAAGTGGGGCCAACCCACGGTGGTGTTAACCACGGGGACAAGTCGCAATGAGGTGCCCAACCTCCGTGTCCCAAAGACACAAATGTACTACTAAAGCACCTGGTGACCCAAAGTCACAAAGTGTGTTACTAAAACTCTTGGTGCTCGTCAAGACAAATCATCACCGCCCCTCCACTCATATCACCCATCAACAAAACAACTCATGTAATCATGCATATCATACAAATTATGCATATCATGCTAATATGTTTGACTCATGCCCTATATCACATACATACATAGTCATGATACCATATAGATCATCGAGAATCTAGTAACAATATTGACTTACCCGGATACGCACACATACCCCGTTTGGGTATCCAATAATCCATCATATCACATGATTTTAATAGGCAAACAGTTTAATAACAATATCACTAAGTATGGGTGTGTTAGTTACACACCGTAAATCGCAAGTCTAAATCCCAAAGACCCCGCCTAAATCCCTCGATCAACTTGCTCCTAGAATCGGCCAAACCAGGGGTTAGTAACCAAAACCATTCGGCTATGACCAATTAAACCAAAGGGTGTATCGCTTAATCCTTATTTTGCAGATGGTTTGGTTTCCTACCAAACCTCGAACCAACAAATGGTTATTCTTTAACAATCGGCACACCCTATTAAGACAAATAGTTAATCCTTAGTCACCTTTGACTTAATCGAAATCAAAGATTGAACTAATAATAATAATACCAATCACTTACCCCTAACTTACCAATCGGTCACTCACAGTCAAGGCTTCAATTGACTGCTTCACCCGATCACCACCACAATCCAAGGCCCTAGCAGGAAAACGGTTCAACACAAAAGATTAACCCCCTTCAACACATGCCCAAGATCGGCTATTAACCAAACCACAATCAATAGAGAACAAGAGAGGGAAAATGGCCATTCGGCCACCCACTTACCTTGTTCAATGATTGAACAACCAACCGGATCAACCCTTCACTGATATTCGGCCAAAAGAGATCTACTAAGAGAGAGGAGAGATTCGGCCTAACCCAAGAAAGAAAGCGCAAGAAAAGGATGAAAAAGGGAGGGGTTGATATTCGGCCAAAATAAGAACAAGTGATAGAAGGCAATTTCGGCAATACCAAGGGATTCGGCTATAAACTTGAAAGCAAAACAAAGAAGTGTGGTTCAAGAAAAGAAGAGAAATCGGCCACAAGTTGCAGGAAGATTCGGCTCAAATGTTTTCAAGAAATGAGAGAATGTATGAGAGGAAAAGGATGATGGCTTCGGCTTACCTAAATGATAAAGAAAAAGAAATGATGGGGAGGATATATGGTTCGCCAAGGAATCACAAGAAGAAAAGAAATAAAAGCAAAGTGGAAATGGTGGCACAAAAGGGCATTCGGCTATTACGAGAACTAAAAGAAATAAACTAATTCAAAGACATGTCGCTTGCACTTTCGGTTTCCAAGAAGAAAAATGAGAGAAAACAAATGAAGTTTCGGTTGGCTATTAACAAAGGAGAGAATTCGATTTACCCAAATTGGTGACCGAAAATACTAAGAAAATTGCCAAAAGAAATTCGGCACTACTCCTCTCCCACACTACCCAAACCGTCCACTCCCCACAAACTCTCCTAAAATTTGGCCAAATCCCCACAAACACTCCACACCATCATTTCAAATTAGTTGAACAAGTCTTCCTCCACTTTTTGCTCTCCACCAACCAAGTCACCACTTGACCAAGTCCAAGGAGGAATTTGAACTCCATCCAACTCCTCCCTCCCTTGCCGTCCAAAATGAGAGCCAAAAAGGGAGCTCTACGACTTGAACTCTGGACCTCCCTCACCTGAAGATGACGCCACACCAAGCTCCTCCCTTGCCACTTTGCCAGCTCTTCACTTGTGCAATAAAACACCAAAGAAAACTCTTATACCCTAGCTCCAACAGCTCCCCTGACTTAACACCCAAAAACCAAAATTTTCCCATTCACTCAGGCATACACCTAGGCTACAATCAAACCCCCAAAACACCGAAATAGCAACACAGCACACTAAACACATGCAATAACATGCCACAGCAAAATAGCCCCCTAACCCAGGATATTACACATAACCTATAAATGCCATTACAACCATAATTGATTTACCATATATACCGATATAGGCCGATGGATAGTGTGAGTGATCTCCGCCGAGCTTCCAATCCAACAAGCTTCCGATTTACTCTAAAACAGGGGAAAATAAAATGGGGTAAGCATTTCATGCTTAGTAAGTTCGTATAACATGGTACTTAACTTACCATTCATTCTATTTTTAGGTAACTATGTAAGGCATATTCAATCAATTTGACCCCAAGCCCTACACATATCCTTATTGCCCTTGTTAGTCATTTATTCCATAATAACATCAATAACATGTATGAGCTCAATAACAATCAAGTTTCCATGCACATATGCTTTCCACAACATGTATTCGTTCAACATGCACAATTCATCTCATCATTACAAGTATAATTTCATAATAGTTCACTTCGAGTTCAAATCATTTCATATCAGAACTTTACTCATATTACTCGGAATATCAAAGTCACGATTAGTACACTCAAGGTGTACAAGTCTATAATCAAGAATGCACATATATTCATCAAATAAATTCCATGTCCAAATAACATCATCTCATGTTTTCATATATCATTTTTCATGTATCATCCTTTTCTTGTATTTCAGACGGATACGTATAATAACATATTTCTTATACATATCTTCTAATATCAAGATTTCTACCCGTTGAATTTATTTGAAATATTGATGGTTACACAGGTAGTACACTCGAGGTGTACAAATCAGGATCTGTCAATTCATATTCAGTTGTACCCATAAGGTACTATCTCATAGAGTACACTCTCGAGCCACACATGTATACAACAGGATTACTAGTCCAGGCTAAATCCTTTTTATGACATATGCTTTAAGGAGCTTGATCTGGATTACCCGTCCGGGCTAAATCCAATTCTTAATATATGCTCAAGAGGACTCACATCTAGATTACCCGTCCGGGCTAAATCCTTTCTTTAATGAAGTCATTAGGATTGCTCGTTCGAGCCTAATCCATTCTGCAACAAATACAGGACCTCATTCATTTCGGCAATTACATTTATCCATCGATTTTCATTTATTCGAACGGGATTTAAACATTTTTAAAACATTATCGGGCATGTGATTATTTCATACATCTATAATCATCCATATAATTCAAATGATCACATTTCACATTCATTCCAAGCATAAAAGTAACATTTTCATCTTTCCAATTTAGTCTTTAGCCTTTTTTTATTTTTCCATGGATGAGTCATACCAAAATATCTACATACTTTCTTTAATGGTCTAATTACCATATAAGGACCTTAAGTTTTGAATTCCATAGCTATTTGATCCTTCTAGCTACTAGAATCCAACTTTTGCATTTTATGCGATTTAGTCATTCTCGTAATTAAGCACATAATTGATAAAATTTTCTTATCAAAATTTTCACATAACATTTTTATCATATTACGGACCATAAAATAAAATAAAAATAAATTTTACTTTTGGCTCGGATTTGTGGTCTCGAAACCACTGTTCTGATTTCACCAAAATTTAGGCTGTTACAATTTCAATCCGTTTAAATAATTAATTCATTAGTTACCTTACAATTGTAATACAAGAATAACTTAGTCATGATTTTACTTAAGCAAACATCTTACCGAGGCCGATAACAACATGAACACAATTTTAATAAATGAAGTAGATGAAATGCAATCAACCTAAAACGAATTAAATTTAAGCCATATCAATTAATTTAAACATTTTAACATCACAAATATTCATAGACATGTTCATCATAACAATAACAAAAATTAAAAGGATAGGGAACAAGAATCAAATCCGGTGTTTCTCCGTGGCTTGACTGGTTTGCTCTACTCTTCCTTCTCCGCTTGTTCTTGTCAAACTGAGGCTGCTACGAACACTTTAATGCTGCTCCAAATGATGGATGAATGACTCTTTTTCAAAGGTGAAATCGGCAAGAGAATAAAAGGAAATGGATAGGAAATAAAGAGAGAAAATTGAGAGAGAAGAAAAGAGATGAGAAAGTTGAGGTGTGTTTGAAGTGAGTAGCCAAGGGGGGGTTTTATAGGTTGAGAGGGTTGCTAAAAATAGCCAAAATCAGCAGGCAAAGAGCCCTCCCATGGCCGGCCACACATGTGGCAAGTTTGAAGTTTTCAAACTTGCTATATTAAGGTAGGGGCAAATATAGAAAAGCACAAATAATGGAGGGGTTTGTTTACAATTTGAAAAAGTATTCAAGGGCCATTTTGCAAGATAATTAATCAGCCAAGCAAGCTGATTGGGTCAGCATGTGGGACGATTTTGGGCTGCCCAGTACTCGGTTGGTTCGGTTTTTCTCGGTTCAGCTCAACTGGGCAACTTTTCATAATTAATTAATAATAATTTATTTAACAAAAATTAAATTGGATATAAATTAAAATTAATTATATTATGAATTAATACACATAATTTAGACCGTCTTAGGCTGAAAAATTAATTTGCCTTGATGCTTCAAAATTGTTTCTCAGTTTTGCTTTTCTAGTAGTGTCTGCCGAGCCGTTTTTCGCCATTTGTGCAAATCTGTTGAAAATAATCAAAATTAATCAAAATTAATTATAAAATTAATTAAAATTAATTATGTTAATAATTTAAGTACAAAATAATTATTTTATAATAACTATATATTTTTCGACAAGAATTTTACCGAACTTGCATGAATTTGAGTTAAAAAGGGTATGAAAAAGTGTGTATATTTTTGTGTTTCCAGTTCACCCGTAGGAGACTTAAGCCGCCATAGCCGAAAAGCTTCAAAATATAGGTTGACAAAGATACTCTCCCAAAAAGCCTCCTCTCTTTTTTTTTTCTTTTCACGTGAATGTTTATATTCTTCCCAAATAGCCCAGGTGTCCTTTCATCAGAATCATGCTGCCTCTGTACGTACAAGTTGGTTATACGAGACTGGATAGCACACACATTTTTGTTCTTGTCCGTACAGCTATCAGGTGCGGCGACAATTCTGGGCGCAATCTGAAAATACTCATGCAGCAACATTGGTACCAAAACATGACAAAATTAAAGATAAATAGGCTAAGATCCACTGAGTTATAAAATGCAATTTTCTGAATTGAAAATGCTAAAATATGTGCTAAAGATAACTAAATGGGGACAAATTAACTAATAAGTAAGGAGAAAACATAAGTTCTTTCTAGTACTATCACACCCCCAAACTTGAGTTTTTACTTGTCCTCAAGTAAAACAGAAACTGGCAAGGCTATACAAGAATTCACTAAGGCAAATGATCATTCTGGCAACTTAATCACCTAAAATCCCAATGAATGAGTCACATTTAGATGACAGAGTATTACATCGACAATACATAAGTATGAATGGATAAGATTACAACTTCATCAAAACCAACATCATGCTTTAAATCCTAAATTCTATCTACCTATACATCATTTATTGTACAAAACATGTCTCCCCCTTTTTTTTTTGTGAATAAGGGATATCGTTTCATTGTTGTACCATTTTTCCTGAGAAGTAACGATAGAGTGCAACAAACCCCCAGGGAGTACGTAATTGCACCGACACACCCTCATGCATCGATAGCCTTTGGCCAGATTCATTTTTCTAACGCTTGCATTGGAGTGTTCCCTCTTTAACATTTCACAATACACCTACTTTGTAGTGTCTCTTATTCATAACTATATATATAAGCAGTTGAAAAAGGTAGATTCATTCAAGATTCAAGGAATGCTACTAGTCATCCATTACTAATTCAACCTAAATCATTCATCAAAGAATTGAAGATACAACATTCAGTAAAATTTATCCAACTCATTCATCGATAATTCGCAGGATTCAAGAATTAAGCATCGAATGTAACAAAAAT
Source organism: Gossypium sturtianum (assembly GCA_025698515.1). Classification (NCBI taxonomy): domain Eukaryota; kingdom Viridiplantae; phylum Streptophyta; class Magnoliopsida; order Malvales; family Malvaceae; genus Gossypium; species Gossypium sturtianum. The sequence continues at coordinate 89,181,523 of CM046949.1, read as the reverse complement.
TATCAAACACATTTGCGTTAACCACAAATAAAGCTTGCATGCTTCATTAAACTCAATTTTTTTTTTTAAAATGTGGGTGTATTTCCAAACCCCATATGCATTCCCGCAAACATAAATTTTACATTGTCCCCAATTCACTAACATTAAAATGCGATGACAATAAAAATGCAATGACAATGTGCACTAACAATACGAAAATTACAGCTACATGCAATGCATGAATGCTACAGCTAAAACTTAAAATAAACTAACTTAGTTTTCCTCAGCCATCAATGTGGCTGTACGATGTTTCTTCTTCCTCCTCTTTTTCTCCTCCTTCTTACTCTTTTTGTCATTGGAGCGCTTTCTCCTCTTTTCTTTGGGCTTCGCACAGTCCTCAAATTGCTCCTCAGTTTCTGGTGCTGCCCTGACATCATCGACTGCTTCTTGTGTAGGAGGGGTCACCTTGAGTGGTCTGGTATAGACCACTATCGCCAATGAGTTGTGGTGCTGCTCACTGGTTACCTCTATAGCTTTCGCCGGTCTAGCTTCATCTTGCTCTAGATTATCAATAGTTGCACCCACAATCTCAGATGCATTGACAATGTTCTCAGCAACTTCTTTCTCAGTATTTTCTTCATCGGCCTTTTCATTCAGAACTGCAACATGGACTTCCTACTCTCCCACATCAACTTCCTCCTCACCAACAGGCGCCTCTTGGCCAGCAATGAAGTCACCCTCGACAAGGCTATCAATCCTTTATGATACGAACTCGGTTCGATGATGATTCAAGTCGTTTTAGTTGCCCGATCGTGAAATTAAGTAAGCGATGAATTAAATCGAAATAGGTTGGAAAAATGGAAAGATAAGTTTGAAAAGGCTGGAAGTTAGGTTTGAATAAAGGTCTCAAAGATAGTTTAAAAGATGGATGGATAGTTTAAAAGATGGATGGAAAGTGTTCGGCTAAGGCAAAGGATGAACCGACAATATATAGGATTATTGACCCAAGTCTTAAAAGCACTTAGATGTATAATAGTAGGTGAAAATAGCAAATAAAACCTTGACCCGCTATCTATCAAGATAAGAACCAAAGGTATACCGAACGCCGCACTTTGGTAAGTGATAAGTTCGGATAACAAGGAAAGAATGACACCACAAGCTGAACTTGATAAGTCGTTTCAGTCCAAGAGAGAACAATGAGAGTTGAATTCTCACAAAGAACAAAAGTTCATATACTTAGCAAAAAGTCTCCAAAATAATTACAAAAACAAACTATTTATAGGCTGAACATGTTCCAACCGAATGGACACAAACTAATCAGCTTAAATGAGTTATTGATGAACTTAATTAAGCTAATTAAAACTAAAAGACCTTTGAGAAACTCTAACATATGTCATGGCTATGAACAGCTTATTTAATCTTCTCAATCAGCTAATAATTAGCTCTAATGAGCTGAATGAATTTGATTCAATGCTTGATCAGCTAAAAAGGTTATAATAACCTTTTATTTCTTCTTGGGCATTCGAATGGAAAGCAACAACAATTGGCTTAAATTTGGCACACGAACAACCACTTTGTATGAATACCTTAAGAAAACTGATTCAAGGTGTAAATGGATGAATTGGAATAGCCATTAACACATAAAAACGTTTGGAAGCTGAATGGCCTGTGTAATCAACTCCTTGTCTATTAAAATCTTCAAACGGTTACTTGAATAAGCTCATAACAGCTGCTGGCCTTTAATTCATCTTCATAACAGCTGAATTTATTTCTCCCTTTAATGCCAATCCATGTAACAACTGATTCAATGATTAATTCACCTATAATCACAATTAAACAAGTTAAATATTTAAACAAGTTAAATGGTTGTAGCAAATTTAATTAAGTTGGAACTTATTAATTGCCGAAATTATTTAAACAACTAAATAAAATTAAAACAACTTAATTACTTAAACTAAAATAACTAAACACATTACTAAGACTCATTTAATACTTAAACTAAATATTATTTAAGTTTATTCCGGCAACTAAGTAGCTCAAAACGCTTAAATTAAATAAAGCTAAATTTGAGCTGAAATCGAATTAGATTTTCCAGCAAATTAATGCACAAGCTAAAACCGATTAATGTTGAGCTCAATGAGCTTTGATGAGCTATGAACAAGCTGAATGAGCTTGTAGCAAATTGCATGGAACACTTGATGTAACACCCCAAACCCGGTCAATACGCCACGACCGAATTTGGTATGTCACAGGGGAAAACGTTTTGAGGAAAAACGAGTTACCGATTAAATTTTAGTGAAAAACTCTTTGTTGTTCTAAGTTCGTAGAAATCAGGTGTATAATAAATTAAAAGCGATAATTTACTTTGAAATCCGAAAATAAATCTTTAAAACTTAGTTGCAGCTTAGATTTGTAAACCTTTTATAAATTGAAAAGAAACTAAAGCGATTAGGTTGAAAACCGTATCTAATAGAAATTTGGGCGGAGTTTTGGAAAATAGTATGAGTTATCAAAAATACTTAAGTTGTTAAATACTATCAATTGATTTATGTTACCCGATGGTAACGTTTTTAAAACCATCGCATTTAGTAGTTTAGAAAACTTGGCGCTCAAATTATTATATCAACCATGTAATTTATAAGCCATATTTAAAACAAATCCAAAGCATATAAATAATCCAAAAATATAATTAAAGAGGCCTTATTACAAATCCATAAAAAGATGAAAACAATTAAAATAAAGTACCCAAATGGAAGTTCATGTAAAACCAAATTTTATTGCATGGCCTCCTCGAGTTCATCAGGCTCCTCATCCGCGATTTTACGAATCACTGAAAAAGTAAGGGAGAAGGTGAGTCACCAAGACTCGATGCATAATCCTCTCGGGTAAATGCCACATACTTACACAAATTATAACCAAGCAATATATATATATAATTCACCCAACCTAGCCATCCGAACTCCTTTTCTACCCCATGTGGTACCAAACCACGGTGGTGCTAAACCACCGTGACCCAAAGTCACGATATCCAATAATGTGATGCCAAATCACTTTGGTGACCCAAAGTCACGAATAATCAAGTTGTGGGGCCAACCCACGTGTGATACCAAATCACCGGCGACGATCCCAATACATCAAATGTGGGGCCAACCCACGGTGGTGTGAAACCACTGGGACGACAGTCGCTATGAGGTGCCAAACCTCTGGTGTCCCAAAGACACGAAATATGTGGTACCAAACCACCTGGAGGTGCCAAACCTCACGGTGTCCCAAAGACAAGGATATCAATCTTCCCACTCCTCTCATATCGCCCATACCAATGCAATAGATAACAAATCATGTCATTATACTTTGATATAAACATATAACCAATATATATCGTAGATCGTGATATTAACAACATATATCAACATCATATCGAAACGGACTTACCCGTATCCTTGCTCATACCCATCAAGGTATCATTTCAAGATCTCATAGTTTTCGGCTTTAACAACATGAATAGTTATTAACACACACACATATATATATATACGAGTTATAAAGTGTGTAAGGTACACACCTTTCACTAACGCAAATACTAACTTAGAAGATTCGATCTACCGCACTAGATCACCTTGTCCAACATTCGGCCATACCACAAAACTATAAGCAAAAATCCATTCGGCCAACATCACATCTTAATCCCAATAGCCTTAGTCTTTATCCTCAAAAAGAATAATGAATCGACATGAATCTTACCACTTGACTTACCAACTTCGATTGCTAATGGAATGGCTTAGATCGACTGCTTCCAACGTCCCAAAGAGCCTAAAGGAAAAATCTGTTCCTAAATAATGGTTAGAACCTTGCAAACAAATGCCCAAGGATTCGGCCTTTGTCAAAAAGAAAATGACTTAGAAAGGAGAAGGAAATAACGGAAATACGGCCATGAACACTTACCTATCTTCCAAAACCGATTGAAGAAAACCCAAAGATTATCTACCCTTGATGATATTCGGCCAATATAACACCAAAAGAGAGAAAGAAGATTCGGCTATGGTGGAGTAAAAAGAAAGGAAAAATAAAAGTGAAAGTGAAATAGGAGAAGGATCATTCGAAAATGGAAGAAAGAAGAAAATAGAAAATGAAAATATAATGGTAATGGATGTTTTTAACTTTGAAAAAAAAATGAAAGAGATGGGATTTGGGAAGGAGGAAGATTCGGCCAAGAGGAAGTGAAAAAGGAAATGTGGTTTTTGAGCAAGTATCAAAAGAAAGAAAAGAGAGAGATGGGAGAAAGAGGTTCGGCCAAACACCTAGTTTGCCGAAAAGAAAAGTGCACAAAAATGCAAATTGTGGTTTCGGTTTCAAAAGGGAATTGAGAGGAAGAAATTAGATTTTGGTTCAAACACAAATGAGAGCTAAATCAAAAGCAAAATTGCACCAAAATGCCTAAGATACATTCGGCCAAAGAGGGAGTTTTTGGAGTGGAAGAGAAAAATGCCAAATGATGCACAAAATGCTAAAGTTGGCCAACTATTCCCCCCCAAACTTCCTATCAACATTCGGCCACCCCCCTAGCCACACATGCCGTCCACATTCATGCACTAATGGCCATAGGAGAGTTTCCAAAACAACACCCTTAAGCCAAGCCTTGAAATCCTCTACATTCCCAAAGTTGAAGAAATTTTATCCCCAAAATCTAGCAATTCTATCCCTTATTTCATGCTTACCATAAGCTTAAGTCTTCTTGCCATAAAAAGAAAATTGTCCATCTTATCCATATGAATAGTTAACCGACACTTAATGCTAGGATGCATAAAAAAATAAAATCCTTAATATGCCTTCCATGCTACTCGAACCACTTCCCTCAAGCAACCTTTCATGCGCCTTATCCACTATGCCACTAACTCCTCTTGTGTTAGAATTTAACACTTAAATTAACTTAAGTGTCAAGTTCATCTAATCCACTTCACTATATTTTCAATACTAAAAATCATTTTAGCTTAGCTAATAATTCCAAGCCTTCATAAAACTATACTAAGCACATAATAATAATCATACTCGAGCTAACATAAGTAACAAGATGATACTCAATTTTTTTAGGATATTACAATTCTACCCCCTTAAGAAAATTTCGTCCTCGAAATTACCTGCTCAAAAGAGTTGAGGAAACTACTGCCTCATCGTATCCTCTGGTTCCCACGTAGCTTCTTCTACGCCATGGTTCCGCCATAAAACCTTCACTAAAGGAACTGACTTCCTACGCAAAACTTTCACATCTCGGTCTAGAATCGCTTGAGTTCTTCTTCTACCGCGTCGATCTGGACTCACCTCTATTTCTCATTGCCACAACATGCGATGGATCAGAACGATAGCGTCTAAGCATGGAGACATGGAACACATCGTGAATCTGACTCAGCTCTGATGGCAACTCGAGCTGATAGGCTACTGGTCCCACTCGTCTCAACACCTTATACGGCCCAATAAACCTTGGACTTAACTTGCCTTTTCTCCCAAATCTTAACACTTTCTTCCATGGCGAGACTTTCAGAAAAACTTTGTCACCCACGGAAAATTCTATATCCCTCCGCTTGAGATCGGCATATGACTTCTGCCTATCCGAAGCTTCCTTCAACCGAGCTTGAATCAACTTCACCTTATCTTCGGTTTCTACAACCAACTCTGTTCCTAACATTTGACGCTCACTCAACTCGGTCCAGCATGTAGGTGTGCGACACCTCCTACCATACAACGCCTCATATGATGCCATCTTAATGCTTGCCTGATAACTATTGTTGTATGCGAACTCTGCTAATGGTAAAAACTCTTCCCAGCTGCCTCTAAAGTCCAATACACAACCTCTCAACATATCCTCTAAAATTTGTATAACTCTTTCTGACTGCCTGTCAGACTGTGGATGAAATGCGGTACTAAAATCCAACCGCGTACCCAAAGCCTGATGTAACGCTCTCCAAAACCTCGACGTAAATCTAGGATCTCTATCTGAGATGATCGACACTGGTACACCGTGCAACCTTACTATCTCCGCCACATACAACTTAGCTAACTTCAGGCGAGTAATCCAACCTTACAGGAATAAAATGAGTCGACTTAGTCGGACGATCCACAATCACCCAACCGAGTCCTTCTTACTTGGCGTAAGGGTAATCCACGCGACAAAGTCCATAGTGATCCTTTCCCACTTCCACTCGTGGAATCTTCATTGGTGAAGTAACCTGGACGGCAAATCGATGCTCCGCTTGACCCATCGACACGTCCGACATTTACCCACAAACTCGTTACCTCACGCTTGACACCGCCACCAAAAGCGCTCTCTTAAATCCCGATACATCTTGCTACCTCCAGGATGCATAGCGTATGGGCTGCGCTATGTGCGCCCGAAGAATCCTTTACCTCAACTCAACATCCTTTGGCATACAAGCTCTTCCTTTAAAACACAATACTCCATCCTTGGACAAACTATAATCCTCTAAACCACAATTCTGAACCTGTAGCCTCCGATCATTCAAACCATCATCCTCTAACTGTTTCTCCTTGATCTGCTCTAACCAAGTCGGCTTGACTTACAATTCAGCCAAAAGACTCCCATCGTCATATAAGCTAAGATGAGCAAACATCGATCTTAAGTCTGATACAACCTTTCGGCTCAACGCGTCTGCCACCACGTTAGCCTTGCCCGGATGATACTCAATCGAATAGTCGTAGTCCTTCAACAACTCTATCCATATACGCTGCCTCAAGTTCAAATCCTTCTGAGTCAAAAGATACTTAAGACTCTTGTGATTCGTGTAGACTATCGACTTCTCTCCATACAAATAGTGTCTCCATATCTTCAAAGCAAAAACCACTGCAGCTAATTCCAAGTCATGCGTCGAATAGTTAACTTCATGTGGTCTCAACTGTCGAGATGCATAAGCCACTACCTTCCCTTCCTACATCAGCACACATCCCAAACCAGTATGTGATGCATCACAGTAAACTGTGAATTCCTTGCCTGCCTCAGGTTGAATCAAAATCGGAGCTTCAATCAGAATCTTCTTCAACTTGTCAAAACTTCCTTGCTACTTCTCGGTCCACACAAATGGAATTCCTTTCCTCAATAATTTAGTCATAGGTGCTGCTATCAAAGAAAATCCTTCCACAAATCTTCGGTAATACCCCGCCAGACCTAGGAAACTCTGAATCTCAGCCACTGACTTAGACGGCTTCCAATCCAACACTGCCTCAATCTTTAGAGGATCCACTCTAATCCCCTCAGCTGATACTACGTGACCCAAGAAAGTCACCTCCCTAAGCCAAAACTCGCACTTACTAAATTTTGCGTAAAGCTGCTTTTCCCTCAAAATCTGCAACACTACTCGCAAATGCGCATCATGCTCCTCCTCTGACTTGGAGTATAACAAAATATCGTCTATAAATACCACAACAAACTAGTCCAAAAAATGCTAGAATACCCGATTCATCATGTCCATGAATGCTGCCGGTGCGTTAGTCAACCCAAATGGCATTACCAGAAACTCGTAGTGCCCATACCGAGTACGAAATGTCGTCTTATGGATATCAGCCTCTTTCACCTTTAGATGATGATATCCGGACCTTAAATCAATCTTGAGAAAACCGCATTTGCCCCTTAAGTCGATCAAACAAGTCATCTATCATCGGCAAAGGATACTTGTTTTTGATCGTCGACTTATTCAATCGGCGATAGTCTATACACATCCGCATCGATCCATCCTTCTTCTTGACAAAAAGTACCGATGCTCCCCAAGGCGAAACACTTGGTCGGATAAAACCTCGATCCAATAACTCTTGAATTTGAGCCTTCAATTTCCCTAATTCCTTGGTGCCATCCTATACGGAGCAATAGACACAGTGCGATTCCGGATATGAGATCTATACCAAATTCAACTTCACGATCCGAGGCAATCCCGAAAGTTCTTACGGAAATACGTCAACATATTCCATTACCGTTCGGACATTCCCACGATGAGACTCCTTAGCCTCCAACGCACACACATGAACCACAAATGCCTCACGACCCTTCCCGACCAACTTCACAACTTTCAATGCAGATACCACGTTGGATAGATAATCTCTTCTATTACCTATCATAACCACCTCTTTGCCCTGTTTGTCTTCAAAACCATGCGCTTAGCGATTGCAATCCAAACTTGCTTGATACTTGACCAACCGGTCCATCCCAAGAATCGGATCGAACTCCTCAAAGCGGTAGTTCCATCGGATCGGCTACAAACATTACCCCTTGGAGTTCTAGGGGTACATCTCTATCTGACTTATTTACTTCTACAGAGTGACCCGAGAGGGCTAAGTACCGTCATCTTCCTAGAAGTAGTCTCGAGTCTAGATTCATAGTCTCCGCTATGTTACTAGCAACATACGAATGTTTGAACCCACATCTATCAAAGCGAAGATATGGTTCACCAAAGATTAAGAACGTACTAGTTATGACGTCCGGTGCGTCGCCCTCCTCTCGACGCGTCTCATTGATACACCAAACCAGTCGTCTTGCCTCGGTGTTGCCAGCACTCTGCGCCGATGCTCGCGGCCTCGGCAGAACCATTACCTCCTCTACCATTACCACGACCTCTCTGCGGTGGCGGTCCCTCGTTTACGAACCGAGCACGACCTTGACCCTCCGACCGATTCTGGCTAGCTTACGTGGGCGGTCTCTCACACGATGATCCGGCCGAACCACACTCAAAACATCCTTTCCTCCGGTCCAACATTCGCCCCAATGAAATTTTCCACATCGATTACAATTGTCTTTGGTCCACGATTAGCGATATGAGCCTCCCAGATTGATTCGGCCCACTCGCCTAACCCTCTTACGAGAATTACCGGTGACCGGGATGATCCAAAACTTCTCTTATGTTTATTCTTGTCGTGCCTCGCGCCTTATCGATTCCTTTATCCCTTACGCTATCTTAGTCTTTTCAACTAGCGCGACAAACTCTCGCTCTCGATGTGGAGCAATCGGCAATCTTAGTTCGTTCTTCAATCCATCTTGAACCGGACACATCGCTTGTGCTTTGAAGCCACGATACCTCCAAAGATACTGGCTCAATCTCAAAAATTCGCCTCATATTACGATACGGACTTACTCCCTGGACCAAACTCGAAATGCCTTACGCTGTGCATCAATGTAACTAGACCCAACATATTTCTTACGTCTACGCCTTAAAATAATCCCAAGTGAGATCCTCCATTTGCAAGCACTATTCCGCACCGTGAGCCACCACCGATATGACTCATCCCGAAGAAGCGACACTATCCCTTTCATCTTTCCTCGGCATTCGGATCCAAGTCATCCATGATTCGTTCCGTCGCCTCTAACCAATACTCTGCGTCTTGGGAGCCACACGAAACACCTCGAAATACCTCAGCTCCATTGGCTCGGAGTCGCTCGGGTATAGATTTCCGAGCTCTGCGCCTCCACCTATTCCAGCTACCCTCTCAAGGACTCGCAGCATCGCTTGAGACACTGCGTCATCCCCGTTTGATCTCGATGCTCAACTCCAACCGCCTGGTGGTGGGGGTAGTGGTACCTCATTTTTGGATCCTTGACCGGACCTCACCGGCTCGCACACGACCATCCTACCCGACTGGCGTCCACGAGTAATACGACCCGACCTCGAGTACTCATGTCTAAAGTCTCGACTTATCTGATTTAAAAGTGTTATGCATTAGTCATTATTCCACTTTCTTTAAAACACAGTTTTATGAATAATTTTAATAAGAAGTTGTTTCGCGAGTACATTGAACCTATAGTTTGGGTCTCTAGAGTAGTTTCTACTACTAATCAGTCATACTAACATCATCATATCATCAAGATCAACAGTTTAAAGTACTTACCCGGGCGGATCGGTGCCGGAGACTCGGTGCCATGCCATTCAGATCATATAATTTTAAACAAAAACATTTTAAGATCATACTTTAAATCATTTTGGGCCTTGGGCCCACAGTCGAGCTTTTGAACTTGGCTTTGATACCAATTTGTAACACCCCAAACCCGGTCAATATGCCACGACCGAATTTGGTATGTCACAGGGGAAAACGTTTTGAGGAAAAATGAGTTACTGATTAAATTTTAGTGAAAAACTCTTTGTTGTTCTAAGTTCGTAGAAATCAGGTGTATAATAAATTAAAAACTGATAATTTACTTTGAAATCCCAAAAATAAATCTTTAAAACTTAGTTGCAGCTTAGATTTGTAAACCTTTTATAAATTGAAAAGAAACTAAAGCGATTAGGTTGAAAACCGTATCTAATAGAAATTTGGAAATTGGAGTTTTGGAAAATAGTATGAGTTATCAAAAATACTTAAGTTGTTAAATACTATCAATTGATCTATGTTACCCGATGGTAACATTTTAAAAACCATCGCGTTTAGTAGTTTAGAAAACTTGGTGCTCAAATTATTATATCAACCATGTAATTTATAAGCCATATTTAAAACAAATCCAAAGCATATAAATAATCCAAAAATATAATTAAAGAGGCCTTATTACAAATCCATAAAAAGATGAAAACAAATTAAAATGAAGTACCCAAATGGAAGTTCATGTAAAACCAAATTTTATTGCATGGCCTCTCGAGTTCATCCAGGCTCCTCATCCGCGATTTTACGAATCACTGAAAAAGTAAGGGAGAAGGTGAGTCACCAAGACTCGATGCATAATCCCTCTCCGGGTAAATGCCACATACTTACACAAATTATAACCAAGCAATATATATATATAATGCACCCAACCTAGCCATCCAAAACTCCTTTTCTACCCGTGTGGTACCAAACCATTGGTGGTGCCAAACCTTTGGTGACCCAAAGTCACGATATCCAATAATGTGATGCCAAATCACCTTTGGTGACCCAAAGTCACGAATAATCAAGTTGTGGGGCCAACCCACGTGTGATACCAAATCACTGGCGACAATCCCATTACATCAAATGTGGGGCCAACCCACGGTGGTGTGAAATCACTGGGACGAGTCGCTATGAGGTGCCAAACCTGGTGTCCCAAAGACACGAAATATGTGGTACCAAACCCTTTGGAGGTGCCAAACCTCGGTGTCCCAAAGACACGGATATCAATCTTCCCCCTCCTCTCATATCGCCCATACCAATGCAATAGATAACAAATCATTTCATTATACTTTGATATAAACATATAACCAATATATATCGTAGATCGTGATATTAACAACATATATCAACATCATATCGAAACGGACTTACCCGTATCCTTGCTCATACCCATCAAGGTATCATTTCAAGATCTCATAGTTTTTGGCTTTAACAACATGAATAGTTATTAACACACACATATATATATACCGAGTTATAAAGTGTGTAAGGTACACACCTTTCACTAATGCAAATTCTAACTTCTGAAGATCCGATCTACCGCACTAGATCACCTTGTCCTACATTCGGCCATACCACAAAACTATAAGCAAAAATCCATTCGGCCAACATCACATCTTAATCCCAATAGCCTTAGTCTTTATCCTCAAAAAGAATAATGAATCGACATGAATCTTACCACTTGACTTACCAACTTCGATTGCTAATGGAATGGCTTAGATCGATTGCTTCCAACGTCCCAAAGAGCCTAAAGGAAAAATCGGTTCCTAAATAATGGTTAGAACCTTGCAAACAAATGCCCAAGGATTCGGCCTTTGTCCACAAGAAAACAACTTAGAAAGGAGAAGGAAATAACGGAAATACGGCCATGAACACTTACCTATCTTCCAAAACAGATTGAAAAAAACCCAAAGATTATCTACCCTTGATGATATTCGGCCAATATAACACCAAAAGAGAGAAAGAAGATTCGGCTATGGTGGAGTAAAAAGAAAGGAAAAATAAAAGTGAAAGTGAAATAGGAGAAGGATGATTCGAAAATGGAAAAAAGAAGAAAATAGAAAATGAAAATAGAATGGTAATGGATGTTTTTAACTTTGAAAAAAAAATGAAAGAGATGGGATTTGGGAAGGAGGAAGATTTGGCCAAGAGGAAGTGAAAAAGGAAATGTGGTTTTTGAGCAAGTATCAAAGAAAGAAAAGAGAGAGATGGGAGAAAGAGGTTCGGCCAAACACCTAGTTTGCCGAAAAGAAAAGTGCACAAAAATGCAAATTGTGGTTTCGGTTTCAAAAGGGAATTGAGAGGAAGAAATTAGATTTTGGTTCAAACACAAATGAAAGCTAAATCAAAAGCAAAATTGCACCAAAATGCCTAAGATACATTCGACCAAAGAGGGAGTTTTTGGAGAGGAAGAGAAAAATGCCAAATGATGCACAAAATGCTAAAGTTGGCCAACTATTCCCCCCCAAACTTCCTATCCACATTCGGCCACCCCCCTAGCCACACATGCCGTCCACATTCATGCACTAATAGCCATAGGAGAGTTTCTAAAACAACACCCTTAAGCCAAGCCTTGAAATCCTCTACATTCCCAAAGTTGAAGAAATTTTATCCCCAAAATCTAGCAATTCTATCCCTTATTTCATACTTACCATAACCTTAAGTCTTCTTGCCATAAAAAGAAAATTGTCCATCTTATCCATATGAATAGTTGACCGACACTTAATGTAATATCCCGGGTTAGGGGCTATTTTTGTTATGGCATAATTTGCATGTTAGGAGCTTGCTATGTTCTTTGTGTTGGTGTCTTAGGGCGTAATTGTAGGCTAGGACTATGCCCACGAGCGGTAGGAAAATTTTAGTTTTTAAGCCTTAGGTGAGAGGAGGCGAGGAGCTGGGGTTTTTATATTTTATTTGGTGTTTTAGAGTACAAAAGAGGAGCTGGTGGAGTGGCAAAGCATGCGCCACTTGGAGCTGGTGTTGGCGTCAATTGCAGGAGGCAGAGGTCCTGAGTTCAAGCTGCGAAATTCCCCATTTTGGCTCCCATTTTGACGGCATGAAAGAGAGAGGTTGTAGGCAGTTCAAACTCTGCCTTGGACCTAGTCAAGTGTGCAAATGGATGGCAAGGAGGGATTTGTGGGATTTGACTAGTTCAAACTAGTTTGAACTAGTGGCTTGGAGAGTTTCTAGGAGGTGGCCGAATGTGGGAGTCTTCAAGTGGGGGGTGTGGCCGGTTTTTTAAGGTGTTAAGGAGGGTAAATGCCGAAATTCCTTGAGGCATTTTGGAGGTTTCGGTCAGCCTAGTTTTGGTACCAAAAGCCGAATTCCTCTTTGATGTTTTCTTGAAAACCGAAAATCCCCAATAACATATACTTCTAGCCGATTTTGTGTGTTGTTCTTTTATTTCTTTGGTCACTTGAAAACTAGTTACCATTCCTTCTCATATCTCCATTTCTTTTCTCTTAAACCATTTGTGCCGAATCTCTCATTTGCTTCTTAACCGAATTTATTCTTTCTCCCTTTGGCATTTTCTTTGTTTCTACTCCCAAAGCTCTAGCCGATTTCTCCAATTGTTATCTCCCCATTTCTTTGTGCTGAAACCTTGCTTCACTCCTTATCTTCTCTTTTCTTTCCATCCAAACCGAATGTGGGTATGCTAAGTATCTAAAGCGAATCCTCTTTCTTGTGACTAAGGTGTTGGCCGAATCTTCTTTTCCCTTTTAGTTTTGTCCTTGGTCGATTGTTAGGAGGGTGTAGACTGCTTTTGGGGCTTCGTTTCCAATCGTTGGAGAAGGTAAAAGGTAAGGCCGAATGCCCTCTGGACTATCCTCTGTTCTCTGTCGACATCTACAAGGGTAAGAGTGGATTTTTGGCATTTGTTTGGAAGGATATTAATCTTTTATTTGGTAATTATTTCGTTATAGGGTCTCCGGATTTTGGTGGCGATCAAGTGAAGCAAGTATCTTTGGGTAAGCAATTGGTAGGTGGTGGTAAGAGGTTGGATGTTGGCTTATTCTTTTAGTTTTGGTTTGTGAGACTAATTGTTTATGTTTTAGGTGGTGGCTAGTTTGTCAAGGGGAATCACCTGCTTGATTCGAGATTTGGTGGGAAACCAAATCAAGTTTAAAGGTGAGGGTTTGATATGGATTCTTTTGGGGTTAGATGGTCTTGGCCGAATGTGATAAGTGGTCTAATACTCTTTTTTGGCCGATTATAGGAGCAAGATAATCAAGGGGGCTTAGATCTATTCGAGGGGTTTAAGGCTGTTGTTTTTCAGTGTGTAACTAACACACCCATACTTAGTAATATTATTAATAACTCGATTGCTTTGTAAAACCAAAACAAGATGATGGATTAATTGGTACCCAAGTGGGGTAAATGTACGGATCAGGTAAGTCAGTAGCATTACGAGTTCTACTTGATGTATACTCAATATTATGATCTATGTTATGTATGCTATGAGATATAATGCTTGGCATGTTGGCATGATATGCATGACTTGTATGAGATGCATGATCACATGAGTATGGCATGATGATGGGTGATATGAGTGGAGGGAGGATGATGATATCCGTGTCTTTGGGACACCGTGTCTTTGGGACACCGTGAGGTTTGGCACCTCCGGTGGTTTGGTACCACGATTGATTTTGTGACTTGGTCACGGTGATTTGGTATCACATTTGTGTCTTTGGGACACAGAGGTTTGGCACCTCATTGCGACTCGTCCCTGTGGTTAACACCACCGTGGGTTGGCCCCACTTTGAGATATGGGATCGTCTGCTAGTGATTTGGTATCACACGATGGGTTGGCCCCATCATCGGATTTGTGACTGCGGTCACCAGTGATTTGGTATCTGCTGTGTCTTTGGGACACCAGAGGTTTGGCACCTCATTGCGACTCGTCCCCGTGGTTAACACCACCGTGGGTTGGCCCCACTTTGAGATATGGGATCGTCTGCGCTAGTGATTTGGTATCACACGATGGGTTGGCCCCATCATTAGATTATTCGTGACTTTGGGTCACCCGGTGGTTTGGCACCACACTTATGGATATCGTGACTTTGGGTCACCGGTGGTTTGGCACCACCGGTGGTTTGGTACCACACGGGGTAGAAAAGGCGATATGGATGGTTAGGATCGGGTTGCATTAATCATGTTGCTATGTATGATGTGTGTTAGCATGTTGTTTTATCGGGAGCGGGATTTATGCATCGAGTCATTCGACTCACCCTCTCCTTTGACATTTCAGTGACACTTAGACGCGGACATGGAGCCGGGATGGACTCGGGATGCTCATGCCACGCTTAAATAAAGTTTTACTCAGACTTTATAATTTGGGTACTTTAGCTTGCTTTTTATTATTTGGGTTTTGTTTTGGATTGTAAAAGGCCTTTAAATTATGCTTTATGATGTTTATGCTTTAAATAGACTGTAACATGCCTTAACAAAATAAGTGGCTTGAAATTTTACTAAAATTTGGAAAGACAATGATTTTTTAAAAAAAAAACTATAACGCAAAGTGTTTTAAACTATACCATCGGGTATCTCACCATGACTTGCATTAGAAACTCAAACGATTTCCAAATCAAAACTTGATTTTCTACCAAGTTAAAATGTCTTAAGTAACACTAAGAAACTATTTGAATAATGAAATAGAATAAACTCGTTTTAACTACATCTTTTGGTTAAGCTTTCAAATTTTTTTTTTTTGGGTTTTCTGAATACACCACCTGATTTCAAACAAGCCTACTCAAATTTTCTTCAAATACACTAGATAGTGAAGTGTTTACATCATGCTTTTAAACGAAAAACCTAAAACCTCTCAAGTACGTTTTCCCCGTAACATACCAGATTCGGTCGTGGTGTTTTGACCGGGTTTGGGGTGTTACAATTGTGGTATCAGAGCTCGGTTCAAAGGCTCGGCTGTGGGCCTGAGGCCCAAAATGCTTTCAAAAGTACATTTTAAGTGTTTTGTTTGAAAAAATGGTTTGAAGGGCATGACACCGAGTCTCCGGCACTGGATTCGCCTGTAAGTACCCCTTACTATTGCTTGTGATTTATTGATGTGATTGGATGATTGCAATAGTGGATTACTTTAGAAATCTGGCCGATAGGATTACGTGAACTCGCGAAAACAAAGCTTCTTTACTATTCATAAGACTTTGCTTTAAAAGCAGTGGCATAAATCGATGCATAAAACTTCTAAATCGGATCGTAGAGAATTTAGTCATGAGCGCTAGAGGTGGACGTGGTCGTGGACGCAGGTCGTGGTAGGATGATTGTTTTTCAACCCGTAGGATCTGGTCGGGTCGAAAATGAGATATCGGCACCGCCACCGGTGGAGGTGGTGAGTTTCAAGATCGATCGATGACGCAGTGTCACGCGGCGATGCTTTGCGAGTGTTGGAAAGGGTAGCCTGGTGTAGGTGGTGGTGCGGGAGTTAGGGAAATCGTTCTGGCGCGACTCCGCAAACGGGCCGAATTCTTTCGAGGTGTTTCGGTGTTGCTCAGCAAAGATCGCTGAGTATTGGCTGGAGGCAACGGAGCGGATCATGGATGACTGGACTTGATCGCCAAGAGAAGTCTGAAGGGCATAGTATCGCTTCTCGGGATGAGTCATATCGGTGGTGGCTCACGGTTCGGAGAAGATGGCGTGCAGAGGATCGACATGGGATTATTTCAGTGGTCGCGTATCAAAAGAAGTACATTGGGGCTAGTTATATTGACTCCCAAATGAAAGGCATTTCGAGGCTTGTCCAAGGGAGTAAGTCTGTTTTCGAGTATGAGGTGAGTTCTTGAAGCTAAGCCGGTATGCTAGGGGTATTGTGGCTACCGAACACGAGAGGTGTGTTCGTTTCGAGGATGGTCCGAGAGACGAGTTGAGATCGCTGATTGCTCTCTCGGCCAGGAGCGTGAGTTTGTTGTCTTGGTTGAAAAGGCTAAGGTAGCCGAGGGTGTTAAGGAGTCCGTAAGGCGGGGCATGGGCAGGAGCAGGCATAAGAGGAGCTTTGGTTCTTCTCCGGTCGTCGGGTAACCCTCGAAAAAGGGCTAGGCAGTGGGCGAATCGATCTCGTAGGGTTGTTCTTTGCTAGTCGGGGACCATTGCGGTGTAACCATTGTGGGAGATATCATTGGGGAGGCTTTGGACCGGTGGAAAAGGTTGCTCCAGTGTGGTTCTCTCGGATCATCGCGTGAGGGATTGTCCGCGTAAGTTGGCCAGATTGATCCCGAGAGTCGGCCGTGTCGATTCAGAGTAGTGGACCACCACCGTAGAGAGGCCGTGGTAATGGCAGAGGTGGTAATGGTTTCGCCGGGGCCGTGGAGCACCGAGAGGTGCGGTAGTTCGATGCCGGCGGCTGGATTAGTGTATGCGGCGAGGCGCCGAGAGGAGGAGGGCGACGCACCGGACGTCATGCCGTAGACGTTTTTGATCTTTGGTTCTCCTTATCCGCTTTGATTGATGTGGGTTCAACGCACTCTTATGTTGCCAGAGTCTAGTGGAGACCATGGATTTAGACTCGAGATATCTTCTAGGCGGATGACCGTGATTAGCCCTCTAGGTCACTCGAGAGTTGTAGATAAGTGTTTAGAGACGCACCCTCAGAACTCCAAGGGTAGTGTTTCTTTTGCCGATCCGATGGAACCGCCATTTGGGGAGTTCGATCGATTCTTGGGATGGACTGGTTGGTCAAGTACCAAAGCGAGGTTGGATTGCGCGCTAAGCGCATGGTTCTTAAGACGGTTGAGGGTGATGAAGTGGCTATGATAGGTAATAGGAGAGATTACTTATCAAATGTGGTATCCGCTCTCAAGGCGAGAAGATGGTCGGGAAGGGTCGTGGAGGCGTATGTGGTTCATGTGTATGCCTTGGAGGCTAAAGAGTCCTTTGTGAGAGGAGGTCCGCATCTTGTTAAGGAATTTGCTTGATGTGTTTCGAGGAGCTTAGGGTTTGCCGCCGATCGTGAGGTAGAGTTCGGGATAGATCTGTTTCGGAATCTGCGCGGTGTCTATTGCTCCGTATAGGATGGCGCCAAAAGAATTGGTGGAGCTTAAGGCTCGATTCGTGGAGTTATTGGATCGAGGTTTTATCGGGCCAAGTGTTTCGCCGTGGGTGCGCGCGGTACTCTTTGTTAAGAAGAAAGATGGTACGATGCGGATGTGCATAGACTACCGCCAGTTGAATAAGCTGACGATTAAAAACAAGTATCCGTTGCCACGGATCGATGACTTGTTTGATCAGCTGAAGGGTGCAGCGGTATTTTCTAAGATTGACCTGAGGTCTAGGTATCACCAGTTAAAGGTGAAAGAAGCGGATATTCACAAGATAGCGTTTCGGACTCGGTATGGGCACTACGAATTTCTGGTAATGCCGTTCGGGTTGACTAACGCACCGGCAACATTTATGGATATGATGAATAGAGTGTTTATTGAGATCTGGATCGATTCGTCGTGGTTTTCATAGAGCGACATCTTGGTGTATTCAAGAACAGAGGAAGAGCATGATGCGCATTTGAGAGTTGTCTTTGCAGATTTTGAGGAAAAACGACTCTATGCTAAGCTCGGTGAAGTGCGAGTTCTGGCTTAGAGAAGTGACTTTCTTGGGTCATGTAGTGTCGGCTGAGGGGATTCGAGTATATCCTCGTAAGATTGAGGCAGTTTTGGATTGGAAGCCGCCTAGGTCAGTGGCTGAGATTCGGAGTTTTCTGGGTTTGGCCGGATACTACAGAAGGTTTGTTGAGGGTTTCTCGATAGCGTGGCCGATGACCAAGTTCTTGAGGAAAGAAGTTCCGTTTGTTTGGACTGAGAAACAGCAGGAAAGCTTCGATAGGTTAAAGAAGATTTTGACTGAGGCTCCGGTTTTGATTCAACCTGAGGCTGGTAAGGAATTCACAGTGTATTGTGACGCATCACATACGGGTTTGGGTTGTGTCTTTGATGCGGGGAAGGTAAGGTTGTAGCTTACGCATCTCGGTATTGAGGCCACATGAGGTCAACTATCCGACGCACGATCCGGAGTTAGCGGTGTAGTCTTTGCGTTGAAGATTTGGAGGCACTACTTGTACGAGAGAGATCAATAGTCTACACCGATCATAAGAGTCGAAGTATCTCGACTCGAAGTATTTGAATTTGAGGCGGCGTAGATGGGTTGAGTTCTTTGAAAGATTACGATTGTTCGATTGAGTATCATCCAGGCAAGGCTAACGTGGTGGCGACGCGTTGAGCCGTAAGGTTGTTTCGGACCTAAGAGCGATGTTTGCCCACTTGAGTTTGTATGACGACGGGAGTATTCGCGCGAGTTGAGTTGTTAAGCCTACTTGGGTTGAGCGGATCGAGAGAGAAACAGCTTAGAGGATGAGGTCTTGAGTGCGCGGAGGTTGCAGTGCTGAGTGGTGGTTTGAAAGGTTACAACTTGTCTAGTGATGGGGTCTTTGTGTTTCCAAGGTAAAGCTTGTATGCCCGGGGATGTTGAGTGAGGGGAGAGGATTCTTCAGACGCACATAGTAGCCCTTATGCTATGCATCCGGAGGTAGTAAGATGTATAGGGATCTCGAGAGCGATTTTGGTGGCCTGGCTTGAAGAAAGAGGTGTGAGTTTGTTGGGAAGTGTCGACATGTCGAGGCCAGTCAAGGTGAACATCGATTGCCGTCGTGGTTGCTTCACTGTGAAGATTCCTCGATGGAAGTGGGAAAGGATAACCATGGATTTCGTCGGTGGGTTACCGCTACGCCAAGCAAGAGGGATTCAGTTTGGGTAATTGTAGATCGACTAACTAAATCAGCTCATTTCATTCCGGTGAGAGTTGACTACTCACTTCAGAGGTTGGCGAAAAGTCGTATGTTTCGAGAGATAGTGAGGTTGCACGGTGTGCCATGATCGATCATCTCGGATAGGGATCCCAGATTTACGTCAAGGGTCTGGAAAGCGTTGCATCAGGCTCTGGGTACGCGGTTGGATTTCAGCACGGCTTTTCACCCGCATGATCGACGGGAAGTCGAAAGAGTTATTCGGATCTTAGAGGATATCTTTGAGGGGTTGTGTTCGGATTTCAGAGGTAGTTGGGAGGAGTTTCTACCATTAGTGAGTTTGCCTACAACAACGATTACCAAGCGAGCATCAAGATGGCACCATATGAGGCGTTGTATGGTAGGAAGTGTCGATCACCTACGTGTTGGACAGAGTTAGGTGAACGCCAGTTGTTAGGACCCGAGTTGGTTGTTGAAACCGAAAACAAGGTTAAGTTGATCCAGCTCGATTGAAGGAAGCTTGGTGGCGTAAGTCTTATGCCGATCTTAAGCGGAGAGACATAGAGTTTCTTGTGGGGATCAAGTGTTTCGAAGGTCTCGCCATGGAAGAAGGTTTTGAGGTTCGGAAGGAAAGGCAAGCTAAGTCCGAGGTTTATTGGGCCGTATAAGGTTTTGAGGCGAGTGGGACGATGAGCGTATCACCGGAGTTGCCGCAGAGCTTAGTCGATTCACGACGTATTTCACGTGTCGATGCTTCGACGTTATCGTTCGGATCCGTCGCATGTGGTAGCGATGGAAGAGATCGAGGTAAATCCGATTTGACTTTGGAAGAAGAACCCGTGCGCGATTCTAGATCGGGATGTGAAGGTTCTGCGTAAGAAGTCTGTGCCTTTGGTTAAGGCATCGTGGCGGAATCATGGCGTGGAAGAAGCCACGTGGGAACCCGAGGATATGATGAAACAAAGAAGCACTCGCAACTCTTTTGATCAGGTAATTTCGAGGTCGAAATTATTTTAAGGGAGGTAGAACTGTAATATCTCGGGTTAGGGGCTATTTTTGTTATGGCATAATTTGCATGTTAGGAGCTTGCTATGTTGCTGTGTTGGTGTCTTAGGGGCGTAATTGTAGGCTAGGACTATGCCCGAGCGGGTAGGAAAATTTTAGTTTTTAAGCCTTAGGTGAGAGGAGCCGAGGGAGCTGGGGTTTTATATTTTATTTGGTGTTTTAGAGTACAAAAGAGGAGTGGTGGAGTGGCAAAGCATGCGCCACTTGGAGCTGGTGTTGGCGTCAATTGCAGGAGGCAGAGGTCCCGAGTTCAAGCTGCGAAATTCCCATTTTGGCTCCCATTTTTGTGGCATGGAAGAGAGAGGTTGTAGGCAGTTCAAACTCTGCCTTGGACCTAGTCAAGTGTGCAAATGGATGGCAATGAGGGATTTGTGGGATTTGACTAGTTCAAACTAGTTTGAACTAGTGGCTTGGAGAGTTTCTAGGAGGTGGCCGAATGTGGGAGTCTTCAAGTGGGGGTGTGGCGGTTTTGAAGGTGTTAAGGAGGGTAAATGCCGAAATTCCTTGAGGCATTTTGGAGGTTTCGGTCAGCCTAGTTTTGGTACCAAAAAGCCGAATTCCTCTTTGATGTTTTCTTGAAACCAAAAATCCCCAATAACATATACTTCTAGCCGATTTTGTGTGTTGTTCTTTTATTTCTTTGGTTGCCGGAAACTAGTTACCATTCCTTCTCATATCTCCATTTCTTTTCTCTTAAACCATTTGTGCCGAATCTCTCATTTGCTTCTTAACCGAATTTATTCTTTCTCCCTTTGGCATTTTCTTTGCTTCTACTCCCAAAGCTCTAGCCGATTTCTCCAATTGTTATCTCCTCATTTCTTTGTGCCGAAACCTTGCTTCACTCCTTATCTTCTCTTTTCTTTCCATCCAAACCGAATGTGGGTATGCTAAGTATCTAAAGCCGAATCCTCTTTCTTGTGACTAAGGTGTTGGCCGAATCTTCTTTTCCCTTTTAGTTTTGTCCTTGGTCGATTGTTAGGAGGGGTGTAGACTGCTTTTGGGGCTTCGTTTCCAATCGTTGGAGAAGGTAAAAGGTAAGGCCGAATGCCCTATGGACTATCCTCTGTTCTCTGTCGACATCTACAAGGGTAAGAGTGGATTTTTGGCATTTGTTTGGAAGGATATTAATCTTTTATTTGGTAATTATTTCGTTATAGGGTCTCCGGATTTTGGTGGCGATCAAGTGAAGCAAGTATCTTTGGGTAAGCAATTGGTAGGTGGTGGTAAGAGGTTGGATGTTGGCTTATTCTTTTAGTTTCGGTTTGTGAGACTAATTGTTTATGTTTTAGAGGTGGCCGTTTGTCAAGGGGAATCACTGCTTGATTTGAGATTTGGTGGGAAACCAAATCAAGTTTAAAGGCGAGGGTTTGATATGGATTCTTTTGGGGTTAGATGGTCTTGGCCGAATGTGATAAGTGGTCTAATGCTCTTTTTTGGCCGATTATAGGAGCAAGATAATCAAGGGGGCTTAGATCTGTTCGAGGGGTTTAAGGCTGTTGTTTTCCAGGTGTGTAACTAACACACCCATACTTAGTAATATTATTAATAACTCTGATTGCTTTGTAAAACCAAAACAGTATGATGGATTAATTGGTACCCAAGTGGGGTAAATGTACGGATCAAGGTAAGTCCGTAGCATTACGAGTTCTCTTGATGTATACTCAATATTATGATCTATGTTATGTATGCTATGAGATATAATGCTTGGCATGTTGGCATGATATGCATGACTTGTATGAGATGCATGATCACATGAGTATGGCATGATGATGGGTGATATGAGTGGAGGGAGGATGATGATATCCGTGTCTTTGGGACACCGTGTCTTTGGGACACGAGAGGTTTGGCACCTCCGGTGGTTTGGTACCACAGATTGATTTTGTGACTTCGGTCACGGTGATTTGGTATCACATTTGTGTCTTTGGGACACGAGAGGTTTGGCACCTCATTGCGACTCGTCCCCCGTGGTTAACACCACCGTGGGTTGGCCCCACTTTGAGATATGGGATAAATGCGCTAGTGATTTGGTATCACACACGATGGGTTGGCCCCATCATCGGATTTGTGATCGCGATCACGGTGATTTGGTATCACACTTGTGTCTTTGGGACACCAGAGGTTTGGCACCTCATTGCGACTCGTCCTCGTGGTTAACACCACCGTGGGTTGGCCCCACTTTGAGATATGGGATCGTCTGCTAGTGATTTGGTATCACACGATGGGTTGGCCCCATCATTGGATTATTCGTGACTTTGGGTCACCAGTGGTTTGGCACCACACTTATGGATATCGTGACTTTGGGTCACCAGTGGTTTGGTACCACACGGGGTAGAAAAGGCGATATGGATGGTTAGGATCGGGTTGCATTAATCATGTTGCTATGTATGATGTGTGTTAGCATGTTGTTTTATCGGGAGCGGGATTTATGCACTGAGTCATTCGACTCACCCTCTCCTTTGACATTTCAGGTGACACTTAGACGCGGACATGGAGCCGGGATGGACTCGGGATGCTCATGCCACGCTTAAATAAAGTTTTACTCAGACTTTATAATTTGGGTACTTTAGCTTGCTTTTTATTATTTGGGTTTTGTTTTGGATTGTAAAAGGCCTTTAAATTATGCTTTATGATGTTTATGCTTTAAATAGACTGTAACATGCCTTAACAAAATAAGTGGCTTGAAATTTTACTAAAATTTGGAAAGACAATGATTTTAAAAAAAAAAAAAACTATAACGCAAAGTGTTTTAAACTATACCATCGGGTATCTCACCATGACTTGCATTAGAAACTCAAACGATTTCCAAATCAAAACTTGATTTTCTACCAAGTTAAAATGTCTTAAGTAACACTAAGAAACTATTTGAATAATGAAATAGAATAAACTCGTTTTAACTACATCTTTTGGTTAAGCTTTCAAATTTTTTTTTTTGGGTTTTCTGAATACACCACCTGATTTCAAACAAGCCTACTCAAATTTTCTTCAAATACACTAGATAGTGAAGTGTTTACATCCTGCTTTTAAACGAAAAACCTAAAACCTCTCAAGTACGTTTTCCCTGTAACATACCAGATTCGGTCGTGGTGTTTTGACCGGGTTTGGGGTGTTACACTTAATGCTAGGATGCATAAAAAAATAAAATCCTTAATATGCCTTCCATGCTACTCGAACCACTTCCCTCAAGCAACCTTTCATGCGCCTTATCCACTATGCCACTAACTCCTCTTGTGTTAGAATTTAACACTTAAATTAACTTAAGTGTCAAGTTCATCTAATCCACTTCACTATATTTTCAATACTAAAAATCATTCTAGCTTAGCTAATAATTCCAAGCCTTCATAAAACTATACTAAGCACATAATAATAATCATACTCGAGCTAACACAAGTAACAAGATGATACTCAATTTTTTTAGGATATTACACTTGAATCGGACATCTTTAATTTTTCGATTATTCCAGCAATGGTTTCCACCCCAATCTCGAACAATTAAAACCTGCACACAAGTTAACAAACTAAAAATAAATTTCATTTTGCACTTGGGTCCCTCGTGTTTAGGCCAATTTAGTGACGTCGAGTTGTGTCGTAACATGATGTGGCCGGGATTGCATCATACCCTCCCTCTTGAAGATGATTTATCCTCAAATCGGGTCATTTGCTCGTGAAAATTTTTTCATCGTCACGAACACCTTTGTTTATGAACCCTCCCTCTTGAGTAGGATACCATTTCAAATTTTCACCTACACAATAATGGAATAAATTAGTGACACTTTGAATTTTGAACAGAAAATAACTTTTCAACAACCCATCCAAACTTGGAATGCTTAAACCAATGCCGGGATCAAAAATAGAAGTTGATCTCACCTTCTCATAATGAATCAAAATGTTCTTCAATCGAAACAAGCCAGAACCACAAAGTACTATGAAGATATAATCTTGGAAATCAAAAGTGCATCGCTCAAACACCTTGAACAATAAATTAGAAAGATAAACTCCGGAATAAAAAACTTAGTTTTTCCTTACCATTTCAATTTGATTTGAAAGCTTCATGGCTGGCATCATGGAAGAAACATGAAATAGTTGAAAATTATGATCATGCAAGGCATGCTCAAATCCTTTAAACCATAATATAGAGCAATCTCCGAAATCAAAGATTTGATTTTGACTTTGCAAATCACCAGAATTCACATGTTTTGTTTTCGGAAATAATGATAAGACATCAAACAAGCAAAGATTGTTCACACTTCTATTCACATAAAATTTATGATGCTCATCTTCGCTTAATGATAATTTAGGAAAATTTGCTCCCGATTTAAAAACATGGTTTTGATCACTCATTTTCAAAAACAACAAAGACTTTTCTTTCCTCAACAACTTACACATACCAATCAAATAAACGCTCAAACAATCAATCTTCTCAAAATTCATCCGAACAAGCATAACACATGAGGATTTCGCACTAAGACTCAAAGATTTCACATGACCTTCACAATCAAGCAAATCAAGCTTTTTATGTGAATAGTCGTCATCACACATGTCCAAAGTTTGTATATGCTAAATTAATCTAAGGTCATCAACAATCTTGCCACCACAATATTCAACATAAGAAAATCTCTTCTTACCACTACTCGAAATGAAATCATCATCAACATTCATAGAATGACAATTAATCAAGTCAAAGTGAGGAGATCTTTCAATCACTAAGTCAGCAGCAATTACCTCGACAACATTCGAATTTGGTTGCCATGATTCATTGGCTAAAGACTCCTTACCTTGCTTACCTTTAAGCGCTTGTGGTTGGATTTCACTTTCAACCTTACCTTTTTTGATCAAATAGAATCGTCTTTCATCAGGAAGGTAATGAAGTTGAAACTTGTCACTCGAGTCTTTAGAAACCTGAAAAGAAGAAACAATACGAGGACAAATCGTATGTAGGTTAGTAAAACCATTACTCACTTTCTCTTGATCACGATCTTCTGTTTCAGTTGTTTCTTTTTCAATCTCATGTTCAAACTCTCTTTCTTTTTCAATCGCCTTTTTTATTTTTGATGACTCATTCTCACTTTTTATTTCACTTTTATTTTCAATAACACACGTTTCTTGCACACTTTCTTTTCTTTCTTCAATCTCTTTCTCGTTTTGCTTTCTCTCACGCTCTTTTTCTTTTTCAATTTCTTTTTCTTTCATTTCTTTTTTTCTTCTCTCAATTTCATTCCATATTCACTCATTTTCTTTTAGTAGCATTTCCTGTCTCTCTTTTCTTTTTATTTCTTTTTTTAATTTCTTTTTCTCTCGCCTCTCTTTTTCTTCTCTCAACTTCATTACAAGATGGAGTTAATACAAAAAAATCAGAACGATAGGCTTTTCATTTGAAAGAAGTGGAAGAATCTTCATATAAGTCACAATCATCTCTTCATGAATAAGCCTCCATAGACGAGTACTTATACGAAACATGTTCACTTCTTCGTAAGGACTTCTCCGTAGATGAATACTTTGAGGCACTTGAAGAAAAATTTCTACCTTCTCGTTGGTAGCCTCGAAAGGTTTCAAACTCGTGGTTTGCTTCATATCGACTCGACTTCCTTGATGAATAAGAATCTCGATATGAGTCTCTTCCCACATAGTCATTGGACGTTTGTCTCCGTGACAATCTTGTTTCCGTCCCTCGGCTTGGTGAAATTTGTTTTCGTTGGGATCGTTCTTCCAATTGCTTCAACCGTTCTTTTATGGGTTCTAATTTTCTTTGGAGCATTTGATCCACCTCGTGAAAGAATTCTTGATACTTTGGATCAGACAAAACATCACCATAATCATCAATCCGTTTGAAACTGCGAGACATAGTCTTTTATAACAATCCTCACAATTCACTCACAAAGAAAATTTCACACACTTTTGGCTTTTATTCACTCGAATCGTCTCACTACACTCTTGCCTTTTTTCGCTCAATCCGCCTCTCTATGTTCGCAATGGACTACTTTGGCTTAACAATAGTCGATATGGGTCGGCTTACAAAAGTGATGATGGTTTGGGTAGGAAATGATGTTAGGACGAAGGGTAGGCTAGAAACAAAAGGAAAATAATGTAAGTGTGGCCGAATGGTAGGAAAGAAAGAGTAATGAATTCTGGCAACAAATGAATTTCAATCCTTTAAACAATTTTTTTTAAATATCACCACAAATTTGTACTTACAAGTACTGATATTCACACTTTGAATTTATAATTGATTTTTTTTTGTACGATTTTTTTTGATCTCTTACAATCCCGTAATGCTACGAACTTCGATACTCACTTCAATTTCCCCAACTCTGATACCAAATGATACGAACTCGGTTTGATGATGATTCGAGTCGTTTTAGTTGCCCGATCGTGAAATTAAGTAAGCATTGAATTAAATCAAAATAGGTTGGAAAAATGGAAAGATAAGTTTGAAAAGGCTAGAAGTTAGGTTCGAATAAAGGTCTCAAAGATAGTTTAAAAGATGGATGGAAGGTGTTCGGCTAAGGCAAAGGCTGAACCAACAATATATAGGATTGTTGACCCAAGTCTTAAAAGCACTTAGATGGATAATAGTAGGTGAAAATAGCAAATAAAACCTTGACCCGCTATCTATCGAGATAGGAACCAAAGGTATAACGAACGCCACACTTTGGTAAGTGATAAGTTCGGCTAACAAGGAAAGAATGATGCCACAAGTTGAACTTGATAAGTCATTTCAGCCTAAGAGAGAACAATGAGAGTTGAATTCTCACAAAGAACAAAAGTTCATATACTTAGCAAAAAGTCTCCAAAATAATTACAAAAACAAACTATTTATATAGGCTGAACATGTTCCAGTCGAATGGACACAAACTAATTAGCTTAAATGAGTTATTGATGAACTTAATTAAGCTAATTAAAACTAAAAGACCTTTGAGAAACGCTAACATATGTATTGGCTATGAACAACTTATTTAATCTTCCCAATCAGCTAATAATTAGCTCTAATGAGCTGAATGAATTTGATTCAATGCTTGATCAGCTAAAAAGGTTATAACAGCCTTTTATTTCTTCTTAAAATGAATGGACAAGAAAGCAACAATTGGCTTAAATTTGGCACACAAAACAAACCTCTTTGTATGAATGCTTGAAGAAAATTGATTCAAGGTGTAAATGGATGAATTGGAACAACCATTAACACATAAAAACATTTGGAAGCTGAATAGATTATGTAATCAACTCCTTGTCCATTAAAATCTTCAAACGGTTACTTGAATAAGCTCATAACAGCTGCTGACCTTTAATTCATCTTCATAACAACTGAATTTATTTCTCCCTTTAATGCCAATCCATGTAACAGCTGATTCAATGATTAATTCACCTATACGAACAATTAAACAAGTTAAATGTTTAAACAAGTTAAATGGTTGTAGCAAATTTAATTAAGCTGGAACATATTAATTGTCGAAATTATTTAAACAACTAAATAAAATTAAAACAACTTAATTACTTAAACTAAAATAACTAAACACATTACTAAGACTCATTTAATACTTAAACTAAATATTATTTAAGTTTATTCCAGCAACTAAGTAGCTCAAAATGCATAAATTAAATAAAGCTAAATTTGAGCTAAAACCGAATTAGATTTTCCAGCAAATTGATGCACAAGCTAAAACCGATTAATGTTGAGCTCAATGAGCTTTGATGAGCTATGAACGAGCTGAATGAGCTTGTAGCAAATTGGATGGAACACTTGAATCGGACATCTTTGATTGTTCGATTATTCCAGCAATGGTTTCCACCCCAATCTCGAGCAATTAAAACCTGCAAACAAGTTAACAAACTAAAAATAAATTTCATTTTGCACTTGGGCCCCTCGTGTTTAGGCCAATCTCGGTGACGTCGAGTTGTGTCGTAACATGATGCGGTCGGGATTGCATCACTTCGCATACATTCCTCAATGTCCCTTGAGTCCTTTTCTTTCTCATTATCAGAGACATGCATAATGGGAGGGGATTCCACCGATTTGTCTCAGTCCCTTAAGTTATCTTCCTCAGATGAGGGTTCATAATCTTAGATGATCGATGGGAGCACTGAAAATTCTGGGAGTGGGGCCAGGCTTAACTAACTTAATGTGATTACAATAGAGTTATTATAGGCCTTGGTTTAAGTGTAGAACAAATTTTTTGATCTGTCCATATCCTTTATTGTAGCGACAAGCCTGATCTGCTTATTGCAGATGGAATTGGCCAACTTCTTTATATCCTGCATTTTGCGCAACAATGATGTCTCTGCAGTCAGGTTTGTTCCCTTGGTTTCTGCCTTAGTTTTGCCTTTCCTTGTCTTGCTGGTCTCTGCCCCCTTCATTGTCAGTGTATCTTTGCAACGAGTCATTCTTTCAATAGGGGCATCATTTATTAGGCCCTTATTCTTCAAGATCTCTTCATCATCACGGGGCACGATCCCTTTCTATTGGCACAGTAGTATCACCAATGATGGGAAAATCAAAATTCCAATTTGCCTTGCAGCACAGTCAGCAATTTCCCGGTGGAATATTGCGCCGACATCAATCTTTCTACCCTTGACAATTGAATGTATCAGGCACATTCTATCGAGGTTGACTGTTGTGCTGTGAGTAGAGGGCAGTGGCCTGTAGTTGACAAAATGAAACTAGATTTTGCTTTGCAGTGTCAGGAAATGGCGGTGCATCGTATAATTCTTTTGATGTGAATCCCTCCAGAACGCTTTTTTGACACATAAATCCTTCACCAACAGGTCCCTTTTGTCGTCAGTGATATCCTCAATAAACTCGGTGTAACACTCCTCACCCGTATTCGTCGCCAGAATAGGGTTATGGAGCATTACCAGACTTATTACACAATTGAACATACATTTCTCATGCAATTATCAATATCAAATACAAGTCATTCATAATCAATAACATTGTCCCTAATACGAGCCTACGAGGCACAAACATGCTTTAGAAGTGGTTCGGGACTAAACTGATATCTCAAAATTTTTTTGAATAACTTAGAAATTTTTTCAATATACAGGGGACATACGCCAGTGTGGCGCCCGGCCGTGTGACACACCCGTGTCACAGGCTGTGTGGACATTCGAAATGGGATCACATGGCCGTGTCCCAGCCCGTGCCCAAACCCATGTAACTCTCTGACTTGGGACACACGGCCAACCACATGCCCGTGTGACCAGCCCGTGTGCCCTTCGAAATGGCCTCACACGCCCATGTGCCAAGCCGTGTGCTAGGTCGTGCCAAACCTGTAGGGTATACTGACTTATGCCACATGGCCAAGTCACACGCCCCTGTGCTGGGCCGTGTGGAGCATACTGACTTGATTTCTAATTAAACACCAGGGGACACACAGCCGTGTCACCTAACCGTGTGTGACACATGACTAAGACACACACTCGTGTCTCTGTACGTGTGGACAAAAATAGGCTATTTACCAAGCCAACTTTCTCACCCAAAATGCAACCACCTAAAAACATCAATTGGCATATAGCATAGCATCAATAGACATTCAAACCAATCTTAACCAAGCATAATTCATGCCATTTCAATACCATCAAATACAAGGCACACAAATACCACACTATGCTATTTAATTTCATACCAATTTCACATTCTCAATTCACTTAACTGGTTAACTTCATATATGCATTTTCTTACCTCTAATGACATGCATACCAAATCTTCAAATTTCAACCATAGGGTACTTCAAAATACCAATTCACAATAAGCATATAAATGGAAATATTACACAACATAACAAAGGTGATTTGCACAAATATATACATCACCAAATATACCAAAATAAGCCAACTCTCATGGCTATACACAAACCCAAACACTTAACATTTACAAGCCAACTCAATTGGCTAAATTCATTACCAAACTATATACCAAAACGACCATAATTCCTGTACATGCCATATAACCAAATACATAAGCTCAAAAGTACCAAAGTAGAGGCTCGATAGTGTGATGCAATCTCTGACAACTCCCAATCTGTGCTAGCTTCGATATTCACGATAAATCACAGAAAAGTAAACAGAGTAAGCTATAAAGCTTAGTAAGTTCGTATAGTAATAAACTCAACTTGCCAAAAATACACAATTCACACAAATGAATATAACAATATACAACTCATATTAATCCACAAACCTATCACAAGATCATTTACAAGGTTAGATGTGAAATTCACAAATTTCTTCGATTCAAAGCATATACGGTTCATGTGCATACCTGTACCATCTCGTACTAATCTTATACTCATCCATATCTTTGACATACCCGTTGAACCATTTGGAATACTATCGGGTACTCAGGAATCTCGCACCCTAAGTGCCAACACATAGCCGAAGCTATCTCAATCTCATATCATATATAATATGCTCACTCTCGAGCTATCAACAGGTCTACTCACACAAGCTGACGAGAATCCGCAACACATGCCGGATAACTCAGCCACCGGTAGGACGTACGGACCAGCACCCAAATCACATAACCCCTAATGACATGTCATTCGTATCTTAATCTATTCCTAAGGTTCAACCGAGATTTCTCATTTACTGAATCGTCGTCGAACATATCCGCAAGGTCGTATTCACAAATAATACAATAATAAAGCATTTAAAACACAATTATATTAATGCTTATTAACATACGAACTTACCTCGAATGCAAAAACAATGAAATGAGTCGATTAGTCCAACACTTTGTTTTTCCCCAGATCTAAATCTGAACTTCGCTTTTCTTGATCTATATATAATTCAAATTTAGCTTACTTAATTATCATTCTATTCAATTTAGCCCAAATTTCATATTATGGAAACTTTACACTTTTGCCCCTAATATTTCAACATTTTTACAATTTAGTCCTTAGCTCATAAAAACACAAATTCATGCAATTAGATCCCTACCCATGCTAGCCAAATTTCTGTTATTTCCATAGCAGCCCATATTTTTCATTTATTTCACATTTTTACCACAGATTTTCCACATTTCTCAATTAAATCTCTAATTGACAATTTTACCAAAAATCACTTTACAAATGTTGTTTATCTAACAACAAGCATACATTTTCTATCATCAAACATCAAAATACATGTACATTAATCAATGGAAAAACCTTAAACCTTTAACAGTTTTGCAAGTTAGTCCCTGGGCTAGCTAGATTAAGCTACAACGACTCTAAAAACATAGAAATCATTTAAAACGGGACAAAAATGAACTTACATGCAAGCAAGGATAGATGGTCGAATGTCAAAGCTTCTTCAATGGCATTTTCTCAAGCTAATTTTGGTGGTGATATCAACTAAAGAAGATGATACCTTTTGTTTATGTTATTTTACTTAACTTATTTATTAATTTACTAATTTAACCTTATAAATTATCCTTCAAAAACATCTATTTAGTGTCCATAAATGTCCACTTACTATAAAAATGGTCTAATTACCAAATAACTCCCTCAACTATTTAATTTCATAGCTAATTAGTACCTTTAGCTAATAGAACACAAGTTTTACACTTTATGCGACTTAGTCCTTTTTATCAAATTGAGCATTCAAACGATAAAATTTCTTAACGAAATTTTCACACAATCATACTATCATGCTGTAGACATTAAAATAATAATAAAATAATTATTTTGACCTCAGATTTGTGGTCCCAAAACCACTATTCCGATTTAACTAAAAACGGGCTGTTACACTCGAAATGTTCATCTACATCCATTTTAGTGTTGTACAGCTCATTGATTTTTTTAGCATCCTATGGGATTAAGCCTTCTCGAACAAAGATAAAATATAATTCATGGTCATAAAGGTTAGCGTAAAAATCACGTACCAATGAAGGAGAATAGCTTCCAGGATGAGTGCAGAAAGTCTCCTACTTCAGCTTAGAGATGGTTTTGTAGACTTGCTTGCCCAAGTCTTACTGTTGTGAAAGGAGAATGCCCTGTTCTGGGTGGAAATGTCACTTCAAAATGTTTTCTTGAAACCGGTCATTGGCCACTTTTGTTAAAAAGATCACTGGCTCCTTTTTTCTGTTGGCATGGAGGATTTCGATTCACGAACTACAGTTGTAGAGGATGAGTGTTCTTCAGCAGGTTTGGTGGCTTTCTTGACTGATCCTCTCATTCTTTCCATATTTTGTTTGTTTTGTGGAGTGAAGATGGTTTAAAGTTGTAAAGGTACGAGGTTGGGGAAGAAAAAGTGAATAAAAATGGCTGCGTTGTATGTGTTACAGTCGGCACCGTGAAGGGGGTTTATAGTGAGTGAAAGAAAAATATGGAAAGGCGTGATTTTTATGTGAAGAGATATAAAGCTGGCAAGAATAAATGTGTCCAATGGGAATTGCGCCCGTTCAGACAAATCAGACGGCTAGGTCACTTTTGATCCAACGGTGGGATCTAAAAGTTCTGATCTGCCCTTCATTCATGGTGAGTCATACGTGACAGTACAATAGTACAAAATGCGTTGACAATAAATGTAACAGCCAAACCCGGCCTAGACGTTATGGCCGGAACCAGCATGTCACATCACAAGGTAATTGAAAAGCTAGGCAATCATTTAGAAAAGTTGCATCTCTTTTGAAACTCCGAGTTTAGTTGTTTGGTTGTAAAAATGTGATTTGCTTGATGTTCGTTTCTGAAAAGTTATTGTTATTTTGAAAACTACTTTTTTTGTGAAAATTGAATGTGAATAGTTGCGAAAACGTGATATTGTTGAAAACGATTATTAGCATTTTGGAAAACTCAGTGTTTAAACATTTAACAGTTTAAAAGTAGCCGAATTGAAAGTTAAAAGAAAATAAAATCCAAAGGCCTTATTACAAAATATTAACCCAAAACAAATAATCATAAAATAAAGTAAAAACTGAAATTACTAAAGTTCAAGAATAAAACTCCGATGTATGGCCACAACAGAGTCCTCCGCAGCTCCAAATCCTCTAACGCTGGGGATCACCTGAAAGGTTAAAGCAGAGGGGTGAGTTACGAGAACTCAGTGTGTAATCCCCTAATCGGTCATTAACTGGGCCCGAGCCCATACTGAGCGATCGGGCGAAGCCCTATTCGGTAACAAACGGGCCTTAGCCCTATAAACATGATAAGCATAAGCGAGTATGCAGCCCAACCCAATCCAACCAATCACACCCCGCACCAGGCCCTACACAGCTGCGTGGGGACCAAGTCAACCCACCCAACCCTACACACCAAGAATGCAGCCGAGCCGCTAGAATATAAGCAGCTTAAAGCCATCGGTAGGTCCACAGTCGTCTCGGACAACCTGTGTGACCCTAACAGACAAATTGGTGGGTCTACAGTCATCTCGGGCAACCCGTGCGACCCTAACAGATCAAATCGGTGGGTCCACAGTCGTCTCGGGCGACCCGTGCAACCCTAACAGATCAATCACTTCCTCCAATTACATAATCCCAACCCAATGCAATATGTAGTGGCATATTAATTCAATGTATGCAATAATGTACCATCATAACAGCTAAATAGAATACACATAATCATACTAATCAACCTTTAAGGGTATAACAGTAATTTTTTTACCCTCCAAGGGTATTTCGGTAATTTACCCTCCAGGGGTATTTCGATAATCTTACCCACCAAGGGTATTTCGGTAATTTACCCACTAAAGGTATTTCGGTAATTTTACCCACCAAGGGTATTTCGGTAATTTACCCACTAAGGGTATTTCGGTAATTTACCCACTAAGGGCAATTCAGTAATTTACCCACCAAGGGTAATTCGGTGATCTATCCCTCGAGGGTATTTCAGCTTTTAGCCGATTCACAGATCATAGCACTAACAGAACAAACAAGAGTGTGAGATTACACACCTTGATTACGAGTGTGCTGCCAACCCCTTAGCACCGATCCTTGTTTCAGCGGGTTTTGCTAAGTCCTTTCCAAATACCGGTGAAGATTAAAAATCCCTAAAATCATCCTGATAGGAATCTGGAGTTAATCCGTGCTCTGAACACTGTTCTGCACAGAAGCCAACAATGATCGCACCCTTGACCCTCAAGCGGGTGTGTCGATCAACTCCGGTCACCACCACCGTGACCCAATGGCATACAGATCAACAAATGATCCAACGCCTAACCCAAACAAGCACGCCACAAAGCGAAGGGATAAACCAAGAAAGGTGTGCCTCCTCTCCTCATGGGTTGCTCTATTTAAGGCCAGCTTCTCATCTTCCCTCTTGCTAGCTTTATGATGTGGGATCCCTCCTTCAGCAGAGTTTAAATCCAACACAAACTCTGGCCGTCCAAACTTAGCAAAATAAATATCCCTTTTTGCTTGTGATGGGATTCGAACTCAGGCTTCCCTGTAACTTAATCCACGCCGCTAGCCACTAGGCCACAAGCTCCTCTTGTGTCTAAAATCATGCGCAACTAAATATAAGTCTATGGGCCAAAGTCTAAGTTCACTTAAAAATAAATCAAAATGAAATGCAAGTGCCAAGACTTGAACCTTGGACCCCTTGCTTCCTTGTGTGATGTCACCTCCTTGTCTCCCATGTAGCGCCATTTGCCACTAGACCACAACTCCTTTTGTGTCATTTTTCTCCACATTTTATTCTTAAAGCCTACTTACTAACTCCCAGGGTTTTATTCACCTAAAACCAAAATTTTCCTAAAGCCCTGGTTTGAACCCGGGACTTCATAGAAGCCCCCTAGCCTTCCAAAATCACTCACCTAATAGGTCCAACTTACATTAGTGCCATTCTCTTGTTCTCAAAAATTTTAAACGCTCCCACGCCCAAGGCCCAATGGGCCCAATTCTACTAGGCCAAAATTCGGGGCGTTACAAATCTACCTCCCTTAAAGAAATTTCGCCCTCGAAATTTCCATTTATCTAACAGTGGTTTTAACACAAGCTACTCTACCACGCTGCTGCTGCACACTCTCATACCAATAACACTAATATACTTCTAACTTAATCTAGAAACCTCTTCACACAACCAAATATCTAATCACAGAAGCAAACAAATATTTATAACACATGCACGCAATTTCTATATTCACACATTACATCCAAACAAAACACACACAGAATTAATCCCAGAAATACAGTCATTTCAGCATGTAATAGTGTAAAGGAAACTTACGAATTTGGTGCCGGAGACTTGGTGTGCCATACTTTCAGTAACACTATCATTTCCTAAGTTAAAAATTTAAGTAGATTTGAAAAAGTTTTCAAAACCCATTCAACAGCCGAGTTTTGCAATCGGGCTCTGATTCCATAAAATGTAACACCCCAAACCCGGCCTAGACGTTATGGCCAGATCCAGCATGTCACATCACAAGGTAGTTGAAAAGCTAGGCGATCGTTTAGAAAAGTTGCATCTCTTTTGAAACTCTGAGTTTAGTTGTTTGGTTGTAAAAACGTATTTGCTTGATGTCCATTTTTGAAAAGTTGTTGTTATTTTGAAAACTGCTTTTGTTGTGAAAATTGAACGTGAATAGTTGTGGAAATGTGATATTGTGGAAAACGGTTATTAGCATTTTGGAAAACTCAGTGTTCAAACATTTAACAGTTTAAAAGCAGCCGAATTGAAAGTGAAAAGAAAATAAAATCCAAAGGCCTTATTACAAAATATTAACCCAAAACAAATAATCATAAAATAAAGTAAAAACTAAAATTACTAAAGTTCGAGAATAAAACTCCGATGTTTGGCCACCACAGAGTCCTCATGACTCCAAATCCTCTAAACGGCTGGGATCACTGCAAGGTTAAAGTAGAGGGGTGAGTTACGAGAACTCAGTGTGTAATCCCCTAATCGGTCATTAACTGGACCCGAGCCCATACGAAAGCAGACTGGGTCGAAGCCCTATTCGGTAACAATCTGGGCCTTAGCCCTATAAACATGATAACGCAAACAGAGTATGCAGCCCAACCCAATCCAACCAATCACACCCCCGTACCAACCCTACACACCTGTGGGGACCAAGTCAACCCACCCAGCCCTACACACTAAGAATGCAGCCGAGCCACCAGAATATAAGCGGCTTAAAGCCGTCGGTAGGTCCACAGTCATCTCGGGTGACCCGTGCGACCCTAACAGACAAATCGATGGGTCCACAGTCATCTCGGGCGACCTGTGTGACCCTAACAGATCAAATCGGTGGGTCCACAATCGTCTCGAGCGACCCGTGCGACCCTAACAGATCAATCACTTCCTCCAATTACATAATCCCAACCCAATGCAATATGTAGTGACATATTAATTCAATGTATGCAATAATGTACCATCATAACAGCTAAACAGAATACACACAATCATACTAATCAACCCTTTAAGGGTATAACAGTAATTTTTTTACCCTCCAGGGGTATTTAGGTAATTTACCCTCTAGGGGTATTTCGATAATCTTACCCACCAAGGGTATTTCGGTAATTTACCCACTAAGGGTATTTCAGTAATTTTACCCACCAAGGGTATTTCGGTAATTTACCCACCAAGGGTAATTCGGTGATCTATCCCTCGAGGGTATTTCGGCTTTTAGCCGATTCACAGATCATAACATTAACAGAACAAACAGGAGTGTGAGATTACACACCTTGATTACGAGTGTGCCGCCAACCCCTTAGCACCGATCCTTGTTTCACCGAGTTTTGCTAAGTCCTTTCCGAATACCAGTGAAGATTAAGAATCCCTAAAATCATTCTGATAGGAATCTAGAGTTAATCCACGCTCTAAACACTATTCTGCACAGAAGCCAACAATGGTCGCACCCTTGACCCCCAAGGGGGTGTGTCGATCAACTCCAGTCACCACCACCGTGACCCAACAGCATACAGATCAACGAATGATCCAACGCCTAACCCAAACGAGCACGCGACAAAGCGAAGGGATAAGCCAAGAAAGGTGTGCCTCCCCTCCTCATGGGTTGCTCTATTTAAAGCCAGCTTCTCATCTTCCCTCTTGCTAGCTTTCCGATGTGGGATCCCTCCTTCAGCAGAGTTTAAATCCAACACAAACTCTGGCCGTCCAAACTTAGCAAAATAAATATCCCTTTTTGCTTGCGATGGGATTCGAACTCAGGCTCCCCTATAACTTAATCCACGTCGCTAGCCACTATGCCACAAGCTCCTCTTGTGTTTAAAATCATGCGCAACTAAATATAAGTCTATGGGCCAAAGTCTAAGTTCACTTAAAAATAAATCAAAATGAAATGCAAGCGCCAAGACTTGAACCTTGGACCCCTTGCTTCCTTGTGTGATGTCACCTCCTTGTCTCCCATGTGGCGCCATTTGCCACTAGACCACAACTCCTTTTGTGTCATTTTTCTCCACATTTTATTCTTAAAGCCTATTTACTAACTCCTAGGGTTTTATTCACCTAAAACCAAAATTTTCCTAAAGCCCAGGTTTGAACCCGGGACTTCATAGAAGCCCCCTAGCCTTCCAAAATCACTCACCTAATAGGTCCAACTTGCATTAGTGCCGTTCTCTTATTCAAAAAAATTTTAAACGCTCCCACGCCCAAGGCCCAATGGGCCCAATTCTACTAGGCCCAAATTCGGGGCGTTACAATAAAGCCCAAGTGCGTCGAAAATGGTACCTAATTATTCTGCAAGAAAGAAAAGAAAAATAAAAAAAATAAAACATACTTGAGAAGAAACAAAAATAAAATAAAATTACATAATAATAAATTCCATAAAAAATAAAATTTTTGAACTAGCGTCCATCATGTAAATCCCTGATTGTGACTGCACCATGAGGAAATATTTCGACAACTTCGAAAGGTGCAGACTAACGTGAGCGCAATTTACCCGGGAACAGTTTCAGTCTAGAATTGAATAAAAAAACTTGTTGACCCGTGATAAATTGTCGCTACAAAATAACTCTGTCATGCCATCATTTGGTCTTTTCGTTGTAAATTGCAGCGTTTTCATAGGCATTTCGCCTAATTTCCTCTAGTTCAGTGATATCCAACATCCTTTTCTTTCCAGCAGCTTCATAGTCCATGTTCACTTGCTTAATTGCCCACATTGCTTTGTGCTCCAGTTCAACTGGAAAGTGACATGCTTTCCCAAAAACCAAGTGATACGGCGACATCCCTAATGGATTTTTGTATGCTATCCGCAATGCCCATAAAGCGTCATCCAGTCTAGAAGACCAATCTTTCCTCGAAAGGTTCACAACCTTTTCAAGAATGTTTTTAATTTGTTGATTCAATACTTCGGCTTGTTTATTAGTTTGCGGATGATAAGTAGTAGCCATTATATGATTAACTCCATATCTCTTCAATACGACTGGCACTTGGTTGCAATGAAAGTGTGTACCCTGATCACTAATCAATACCTTTGGTGTGCCAAAGCGGGTGAGTATATGCTTGTGAAAAAAATTAAGCACTGTCTTTGCATTATCCTTTGGGACTGCAACAACTTCAACCCACATCGAGATGTAGTCAACAGCTACTAATATATGAAGATTTCAAAATGAATTTGGAAATGGTCCCATAAAATCCATACCCGAAACATCGAACAATTCAACCTCTATAATTGGCTACTACAACATTTCATTGCATCGGGATATAAAGCCAGTGCGCTGACACCTATCGCATTGATTCACAAATTTGTGGGCGTCTTTGAATAATGAAGGCCAGTAGAATCCTGATAGGAGAATCTTAGCAGCAGTTCGCATGCAATTGAAATGACCTCCAAAAGGAGCATCATGACAGTGCTTTAAGATTGAAAGCATCTCCTCTTCCGGAACACAACGCCAAATAATGTTGTCATTGCATACCTTGAATAAGTACGGCTCGTTCCAATGATACTTCACTACTTCACGAAGAAATCTTTCTTTTTTATGGTCTATGACACTCGATGGGATTTTTCCACACACTAGATAAGTAACCAAATCCGCATACTAAGGGGTTGCATCTACAACAAATAGCTTCTCATCTGGGAATGCATCGACAATTTGAGGTACGTTTCCATCTTCACTGCCAACTTCCAATCGAGGCAGATGGTCTGCAACTTGATTCTCTAAATCTTTGCAGTCTTTTATCTCGATGTCAAATGCTTACAATAGTAAGATCTAGCGTATCAATCTTGGTTTTGCATCCTTTTTCTCAAAAAGATATCTCAACACCGAGTGATCAGAAAATACGGTAACCTCTGTGTCGACAAGATAAGAACGAAACTTGTCGAAAGCAAAGACTACAGCCAACAATTCTTTCTCTGTAATGGTATAATTGATTTGAGCCTTTGTAAGAGTTTTCCTAGCATAATAGATGGCGTGAAATATTTTTCCCTTGCGTTGTCCTAGAACAGCACCCACAACAAAGTCGCTTGCATCGCACATAACTTCAAAAGGTTGAGACCAATCTGGTGCAACGAAAATGGGTGCATTTACTAGATGCGTCTTTAATTGAATGAATGCTTCCAGACATGCATCGTCAAAGAGGAATTTTCGATTCTGTCCCAGCAATGAACATAAGGGCTTTGCAATTTTCGAGAAATCTCTAATAAATCTTTGGTAAAACCCCGCATGCCCAAGAAAACTATGAATACCTTTCACATTTGTCGGTAGAAGTAATTTCTCAATGATTTCAACTTTAGCTTTGTCTACTTTAATGCCTTGACTAGAGATGCGATGGCCTAACACAATGCCTTCAGTTGCCATGAAATGACATTTTTCCCAATTTAAAACAAGATGTCTGTCTTCACATCACTGCAATACTTTATCCAAATTGTCAGCGCAATGATGAAAATCATTCCCATAGACTGAGAAATCATTCATAAAAACCTCTAAAGAATCTTCAATCATATCCGAGAATATTTCTGTCATGCACCTTTGAAATGTGGCTGGTGCATTGCAAAAACCGAAAGGCATACGGCGAAAAGAAAAAGTACCAAAGGGACAGGTGAAAGTTGTTTTCTCTTGATCCTCCTGTGCAATAGCAATTTGATTGTACCAAGAATAGCTGTCTAAGAACCAGTAATAAGTTCTTCTAGCAAGCTTGTCCAACATTTGGTCAATGAAAGGAAGTGAGAAGTGGCCCTTCCTTATGGCAGCATTAAGTTTCCGATAATCCATACACCCTCACCATCCTGTATGAATGCGTGCAAGAATTAATTAGTCTTTGTCATTGCTAACCACAGTGATGCCACTTTTTTTAGGAACACATTGCACTGGACTTACCCAATTACTATAAAAATAGGGTAAATAATTCCAGCATCAAGCCATTTTATAATTTCTTTCTTAAAAACTTCCTTTATCTTCTTGTTTAATCTTCTTTATTGCTCAATCGATTGCTTACCTTCATCTTCCAACTTGATCTTGTGCAAGCAAAAAGATGGACTAATGCCTCAGATATCGGTAATACTCAAAGCAATAGCTCATTTATGTTGCTTAAGAATATGGACCAATTTCTCTTCTTGAGTTACATCCAGTGTTTTAGAGACAATAACTAGGAGAGTATTATTATCACCAAGAAAGAAGTATTTAAGATGAGTAGGTAGTGGTTCCAATTCTAGAGTAGGAGCTTCGTCAATAGATGGCTTGAAAATTGGAGCTGTTCTATTGGCTAAGTCTAAGGATTCAATATGCCATCCATGCTTGAGTTCAATATTATTAGCTTTAACCATGCTGTCACAATTATTTAAGAATTCATCATCAGATGTCACTACAAACACCTCAGAAAGTATTGTGCTTTAGTTATTGACTTCTTCCTCAATTAAATCATCTAGCACATCAACAGTATGCCATTCTTCTTTATCCTTGTATTGAATAGATTTGAAAACACTGAAGGTAACGTGCTCATCATTAAGTCGCATGGTCAGTTCACCTTTGTAAACATCAAAAAGAGTTCGTCCGGTGGCTAAAAATGGTCGTCCCAAGATTATGGGAACCTCTTTGTCTGCCTCGCAGTCATGTGTGATAAAATCAGCCGAAAAAATGTGTTTATCCACATGACCTAAGATATCTTTGATTTTCCCTTTAGGTTGAGCCAAGGATCGATCAGCCAGTTGCAATGTCACTGCAATAGGTTTCATGTGACTAGTTCCCAACTTTTTCAAAATAGATAGTGGCATTAGGTTGATGCTAGCTCCCAAGTCGTATAAAGCCTTGTCCAAATAATGGTTGCCAATTGAACATGGGATAGTAAAGCTCCCAGGATCTTTCATTTTGAGGGGCAACTTATTTGTCAAAACAGCACTACAGCCTTTTGTGAGTGCAATAGTTTCCATATCACTAAGCTTCTTCTTCTTGGACAAAAGCTCTTTTATAAATTTCCCATAATTCAAAATTTGCACAAGAGCGTCTACTAAAGGAATATTGACCTAAAGTTGCTTCAGTGTGTTCAGGAACTGTTGGTATTGCTTGTCCTGCTCATTCTCCCTGAATCTTAGTGGAAAAGGAAAATGTGGAGATACATCTGATTGCGCCGACACCTTTGATTGTGTCGACAGATTCGAGGGTCAAAAATTAGGCATATGAGTGACAATTTGTGGAACTTTTTTGTCTGGTACATCAACAAGCTCTTCAGATTCAACCTTCTCACTAGGGATCACTTCACCAGTATCTTGAGGTGCTACAGTAGAGTCTGTAGTCGGCTCGCCAGTTTGTTTACCACTCTTGAGAGTGATAGCCTTGTAGTGTTCTTTCCCTTTCGGACTGTGATTTTTCGTGTCACTAGGTAGTGTGCCTGGTGGTTGAGTATTTAGATTCGAAGCAAGTTGTCCTAATTGTGCCTCCAACGCCCGAATAGAAGATGAATTCCCTTGCACAATAGCTTTTGTGTGAGTAATATGCTCCCGCAATAAGTATATTCTAATATTGGAATGTCGCAGCATTTTGTCCAGCATTCTGAGTTCCCCAAGGCTGTTGATTGCTTGCAGAATTATTATAAGAGTTGTCATAAGAATTGTTACGGATGTTACTGATATATAAGGCATTCTATGCATGTTCTGGGCAATCTTCATAGCTATGGTTGTCACTGCAAATCTCACAACAAAAGGTAGGAACATCAACTTGTTGAACGACTTGTATAGGTGCAACGTCACTTGTCCCTTGCATATTTTTTTATCATATTTGCAAGAGAAGAAACTTTAGCACTAAGTGCAGATATTGCATCCAATTCAATAACTCTCGGAGTAGCTTTTACTTGTGCAACTATAGAGATAGGATATTGATAATCATTCTGAGCAATTCTCTCCAAAATTCCAATAGCATCATTATAAGTACAATCCAGCAAAGGACCATTGGCTGATGCGTCGACAAAATTCCTCATGTGTGAATTCAACCCATTATAGAAAATATCAATTTGTGTTTCCTATTTAATGTCGTGCATGGGACAACATCAAAACAAAGATTTATAACTTTCCCATGTGGTATGAAGATTCTCATTATCTAGCTGATGATAAGCTGTAATATCATTTCGGAGACGAGCATTCATTATCGGTGGGTTAAATCGCAAAACAAATTGTGTTGCTAGTGCATTCCAAGAAGTAATTGATCCAGCAGGTAGCCCAAGGAACCAAGTACGAGCTCTACCTTGCAAGGAATAAGGAAATAATTACATCTTCAAAGCATCATCAGGAATGCCTTGTTGACTAAAGGAAGCACAAATCAACAAAAATGATTTAAGATATTCTCGTGCATCTTCATGAGGCAGTCCAACATATTGCCCATTAGATATCAGCATTTGAAACAATATTGGCTTTAGTTCCAAATTTCCAGCTTGGATTGCTGGCCTAACAACTCCCGGTTATAAGTCATCCAAGACAGGTACTACAAAATCTCGTATAGGCCTGTTTTGTATTTGAGCGTCTTGAGACAATGGTGGGTCATTAGCATTTCGGTTCTACATCGAGGGTATGACTTCATAGTTTCTTGGTAAAGCCATATTCCTTTGTTCTCGAAGTCTCCTCCGAATGGTTCTTTCAATTTCTGGATCCAAATCGACAATAAACTCCGAATTGCTTCGGGTCATACAACACCTAAAATAAAATGTGAAAATAGCGACAAAAAGAAAACATGTTAGTAACAACTAAATATTATGAAATAAATACAAACAAAAATAAACATCAAACAAACGCCATCCCCGGAAACGACGCCAAAACTTGATTGGCTGTTTAACTTCACAACAATAATGTGCAAGCATACACTGTCGATGCAAGTATAGTAGACAGATATGAGTCTGTCAGATATTGATCCCACGAGGATGGTTTTCTTTTGTCTATCAATGTCAGTGCAATAAATAGATAGAAACGAGATAAATTGTGCGAGTAGTTGTCGAAGCAATAACTTGAAAACAATAAGATACAATAAGATAATGATAAACTGGGACCCCCAACATGAATATTCAACAGAATACTAAGGGCTCACAAGGTATAAAAGGATAGCTAATTGTCGATGCATTAAATTGCAATGAATATCTTACCAACCTTAACTTCTATATTTAATCAAAGACTTAAACATGCACATTAGCCACACCTTCTGATGGTGGCAATGGAACACTATTAAGAACAAGTGGATTAAATTCCTCTAATCCTTAAGCAACTTCCGTTGGCATGCTTGTTAGCTTGAACTGTCGCTGCACTTTCCAGTGTCAGTGACTGCAATAACACTTCCATGTTAAAAATATTCAAACCCAAAGATTAAACAGAAGAAAGATTAAATAAAATAACATTTAACCCAGAAATCATGTGTACTTTCGAACAAACATGAAATAGAAAGTAATCACCATCGTTCAGAAAAGAAATATAAAAGAAACAAGTGGAAAATACTATTCCTAGACAATCTCAACTTGAATCTTTTCATTGCCTCGTGTCGCACTCAGGGCTCCTCGTCAAGAGCTA
This sequence comes from Gossypium sturtianum, assembly GCA_025698515.1. Classification (NCBI taxonomy): domain Eukaryota; kingdom Viridiplantae; phylum Streptophyta; class Magnoliopsida; order Malvales; family Malvaceae; genus Gossypium; species Gossypium sturtianum. The sequence goes on along the minus strand of CM046949.1, from coordinate 89,137,014 downwards.
ATCTGCATCCCTTTCACGTCGGTTAACCCGTAGGAGACTTAAGCCGCCATAGCCGAAAAGCTTCAAAAAATAGGTTGATAAAGATACTCTCCCAAAAAGCCTCCTCTTTTTTTCTTTTCACGTGAATATTTATATTCTTCCCAAATAGCCTAGTTGTCTTTTCAATAGAATCGTGCTACCTCTGTACGTACAAGTTGGTTATACCAGACTGGACAGTATACATATTTTTGTTCTTATTTGGACAATTGTCAAGTGCAATGGCAATTCTTGGCGCAATCTAGAAATACTCATGCAGCAACATTGGTACCAATACAAGACAAAATTAAAGATAAATAGGCTAAGATCCACCGAGTTATAAAATGCAATTTACTGAACTGAAAATGCTAAAATATGTGCTAAAGATAACTAAATGGGGACAAATTAACCAATAAGTAAGGAGAAAACATATGTTCTTTCTAGTACTATCAACAACCTTAGCATCGTTCGTCGAATATGCCTCGGCCTCAACTGTAATACCCTAACCCGTATCCATCATCAGAACTGGGTTATAGAGCATTATTGGAATTTACAGATTAATTATAATTAAATCGTATCATTTACTATTCATATCCAAAATCAATCATATTGTCTCCTGTTTGGGCCAACGAGACCCAATATTTATGTTAGAATCAAGTAGAGACTAAACCGAAAACTCAGAGAATTTTTTGCAAAATTGCAAAATTTTTCTTAGGTATAGGAGACACACGCCCGTGTGGCAAATGACACGCCCGTGTCCCAGACCGTGCGGGCAACCAATGTGAGGCACATAGCTGTGTCCTAACCCGTGTAACTCTCTAACTTGGGTCACACGGCCAGCCACACGCCCGTGTGCTAAGCCGTGTGGCCAATTTAATTTTCAAAAATTAAGTGCAGGTTTGACATGGCCAAGACACACGCCCGTGTGTTGAGCCATGTGTCTCACACAGTTGAGACACACGCCCGTGTCTCTGCCTTTGTGACCAATTCTGAGCATTCTGTTTCTCAATTTTTTTAGATGCAGGGGACACATGGCCAAACCACACGCCCGTGCAAATGGCCGTGTGTCACACACGGTTGAGACACACACCGTGTGTCTACCCGTGTGGATGAAAATAGGCATGGCCATTTTTCTCACCCAAGTTGTCTTCAACCTACATCAATATTTACATATATATATACCAATCAATCAAGACTTTAAAACAAAGCCAACATTAACATTATGCATAATATATCATCACATATATTTATGTACTCAAACTTACCTTTTATAAAACATATATGTTTACCATAATTCAATCTATCCATACCAAGCACACATATATTAATCATTATATAACCTCATATATATACACACTAAACATACCATTACTAACCATTCCAATGGCTAGATTACAAACAACCATTAACATGCCAACATTAGCCAAGTTAGCCTATACATGCCATTATACCAAAATAAGTTTGCTATTTATACCAAAACGAGATGAAGGATAGTGTGATGATGTTTCGACCGATTTCCATCCTTTACGAGCTTCTGAGCACTATAAAACAGAGGAAAGAAAATCGTGTAAGCATTTCAAATGCTTAGTAAGTTCGTATAACAGGAAATTAACTGACCAATTATGTTCATTTAAAATAAGCACTCATAGTACATCCAAATCAAAGAAATCAATAACCTAATCACACATAAATCCTCCTCAAGCCTGTTAGTTTTATAGTTCATCTAAATACTAATAAATATGGATGAGCTCATCAATGCCTATATCCACATACTTGTATTTATCATTTCGAATCTCCAAGGAACATGTGTATACCACACTTTTGCATGTCAAATATTCTCATGGTATTTCATTTTAGATTTATATTATCCTTTACCAGGACGTTACCCGTTGAATCATTTGAAAAATTGATGAATACATGGGCAATACACTCAAGGTATACAATACGATAAATTCGTCAACTCATATTCAGGAGTGCTTATAAAGAACATAAATGGGAAGCTTATTCGAGCTAAAACAAGAAGCTTATTAGAGCAATATTCAAGAAGCTCGTGCAAGCCTATAACGGGTAGCTCCGAAGAGCCATTAATCAAGGAGCTCTAGATAGCCATATATCAGGAAGTTCAAGAGAGCCATATCTGGAAGCTCTGGAGAGCCATTAATCAAGAAGCTCACAAAGAGCCTTTAATCGGGAAGCTCAAAAGAGCTAAGGTGTGCCCACAACACATGTAGGATCACAGCCTATCGGGATGCTCCGAAGAGCTATAACAGGAAGCTTGCAAGAACCATTTAACAAGAAGCTCATGAGAGCTAATAATGGGATGCTCTTTTGAGCTATAGTGTGTCCGCAACATATGCAAGACCACAACTAATACGAGAGCTCTGTATCCAATCGATTTTCATGTATTCAAATGGGGTTTAATATTTACCGGGCATTATCAGATTTTATGATTAATTTTATAAACATACCAATTTCACAATTAAGCATTCATAAATACAACATTTAAGTCAAATATGTAATATGCAAAATCTAGTTACACGAACTTACCTCGATACTTGTTCGTTTCGAGAATCTACTAATCTGACACTTTTTGTTTTCCTTGATCCACTTCAGTACTAGGTCTTTTCGGATCTATATAAATGAATTTAACACCAATTTAATCCATTTCATACTCAATTTAATTCAATTCACTTCATAGGAAAAATTACCATTTTGCCCCTATACTTTCAATAAATGACAATTTTGTCCCTAGGCTCAGAAAATGAAATTCATGAAATTTAATCCTTATTCCAAGCTTAGCCAATTTTTACATATAACATTTCACAAGAATCAGGAATTTTCCATGAATTTTACATCTTTTCAATTTAGTCCCTAAATCACAATTTCATGAAAATTCACTTTACAAAAGTTGTTTATCTATCAACAACCTTTCAATTTCTACCATAAATTTCAAAATTTTAGCATATACATCCATGGAAAAATTTAAATAACTTGATAACTTTGCAAATTGATCCCCAAAATAGATAGATTAGGTTGTTACGATCTCGAAAATGGAAAAATTACTAAAAACGGGACATGATTACTTACCCAATTAAGCTTGCTTGAAGTTCTTTCTCTTAGCTAGGGTTTCCATAAAAGTAATTTGGGGAAGATGATGAAATAAGATGATATTAGGCTATTATCATTTTTATTTATTTCAAATTCCAATTTAGTCCTTTTCTTTTTCTAATTTTCCATAGATGAATCATCATAAATATCTACTAATTTCTCTTAATGGTCTAATTACCATATAAGGACCTCAAGTTTTGAATTCCATAGCTATTTGATACTTATAGCTACTAGAACTCAACTTTTGCATTTTATGCAATTTAGTCCTTTCCATAATTAAACATGTAATCGGTAAAATTTCCTTATCAAAATTTTTATATAACATTCCTATCATAATGCAGACCATGCAATAATATTAAAATAAATTTTCTTTCTGACTCAGATTTGTGGTCCCGAAACCACTATTCTGATTTCACTGAAAACGGTCTGTTATATCAACCTACTTAGACATGTAGCCTACTGCTACCAATATGTACTTGTGACCAAAAGACAGAGGGAAAGGACCAAGGAAGTCAATACCCCAAACATCGAATAGTTCTACCTCAATGATGTTTGTCTGGGGCATCTCATTTCTGTTGGTGACGTTTCCAACCCTTTAACATCAATCAGAGCACCTTATGTAAGCATACGCGTCTTTGAATAGTGTTGGCTAAAAAAATCCGGCTTGCAAAATACTTTGGCTACAGTACGTTTCCTCCGAAGTGTCCCCCACTCAGAGCTGAGTGGTAATGATATGTAATCTTATGTACTTGATCTTCTGCCACGCATCTCCTGATCATTTGATCTACACACTCTTTAAACAAATATGGCTCTTTCAAGAAATAGTACTTCACATCGTGAAGAAACTTTTTATTTTGATGATACCTCTTATTGATTGGCATCAAACCACAAGCTAAATAGTTAGTAATATCAGCAAACCAAGGGATATTATGGACATGATTTACCTTCAGTATGTGTTCATCTGGGAATGTCTCCTGAATGATATAAGTGGAGAATTCCCTTCTTGCGGCTCCAATTTGGACAAGTGGTCTGCTACTTAATTTTCTACTCCCTTTTGATCTTGAATTTCTATATCAAATTCTTGGAGTAGAAGTACCCATCGAATTAATCTCAGCTTAGCGTCTTTCTTGGCAAGTAAATACTTAATTACCGAATGTTCCATATAGATAGTCACTTTGGTACCTACAAGATAAGATCAAAACTTGTCAAAAGCAAACACAGTAGCAAGTAACTCTTTCTCTATTACCGTATAATTCAATTGAACTCTTGCCAGAGTCTGGCTTGCATAGTAGATGGGATGAAAAACTTTGTTCCTTCGTTGGACCATAACAGCTCCTATCACGAAGTCACTTGCGTCACACATCAGTTCAAATGGAAAATCCCAGTCTGGTGTGACGATTATGGGTGCCAAAACTAACTGACTCTTCAAATCATTAAAAGCTCTTAAGCACTCTTCATCAAATTTGAACATCGTGTCCTTCTCCAATAATTTGCATAAGGGTTTAGCAATTTTGAAGAAGTCCTTGATAAATCTTTGATAGAAATCGGAGTAACCCAAAAAGCCCCTAACACCCCTTACAGATGTTAGAGGTGGGAGTTTCTTAATAACATCTACCTTTTCTTTATCTACCTCGATTCCATGTCTCGTTATCCGATGCCCTAGAACAATTCCTTCTCATACCATGAAATGATACTTTTCCTAGTTAAGTACGAGGTTTGTTTCTTCGCATTGCCTTAGGACCTTGGCTAGATTGGCTATGTAATAATCATATATATCTCTGAATACTGAAAAATCATCCATAAATACTTCCAAAAACTTATCAACAATGTTAGTAAAAATATACATCATACATCTTTGAAATGTAGTAGGTGCATTACATAAACCAAATGGCATGCGTCTAAATGCAAATATACTGTAATGCAAATTCTTTATCCTATATCTATTCTAGTCAGTATCAACTCGTTATTCCCATTTTCAACGACCGTAATACCTTCTTTCTTTGGCACGTACTGGACCAGACTTACCCACGAACTATCTGAGATGGGATACATTATACCTGTACCTAACCACTTAATGATTTCTTTCTTTCCTATGTCCTTTATGATGGGGTTTTGTCTTCATTGTCCATCAATCGTCCCTTTCTCACCATCATCTAGGATGATCTTGTGCATGCATACAAACAGGCTAATGCCACGAATATTAGCTATGGTCAAACTAATAGCCTTCTTGAATTGTTTCAACACTAGGATAAGTTTCTCTTCTTGCTCTTCGGTCAATTCTGCTGAAACAATCACAGGCAAAGTAGAAGTGTTACCTAAATAAACATATTTTAAATGTGAGGGAAGTACCTTCAGTTCTAATTTAGGTGGCTCATCAATTGACACATTTGGTTGGATGTAATCTCTACTTTCTAACTCCAAATATTCAAAGTGGGATTATGGATTAAATCCCTTTTGATTAGCTTCTAGCAAAGCTAAGTATTCATCCCCCTCTTCATCACTTGGAGGGTCTGATGTCAAAATTTGATCCAACGAGTCCTCAACATAGTTGAGTTCCTATTCCATGATTAATTCTTCTAAATTGGACACTACAGAACAATCATCAAGTGTGTCAGGAAATCGCATAGACATAAAAACATTAAATGTTACCTGATCGTCCTGAACACGAATAGTAAGCTCAATAAAATCTAGAATAACAAAGTCAGCAGGAAAAATAAATTTGTCTACACATACCAATACATCCTCGATTTTTCCTTCTGGATGTGCTAAAGATTGATCTGCTAAATGAAGTGTAACCATAGTAGGTCTAACTTCACCTATCCCCAACTTCTTAAATATTGACATGGGCATCAAGTTGATACTCGCACCCAAATCACATAGTGCCTGATACGGCTACGCCCCGAGTCACACCTAGCTCGAGCAAGGAGCCTTTAGAGCTGCCTCAAGGTCCTATCACCTGAGCACGAGCCAAGCACTTCAAAGAGGCTATATCGGCCTTAGTAGATCAAGTGTGGGGCGAGACCTTGGCTGGACACATCGAGGAAGCTTGGGCCAGTCCTATGAGTTCACCTTTTGCAAGCAGAACTAAGCTCAAACTTAGCTCCATGAGTTCGATTCAGCTCAATTGAACTCATATCTATTTTTTAGTTCATGCGATTTACCTTGCTAGAATAAACTTAGATGTTTAATTGAGTTAGTTAATTTAGTTTCAGCCAATAAATATGTCTTAATTTGAACTTATTAGTTTAGTATTAAATGTGTCTTATGTTTTAAATGTGTCTTAGCTTAAATACATGCTATTAATATGTCTTAGCTTAAAACAAGCATTTAATGTGTCCTAGTTGCTGCCGAATTAATGTGTCATAAGCTAAATTAATTTGTTGAATTAAATGGTGGAGCTACATACATGGGACGACTTGAATGCAAGTGAGCTGATGGTTTATCTCTTCCAAGCATCCCTTCGTGAACACCAAGGGCCAAGTGAGCTGATGTTTTTCTTTCTCCCAAGCTGACCGTCTAGTTCTCCAAAGCAACTTTGAAAGCTTTCACATTGCTAGAAATTCTTTTTACATGGGATGGCCATTCGGTTATGTGCTTTCACACACAAGGGGCTTCTCAAATTCGGTTTTCACACTTACATGCCTGTTGAAGTGCTCCATGTAACATCCTAAAATTGGGGTTATTTATGATTGAATTATTTTTTCTTGTGATTATATTGCTGTGATATTAATTATGGTGTAGTAAGGCTTAATTAGGGGTCTTGAGTAGGCTCGGAATAGTGGGAAAAAAATTTTATAAGCTTTAAAGGTAGGGAGCCTTAGCAAGTAGGGGTTACAAGGTTAAAAGAGGGAACTTTTGACACAGAAATGGCCTTGGAAAAGTGGCAAAAGGAAGGCCACTTAAGAGTTGGAGTTGACGCCACAGGGAGAGCAAGGGGGAGCTTGTGTTCGAGTCGCGGAAATCCCCTTTTTGATCTTAATTGGGACGGCATAGGGGGAGAGATTTTCTCTCTTCAAACTCCTTTTGATAATAAGGATTTAACTAGATATTATGTGAATAATCTAAAAGGTGGCAAGAGAAAAAGTAGGCATGTGTTAATTCAAATTCTTTTTGAATTATTTCAAATTAGTGGCCAAGAGAGAAACAAGGAGTTGGCCGAAATTTGAACTCCTCATGAGAGGAGTGGACGGCAAGTATAGGGGGGATAGTGCCGAATTTTTCTTAGTCTTTCCTTTCTAATTTTCGGCTAGTCTTCATCTCTTTTGTTTTTTTTCATTCTCTCTCAAACCGAAGACACCATTGCCATCTACCTCTCTTATTTCTTTTTGACCCTTAGCCGAAACACCTACTCTCTTTCCCTCTCTTTTTCTTTTCTTTTCTTCTCAAAACCGAATCCCTATCTCCCTTTTCTCACTATTTTCTTTTCACTTTAGCCGAATTCTTTTCTCCTTATTTTGTGAAGTCTTGGCCGAATATCAAGCAAGGGTAATCCCTTTTTAGTTTTTCCCAATCGGTCATAGAAGAAGGTAAGTATGCCGAAACTCTTCTCCCACATTCTTTTCTCTGTCGACTATCAACAAGGGTAAGAGCCGATTTCGGCATTGGATTGCAAGTATGAATCACCTGATTTGGAATCGGTTGTTGTAGGGCCTTTGAGGTGTTGATCTAGTGAAGCCGTCACCTTCGAGTAGTTGGTTGGTAAGTAGTGGTAAGGATGTGTTAATAGTTTAATCTCTTTAGTATTATAAGCCGAAGGCTATTAAGTGGCTACTAATGGTTGCCGATTGTAGGGTGGAAGCAGAGGTGTAAAAAGTGTACTAAGATTAGTACCGAAGGTATTAGGTAAGGTTTTTGGGTTCAATAATTAACCCTTTGGATATTGTGGTTTGGCCGAATGGCCAAGGACACTAAACCTTTGAGTTTGGCCAAATATAGGGATAAGAGAGCAGGAGGTGGCCGATTGACTCTTTGGGATTTGGAGTTAGCATTTGAATCAGGTGTGTACATACACACTTTATAGCTAGTTAATGTGCTAAGTATTTTGTGCATGCTAAATCTGATTTGTGTAGATATGGGATTTAATACCATAAAAGGTATGAGCAAGGACCCAGGTAAGTCCTTGTTGTTATGATGCTTTTGGGAAGCATGACATATTTGGTATATGTGGTTATAGCTAATGGTAAACTCTATGTATGATGCTAAATAAATCTATTAGCATGATTTCTGTATATGCATGTAGTTGATTGATGTGGGTTGATGAGAGGAGGGAGCAGTGATATTCGTGTCGACAGACACCAGTGGTTTGGTACCACATTGTGACTACGGTCACCAGAGGTTTGGCACCTCCAGAGGTTTGGCACCTCATAGCGTCTCGTCCCAGTGGTTTGGTACCACAGTGGGTTGGCCCCACGGTTTATATTATGGGATTGACGCCAGTGATTTGGTATCACACGATGGGTTGGCCCCATAATTTGATTTGTGACTTCGGGTCACCAGTGGTTTGGCACCACCAGTGGTTTGGCACCACAATATGACGGATTTTGTGACTTTACGTCACTAGTGGTTTGGCACCACCAGTGGTTTGGTACCACATGGGGTAGAGAAAGGTGTTTGGATGGCTAGGTTGGGTGCATGATTTAGTGCATGTTAATTTGTTATAAATTGTGTGTGATTGTTGCACTAAATTGGGGAAGGGTTACACATTAAGTCTTGGCGACTCACCTTCTCCTTTAACATTTTTCAGGTGACTCGTAGATGGCGATTAAGGAGCCGGTTGGACTCGAGGTGGCCATGCAGTGGAATTTGAATTTAATGAACTTGGATTTTAGTTATATTATTTTTATTGTTGGTTTTGTTTTAATCGAGTTGTAATAAGGCCTCCTAGGATTATTTTTATTATCTTTACATGTTTGAATATTTTGTTTAAACTATTTAATAATATTAAAATGGGTGCACATGTTTTCTCAAATCAAACGCAAAAATGTTTTAAAGTGCCATCGGGTACATTTGAAACCTGTAACAACTTGACTTAATGAATATTTTTAAAGTAAACCAAGTATGGTTTTAGGAAGATAATTGAAAATGGAGATGTTGTCATCAAAACTCAAATCGGCTAAAGGGATTTTCAAAATGGTTTCTCTGTGACATACCAAATTCGGTCGTAATGTTTGGGCCGGGTTTGGGGTGTTTCAAAATTGGTATCAGAGCCCAGTTCAAAGCTCGGCTGTGGGGGCCCAAGGCCCAAAATGTTTTGGTAGGCCTTTTTGAAATATTTTTGGTTTTGAACAGCATGGCCCGAGTCTCCGGCACCCATCCGCCCAGGTAAGTACTTCCGACTTTTGTATGAATTATTACTGGTAGAAGGGTAGGTATGGGACGTAGATAGCATGATAAACTTTAGGACTAGTTTACCCCAACAGAATACATAAGACTTTAAATGCTTAAGTAAATAAACCTACGATCAAGTCGCCGAGTTAGGGTGTGGTAACCCCTGTGCGCATGTCTAGGATTGGATCCGGAAGAGCTTGGTATTTCAGCAGTCCTTGTGACTCACCTCCTCTTCGTGGGATTCCTACCTGGTGCGTAGCTTCGGTTCACCCTAACCAAGAAGGACTCGGTCATAGGCCAAACACAATAAATAATACTCTGACTTTGGAAATTACAAAAATACCCCTGTAGGAAAAAGATGAAACTACCCCTGGGATGAGTGAATAAGTATGAAAGATATTAGGGAATGGATTTGCTCTTCTGTGTAAACTAGGATAGAGGACTTAAACCTTTTGATTGATCGAAAGAATTCCTACTAAACTCTCTTTATAAAATTTCTTCGCGGATAACAAAGTGGAACAAGCACTAATCCATAAAAATTTCTTAATCAGATTAAAGCGCGATAGTTAGAATGAGCTCTAGAGGACGTGGCAGTCGTGGACGCGGTAGGGGCAGGATGACCGTGTCAGAACCCGTTAGGTCGGGTCAAGGGTCGAAGAATGAGGTACCACCGCCACCACCACCCCCAACTTTTGGAGCTGAGGAGCAGGATCAGACTGGTGGTGAGGCAGTATCGCAAGCTGTGTTGCGAGTCCTTGAGATGGTGGCTGGAGCTAGTGGAGGAATGGGAGCTCGAAAATCTATTCCCGAGCGACTCCGATCCAACGGAGCTGAGGTATTCCGGGGTGTGTCGGGAGTGGCACCCAGTGCGGCGGAATATTGGTTAGAATCGACTGAAAGGATCATGGACGATCTCGATCTGACGAGTGAGGAGAAGCTGAAAGGAGCGGTGTTGCTTCTAAAGGATGAGTCATATCAGTGGTGGCTCACGGTCCGAGATGGTGCTACGGCAGATGATCTTACTTGGGAGTATTTCAAAGCCGCTTATCAGAAGAAGTATGTGGGCACCAGCTACACTGATGCTCAGAGAAAAGCCTTTCTGGGATTGGTACAAGGAAATAAGTCAGTATCTGAGTATGAAGCAGAGTTCTTAAAGCTGAGTCGATATGCTAGAGGCATCGTGGCTATTGAACATGAACGGTGTGTCCGCTTTGAAGACGGACTTAGGGATGAATTAAGGTTGTTGATTGCTCCACAGCAGGAGCGTGAGTTTGCTGTTCTGGTAGAAAAGGCTAAGGTAGCCGAAGGGGTCAAGGAGTCCGTGAGATAGAACTATGATAAGAATAAGCAGAAAAGAGGCTTTGGGTCGTCTAGATCGAGTAGTAATGCGCAGAAGAGGGCTAGGCAGAGTGGGCCGAATCAGACAGGGAGGCCCATGGCTGCTAATCAGAGACCGACTCAGTGTAATCGCTGTGGGAAATCACATTGGGGAGGTTGTTGGACCGGTGATAAGGGATGTTTTGAATGTGGATCATTGGATCACCGTGTAAGGGACTGTCCTCGGAAGTTAGCTAAGAATCAGCCAGAGGGTCAGAATCGTGCTCAGGTTAGAAATGTAGGACCACCACAGAGGGGTCATGGTAATGGTAGAGGAGGTAATGGTTCTAATCAAGGTCTCCTGGAAGAGGGGCAGGCAACACAGAGGCAAGGCAGCCTGGTTTAGTCTACGCAGCAAGGCGTCCGAGAGGGAGACGCATCGACGTCATAACGATGCACGCTCCTAATTTTTGGTCTTCCATATGTTGCATTAATTGATGTGGGTTCGACGCATTCATACGTTGCTAGTAGTGTGGTAGAGACTATGAACTTAGACTTTGAGACTGCTTCTAGGGAGATGACAGTAATTAGCCCTCTAGGTCACCCTGTAGTTGTGAACAAGCTATATAGAGATGTACCCCTAGAACTCCAAGGGGTAGTATTTTTGGCTGATCTGATGGAACTATCGTTTGGGGAGTTCGATTTGATTCTTGGAATGGACTGGTTGGTTAAGTATCAAGCAAGGTTGGACTGCGCTGTTAAGCGCATGGTTCTGAAGATGGCTGAGGGTGATGAAGTGGTCATGATAGGCAATAGAAGAGATTACCTATCTAACGTGGTATCTGCTTTGAAGGCTGAGAAAATGGTCAAGAAGGGTTATGAGGCGTTTTTGGTTCGAATTTGTGCCTTGGAGGCTAAGGAGTCAACAGTTGAGAAGGTCCGAACAGTAGGGGAATTCACTGATGTGTTTCCAGAAGAACTTCCGGGTCTGCCTCCAGATCGGGAAGTTGATTTCGGTATAGGCTTGTTACCCGAGCGGCACACTGTGTCTATAGCACCGCATCCGAATGGCACCAAAGGAGTTGGTGGAGTGAAGGCTCAAATTCAGGAGCTCTTGGATAGAGGGTTTATTCGACCAGGCATATCTCCGTGGGGAGCACCTGTGTTGTTTGTCAAGAAAAAGGACGGTTCGATGCGGATGTGTATAGACTACCGCCAGTTAAATAAGTTAACGATCAAAAACAAGTATCCTTTACCCCGAATCGATGACTTGTTTGACCAACTGAAAGGTGCATCGCTGTTTTCGAAGATAGATCTTAGGTCAGGTTATCATCAACTTAAGGTGAAGGAGGTTGATGTCCACAAGGCGGCGGCATTCGTACTCGGTATGGGCATTACGAGTTTCTAGTGATGCCGTTTGGGTTGACCAACGTGGCGGCAGCATTCATGGACTTAATGAATAGGGTGTTTCAACAGTACTTGGATCAATTTGTCATGGTGTTTATAGACGACATATTGGTTTACTCAAAGACGGAGGAGGAGCATGACAGGCATTTGCGTATAGTTCTACAAGTATTGAGGAGAGAAGCGGTTATATGCCAAATTCGATGAAGTGCGAATTTTGGCTTAGGGAGGTGGCTTTCTTAGGTCACGAGTGTCGGTGAAGGATTAGAGTGGACCCTCGTAAGGTTGAGCGGTGTTGGATTGGAAACCGCCTAGGTCGGTGGCGAAAATCGAAGCTTTGCTGGTGCCGCAGGTACTATCGAAGGTTTGTAGAAGGGTTCTCTTTAATCGCAGCGCCGTTGACTAAGTTATTAAGAAAATGAGTCCCATTTGTTTGGTCGGAGAAACAGCAAGAAAGTTTTGATAAGCTAAGGAAGATTCTGACGGAAGCTCCAGTTCTGGTACAGCCTGAGGCAGGAAAATTGTTCACGGTTTATTGCGATGCATCCCATACTAGTTTAAGATGTGTGTTGATGCAGGAAGGGAAGGTAGTGGCCTATGCATCCCGTCAGTTAAGACCGCATGAGGTTAACTATCCGACTCATGACTTAGAGTTAGCAGCAGTGGTCTTTGCTCTAAAGATATGGAGACATTACTTGTATGGGGAGAAGTCGATAGTCTACATGGATCACAAAAGTCTGAGGTATCTTTTGACCCAGAAAGATTTAAACTTGAGACAGCGTCGATGGATTGAGCTGTTGAAGGACTACGACTGTTCAATTGAATACCATCCGGGCAAGGCTAACGTGGTGGCTGACGCGTTGAGCCGGAAGGTCATGACGGACTTAAGAGCAATGTTTGCTCACCTCAGTCTATATGACGATGGAAGTCTGTTGGCAGAGCTACAAATTAAGCCAACTTGGATTGAGGAGATTAAGGAAAAGCAATTGGTGGATGATAGTTTGAATGCAAAGAGGTTGCAAGTTCAAGATAGTGGGTTAGAAGGGTATAGTTTGACCGGTGATGGTGTACTATGTTTTCAAGGACGAGCATGTATGCCGAAGGATGTGGAGTTGAGACAAAGAATTCTCCAAGATGCACATAGCAGCCCATACGCTATGCATCCTGGAGGAAGCAAGATGTATGAGGATTTGCGGAAGCAGTTTTGGTGGCCAGGGTTGAAGTGCGAGGTAACCGAGTTTGTGGGAAGGTGTCTGACGTGTCAAGCGAGTTAAAGTGAACATCGGTTGCCATCGTGGTTACTTCAACCGGTGAAGATCCTCGGTGGAAATGGGAAAGGATCACTATGGATTTTGTCGATGGGCTACCCCTCACGCCCGAAGAAGGACGCGATTTGGGTGATTATGGACCGTCTGACTAAATCAGCTCACTTCATCCCGGTGAGAGTGGATTACTCACTTCAGAAGCTAGCTAAGCTGTATGTGTCAGAGATAGTGAGGTTGCATGGAGTGCCAGTATCAATCATCTCGGATAGGGATCCCAGATTTACGTCAAGGTTCTGGAAAGCGTTGCATCAAGCTTTGGGTACACGATTGGATTTCAGTACAGCTTTCCATCCACAGTCTGATGGGCAATCGGAAAGGGTCATTCAGATTTTAGAGGATATGCTGAGAGGTTGTGTTTTGGATTTCCGTGGTAGTTGGGAGGAGTACCTACCGTTAGCAGAATTTGCCTATAACAATAGTTATCAATCGAGTATCCAGATGGCACCATATGAAGCACTGTATGGACGAAAGTGCCGTACTCCGACATGTTGGACGGAGTTAGGTGAACGACAAGTTTTGGGTCCAAAGTTAGTGATAGAAACGGAAGATAAGGTTAAGGTAATTCGAGCTCGTCTCAAGGAAGCGTCAGATAGACAGAAGTCTTATGCTGATCTTAAGCGTAAGGAAATGGAGTATGCGGTAGGAGATAAAGTATTCCTGAAAGTGTCACCTTGGAAGAAGGTATTGAGATTTGGGCGAAAAGGGAAGCTAAGCCCAAGGTTCATCGGGCCATATGCAGTAGTAAAGCGAGTGGGACCGGTAGCTTATCAGCTCGAGCTGCCGGCAGAGTTGAGTCAGATTCATGACGTCTTTCATGTGTCGATGCTGAGACGGTATCGGTCAGATCCATCACACGTTGTGCCTGTGGCAGAGATTGAGGTAAACTCGGACTTATCTTTCGAGGAAGAACCAGTTCAGATCCTAGATCGAGATGTCAAAGTTCTACGAAGGAAATCAGTACCTTTGGTGAAAGTGCTATGGCGAAACCATGGTGCAGAGGAAGCTACGTGGGAACCCGAGGATGTGATGGGGCAGCAATACCCCCACCTCTTCTGATCAGGTAATTTCGAGGACGAAATTATTCTAAGGGGGTAGAACTGTAACATCCTAAAATTGGGGTTATTTGTGATTGAATTATTTTTTCTTGTGATTGTATTGCTGTGATATTAATTGTGGTGTAGTAAGGCTTAATTAGGGGTCTTGAGTAGGCTCGGAATAGTGGGAAAATATTTTTATAAGCTTTAAAGGTAGGGAGCCTTAGCAAGTAGGAAGGTTAAAAGAGGGAACTTTTGACACAGAAATGGCCTTGGAAAAGTGGCAAAAGGAAGGCCACTTAAGAGTTGGAGTTGACGCCACAGGGAGAGCAAGGGGGAGCTTGTGTTCGAGTAGTGGAAATCCCCTTTTTGCTCTTAATTGGGACGGCATAGGGGGAGAGATTTTCTCTCTTCAAACTCTTTTTGATAATAAGGATTTAACTAGATATTATGTGAATAATCTAAAAGGTGGCAAGAGAAAAAGTAGGCATGTGTTAATTCAAATTCTTTTTGAATTATTTCAAATTAGTGGCCAAGAGAGAAACAAGGAGTTGGCCGAAATTTGAACTCCTCATGAGAGGAGTGGACGGCAAGTATAGGGGGGATAGTGCCGAATTTTTCTTAGTCTTTCCTTTCTAATTTTCGGCTAGTCTTCATCTCTTTTGTTTTTTTTCATTCTCTCTCAAACCGAAAACACCATTGCCATCTACCTCTCTTATTTCCTTTTGACCCTTAGCCGAAACACCTACTCTCTTTCCCTCTCTTTTTCTTTTCTTTTCTTCTCAAAACCGAATCCCTATCTCCCTTTTCTCACTATTTTCTTTTCACTTTAGCCGAATTCTTTTCTCCTTATTTTGTGAAGTCTTGGCCGAATATCAAGCAAGGGTAATCCCTTTTTAGTTTTTCCCAATCGGTCATAGAAGAAGGTAAGTATGCCGAAACTCTTCTCCCACATTCTTTTCTCTGTCGACTATCAATAAGGGTAAGAGCCGATTTCGGCATTGGATTGCAAGTATGAATCACCTGATTTGGAATCGGTTGTTGTAGGGCCTTCGAGGTGTTGATCTAGTGAAGCCGTCACCTTCGAGTAGTTGGTTGGTAAGTAGTGGTAAGGATGTGTTAATAGTTTAATCTCTTTAGTATTATAAGCCGAAGGCTATTAAGTGGCTACTAATGGTTGCCGATTGTAGGGTGGAAGCAGAGGTGTAAAAAGTGTACTAAGATTAGTACCGAAGGTATTAGGTAAGGTTTTTGGGTTCAATAATTAACCCTTTGGATATTGTGGTTTGGCCAAATGGCCAAGGACACTAAACCTTTGAGTTTGGCCGAATATAGGGATAAGAGAGCAGGAGGTGGCCGATTGACTCTTTGGGATTTGGAGTTAGCATTTGAATCAGGTGTGTACATACACACTTTATAGCTAGTTAATGTGCTAAGTATTTTGTGCATGCTAAATCTGATTTGTGTAGATATGGGATTTAATACCATAAAAGGTATGAGCAAGGACCCAGGTAAGTCCTTGTTGTTATGATGCTTTTGGGAAGCATGACATATTTGGTATATGTGGTTATAGCTAATGGTAAACTCTATGTATGTTGCTAAATAAATCTATTAGCATGATTTCTGTATATGCATGTAGTTGATTGATGTGGGTTGATGAGAGGAGGGAGCAGTGATATTCGTGTCGACCGACACCAGTGGTTTGGTACCACATTGTGACTACGGTCACCAGAGGTTTGGCACCTCTAGAGGTTTGGCACCTCATAGCGTCTCATCCCAGTGGTTTGGTACCACAGTGGGTTGGCCCCACGGTTTATATTATGGGATTGACGCCAGTGATTTGGTATCACACGATGGGTTGGCCCCATCATTTGATTTGTGACTTCGGGTCACCAGTGGTTTGGCACCACCAATGGTTTGGCACCACAATATGACGGATTTTGTGACTTTACGTCACCAGTGGTTTGGCACCACCAGTGGTTTGGTACCACATGGGGTAGAGAAAGGTGTTTGGATGGCTAGGTTGGGTGCATGATTTAGTGCATGTTAATTTGTTATAAATTGTGTGTGATTGTTGCACTAAATTGGGGAAGGGTTACACATTGAGTCTTGGTGACTCACCTTCTCCTTTAATATTTTTCAGGTGACTCGTAGATGGCGATTAAGGAGCCGGTTGGACTCGAGGTGGCCATGCAGTGGAATTTGAATTTAATGAACTTGGATTTTAGTTATATTATTTTTATTGTTGGTTTTGTTTTAATCGAGTTGTAATAAGGCCTCCTAGGATTATTTTTATTATCTTTACATGTTTGAATATTTTGTTTAAACTATTTAATAATATTAAAATGGGTGCACATGTTTTCTCAAATCAAACGCAAAAATGTTTTAAAGTGCCATCGGGTACATTTGAAACATGTAACAGCTTGACTTAATGAATATTTTTAAAATAAACCAAGTATGGTTTTAGCAAGATAATTGAAAATGGAGATGTTGTCATCGAAACTCAAATCGGCTAAAGTGATTTTCAAAATGGTTTCTCCGTGACATACCAAATTCGGTCGTAATGTTTGGGCCGGGTTTGGGGTGTTACACTCTAAGCTGCCCATTAAGCTCATTGACTCTTCAAATAACCAAGGCAACTCAATTAAAACCTATTAAAACACATTGGCTGAATTTGTCCAGCCATTTTAGCTCACCATCCACTTCATTAAAATCAAGTTACTTGAAGACATCAAAAGGCTATCCATTGGCGTCTCCAAAGCTGAAGGAAGCTTCAAGGAAGCTGCTAAGAAATTTCCAAGAAGTTTTCAGCTCATTTAAGCTGAACTCAAATGTCTATTTAGTTACCTTAATGCCTATTCGGCTAGCCTAGGAATGTAGCTATAAATATGAACCCATTGAGTTATATTTCAGACTTTTTCTACTTGAATGAATTCTGAGTTATTTGTGAGTGTTTCAACTCTTAAATTTCGTTCAAGACTCAGCTTGACTTATCTACTTAGCTAGTGGCGTCAATCTATTTCTTCTTTCTGAACTTATCACTTTCAAAGTGTGGCGTTCATCCCAAATTGATACCTCTGGTTCCTATCTTCTTAGATAGCGGGTCAAGGTTCCATTTTTATTCCTATCTCACCTTAAGAGTCTTATAAGTCTCGGGTCAACACTCTTCTTTAGTGTTGGTTCATTCTTGACCCTTAAGTCCTATTTCCGTCCCATCATCACTACCAGCCTAATTCTTTTGTTTTTATTTGTTAGCCGAACTATCCTTTTTATTTACTTAGCCTTTTGAACCTATTTTGTTAACTCAAGCCTCTACTTAGCCGAATTCACCCTTTTGTTCTTAATAGAATGGTGCTTCTCATTTTAACGATCGGGTAACTACACGACTCGAACACCTCAACGAGGCCGTGGTCGTGTCATTTAGTATCAGAGCTGGTTAAAACTAGGAGTACGAGCGTTTTTAGTGATTCTGAAGTAAGTTAAAAAAAAGTGTTTTGAAAGTGTTTAATTGTACCCGATCTATCAAATTCTCTCCTGTTATCATCAACACCATCTCGCCACACTTTATAACCAAACTTAATTTCTTTCAGCCTACCTTGCACCATATCACCTACTACCGTAGCAAACCCCTTTGTAGCCGACCCCTAGTCTAAAAGTAAGTCTAAAAGAGTCTTCTACGAAATCACGTGAGGAGAAATGATTAGAAAAAGGCACGAGTGTAGTGAGAGCATTAGAGAGAAGAAAAAGCCATTAAAGAGTGCAAACACGAGTGGGAGTGCCATCTACTTTTCTTTTCGAGTGAAACGTGAGAATTTGTTGTGAGGTTTATTTTACATGTCTAGAAGTCCTGAACGCAATATGGCAGAAGGAGGAGAACGTCAACCGATAAGAAACGTTGCACCCGGAGGAGGTGGAGTACCAGACTTGGCTCAACAAGCCCTTTTTCGAGAGTTCCAACGCATGCTTCAGAATGAGTTGGAATCAATCAACGAGCGCTTGGAACGAGTTGAGGAGAGGGGCCAACGAGAGCAGACTACCCAAGGTCTATGAAGAGATCGAGGCCGCCCAAAAATCAACCAAGATGACCTCTATGACCCAAGTGATGCCGAGAGTGACCAAGGGTCAAACCAAAGTGAAAGGTGGAGAGGTCCAAGGAATCGAGGCTTTAGAGAACGAGGGCGAGTGGACGATGACTTGAAAAATATTAAGCTCTCCATTTCACCCTTTCAAGGCAAATCTGATCCGGAAGCTTACTTAGAATGGGAGAAGAAGATTGAATTGGTTTTTGAATGCTATAACTATTTCGAGACCAAGAAGGTAAAGTTGACAGCAATTGAGTTTTCTAACTATGCCATGATTTGGTGGGACCAACTCACCACAAGTCAGAGAAGAAATGGAGAATAGCCAATATCTACTTGGGCCGAGATGAAGGCGGTGATGCGAAGGCGATTTATTCTATCTTACTACCACCGGAAACTCTACTAAAAACTCCAAAGCCTTACCTAAGGTACGAGGAGTGTTGAAGACTACTTCAAAGAGATGGAAATTATAATGATCTGTGCGGATGTCCAAGAAGACCGTGAGGCAACAATGGCACGTTTCCTAGCTGGTCTCAACTGAGACATTGCAAACATCGTGGGGCTTCAACACTATGTTGAAGTCGTGGACATGGTGCACATGGCCATCAAGGTGGAAAAACAACTCAAGCGAAAAGGCACCGTTCGAGGCTATTCCACCACGAGCACATCAAAATGGGGCCAAAGCACTAGCAAAAACAATCCACAGAGTCGTGCCAAGGAGCAAATGGTGCCAGCCAAGACAAGCAAGCCTATTGGCGACAGTAGCAAAGTCAAGGCAACCAAGACATTTTCCAATCGAACGAGGGACACCAAGTGTTTCAAGTGCCTCGGGAGAGGGCATATCGCCAGCCAATGTCCCAACCGTAGCAATATGGTGGTACGTACGGACGAAGAAATTGAACCGGAAGAGAAAGATGAAAATGACCACGATGCTGTTACTGATGAAGAGGAGGAGTTGGAAGATGCTGTTGTTGGTGAACTCCTTGTCATCAAAAGGAGTCTAAGTCTCCAAGGTGTGGAAAACGAGCAGCAAAGAGAGAATATTTTCCATACTCGGTGTCAATTCCAAGGAAAGGTTTGTTGCGTGATTATCGATGGTGGGAGTTGCACTAATGTGGCTAGCACTCTCATGGTGGAAAAATTGGGGCTACCGACCACCAAGCACCCCAGCCTTTACAAACTCCAATGGCTCAACAATGGAGGTGAGCTAAAGGTGACCAAACAAGTGCTTGTGACGTTTACTACTGGAAAGTACTCGGATGAAGTGTTGTGTAATGTTGTGCCAATGCACGTAGGGTATTTGTTGCTCGAACGTCCTTGGCAATTCGATAGACGAGTCATCCATGACAGGTATACCAATAGGTATACTTTCAAGCATTTTGGCAAGACCGTGACCTTAGCACCATTAACACCGAAATAAGTTTACGAGGACCAAGTGAAGTTGAAAAATTATGTTTAACAATCGAGAGAAAAAAAAAGAGTGAGAGTGCGAAAGAAAATAAAAACGAGAAAAATAAAGGAAAAATAAAAAAAAGAGTGAAAATATTGTGAGAAAAGAAAGAGATGAAAAAGAAAAAGAGTGTGAGAAATTGAATGTATTTGCAAAAGGAAGTGATGTTCGAAAGGCCTTCTTGATGAGACAACCGGTCCTTGTGCTTATGTACAAGGAAAATTTGTTTAATACTAACGACTTAACCAGAAATCTCCCTTCTTCTATTGTGTCTCTTTTACAGGATTTCCAAGACGTTTTTCCGGAAGACATCCCGAGTGGGTTGCCACCCATTGGTGGGATCAAGCACCAAATCAATTTTGTGCCCGGAGCCGTTATTCCAAATTGACTAGCATACTGGACTAATCCCGAAGATACAAAAGAACTTCAATGAAAAGTCAATGAACTTATGGAAAAAGGCTACATCCGAGAGAGCCTTAGCCCATGCGTCGTGCCAGTTTTGTTGGTGCCAAAGAAGGACGGGACTTGGCGCATGTGTGTCGACTGCTGCGCTGTAAACAAAATCACCATCAAGTATAGGCATCCAATACCACGCCTAGATGACATGCTCGATGAGTTACGTGGTGCCAAGTTATTTTCAAAAATCGATCCCAATACTTCATTTAAAATGAAGCATAGATTGTATGAATGGTTGGTCATGCCATTTGGCCTAACCAACGCCCCTAGTACTTTTATGAGACTTATGAACTATGTGTTGCGATTGTTTATTGGTAAGTTTTGTGTTGTGTACTTTGATGATATTCTTATTTATAGCAAGTCGTTGGATGAGCATGTAATGCATCTTAAGTCTATTTTGGAGGTTCTGCGAAAGGAGACCTTATATGCCAAGCTTAAAAAGTGCACGTTCTGTTCTGACAAAGTTTTTTTCCTAGGTTTTGTGGTCAGCTCAGAAGGACTCGAGGTGGACCAAGAGAAGATTAAAGCAATTCAAAAGTGGCCGATACCAACAAATATCAGCCAAGTGAGAAGCTTCCATGGCCTAGTGAGCTTCTATAGGCGCTTCGTGCCCAACTTTAGCACCGTGGTTGTTCCTTTGACTAGTGTCATCAAGAAGAACTCAACCTTTCATTGGGACGAAGAGTAAGAAAAATCTTTTAATGTTCTTAAAGATTACTATTAAATATTGTCTTACTAAAGCTCCTTTACTTGCACTACCTGATTTTTCTAAAACCTTTGAAATTGAATGTGATGCATCAGGTGTGGGAATCGGGGCTGTGTTAACTCAAGATGGAAGGCCTATCACTTACTTTAGTGAAAAGTTGAACGGAGCCACACTAAACTACCCCATCTACGACAAAGAGATGTATGCTCTCATTCGAGCTCTCGAGATTTGGCAGCATTATCTGTGGTCGAAAGTGTTCGTGATTCACTCTGATCACGAGGCATTAAAACACATCAAAGACCATCACAAGTTGAACAAACGGCATGCCAAATGGGTAGAATACTTAGAATCATTTCCTTATGTCATCAAATATAAAAAAAGGTACAGATAATATAGTGGCTGATGCAATATCGAGAAGGTATACACTTTTGTCATATTTAGACTCTAAATTTCTTGGTTTTACATTCTTGAAAGACTTATATGCTTCTAATTATGACTTTGGTGAAATGTTTGCTGCTTGTTAAAATGTGGCTGTTGATAAGTTCTATAGGTACGAAGGCTTCCTCTTTAGGGAAGGTAAGTTGTGTATCCTGCAAAGTTCCATTCGGGACTTACTAGTTAACGAGGCACATAGCAAGGGCCTCATGGGCCACTTTGGCGTGGGAAAAACATTGGCGATGCTCCAAGAGAATTTTTATTAGCCTAGAATGAAACGGGATGTTGAACGAGTTTGTAAACGATGTGTGACATGCAAGAAGGCCAAATCCAAGATTAAGCCACATGGGCTGTACACGCCACTTCCTATACCCGTAGCGTCTTGGATGGACCTATCCATGGACTTTGTCCTTGGATTTCCTAGAACTAAAACGGGGAAGGACTCTATTTATGTTGTTGTTGATCGATTTTCAAAAATGTCTCATTTTATAGCATGTACAAAAATTGATGATGCTGTTCATATTGCTAATCTTTTCTTTAGGGAAATTGTTCGACTACATGGCATCCCGAGAACAATCGTGTCTGATTGAGACACAAAGTTTTTAAGTCATTTTTGGAGATCGTTGTGGGGGAAGCTCGAGACCAAGTTGCTGTTTTCAACAACTTGTCACCCCCTAACAGATAGCCAAACGGAGGTGGTCAATCGTGTGCTATCCACATTGTTGCGAGCCATCATTTGGAAAAATTTGAAGTCGTGGGAGGAGTGTTTGCCGCATATCGAATTTGCATATAATCGATCCGTTCACTCGGCAACTAAATACTCTCCTTTTCAAATAGTTTATGGATTTAATCCTTTACCGAGTGCCTTTACCAAATGCTCAACTTATTCATGCAGATGCTAGGAAAAAGGCCGAGTATGTGAAGGAGTTGCATCAAAAGTTATGGGCAGACATTGAAGTAAGGACCGAGAGTTATATGTAAAAGGAAAACAAGGGCCGAAAAAGAGTTGTGTTCGAACCCGGCAGTTGGGTTTAGGTTCACATGAGAAAGGAACGATTCCCAGCCTAACGAAGGTCCAAGCTATTACCGCGTGCAGATGGTCACTTCCAAGTTTTGGAACGGATCAATGAAAATTCCAATCGACTCGACCTACTAGGTGAGTATAATATAAGTGAGAGATTTAATGTGTCTGACTTATCTCCCTTTGATGCAGGTTCTGATTTGAGGACAAATTGCTTTGAAGAGGGGGGATGATACCGCCACGCCCCGAGTCATACCTAGCTCGAGCTAGGAGCCTTTGGAGCTGCCTCAAGGTCCTATCACCCGAGCATGAGCCAAGCACTTCAAAGAGGCTATCTCAGCCTTAGTAGAACAAGTGTGGGGCGAGACCTTAGCTGGACACATCGAGGAAGCTTGGGCCAGCCTTACGAGTTCACCTTTCAATCTTTTGTAAGCTGAACTAAGCTCAAATTTAGCTCCATGAGTTTGATTCAGCTCAATTGAGCTCATATCTATTTTTTTAGTTCATGCGATTTACCTTGCTGGAATAAACATAGTTGTTTAATTAAGTTGGTTAATTTAGTTTCAGCTCATAAATATGTCTTAATTTGAACTTATTAATTTAGTATTAAATGTGTCTTATTTTAATATATGTTTTAAATGTGTCTTAGCTTAAATACATGCTATTAATATGTCTTAGCTTAAAACATGCTTTTAATGTTTCCTAGCTGCTGCCGAATTAATGTGTCATAAGCTAAATTAATTTGTTGAATTAAATGGTACAGCTACATACATGGGACGGCTTGAATGCAAGTGAGCTGATGGTTTAGCTCTTCCAAGCATCCCTTCGTGAACACCGAGGGCCAAGTGAGCTGAAGTTTTCTTTCTCCCAAGCTGACCGTCTAGTTCTCCAAAGCAACTTTGAAAGCTTTCACATTGCTGGAAATTCTTTTCAAATGGGATGGCCATTCGGTTATGTGCTTTCACACACAATGGGCTTCTCAAATTTGGTTTTCACACTTACATGACTGTTGAAGTGCTCCAAGCTGCCCATTAAGCTCATTGACTCTTCAAATAACCAAGGCAGCTCAATTAAAACCTATTAAAACACAATGGCCAAATTTGTCCAGCCATTTCAGCTCACCATCCACTTCATTAAAATAAAGTTACTTGAAGACATCAAAAGGCTGTCCATTGGCGTCTCTAAAGCTGAAGGAAGCTTCAACGAAGATGCTAAGAAATTTCCAAGAAGTTTTCAGCTCATTTAAGCTAAACTCAAATGTTTATTTAGTTACCTTAATGCCTATTCGGCTAGCCTAGGAATGTAGCTATAAATATGAACCAATTGATTGTATTTCAGGCTTTTGCTACTTGAATGAATTCTGAGTTATTTGTGAGTATTTCAACTCTCAAATTTCGTTCAAGACTTATCTTGACTTATCTACTTAGCTAGTGGCGTCAATCTGTTTCTTCTTTCCGAACTTATCACTTTCAAAGTGTGGCGTTCATCCCAAATTGATACCTCTGGTTCCTATCTTCTTAGATAGCGGGTCAAGGTCCCATTTTTATTCCCAGTGTTGGTTCATTCTTGACCCTTAAGTCCTATTTTCATCCCATCATCACTATCAGCCTAATTCCTTTGTTTTTATTTGTTAGCCAAACTACCCTTTTTATTTACTTAGCCGTTTGAACCTATTTTGTTAACTCAAGCCTCTACTTAGCCGAATTCACCCTTTTGTTCTTAATAGAACGGTGCTTCTCATTTTAACGATCGGGCAACTA
This sequence comes from Gossypium sturtianum, assembly GCA_025698515.1. NCBI lineage: Eukaryota > Viridiplantae > Streptophyta > Magnoliopsida > Malvales > Malvaceae > Gossypium > Gossypium sturtianum. The sequence continues at coordinate 89,112,577 of CM046949.1, read as the reverse complement.
CACGACTCAAAAACCTCAACGAGGCTGTGGTCGTATCAGTGCCTTACCATAATATGTTACTCCTACGTTCCAAGGTATAGTAAAACATCCAGGATCCTTCAACTTCGGGGGTAATTTGTCTTGAAGATATGCATTGCATTCCTTCGTCAAAGCTACCGTCTCAAATTCTCCAAGTCTTCGTTTCTTAGACAGGATATCCTTCATGAATTTGTCGTAATTCGGCAATTGTTCAAGTGTGTCTACCAACGAGATGTTGATATGAAGTTTATTGAGTACGTCTAGAAACTTTTTGAACTAGACTTCCTACTTCTGCTTTTAAAGCCTTTGAGGGTAGGGTGGTGGAGGCTTCTTTACTGGAACTGGTTGATTCATCTTCTGTGGCAATTTTGTATCTAACGAAGATGTTAGTTTATCTGAATTAACTGGTTCAAAAGTTACCTTATTAGATTTTGCAGGTTCTGGTTTCGGTGAAACTGGAATTTCAACACTTGGTTGAACTTCCACTTAGTCTTGAGCATCAGCTGGCTCCTCTTCAACTTCGACGGTGTTGGGCTGTAATGTCTTTCTGCTCCTCAATGTCTATGCTTTACAATGCTCCTTCCCCAAATTTATTGGATTCTCCGTACCACTAGGCAAAGCACCTTGTGGACGGTTTCTGAGTTCAGTGGCAAGCTGGCCCATTTAATTTTCCAGGTTTTTCAATGTGGCTGCTTAGCTTTGGATTAAAGCATCATTTTTTGGCTATGTATGCCTTCAACAAGTTTTCTAAGCCATTGGAAGTTTCAGCTTGGGGTTGCTTCTGAACTTGTTGGGTAAAAACAGGTGGCTGGGTCACTCTAGGTTGGGCAGAAGTGTTACTGGGTCCAACCCCTTGGTTACACCAAGAAAGGTTAGGGTTGTTTCGCCAAGATGGGTTATAAAAATTAGATTGCAACCCCTGCCTTCCTCAGTTCTGGTTCTAATTACCCATGTAATACACGGATTCTGGGTTTGAAGGACATTCTTCAAACAAATGTCCTTCCCCACAATAAACACTGGCTATATTCTTAAATTGATTGGGTGGCTGAGTTGCAAAACTATTAAACCCATTAGTGGTAAAATTTTTAAGCATTGAGAAAATCGAAGATACCTGAGATGCTAGTGATGTGGGAGCATCCACTTCATGTATTCTAGCAACTCGACTTCCTGGTTCTGCTCGATTGGTTGGCCATTGATAATTGTTGCTGGCAATTCTCTCAATGATTTCATAAGCCTCGTTATAAAGCTTAGAAAAGAGAGCACCATTAGCAGAAGCGTCCACTACCATCCTTGCGTGAGCATTGAAACCATTATAGAACGTCTCAAGTTGGATGCAATGAGGGATTCTGTGATGAGGGCACTTCCATAATAATTATTTGTACCTTTCCCGTGCTTCATACAAGGACTCATCATCCATTTTTTGGAAAGCAATGATCTTGTTCCTTAACTTAGCATTCTTGCTAAGCGGGAAATACTTCATGAGGAATCTTTCTACTAACTCTTGCCATGTGGAAATGGAATTTGGTGGCAATGAGTTCAAACATGCTTAAGCTCTGTCCCTTAGCGAATATGGGAATAGCTTTAATCGTAGTGCATCTTCGGGTACTCCAGCTAACTTGAAAGAATCGCTCACCTCCATAAACAGTCTTAAGTGAAGACGAGGATCTTCGGTAGGCATTCCACTGAATTGGCCCATTGTCTAAAGCATCTAGAACATAACTTACTTTAGGTCAAATTGTTGTGCCTCAATTTCAGGTCTCCTAATACTTAGATTAAGATCATGAAACACTGGCATGGCATACTGTCTTAGAGCTCTATCACTATCATCAACAATAAGGATAGGGTTTTGAGCAGGGTTTGCTCCGTTTCCTTGATTCGGATTTCATAGTTCATCTCTTCGATCCTTCTTGAACTTGCTTGTCTCCTTAATTGTCAAAAGGTTCTCTCAATTTCAAGGTCTATAGGGAGTAAATTGATAATTCTATCAATACACATAAACACCTGAAACAACACAGAAAAATTAATTATGTTAAAATTGAACTAAAAAATAAATAAACCAAAATGCAAAATTCACAAATAATGACTTTTAAAATAATCCTCGTCAATGGTGTCAAAAACTTGGAACGACGGAAATGTGCAAGTGTACACAATCGCAACAAGTAATAAAGTGACAAGTAAATGTCGAGTTATCATACCCACAGGGACTGTGAAAAGAATTATTTATGAATGCAATTAAAAACACTTTGGTGAAGAAAAATATTTTGATTTGAGGAGGTGATTAAAAACTAAGATTTTTAACTAAGTAAAATAAATAAAGAGAAAATAAAAGTTCCAATGCATGATTTCAAAAGATGATTTTAATCAAGATGACATAATTGTGTTAGATTAATTACATTTCTTAACTTAGAATTACTAAACTCATGTTCATGTTGTTATGAATAAATTCACGAAAACTCGGTAATTTTCTAACTTACGAACATACTCACCTACCAAAATCCATTTATCTCTTAACTATATCTCTATGTCAATTCAACCGATTAAACAAATTTTAATAAGAAAATGCATTAATGCACATACATACTTATGAAATTAAAAAAAAAAATCTCTTGTACATATCTCTATGCCAATTCAATCTCATAAGCACATAAAAGATTACATGAGGTAACAATGTATTCCTACCTTGAAACAGTTTAATCACAATAATCTTGCAAGTTATGCAAGGCTAATGTATCGTTAGATACTGCTGCTATTTTAACCCTCAGCTACCTTAGATGACTACACGTGCACTGATTAAGTATCGTGTCAATTAATTAAAATTTCAATCCGTTTAAATAATTAATTCATTATTTACCTTACAATTGTAATGCAATAATAACTTAGTCATGGTTTTCCTTAATCAAACATCTTACCAAGGCCTATAACAACACAAACACAATTTAAATAAATTAAGTGGACAAAATGCAATCAACCTACACAAATTAAATTTAAGCCATATTAATTAAAATAAACATATCAACATCATAATTATTCATGTACATGTTCATAACAACAACAATAAAATTAAAAGGATAAGGAACAAGAATCAAATCCGGCGTTTCTCCGAGGCTTGACTAGTTTGCTCTGCTTCTCCTTCTCTATTTTTTCTTGTTGAACCGAGACTTACGAACACTTGAATGCTGCTCCAAATGGTGGTTGAAGGAATCTTTTTCAAGAGGTGAAATCGGCAAGGGAATAGGGAAGAAAATGAAGAACAACAGAAGGGGATTTGAAGAGAGAAGTGAAAGGATGAGAGGTTTTGAGATGTGTTTCAAATTAGCAGCCAAGGGGGGTTTTTATAGGTTGCGTAGGCTGCTAAAAATAGAAAAAAAATCAGCAGCCATAGAGTCCCCCCATGGCCGGCCACACATGTGGCAAGTTTGAAGGTTTCAAACTTACTATTTTAAAGTAGGGGCAAATCTAGAAAGGCATGAATAGTGGAGGGGTTTGAATGCAAATTCAAGGAGTCTTCAAGGGCTTGTTTTCAAGCCAAATAATCAGCCAAACAAGCTGATTGGGTGAGCATGTGGGACAGTTTTGGGCTGCCCGGTGCTCGGTCGGATCAATTTTCTCGTTTCAGCTCAACTAGGACTATTTTCATAATTAATTAATAATAATTTATTTAACCCAAAGTAATTTGGATTAAAATTAAAATTATTTATATTATGAATTAATATTCATAATTTGGACTGTCTTCGGCTAAAAAATTAATTTGCCTCGATGCTTCAAAAATCGTTTTTCGATTTTGCGCTTCTAGTAGTGTTTGCTGAGCCAATTTTCACCCTTTGTGCAAATCTGTCGAAAATGATTAAAATTAATCAAAATTTATTATAAAATTAATTAAAATTTGACATGTTAATAATTTAAGTATAATTTAATTATTTTATAATTATTATATATTTTTCGATAAGAATTACTACAAAATTGCATGAATTTGAGTTAAATAGGGTATGAAAAAGTGTATATTTTCGTGTTTCCACCAGACACCACTGATCTGGGAAGACAACTAAAAGGAACTAAGTAAACTCAAAGAGGAGACAATGGTGCAAAAGGATGTTCATGTTGGGACAAAGCCAATAGAGGAGTTGATAATTGAATGTAATAATGAATCAAAGACTGAATTTGCCCTCTTGACAACATCGGTTTCATCACAATTGGAGGATAAACAACATCAAGAAATAAGTGAAGAGGTAAGTTTCTCAAACCTACTTCAATCATTTCATGAGATGTTAACCTTTATGAAACCAATATAGGAATTGTCAAAGCCTTCAAACCCTGTAAAAGAAATTTGGAAAAAATGTGAGAATTGCAAAGAGGAAGACCCATTCAACATAGATACATTTTGCAAAATAATAATCTTTATTCAGGCACCTTAAAAATTCAAAAGCTTAGGAAGTTTCACAATATTGACTGAGCTAGGTACTATACATGTCGATAGAGTTTCAAGTGACTTAAAAGTTGTTTTTAATCAGATAACCCTACCTAATAAGAAATTAGAGTTAAGGGAACTAGAAAGCACCCACTTCTTAATAGAATCATACTATAAAGTAGGCAGTCAATTGAGACAAATGTCAAAAGATGAAATAATCAAACAACATAGGTGTAACACCCCAAACCCGGCCTAGAAGTTAGGCCCGAATCTGGTGTGTCACATTGAAGGAAGTTGAAAAGCTAAGCAATTGTTTAGAAAAGTTTTATCGGATTTTTGAACTCCGAGTTCGTTGTTTGTTTGAGAAAAACGCGATTTGCTAAATGACCGTTTAAAAGTTGTTATTATTTTGAAAAACTGTTTTGTTATGAAAGTTGAACTTGCATCGTTGCGTAAACATGATATTTTAGAAAATGATTGCTAATGTTTTAAGAAAACCTTGTATTTTTAAGTTTAACAGTTATAAATGAAAACTTAGAAAAAATAAACCAATGGCCTTATTACAAAATATTAACCCAAAATAAATAATCTTAAAATAAGGTAAAAATCGAAATTATTAAATTTCACGAGTAGTATCTCCGATGTATAGCCACCCCAAGTCCTCCACGGCTCCCAATCCTCTATCGCTGGGAATTACCTGAAACATTTAATAAAAAGAGGGGGTGAGTTTATGAAAACTCAGTATGTACAACCCTCATCGATAAGAACATGCATCACAACAATCCAGCCCGAAGCCCATTACAGTAATGGTGGTAATTGGGCCTTAGCCCAAAATAGCCTCGGTTGAGCCTTAACCCATATCATATGTCACAGCAGATAATGTATGCAATGCGATGCAAACCCAGCCCAACCTAATTTTTCCATCCGCTACACACTACCCATTCCTGCCAAACACACCAGTGGGGATTTCTACAATCGACCCTCACCGCTGCACACCAAGGGTAGCCCGGTTGCGGTACTACCGAACGTTGCAGCAAAGCTGCTTAATCACATACATTGGGCTTAAAGCCTCCGGTGGATCCATACCATACGGCCATGCGATCCTCAAATATTGACACAGAGTTATCAATATATTTATGTTAGGCACATAGCCACGGTAAATATGATTGGCACAAAGCCCATAATTACGGTACAAAGCCTTCGGTATTGGAACAAAGCCCATAATTACGGCACGAAGCCCATATTAATGGCACACAGCCCTCGGTAACATTATCGGTGCAGCATGGCTGCTCGGTGGCTAAAAAGCCTGCGGTGGATCTATACCATACGGCCATGCGATCCTCAAATCTTCCTCCGTACCATAATTCCCACCCATGCAATATGTCGTGTATGTCATGCTCAATCATTTCACGTGTATGCAAAATGGACATGCTCAGTAACAATTATTTAAACATGTAATAAAAGCATATCAGTCATACAACCACAGACAAATTAGACAACTCATTGCACAAGTCGATCATTTACCTACAAGGGCAAATCAGTCATTTTACCCTATAAGGGTATTTCGATAATTCCACCCTACAGGGGTAGTTCGATAATTCTACTCATAACCAATCCATGTAAGCAACGCATCTCAAACATAATCAATCATACAATTAACACATACAACGCTAGTACTACCACGATGGTACAACGATCATTTTGCCGTGTAGGGCTAAAACGATAATTTCGCAAACCGAAGGTATTTTGGTAATTTCACAAACCAGGGGTATTTCGGTAATTTTACAAACCAGGGGTATTTCGACAATTTTGCAAACCAGGGGTATTTCGATAATTTTACAAACTAAGGGTATTTCAGTATTTTTTACACTTAATAGCCTTTCAGACGGCCTACTGTCGCCTCGAGCGACACGGATACCTTTTCTTATTAAAACGGTGCAATTGGGCCTAGGGCCCATTCTCGGCCCAAATGGGCCCACACGCTCGTGTGGCCCATTTAGCCCAAATCTAGCCACAGATATTAGATTCACATAGTCTAGTCCAATTTCTACTACACAGTCATACAATTTATTCATATGGGCCCACAGGCCCATTGGGCCCACCTTGGCCCATCATGGCCCAAGCAGCCTCAACCTATAAGAATACTCATGGTGGCCTCGACTATCGCGTCGAAGCTCCCACACCTACGCTCGCACGCTCGTGTGGCTACCATTGCCATGTGACCGGCTTTTCGGCATTTGCCGCTCTACAGCTAGAGTAGAGAGAAGTACACACCTGATAGGAATCTGATGCTAATCCGCGCTCCGACCACTCCTGTGCCCAAACACCCACCAATGTATCTTAACCCTCCTCATAGACTGGCTCTATATATAGCTAGCTTCTCACCTTTCTTCTTTGTATCTTTCCGATGTGGGATCCCTCCGTTAGCAGAGCTTAAATCCAACTCAAACTCTTGCCGCCCCGAGTTAGCAAAATAAATACTCCCTTGCTTTCCATGAGATTCAAACCCAGGCTCCCTTGTAGCATAATTCACACCGCTAACCACTTGGCCACAAACTCCTCTTGTGTCTAAAATCATGCGCAACTAAATATAACCATATGGAAAAATTCTAGAATCCATTTAAAAAAAGAAACCAAAATGCAAGAGCCAAGACTTGAACCTTGGACCTCCTTCCTTCCTTGTGGCGTCACCCCCTTGTCTCTTATGTGGCGTCAGTTTGCCACTACACCACACACTCCACTTGTGTCATTTTTTCCACATTTTATTATTAAAGCCTACCTACTAACTCCCAGGGTTTTATTCACCTAAAACCAAAATTTCCCTAAAGCCAAAGTTTGAACCCGTGACTTCATAGAAGCCCCCTAACCTTCCAAAATCCCTCAACTACTAGATCCAACTTGCACTAAAGCCGTTCTCTTATTCCCAAAAATTTTAAACGCTCTTACGCCTAAGGCCCATTGGGCCCAATCCTACTAGGCCCAACTTTGGGATGTTACAAATCTACCCTCCTTAAAGAAATTTCGTCCTCGAAATTTCCAGCTATAAACTTGATGCACATCCTAAACTACAACACTACACTCACGCTGCGCACTCTGATTCTAAAACAGTAATACACTTTCTAACTTAAGCTTGGAACCTCTTCACACAACCAAATATCTAATACATAAGCAAATAGATATTTAACACTCATACATAAATTTTTTTCATTCAAACATCACATCCAAAACATACACAGAATAAATACAGTCATTATAGCATATAATAAGTAAGGGGACTTACGAATTTGGTGCCGGAGACTCGGGTACCATACTTCCAATAAAGATACTTTTTTTTAAACCAAATTTCAAATAACTCTAAAAAAAACATTTTCGAACCCATTCCACAGCTGAGTTTTGCAACCCAGGCTCTGATACCATAATTGTAACACCCCAAACCCGACCTAGAAGTTAGGCCCAAATCTGGCGTGTCACATTGAAGGAAGTTGAAAAGCTAAGCAATTGTTTAGAAAAGTTTTATCAGATTTTTGAACTCCGAGTTCGTTGTTTGTTTGAGAAAAATGCGATTTGCTAAATGACCGTTTAAAAGTTGTTATTATTTTGAAAAACTGTTTTGTTATGAAAGTTGAACTTGCATCGTTGCGTAAACATGATATTTTAGAAAAGCGATTGCTAATGTTTTAAGAAAACCCGTATTTATAAGTTTAATGATTATAAATGAAAACTTAGAAAAAATAAACCAATGGCCTTATTACAAAATATTAACCCAAAATAAATAATCTTAAAATGAGGTAAAAATTGAAATTACTAAATTTCACGAGTAGTATCTCCGATGTATCGCCACCCCCGAGTCCTCCACAGCTCCCAATCCTCTATCATTTGGAATTACCTAAAACATTTAATAAAAAGAGGGGTGAGTTTACGAAAACTTCGGTGTGTACAACACTCATCGGTAAGAACATGCATCACAACAATCCGGGCCGAAGCCCATTACAAGATAACGGTGGCAATTGGGCCTTAGCCCAAAATAGCCTCAGTTGAGCCTTAACCCATATCATATGTCACGGCGAGATAATGTATGCAATGCGATGCAAACCCAGCCCAACCTAATTTTTCCATCCGCTACACACCACCCATTCCTACCAAACACACCAGTGGGGATTTCTACAATCGACCCTCACCGCTACACACTAAGGGTAGCCCGGTTGCGGTACTACCGAACGTTGCAACAAAGCTGCTTAATCACATACATTGGGCTTAAAGCCTCCGGTGGATCCATACAATACGGCCATGCGATCCTGGATCCATACCATACGGCCATGCGATCCTCAAATATTAACACAGAGTTATCAATATATATATGTTAGGCACATAGCCACGGTAAATATGATTGGCACAAAGCCATAATAACAGCACAAAGCCTTCGGTATTGGCACAAAGCCCATAATTACGGCACAAAGCCTTTGGTATTGGCACAAAGCCTATAATTACGGTACGAAGCCCATATTAATGGCACACAGCCCTCGGTAACATTATCGGTGCAGCATGGCTACTCGGTGGCTAAAAAGCCTGTGGTGGATCCATACCATACGGCCATGCGATCCTGGATCCATACCATACGGCCATGCGATCCTCAAATCTTCCTCCGTACCATAATTCCCACCCATGCAATATGTCGTGTATGTCATGCTCAATCATTACATGTGTATGCAAAATGGACATGCTTAGTAACAATTATTTAAACATGTAATAAAAGTATACCAGTCATACAACCACAGAAAAATTAGACAACTCATTGCACAAGTCGATCATTTACCTACAAGGGCAAATCAGTCATTTTACCCTATAAGGGTATTTCGGTAATTCCACCCTACAGGGGTAGTTCGGTAATTCTACTCATAACCAATCCATGTAAGCAACACATCTCAAACATAATCAATCATACAATTAACACATACAACACTAGTACTACCACGATGGTACAACGATCATTTTATCGTGTAGGGGTAAAACGGTAATTTCGCAAACCGGGGGTGTTTTGGTAATTTCGCAAACCAGGGGAATTTCGTTAATTTTACAAACCAGGGGTATTTTGGTAATTTTGCAAACCGGGGGTATTTCAGTAATTTTACAAACCAGGGGTATTTCAATATTTTTGCACTTAATGGTCTTTCCGACGGCCTACTGTCACCTCGAGCGACACGGATACCTTTTCTTATTGAAACGGTGCAATTGGGCCTAGGGCCCATTCTCGGCCCAAATGGGCCCACACGCTCGTGTGGCCCATTTAGCCCAAATCTAGCCACAGATATTAGATTCACATAGTCTAGTCTAATTTCTACTACACAGTCATACAATTTATTCATATGGGCCCACGGGCCCATTAGGCCCACCTTGGCCCATCATGGCCCAAGCAGCCTCAACCTACAAGAATACTCATGGTGGCCTCAACTATCGCGTCGAAGCTCCCACACATGCGCTCACATGCTCGTGTGGCTACCATTTCCATGTGACCGGCTTTTCGGCATTTGCCGCTCTACAGCTAGAGTAGAGAGAAGTACACACCTGATAGGAATCTAATGCTAATCCGCGCTCCGGCCACTCCTGTAATATCCAGGATTTTGGGCTTGTGCATTATTGCTTAATTATGTGAAGTAGCATGCCTGTGTGTGTTGTAAATATGTTTTATGAATTTTTAGAACCTTAAGAGTATAGGTGAATGCCTTAGAAAAATATTGAATTTTAAGTTTTAAAGGGGAGCTAAGCCTGAGAGGCCTTAAGAGAAATTGTAGGGGAAATTGGACATAAGATTGGGCTTGGTAAAGTGGCATGGAGGCGCCACTTAGGGGCCTTGGTAGGTGACGCCATAAGCTGAGAGGAAGGGCTTAGGTTCGAGTTGCAGAGGAAGCAAATGGGAGTTTGTTTTTTTTTTGCGTCAAGGGGAAGAGGTGTTGGACGGCAATGGGGCACTGAGTGGATGAGTATAGATCAAGTCAAATTCCTTTTAAAATTTTGGCTAGGGGCAAAGGATAATTGATTGATTATTCAAATTATTTTGAATGGGTAAAGAAGAGAAAAAATGGGAGAAAAAGAAGGAGTTGATAGGGGAAGAGGAGTTGGCCGAATATGGGGCATTGGAGGATGGCATTTTCGGTTTGATGATAGGATAGGTATGCCGAAAATTGATTCTTTTCTCATCTTTTTCATTTGTGCCGAAAATCCTTAGGAATTCAACTTGCTTTCTTTGTTTTCTTCTTCGTTTTCTCTTCAATTGACCACAGCCGAATATTCCTCTCTTAAAAACCCATCATTGCCGATTCTCCCTAAAGCCTCATACTCTTCCTTTTCATTCTTGTTGAAGCCGAATATCCCTAGTGCCCATCAAGAGCCGAATTCCATACTCTTTAGCTATTAATCTCCATAGCCGAATCTTCAAAGAGAGATCTCTTTTCCCGAAGGTGCACCATAGCCGCATATACCTCTCTAGTTTGTAAGTTTTCGGGATTTTCCTTCGTTACGGTTTCTCTCTTCTTTAATTAGTTTCTAACCTGAATCACGTTTCCAAGGCTCGATTGATTTCACTCCTTATTCCTACATAGCCGAATGCTCCTCTATTCCCTTTGAAGCCGATTTGATCATTTAATCAGGAGCCAAAACTCTCTGTTCCAAGCAAGGATATTCAACTAAGTTGGTAAGGGATTCGTGGTATGTAACTTTCCTATCTCTTTCTTTTAGATTAGCCGAAAGTTGGACTCTAATCCCATTAATGTTCTTTGGCGAAACCATGAAGGAGGTTTGGGATTTCTCTTGTAGTCGACTTCAAGAGGAGATCTTGGATTTCAAGATCTAAGGTAAGCGAGTGTGGTTTTAGGCCGAAGGCCATCTATTATGTTCAGTGTTAGAATTGGATCTAACATATGTCTATAGGAATTTCGACATTACCAGGAGCAAGGATTAATTTCAGGATTTGAGATTCGCAAGGTAAGTGGATAAGCATATTCGGCCAAGGCTATATTTAGTGATTATTTGAGTGGCTGATTCTAACTTTGACTGTTTAGGGAGGAGTACAATCCGATTCGATAGACTTTCGGGATTTCAGTGAATTCGTTAAGTAAACCAGGTGTGTACCCCACACTAACTCTTAATAGATTTATGGCATCAATTTAATATATGTGTTTATAATAATGTGAAAAGTGGGCAAAGGTACCATGTGATGGTACAAAGTACTCAGGTAAGTAACCTTAACATTATGTTAATAAATGATATGAATAATATTATGATATGAATATTTGGAATATGGTACATATGTGAATATCGATAAGAATGTGGAATAAGGCATAAGTCATGATATTGCATATTCTGTGTGACATGAGGCATATGGGTTATATGGAAAGGGGAAGTGATCAGTGGTTTATACCACAATATTCGAATGTGGTGACTCATGTCACGAAATTTGAATGTGGTGACTTATGTCACAAAATAATGTCACAGTGGCTATGCCACAAAATTTATAAGAGGCGATGAGCAAGTCGTCTCTCTGACGCGCCGATGATGTGTAGGCGATGGAGGGTCGACTTAGTAGTCCCCACGGTGTGATGGTTGGTACGGGTGATGTGTAGCGGATGGTTATCTAGGTATGGGTTGGGTTTGCATCATTATTTTTATACATTATATATACGTATGATATGATATGATATGCCCGAATCGTTGGGACTTAGTGTTGGTTATACACACTGAGTCTGTTTGACTCACCCAGTTGTGGGATATTTTTGGTGACAATCGAGTAACGGACCGGGTCGGCAGGAGCTTAGTGGTGGCCATGTTCAACTCGGACTTTATTTTAATTATGGACTTTTTATTTCTAAGTATTTTGGATTTATTCGGGTTTTGTTTTAATGTAATAAGGCCATAGCTATAAACTGATTATGCATGCATTTTTATTTATTTTATTATGATACAATTTTTATCAATTTAAAGTTTAAGCAACTTTTCTGAAAAATAAATCTTTAAATGTTTTAACACCTAACACAAATGATTTTCAATTTAAATAGTAAACTCTAAAAACTCGACTTTTTCCTTTAACTTATGGTTTTGAAATATAACAATAAAGTCTTAATAAAGCCTAATCTTCGAGAATAACGATGTTTTCAATTTGAACCCAATCCAAATTTTTTTCTCCTAAATCACCCAAAGTTTTCCAAAGAAACAAACAAGTTTTAACCGTTTTACTCAAGGAACAAACCAGATCCGTCAGGGCTCGTGGGCCAGGTTTGGGGTGTTTCAATTTGGTATCAGAGCCCAGTTTTAAAATCTCGGCCTTGGGTATAAAGCCCACAACGTTTTCAAAAATTGAGCCCAAATAAGTTTTTGTGAAACTTTTTGGAATTGAGCAGGTTTCTCTGGCATGGCACCTGAGTCTTCGACCCGAAGTCCACCAGGTAAGTACCCCTAACCGTTGTGTGAATTAATGTATGATTTGTATATGGGTATAATGGGAACGTAGATTAGTATATTAAGTTATGGAACCCTAGGATTAGCTTACTTCAAAACAGAATTACATAAAACTTTAAGGCCTAATTAAACAAACCTGTGACTGAGTCGCCGAGTTAGGGTGTGGCAACCATTGTGCCCATGTCTAGGATTGGATTCAGGAAGAGCCTGGTATTTAAGTAGTCCTAGTGACTCACCTCCTCTTCACTCGATTCCTACCTGGTGCGTAGTAACGGTTCACCCTAACTAAGAGGACTCATTCACAGGCTAAACTTAATAATTAAAACCCAAAAGGGACCTGCTACATTGTTTTATAAATCTTAGTTTTAAAATCACCAAATTACCCCTTTGATTTGTAAAAACTATTTTAGACCTTAAAAAGAAAATTTTTTGAAATATTCCCGATTTACAAAAAAATTACCCAAATACCCCTGGTTTGAGAAATTACTAAATACCCTTGGTTTATGAAATTACCACACTACCCTCAATTTTCCTAAAATATTCTTACTTTACAAAAATACCAAAAACCCCTATTTTGCAAAACATCAAGATACCCTGGTTTGGAAATTTCCAAAATACCCCTATAGGACAAATTACAAAAATACCCCTGGGATTTAAACGGACAAAAATGTACAAGTGATGAATGTGTGTAGTAGATACCACTGAATGAAGGTGCTTCTTTCTCTGAACTAGAATAGAAGACTTGAAACAAAACTTTGAAATGATCGAAAGAACTACTACTAAACTTCCTTACATAAAACTTGTTCGTGGATAATTAGTGGAACAAAGACTAATGCATAAAACTTTTTAAAACAGATTGAATCGCGATCGTAGACATGAGTTCTAAGGGACGTGGTCGTAATAATATGAGGCGTGGTAGAGCGCAGAATGGCGTATCGAGAACCCGTTAGGTCCGGTCAAGGGTCAGGAATGAGGTACCACCACCACCACCGTTTGCGGCATTGAGCATCGAGGATCGGACGGGGATGATGCGATGCGCATAGCGTCGCTGCGAGTTCTTGAGAGGGTGGCTGGAGCAGGTGGAGGTGGGGGAGCTTGGAAATTTGTACCCGAGCGACTCCGAGCAAATAGAGCTAAAGTATTCCGTGGCGTATCTGGTGTGGCGCCCAATACGGCTGAGTATTGGTTAGAGGCGACGGAGCAGATTACGGACGAGTTAGATCTGACTGTTGAGGAGAATCTGAAAGGAGTGGTGTCGCTACTTCACGATGAGTCATATCAATGGTGGCTCACAGTTCGGGATGGTGCTACAGCTGAGGATCTCACTTGGGAGTATGTTAAGGCGGCATATCGTCGGAAGAAGTATGTTGGAACTAGTTATACGATGCTCGAGAGGAAGGCATTTGGAAGTGGTTCAAGGGAACAAGTCCGTAGCGAATCTGGCTGAATTCTTAAGGTTGAGCCGGTATGCTCGAGGTATCGTGGCTACGGAGCATGAACGATGTGTCCGGTTTGAGGATGGACTAAGGGATGACCTGAGGTTGTTGATAGCTCCACAGTAGGAGCGGGAGTTTGCAGTGTTGGTGGAAAAGGCTAAGGTAGCCGAAGGGGTTAAGGAATATGTAAGGCAGAATACGGATAGGAGCAGGCAAAAGAGAGGGTTTGGATCATCGAGGGTCATCAGGGAATGCTCAAAAGAGACGAGAGGGTTGATGGGCGCGAGGTCAGTGAGGTTGCTCTGAGGAGAGAGCGACTGCCGTACTTGTCTTTGAGTGTGGGAAGAGGCACCTAGGAGAGTGTTGGAAGAAGACAGGGGATGTTTTAAGTGTGGGTCTAAGGAACACATGATTAAGGGCATCCTATAAAGATAGGCAGGGCCGACCAATGGGTCGAGTTTCAATCAGTGAAAGAGGTGGATCGCAGCCACCACGGGTCGTGGTCCGAATGGCGAGAGGAAATAGTCTTTGGAAGAGGGCGGGAACACTAGGCGAGAGGTGTTAGTAACGTGAGAGGCAAGGCAGTAAGAGTGCAGTGTATGCGATTCACGAGAGGAGGATGGAGACGCCTTTGGGCGTCATAACCGGTATGTTCCTTATAGGCCGATAAGCCTTACTTTGCTTTAATTGATGTTGGCTCGACCCACTCGTATGTTGCAAGTAGAAGCGGTTGAAACTCTAGGCATAGCCTCCGCCCATCTAGTAGAGAGATGATGTAGTAAGCTTTGTTAGGTCAAAAGCGTAGTAGTGAACAAGATATTTTGGAATGTACCCCTAAAGATTCGGGGAGTGATATTCCCTGTCGACTTGATGGAACTACCTTTCGGAGAATTTGATCTCATACTTGGCATGGATTGGCTAGTGGAACATCGGGCTAAATTGGATTGTGCAGCTAAGCGAATGGAGTTAAGGACCCCGGAGTATGAGGAGATAATTATGATAGGAGAAAGAAGAAACTATTTGGCTAATGAAGTTTCAACATTAAAGGCGGATAAGATGGTTCGGAAAGGGTGCGAGGCATTTTTGACTTTCGTCAGTGCGTTGGATACAAAAGAAGAGAGAGTTAGTGGAGTTAGAACAGTAAGGGAATTGGTGGATGTTTTTCTGGAGGAATTACCTGGAATACCCCCGGACAGGGAGGTGGAGTTCGGAATTGATTTGTTTCCTGGAACGGCGCCAGTATCCATCGCTCCGTATAGAATGGCACCAAAGGAATTGGTGGAGCTCAAAGCTCAAATCCAGGAGTTGCTTGATCGTGGGTTTATTCGACCCAGTGTGTCTCCGTGGGGAGTACCGGTTCTGTTTGTGAAGAAGAAGGATGGAACTATGCGTATGTGCATAGATTATCGTCAGTTGAATAAGCTGACCATCAAGAACAAGTACCCGTTGCCAAGGATAGACGACTTGTTCGATCAGCTTAAGGGGGCCACGGTGTTCTCGAAGATAGATCTACGGTCTGGATATCATCAGCTTAAGGTGAAGGAAACGGATATCCATAAGACAGCTTTTCGGACAAGATACGGGCATTATGAGTTCGTAGTAATGCCGTTCAGATTGACGAACGCCCCAGCCACATTCATGGATATGATGAACCGCATTTTTTAACCCTACTTGGATCGATTCATCGTTGTGTTCATAGATGACATCCTAGTGTATTCCAAGTCAGAGGAGGAACATGACGAGCATCTCCGGTTAGTGTTACAAGTGTTAAGGGAGAAGAAGCTCTACGCCACATTCAGCAAGTGTGAATTTTGGCTTAAGGAGGTCGCATTCTTAGGGCATGTAGTGTCTGCAGAGGGAATAAGGGTGGATCCTAGGAAGATTGAGGCGGTGTTGGATTGGAAACCACCTAAGTCTGTGGCTGAGGTACGTAGTTTCTTGGGATTGGCAGGCTACTACAGAAGGTTCGTGGAAGGGTTCTCATCAATAGCTGCTCCTTTGACGAAGTTGTTGAGAAAGGAGGTACCTTTCGTATGGACAGATAGGCAACATGAGAGCTTTGAGAAGCTTAAGAGGGTTTTGACTGAAGCTCCGGTTTTGATTCAACTTGAGGCAGGAAAAGATTTCGTGGTGTATTGTGACGCTTCTCATACAGGATTAGGATGTGTTTTGATGCAAGACGGGAAGGTAGTCGCTTATACGTCTCGATAATTAAGGCCACATGAGGTTAACTATCCGATGCATGACTTGGAATTGGCGGCGGTGGTCTTTACTCTTAAAGTATGGAGGCACTATCTATATGGAGAAAAGTCAATGATTTACACAGACCACAAGAGCCTTAAGTATCTGCTGACTCAGAAAGAGCTGAACCTGAGACAGCGAAGGTGGGTGGAGTTATTGAAAGACTACGATTGTTCTATAGAATATCATCCGGGCAAGGCGAATGTAGTGGCGGATGCCCTAAGTCGAGAAAGTAGTGTCGGATCCGAGAGCGATGTTCGCACATCTAAGCTTGTATGGCGATGGAAGTTTCTTTGGCGAGAATTGCAAGTTAAGCCGACGTGGTTGAATGAGGTGAAAGAAGGGCGGTTGGCGACGATGATCTAAGTGCTAAGTTGCGACAAGTGCAGAGTGGGGAGTTAGAGGATTATGGTGTTAACAATGATGGAGTATTGTGTTTCAAGGGTAAGGTGCGTATGCAGAAGAACGAGGAGTTAAGGCGGAGAATTCTTCAGAATCGCATAGTAGCCCTTATGCTATACATCCACGGAGATAGTAAGTTGTATAGAGATCCGAGGGAGCAGTTTTGGTGGCCTGGTCTTAAGCGGGAAGTTACTGAGAATTTGTAGGGAAGTGCTTAACGTGTCGGCAAGTTAAATTTGAACACCAAGTTCCGTCGGGGTTGCTTCACCGATAAAGATTCCATGATGGAAGTGGGAGAAAATCACCATGGACTTCGTTAGTGGGCTTCCCCTTACGCCTACTAAGAAGGACTCAGTGTGGGTGATAGTGGATCGATTGACAAAGTTCGCGCATTTCATTCTGGTACGGGTTGACTATTCTTTACAGAAGTTGGCGAAGTTATATGTGGCAGAAATTGTGAGGTTGCATGGAGTGCCAATGTCGATTATCTCAGATAGGGATCCAAGGTTTATGTCTCGGTTCTGGAAAGCACTACATCAAGCTTTGGGCAGCAGATTAGACTTCAGTACGGTATTTCATCCACAGTCAGACGGCCAGTTTGAGCGAGTGATCCAAGTGTTAGAGGATATGCTGAGGGGCTGTGTGATAGACTTCAGTGGAAGTTGGGAAGAATATTTGCCTCTAGCAGAATTTGCTTATAATAACAGCTATCAAACCAGTATTTGGATGGCACCGTATGAAGCTATTTGTATGGGCGGAGGTGTCGCACTCCTACGTGTTGGGCGTAATTAGGAGAACGTCAAGTTTTGGGTCCGAGAGATTGTGGGCGAATCCGAAGAAAAGGTTAAGTTAATTCGGGCACGATTAAAGGAGGCATCGATAAGAGCGAGGCGTAAGTCGACGCGGATCTTAAGCGAAAGGAAATAGAATTTCTTTGTGAGAGATCGGTGTTTCTTAAAGTTTCGCCATGGAAGATGGTGATGAGATTTGGTCGCAAAGGAAGTTAAGTCCAAGGTTTATAGGACCTTATCGGGTATTGAAGCGGGTTGGACCAGTGGCATACCAGTTAGAGTTACCTCCGGAGTTGAAGCAGATGCACGATGTGTTCCATGTTTCTATGCTACATCGTTACCGATCGGATCCATCTCATGTAGTGTCGGTTGAGGAGGTGGAGCTAAGGCCAGATTTTTCCTACGAGGAGGAGCCGATCCAGATCTTGGAACGAGATGTGAAGGTATTACGAAGGAAATCAGTTCCTTTAGTCAAAGTGTTATGGCGTAATCATGGATCGGAAGAAGCTTCTTGGGAGCTGGAAGAAGCAATGCGACAGCAATACCCTCACCTATTTTAGCCAGGTAATTTCGAGGACGAAATTATTTTAAGGGGGGTAGAACTGTAATATCCGGGATTTTGGGCTTGTGCATTATTGCTTAATTATGTGAAGTAGCATGCCTGTGTGTGTTGTAAATATGTTTTATGAATTTTTAGAACCTTAAGAGTGTAGGTGAATGCCTTGGAAAAATATTGAGTTTTAAGTTTTAAAGGGGAGCTAAGCCTGAGAGGCCTTAAGAGAAATTGTAGGGGAAATTGGACATAAGATTGGGCTTGGTAAAGTGGCATGGAGGCGCCACTTAGGGGCCTTGGTAGGTGACACCATAAGCTGAGAGGAAGGGCTTAGGTTCGAGTTACAGAGGAAGCAAAAGGGAGTTTGTTTTTTTTTGCGTCAAGGGGAAGAGGTGTTGGATGGAAATGGGGCACTGAGTGGATGAGTATAGATCAAGTCAAATTCTTTTTAAAATTTCGGCTAGGGCCAAAGGATAATTGATTGATTATTCAAATTATTTTGAATGGGTAAAGAAGAGAAAAAATGGGAGAAAAAGAAGGAGTTGATAGGGGAAGAGGAGTTGGCCGAATATGGGGCATTGGAGGATGGCATTTTCGGTTTGATGATAGGATAGGTATGCCGAAAATTGATTCTCTTCTCATCTTTTTCATTTGTGCCGGAAATCCTTAGGAATTGAACTTGCTTTCTTTGTTTTCTTCTTCGTTTTCTCTTCAATTGACCAAAGCCGAATATTCCTCTCTCAAAAACCCATCATTGCCGATTCTCCCTAAAGCCTCATACTCTTCCTTTTCATTCTTGTTGAAGCCGAATCTCCCTAGTGCCCATCAAGAGCCGAATTCCATACTCTTTAGCTATTAATCTCCATAGCCAAATCTTCAAAGAGAGATCTCTTTTCCCGAAGGTGCACCATAGCCGCATATACCTCTCTAGTTTGGTAAGTTTTCGGGATTTTCCTTCGTTACGGTTTCTCTCTTCTTTAATTAGTTTCTAACATGAATCACGTTTCCAAGGCTCGGTTGATTTCACTCCTTATTCCTACATAGCCGAATGCTCCTCTATTCCCTTTGAAGCCGATTTGATCATTTAATCGGAGAGCGAGAAACTCTGTTCCAAGCAAGGATATTCAACTAAGTTGGTAAGGGATTCGTGGCATGTAACTTTCCTATCTCTTTCTTTTAGATTAGCCGAAAGTTGGACTCTAATCCCATTAATGTTCTTTGGCCGAAACCATGAAGGAGGTTTCGAGATTTCTACTGTAGCCGACTTCAAGAGGAGATCTTCGGGATTTCAAGATCTAAGGTAAGCGAGTGTGGTTTTAGGCCGAAGGCCATCTATATGTTCAGTGTTAGAATTGGATCTAACATATGTCTATAGGAATTTCGACATTACCAGGAGCAAGGATTAATTTCGGGATTTGAGATTCGCAAGGTAAGTGGATAAGCATATTTAGCCAAGGCTATATTTAGTGATTATTTGAGTGGCCGATTCTAACTTTGACTGTTTAGGGAGGAGTACAATCCGATTCGATAGACTTTCGGGATTTCAGTGAATTCGTTAAGTAAACCAGGTGTGTACCCCACACTAACTCTTAATAGATTTATGGCATCAATTTAATATATGTGTTTATAATAATGTGAAAAGTGGGCAAAGGTACCATGTGATGGTACAAAGTACTCAAGTAAGTAACCTTAACATTATGTTAATAAATGATATGAATAATATTATGATATGAATATTTGGAATATGGTACATATGTGAATATCAATAAGAATGTGGAATAAGGCATAAGGCATGATATTGCATATTCTGTGTGACATGGGGCATATGGGTTATATGGAAAGGGAAGTGATCCGGTGGTTTATACCACAATATCTCGAATGTGGTGACTCATGTCACGAAAAATCGAATGTGGTGACTTATGTCACAAAATAATGTCCAGTGGTGTGTGCCACAAAATTTATAAGGGCGATGAGCAAGTCGTGCGGTGGCGCCGCCGATGATGTGTAGCGGATGGAGGGTCGACTTAGTAGTCCCCACGGTGTGATGGTTGGTACGGGTGATGTGTAGCGGATGGTTATCTAGGTATGGGTTCGGGTTTGCATCATTATTTCTATCTGTTATATATACGTATGATATGATATGATATGCCCGAATCGTTAGGACTTAGTGTTGGTTATACACACTTGAGTCATTTGACTCACCCCGTTGTGGGATATTTTTCAGGTGACACTCGAGAGCGGACCGGTCGGCAGGAGCTTAGTGGTGGCCATGTTCAACTCGGACTTTATTTTAATTTTGGACTTTTTATTTCTAAGTATTTTGGATTTATTGGGTTTTGTTTTAATGTAATAAGGCCATAGCTATAAAGCGATTATGCATGCATTTTTATTTATTTTATTATGATACAATTTTTATCAATTTAAAGTTTAAGCAACTTTTCTTAAAAATAAATCTTTAAATGTTTTAACACCTAACACAAATGATTTTCAATTTAAATAGTAAACTCTAAAAACTCGACTTTTTCCTTTAACTTATGGTTTTGAAATATAACAATAAAGTCTTAATAAAGCCTAATCTTCGAGAATAACGATGTTTTCAATTTGAACCCAATCCAAATTTTTTTCTCCTAAATCACCCAAAGTTTTCCAAAGAAACAAACAAGTTTTAACCGTTTTACTCAAGGAACATACCAGATCCGGTCAGGGCTCGTGGGCCGGGTTTGGGGTGTTTCAACTCCTGTGCCCAAACGCCCACCAAGGTATCTTAACCCTCCTCATAGACTGGCTCTATATATAGCTAGCTTCTCACCTTCCTTCTTTGTATCTTTCCGATGTGGGATCCCTTCGTTAGCAGAGTTTAAATCCAACTCAAACTCTTGCCGCCCCAACTTAGCAAAATAAATACTCCCTTGCTTTCCATGAGATTCGAACCCAGGCTCCCTTGTAGCATAATCCACACCGCTAACTACTTGGCCACAAACTCCTCTTGTGTCTAAAATCATGCGCAACTAAATATAACCCAATGGAAAAATTCTAGAATCCATTTAAAAAAAGAAACCAAAATGCAAGAGCCAAGACTTGAACCTTAGACCTCCTTCCTTCCTTGTGGCGTCACCCCCTTGTCTCTTATGTGGCGTCACTTTGCCACTACACCACACACTCCACTTGTGTCAGTTTTTCCACATTTTATTCTTAAAGCCTACCTATTAACTCCCAGGGTTTTATTCACCTAAAACCAAAATTTCCCTAAAGCCAAAGTTTGAACCCGTGACTTCGTAGAAGCCTCCTAACCCTCGAAAATCTCTCACCTACTAGATCCAACTTGCACTAAAGCCATTCTCTTATTCCCAAAAATTTTAAACGCTCCTACGCCTAAGGCCCATTGGGCCCAATCCTACTAGGCCCAACTTTGGGATGTTACAATAGGTATAAGATGTGGACCAAAAACATAACTCTAGATTTCGAGGTAAACATAGAAATATCCCTCCTGCTAGAATATTTTTTGTAAACCCTATAAAAATTATTAATGAATTCAAGAAAAGAGACATCAAAGGTGGAAGTGAAATATACTATGAGAGTGCTTAACAAGGTCAGGACTACAAGAGGTATTTAGGACCACTAGGTTACAGAGTATTTATAAATGTGACTAATCACTTTAATTTGCGAAAGGTATTCTCTGTAATAAATGTAGGACGAAAGAGCAGTTTCAAAGAGTGGGATAGACAAAGGAAAGTGGAATGGGTAGTTGGATGTCGGACGAATACTAATAGAAACAGAACCGGAAGAGCATCCACATGTACATTTGTAGAGCTGACAAATGAATCCGACAACAAAACTTAATAATTTTGGAATTGAATTAAACTTTATGCATATTATGTATTTTTATGAGTAGTATAGAATTTAATTTCATTTAACTAAGTATTAAACCGAACACCTACAAATTTGAGTTTAGGGGCTAAATCCAAAAAATTGAGAGATTCATCTCGATGTCACGACACAACAGTCAGTATACCTCAGACTCAAAATTTTCAATGTATGACACAATAACAAACTCATATGTTGTGACATCAGTATCCTGTCAGAGGTGTCGCGACACAGAGCCCCTCTATCGCGACATCGCCGCAATTTTCTGCAGGGTCGACCTGGCATATTGTGTAACCCACCATTTTTAAACCTACTTTAACCCGACATATAGCTTTAAATCACTCAAAACTTAACCCTAAAACCATACTTAACACCTATCTAAACTCTTTTAAACTCATCCTCTCTTAAAAAAACATAAACCCCAACCCCTATTTGCTTTGAAATCCCTAATTCTGTAAATACCTTCTCTTATCTTAGTGTTTTCCTTGTTGCAAAAATTTTAGCAACACATCGATGGAGCAACATTGATACGGGTCTACAAGGAATCTAAAACGAACAAATTGAGGTTAAGGGTTCTTAACTCGTCTTTACTATTCCATTGAAAATTGCTTAATTTTTTATTAGTTATTCTATCTTTAAATATTGAATATGCCTTTGAGAAAAACTAGAAAAACTAATGTACAAGACACCTCAATTGTTTCACATCCTCAAAAATTTCAAAATCCAAATGCCGAGAAGTATTTTCTCAAGTTTCAAGGAAAAAGCTTTATCCAAGAACGACGATTCAAACCATCAATGGTGTTATGTAAAGAGATTTAGACATTAGTCCAGTATCACAGATGGGAGCAATTTTGTGTCACTTACAAAGAAAATGCGATTATCCCAATAGTTCAAGAGTTTTATGCCTCTTTTAGGGATCAAGAAACGAAGAGACCGTACAGTGCAATATGGAAAACTGTACCGGTATGAGGTAATGAGGTACGAGTTACTCCTCGGGAAATTTGTGAATTTTAAAATGTCTCATACTATGAAAAAGGTTTTATTGATAATACTGACTTAGAGACATTCAAAGACATAGAAATGGATGACGTTGTAAAATATCTGACTTAAGGGAGAGTCATATGGAACCATAGACCAGATACCGAATTATCAAATAACTTCAATCAAGCAATTATGTTTCCAGTAGCTAAGATGTGTATGCAATTTATTTGTACTAGAATAGCACCTGCATTCAATGTCTCTAACATAAACACTTTTCAAGCTATCTTGTTGTATGGTATCTTGTAGAGAAAAAAAAAATATGTGTCGAGATATGGATACATCAAAACATGAAACGATGCATTAGTGGCAAAAAGGTCAGGATTTTCTTCCCTCACCTTGTGACGGTTTTGTTCAAAAAGGCTAGAGTTCTAATGGAGGAGAATGAGCAATTCATGAAGCTGACAAAGAGTTTAATTGAAGACTCCATATACACTCAATTGTTGAGATTCAGAGAAAGCAAATCATAGATTGGAACAAAAGTAAAAAGCATAAGATGGGCATCCTTGCATCACTAAAAAAGAAATCGACAACAAGTACTCGGAAAGAAATAGCGAGCGAAACCTTGAAGATAGATTGGATGATCCAATGGATGTAAGTATATGAGCAATCATTCAGAAGTTTGTGCGGTAAAACAATATCAGAGAACCAAACTGCACGCCAAACTTGGATACCTTCGGATCATTAAATATTAGATTCGTGGAGCAAAGAAATGAATAAGAAATAGAGTAGGAGGATGAGACTGTTGAGCGAGACTTCCAAGGGGAGGATGATGATTACGAGGTGACATTTCAGTCGTAGTATTCCATGTAGAAAGGTCCCATCAACCGTAGCCCAAACCAACATGCACATCCATCGGGTGTTGTTCTTCTCAAGGATACGTCTCGGAGAAGGGAAAGGCATCCGTGGAGAGGAGGCAACCACCCCATTTTGATGACTCTAATAATGATTAGACTGAACTTTTTATTTTGGATTTTTAATTAACTTGGATAAATTTTAATTTATTGCTTTAGGAGTAGGATTAACAATAGATTTTTATATCTGTTTTCTTTTATTTTAAAGTTTTTTTGTGTAAGAACCCCACATGAAGGAAACAGAACAATTTCAAGCTTTTAACGGAAAAGGAAGGGAGCACTCACCATTAGTCCACAGAAATGCCACAATAAATCGGGTAACTTCTTTCCTTATCTATTCAGTGTTACACATTTTGGACAATGTGCTATCTAAAGTGCGGGGAGGGTGACATAGGAAATTTGTTTTTATTTTTTTATGCTTTTATTTTAGTTTTTAATGACAAATGTGTGCTTGAGCTTGTAGAAATAGAAGTGATTGGTTAGGAGCATGTATATAGGTTGATTGTGTTTACTGTAAATTTGACATGATGGTGATTGATTTTACGGGACATATTCCATGTTGAATTCTTTAACTTCTTTCCATTACACCATTTCAAACATATGAATCCATAAAGTTTACATTTTTCACAATTTGCTATCAACTATTTAAACATTTCAATTCAATCCAAATTGCCAACTATAAATTTCTATTCAATTGCAATTACATAAAATACATCATTAATCATTCATCACAAATATAAATTAACAAGTTAATCCTTATACGAACTTACCTCTACAAATACAATTGTAAAAACGAAGCCGATGACTAACCCAACACTTAGCTTTTCCTCGGCTTTGAAATGTTTGGCTCATTTCTTGATCTAAATAATAATTTTTATTCAATTAAACCAATCAAATAACTTAATATAATTAATT
The DNA here is from genome assembly GCA_025698515.1 of Gossypium sturtianum. Taxonomy (NCBI): domain Eukaryota; kingdom Viridiplantae; phylum Streptophyta; class Magnoliopsida; order Malvales; family Malvaceae; genus Gossypium; species Gossypium sturtianum. The sequence continues at coordinate 89,087,612 of CM046949.1, read as the reverse complement.
CAACTTATAACCCTTATCAATGGAAAATTTACAAAATTACCCTCAATGTTCTACCTTTTATGCGATTTCATCTGTAACTCGAAACTTGTAAATTTACCATTTTTAGCTAAAATTCAGGTTACCAGATTTTTATAAGATTTCTAAAAAGCCTATACTCATCAAAATTTCACATTAAATCAGATGAATTTTACACTTTTAACAAATTAACCCTTAACCCTAAATTCAACAAAAATCACTTAACAAAATAAGATTATTTAACAACCAAATTTAGTAATCTATCAATTTAACCCAAATCACATTCAAATTCATCCATGGCAAGTCCCTATAATTTTAATAATTTTGCAAATTGACCCTTGGGCTAGTTAAATTAAGCTAAAACGAGCTCAAAAACATAAAAATCATTAAAAACAAGGATCAAAATCATACCATGCATCAAAAGAGACTTGGCCGAATATCTCTTAGCCTAAAAATGGAGGTTTCGACAAAAGCAAAGTGAAATTGATAAAGATGATAGCTAATTTTTTCTTTTCTAACACTTATTATATAATTTACTAATTTACCTTTGGTTTAATAGCTTTTAAAACAATTAAATCATGTCCATTATTGTCCACTAGCAATATGAATGGCACAATTACCAATTAAGTCCATTAATTTACATTTCAAAAGCCATTTAATCCATTTAACTATTAGAAACCAACTTTTACATCTTTTACGATTTAGTTCTTTTCAATTAATTAACTATCTAAACATTAAAAACTTCATAATTAATTTTTAATATGACTCTAATAACACTCTGTAAATATTTAATATCATATTTACGGGCTCGATTTATAGAAACGAGGTCTTGATACCTTATTTTCTAAAACCACTTGACTTCTAGAACCAACCATTTATACTATACCATTTGCTCAATTAGAAAATTTTAACCTAATCAAAATTCATTATACTTATATTTGACCTAAATAAATAAAATAATAAAAAATTTTGGACTCAATAGTCGGATTTGTGGTTCCGAAACCACTAAAAACGTGTTGTTACACACAATATGCTCTAAATAAGCTTACTATAGAGGAGAGAAAAGTCACTCATCCAAGAGAGTTCAAATATGTGAAGGATGGTAGAATTTTGGGAGATCCATCCAAAGGGGTAACTTGTAACAGCCCACTTTTCAGTGGTATTAAAAATAATGGTTTCGGGTCCACCAAATCTGACTAGTAAGTTCGTATATATTATTATTTAATATTTACGAGTCAAATATGGTTTTAAAAAGGTTTTTGATATAGTAATTTTTGTTATATAAGCGATTTATTAAGTTCAAGTGGTATGACCCTAAGGTTAAGTGGTTTTAGAAAGTAAGGTATCGGGACCTCGTTTCTATAAATTGATCCGTAAATATTTTTATAGATATTTACGGAGTTTCATTAAGGTGGTATTAAAGTTTCGTTGAAAATCTTTAACATTTCGATAGTTAATTAATTAAAAAGGACCAGATTGTAAAAGATGTAAAATTTGATCACTATTTGATTTGAGTGATTAAATGGTTATTTGAATAAAGGAAAAGAGACGTAAATGTTAATTAGACCATTCAAGGTGTTAGTGGACAATAATGGACATGAATTTGATGTTTTATTTAATTATTAACTAAGGTTAATTTGGTAATTTGATAATTATATTAAAATAAAATAAAACCAAAATGTTTTATCATCTTAATGTCTTCTTCACTGATTTTTAATGGAGAAAAACTTCATGGTAGACCTTGAAGCTTCATCTTACCTTGTGATGATGCATGTAAGTTCGTTTTAGCCCCGTTTCTAATAATTTTAATGTTTTTGATATAGTTGCAACTAGGTCCAGCTAGCCCATATCTTCGATTTTAAAACTGTTAAAGATTTTGAATGTTGCCATTGATGAACCTTGTAGTTTTAGATGTTAAATGATGAATTTGAAATATTGATTGATAATTAAAAGTATTTTGTTAATTGATTTTTGATGAATTTTTTGATTAGGGACTAAATTATTAAAATAGTAAAAGTAGAAGGATTTGATGTGAAATTTTTGCAATAATGTGCTGTATTGAATGCCATGAGTATTTAGCTAGGCTCAATTTTGGGTAAAATTGGTTAATTTGCATGTTTTAGGCTCAAGGACTAAATTGAATAAAAGTAAAACTTTAGGGGCAATGTTGTAAAAATGTCAAAATGACTAAATTGCATAAATTAAATTGTTTTACTGTCTAAATTAATAAATTGAATGAAATTATTAATTTAGATCAAGATCGGGTGGAAAATCGATGAGAATGGAAAATTACCAAAATGCCTCTGTACTTTGACATTTCTGTAATTTAGCCAAGTAAGTTCGTATGAACTATAAACACTTAAATTTGAGTTAAATTGATTGTTTAATGTGCTATCCTATTGTACATGAATAAATATATAGATGTTAGTATGCAATTTATTATGTCATAAAATGATAGAAATTCAACGACGTACGACGACTATTGAGCCCCGTTTGAACCTTAGGAATTCGTAGGATACAAATGACATGTTATTAGGGTTTACATGATTCGGGTGGTGGTATTGAACGTCCTATCGATGGCTGAGATCTGGCATGTGTTACGAATACTCCACAGCTCATGTGAACAGTATTGTGTAGCTACGTTCCGACCCACAGCTCGTGTGAACAGGCCTATTTTCACAGCTCGTGTAAGCATACATGTACAAGAATTGACAGATTACAGTTATATAAGCTAGCACACTATGTGTGAGCTATCCCAGATATCCAACGGTATTCTAAATGGTTCAACAGGCATGATTTGAAAGAGAATGGTAAGATTTCGATATGAACTAAGACATGAACACATGTGAATTACATTGAATTTGTGATACATGGTATAATGAAAGTTGAGATGGATGATATATGCATATGATACATGATTAAATGTTGTGATCATCCATGATTAATTACTTATGATATATGCTTATATGGCTAACATGTGTTGTTGTTTGATGCTTAGGCATGTGCCAAGCTATTGGTTGGATTGTATTATGTTTACTTATAAGTTATGCATTGAAATGGTAAGTGCCCAAATGAAAATATGCTTGTGTTCATGAAAGAATGGTAAGGTTTAAGTTATGTAATTTCTTATGAAATCGGTTATCATGTGGTTGATTCTAAAAGAGCTATGTTTAAATGCACTAGTTTGTGGCTATGGTTGATTATATGCTTATGTCTTGTGTGTTATGCATATGAAACGGGTGTGGAAAAGTAATAAAATAGTAAGTTCATACTTGAAGTGTAAAACGATGAAAAAGGGAAAGATGAGTTGTGTAACAGCCTGATTCAGGGCCTAGTCGAAATAGTGGTGCAAGACCACAAATCTGAGTTAGTAAATTGAGTTCTTAAGGTTTATGACATGTTTGCATGATAGTATTAAAGTTCCATGTAGAAATTTTTGTGAAATTGACATGGAATGATCAAATAGGACAAAATTGCAAAAGTTGTAAAATATGAGTTTCTAGAAGCTTTTTGTATGAAATAGCTTTAGAATATTAATCAGAAGTCCTTAAATAGCAATTTTCCCAAATTATAAGTTTTGGACAAAAATGGACATGAGTTAGTAAATTGTAAATTTTTAAAGAGAAGGGCATTTTGGTCATTTACCAATTAAATTATTAAAATAGGAAAAAGATGATAAAAATTTCATTCATCTTCTTCCTTGTGCCGAAAATTGGGAGACTCCATAGCTAGGGTTCTTCAAATTTTTGAAGCTTGCAAGTAAGTCATCCTAGCCCCATTTTTAATATTCTTCGTATTTTTGGAGTCCTCGTATTATGAATTAGCTATTTTTAGCTATAAGATGAGCTAAGAAGCATGTTCAAAAATATACCCATGTGTATCATGCATGTACAATGATATTTTATGGAAGATTATGGGAGTTTGATGTTAGATAAACATCTTTTCCTTAGTGAATTTCATGAAAAATGATAGTATGGACTAATTTGTAATAGTTATGAAATTGGTCATACCTATTAGAAATAGTGAGAATTGATGATTATTATAGTAGAGAAAATGAATCAGCTAAACATGATGTTTAAGAAAGTTGAATGAGAATTATTTTACGAGCCTAGGGGAAAAAGTGCAAATATGAGAAAGTTTAGGGGCAAAATAGTAAATTTACCAAAGTATGAGTTAAGAGTCAATTTAGTCAATATGAGTATTAAATGATCTAATTATTATTATAGATCAAGAAAAACGAAGCCCGGATCGAAACCGAGGCAAGAACAAAGTCGAAGACTAAATTGCATATCTACATACATTTTGTATATTGAGGTAAGTTTGTATGATTTCTAAGCTTTATGATTATTATCATTGAATTGCTTAGTATAATGTACATTATTACCATAGAAATGCTTATTGCTATGTTAAATAAAGAAATTAATGAGATTAAGCATGAGAAAGTCCCGATTGAAGTTGAATTACTTAGGATACTCAATCTACCACACGAGATAAGAAAGTCCGTATAAGACCAAGCCAAGGCATGGCATCGGCAATCAAGCAAGTTATCATGTAATTCCAAGACAAGTCTTGGCATTGAAGAGTTATTATGAGATGAAGACCCATGTAAGCCCAAGCCAAGGCATGGCATTGGTGAGTCTCCAAGCAAAGATGTCATGTAAGTCCAAGACAAGTCTTGGCATTGAAAAGCTATCATGAGGTAGATATGCCATGTAAGTCCAAGCCAAGGCATGGCATTGGTGAGTAACAAGAAAGATTTCATGTATGTCCAAGCCAAGGCTCGGCATTGACCAGTTCATGAGTAAAGATACCAAGTAAGACCATGTCAAGACATAGCAATGGTAAGTTCCCAAGGGAACACACAAGGAAGACTTTGAGTAAGTCCATGTCAAGACATGGCATCAATACCAAGATGAGAGATCCCATGTAAGACCATAACGAGGATATGGCTTTGGCATCGAGTTATGTGGGATGAGATTCAGTATCCTCGGTTATTCATAGAAATTCATCGGGCAAGAGAGTAAAGCTCAAATGATAAAGTAAGAAAGTTAAGTAAGTAAAGTTATTATAAAGTTATGCTAGTTAAAGTTAATTAAGAGTATTATTCATGATATGAATGATGAAGTTGAGATTATACTTATCATGGTAAAGTATACTGATCTATGTGATCAAGTGATACAGGTATATTGTTTACCGTGCGAGCATGAGATATGTAAGAGTCAGTAAGAGTAAGTAAGCTTAAATACTTGAGATTCATAATGCCATTGTTTATGATGAATGGTTAATGTTAAGCAAATATATTGCTATGAGAATTACATACAAACTTACTAAGCTAAATGCTTACGTCCTTTATTCTTTCTTTCCATGTAGTCCCACCAAGCTAATCTCGTGGATCATCGTCATCGAAGCTCGGAGCACACTATCAATCACTATTTTGGTATAGCCAAGTTGTTTATATTAAGTATGGCATGTATAGGAAACATTTCATTTTGAGTTATGTTTTAAACCTAGCCAAAGTGTTGGCTATCAAGCTTAGTATTCTTTTGTATATGGTCAAAGAGATTGGTCATGAATCATTAAGTATGTATGTTTTTATCTATCAATGAAGTATGCATTCTTGTCACATTAGATGTAATAATTGTGTTATTGATTTGAGTATTGGATTGATACTGATATCAAGGTGGCAAATTGGCTTGGAAGATAGCCTCTAGGTGCCCACACGGATGGACATACGCGCGTGTGTCTAAGCCGTGTGTCTTCTGCACATTAGTGTTTTAAGTCAAGATAGACCACGGGCCAATAACACGGCCGTGTGTTTAGGCCGTGTGTACCACACGGTTAGCACATGGGCGTGTGCCCTGGGCGTGTGAAGTCTGCACTTTACACTTAGTAATTGAATTGTCACACGGCTAATGCACACGGGCGTGTGTATAGACCGTGTGAATAAGTCAGAATGCCAAGGTTTGGCACACGGGCCGGCCACGGGCGTGTCCAGGCCGCGTGTAATTTGCCAATATCCACCACGGGTGAAAGACACGGGCAGTTTTAGAGGTGCACGGGCGTGTCCCAAGTCACACGGACGTGTGACCCCTGTTCGAGAGAAAGTTTCCAGATGAGTTCCAAAAGTTTCGGGACGTAAGTCTGAGGCCTCGTAGGCCCATGAAATGTCTGATTTGACTAAGAAAGAGAAGTTTTTAATTCAGAACGAAATTTTATAGCCCGTAAGTACATGTTTAAGTGAGTTCAAGCATGGTAATGTCTCGTATCCAGTCTTAGTCTCGGACTCGGGTATGGGGTGTTACAAGTTGAATTGATGTTGTTGTTTAAACGAAAGAAAGTAAAGGCAATAGAAAGTAATGAAATTGAAATGAAAATAAGAAAATTTGAAAGGGTTTAAGTTTTATAGAATCCTAGCTAGGGATGATATGTATAAAATTTGAAAGGGTTTATGTAACACCCCTTACCCGTGTTCGACGCCGGAACAGGGTACGAGGCATTACCGAAACAAAACACATACAGTCGTACTAAACCGAGACATAAAATGTACATCCAAATTTAAAACTTTTCAATTTTCATCACACACTCATTCAACCTAATCATGCATCTCATAAATTACATCATCATAAACATATAACTTGATCAATAATAGCCAACATCAATGGCCTTATACCAAAATGAACTATCGAATAACATAGGCCAACATTTTAGGCCAAATCAATTATGACACATAACAAAATAACCAAGTCCTCTATACATGCCATAATTCAAAATATTGATTTCAAAATACCAAAAGAGTGTTGATAGTGTGGATGGATCTCCGACGATCTCCAAATCCCGAGCTAGCTTGGTGACACTATAAAACAAGGGAAAAGAGAAGGGAGTAAGCATATAGCTTAATAAGTAAGTATGTAAATAATAAACAATTTATTAACATGCCTTTAACAATCCTCATAATATGTTCTCAAGATAATGCAATCATAATTACACATAGTTCCACCATTTACTCATGTTCATCTTAAGCTGTCTACTTGAGTCACAGTCACTAAATTATTTATATCTCAATATAAAGAACTTAAAATTGAGATACATTAATTTTCCCTGAAACTAAACACACCTATCTTCTTACCATAAAATTTTCAGAATTTTTGGTTTAGCCAATAATTACATTTTATTCTTTAAAGTCTCCCCTATTCTGCTGTCTGACAGTTTCGACCCTTCTTCACTAAAAATTAATTATCTCTTTGTACGAGATTTGTATGATGTTTCCGTTTGTTTCCAATGAAGTTAGACTCATTAATAAATTTAATCATATAAATTTTAAACCATAATTATTTTTATAAAATTTTTAGTGATTTTCCAAAGTCGGAACAAGGGATTCCGAAATCATTCTAACCTTGTCTAACAAAAATTCAAATATCTCAGAATATGAAATTATTTCGCTTACACTGTTTCTTTTATGAGAAAATAGACTCAATAAGATTTTATTTCATATCTTATTCAACTTATAATTCAATTTACACCATTTTTGGTGATTTTTCAAAGACACATAACTGCTGCTGTCCCAAAACTATTTTATTGCAAATTTTACCCTTTCATAATTTCTTTGTATTAACTTTCATAGTAACGCTTACCCCATATCAAACTTACCAAAGTTCGATCACCTATCGAGCACATTGCTCATAAATTGACACACACATACCTGCACTTATTCATCACTTAGTCATATTCGTTTATACTTAGTCATTTCCCGTTGAACGCAGCGGAATAATAACGGATACATGGAAATTTGCACATAAGTGCCACACTTGTAGCTAAAGATACTTCATATCACACTTTTCACATAGGCTCGCTCTCGAGCTAATCACATTCACGTGTCTACTCACACAAGTTTTCGATCATACGTAACTACTCAGTGCTGCTCACACAAGCTGTCAGGTATCCGCAACACATGCCGGATTACCCAACCACTGGTAGAACTTAGAAGACCAGCACCCGTTTCACATAGTCACAATCTCGGGTCTGCTCACACAAGCTGTCGGTCATGACGAAACTACACGGTGCTGCTTACACAAGCTGTCGAGTATCCGTAACACATGCCGGATAACTCATCCACTGGTAGAACGTACGGACCAACACCCGGATCACTTATTTCACTTAGATTTCACATAGGTTTCTAGTGAACATGTCACTCGTATCCATTTTTATTCCTAAGGTTCAACCGAGAAATTTCTCACTTGTCGATATTTTGTCAATTACATCAAATATTCAGCCACAATTCATACCATTTATCAAAATATGAAAACGTAAGTAAAAACGATGCATTATTTACATACAAACTTACCTCGGTAGCACAATCGGTGAAAAGGACTTATTCGTTAATTTCTCGTTTTTCCCTCGTTCTAGTTCCAAACCTCATTTTCCCTGATTTATAATATCACATTTAATTTATTTATTAGTCACATTATTCAATGTGACCCAAAAATCATATTATGGCAAAATTACGTTTTTGCACCTAAAGTTTCACATATTTACAATTTTTCCCCTAGGCTTGTAAAATGATTTTCATTCAATTTATTTGTACTTTAAGCCTAGCCGAACCATTTTCATAACTATAACAGCCCACAATTTCAATTAAAACACACTTTTATGAAACATTTTATAACTTTTACAAATTAGTCCTTTTAGGCATTTTCACTGAAAATCACTTAGTAAAAGTCATTTCTCTAACCATAAACATGCATTTTCTACCATTAAACAGAACAATACACACATATTCATCATGGGTCAAAACCCTAGACTTTAACCATATCTCAAATTAGTGGTAGAAATAGATAGATCTTGTTACGAGGATTTCAAAAACGTAAAAATCATTAAAAACAGGGCTAGGACGGACTTACAATCGAGCTTGGAAGCTTGAAAAACCCTATCCATGGTTTCCCCTTGTAAAATTCGGCCATGGGGTTGAAGATGGACAAAAATTGGCTTTTAATTTTGTTTATTTAACCATTTAATCACTAAATGACCAAAATGCCCCTAACTTAAAAATATTATATTTCACCTATTTCATGTCCATTTTTGTCAAAAAAATTAACCAATGGTCTAATTATCATTTAAGGACACCCAATTTAAAATTTCATAACAATTGGATACCTCAAACATGTAGAACTCAACTTTTGCACTTTTTACAATTTAGTCCTTTTGACTAAATTGAGTGCCCAAACGTCGAAATTTTCGAACGAAATTTTCACAAAATCATTCAGTGAAATTGTAGGCCATAAAAATATATTAAAAATAAAATTTTCCTTGTCGGATTTGTGGTCCTGAAACCACTGTTCCGAGTAGGCCCAAGTTCAGCCTGTTACAGGTTTAAGTTGTTGAATATGGTTTCATGAATCTTGGATATTGGTATAGGATTCTTCTAGATATGTATAAATTTCATATTTGAAATGGATTGATATGACTAAATTTTATACGAGCTTACTAAGCATTCATTGCTTACGTAGTTGTTTTTCCTTTACTTTTGTAACACCCCAAACCCGGCCTAGACGTTACGACTGGATCTGACGTGTCACATCGAAGTGTTGATTTGAAAAAAAGTCTTGTCAATGAAAGTTCATGACTAAGTCTTAAATCCCTTTTTAAGATAATTGCTATTGAAAACGTTGGTGTTGTAAAAACATGTAGGCCAATTGTTTGTTACGAGTTTAATAATCTGAACTAAAAACCGCGGAAGCTTTCCTAATCATAAACTTTAAGATTTGAAATGCGTGATTTTCTTTGAAAACAGTTATTATTTTGAAAACCCGTGTTCCCTAATCTAGCAGGTTGAAATAAGGAGTTAAAACCAGATAAAAGTTAAAACCTCAAATGGCCTTATTACATAAATATTAACTCCAAAATAAAATATTTAAAAAAACTAGGTGTGAATTAAAATACTCGTGAACATGTGGCCATCTCCGAGTCCCTCGCAGCTCCAAATCATCTAAGGCTGGGGATTGTAACATCCCGAAATTGGGCCTAGTAGAATTGGGCCCAATGGGCCTTGAGCGTAGTAGCGTTTAAAATTTTTGAGATCAAGAGATCGGCTCTTTTGCAAGTTGGACCTATTAGGTGAGTGATTTTGGAAGGTTAGAGGGCTTCTATGAAGTCTCGGGATCAAACTTGAGCTTTAGGAAAATTTTGGTTTTAGGTGAATAAAACCCTGGGAGTTAGTAGGTAGGCTTTAAGAATAAAATATGGAGAAAAATGTCACAAGTGGAGTGTGTGGTGTAGTGGCAAGTGACGCCACTTAAGGAGCAAAGGGGTAACGCCACAAGGAAGGAAGGAGGTCCGAGGTTCAAGGCGTGGAACTTGTATTTCTTTTAGATTATTTTATTAAATGGATTTAGACCTTGGCCATAGACTTATCTTTAGTTGGGCACGTTTTAAGACACAAGAGGAGCTTGTGGCTTAGTGGCTAGCGACGTGGATTATGTTACAAGGGAGCCTGAGTTCGAATCTCATGACAAGTAAGGGAGTATTTATTTTGCGGATTAGACGGCAAGAGTTTGAGTTAGATTTAAACTCTGCTGACGGAGGGATCCCACATCGGAAAGATACAAAGAGGGAAGGTGAGAAGCTGGCTATATATAGAGCTATCTATGATGGGAGGAAGCATACCTGGTTGGCGTTGGGCATAGGAGCATTCTGAGCGCGGATTAGCTCCAGTTTCCTATCAGGTGTGTATTCTCTCTACTCTATTGTAGAGCGGCAAATGCCGAATGCCGGTCACACAGTGATAGTAGCCACACGAGCGTGCGAGCGCACGTGTGGGGGGCTTTGACGTGATAGTTGAGGCCATCGTTAGTATTCTTGTGGGTTGATGTTGTTTGGGCCACGATGGGTCGATAGGGGCCGAGTGGGCCCAATGGGCCTGTGGGCCCATATGAGTAGATTGTATGATTGTGTAGTATATATTAGACTAGACTAGGTGAATCTCATATCTGTGGCTTAATTTGTGTTAGTTGGGCCACACGAGCGTGTGGGCCCGAATGGGCCAAAATTGGGTTTCAGGCCCAATAGTCCAATAGCGACCGAAAATGGTAGCCGAGTCGCTCGGGGCGACATTAGGCCTTCGGAGAGGCCATTGTAGGTGCAAAATTACCGAAATACCCTCGGCCGGGTAAATTGTACCCCTGAAAGGTAAATTACAGAAATATCCTTGGTAGGTAAAAGTACAGTTATACCCTTAGAGGTTGAGTAGCTTGATTATGTTGCAACTTGATATTTGATTGTGATGGTAATTCATTTCATACGTTATACTTGGTATATGTTTTGCATACATGATATACCGCATACACGAATTATTATGACATATTGCATGGGATTGGGATATGATTGAAAGGGGAAGTGTGATCCTAAGACTGTCACAGTGGTTTGGTACCACAGTGGGTTGGCCCCACATAACTTATCCAGTGACTATGTCTCAGTGGTTTGGTACCACAGTGGTTCGGCACCACATATATATTATTTGTGGACCCGCCCCGGTGGTTTGGTACCACAGTGGGTTGGCCCCACATATGTTTATCAGGGATTGTCACCAGTGGTTTGGTACCAAAGTGGGTTGGCCCCACATATTATATTTAGTGACTCAGTCACCAGTGGTTTGGAACCACCAGTGGTTTGGTACCACAGTGGCTTGGTGCCACAGGCGTTTGGATGATTCAGGTGTGTAGAGGATGGAAAACTAGGTTGGGCTGGGCTACATTGCATACATGTGATATATGCTATATTGAGTGGGCTAAGGCCCAATGTGCATCTGGGGGCTTAAGGCCCGATTGTGTTGTAAGGGGAATTACACACTGAGTCTTGGTGACTCACCCCTCTGCTTAATTTTGCAGATAATCCCTAGTTCAAGGATTTGGAGCCGATGAGGACTTTGCGGTGGCTATATAGTATTTCTTTCTTAAATACGTTTTCTTTATTTGAAACTTATTTTAGATTTGGGAATTTGTTATGTAATAAGGCCTCTGGGATTTTATTTTGGTTTTAATTTTAACTCGGTTATTATCTATTGATGATTGTTCAAACGGGGTTTTCCTCAAACATTAATAGCTGTTTTCTAAAATATTAACAAATGGATCACAAGCTATAAATAACTAAACTTGAAATTTTTAAACGATCACAAAGTTTCTTTAATGGCCTTTCCATGTGACATGCCAGATCCGATCGTAACGTCTAAGCCGGGTCTGGGGTGTTACAGGGATTACCTGTACAATTAAAAGAAAAGGGTGAGTTACGAGAACTCAGTGTGTAATCTCCTATCATGCAAGAATAGCCTTGGCAGAGCCCTATTCAAGATAAAGCGGTGTGGGCCTTAGCCCGACATGAAGAATAGTGTGGGCATAAGCCCAAAATAATAACAGTACAGAACGGTGATGCAACCCAGCCCAATCCAGCCAACACACCACCTGTACCAACCAATACACCATGTGGGGACTAAGTGGACCCACCCAGCTAACACACCAATATCGCAGCGTAGCTGCTAATAGTAACACAGCCAAACTGCTAATAACAGTAAACGTGGCCAAGCCACTAAAATTAGAATACGTGGCGAAGCCACTAGAACAGTAAAAACGTGGCAGAGCCACTAGTACAGTACTTCCTCCAAATCAGAATCCCAACCCCAATGCAGAATGTCGTGTCATAAATATTACGTGTATGCAGTATGTCATGATCATAACCAGTCATATAATATCATACACACAATAATTAAACTACCACTAGGGGTATAATGGTCATTTTGTCGGTTAGGGGTAAAACAGTAATTACACCCCACAGGGGTATTTCGGTAATTCTACCCTACAAGGGTATTTCAGTCATTTTACTTATTAAGGGTAATTTAGTCATTTTACTACTTTTGGGGTTGCGGCACTGATGATAACCCTTCAGAGGGTCTGCAGTCGTCTCGAACGACTCAGATAACCTATATGGCCCAAAATAATAAAATTGGGCCCAAGGCCCATTACTCGACCCAAGTGGGCCCACACGCTCATATGGCCCATTCAGCCCATATTCCGTCACGGCTATGCAAACATCGCAGCCCAATCCATTATTAGTCACTTACCGTGGATTTCGTCCATGTGGGGCCCATGAGCCCATTGGGCCCACATGGCCCATTTCAGCCCAATGAGGCCCATTATGACCTAAGCCCACGAGAACATTTGTGGTGGCCTCTACAGTCTGTCACCAACGATTTGTGGCTCGGTTCACTTTACGAGCGTTCGCATGCTCGTGAAGCCTCAGATGCCAAAGTTTCGGCTTTTCGGCTTTTGTCGATTCGAAGTAACATAAGGGTGTGAATGCACACCATTGTCCATCGTTTTATCAATAACAGTACTGGGTGTATGATTACACACCTTTTAGCGACCACTTGCGAATTTCCAACAGCACCAACCTAGATTCATCAAAATCCGATGTTAGTCCTTAATCGATAGGGTAATGCCCTCTTAATAGCACTAAATCTAAAATATTTCCCTTACCTTACTTGACGACAGACTTTAATCTCTCAAGGCTACCGATCAGGATTGGTCACATGCCTATTCCGAATATCTGTATCAAAACAGTTCCTATTAATCAAAACAGTGATCCAATATGTGGCCTTAATCCATGAATGCTACTTAACGACCACCGGAATATTCGGCCTAATCTAAGAGTAGGGTATTGATCTTACCCTTAACGAGAGACAGAATTGGATGATTGAAAGATTTTTGCACTTCTCCCCTCCTCGGGAATACCTAAACCCAACGGTCACCACACCAAGAGGAAGGGATCACCATTCGGCCATCAAAGAACAAGAAGGAAAGGAGTATTCGGCTTTTAGAGAAAAGAGAATAAGAGAGAACAATTTTAAATACGAAATGAAAATATGAACACTTACCGATTTCAAAACGCTTGCAGAACTGAAACGGAGAGGGAAAGGAAACGGAGAATTGGTCACCACAGAACTAATCAAGAAATGATTTGGTTCACCCTAATAGGAAACTGAAACCAGAAGAAGATGGGTGATATTCGGCCTAGGAGAAAAAATGGGGAAGAGGGAACAGAAGAACTTAATTCGGTTAAGCCCCAAAGAGTAGAAGAATAGTGCCCAAATAGGCAGAGAAAAATATGCAGAAGAAAAGAAGGGTTTCAAGGGAGAATTCGGCACTTGTATTTGTGTTTCGAAAAAGTGAATAACAGTTGAGAGAAAGAAAAAGTTTAAGAGAGCAAGACCCGAATGATCAAAAGTGCTGCATGAGATGTTACGAAAAGAGAAAAACCCGAAGCGAAATAAAAGAAACCCAATACAGTAGAGAGCAAATTCGACTTCTACACTCCCCAAATGCCAAAAAGCACTAAATGAACTCCCCTAGCTGAAATTCTCCTCTCAAGCTTCCCCATTCGGCTATGACTTGGAACACATCCCAACTCCTTCAAAGTCTCCACCGATTTCTCCTTGATTTCCTCCAAACCTCCCATTCAAATCTGATGACCAAGTCTCCAACCACCTCTGCAGATTTGAATTAAACTCTACCTCTCACGCCATAGAGACATAAAATAAAATCCTCTCTTTGCATGCCATGGGATTCGTACCCACTCTCTCATGAATAGGCAACACGCCACTTGCCACCACAACACAAGATCTCTTGTGTCTTAAAACAAACACAATTTATTATATGCCCTTCAGGCTAACATCCAGGTTTCCCAAAAGAGCAAAAATCAAAATTTTGCCAAAGGCCATACTTGAACCCGAGCTTCCTAAAATCCCCAAAACACACCCAAATCACTCAACCACAGAAGCAAACAGACAATTTGAGTCAAGACATGAAAAATTAAAGGCCCTATATTTTTGGGGCGTTACAATTCTACCCTCCTAAAAGAAATTTTGGCCTCAAAATTTACCTGGTCCGAATAGGTGAGGGTATTATCGTTGCATCGTCTCCTCAGGCTCCCACGTGGCTTCCTCTGAACTGTGATTACGCCAAAGCACCTTGACCAAAGGAACAGATTTCCTCCTTAATACCTTAATATCATGATCCAGTATCTGCACCGGTTCTTCCTCAAAAGTCAGGTCAATTCTAACCTCAATCTCCTCAACCGGCACAATATGTGAGGGATTAGAGTGGTATCGCCTCAGCATGGAGACGTGGAACACATCATGTATCTAGTTTAACTCGGGAGGCAGCTCAAGTTGATAGGCAACCGGTCCCACACGATTTAATATTCGGTAAGGTCCGATGAGTCTAGGGCTCAGTTTGCCTTTCCACCCAAATCTCAGAATTTTCTTCCATGGTGAGACCTTCAAAAAGACATAATCACCTACAGAGTACTCTATCTCTTTACGCTTTAAATCTGCATACGACTTCTGCCTATCAGATGCTTCCTTTATCGATCTCGAATCAACTTTACTTTTTCTTCGGTTTCATAAACTAACTCTGGCCCCAGAATTCGCCGCTCGCCAAGTTCTATACAACAAGTAGGGGTGCGACACCTACGGCCATATAACACCTCGTACGGTGCCATCTGAATACTGGATTGGTAGCTGTTGTTATATGCGAACTCTGGTAGCGGCAAGTAGTCTTCCCAACTGCCTTTGAAATCAATTACACAGCTTCTTAACATGTCCTCCAATATCTGGATCACCCTCTTCGACTGACCGTCAGTTTGAGGATGAAATGCTGTACTGAAGTCCATCCTTGTACCCAAAGCCTCATGTAATTTTTTCCAGAATCGAGATGTGAATCTAGGATCTCTGTCCAAAATGATAGAAACTAGTACCCCATGCAGTCTCACAATCTCAGCTATGTATAATTTGGCCAACTTTTGCAGTGAATAATCAGTACGGACCGGTATGAAGTGGGTAGATTTAGTCAGTCGGTCAACAATAACCCATACCGAGTCCTTCTTAGTCGGCGTTAAGGGTAGCCCACTTAAAAAATCCATGGTTACCCTCTCCCACTTCCAGAGTGGAATCTTTACTGGCTGCAGTAACCCAGAAGGCAGTTGATGCTCAGCCTTAACTTGCTGGCATGTCAGACACTTACCCACAAAATTGGTAACCTCGCGCTTAAGCCCTGGCCACCAATACAATTCACGTAGATCTCGATACAACTTGTTTTCACCAAGATGCATAGCATAAGGACTGCTATGTGCCTCCTGTAGGATAGACTGCCTCAGATCAGAATCTCTCGGTATACAAACTCTCCCACGGAAACATAGTACTCCCTCACTATTTAGCCCAAAGTCCGCAGTCTCCCCTTTCTCAACCAATCGAAATCGAGGAACCAATGACTCATCCAACAACTACTTCTCCTTCATTTGATCAATCTAGGTCGGTCTCACTTGGAGTTCAGCCAACAAGCTACCATCTTCAAACAGGCTGAGACGAGTAAACATTGCTCTCAAATCAGATACAACCCTACGGCTCAGTGCATCAGCTACTACGTTAGCTTTACCAAGATGGTACTCAACCGAGCAATCATAATCCTTACGCAACTCTATCCATCTTCGTTGCCTAAGATTCAACTCCTTCTAAGTAAGGAAGTACTTGAGGCTTTTATGGTCTGTGTAAATAATATACCTCTCACCGTATAAGTAATGCCTCCAAATCTTCAGTGCGAATACCACCGCAGCTAACTCCAAGTTGTGAGTGGGGTAATTCGCCTCGTAAGGCTTAAGTTGACGAGACGCATATGCAACTACCTTACCCTCTTGCATCAACACACAACCCAATTCAATGTGCGACGCATCACTGTAGACAATGAATTCCTTCCCAGACTCTGGTTGTATTAACACAGGGGCTTCAGTCAGAACTTTCTTCAGTTTCTCAAAACTCTCTTGCTGCTTATCAGTCCAATTAAACGGTATCCCTTGACGCAAAGAACTTAGTCGTGGTGCAAAGCAATCGATGAAAACCCTCAACAAAACGTCTGTAATACCCAGCTAGACCCAGAAAACTTCAAATCTCAGATACAGTCTTTGGTGGTTTCCAATCCAACACGGCTTCAATTTTTTGAGGATCCACCCTAATTCCCTTGACCGACACCACGTGACCCAGAAATGTCCCTTCTCGGAGCCAGAACTCACACTTGCTAAACCGAAGCTCCTCGCAATTGGTCAAACAGATCATCTATCCTCGGTAAAGGGTACTTGTTCTTAATAGTTAGTTTGTTCAGTTGATGATAATCGATGCACAAGCACAGGGATCCATCCTTCTTCTGCACGAATAATACTAGTGCTCCCCATGGAGACACACTCGACCGAATATATCCTCGGTCCAGTAGCTCTTAGATTTGAGCCTTTAACTCTACCAGCTCCTTCGGTGCCATCCTATAAGGGGCGATGGACACCGGAGCTATTCCTGGTAGGAGCTCAATACTGAATTCGACCTCACAGTTTGGGGGCAACCCAGGAAGCTCTGTAAGAAAGACATCCGGAAACTCTTTAACAGTTCTGACATCTCCAACAGAAAGACCTTTAGAATCAGAACTGCTAACATAAGCTAAAAACGTCTCGCAACCCTTGCAAACCAGTTTCTCGGCCTTTAATGCTGAGATTACGTTAGACAAGTAATCTCTTCGCTCCCCCAACACCACCACCTCCTCATCCTCAGTAGACTTCAACACCATACGCTTAGCAGCGCAATCCAAATTCACACGGTGTTTCACCAGCCAATCTATGCCCAATATATGATCGAATTCACCAAACGGTAGTTCCATCAAAACCGTCGAAAAGACAACCCCTTGGACCTTTAGGGGCACGTCCCTGAACAACTTACTCACCCTAACCGACTGTCTCAGTGGACTTAACACAGTCATCTCACTATCAGTAATTTCAAACTGAAAACCTAGCGTTCCAGACACAGTGCATGCAACATACGAGTGTGTAGACCCAATGTCAATTAAAGCAGTGTATGGTACATTATAAATTAAGAACGTACCGATTATGACGTCTGGGGCGTCGCCATCCTCTCAGCGACGAGCGACATGGACCAAAGCTGGGTATCTCACCTCAGTGTTACCAGCACCTCTACCCGGTGCTCCACGACCTCGTCCCAAACCATTACCACCCTTTGCCTGACCACGGCCTCTTGGTAGCTGCTGACCACCTTTCCCTGGCTGAACATAGCCCTGACCTGCGGCTTGCATCTAAACAGGCCTCTGAGTACAGTTCTTAACCTGATGATCCATGGACCCACATCTGAAGCACGTCTTAGTTCTTTTCCAACATTCACTCTGGTGAGATCTCTCACAATCAGCGCAAGGTTGCGGTCTAGCAGCAACAGCAGGGATCCTAGCTCGGACTGGCCCATCAAATCTAGGCTTCTTCTTAGGCCCACCAAAAGAACTTGAGGGCCCAAAATCCTTCTTACTTCTGCCCCTATCTTTTTCACGGTTCTGGCACTCTGAGCGCTTTACATCCTCGGCAATTTTTGCCTTCTCAATAAGGGCAGCAAAGTCTCGTTCCCTCTGCGGAGCTATCACCACCCGCAACTCATCTCGGAGGCCATCCTCAAAATGCACACAGCGTTCAAACTTAGTTCCGACTATGCCACGAACATACCAACTCGATCCGCAGTAAACTCGCCTTATACTCGCCACGCACCTATTCCCCCGGATCAAAGCTCGTAAATTCTTTTCTTCGGGCGTCCACATAACTTGCGCCCACATACTTCCCTTGAAAGGCCATCTTGAAAAAATCCCACGTCAAACGGTCAGCCTGCGTACCCTCTCTTACAGTGACCCACCACTGGTACGCCTCGTCTCGCAGTAAGGACACTGCTCATTTTAACTTTTGTTCCACACTACAGTCGAGATCATCCATTATTCGTTCGGTGGCCTCTAACCAATATTCCACCACATTCGGGGCTACTCCAGAAATACCCCTAAAAATTTTTGCTCCATTAGACCGGAGTCACTCAGAAATGGACCCTCGGCCCGCTGACCCAGTACTTACTCCAGCAACCCTTGTGAGAACCCGTAGCATTACTTGGGATAGAGCATCATCCCCAACTACTCTGGCCATGAGACTGTTCTTAATTCATCGGTGAGGTGGTGCCTCCCAGCGTGCATATGGCCCGACGTTGAAGACCCAGCCCTAGCACCTCCTCCGCCACTACCGCGGCCACGTATACCCCTTCCGCAACCTCTTGTGCTCATATCGATATAGCGTATTTATATGTTTTAAGAGTTTTATGCATCAGCTTATAATTCCAATAATTAGTAACAGATGTTTTATGATAAACAGTAATTAGAGTTGTTTTCACAGATCGAGACCTCACTACAGTTTTCAGTCTTCTATAGTCTCAGTTTACTCTAACTAAAGAGTTTCAGTACAATACTACTATCTGTAGTAGTTTCTCAGTATAACATTTCAGTATATAATAGAAAACAGTGTCAGAGAACTTACAGATTTGGGCCGGAGACTCAGTGTGCCACACTTTCAGTAACAACCTTTTACTTTTCTTTCTAAAACCAAAATTTAGAAAATTTCAGAAAAATTTTCAAGAACCCATTCCACAGCCTAAACCCGGCGTAGACGTTATGACTGGATCTGATGTGTCACATCAAAGTGTTGATTTGAAAACCAGTATTGTCGATGAAAGTTCGTAACTAAGTCTTAAATCCCTTTTTAAGATAATTGCAATTGAAAATGTTGGTGTTGTAAAAACATGTAGGCCAATTGTTTGTTACGAATTTAATAATCTGAACTAAAAACCGTGGAAGCTTTCCTAATTGTAAACTTTATGATTTGAAATGTGTGATTTTCTTTGAAAACTGTTATTCTTTTGAAAACCCGTGTTCCCTAATCTAGCAGGTTGAAATAAAGAGTTAAAACCAGATAGAAGTTAAAACCTCAAATGGCCTTATTACATAAATATTAACCCCAAAATAAAATATTTAAAAAAACTAGGTGTGAATTAAAATACTCGCTAACGTGTGGCCATCTCTGAGTCCCTCGCAGCTCCAAATCATCTAAGGCTGGGGATTACTTGTACAGTTAAAAGAAAAGGGTGAGTTACGAGAACTTAGTGTGTAATCCCCTATCATGTAGTAACAGTCTGGGCCGGAGCCCTATTCAAGATAAGATAAAGTGTGGGCCTTAGCCCGA
Organism: Gossypium sturtianum; assembly: GCA_025698515.1. Lineage (NCBI taxonomy): Eukaryota > Viridiplantae > Streptophyta > Magnoliopsida > Malvales > Malvaceae > Gossypium > Gossypium sturtianum. The sequence continues at coordinate 89,067,467 of CM046949.1, read as the reverse complement.
TACAAGAATGTGATGTAGGCATAAGCCCAAGATAATAATGATGATGAGAATGGTGATGCAAACCACCCCAATCCACCAACACACCACCCGCACTCAACCAACACACCATGTGGGGACTAAGTCGACCCACCCAGCCAACACACCAATATCGCGGCGTAGCTGCTAATAGTAACGCAACAAAGCTGCTAATAACAGTAAAAGTGGCCAAGCCACTAAAATTAGAATATGTGGCGAAGCCACTAGAACAGTAAAAACATGGCAGAGCCACTAGTACAGTACTTCCTCCAAATCAGAATCCCAACCCCAATGCAGAATGTCGTGTCATAAAGATTATGTGTATGCAGTATGTCATGATCATAACCAGTCATATAAATATCATACACACATCAATTAAACTACCACTAGGGGTATAATGGTTATTTCGTCGATTAGGGGTAAAATGGTAATTTCACCCCACAGGGATATTTCGGTCATTTTATTCACTAGGGTATTTTAGTCATTTTACTTATTAAGGGTAATTCAGTCATTTTACTACTTTTAGGGTATTTCAAAATGCTTGCGGAACTAAAACAGAGAGGGAAAGGAAACGAAGAATTGGTCACCACAGAACTAATCAAGAAATGATTCGGTTAACCCTAATAGGAAACCGAAACTAGAAGAAGATGGGTGATATTCGGCCTAGGAGAAAAAAGGGGGAAGAGGGAACAGAAGAACTTAATTCGGTTAAGCCCCAAAGAGCAGAAGAAGAGTGCCCAAATCGGTAGAGAAAAATATGCAGAAGAAAATAAGGGTTTCAAGGGAGAATTCGGCACTTGTATTTGTGTTTGGCAAAAGTGAATAACAGTTGAGAGAAAGAAAAAGTTGAAGAGAGCAAGACCCGAACGGTCAAAAATGTTGCACGAGATGTTACGAAAAGATAAAAACCCAAAGCGAAATAAAAGAAACACAATACTGCAGGGAGCAAATTTGGCTTCTACACTCCCCTAATGCCGAAAAGCACTAAATGAACTCCCCTAGCCAAAATTCCCCTCTCAAGCTTCCCCATTCGGCTATGACTCCGAACACATCCCAACTCCTTCAAAGTCTCCACCAATTTCTCCTTGATTTTCTCCAAACCTCCCATTCAAATCTGATGACCAAGTCTCCAACCACCTCTGCAGAGTTTGAATTAAACTCTACCTCTCATGCCACAGAGACATAAAATAAAATCCCCTCTTTGCATGCCATGGGATTCGAACCCACTCCCTCATGAATAGCCAACACGCCACTTGCCACCACAACACAATATCTCTTGTGTCTTAAAACAAACACAATTTATTATATGCCCTTCAGGCTAACATCCAGGTTTCCCAAAAGAGCAAAAATCAAAATTTTTCCAAAGGCCATACTTGAACTCGGGCTTCCTAAAATCCCCAAAACACACCCAAATCACTCAACCACAAAAGCAAACATGCAATTTGAGTCAAGACATGAAAAATTAAAGGCCCTATATTTTTGGGGCGTTACAACTTTTCAGATTATCGAAAGCTCGATCAGGTTGGAAGTTAGTCAGAGATCCATCGTACTATCCATCAATTTTATCGGTAGATTTCTATGCTTTGGTCGCAGTTATAATGGCATGTATAGGTGGACTATGTCTAATGTTTAATTGATGAGTTTGGTATATATATGTCATTTTGGTTGATTATTATGGCATGAAATGTTGCCTTGGATTGAGGTACTTAAGGTATAATTGATAGCTTGTTGGTTGTGGTTAATATGGTCAAATTGGTGTATGTTTTGGAATGACCAAAATTGGTATGGTTGTTAAGTATCAGTTATGTTGTGTTTTGGCATGAAAACAAGTTAAGTGATAATTGGTTAAATATGCACATGTATAGGTGTTCTGGTTGATGTTATAGCCATTATGTTTTGGCTTGTAATTATGGTATATATATGTGACCTTGTGATAATTGATTTTATAGTCTTTATGATGCTTAAATGATGGAAGTTGAAATGGTATTTAAAATGTGTGTGATGGAATGTTCTTTGACATGGTTGAATATGGTCATTTTGGTATTTGGAATGTAATTGACATATATGGCTAATGGTGCTAAATGTCAAATGGCCAATTTGGAATTTTTGGTGTGAATTTGATAGGTAAATAAAGTGGTAAGTATTGGCATAAACATAGTTATAATTTGATTGAACTTTTGGCTAAACTATGAATATGGTTATACATGTTTAATTGTTGTGATTGAGGTGCCTTTTGGGCATATTGGTTATATGCACATATACCTTATTGGTTTAGCTTGTGGATGCATTATTTGGTGCATTTTGAATGCTTGTTTACATGTGGAAAATTGGTTGTAGGTGTGTGCATGATTGGGTGAGAAAAATAGCTTGGAAATGACCTAATTTTCGTCCATGCAGCCAGGGACACGGACGTGTGTCTCAGCCATGTGTGACACACGGCCATGCAGAATGGTCGTGTGTCACCTGTAGCTTTCAAAGGGTTGCAAGTCAGGCAGTTACACGGCCAAGCACACGGCCTGACACACGAGCGTTTGAAGCTATTCCGAAGGGTACACAACTTGGCACACAGGCGTGTGGCTTGGCCGTGTGACCCAAGTCAGTGAGTTACACAGGCACAAACACGAGCTGGGAAACGGCCGTGTGTCCCTACTTCGAATGTCCACACGGCCTGAGACACGGGCATGTCTCTCAGCCGTGTGATCCCTGCAATTTTGAAAATTTTCATCTTTTTCTGAAAAATTCTATTTGTTTTTTATTTAGTCCTGATTTGTTTCTAATGTGTTTTTAAGGCCTCGAGGGCTTGTATAAGGGACAATATTTATGCCATTGATTGGTTTTTCATTGATTGATGTTGTGAATTAAATGTTTTAAAATTTTGATAGTTTTGAAACGTAAACTCCGGTAATGCTCCGTAACCCTATTCTGGCAACAGATACGGGTTAGGGTGTTACATAAATACTAGTTCTTCTCTTAGAAATACATGTAACTATGTTGCATTTATCTCATCCATAGAACCTAAAATATCAAAGAATTATTAAATGATGAATATTGGATATTGGCTATGCAAGAAGAGTTAAATCAATTTGAGAGAAGTAAAGTATGGATCCTAGTTGAGAGACCATGTGAAAAATCTTCTATAGGTACTAAGTGGGTTTTTAGGAATAAGCTAGATGAGAATGGAAACATAGCTAGGAACAAGGCTAGGCTTTTTGCTCAAGGTTACATTCAAGAGGAAGGAATAAACTTTGATGAAACATATGCTCTTGTAGCTAAAATGGAATCCATTAGGACGTTTTTAGCTTTTGCATGCTTTAATGATTTTAAACTATACCAAATAGATGTAAAAAGTATTTTTCTAAATGGTTTTATAAATGAAGAAGTGTATGTTGACCAACCAACTGATTTTGAAGATCCAAAATTTCCAAACCTTGTTTTTAAATTATCAAAAGCTTTATATAGTTGGAAACAAGCTCCTAAAGCTTGGTACAAAAAACTATCAAATTTTCTTGTTGAAAAAGGTTTTAGTAAAGGGAAAGTTGACATAACACTTTTTATTGAAAGAAAATATAAGGATTTATTAGTTGTTCAAATTTAAGTTAATGATATTATTTTTTGCTCTTATATGGTCACCTTTGTCAAGAATTTCCTAAGCTAATGCAAGGTGAATTTAAGATGAACATGTTGGAGAGCTAAACTTCTTTTTGGGACTCCAAATCAAGCAAAGGAAAGACGACATATTCATCAATCATATCCATCATGCTTACTTTGTGCATTTTCATGCATATGAAATCATTAGGACTTATCCTAGAGTCATTTTAGGACACTTCAAACACTTTAGGACTTAAAAATTGTGTTTCTTAAAATTTTTTGCACTTGGAAAATATAATAGATATTTGGTACCAATGCCATTCTAAATTTATCAATACTTTTATAAAAATATCGATACCTACTGGGTTTTAAGTGTAACCCCTTCTTGCTGATTTCGAGTTGAATTATCGAGCTAACACTTTACCATTTCTATCTATTTATGTTCATTTGATTTATAAGTAAGTTCCAGCTTTTCGCCTATTAATTATAAACTTATTTAGTCAGGAAGTCATTCCACTATAGTATCGTGACTTAGCTCTCCCTAAAGACATATCATTACGAAAGCAACTCGATCAGCGCTCGTCCAATGACCTTGTCATAAGTTTGTTACCCTCATAAGAAATCATTGATCCCTTTTGGATAATTCATTCTTCCAATATGATCATATTTTATCTCATGGTAACCATTACATCTTCCTTCATAAAAATTAAATTACTATCAAATAGTAATCAAGTCATTCTTCACAAATATGAATGAACCGTGGCCACGTTTACATTTCATCTATCATGTAATGCCAATGAGAGGATATCATTTACGCATATCTCAGGTTATCAATTCCACTACTGTGATGACGCTACATACTACGTAAGTCGTATACCCAACAAACCAGCTTTTGGTTCCTTATCTATTTGAACTCAAGCTTTTACTTACATCACAGTATATGAGTCACGCATACATGTTCAATCATTCACTCAAGATTAAGGTATGCCAAACTATGAATGTCACAAGTGAATAAATCCATAAAAAGATTGAGAATCTATTGTAACAACCCAATTTTCAATGGTGTCGAAAATAGTGGTTTTGAGACCAGAATTCTAATGAGTGAGTCCATAAATATTATATTATTTAATATTTATGAGTTAAATATAATGTCATTGTGAATTTTGATTTTATACATTTTATTAATTGGTCAATTAGTCAAGGTACAAGTGGTTCATACCGAAAGTCGGTGGTTTTTGAAAAAGAGCTTTTGAGACCTTATTTTCATAAAACGGGCCCCCAAATTATATTATTGAATATTTATGGAGTTATTATATTGGTGAATTGAATTTTGGTCTGACACTTTTAGAATTTGGATGGCTAATTAAGGTACAATAAGTAAATCGTAAAAATTGGAAAAGTTTAATTTTATCGGTTTTATTAGTAATTGGGTTAATTATGAAATTTTTGAGGTTTGAAATGGCAATTTGGCCATTATAAGATATTTTGGACGGTTTGTACTTATCTTTTTATTGAAATGGGAGTTAAAAATTATATTTTAATTAGAAGTTTAAGATATTTAAAATTTTACCAAGCTATATAAATAATTTTATTGGATAAACAAATCATTTTCCTCTTCACTTTCTTTTCCATGCCATCCAAACTAAGAAAAAAACATAAGAAACCCTATTGTTGAATGCTCCAAACAATCATCTCTTGAATGGTAAGGTAATGTTAGCTTGTTTTCGTAAATTTTATATTTTTAAGATTGTTGTAGATTAATCTAGCTAACCCAGGTATTAAATTGAAAAATTGTTAAAGTTTAAAAAGTTTCCATTAATGTTAATTGAAGTTTTTGAATGTTGATGGTAGATTTTGAAGCTTAGAAATTAAATATGACTAATTTGTAAAAGAATTTTTGATAGTTTTAAATTTAAGGACTAAAATGAAAATATTTCAAACTTGGCATGAGATTCATATATATTGATTGTAGAGGGTTGTATAAGGATAGAATTGAAATCGGATTGAAAACCAGGGCTTAAATATGAAATTTATGATAGTTTCAATTTTAGAGACTAAATTGAATAAAATGCAAAACTTTAGGGGGCATCCAAATAATGAAATTGATCTTATATATGTTTATAATAGGGTGATATAAGAGGGTTTAAATTAATAAATTAAATTGAAAAATTGTATAGATCGGGAATTGGACCAAATCAAAAGTTGCCGTGGAAAAACCCAAATTTGTTGATTAGTCTTTAGAGAATTGATCATTATCTGTTTGTCCAAGTAAGTTCATACGATATGATTGTCTTAAATTGTTATGCATTTAGAATTATAATTGTAAATATGTTTAATTGAAATTTTAATTGTTTACAATTCAGTACAAAAGGTGAGATAAAGGATTAAATTGAGTACGATAAATTGCAAATTGAAATAATTAAGGAATTGACCTTAAATTAGACTGAAATAGCATATGATATGTGATAAAGTGAATATTTGATGAAATGAGTTGAACTGATTCGATTTAGACTAGTTGATAGTGATAATGACCGAATTGAATATATTTGAAAATATGATACAATGTTATAAATATGAAATTGGGCCTATATGGTGATGAATGGTGTTGCTACATGCATGAATTCATGTTTTGATATTGAATTATAAATGTATTTGAGAAATGGTTACCTTATTAACTGTTTGGGCAGGGTCAGGTATAATTGGCATGCAATAGGATAGGAAAAGTTCAAGGTTATACGACTATGTGTCAAGGAGTGTTGGGAACACACATTAATCGGTTATATCGACCAATATTGGGCACATCTATTTTTTTTTTGGTTTTACCGACTAGCGTTGGGCGCAGCTTACTATTTTGGATTTATCCCATAGGCACTAGGTGCCAAATTGGTGTGATTGGTTGGATCTGTATATCCGTCCGAGTTCGAGTCAGGTTAATAGGGACATGTATAATGTAAATAGAATAAATGATATTCAGATTGAGTTAATATGATAATTGGATGATATATATATTGAGAATTGATTATACAAGTTGAGAGGGCCAATATAGAAATATAACAAAATGATGAATGTGATTTGGAATTCGTATTATGAAATGAAGTAGTGATTGAAATTTGATGTATATTTGGATAAAAAAATATTGATATGATATGGGAATGAAGTTCATAGGGTTTAACTTGAATTGGATTGAGAATTCAAATTATGAAACGAAAATAATGTTTAGCATTAATTTGAAATGGGATGTATTGCAGATAAATATATTGTATGATATGATTAAGATAGTGAATTGATTAAATGATTATTTGTTTGTGCATGGTAATAAAATGTTGAATAAGTGAATTGAAATGTTATATGATTGAGTTACTATATGGTATGATATATGTTAAACTCACCTTTTTTTTATATTTGACTTGTCATGTTAGGCAAACTTTACCAAGTTAAGTAGAATGTAGTGTATAATTATAACCTGAGGTATGTTACTTGGTTTAACATTTGTGAACTTACTAAGAATTATCTATGCTTAGCTCAGTTGTTTTCCCTTTCCTTGTAGATTGCCAACTTGCAGAACACGTCAAGTGGATCTTCTGCAGCTCACACTATCTCAGTATTAATTTGATAGTGTTTTTATCGTTTAAAGCTTGGTTTTGTGGCATGTACATAGGTGTTATTATATGTGTTTACCTTGGCTGCATAGTTTGGTTTGCACTTGGATAACGTCTGAATTATGGTATATATTGATGTGGAGTGGTTTGAAAGTATGACAGTATAGACTAAGTTTGAATAAGTGATTTTTGTATGTTCTGGTGCTTATTGAGGCATATAGTTAGCTGATTGGAAAATGTCAAATTGTGGAAATGTTGGATTAGATGATTTTGAATGGTGATTTATAATGTTTTGACATGTACATGGAGCATACAATGTGTCTTGATGGAAATTTTAAGTTGGTAATACTTATATGAAAGTATAAATTGGAAGGTGGTGTACTAGATGTTAGATGTAATAGTTTGTATGGCATAAATTTAGTCATTAGTACATGACTAAAATATTAGTATGAATTGACTTGAGCGACGGTACATTGGCATAGATTGAATTTGAAAAATTATATGTGATTATCTAATGTTATTGAAATGGTTAGCTTGTTAATAGAGTTTAGTTATAGGTTGATTGAACATGTTTGAAATATGGTGATTTGAGTATGTTTTCAATGAGTTTTGTACAGCTCTTATGTGTACCTAATTCGCTTTTTGAGAAAGCCTTGGATTGAGCATGGAAAGTACTTAAAACTTATTATTTTACCCATTTGGGTAAAAGTATCGGTACCAGAGATCAAGGTATTGATACTTAACTAGATGAACAGAGTTTTGAAAATGGAAGAATGCCAAAACCGTATCGATACCAATTATAGTATCAATACCTATCATAAAAGTATTGGTATTTATTCCTTTAGTATCGATCCTGGTTCCAAAGTTTTAAAAAATTTCAGATTGGCCCTTAATCATGCTTGAATCTATTGAATTATGTTTGTATGCTCGATTTAGTCTCTATTTGGTTCATAACTTCTATTATGTATGTATTTAGAACAACTTGATCATTTAAATTAAATTCAATGTTATGATTTGCGTGTGAATGTTTCGATAATTGTAGTAACATCCTGAAACTTAGGTTCAGTGATTAGACCAGGTGAGGTATGTTACATTTAGTGGTATCAGAGCTACAGGTTTAGTCGATTCTAGGACTGAACGTAGTGTAACACCCCTTACCCGTATTCGACACCTGAACCGGGTACGAGGCATTACCGTACTTAACTAGCTCAAACATACAACATCGATCCATAAAATTTCATTTCCAATTAAAACTTTTCATTCGAGACCTTAATGTCCTTATTATAGGTCTACGAGACCCTAAACTTGCACACGGAATGATTCGGGACTAAACCGGAAACTTCTGAACACTTAGCAAATTTTGACTCAAAACAGGGCCACATGCTCTTGTGAAGAGGGACACGCCCGTATGGGCAGGCCGTGTAATCACACACGCCTATGTCCCTAGTCTGTGTGGATTTTATTTTTCATTTCAAACCTACAGGGGTTTTCACATGGCCTGACACACGCCCGTGTCCATAGCCCGTGTCCCTCACACGGCCATGACACGCCCGTGTCTTCACCTGTGTGTGAAAACCTTGACATTCTGTTTATGACGTCATCATCTCCATAAGGTCACACGGCCAAGGCACACGCCTATGTCCTTAGACCGTGCGTCGAATTAAATTCCTAATTTCAGGTGCAGACTTCACACGGCCCGGGCACATGCCCGTGTCTTAGGCCGTGTCTCCTACACGGTTGAGACACACGGCCGTGTCTCAGTCCGTGTGTGTACTACTAGTCATTTTGACTTACCAACTTAGCATGCAGGGGTACACACGGCCTATCAATACGCCCATGGGGCTGATCGTGTGTCACACACGGCCTAGACACATGCCCGTGTGTCTACCCGTGTTGACAATTGTAAGGCTATCTACCAAGCCAATTGCCACCCTACCAAGCAACCTACTTATACCATTTCAATACAACATACACCATGACCATAAGGCACTTCTAATGCCCAAAATCAAGACATCCATACATAGGTTTACACTACGTTCATCATGCATATTCTTTACTCAATTACTCATCCCATCACACAAGCATGCACTTCATGAACTTCATCTTCATTGAATATATAAACTTATCAAGTATTGGCCAATTTCCAATGGCCATTTACAAAATGAATTTAATGACATTGATAGCCACACGTTTGCTAACAAATATGACATAACACAAAATAACCAAGTTTCTATACATGCCATACTCAAAATTAATCAAACTAAAAGAAGTTGATAGTGTGATTCCGAACTCCGACGTCCTACGATCCCCGAGTTAGTTTGGCGATACTACAGGGAAGAGGGAAATGAGAGGGGTAAGCATAAAGCTTAGTAAGTTTGCATGAAATAAATAACAACTTAAAAGCTCATAATGTCATCCATCCATTGCACTGAATAATAACACAAAGTCTTAAACATATTGCCATAACTTACTCATGCTTTCTTTTACCAATTACATGTCATGTCACATATCGTAAACATTTCTCGTGAATTACTCATATGTACCTGTATCACTTCATCACTTAGCTTTAGCATTAATTTCATCTGTACTATAAGCTTAACTATTTATCTCGATGAATCACTTAGAATACCCGAGGATACACAACCATCATTATACAATACACATAAACATGACGCCAATGCCATATCCCAGATATAGTCTTACATGGGGTCATATCTCGATGCCGATGCCATATCCCAGATATGGTCTTATACGGGATCTCGTATCAATATTGATGCCATATCCCAGATATGGTCTTATACGATATTCATATTCGATGCCGATGCCATATCCCAGATATGGTATTATACCGGATCTCAATACGGTGCCGAGGCCATGTCCCAGACATGGTCTTATACGGGACCTTACCAATCTCATGTCTTGATGATGATATCCTCTCATTTCTTAAAGTCCAACCGGGACCTCAACATCATAAATTTTCACCACTTTCTCGTTTAACATCATTACTCAATTTCATAGAAATAATATACATCTTCACGAATATCAAACATTTTAAAACTTAATAACATGATGTTGAATTTATTACACACAAGCTTACCTCGATACCAAAATATGTAATTTTGCGATCTAGTCCGAAACCTTGCCTTTTCCTCGGTCAAGGTTAATTCCTCGTTCTACTTAATCTATAATAACAAATTAGCTCATTTAATTACCAAATTAATCAATACATTTCAATAATAATATTTTGGCAAAATTACCATTTTGCCCTTAGACTTTCACAAAATTACAATTTTACCCCTAGGCTCGTAAATCAATTCTAATCAAATTTCTTCCTTTAACGAGCCTAGCTGAACATTTATTACTCTTATAGAAACTCTCAATACTCATTATTTCACACATTCAACACCTATTTTACAACTTTTACAAAAAGGTTTTTTTAGGTGTTTTCATGGAAACACCTTTCACAAAAGTTGTGTATTTAACACCCAAGATTCATTTTCTTTCATAAAAATTCAGCAAACAACATAATTAATCACATGGAAAAACCCTAGACTCTTAACCATTTTGCAAAATAGTCCCTTCCATGGCTAGATCATGTTACAAGGATCTCAAAAGTACAAAAATTATCAAAGAATGACCATTAAAATGCTTGGCTGAAATTTTTGAGTTCTGAAACCCCTTGTTTTGCTGAAAATTTTGGTGGAGAAGAAGAGAGGAAGGATGATATCTTTTCTTTTCTTTATTTTATTTTATTTAATCAATTTAATCCACCTAATCTAACAACTTTGACCAATTTTTACATTGTTTGTCCCCTATGGCCCGCCACCCTATTTCTAAGGGTCTAATTGCACATTAAGGGCCTCCAATTAATATTCTATGACCTTTAGACACCTTTAGCCTGTAAAATAGAACTTTCACACTTTATGCAATTTAGTCCTTCTTCGCAATTAAGCATGCAATCGCTAAAATTAAAGTACCAAAATTTTCATGCACCTATATAATCATGCCATAACTCATAAAATAATATAAAAAATAATTTTCTTCAACCTCAAATTAGTGGTTCCGAAACCACTATTTTGACTAGCTCTTAAATCGAGCTGTTACACGTAGCACGCGTTTAAGTTTAGATATACATGCCACAATAACTTGAGATAGTGTGATGCCTTCAGATCTAAATTGATTTTGTTTTTCATTTTGATAAATCTTATTGGTCGAATTGAATTGTGTCGTATTGAATGAAGTTAATAGTAACGTTTTTGTTTATGGGAGCTACTTTTAGAGACTGTTTGTTTCGCAATGTTTAGGGAATGAGGAAAGATATGCATTCTTTCAATTGCTAAACTAGTGATTCACCCAATACTTAAAAGCTACCCCTTTAGCTCTATTGTCGCTAAAATAACCTCTACCCCGATTGTGCCTCATGTGGCACACCATTATCCTCAAAACCCTAACATGATGATGTTCATCAACCCCTAATCTATAAAATCCAAGAATGTGGGACACAAGAATTCTGAGATTTAAAGGACGACAATTAGACGAGAACTGAATATTAACTGAAAAATATTATGAAAGTGTCTGATGAATGAATGTGTTCTCCGAAAGATAGTCTAAATTGCACAGTATTGTTATGGAAGGAAGAAGTGTATCAGTGGTGGGTAACCCTGAGATCAGTGACATCAAACAATGCAGCGTGACCAGATCTTTCCTGACTATTCATCCAAGCAGACGAGAAATTTAAGAAGTCAATCATTTACCCTACAAGAAATCTGAGGAAAGATATGTCTAAATATAGTTATTCATGACCTCAAGTTACCTCAGTAGCTAGTGCAGGTAGTGTCTGAAACACGAGTAAACTGGTTTGTGAACATTATGACAAAAATAATTTTGAGGAAATACAGAGTGAGAATGGGAGACTACTTTAGATGCGACTTAACCGAGCATTTGATGAAGGATTGCCTGATAAAATCAAATGTTATTAGTTATTAGGCTATTAAATCGATGTCAACTTCGCAGAGAAGTAAGAAACTGAGAATTAGTAGTAATGTTGGAACCAGTCAAGGTGAGACTAAATATACGATATTCAAATCTGAAGCTCGTGCACCAGTCAAAGCTTATGTTGTCCGAGCCATAGAAGAGGCTACAATCCCTGAAACCATAACTGATTGATATTATCCTTGGTACAGACAAGTTAACTTCGCATGACGCTTGTAACATCCCGTTTTTAGTTGAATCAGAACAGTGGTTTCGAGACCACAAATCTGAAGATGAAATAATTAGTTTATTTTTATTTTAATGTCTATATCATGATAGAATGATTGTGTGAAAATTTTGTTAAGAAATTTTATCATTTGAGTGTTTAATTTGATAAAAAGGACTAAATCGCGTAAAGTGTAAAACTTGTGTTCTATTAGATAAAGGTGTCTAATAGCTATAGAACTTTAAAGTGGAGGTCCTTATGTGGTAAATAGCCTAATAATATGATAGTGGTTGATAATGGCTTGGTAATGTTGTAAATTGAATTAAGTTTAAAGGTTAATTTTGGTATTTAGCAATTAAAGTTAAAATAAGTAAAATAAAACAAAATTTTTACCCATTATCATCTTCCTCAACCGAACCTAGGGCAAGAAGAAGCCATTTTTCTTCTTTAAATTTGACCAAGCTTATATAGCTCATTAAGGTATGATTTTTGTCCCATTTTTAATGATTTCTATGTTTTTGAGATCGTTGCAGCTTAATCTAGCTAGCCTAGGGTCTAATTTGCAAAATTGATAAAGGTTTAGGGTTTTTCCATTGATGAATGTTGGTGTATTTTGATGTTTTATGATAGAAAATGCATGCTTGTTGTTAGATAAACAACATTTGTAAAGTGATTTTTTGACGAAATTGTCAATTAGGGATTAATTTGTGAAATGTGTAAATTTTATGGTTAATTATGAAATAAATGAAAAATATGGGTTGCTAGGGAATTAATTGAAATTCGGCTAGCATGGGTATAAGTTGAATTTCATGAATTTGTATTTTTATGAGTTAAGGACTAAATTGTAAAAATGTTGAAATATTAGGGGTAAAAGTGTAAAGTTGCTACAATGTGTAATTTGGACTAAATTGAATTGATTGATGATAAAATAAGCTAAATTTTATATTATATAGATCAAGAAAAGTGAAATTCAGATTTAGACCGGGGAAAAACAAGGTGTTGGATTAGTCGATCTATTTTGTTGTTTTTACATTCGAGGTAAGTTCGTATGTAATAAGCATTATTATATTATTGTGTTTTAAATGCTTTAATATTGAATTAATTGTGAATACGACCTTACGGATATGTTCGATGACGATTCGGCAAATGTGAAATCCCGGTTGAACCTTAGGAATAGATTAGGATACAAATGACATGTCATTAGGGGTTATGTGATTTGGGTGCTGGTCCGTACGTCCTACCGGTGGCTGAGTTATCCGGCATGTGTTGGATTCTCGTCAGCTTGTGTGAGCAGCACCGTGTAGTTTCATCATGACTGTTAGCTTGTGTGAGCAGGCCCGTTGATAGCTCGAGAGTGAGCATTTTATGTGATATGAGATTGAGATAGCTTCGGATATGTATGTGGCACCTAGGGTGCGAGATTCCAGAGTATTCGATAATATTCCAAATGGTTCAACGGGTATATCAAAGATCCAGATGAGTATGAGATTTATACGAGATGGTACAGGTATGTACATGAACCGTACAAGCATTGAAACGATGAAAGTTGTGAAATTCATATTTAACCTTGAAAATGAAAATGTGATAGGTTGTGTATCATTATGAAATGTGTTAGTATGGTAAGATGAGTTTATTATTATACGAACTTACTAAGCTTTATAGTTTACATTTTTTATTTTTTCGTGTTTTATAGTGAATTTAAAGTTAGCTCGGGCTTGGGAATCGTCGGAGAACTCATCACACTATCAAGCTATCACTTGGAACTTTTGAGTTTATGTTTTGGTTATATGGCATGTATAGGAACTTTGGTCATTTTGGTATATGCTATTAATGAATTTCGCCATTTGGATTGGTTTGTAAATGTTTAAAGTTTGGTTTGTATATATCCATCAGAGTTGGCTTATTTTGGTTGATTTGGTTATGTATATAGATGCAAATAGCCTTTGTCTTGTGTTGATAATTGCTATGCAAATAATTGTGGTAAATGGTTGATATTTGAGAATTGGTATGCTTGTGAGTTTACGCAAAGTGATGCATATTTGGAAGTATCCATATTGATGATTTGAGAAAGTGAATTTTGGTATGAAATTGAATGGCATATTGTAGTATTGTGTGCCTTGTATTTGTTGGTATTGAAATGGTATGAATTCTGCTTGGTTGAGGTTGGTTGAATGCCTATTTATGCCATATTGTGTGTCATTTGATTTGGTGTAGGTATATGCAAATTTGGGTGGCAAGATGGCCTGGTAAATAGCCTATTTTTGTCCACACTGGCAGAGTTACGGGCGTGTGTCTCAGCCGTGTGTGACACACGGTCAGGTTACACGGTCGTGTGTCCCTGGTGTTGAATTCGAAATCAAGTTAGTATGTTCCACACGACCCAGCACACGGGCGTGTGACTTGGCCGTGTGGCATAAGTCAGTATACCCTACAGGTTTGGCACGGCCTAGCACACGGCCTGGCACACTGGCGTGTGGGGTCATTTCGAAGGGCACACGGTGTAACACCCCAAATCTGGCCTAGAAGTTAGGCCCGAATCCGACGTGTCACATTGAAGTGTTTTTCGAAAACCATGTTTTCATTGAAAACCCTTCTTAATTAAAAGCTTGAACAAAATCCCAGTTACGTCAGTTTTTTTTGTTCGAGGTTTATTAAAAAGTTATTACCTTCAAAACCTTATTTGTTGCGAAAGCTTAATTTAAAATAGATGATTTGCGAAAACGTGATGTTTAAAGATTAAGTCGTGAAAGCGTAGTGTTTTGAAAACAGTTATTATTTTGGAAAATCGCGATCTACTTTTAACAGATAGGAAACGTAATAACTAAAAATCCCAAATGAAAAACCAGAAATTAAAAGAGGCCTTATTACAACCCAATAAGAAAGCAGTTTAGGTAAGGTAAAATAAAATACTAAAATTTAAAGCTAATCATAGTGTGGCCACCTCCGAGTCCTCCAGTACGTCGAAAAACCGCCTACTGAGGATTACCTGAAAAAAATTAAAAACAGGGGGTGAGTTTACGAAAACTCAGTGTGTACAACCCTCATCAATCATAAAACATGCATCACATCAATCTGGGCCTAAGCCCATTACAGTAATCAATGTGGGCCTAAGCCTAATATAGTAACAGTGGCATTTGGGCCTTAGCCCATAATTGCCTCAGTTGGGCCTTAGCCCAATACAGTAACGGTGGCATTTGGGCCTTAGCCCAATACAATAACGGTGGCATTTGGGCCTTAGCCCAAAATAGTCTCAGCTGGGTCTTAGCCTATATCAAATATCACAGTTCACATCTATCTGGGCCTAAGCCTATCTCAATAACAGAACAAGTGTATGCAATGCATTAATGCCCATACCAACCCTGCACTCTGTCTCCTGTCCAACCCTACACTCCTATGGGGATTTAATCGACCCACCCATCCCTATACTTCTTATGTAGCACCGGTTGCGGCACTAACCAATGTTGCAGCAAAGCTGCCAATCACATAATCGGCTTAAAGCCATCGGTGGATCCACAGTCGTCAAGCGACCATGCGACCCTAATAATTCATATACTTCCTCCAGATCAATAATCCCATCCCCCATGCAGCATAATATCACATGAATGCAGACATACCATAAATAGCATACAATAATAATCATATAACATGCAGGGGCATTTTGGTCATTTTGCCCTTCAGGGGCATATCGGTCATTTTACCCTATGGGGGTATTTCGGTTAATTTATCCTACAGGGGTATTTCAGTCAATTTACCCTACAGGGGTATTTCAGTCATTTTACAACCTTGCCAAAGGTCTACAGTCGCCTCGAGCGACACAGATAACATATATCATCAAAACGGTGTATTTGGGCCCAAAGCCCAATACTCGGCCCAGGTGGGCCCACACTCTCATGTGGCCCATTCGTCCCATTTTCAATCACGGCTATGTGAACGTTATAGCCCAGTTCAATTTTTGCCACTTTTCATAAATTAGTCTGTGTGGGGCCCACGAGCCCATTGGGCCCATATCGGCCCAACGAGGCCCATAACGACCTAAGCCCATGAGAACGCTCATGGTGGCCTCAACTGTCTTAAGCCCATATTCGTGGGCTCGATCCACTACACATGCGATCGCATGCTCGTGTGGCATCATTCGCTGGTATTTCGGCTTTTCGGCATTTGCCGATCTACTTGGGGTGGTGTGTGTGTGTTAGTACACAACTGATTTATGAAGCGTACTTCCAAGCCCTTAGCAACGAACCTATATTCAATCAAGGGGTATAGTTAGCCTTTTCATCTTTAAAGATCACAACACTATCCCCAAACCGATTAACCACTACCTATCTCGACTGAATAGCAACGACCTATCCTTTTCCTTAGATCGCTTGGTTAAGAATTGATTCCCCCTCCTCGTGGCTGATCTGAACCGCAAACGTAATCTATCAGTTAACATTATCTACTAACTAGAGTTAATCATATGCTAATACAACGAAAACACATGCCCAAGCAATGACTAACATTCGGCATTACCCAAAATTCCTTGACCGAGTACTTACCTTGATCGAAACCTTAGAGTAGGAAGTCGGCTACTATTAATCACTTGCCCTTTAATCGCCCCTCGAGGAACCTTAAACAAACCAATCATCAGTCAAGATAAGAAAGGGAGATTCAGCAAATAAAGAGGAATACCATCGATACCGAAAACGGTTAAAAGCATTAACCATCACTTACTATCACATTCGGGAAAGAGGAGAAATCCTTAACTCGAGCTCACTGGTTAAACAGTCGAAGATTTGAAACTAAGAGGATTGGAGATGGATGACGAAACAAAGAAAATAGAAGAAGGAAAGTGTAGAAGTCGATTAAAGATTCTCAATAGGCAAAGTGAAAGTATTCGGCTTTAGCAATACAAGGAGGGACACTCGAAAAGAGTCGAAGGAAAAAAAAAAGAAAAAAGGGAAAATGGGTATTCGGCTATCACTGGAAGAAAAAGGAAACAGAGGAACCTTACTTTGATTTAGCAAAAGAGGAGAAGCAGAATGTCAATTTGGCACAAGCAGCAATTGATGCAAAGAAAATAGCAGAGAAAAGGGGTATTGCTCGATTTTGGAAAAAGGCAAAAATAAATAAAAAATGAGTCAAAAGCCAAAATGGCTAAAAGAAAAACAGCATCCCTACATACACTAGCCTAATTTCCAAGATCAAAGACCCCATTTCGGCACCAACTCCTCAAGCCTTCAAACTCCTTGAAAATCTCTACCTCCCTCTCCTTGATTTCCTCCACGATCTACTCCTTAAATCCCTCAATTGACTCATTCAAACTCTCCAACACAGAGTTTGAATCCAACACCAACTCTTGCCCACTCATGAGCAAAATAAATAATCCCTTTTTGCATGCAGTGAGACTTGAACCTCTATCCTCCTTGCCACACCTGTGACGCCACAACCACTCCACCACAAGCTCTCTTTGTGCCTCTTTTAAATCACAATTACTTAAAAGGCTTAACACCAGGAGTCAGGGTTCCCCTAATGCTAAAAATAAAAATTTTCCAAATGACATGGCTTGAACCCAGGACTTCATAGAAGCCCCCTAACCTTCCAAAATCACTCACCTAATAGATCCAACATGCATTTGTGCCGTTCTCTTGTTCTCAAAAGTTTTAAACGCTCCTATGCCCAAGGCCCAATAGGCCCAATTCTACTAGGCCCAAATTCAGGGTGTTACACACAGGCTGGTCACACGGGCGTGTGGTTGGCCATTTGACCCAAGTCAGAGAGTTACATGGGGTCGGACACGGACTGGGACACGGCCATGTGATCCCATTTCGAATGTCCACACGGCCTGTGAGACGGGCGTGTCTTTGGCCGTGTGAGACACACGGCCTGTGAGACGGGTGTGTCTTTGGCCGTGTGTCTGCCACACAGGCGTGTGTCTCCTGTATTTTGTAAAATTTTATAATTGTTCCAAAAAGTTTCTGAGTTATCGGTTTAGTCTCAAACCACTCCGAATGCATGTTTTGGGCCTCGTAGGCTCGTATTAGGGACGTTGTGAATGATGTTGAATGATGATTACATGAAAATTTAAAATGTATGTGAAATGTATGTTTAATTGTATTATAAGTCTAGTAATGCTCCGTAACCCTATTCTGACGTTGAATATGGGTGAGGGGTGTTACAACGCTATAGTCAACTATATCAAGGAAAAGAAAGCTAATGAGATGTCAAAAGAGTAAATCGATAAATGTTGAGATAGTCATATCTAATTGTTTGGCCAATATTGTAACATCCTAAATTGGGGGTTAATTTTAGATTGCATTATTTTTCTTGTGTTTGGGCTGTGGTGTCGTTGTTTGAGATGTTTCAAGACTTAGTTGTAAGTCTAGAGCAGGCCTGAGTAGTAGAAAATTTTATTTGTAAGCTTTAAAGATAGGGAGCCTTAGTAAGTAGGGGTTACAATTTAAATGAGGGGAAATTTGTCACTAAAAAGGCCTTGGAAAAGTGGCAAAAGGGAGGCCACTTAGGAGCTGGAATTGACGCCACAAGGGGAGCAAGGAGAGTCTATGTTCGAGTCGCAGAAATCTCCTTTTCTACTCTTTATTTTGACGACAAGAGAGAGAGAGGAGTGCTCAATTCAAATTCTTTTAGATAAATAAGGATTTAATTGGATTTTATGTGGATATTTTTAAAGGGTGGCAAGGAGAAAAAGAAGGAACTTGACTGATTCAAATTCCTTTGAATAATTTCAAATGCTTGGCCTAGAGTGATTTGGGGAGTTGCCGAAATTTTGAACTCCTTGTTGAAGAGGAGTGGACGGCAAGGAGACTAGGTGAAGGGGGGTGCTGAATTCTCTTAAGGCACATACTCCTCTTTTTGATATTTTTCTTTTCTCCATTTGCAAGTAGCCGAATTTC
Source organism: Gossypium sturtianum (assembly GCA_025698515.1). NCBI lineage: Eukaryota > Viridiplantae > Streptophyta > Magnoliopsida > Malvales > Malvaceae > Gossypium > Gossypium sturtianum. The sequence continues at coordinate 89,048,178 of CM046949.1, read as the reverse complement.
TCCACTCCTTCGTCTTTGATTTTCTTTCTTTCTCTCCTTTTTCATTCTCTCAAAACTGAAAACCATTGATCCTCTTCTCTTTTCTTTGGCTAAATCCCCTACACTCTCATCTCCCACTTATTTCTTTTCTTCTCTTCTCAAACCGAAACCCCCATATTTCTTTCATTCCATCTAGCCGAATATACTCCTTTGGTGTGTCGAAATTCCCTTCTCCTACCTAGAAGCACTTTGGCCGAATGTTAAAAGTGGCATAGATCTCTTTGGGAATCTTCTTTCAATCGGTTTGGGAAGGTAAGTGCTTATAGCCGAATGCCTATTTCTTCTCCTCTCTTAGTCTTTGTCGACTTCTAAAAGAGTAAGAGCCGATTTCGGTATTTGAGAGCAAGGTGTTAATTATTCTTGTTGGAATCGATTTTATCTAGGTACTCGGGATTTTTGAAGTAATCAATCCAAGTCTCTTTGCACTAGGCAATCGGTTGGTAAGTGGTGGTAAGGATCTATTTTAATAGATTACATTTTTAGTGATGGAAAAGCCGAAGGCTATTAATATGGATGGTTGCCGATTGTAGGGAAGCGAGAAACACATAGTGTGTGGGGCTAATATTCAAAGGACGTGTAGGAGCAAGGATATCTTGTGTGGCCGATTGTTTCTTCAAGGATTTAGAGCTATCGTTAGTAGCAGGTGTGTGCATACACACTTTATAACTAATAACTGTGCTAAAGGCATTGTATATGCTAAACTGATTTGGTGTAGAATGGGATTTAATACCATCATGGTATAGGCAAGGATTCAAGTAAGTCCTTGTTGTTATGAGTTTTCTTTATGATGCTTTTGGGAAGCATGACATATTTGGTATATGTTGTTAAATAAACATGTTGGCATGATTTTTGTTAAATGCATATCATTGGATCGATGTGGGTTAAGCGAGTTGAGGGGAAGTGATATCGTGTCTACAGACACCGGTGGTTTGGTACCACATTTCGTGACTACGGTCACAGAGGTTTGGCACCTCATAGCGCCTCGTCCCGGTGGTTTGGTACCACGAGTGGGTTGGCCACGAGATAATACAACGGGATTGACGCCAGTGATTTGGTATCACACGATGGGTTGGCCCCATCACTACTATTCGTGACTTCGAGTCACCAGTGGTTTGGCACCACAATATTGATGGATATCGTGTCTTTGGACACCAGTGGTTTGGCACCACCAGTGGTTTGGTACCACACGGGGTAGAGAAAGGAGCATTGGATGGCTAGGTTGGGTGCATGTTAAATTTAGTGCATGTTAACTTAGTTATAAATTGTGTATGGTGTTGCACTAAACTGGGGGAAGGGTTACACATTGAGTCTTGGTGACTCACCTTCTCCTTTAACTTTTTCAGGTGACTCGTAGATCGCGGATGAGGAGCCGGATGGACTCGAGGTGGCCATGCAGTGGGAATGTGATTAAACAAACTTTGAATTATTTTTATTTTATTTTGGATTTATTTGTTCAAGTTGTAATAAGGCCTCCTAAGATTTTTATTTTTCTTACTTTACATATTTTGGATAATTTGTTTAAATTACTTAATGACTTTAAAATGGGTACACACGGTTTCTTAAATTTAAATGCAAAAATGTTTTATTGTGCCATCGGGTACATTCAATATCGGTAACAACCTGACTTAATAGATCTTTAAATATAACTAAGTGCGGTTTCTTCACACACCTGAATGGTTTTAACAAAACGATATAAAATGAGATGTTTTCACCCAAACTTAAGCGGCTAAAGGAATTTTTACAAAATGTTTTCCTCTATAACATACCAAATTCGGTCGTAATGTTTGGGCCGGGTTTGGGGTGTTACAAAATTGGTATCGAGCCGAGTTCAAAACTCGTGTGGGAAACAAGGCCCAAAATGTTTTAGTAGGCCTTTTGAAATATTTTTGGTTTTGAACAGCATGGCCCGAGTCTCGGCACCAATCCGCCTGTAAGTACTTGACGACTGTATGAATTATTATTGGTAGAAGGGTAGGTATGGAACGTAGATAGTATGATAGGTGTTTAAACTTTAGGACTAGCCCACTCCAACAAAAGACATAAGACTTTAAATGCTTAATTAAACAAACCTACGACCAAGTCGCGAGTTAGGGTGTGGTAACCCTTGTGCGCATGTCTTGGGTGGATCCGAACGACTTGGTACTTGCGGTCCTCGTGACTCACCTCCTCTTCGCAGATTCCTGCAGTGCGTAGCTTCGGTTCACCCTAACCAAGAGGACTCGATCATAGGCCAAACACAATAAATAATACCACGACTTTGGAAATTTACGAAAATACCCCTGTATGAAAAAGACGAAACTACCCACAGGATGAGTGAATAAGTATGAAAGGTATTAGGAATGGATGTGCCATTCGTGTAAACTAGGATAGAGGACTTAAACCTTTGATTGATCGAAAGAATCTCTATTAAACTCTCTTTATAAAATTCTTCGCGGATAACCAAGTGAAACAAGTACTAATCCATGAAAATTTCTTAATCAGTTAAAGCGCAATAGTTAGAATGAGCTCTAGAGACGTGACCGTCGTGGGACTTGTGGTGAGGCGGGATCACCGTGTGTCGGAACCCGTTAGGTCGGAGTCAAGGATCGGACAATGAGGCACCACCGCCACCACCACCCCGGTTTGTGGGCATTGAGCGAGCAAGCCCAAACGGGGATGACGCCAGTATCACAGTGTCTTTGCGAGTTCTAGAGTTGGTGGCTGGTGCGGGAGGAAATTTGGGAACTCAGAAGTCTGTACCCGAGCGACTCCAATCCAACAGAGCGGAGGTATTCCGGGGTGTATCGGGAGTGGCACCCAGTGCGGCGAAATATTGGTTAGAATCGACCGAGAGAATCATGGATGATCTGGACCTGACGGATGAGGAGAAGCTGAAAGGAGCGGTGTCGCTTCTAAAGGATGAGTCATATCAATGGTGGCTCACGGTTTGGGATAGTGCTACGGCAGATGATCTTACTTGGGAGTATTTCAAAACTGCTTATCAGAAGAAGTATGTGGGCACCAGCTACACTGATGCACAGAAGAAAGCTTTTTTGCGGTTGGTACAAGGAAATAAGTCTGTATCGGAGTATGAAGCAGAATTCTTGAGGCTGAGCCGCTATGCTCGGGGAATTGTGTCAATAGAGCATGATCATTGTGTCCGCTTTGAAGACGGACTTAGGGATGAGTTAAGGTTGCTGATTGCTCCACAGCAGGAGTGTGAGTTTGCTATTCTGGTGGAAAAGGCTAAGGTAGCCGAAGGGGTCAAGGAGCCCGTGAGACAGAACTATGATAGGAATAAGCAGAAAAGAGGCTTTGGGTCGTCTGGATCGGGTAGTAATGCACAGAAGAGGGCTAGGCAGAGTGGGCTGAATCAGGCAGGGAGGCCCATGGCTGCTAATCAGAGACCAGCTCAGTGTAATCGCTGTGGGAAATCACATTGGGGAGGTTGTTCGATCGGTGAAAGGGGATGTTTTGAATGTGGATCGTTGGATCACCGTGTAAGGGACTATCCTCGGAAGTTAGCTAAGAATCAGCCAGAGGGTCAGAACCGTACTCAGGTTAGAAACGAAGGACCACCACAGAGGGGTCGTGGAAATGGTAGAGGAGGTAATGGTTCTAGTCGAGGTCGCGGTACACCGGGCAGAGGTGCAGGCAACACAGAGGCGAGATAGCCTGGTTTAGTCTACGCAGCAAGGCGTCGAGAGGAGGGTGACGCACCGGACGTCATAACCGCACGTTCCTAATTTTGGTCTTCCATATGTTGCATTAATTGATGTGGGTTCGACGCATTCATACGTTGCTAGTAGTGTGGTAGAGACTATGAACTTAGACTTTGAGATTGCTTCTAGGGAGATGATGTAATTAGCCCTCTAGGTCACTCTGTAGTTGTGGACAAGCTATATAGAGATGTACCCTTAGAACTCCAAGGGTAGTATTTATGGTGATCCGATGGAACTACCGTTTGAGGAGTTCGATTTGATTCTTGGAATGGGTGGTTGGTTAAGTATCAAGCAAGGTTGGATCATACGCTAAGCGCATGGTTTTAAAGATGGCTGAGGGTGATGAAGTGGTCATGATAGGCAATAGAAGAGATTACCTATCTAACGTGGTATCTACTTTGAAGGCTGAGAAGATGGTCAAGAAGGGTTGTGAGGCGTTTACGGTTCGTGATATGTGCCTTGGAGGCTAAGGAGTCAACGATTGAGAAGGTTCGAGCAAGAAGGGAAATTGGCCGATGTATTTCCAGAAGAACTTTCGGGTCTGCCTCCAGATCGGGAAGTTGAGTTCGGTATAGACTTGTTGCCCGGAACGACACTTGTGTCTATAGCACCGTACCGAATGGCACCAAAGGAATTGGTGGAGCTGAAGGCTCAAATTTAGGAACTCTTGGACCGAGGGTTTATCCGACCAAGTATATCTCCATGGGGAGCACCTGTGTTGTTTGTCAAGAAAAAGGACGGTTCAATGCGAATGTGTATCGACTACCGTCAGCTAAACAAGTTAACGATCAAAAACAAGTATCCGTTGCCCCGGATTGATGACTTGTTTGACCAACTGAAGGGTGCATCGGTGTTCTCGAAGATAGATCTTAGGTGGGGTTATCATCAACTTAAGGTGAAGGAGGTTGATGTGCACAAGGCGGCGCATTTCGTACTCGGTATGGGCATTACGAGTTTTTGGTGATGCCATTTGGGTTGACCAACGCACCGGCGGCATTCATGGACTTAATGAATAGGGTGTTTCAGCGAGACTTGGATGGGATTTGTCGTGGTGTTTATAGACGACATATTGGTCTATTCAAAGACGGAGGAGGAGCATGACAGCATTTGCGTATAGTCTTACAAGTACTAAGGGAGAAGCGATTTATATGCCAAATTCAGTAAGTGCAAATTTTGGCTTAGGGAGGTGGCTTTCTTAGGTCACGTAGTATCAGCTGAAGGGATTAGAGTGGACCCTCGTAAGGTTGAGGCGGTGTTGGAATAGAAACCGCCTAGGTCAGTGGCAGAAATTCGAAGTTTTAGGTGCGGCGGTACTATCGAAGATTTGTGGAAGGATTCTCTTTAATCGCAGTGGCCGTTGACTAAGTTATTACGGAAAGGAGTTCCATTTGTATGGTCGGAGAAGCGAGAGGAAAGCTTTGACAAGCTAAGGAAGATTCGGCGGAAGCTCAGGTGCTCAGTTGACCGAGGTCGGAAAGTTGTTCACGGTTTATTGTGATGCATCCCATCTTGGTTTGGGGTGTGTGTTAATGCAAGAAGGGAAAGTAGTGGCTTATGCATCCCGTCGGCTAAGACCGCATGAGGTTAACTATCTAACTCACGATTTGGAGTTAGCGGCGATGAGTCTTCGCTTTGAAAATATGGAGGCATTACTTGTATGGGGAGAAGTCGATAGTCTACACACGGATCACAAAAGTCCGAGGTATCTTTTGACCCGAAGGATTTAAACTTGAGGCGCGTCGATGGATTGAGTTGTTGAAGGACTACGATTGTTCAATTGAGTACCATCAGGGCAAGGCTAACGTGGTGGCCGACGCGTTGAGCGTAAGAAGGTCGTGACGGGCTTAAGAGCGATGTTTGCTCACCTCGGTCTATCTGACGATGGAAGTCTTTTGGCGAGCCGCAAGTTAAGCCAACTTGGATCGAGGAGATTAAGGAAAAACAATTGGTAGATGACAGTTTGAGTGCGCGGAGGTTACAAGTTCAAGATGGTGGTTTGGAAGGGTATAGTTTGTCCTGGTGATGGTGTACTATGTTTTCAAGGACGAGCCTGTATGGCAAAGGATGTGGAATTGAGGCAAAGGATTCTTCAAGATGGACATAGCAGCCCATACGCTATGCATCCGGAGGTAGCAAGATGTATGGAGATTTGTAGGCGATTACGGTGGCGGGGTTGAAGCGTGAGGTAATCGAATTTGTGGGAAAGTGTCGGCGTTTCAAAGAGTGAAAGGTGAACACCGGTTGCCATCGGGGTTACTCCAACCGGTGAAGATCCCTCGTGGAAATGGGAAGGATCACTATGGACTTTGTCGATGGGCTACCCTCACGCCCGGCAGAGAAGGACGCGATTTGGGTGATTGTGGACCGTCGACTAAATCAGCTCACTTCATACCTGGTAAGGGTGGATTACTCACTTGAAGCTAGCTAATTTGTATGTGTCGGAAATAGTAAGATTGCATGGCGTGCAATATCAATTATCTCGAGATAGGGATCCGAGGTTCACATCAAGGTTACGGAAAGCGTTGCATCAAGCTTTGGGCACACGATGGATTTGATCTGACATTCCATCCACGATCGACGGACGATCGGAAAGGGTCATTCAGATTTTAGAGGATATCTTTGAGAGGATGTGTTCGGATTTGGTGGTAGTTGGGAGGAGTACCTACAGTTATGAATTCGCTTATAACAATAGTTATCAAGCGAGTATCCAGATGGCACCATATGAGGCAATGTATGGGCGAAAGTGCCTTACTCCTACATGTTGGACGGAGTTGGGTGAGCGACAAGTTTTGGGTCCGAGTTGGTGACAAGGCGAAGACAAGGTTAAGGTAATTAGAGCTCGTCTCAAGGAAGCGTCGGATAGGCGAAGTCCTACGCCGATCTTAAGCGCAAAGAAATGGAGTACGTGATAGGGGATAAAGTTTTTACGAAGGTGTCGCTTGGAAGAAGGTATTGAGATTTGGGAAAAAGGGAAGTGAGCCCAAGGTTCATCGGCCCATATACGATGTTAAAGCGAGTGGGACCGATGTAGCTTATCGGCTCGAGTCACTTGGCAGAGTTGAGTCGATTCATGGCGTCTTCCATGTGTCAATGCTTAGGCGATATCGGTCGAGATCCATCACACATTGTGTGCGATGCGAGAGATTGAGGTAAACTCGGACTTATCTTTCGAAGAAGAACCAGTCCAGATCTTGGACTGAGCTGTCAAAGTTCTGCGCAGAAAGTCAGTACCTTTGGTGAAAGTACTATGGTAGAACCATGGTACGGAAGAAGCCACGTGGGAACCCGAGGATGTGATGAGGCAGCAATACCCCCAGCTCTTCTAATCAGGTAATTTTGAGGCCGAAATTTATTTTAAGGGGGTAGAAGCGTAACATCCTAAATTGGGGTTAATTTTAGATTGCATTGTTTTGCTTGTGTTTGGGTTGTGGTGTCGTTGTTTGAGATGTTTCAAGACTTAGTTGTAAGTCTAGAGTAGGCCTGAGTAGTAGAAAATTTTATTTGTAAGCTTTAAAGATAGGGAGCCTTAGTAAGTAGGGGTTACAAGTTAAATGAGGGGAAATTTGTCACTAAAAGGCCTTGGAAAAGTGGCAAAAGGAGGCCACTTAGGAGCTGAAATTGACGCCACACAAGGGAGCAAGGGGAGTCTATGTTAGTCGCAGAAATCTCCTTTTCTACTCTTTATTTTGACGACAAGAGAGAGAGAGGAGTGCTCAATTCAAATTCTTTTAGATAAATAAGGATTTAATTGGATTTTATGTGGATATTTTTAAAGGGTGGCAAGGAGAAAAAGAAGGAACTTGACTGATTCAAATTCCTTTGAATAATTTCAAATGCTTGGCCTAGAGTGATTTGGGGAGTTGCCGAAATTTTAAACTCCTTGTTGAAGAGGAGTGGACGGCAAGGAGACTAGGTGAAGGGGGGTGCCGAATTCTCTTAAGGCACATACTCCTCATTTTGCTGTTTTTCTTTTCTCCATTTGCAAGTAGCCGAATTTCTCCACTCCTTCGTCTTTGATTTTCTTTCTTTCTCTCCTTTTTCATTCTCTAAAACCAAAACCATTGATCCTCTTCTCTTTTCTTTGGCCGAATCCCTACACTCTCATCTCCCACTTATTTCTTTTCTTCTCTTCTCAAACCGAAAAACCCCATATTTCTTTCTTTCCATCTAGCCGAATATACTCCTTTGGTGTGTCGAAATTCCCTTCTCCTACCTAGAAGCACTTTGGCCGAATGTTAAAAGTGGCATAGATCTCTTTGGGAATCTTCTTTCAATCGGTTTGGGAAGGTAAGTGCTTATAGCCGAATGCCTATTTCTTCTCCTCTCTTGGTCTTTGTCGACTTCTAAAAGAGTAAGAGCCGATTTCGGTATTTGAGAGCAAGGTGTTAATTATTCTTGTTGGAATCGATTTTATCTAGGTACTCCGGGATTTTTGAAGTAATCAATCCAAGTCTCTTTCCACTAGGCAATCGGTTGGTAAGTGGTGGTAAGGATCTATTTTAATAGATTACATTTTTAGTGATGGAAAAGCCGAAGGCTATTAATATGGATGGTTACCGATTGTAGGGAAGCAGAAACACATAGTGTGTGGGGCTAATATTCAAAGGACGTGTAGGAGCAAGGATATCTTGTGTGGCCGATTGTTTCTTCAAGGATTTAGAGCTATCGTTAGTAACAGGTGTGTACATACACACTTTATAACTAATAAATGTGCTAAAGGCATTGTATATGCTAAACTGATTTGGTGTAGAATGGGATTTAATACCATCATGGTATAGGCAAGGATTCAGGTAAGTCCTTGTTGTTATGAGTTTTCTTTATGATGCTTTTGGGAAGCATGACATATTTGGTATATGTTGTTAAATAAACATGTTGGCATGATTTTTGTTAAATGCATATCATTGGTGATGTGGGTTAAACGAGTGGAGGGGAAGTGATATCCGTGTCTCACGGACACGAGTGGTTTGGTACCACATTTCGTGACTACGGTCACGGAGGTTTGGCACCTCATAGCGCCTCGCCCCGGTGGTTTGGTACCACGAGTGGGTTGGCCCACTGAGATAATACAACGGGATTGGACGCCGGTGATTTGGTATCACACGATGGGTTGGCCCCATCACTACTATTCGTGACTTCGAGTCACCAGTGGTTTGGCACTACAATATTGATGGATATCGTGTCTTTGGACCCCAGTGGTTTGGCACCACCAGTGGTTTGGTACCACACGGGGTAGAGAAAGGAGCATTGGATGGCTTGGTTGGGTGCATGTTAAATTTAGTGCATGTTAACTTAGTTATAAATTGTGTATGGTGTTGCACTAAACTGGGGGAAGGGTTACACATTGAGTCTTGGTGACTCACCTTCTCCTTTAACTTTTCAGTGACTAGTAGATCGCGGATGAGGAGGATGGACTCGAGGTGGCCATGCGGGAATGTGATTAAACGAACTTTGAATTATTTTTATTTTATTTTGGATTTATTTGTTCAAGTTGTAATAAGGCCTCCTAAGATTTTTATTTTGCTTACTTTACATATTTTGGATAATTTGTTTAAATTACTTAATGACTTTAAAATGAGTACACACGGTTTCTTAAATTTAAATGCAAAAATGTTTTATTGTGTCATCGGGTACATTCAATATTGGTAACAACCTGACTTAATAGATCTTTAAATATAACTAAGTGCGGTTTCTTCACACACCTGAATGGTTTTAACAAAACGATATAAAATGAGATGTTTTCACCCAAACTTAAGCGGCTAAAGGAATTTTTACAAAATGTTTTCCTCTGTAACATACCAAATTCGGTCGTAATGTTTGGGCCGGGTTTGGGGTGTTACAAATATCATATCAACAATATTAGCCTGTGTATTGATCGAAAAGGGTTGTAAAGTGTATTCGACTACATTTTAGATACCAGAGTACCAGAATCAAAGATAGAACAAGTTTCGTCAGATAATGAATTTACTGATGCAATTACTGAAGTATTGAAAAGTTTGTCGCTTGAAAGGGAAGTCAAAATTGTTATTGAAGTAACACTCAGAACTACTCCGATCTCGATTACACAATACAAAATGGTACAGACTGATTGGAAAAAAAATTGAAAGCATGGTTGTAATAATTGTTAGATAGGGGATTTATTCGACCAAGTGTGTCATCTTGGAATGTATCAATGTTATTTGTGAAAAATAAAGTTAAATTATGAGAAGGTATACTGACTATAGGCAGTTGAACATAATCACTTTAAATAACAAGCATTTGTTACCATGTATTGATGATACGTTTGATTAGGAAAACAGAGCTACTATATTTTGAGAGATTAACTTTCAAACAAATTTTTGTTAGCTCAGAGTTATGAGTTAGTTCTATCGAAGACAGTGTAACCGCCTGTAACACCCCTTACCCGTATTCAACGCCAGAACAGGGCTCGAGGCATTACCGGACTTATAACACAAGCATTCATACAATTCCAAGTCATAAATTTGCGTCCAATTTAAAACTTTTCATACACATTCATATCGTCCCTAAAACGAGCCTAAGAGGCCCAAAACATGCTTTGGAAGCGGTTCGGGACTAAACCAAAAACTTTATAAATTTTTAGAAAACTTAGAAAAAATTTCCTGTTACAGGGCTCACACACCCGTGTGGTCCAAGGGGCACACCGTGTGACCCTGGGACACGCCCGTGCTTCAGACAGTGTCTAAATTAGGGTGCTCTCTGACTTGTTCCACAGAGTCGTGCCACACGCCCGTGTGCTAGGCCATGTAGCACACATGGCTGAGTCACACGCCCGTGTCTCTGCCCGTGTGCTCAATTCTGGACATTTTGTTTTGGAACAATTAAGGTGCAGGGGACACACAGTCCGATCACATGCCCGTGGGGCAGACCGTGTGTCACGCACGACCTAGACACATGCTCGTTTGTCTACCCGTGTGGACAAAAACAAGGCTATTTACCAAGCCATTTTGCCACCTGATCGTGTCCAAACTAACTATGACAATGAATAAGGCAAGCGCACCTATCATTCGGTAGTATAGCTATGGCAAGACCAGAAATATCGTATCCTCAAGGACCAAGAGTACTAGTAGTTACTACCTTTTTATTATCTAGCCTAAGTATTAAGAGAATCGATGTTTAATTAACTAATAACTAAACTAAGGATACTAAGACACAGAGAGTGAATTGGGAAAATACTTTTGGGAAAACCAGTTGATTCAGACAATACCCGAGGAAGAATCCACCTAGACTTCACTTGTTATTTAAATCTAAACCAGACGATTTATTCACTTGACTTGATCCGTAGGATTCCCTAATTTATATTAATACCTCTTTCGAGGCTACTAACATCTAACCCTAGGTTGATTAATTGAAATATCTTTCTAATTAAAACCCCTAGTGTTGCATTAACTCGATCTATGGACTCACATATTAGGTTTGACCCTAATCCGGCAGATTTTCGTCATCCTATCTCTAGGGTTGCGATCAACTCCGCTTAACTATGATAGATCTACTCTTAAACAGGGACTTTTGCTCCACTGCCTAAGCACATCAATACTTGAATCAATATCTTGAAATATTAAAACAAGAATTAAGAACACATAATTAAGAACAAATCAAGTATTTATCATACGATTGAAAACAATAACAAGATCCAGTCTTAGGTTTCATCCCCTGTGTATTTGAGGGTTTAGTTTATGTTTAATACATAATACATCTCGAGAAGAAAGTAAATAACAAAACATAAGAAAAACCTTAAAACCCTCAAGGAAATTGAAGGGAGGATCTTGATCTTGAGTGTGATTAAAAGCTTCGAGATGGATCAACTGGCTTTCTTGGAGTAATTCCTGTGTTCACCCTCTCTGCTTTGCCCTTCGTCAAAAGCCGGACAGGAAGGCTTCATCGACTCCTATATTAGGTTTGCCCTCTAGGGTGTTTATATAGGCTTTCAGAATGCCTTTCTTGGCCCACAAGTACCCTAATTCGAATGGAATTAAAACAGGTCAAGGTAGGGGCACGCCCGTGTGGAACGCCCCTGTGAACCGAGCCCAGGCCGTGTTCGGGCCTGCAAAGGTGGCACGGCCGTATGGTGAACTCCAGGCCGTGTCGATTTCTTATTTTGGTCCATTTTCTCTGTTTTCAGCCCGTTTCTTGTTCTTTTCATCCTCCAATGCTCTCCTATGTATAAAACATGAAATTAAAGGATTAGGAGCATCAAATTCCACAATTCAAGGGATTAAATCATCCAAAAGTATGCTAAATGTGGGATTAAAATATGTATATATTACGGTTTATCAAATACCCCCACACTTAAGCATTTGCTTGTCCTCAAGCAAAGTTCTCAACTCACAATTAAAATCGAATTTTCTCAATTCATAATCTTCATCAATAATGTTTCATCATAATTCATTAGGTAATTCATACATTGATAATTTAACCAGAAGGTTCCTAAAGATTCAAACAATCAAAGTCATAGTTTTTAAAGTACGAAAAATAGGTGTTTCCCCTTACCTAAATAATCACCTTTTAATTCAAAATCAACAAGAATTGACATCCTCACTAAGGGTTCACTCAAATCACTCAAGGTGTTTAAGGTTCAAAAAATAAGCACTCAAGAGTCAAACATGAAAAGTTAATCCCATAAGCTTGCATGAATATCAAATATCCACCACTGTAAAATGATATGATACACAAATCAAAAGGTCTTTTATGGGTTGTAACGAGGCTTGGGTTAAAGGTGTGGATAAAGGCTGAATTAGAGGGTTAGTATCGAGACTGAATTGATAAATTACCTAACTAGAAAAATAACTAAAGCTTGAATAATTACATCAATTAAGAATTCATCACTAATAAAACGAGCTTCTTCTCAAAATGTAAAATTAAATGTAAGCTCAAATAACAGAGAACTAATAATGAATATACTTTGTTTTTTTTTTAATTAAGAACAAATCAAATACAATAATAATAGGATAGAATTTTAACAACTGAAATAAAGAAAATAGTTAAGCAGCAAATCAAATCAAATCTCGATATAAGGGTAGTCAAGAGAATTGGTGATAACAAATACAAAGTGGGTTTTGGGTTAATATTAATGGGTGAGTCAAGAAATGGTTTGTTGGGATTCAAGGGGTTCACTAAGGGTTAATTATGAAGGTAGGCCTTTTTGGAAGTAAGTGGGTTAAATCCTAGGTGCCTTTATCATCTCAGTATATCAAATCATAGGTGTGGTCTCGACATGTATGATCGGAGCAAGTTCTAGAATAACAAATCAATGTTGACACCCTCATAATCAATAAAGTGAGCAAGAAAAATAATATGCTCTAAAAGGCTCAAAATCTCACAAAAATTATGGTTTTTGATGTCAACCTTGTAAATTTCAAACTTCAAGGTAATAATTAGATTCAGGTAGACAACCTATCAATTTTTAATTCTGAAAATAGACTCATCATGCTTGATTTTCTATTTTCCTAAAGTTTAAATCATCACTGCACAATTACCTATGCCTTAATCCAAAACATATCAACAAAAATCATAAATCAAAGGAAATTTCATTCTAATAGTACTATGAGAACATTTACTTAAGAACAAGATATAATTCAGGGATTTGAGAATAATGCAAAAAGTTAGGAACTTTTCAAGATAGAATTCACCCCCCACACTTAAGATGTACATTGTCCTCAATGTACAAATATAACAATTATAATAAGAAAAGCACAGGAGAGGGAGAGAGGTGAAACTTCCTGAATTTTGGATGGAGTCAGAGAAAAAAATCAGAGAAATTTGGGCCGAGTTGGTGGTTACTGGAGTCGTGGTGTGGTGATTCCCAAGCAGCCTTTAAAACCTAAAACCAAGAAACTAAAATAAAATAGACTGAATTAAGCAGAAGAGAGATAAAGAGAAGGAAAATAAAGGAGGAGAGAAAAGACATAGGTAAACTAAATGGACTCAAATGTCCTTGGCTTGTCGAGTAAATGAAGTGGCCGGCATGAACTTATGTGGATCAGTCTCGCACGGGGAGATTGTGCTAGGGTCCTTTCGCTTCTTCTACATGGGGATGGTGGTGAAAGAGAACTATGGTATTTAGGGTTAAGAGAAAAGTGTTTGGTGGAAAAGATGAATAGTGAGGGGTTTATATAGAAACAGGGGTACACGGGCGTGTCACACGCCCGTGTGAATCATTTTGAGCCTGTGTGTTTCAAAAGTTAGGTTTTTGGTACGCCTGGTCTTGCGGCCCACGTTTGTGTATCGTGGGCGCGTTGTCCCACACGGTCATGTCGTACGGCCGTGCCGAGCTTCGTTCACTTCTCCCATGCTCGTTTCATTCTTCCCCATTCTCGTGTTAATTCAACAGGTTTGGCCACGGTTATAAGGCACGGGCGTGTCGCACTCTCATGTCGTTTACTCAGTTTTGACCATGGCCGAATCGCACGGCTGTGGTGTTTTGTCATAGCCCGTGTTTTGGGAATTTTTCGTCCTTGGTCCGCATGGCCTCCGCCACGCCAATTTGCATACCCGTGGTGTCCACACGGCCATGGCCACGCCCGTGTGCAAGGCCGCGTAGAGGTGAAACCTATACTTTAAAGCATAAATGAAAGTAAAAACAAACTAATTAGCATGGTTAGAGCTCGGGTTGCCTCCCGAGAAGCGCTTGTTTAAAGTCCTAAGCTAGACTTACCTTTCATTCGTATGATCATGGTGGTTTGAGAAGTTGAAACTCCTCTTTCCTGCTATCAATTCTAACAATATATAGTTCGAGTCGAGTAGTGTTTACCTTAAAAGTACCGAACTTAGGATTAGTTACCTCGACTGTTCCGTATGGGAAGACATTCAGTACCGTAAAAGGGATCTCTTCATTAAGGTCTGGAATGGGGATTCGAGGGTCTGTCTTTTCCAACAATACCTGATCTCCTATTTTAAAGTGATTTGCTATTCCTATAAGCTCGTTTGGGGGTTCCCTCGGTTTTGCTTCGTGTGTTCCTAGTTTCTCCTTGAAATGTGTCTTTCACTCGTCTAGTTCCTCGACCTGAAGCCTTCGTTCCTCATGAATTACTTCTTTATTGGCACGGGGTCTAGGATCAGGTTCAGTTATATGTTTTCGTGGTGCTTCCTGTGAAGAAGGTTGAACCAATAATAGAATTTATGTTCTCACCTTTTTCACTTGACGTCCTAGCCAAGTCAAGAGCCTGACGAGTGATCGTTTCGTCACCTACACAAAGTGTGAGTTCCCCTATACCAACGTCAATTTTAGTTCTAGCAGTTGCTAAAAAGGGTCTTCCTAAAATTAAAGGAACCTTGTTGTCCTCATCCATGTCTAAAACGACAAATTCTACTGGGAATATAAATTTATCAACTTTCACTAGCACATCTTCGATTATACCCCTAGGAACTCTAATGGTTTTATTAGCTAATTGGATGCTCATCCTAGTTTGTTTGGGTTTCCCTAGACCTAGTTGTTTAAACAGTTTATAAGGCATGACGTTGATGCTTGCCCCTAAATCAGCTAAAGCATTATTAATAGATAAACTACCAATTAAGCACGGAATCGTAAAACTCCCTGGATTTTTTAATTTACGTGGTAGTTTATTTTGTAAAATTGCTGAGCACACTACGTTTAGCTCCACATGCGACGCCTCGTCTAACCTCCGTTTGTTTGTCAGAAGCTCTTTTAAAAATTTCCTTGAATCTGGCATCTGCGAGAGAGCTTCAAGAAACGGTAAGTTAATATGTAATTTCTGTAAAAGTTTAATAAATTTACCAAATTGTTCCTCTGTGTGGTCTTTCTTCATCGCATTGGGATATGGCACTCGAGGTGTATACTCTTTAATGACAGGTTTTTGTGTATCGTGGCTTACCTCAACCTTACCTTTATTTACCACGGGTTCTTGCCTTGGCTCAGATTCAGATTCTACTAACCCTTCACTATCGTGATCAGTAATGGCATAAATTTGCTCCTTTGGGTTAGTTTCAGTGTTTCTTGGCAAGCAACCTTGCGGTCGTTCTGAGATTAGCTTAGCTAGCTGACCTAACTGGTTCTCGATCCCTTGAATCGATGCCTGCTGATTTTTGAGCATTGTCTCGTTGTTTTGAAAACGGGTTTCTGACACCGCAATAAATTTTGCTAGCATCTCCTCAAGGTTCGACTTTTTCTCTTGTGGGATGGGTTGTTGTTGAAAGCTTGAAGGGGGTTGTTGTCTTTGAATTCCTTGATTTCCTTGGCCACCCCATGATAAGTTTGGGTGGTTCCTCCAACCTAGATTATACGTGTTACTATAAGTGTTATTTTGAGTTCTAGAATTATTACCAAAATAGTTCATCTGTTCGCTTTCTAAGCCAGGATTGTAGGATGGATATTCTGTATTGTTCATTCCTCCTCCACTCATATTGGACTGCATCACTGGGTGTACCTGCGAAGAACCATATAAACCATCAATTTTCTTATTTAAAAGTTCTACCTGATTTGATAGCATGGTTACTGCGTCGAGGTTGAAAACACTGGCAGCTTTTGTCGGCTTTGTCCTCATAACTTGCCACTGATAGTTATTCAGTGACATCTCTTCAATGAATTTGTAAGCCACTTCAGGGGCTTTGTTATTTAGGGTTCCACCGGCGGCTGCATCAATAAGCTGCCTAGTTGAGGGGTTCACATCGTTATAGAAGATTTGAAGCTGTAGCCATAATGGTAACCCATGATGAGGGCACCTTCTCAATAAATCCTTGTATCTCTCCCACGCATCGTAAAGTGTCTCTAAATCCATCTGCAGAAAAGAAGAGATATCATTCCTCAACTTAGCCGTTTTAGCCGGCTGAAAATATTTTAACAAAAAATTTTCGGTCATTTGCTCCCATGTAGTGATTGATCCTCGTGGAAGAAAATTCAACCACTGTTTGGCTTTATTCCTTAACGAAAAGGGAAATAATCGAAGGCGAATGGCATCATCAGAAACACCATTAATTTTAAACATATCGCATAATTCCAAAAAGTTCGCTAAGTGTGTGTTAGGATCCTCATCCTGCAAACCATCAAACTGAACAAACTGTTGTATCATCTGTATAGTGTTAGGTTTCAATTCAAAATTATTTGCAGTAATAGTAGGTCTAACAATACTTGATTCAGTACTGGCTAAACTAGGCTTAGCATAATCATACATAGTACGAGGAGCATGATTTTTGGCCACCATCGGAGGAAGTGGATTATTCTGGGGATCAGCTATCTCTTCGGTATTGTTTGTACCATCCTCTTGCTCTTTTTCTATGTATTGTAGACTCCGCCTTATCTCTCTTCGGTTTCTGCGAACGGTTCCTTCTATATCACTATCGTAAAGTAGAGGTCCTAACAGGTTTCTTCTAGTCATAAACTAGAATTACCTGCCAGAAGCAAATAAAAGAAAAATTAGCAAAGTAGAAATAAAATTAATTGCAAAAATAAAAATGGCTAAAGTAATAAAAAATCAAGTGTTCCTAATATCTTAGTCCCCGGCAACGGCGCCAAAAACTTGATCGTGTCCAAACTAACTATGACAATGAATAAGGCAAGCGCACCTATCGTTCGGTAGTATAGCTATGGCAAGACCGGAAATATCGTATCCTCAAGGACCAAGAGTACTACTAGTTACTATCTTTTTATTATCTAGCCTAAGTATTAAGAGAATCGATGTTTAATTAACTAATTACTAAACTAAGGATGCTAAGACAAAGAGAGTGAATTGGGAAAACACTTTTGGGAAAACCAGTTGATTAAGACAATAACCAAGGAAGAATCCACCTAGACTTCACTTGTTATTTAACTCTGAACCAGACGATTTATTCACTTGACTTGATCCGTAGGATTCCCTAATTTATATTAATACCTCTTTCGAGGCTACTAACGTCTAAACCTAGGTTGATTAATTGAAATCTCTTTCTAATTAAAACCCCTAGTGTTGCATTAACTCGATCTATGGACTCCCATATTAGGTTTGACCCTAATTCGGCAGATTTTCGTCATCCTATCTCTAGGGTTGCTATCAACTCCGCTTAACTATGATAGATCTACTCTAAGCAGGGACTTTTGCTCCACTATCTAAGCACATCAATACTTGAATCAATATCCTGAAATATTAAAACAAGAATTAAGAACACATAATTAAGAACAAATCAAGTATTTATTATCTGATTGTAAAACAATAACAAGATCCGTCTTAGGTTTCATCCCCCTCAAGTATTTGAGGGGTTTAGTTCATGTTTAATAAAGAATACATCTCAGAAGAAAGTAAATAACAAAACATTTGAAAAACCCTAAAACCCCCTGAAGGAAATTGAAGGGAAGATCTTCCGTCTTGAGTGTGATTCCGGCTTCTGAGATGGATCAACTGGCTTTCTTGGAGTAATTCCCTGTGTTTAGCCCTCTCTGGCTTCGCCCTTCATCAAAAGCCCTGACAGAAGGCTTCTGTCGACTCCCATATTAGGTTTGCCCTCTAGGGTGTTTATATAGGCTTTCGGAATGCCTTTCATGGCCCACAAGTACCCTAATCCGAATGGAATTAAAACAGGTCAAGGTAGGGGTACGCCCATGTGGAACGCCCGTGTGAATCAAGCCCAGGCCGTGTTCGGGCCTGCTAAGATGGCACGATCGTGTGGTGAACTCCAGGCCGTGTCGATTTCTTATTTTGGCCCATTTTCTCTGTTTTCGGCCCATTTCTCGTTCTTTTCATCCTCCGATGCTCTCCTAAGTATAAAACATGAAATTAAAGGATTATGAGCATCAAATTTCACAATTCAAGGGATTAAATCGTCCAAAAGTATGCTAAATGTGGGATTAAAATATGTATATATTACAGTTTATCACCACCCACACTTGCACACATCTACACAACATCTCATGGCACAAATTCAAGCATGTAAAAACAACCAAACAACCACAAACAAGATAATAACATGTCATTCTTATATCATCATTTATCATGCTTAAAACATCATACTTAGCCGAATAAAAACATATTAATTTCACATTCACAAGAGGAAATTAACATATGAATAAACTTACGATCAACATAAGCCATCATTCATGGCTATATATAAGATGAAGCATTAACAAATACAAGCTAACACATATGGCCAAATTAATAATGACACACATACAAATTGACATAATCCCTATACAAGCCATAGAATCAAAATGCTTGGATTTATGTATACCCAAAATGATAGCTTGATAGTGTGATAGGATCTCCAGCAATCTCCAACCCGAGCTAGCTTAATAACCCTAAAAGACATGGGAAATGAAAGGGGTAAGCTATATATATAGCTTAGTAAGTCCGTATGAAAATAATAAGCAACTCTTACAAATCTTTTATCAAGTTCAACAATTTAAACACAATATAATATAAATTGCTTTAAATCTCACAGTTATAAATTTTGATTCAGTCATACTTATATGCATAATTTAACATATCCTGGCTTTAGCCTAACAACCATAATTTCTCCTTTGTATCAGACTACAGCAAATAGTGAATCATTTCAAAATTCATAGTAACCATGCACATTGATTGTAAGTATTTACATTTCAAGCATATAGTTTAACATCTTTCGATTGCCTAAACTCTTATCTTCCCATTTTCTCATATCCAATAAATCACAATTTGTGTGAACAAAACATACCACATCATAACTCAACTTGTCCCGAAAGCCAATAGCATAATCGTCAATCGAATTTACCATGTATTTCACACATCACAAGTATAGACCAAAAATCACAAGGTTTTCACAAAAAACATTCTCATGGAAATCATGAACTCACAATTTTATGAAGTCAATGCTTATAAACATTACGTACATACCTGTACCAACTCGTAATATAATCACATACTTTCTCGTCTTTGACATACTCGTTGAATTTCCCGTTGAACCATTTGGAATACTAAAGGATACTCGGGGATCTCGTACACACAGTACCATACAAATGCCATATCCTAGATATGGTCTTACATGTAATCCCGTATTGATGCCAATAACCCAGCTATGGTCTTACACGAAGTCTCATATCGATGCCATATCCCAGATATGGTCTTACACGAAGTCCCATATTGATGCCATAACCCAGATATGGTCTTACACGTAATCTCAGTAACCCACGCGGTCAGAGCCCTGGGCTCCTCCCACTGCTTGGGAGCTTACGGTTTCATGTTCTATTTCACTCCCCGGCGGGGGTTCTTTTCACCCTTCCCTCACGGTACTACTTCACTATCGGTCACCTAGGAGTATTTAGCCTTGCAAGGTGGTCTCCTTGCTGATTCACACGGGATTCCACGTGCCCCATGCTGTCTTGACATTTGTATCCTATCTATTCCTAATGTTCAACCGGGATTTCTTTCTTGCCAGAACTTTGTCGAATATGCTCATAGAATCAATCATACATTTCATGCAATATCAAAACATTAAAATACAAATATAACATTGCATTATTTACATACGCATTTACCTCAACATAGAAACGACAAAAAGGACTAAATCGTCAAATGCTTATTTTTCCCCCATTCTAGGTCCGAACCTCGTTTTTCTTGATCTATAATATCACATTTAACTTATCTAATCATTATACTATTCAAATCATCCCAAAATCATATTATGGTAAAAAATAAATTTTTGCCCCTAAAGTTTGACATTTTTACAATTTAGTCCCTAGGCTCGTAAAATGATTTCCATTCAATTTTATTACACCCAAGCCTAGCCGAACATATATCATGCTCATAACAGCCCATATTTTTCATTTATTCACATTTTTACTACTCATTTTACAACTTTTACAAACTAGTCCTTTTAGGTATTTTCACCGAAAATCACTTAGCAAAAGCCATTTATCATACACCAAACATGCATTTTCTACCATTAGACATCAAAATACAAGAACATCCATCATGGGTAAAATTTTAGACCTTGACATCTTGTCAAATTGATGGTAGAAATAGAAAGATCGAGTTACAAAGACTTCAAAAATGTAAAGAACATTAAAAATGGGGCTAGAACGGACTTACAATCGAGCTTGGAAGCTTGGAAAACCCTAGCCATGGTTTCCCCTTGTAGATTTCGGCCATGGGAGGAAGATGGACAAAAATTGGCTTTATTTTGGCTTTTAAATTCATTTTAATTATGAAATTACCAAAATGCCCTTAATGAAAAACTTTGAAAACATACCTAACCATGTCCATTTTTGTCCACTAACTTAACCAATGGTCTAATTACTATTTAAGGACCTCTAATTTAAAATCTCATAGCAATTGGACACCTTTAACATATAGAATTCAAGTTTTGCACTTTTTGCAATTTAGTCCCTTTAACTAAATTGAGTGCCCAAACGACAAAATTTTCGAACGAAATTTTCACAAAATCGTTCCATAAAACTGTAGAGCATGAAAATATAATGAAAATAAATTTCTTTGCGTCGGATTTATGGTCCCGAAACCACTGTTTCGACTAGACACAAAATCAGGCTGTTACACCGCCCAAACCCGACCTAGACGTTATGGCCAAATTTCGGAAGCCACATCAATTTCGTAGAAAAAAATTCTTATTAAAAAAATTATGTTTAAATCATTTTTATGAAAACCTAGAATTGATTTCTAAATAATTTAATATTGTTGTAAAACATTTAGTAAAACATATTTATTTTGGAAAAATTCACTAATTAAAACGAATTATCATCTTAAAGCATTTAAATAGGAAATTTGCAACATCAATTTTGAACGTTACTTATAAATGGTCTAGATGTAAGGCATTTGCAACGAACTTTTAAAAATACTTAGAAAACTTTAAGTTTAAAATTTATTTAAGATTAGATAAAACCATTTAAGTTCTAAAAAAAATAATTAAATCATTTATAAGTTCATCGATTATGCATGCAAAGCAGTTATTATATCAAAAGTATAAATAACCCAAAAATAGTCCAATGCCCAATGTCTAAAGAAAAAGCAAGCTTAAACAATTTATAATGTATTTTATTAAAAATTGTATCCGAGAGACTCCTCCATATGATGCATCCAAGTCCTACGCACGTGTATTATCTGAAAAGTTTATGAAAATTAAGGGGTGAGCTAATAAGCTCAGTGTGAGTTTTATATCAAGATAAATATCAAATATCACTTAAAACATATCAAAGTTATTTTCAAATGCATATTAATCAAACATGCAAACTTTTATGCACGTGATAATGTCAATGCAATTTTTTCATATAAAAAACGATTATGCATAATTTTTCGAAACATCCTACCCATCACAGCTAGACACCAAAAGGAGTTTCCCAGAACTCATCCATCTAAAACACACTAGTACATATGTGGACAAAGCCACCAAATTTGTAGACAAGCTGTCAATACACATAGTTTTGGACAAACCACCAATATTTACAGATTATTAAACTACCACATCTTCCTCATTAAATTTTTTCCTAACCCCATGTAATGCATAATGGCATACAATCTCATTTCAAAACAATAGGCATGTTAATCATGCTTTCATGTACACATCAATATCGTTAGTCATGGTAATCCATGCCTTCAAAACAAACATATAGCCATGATATCACACAACATGAGATTAGAAAATATCACATAATAACAATACATATTATATCACATCAATAAGATTTAAGTAAGAATAACTTACCTAAAATCCACATAGTCACCCACATGTTAATTTATTAAGTTTTATGTTTGTAAAGATAATTAGTTAATCATAATCAAATAATCACATATTCAACTTGTATAAAATGCACAGCTTTAGTGATCCAAATTGTATATCCTAATAGAACTCATTCACTTTCGATCCAAAAGAGTAGGGACTTGATTTTTTGTAACACCCCAAACCCGTCCTAGATGTTACGACCGGATCTAACGTGCCACATCAAGTGTTGTTTGAAAACTATATGTTCATTGGAAAACCCTTCTACACATCAAAACTTTCTACCCTTTAAAAATCCTGATTTCCATTGCTTATTAACCAAACAAAATTTGCTCAAATTCATTCCCTTGAGAAAATATTATTATTTTTAAAGCCTTGTTTGTTGCAGAAGTTTGATTTAAACAGTTGCAGAAACGTGATATTTTGAAAACAGTAGTTATTATTTTAAAAACCTGTGTTTAATAGACCAGCAGTTTGTAATTAAAAGAAATACCAAATAAAAGTTAAAAAGAAAACCCAATGGCCTTATTACCAAATTATTAACCCAATTATTTAAAATAAAATAAATTAAACTAAAATCGCTAAGTTTAACTTTAAAGCATATCTGACGGGTGGCCACCTCCGAGTCCCTCGCAGCTCCAAATCCTCTAAGGCTGGGGGATTACCTGCACAGTTAAAAGACAGGGTGAGTTACGAGAACTCGTTGTGTAATCCCGTATTACCGTCATGGTCTGGGCCCTAGCCCATACAACATCAGTCTGGGCCTAAGCCCTATTCAGTAATAGTTTGGGCCTAAGCCCTACGTCATATCAATGCAAAACAGGCATGTACCCCAACCCTGTCCAGCCAACTCTCCACCCGTGCCAACCATCTCTCAATGTGGGGACCAAGTCAGCCCACCCAGCCAACTCTCCAATAATACCAACCAGCTCTCCATGTGGGGACCATGTCGACCCATCCAGCCAACTCTCCAATGTCCATAGCCCAACCCCATGTAGTATGTCATGTCATAATTAATTCATGTATTCAGTGTATCACAATCAAAATCAGTCATACATTTACTACTCATACATCAATTATTCTACCACTAAGTGTATAACGATCATTTGGTCGGTTGGGGTTAAAACAGTAATTCACCCCTCAGGGGTATTTCGGTAATTTACCCATCAAAGGTATTTCGGTAATTTACCCATCAAGGGTATTTCGGTAATTTACCCATCAAGGGTATTTTGATAATTTACCCATCAAGGGTATTTCGGTAATTTTACCCATCATGGGTATTTCAGTAATTTTACCCGAAGGCCTACACTCGCCTCGAGCGACACAGGTTCCATTTCTGGTCAAAATGGTGCAATTGGGCCTAAAGCCTCATGTGCCCCATTCGGCCCATTTACGGTCACGGTTCTGCAAACTTCGCAGCCGCATCTATCATCCGGCACTTACCATGGATTTTGCCCCTATGGGCCCGTTAGCCTATTGGGCCCACTTAGCCCACCTCGGCTCAACAAGGCCCATTACAGCCTCAGTCCCACGAGAGAGTTCGTGACACTCCCAACGGTCTATCGCCAACACTTGTGGCTCGGTTCATCTCTACGAGTGCTTGCACGCTCGAGTGATCTCAGATGCCGATATTCTGACTTTTCGGTATTTCGGCTTTTAGCCGATTCACAGAACATCACGTTAACAGAACAAACAGGGGTGTGAGATTACACACCTGATTACGAGTGTGCCGCCAATCCCTTAGCACCGATCCTATGTTAGACAAGATCAATAGTTAGTCAAATGGTTAAGAGGGTTACCCTCCCATTACACAACAAAATCGAAACCCCATTAACACCTACCTTGTTTCACCAGGTTTTGCTAAGCTCTTTCTGAATTTCAGTGAAGATTAGGAATCCCTGAAAATATCTTGCGATACAAAGCACCCTTATTAAAAGAGTTTGAATAAAGGTGTGGTTAACAACCACCCTTGACAAAAACAAATCGAAAGTGCTTACTTGCTCAAGGCTCAGAGTACGACTCGACTACTTCCGATCGCTTGACCCTTCCTACACTTCGAGTGAACCTACATACCCACCAACATCAGACTACAGAAAGTGGGGAAGATTCGGCACTAGAGACAAGGATGATACCCACCACGAAAAATTGAAAGAAAGCAATATAGTTACTCTTCAAATTCGGCAAGACAGGTTCCCTTGAGTACAGTCCTAGCGATGTGACTACAAAAGGAGGATAAGAAGGGATTGATCTCGGTTTACTCAACCTAAAGGACAATAGCAAAACGTTGAGGGTAATGAAGAAGATAGATCTGGCTAACTTGAAGGGTACAGAAAAGAAGACAAGAGGAAAAGGGAGATTAAATTCGGCCAACAAAGGAGAAAACCTGCTCTCAGAAAAGAAATGAGATTTCGGCAAGGAAACAAATAAGAAACGAATGGAGTTCTCCCAGAGATTTCGGCACTAAGACTTGCTCTCACTTGATTCCGAAAGCACCCAAAAGACCACTTGCAATAGATACTTAGGAAGAAAAGAATACGAAAATGCCAAAAACAAAACAAAACCCGAAATGCTCCCAAAAACGCCTCAGCCAAATTTTGCATCCTACCAAACTCTTAGCCGAAATTTTCCTCCTATCAACATTCCCAATTTCGGCCAACACTTCCACTCTCATCCACCTCCCCGATTTTCTCCACCAAAGACTCCTAGAATAGCTCCCATCCATCCATTTGAAACTTTTGACCAAGTCTCCAACTGCCCTTGTAGAGTTTGATCCAGACTCTACTTCTTCCACTCTCAATACTCAAAATAAAAGTCTCCCATTGCACTTTTTGGGATACGAACCCCACTCTACCTTGCTACTTACTTGACGCCACAACCACTAAGTCCCAACAGACTCTTTGCGTCACAAAACACACATAGATATACTTAAGTCCTTCTGCTAACAACCCTCTCCACTTAAGGGCCAAAAACTAAAATTTTTCCAAAGCTCACACTCGAACCCAGGCCTCCCTAGCACCCCCAAATACACTCAAATAGCTAGCCGTTCAAGCACAACATAAATTTAAGCAAAAATTACAGCCCCTAACTTTTGGGGCGTTACAACTCTACCCCCTTAAAGAAATTTTGGCCTCAAAATTTACCTGATCAGAAAAGATGAGGGTATTGCTATCGCATCGCCTCCTCAGGCTCCCACGTGGCTTCCTCTGAACCGTGATTACGCCATAGCACCTTGACTAACGGAACAGATTTCCTCCTCAGCACCTTAACATCACGATCCAGTATCTGCACCGGTTCTTCCTCAAAAGTCGATCGAGTCTTACTCGATCTCTCTAAGGCACTATATGTGAGGGATCAGAACGGTATCGCCTCAGCATAAAGATGCAAAACACATCACGTATACGATTTAACTTAGGAGGTAGCTCCAGCAGATAGGCGACCGGTCCCATACATTTTAATACCCGGTAAGGGTCCGATGAATCTAGGGCTCAGCTTGCCCTTTCGCCCAAATCTCAGAATCTTCTTCCATGGTGAGACCTTTAAGAAGACATAATCTCCCACTGCATACTCAATCTATTTCCGCTTCAAATCAGCATATGACTTTTGCCTATCAAATGCTTCTTTTAACTGATCACGAATCAACTTTACTTTTTCTTCTGTCTCAGAAATTAGCTCCGGTCCCAACATTCGCCGTTCACCCAGTTCTGTCCAACAAGTAGGGGTACGACACCTACTACCATATAACGCCTCGTATGGTGCCATCTGAATACTGGATTGATACTTTTTGTTATAAGCGAATTCTGCTAACGACAAATAGTCTTCCCAACTACCTTTGAAATCCATTATACAGCTTCTTAGCATATCTTTCAGAATTTGTATTACCCTCTCTGACTGACCATCAGTCTGCGGATGAAATGCTGTGCTGAAATCCAACCTTGTACCCAACACTTCGTGTAACACTCTCCAGAACTGCGATGTGAATCTGGGGTCCCTGTCTGAAATGATAGACACTGGTACCCCATGCAACCCCACAATCTCGGCCACATACAACTTGGCCAAGTTCTGTAATGAGAAATTAGTGCGAACCGATATAAAGTGAGCGGACTTAGTCAGCAGATCAACAATTACCCACATCGAATCTTTCTTAGTAGGCGTCAAGGGTAGCCCACTAACAAAATCCATGGTTACCCTCTCCCACTCCCAGAGTGGAATTTTAACAAGTTGCAGTAATCCAGAAGGCAGATGATGCTCAGCCTTCACTTGCTGGCATGTCAAACACTTACTTACAAAATTGGTAACGTCACGCTTAAGTCTCGCCGCCACATGCAGATTCCACGAGATCTCGGTATAACTTGTTTCCACCAGGATGCATAGCGTATGGGCTACTATGCGCCTCCCGCAGTATAGACTGTCTTAACTCAGAATCCTTCGGTACACAGACTCTCCCACGGAAGCATAACACTCCCTCACTATTCAGCCCAAAATCCACAGTCTCTCCCTTCCTCACCAGTTGGAAACGAGGAACCAACGACTCATCCAGAAACTGCTTCTCTTTAATTTGATCAATCCAAGTCGGTTTCACCTGAAGCTCAGCTAACAAACTACCATCCTCAAACAGGCTAAGACGAGCAAACATTGCTCTTAGATCAGATACAACCTTACGACTCAGTGCATCCGCTACCACGTTAGCTTTTCCCGGATGGTACTCAATCGAGAAATTATAATGCTTAAGAAACTCTATCCATCTTCGTTGCCTAAGGTTCAACTCCTTCTGGGTAAGGAGGTACTTGAGACTTTTATGGTCGGTATAAACAATCGACTTCTCCCCGTACAAGTAATGTCTCCAAATCTTTAGTGCGAATACCATCGCAGCTAACTCCAAGTCATGAGTGGGGTAATTCACCTCGTGCGGCCTAAGCTGTCGAGACGCGTAAGCCACCACCTTACCTTCTTGCATCAGCACACAACCCAAACCCGTGTGTGACACATCATAGTAGACAATAAATTCCTTTCCAGCCTTCGGCTGTATTAATACCAGGGCTTCAGTCAGAATCCTCTTCAGTTCCTCAAAACTCTCCTTCTGTTTATCAGTCCAATTAAACGGTACCCCTTTACGCAGTAACTTGGTTAGAGGTGCAGCAATTAGTGAAAACCCCTCAATGAACCATCGGTAATACTCGGCCAGACCTAGAAAACTTCAAATCTCAGATACCGACTTCGGTGGCTTCCAATCTAATACGGCCTCAACTTTCTGAGGATCCACCCTAATCCCCTCGGCAGACACTACATGACCCAAAAATGTCACCTCTCGTAGCCAAAACTCGCACTTGCTGAATTTGGCATAAAGCTACTTCTCCCTTAGTATTTGCATGACAATTCGGAGATACGGATCATGCTCCTCCTTGGTTCTTGAATACACCAGGATATCCTCTATAAACACCACCACGAACCGGTCTAAGTAAGGTTGGAAGACCCGGTTCATCATATCCATGAAAGTAGCTGGTGCATTCGTTAGCCCAAACGGTATGACCAAAAATTCGTAATGTCCATAACGAGTCCGGAATGCAGTCTTGTACACATATACCTCCGTAACCCTTAGCTGATGATACCCCGATCTGAGATCTATCTTGGAGAAAACCGTAGCTCCTCGCAGCTAATCAAACAGATCTTCTATTCTTGGTAAAGGGTATTTGTTCTTAATCGTTAGTTTATTCAATTGACGATAATCAATACACATGCGCATTGACCCATCATTCTTCTTCACGAAAAATACTGGTGCTCCCCAAGGAGACACACTCGGTCGGATGAATCCTCGGTCCAGTAGCTCTTGGATTTGAGCCTTTAATTCCACCAGCTCATTCGGCGCCATCCTATAAGGGGCGATGGACACCGGAGCCGTTCCCAGTAAGAGCTCAATGCCAAATTCGACCTCACAAATTGGAGGCAACCCCGAAAGCTCTTCAGGAAATACATCCAGAAACTCCTTTACTGTCCTGACATCCCCAACAGGCAAACCCTTAGCATCAGATGTACTGACATAAGCTAGGAACGCCTCGCAACCTTTGCGAACCAGCTTCTCGGCCCTTAATGCTTAGATTACATTAGATAAATAATCCATTTGCTCCCTTATAATGACCACTTCCTCAACCTCCGAAGACTTTAATACCATACGCTTAGCAGCGCAATCCAAATTCGCACGGTGTTTCACTATCCAATCCATGCCCAAAATGAGATCGAACTCACCAAACAGCAGTTCCATCAAATCTGCTGGAAAGACAACCCCTTGGACCTTTAGAGGCACGTCTCTAAACAGTTTATTCACCCTAACCGACTGTCTCAGTGGACTAATCACCGACATTTCCCTATCAATAATTTTGAACTGTATGCCCAAAGTTCCAGACACAGTACATGCAACATACGAGTGCGTAGACCCAATATCAATTAAAGTGGTATATGGCACATTATGAATGAGGAACATACCAGTTATGACGTCAGGTGCGTCGCCATCCTCTCGACATCGAGCAGCATAAACCAACACTGGCTGTCTCGCCTCTACATTACCAGCACCTCTGCCCAGTGCTCCACGACCTCATCCCAAACCCTTTCCCCCTCTGGCTGGACCACGGCCTCTCGGTGGTTGCTGACCACCTCTCCCTGGCTGTACATAGCCCTGACCTGCAGCTTGCATCTGAACGGGCCTCTGAGGACAATATCTAAATTGATGATCCTTGGATCCACATCTGGAACATCCCCCAGTTCTTTTCCAGCACTCTCCCAAATGAGGTCTCCCACACTCAGCGCAAGGTCGCATGGTCGACCGCAACATTAGAAACCCCACTCGGCCTGGCCCATCAAACCTAGGCCTCTTCCTAGGCCCACCAGAAGAACTTGAGGGCCCAAAATTCCTCTTATTTCTGCCCTATCCCGCTCACGATTCTGTCGCTCTGAGCGTTTCACATCCTCGGCAATCTTTACCTTCTCAATCAGGGTAGCAAAATCTCTTTCTCTCCGCGGAGCTATCAGTACCCGCAACTCATCTCGAAGACCATCCTCGAAACGTACACAGCGCTCATACTCCGTCGCGACTATACCCCGAGCATACCAACTCAACCGCAGAAACTCTGCCTCATACTCGACTACAGACTTACTCCCCTGGATCAGACTCAGAAATTCCTTCCTCCAGGCATCCACATAACTTGCCCCAACATATTTTCCTTGGAAGGCCATTTTAAAGAAGTCCCATGTTAAACGGTCGGCCTATGTGCCTTCCCTCATGGTAAGCCACCATTGATATGCCTCATCTCGCAGTAGAGACACTGCTCCTTTCAATTTTTGTTCCGCTGAACAATCAAGATCATCCATTATTCACTCGACAACTTCCAACCAATATTCTGCCACGTTCGGGGCTACACCAGAGATGCCCCTAAAAATTTCTGCCCCATTCGACCGGAGTCGTTCAGATATTGACCCTCGGCCCACCGACCCAGTACTTGCTCTAGCAACCCTTTCCAGAACCGGCAACATCGCCTGTGATAGGGCATCATCCCCATCGGCTCGGTCATGAGACCCCGTCTCAGTCACTAGTGAGGCTGGTGCTTCCCTATCAGGCATGTGTCCTGATGCTGATGACCCAGCCCTAGCACCTCGGCCTCTACCACGACCATGCGTACCCCTTCCACGACCTCTTGTGCTCATATCGACGTAGCGTAATTATCTGATTTAAGAGTTTTATGCATCAGCTTATAATTCTTATAATTAACAGATATCTTATGAAGAACAGTAATTAGGGTTGTTCTTGCAGATTGAATTTACTACAGTTTCAGTCCCCTATAGTCTTAGTTTCTATAACTAAGGAGTTTCAGTATGCTACTACTATCCCTAGTAGTTTCTCAGTACAGTCATTTCAGCATATAACAGAGTACAATGTCAGGGAACTTACGGATTTGGTACCGGAGACTCGGTGCACCACACTTTTAGTAACAACATTACTTCCCATACAAACATTTAAACAGATTAGAAAATTTTCAAAACCCATTCCATAACCGAGTTTTGCAACCGAGCTCTGATACCACTAAATGTAACACCCCAGACCCGGCCTAGACGTTACGACCGGATCTAACGTGCCACATCAAGTGTTGTTTGAAAACTATATGTTCATTGGAAAACCCACTTTTATTTTGTATTTCTTTTAATTACAAACTGCTTGTCTATTAAACACGGGTTTTTAAAACAATAACTACTGTTTTCAAAATATCACGTTTCCACAACTGTTTAAATCAAACTTCTGCAACTAACAAGGCTTTAAAAATAATAATATTTTCTCAAGGGAATGACTTTGAGCAAATTTTGTTTGGTTAATAAGCAATGGAAATCGGGACTTTTAAAGGGTAGAAAGTTTTGATTTGTAGAAGAGTTTTCCAATGAACATATAGTTTTCAAACAACACTTGATGTGGCACGTTAGATCCGATCGTAACATCTAGGCTAGGTTTGAGGTGTTACATTTAGTTCAAAGTCCCCAATTACTATTCGTGGGATTCAAACCCCACTCTACCTTGCTACTTACTTGATGCCACAACCACTAAGTCCCAACAGACTCTTTGCGTCACAAAACACACATAGATATACTTAAGTCCTTCTGCTAACAACCCTCTCCACTTAAGGGCCAAAAACTAAAATTTTTCCAAAGCTCAGACTCGAACCCAGGCCTCCCTAGCACCCCCAAATACACTCAAATAGCTAGCCGTTCAAGCACAACATAAATTTAAGCAAAAATTACAGCCCCTAACTTTTGGGGCGTTACATTTTCTCCTAACGAAATAAAAAATGTGATTAGTATTTACTTATCTTCAATAGAAGAATTTATCCAAAAACATCAATTTACTCTTCAAACTTATGTTACTTACAGTTTATTTCCAAAAAGACCTAAGAAAAATGCTTCTAATGTTGATGATAAGAATCGATGTGAGGATCTAAGATTGGATAAAAAGAATGAATAAATAAAATAAAATATCCATGAGAAGAAAATTTGGACAGATAGAATTAAAAAGAAAAAGAAAAGAATAATGATAAATATTTTACCAATAATTTGTCAAGGATGACAAATGTTGAAGAAACCCCAAAATGATCTTACGTTTCAGGAACAAGAAGAGAATAAAGTGTTTAAGTGATGATCAAAAGAAAAAGAAATATAAGAGAAGAAGAGCTATCAAAGAATTTGGTTTTAGAGGTGGTGCAAGAGTGGTGATATGGTGGTGCTATGGTGGTGGTGTGGTGGTGATATGTGGTGTTTCAGTTTTTTATAGTAAAATAGAGAAAAAATAAAAAGAAAATCAAGAAGGTGCAACCAATAAGTGGAGGTGGAAAGGGGGGAGCAAAGAGAGGAAAGATGAAACAAAATCAAAACAAATGAAAAATGAAGAGAGAGAGAGAGAGAGAGAGAGAGAGAGAGAGAGATTGATGATCAAAAGGTCAAACTCATCAAACAAGGCATTCAAAAAGGGGATAAAGATGTTAGAGAGAATTAACAACAATTACTTTGGGAGTTACCCTTTCAAATTTTAAAAACAATGAGTTACTTAGCGATTTGAAAATAAGAGTTACATGCATTAGAGTGGACGGTTTTGCATGTGAAAAGATGACCAACTTTATGCATTAAAATTTTAAAAAAATAATTAATATCGTGGAGACTTGAACTTGAGTCACTTAAGAGTTACTTAAGGTGCTTTACCCCTAGACCACTTCAAATGCTTTGTTAAATGCTAACGACATTTATTTTTAAACAAGGCATAATAGAAACTATGATTTTGAAGCAAAATTGCTCAAAATAGAAAATGATGTGAAGGAAAGGACTCGAATTCAGATCTTCAAGGACAACTCCACCCCTAATTATCCACTAGACTAAATACTTATTATTATCTAATGCAAAAAGATAACTTTTAAAAATCAGAGTGTGGCTACTCTTCGTTCACTTACCTCCAATTTCTACTAACCCAGTTTTTGGGATGTGATAGACAACTTTCCGAATGTGATACGAACAATGTGAGTTTCTAGTAATATCATTAAGATTATCAAACACACAACCGCTTTTTCAACCTAATGAATATGATATTATTAGTATTTGGGAACAGTGTTACAAACTTTGTGAAAGAACCAATGGTATGCAAAGTTCAGTAAATGTGAATTTTGACTTCGGGAAGTAAGGTTTCTGAGACTTGTGATGTTGGTTGAAGTATCTGTATTGAGCTGAACAAAATTTCGAAATTTGAAAACTAAAAATCTCCAAAAGTTATTACTGAAGTACATAGTTTTCTGGGACTTACTGGATATTATAGATGAACTCTTACATGCTTCTCGATGATAACTCTGTTGTTAACAAAACTGTTATAGAAAAATGTTAGCTTTAGTTGTCGGATAAATGTCAGCAGAGTTTCGAACGGGAGAAAATAATGAAAAATCATCTAAGTTTGAAACATGATAGTTTCATTTTAGTGGAGCTGAGAGCTAAACCTATTTTTCTTCAAAGAATACGAGAGTTACAAATAAGTAATTCTGAGTTGTTAACTAAATGAAGAATTGTTGGAAATGATCATACTTCAGCGTTGAGTATTGATGCTAATGGAAATGTATGTTTTGAAGTTGTTTGTATATGTCGAAAGAATCATATTTGAAAAGAGAGATTTTAGAATACGTAACAAAGTATTGGATATACCAGCACGTTAAAAGCGAGCATTAGAATCCATCAGGTTTATTATAGCTTATGATGATTCCATAATGGAAGTGAGAATGAGTTACTATGGATTTTATATTGGGTTTACTTTGTCGTTGAAAAAGAAAGAGGCAATTTTGGTAATAGTTAACAAGTTGACCAAGTCTACACACTTTAATCTTATATGGACAAATTACTCACTTAAGAGATTTACTAAACTGTATATTTATGAAATTGTCAAAACACGTGATGTGTCACTATCTATCAATTCAGATCAAGACCTGAGTTGTACCTCTAGATTTTTGGGTAGATTATATGAAGTCCTGATCATGAAATGGAATTTCAATATAATGTCTCATGTTTAGATTGGCAGACAATCTGAACGGATAATTCAGATATTTAAAGGCATGCCACCTTGTTGTATAATTGAATTTTAAGGCAGTCGAGAGGAATTTCTATTGTTAATTGAGTTCACGTATATAACAGTTATCAGTTGAGTATCAAAATGACACCATACGATGTTTTCTACAAATGTAAATGCATAACTCCATTGTACTGGTCAGAGTTGAGTGAAAGAAACATTATACGGACTGATATGATTTGTGAGACAGGCGATAAAATCAAGGTTATACGAGACTGTTTGAAAGTTGCCTCAAATCGACAAAAATCGTATGTTGAATTATAGAGAAAAGTTATCAAATTTCAGGCTAGTGATAAAGTAATATGGTATCGTTGCAGTATCGAAGAGGATATGTGGAAGCCTAAAAATAACCATGAGATACACTGTAACGCCCCAAATTTGGGCTTAGAAGAAATAGGCCTTGAGCGTAGGAACACATAAAAGTTTATGTGTGCAAGGAAATAACACAACTATCATGCGCTTTGGTGGTTAAGTGATTTAGCGGTGTTTGGGAGTGTCTCGAGAAGTCCACAGGTTCAAACACGGGCTTTAGCAAAAAAAATTATTTTTAGTGAATAAAATCATTGGGATCTAGATAGAAGGTTCTTAAATATTTATGGTTAAATTATGACACAAAAAGAGCATGTGGTTTAGTGGCAAGGTGGTGTGTAGAGTTCTCTCGAGGTTTAAGGTTGAAGTCATGGCAAGGTAAAAAGAGTATTTATTTTGCTCTCTTGCCATATGAGAAGCAGAACTCGACTGAAACTCTACAAGGTGGAAGTTGAATTGGTTAAAAGATGATGGTGGAGAAAATCAAGGAAAGGATTATCGAGAAAATCAAGGAGGATGGGGGAGTGAGGGAATAGGTGTGCCGAATTAGGACTCTGAACTCCCTAGTAATCGGTTTTGGTAGGGAATTTTCACTTTTGGGTCAGTTTCTGTTTTTCCACCAATTTGTTTCCTTTCTTCTCCCTGTAGTGCCGAATTTTGCATTTTATCTTTTGTGCATTTTTTATTTCGGTTCCTGTTGTTCTGCCAAATTTTCTATGCTACCTTTTTCTAAGCCATTTTGTTCTCTTTCTTCTGTTTCAACCTATGCCGAAGTCACCAATTCTGCTTCTGTCTCCTCTCGGTTCCCAAGCTTTGGCCGAATATCCTTCCTATTGTTTTTGCTCCATTGATTATTGTTTTCTGGGCTGAATTCATCCTATTTTCCTCTTTATTGTTCTTTTTCTCTCTCGGCATTCTAGCAGGATGTGACCGAAGTTCTACCCTTCCCTCCTCGAATTGGTTTTTTCCTTTTCACTGGGTGTTTCATACTTTGGCCGAATCTCAGCACTGTCCCTCTCTGTTTCAGTTCTGCAAGTGTTCCTGGGAAATCGATGTTCCCAAGAAGTGAAGGGGTGCAAGGGTTACCAAGCCATGGAGGTTCGTTCTTCTGTTATTCGATTAAGTAAATCGACAAGAGACATACGATTGTTCTTAGTCAGCGATCTAAAAGTAGTAGATCGCGTGGTACTTAATCAAGGTTGGGCGCTTAAGAAACTTGGAATGGTTGCTTAAACATGTGTGTAATCACACTATCTCTGCTGTGAATCGGCAAAAGCCAAAAAGACGAAAAGCTAAAAATTCGGCATTCGAGGCCTCACGAACGTGCAATCGCTCATGTGGTAAATCGAGCCCACAAATCATGGGCGATAGATTGTAGAGGACACTACTAGCGCTCTCGTGATCTTGGGCCTCGTTTGGCTGAAATGGGTCGTGTGGGCCCAATGGGCTCGTGGGTCCACACTGATAAAATCCACGTTAAGTGGCAAATACTGGACTAGGCTGTGTAGTTCGCATAGCTGTGACTGAATTTGGGCTAAATGGGCCACACGAGCGTGTGGGCCCACTTGGGCCGAATAATAGGCCTTGGGCCTATTTACACCGTTATGACCATCTAGGTTATCTGTGTCGCTCGAGGCGACTGTAGACCTTCGGAGAGGTCATTATCTACACCGAGACCCCAAAATAAGTAAAATGACCGTAATGCCCCTATAGGGTAAAATGACCGTAATGCCCCTGTAGGGTAAAATGACCGTAATACCCCTGTAGGGTAAAATGATCGTAATACCCTTGTAAGGTAAAATGACAGTAATGCCCCTGTAAGGTAAAATAACCGTAATGCACCTGTAGGGTAAAATGACCGTAATGCCCCTGTAGGGTAAAATGACCGTAATGCCCCCGTAGGGTAAAATGACTGTAATGCCCTCGTAAGGTAAAATGATCGTAATGCCCTCGTAGGGTAAAATAACCGTAATGCCCCCGTGGGATAAAATGACCGTAATGCCCCCGTAGGGTAAAATGACCGTAATGCCCCCGTAGGGTAAAATGACCGTAATGCCCCAGTAGGGTAAAATGATCGTAATACCCCTGTAGGGTAAAATGACCGTAATTGCCTCGAGGGTAAATGATTGACTTGTGTTATGATTTGACTGATTTGACTGTGATTGTATGACTATGATTTGATTGACTTAATTGTGAATGATATGATGATTTGTGGGCCAGACGTTCTGCATACATGACATACTACATGGGGTTGGGATACTGGTTATGGAGGAAGTACTGTTCTGATAGGGCCGCACGGGTCACACGAGACGACTGTGGACCAAGTAATGATCTGTTAAGGTCGCACGGGTCGCAAGAGACGATTGTTGACCTACCGATGGCTTTAAGCCAGTTAATCTGATTATGGCTCTGTGCCAACCTAATTATGGCTCTGTGCCATCTTGGTTATGACTTTATGTCGATCATATTTATCCATGGCTATGTGCCAGTCGTAATTTGATGACTTTGTGTCGATCATATTTATCCATGGCAGTGTGCCGGTTATATTATCGTAGCTGATGGCTATGTGTCGATCTTATTACAGTTACTGACGGCTATGTGCCAATTATGAGATCGTTATTGAAGGCTTAAAGCCGTATATATACTACCAGCTTTGCTGTGATTTCGGTTAGTGCTACGATCGGTGCTAACACTGTAAGTGTAGGGATGGCGTGGGTGATTTATTCTCCACAGGTAGTGCAGGGTTGGACGGAGGCAAGTGCAGGGTTGGATGGATTTGCATGCATCATGCATCATTCATACTGAGACTGTTACTGTGATGGGCTAGGCCCAATTGATTATGTTATGGGCTGTGACCCAAATGATATTGTTTTGGGCTTTGGCCCATATATACTCTAAACCGAATCTGCATCGTTATTTTTAAAGGGCTCGTGCCTGCATCGATTTTGTTTAGATATCTTGTTGTTTCTTTAATAAGGGGATTACACATTGAGTTTTTGTAAACTCACCCCATTTTTAACCTTTCAGGTAATCCCCAGCATTAGACGGTTCGGAGCTGCGAGGGTCTCGGAGAGGGCCACACAACTGCACAAGTTTTATTCTGTTTTGCTCATTTACTTAAGCACTTTGATTTTGATTCGGGTTGTAATAAGGCCTCTATAATTTTTGGATTTTAAATTTGGGATTTTTTTGATTGTGATTTATATCTTCTAGACGTAGAACACGGTTTTCCAAAACAATAACATTTTCAAACACTACGTTTCCGCAACTCAATTTTTAAATATCACATTTTCGTAAATCATTTTGTTTTAAATTAAGCTTCCGCAACAAATAAGGTTTTAAAGGTAATAACGTTTTAAAAGGGAATAACTTTTTAATAGACAACGATTGAAAATAAACAAACGCAAACTGAGGTTTGGTACAAGTTTTAAATGGCAAGAAGTTTGAAATTTCAAGAAAGGTTTTCAATGAAAACATGGTTTTCGAAAAACACTTCAATGTGACACGCCAGATTCGGCCATAATGTCTAGGCCGGGTTTAGGGTGTTACATTTAGTGGTATCAGAGCCAAGTTGCAAAACTCGGCTGTGGAATGGGTTTTCAATTTTTTTGATTTCAAGAGGTTATTTTCAAATATGTAAAGTGTTTTGAGATATTTCTTCTGAAATGTGTGGCACACCGAGTCTCCGGCGCCGAATCCGTAAGTTTTCTGAATACCATTGTTAGTTTAAAACTGAAATGCAGTAGGTTAGGAAATACTATGATTGTTTTAGAGATTAGACTATACTACTCTAGTTAGAGTAAATTGAAACACTTGAGTTTAGATTTGGTATTTATTCTGTGTGTGTTTGGAAATGGTTGGATTGTGATGATTTGGGTATAGAAATTGTAATCTATCTACTCCAATGGTTAGATGTTTTGGGTGTGTGTAAGAGCTTTCGAGATTAAGATAAAAGTGTGTTAGTGTGTTGGGATCAGAGTGCGCAGCGGAAGCGTAGTAGGGTAGTCTGGGTGGTACAACTATCTTGTTATTTGGAAATTTTGGGGACGAAGTTTCTTTAAGGAGGGGTGAGTTGTAACGCCCCGAATTTGGGCTTAGAAGAAATAGGCCTTAAGCGTATGAACACAAAAAAGTTTATGTGTGCAAGGAAATAACACAACTATCTGTCTGCTTCAGTGGTTAAGTGATTTAGCAGTGTTTGGGAGTGTCTGAGAAGTCTTGGG
The DNA here is from genome assembly GCA_025698515.1 of Gossypium sturtianum. Classification (NCBI taxonomy): domain Eukaryota; kingdom Viridiplantae; phylum Streptophyta; class Magnoliopsida; order Malvales; family Malvaceae; genus Gossypium; species Gossypium sturtianum. Next base: position 89,010,136 of record CM046949.1, on the reverse strand, counting down.
TTCAAACCTGGGCTTTAGCAAAAATTTATTTTTAGTGAATAAAATCATTGGGATCTAGATAGAAGGTTCTTAAATATTTGTAGTTAAATTATGACACAAAAAGAGCCTGTGGTTTAGTGGCAAGGTGGCGTGTAGAGTTCTCTCGAGGTCTAAGTGGCGTGTAGAGTTCTCTCGAGGTCTAAGGTTCAGGTCATGGCAAGGTAAAAAAGAGTATTTATTTTGCTCTCTTGCCATGTGAGAAGTAGAAGTCGACTGAAACTCTGCAAGGTGGAAGTTGAATTGGTCAAGAGATGATGGTGGAGAAAATCAAGGAAAGGATTATGGAGCAAATCAAGGAGGATGGGAGAGTGAGGGAATAGGTGTGCCGAAATAGGACTCTGAACTCCCTAGTAATCGGCTTTGGTAGGGAATTTTCACTTTTGGGTCAGTTTCTATTTTTCCACCAATTTGTTTCCATTCTTCTCTCTGTAGTGCTGAATTTTGCATTTGATCTTTTGTGCATTTTTTGTTTCGGTTCCTGTTGTTCTGCCAAATTTTCTGTGCTACCTTTTTCTAAGCCATTCTGTTCTCTTTCTTCTATTTCAACCTGTTCCGAAATCACCAATTCTGCTCCTCTCTCCTCTCGGTTCCCAAGCTTTGGCCGAATATCCTGTCTATTGTTTTTGCTCCATTGATTATTGTTTTCTGGGCCGAATTCATCCTCTTTTCCTCTTTCTTGTTCTTTTTCTCTCTCGGCATTCTAGCAGGATGTGACCGAAGTTCTACCCTTCCCTCCTCGTATCGATTTTTTCCTTTTCACTGGGTGTTTCATACTTTGGCCGAATCTCAGCACTGTCCCTCTCTGTTTTAGTTCTGCAAGTGTTCCTGGCAAATCGGTGTTCCCAAGAAGTGAAGAGGTGCAAGGGTTACCAAGCCATCGAGGTTCGTTCTTCTGTTATTTGATTAAGTAAATCTGCAAGAGACATACGATTGTTCTTAGTTAGCGATCTAAAAGGAGTAGATCAGGTGGTACTCAATCAAGGTTGGGCGCTTAAGAAACTTGGAACGGTTTCTTAAACAGGTGTGTAATCACACTATCTCTGCTGTGAATTGGCAAAAGCCGAAAAGCCGAAAAGCTGAAACTTCGGCATTCGAGGCCTCACGAGCGTGTGATCGCTCGTGTGTTAAACTGAGCCCACAAATCATGGGCGATAGATTGTAGAGGCCACTACGAGCGTTCTCGTGATCTTGGGCCTCGTTTGGCTGAAATGGGTCGTGTGGGCCCAATGGGCTCGTGGGTCCCACACGGATAAAATCCACGTTAAGTGGCAAATACTGGACTGGGCTATGTAGTTCGCATAGCCGTGACTGAATTTGGGCTAAATGGGCCACACGAGTGTGTGGGCCCACTTGGGCCGAATAATGGGCCTTGGGCCCATTTACACCGTTATGACAATCTAGGTTATCTGTGTCGCTCGAGGCGACTGTAGACCTTCGGAGAGGTTGTAATCTACATCGAGACCCTAAAATAAGTAAAATGACCGTAATACCCTTGTAAGGTAAAATGACCGTAATGCCCCTATAGGGTAAAATGACCGTAATACCCCTGCAGGGTAAAATGACCGTAATGCCCCTGCAGGGTAAAATGACCGTAATGCCCCTGCAGGGTAAAATGACCGCAATACCCCTGTAGGGTAAAATGACCGCAATACCCCTATAGGGTAAAATGACCGTAATGCCCTTGTAGGGTAAAATGGCCGTAATGCCCCCGTAGGGTAAAATGACCGTAATGCCCCCGCAGGGTAAAATGACCGTAATGCCCCTCGTAGGGTAAAATGATCGTAATGCCCCCGTAGGGTAAAATGATCGTAAAACCCCTGTAGGGTAAAATGACCGTAATGCCCCCGTAGGGTAAAATGACCATAATGCCCCTGTAGGGTAAAATGACCATAATGCCCCTGTAGGGTAAAATGACCGTAATACCCCTGTAGGGTAAAATGACCGTAATGCCCTTGAGGGTAAATGACTGACTTGTGCTATGATTTGACTAATTTGACTGTGATTGTATGACTATGATTTGATTGACTTAACTGTGAATGATATGATGATTTGTGGGCCAGACGTTCTGCATACATGACATACTGCATGGGGTTGGGATATTGGTTATGGAGGAAATGCATCGCTCGATAGGATCGCACGGTCGCACGAGACGCATCGTGGACCCAATGAATGATCCGTTAAGGTCGCATACGGGTGACAAGAGATGATTGTGGACCTACCGATGGCTTTAAGCCAGTTAATCTGATTATGGCTCTGTGCCAACCTAATTATGGCTCTGTGCCATCTTGGTTATGACTTTATGACGATCATATTTATCCATGGCTGTGTGCCAATCATAATTATTGATGACTTTATGTCGATCATATTTATCCATGGCTATATGCCGGTTATATTATTATAGCTGATGGCAATGTGTCGATCTTATTACAGTTACCGACGGGTATGTGCCAATTATGAGACCGTTACTGAAGGCTTAAAGTCGTATATATACTAGCAGCTTTGCTGCGATTTCGGTTAGTGCTGCAACCGGTGCTAACACTATAAGTGTAGGGATGGCGTGGGTGATTTATTCCCCATAGGTAGTGCAGGGTTGGACGGAGGCAAGTGCAGGGTTGGATGGGTTTGCATGCATCATGCATCATTCATACTGAGGCTGTTACTGTGATGGGCTAGGCCCAATTGATTCTGTTATGGGCTGTGACCCAAATGATATTGTTTTGGGCTTTGGCCCACATATACTCTAAACTGAACTGTACTGTTACTGTTAAAGGGCTCAGGCCCAGACTGATTCTATTTCTGTATACTGACTGTTTCTTTAATAAGGGGATTAGACACTGAGTTTTCATAAACTCACCCCGTTTTTAACCTTTTAGGTAATCCCCAGCATTAGACGGTTCAGAGCTGCGAGGGACTCGGAGAGGGCCACACAACTGCACAAGTTTTATTATGTTTTGCTCATTTACTTAAGCACTTTGATTTTGATTCAGGTTGTAATAAGGCCTCTATAATTTTTGGATTTTAAATTTGGGATTTTATTGATTGTGATTTATATCTGCTAGACGTAGAACACGATTTTCCAAAATAATAACATTTTCAAACACTACGTTTTCGCAACTCAATTTTTAAATATCACGTTTTAGTAAATCATTTTGTTTTAAAATAAGCTTCCGCAACAAATAAGGTTTTAAAGGTAATAACGTTTTAAAAGGGAATAACTTTTTAATGGACCACGATTGAAAATAAACAAATGCAAACTGAGGTTTGGTGCAAGTTTTAAATGGCAAGAAGTTTGAAATTTCAAGAAGGGTTTTCAATGAAAACATGGTTTTCGAAAATCACTTCAATGTGACACGCCAGATTCGGCCATAACGTCTAGGCCGGGTTTGGGGTGTTACATTCACGGTAACTAACCGTTTCACTAGTAAAAATTTTGAGGACGGAATTTCTTAAGAGGGGAGAGTTGTAACAACCTGATTTTTAGTGGTATCGAAAACAGTGGTTTCGGGACCACAATATCGATGAATTAGTCTGTATATATTATTATTTAATATTTAAGAGTTAAATATGATGTTATTGTGAATTTTGATTTTATAGATTTTATTAATTGGTTAGTTAGTCAAGGTACAAGTGGTTCGTACCGAAAGTCAATGGTTTTGGAAAAGGAGATTTTGGGACCTCATTTTCATAAAATGAGCTCATAAATTATATCATTGAATATTTACGGAGTTATTATATTAGTGAATTGAAGTTTGGTTTGAAACTTTTAGAGTTTGGATGAGTAATTAAGGTACAAGGACTAAATTGTAAAAACTGTAAAAGTTGAATTTCATCGATTTTATTATTAATTGGGTTAATTATGAAATGTTTGGGGTTTGAAACAATAATTTTTCCATTGTAAGATATGTTGCAGGGTTGGCATTTATCTTTTTAGTGAAATGGGAGTTAAAAATTATATTTTAATTAGAAGTTTAAGATATTTACAATTTTACCAAGTTATATAAGTAATTTTAATGGATAAACAAATCATTTTCCTATTCAATTTCTTCCCCATGCCACCAAACCTAAGAAAAAACATAAAAAAAACCCCATTGTTGAATGCTCCAAACGATCATCTCTTGCATGGTAAGGTAATTTTAACCTATTCTTCGTAAATTTTATGTTTTTGATATCGTTGTAATAAATTGAGTATTAAATTAAAAAACCATTAAAGCTCGGAAAAGTTTTCATTGATGTTAATTGAAGTTTTTGAATGTTAATGGAAGATTTTGAAGCTTAAAAATGAAATAGGACTAATTTATAAAAGAAATTTTGCTAGTTTTAAATTTAAAATGCAAATATTTCAAAATTGGTATGAGATTTATATATATTGATTTTAAAGGGTTGTCTAAGGATAGATTTGAAATTTAATTGAAAATTGAGGCTTAAATATGAAAATTATGATAGTTTCAATTTTAAGGACTAAATTGAATAAAATGCACAACTTTAGGGAGAATCCAAATAATGAAATTGAGCTAATATATGTTTATAATAGGGTGATATAAGAGGGTTGAAATTGATAAATTGAATTGAATAATTGTATAGATCGGGAATTGGACCAAATCAAAAGTAATCGTGGAAAAAGGCAAATCAAAAGTGCTCGAATATTGTTTAAGGCAGTAAGGCATATAGAGTAAGTTGTGAGTGTATATAGTGCTAGAACTTGACTAAGTATAAGATTTCTATCAGCACACCTAGAAAGCCCAGGATCTGGAGGACACAAGATCTGGTGCATAGTCTTAAAGAAGTATGATTGGCAAAGTAGTATTCGCCCAAATACATTTTTGGTGTAAGATTTGTAATAAAATAGTTCTTTATAAACCTTTGTTTTAAAAGCATGTTACTCTTGAGAAATTGATTAAGATTTGATGAAGTTAGTATATGAGGTATTTTCTAAATGCATACGCCAAACTGATTTAAACGAGGTTTATCACCAATGTTCCCTTTGGGATTTTGTGAATGAAGCTAACTCACCTGGTACTTATGAAAATATGTTAGTTTTAATTTATGGCTTACGCTGAAAGTTCATTACAAAAAAATGTTTATATTATATGGTTTATACTTGTTTTGATTGTTTTAACATCTAAATATATTGGGTTAACACCCAACTTGTTTAATATACGTCAAAAATAAAATAAAAGTTCAACTGAGTACAAGTCTGCTTTCTGCGTAACGCCTTAGCTCGCTGTTAGGAGATGGGGTGTTATAGCTGGGCACACCCATTAATCGGTTATACTTACCAATGTTGGGCACATCTATTTTTTGGTTTTACCGACTAGAGCTAGGCGCAACTTACTATTTTGGATTTATCCCATAGGCACTAGGTGCCATATTGGTTGATCCGTGTATCCGCCCGAGTCCGAGTCAGAGTCAAGTTGATACGAACATGTATAATGTAAATGGAATAAATGATATTTAGATTGAGTTGATATGATGATTGGATGATATATATATTGAGAATCGATTATACAAGCCGAGAGGGCCAATACAAAAATGTGACAAAACGATGACTGTGATTTGGAATCCGTATTATGAAACGAAGTAGTGATGTACACTATCCCGGTATTAATTTGATAGTCTTTTTATCATTTAAAGCTCGATTTTGTGGCATGTACATATGTGTTATTATATGTGTTTACCTTGGTTGCATAGTTTGGTTTGCACTTGGATAATGTCTGAATTATGGTATATGTTGATGTGGAGTGGTTTGAAAGTATGAAAGTATAGACTAAGTTTGAATAAGTGATTTTGGTATGTTCTGATGCCTATTGAGGCATATTGGTTAGCTGATTGGAAAATGTCAAATTGCAAAAATGTTGGATTAGATGATTTGGAATGGTGATTTATGATGTTTTGACATGTATATGGAGCATATAATGTGTGTTGATGGAAATTTTAGGTTGGTAATATTATGTGAAAGAATCAGCTGGATGGTCGTGTACTAGATGTTAGATGTAATAGTTTGTATGGCATAAATTTAGTCATTCAGTACGTAACTAAAATGTAACACCCCTCACTCGTCTCCGTCACCGGAATCAGATTACGGGATGCTACACTAAATAACAGAATAGGAACATGCTATTTCAGTTCAAAACTTCTTTAAAACAATCATTAATTATCAATCATTCAATTGAACATGATATTCATACAATAACGAGCTTAAATCGAGCTTACAAATATATAAAAATAATTCAAAACCAAGCAGGGACTAATTTAAAACTTAACATAAAAGTGGGGTAAAATATAAAACAAGGGTTACATGGCTATGTCGTTAAGTCGTGTAACAATTTGTGGTTGTATGGAGCTAATTGTAAACCTTTTCAAACATTCACACGGCCGTGTGGCTGGGTCGTGTGAGAGACTAAGGTCGTGTGAACATTCATGCATCTAAATTACAAGTGGCACGCAGCCATGTCAACCAACCATATGAGACACACAACTGTGTGGCAGTCCATGTGTGCAGGAAAAGGCACCTAATGTACAATTTGGCTCAACCATACACAAAGACCTATAATTCTATCCTTTACTAACATCAACACATGCACAAATTTGCACATTTTGTAACACCCCTAACCCGTATCTGTCGTCGGATTAGGGTTACGAGGCATTACCGATCAAAAACACAGCTCAGAACAATCATTTATTACTATTCAAGCATAAAGTTATAACATCTTCAAAACTCAAATACCTCAATTCACATATACCAATTTTGCATATAAAATCATATAACACATACAAACCATACACAAAAACTGAACCATTTTAATTCTGTTTCCTATTCAAATTTGCGAATTAAGCTATCATGCATTAACAATGTAGCACACGTATTTCATAAGTCAATTGTTCAAACTTTATTACCATCACATTCATGTCATTCGAATACCTGAAATATATTCAAGTATGTATATATACCCTTACAAATCAAATACCAATGCATAAGTCAAAACATCCAAATTCATACATTTATTTCATTATTTTATTATCAAATGTACCATTTCATAAACCTTTATACAACCAAATATCAAGTCAAAACAAAACATATTTTACATCTTATAAATTATCTATATTATGATTCATTATATAACATCACTAATTGATCAAATATAGTTCTTATACATAACTAAATTATGCACATTTTAATAAATCAATTTGGACCATTTTTGAACACAAATAACAAGCCAAAACATACCTAATTCACATATAACTATCATGTCTAGACAGCATATATTTAACCATTCAATAAGCCATTAACACTTTTTATACATAACCAAAAATCAAACATTAAACTAACCAACTTGATCTTTAGGTACAAAACCATATACAAACATGTCATATGAATATGTATTTAATATATACATCATTAGCCGATTATGAATGCCATCATTTACCAATTCCAAGCCAATATACCAAACAAATTATACATTAAGTTATAAATTAATAATAAGCCATTCAAATAGCCAAATTCACATCATAAAGTAAAGATATCACCTAATTATAATAACATGTATCACCAATCGAAAACACATCCATCAACTACGTAATTAATCGACCTGAATCACATTTTCATCAAACATACTTCCAAAATAAACACATCAACAAGGTTGATCATTCACAAACATTAACATCATTATAAAGCCATTTTCGCATGGCTAATTATATACATGTCAAAATAAACCATATTAAAACTAGGCTATACATGCCATATATCAAAAGTGTAAACTATCAAAGTACCAAAATAGCGATCGATAGTGTTGTAATGCCCCAAAAATATCATATATATTTATTTTCGTATGTTTATGACACAATTGTATGTTTGCTTCAGTGGTTAAGTGTTCTGGGAAGTGTCTGAGAGGTCCCAAGTTCAAGCATTAGCTTGGGAAAATTTTTGTTTTTAAATGAATAAACCCCTATCTCTAATCAGTGGGCTTATAAATAAATGTTGGTAAAGTATGTCAGAATGGGCCTGCTGTTCTGGTGGTTAAGTGGAGTGTTAAGTGGCTGAAGGTTTGAGGTTCGAATCTATGCGCGATCAAGGGGATTTATTTTTACTGCTTGTGCCGTATGAGTGTTGTAGTTTGACCAAAATTCTAAGTATTTGAGGAGTGTGGGGATGTTGTGGCCGATTTTTAGGAGGACAATGAGGGGGATTTCGGTAGTTGTGGGATTGGTGGAGGAAAATAAGGAATTTGAGGTGTAGTAGGAAGTGGACGATTTGTGGAGGGATAGTAGGAGAGTTTTTAAGAGCGAATTAGGGGAGATTGAGGATTATCCAAATATGATTTCATTTCTTCTTGCTATTTCGAAAATCCCCAAAGTGTTCCTCTTTCTTTCTAACGGCTATTCTACCTTCTCCTTGCCGAAATAATGCTATTTTCTTTTCCTTTTTGATCTTTATTTGCTTTCTTCCCCACCTTGCTGCCAAATTTTGGTTCTTCTTACACCACTCTCCCTTTCGTTCTCTCTATTCATATAGTTCTTCGGCGCGACATTGAGTCTTGCGCACGCGGTAAGCCCAATTTCATTTTTGGCTTTTGTTTCTCTCAACTTTCGGTTCACTATTCTTAGATCTTTGGTGCCAATTTTTGCTATTCAACTTTCTTTTGATTGTTTTCCCCTTTTCGTCTTTTCTTCTTCTTTTGTTGTTTGCAGCTGAAATTCCCCACTTGCTATCGTTTTCTCCTCCTTTGCTCCTGAGTGTGTTTCTTTCTTCTCTTTTGTGCAAACGTTAGCCACTCGTGCGGTAAGTGGTAAATTGTTAACATTGTTTTGATTGAGTAATTTTCAGTAAACTAACTATGGGGTTTTGGCAGCAGCATATCGTGTGGATTGAGGCTCCATTCATACTGTTTCTTAGCAAGTCGATTGGAAACCTTGCGGTAAGTGTTCATTGCTTTATAGATGGGTCTGTTGGTTTCGAGATTTGTTTTCTAATCATAAAAAAAGATTATTTATAGTGTTGGATTGGTCAATTGTAGGTATTGAAGTGCTCAGGAGGGCTTAGGTATCGAAAACACTACAGGTGTATAACCGTAACACTGTAAACGGAATGAAAATGTGATTGTCGACGCCACACGGGAGTGTGGCCGCCCGTGTGATAGGCCGTGTGACCAAACATGAGTATGTGATCGACGAGGCTGGCTCTGTGCGATACACGGGCCGGACCGAATTGGGATGCGTGGGCCACACGGGCAAACATTATGGGCTTGTGGGCCCATTTTCACTGTTTGATTGCTAAGGTTGCACGGGTCGCCCGAGTCGACTGTGGACCTAGTGTAGGGTCGGTAAGCTTACTTAGACCCCTAATTGACTAAAATGACTGTATGACTGATACGATTAAGCATGATGATGCTCTACTGATTTGATACTGTATGCCCTGATTTTATGCATGATATTATGTTTTAGCATGTCATATATGTATATTGCATTACTTTGGGGTGGGGATTATATTGTTCGGAGGAAGTATACTGAAAGGCCTTGAGCCTAAATTGTGGGCAGCTCAGCTGTAAACTACTATCTAGTACCGCATTTGGTACTTTTTAGAGTGTAGGGATGGGTGGGTTGATTATATCCCCACATGAAGTGTAGGGTTGGACGGAGTTGGAGTGTAGAGGCTGGCTGGGTAGGATTTGATATTGTATATCTGTTACTGTACTAAATATTGATACTATAATGGGCCAGGGCCCAAATGCATGACTGCTTCTGTATTGAAATGGGCTAAGGCCCTAACTGAAACTAAAACTGTTATTGAGATGGGCTTAGGCCCAGACTATGATTGCATTCTGTCTGCTTGTTTATATGTGGATTACACACTGAGTTTTCGTAAACTCACCCTTCTGTTTTATCTGTACAGGTAATCCCCAGACTTAAGCGGATCGGAGCAGCGGAGGACTCAACGGTGGCCACACGACCCTTTTTCACTGTTTCGTCTTTAATTAGGCTTTCAAAGTTTAATTTGGGGTATTTTGCTGTAATAAAGGCCTCTATGGATTTTTGCTTAAAATTTGGATTTTATATTTGTCTTATGTTTATATCTGCTAGAGGTAGGTAAAATACAAGTTTTTAAAGAAATGCATGTGTTTTAGCAAAATACCCACAAGGACACAAACTGTTTAAAAAGCTTCTGCAACGTATAATGTTTTGAAAACTAACGACTAAATAAGAATCACGATTTTAGAATTAATAAAAGATAATGAGGAATTCTAAACAGAAAATGTTTTGAGCAAAGTTACGGTTTTCCAACACAAGCTACAGTTTTCTAACACACTACCATGTGACATCGCCAGATTCAGCCATAACATTCAGGCCGGGTTTGGGGTGTTACATTTAGTGGTATCAGAGCCAGGTTACAAAACTCGGGTGTCGATTTGGGTTTTAATATTTGACTTTCTAAGAAATATTTTCTAATGATTTGAAATGTTTTACTGAATGTGTGGTACACCGAGTCTCCGGTGCCGATCCTATAAGTTTACTAAAAATGTCATATGTTGTAAACTGAAACTGCTATAGATAGCATATACTAAGACTACTATAGAAAGACTGAAAACACTTAAGTTAGTGTATACTGATATTGTAGTAAAACCGATAGACACTGATAGACACTGTGTTGTACGAGAATAAACTTTACACTTCTGATATTGATTTCATAAAATACTTGTTAATAAACACTGGAATCAGAAGCGACGTATAAAGCGTAATCTGAGATAAATGAGCTTAGATAATGAGCTTGAGAGGTACTCGCGGACGGGGTGCAAGAGGCCGTGGTATAGGCCGTAGAGGTACTCGAGCTGGGTCCTCGTCATCTGGCCACATACCTAATTTGGAAACTAGTGAGATGTTGGATTCACCTGTGACTGAGACAGGGTCTCATGATCGAGCAGCTGGGGACGACGCACTATCCCAAGCCATGTTAAGGATTCTGGAGAGGGTCCCTGGGCCCAATATTGGAGCTGGAGGCCGAGGGTTGGTTACGGGACGACTCTGGTCCAATGGAGCCAAGATTTTTAGGGGTATTGCTGCAGTTGCCCCTAATGTGGCTGAGTATTGGATAGAGGCCACAGAGAGAATTATGGACGACCTGGAATGCACCCCCAAGCAGAAACTAAAGGGTGCAGTGTCACTGCTGAGAGATGAGGCTTACTAGTGGTGGCTTACGGTTAAGGAGGGCACTCAGCCCGACCGACTGACCTTGGAGTTCTTTAAGACCGCCTTCCAGGGAAAGTATGTGGGGGCCAGTTACGTGGATGCCCGTAGGAGAGAGTTCCTAAATTTAACCCAGGGTGATAGATCAGTGGCCGAGTATGAGGCCAAATTTCTGCGACTAAGCTGTTATGCGCGTGGTATGGTGGCGACTGAGTATGAGAGATGTGTTCGCTTCGAGGATGGCCTCAGGGATAATCTGAGGGTATTGATAGCTCTATAGAGGGAGCGAGACTTTGTTGCACTGGTCGATAAGGTGAAGATCGCCGAGGAAGTGAAGCGCACTGAGCGCCAGAATAGAGAGAGGTAGGAATAAGAGGGATTCAGAGCCCTCGAGTTTCATGCAGAGGCCTAAGAAAAAGGCCAGAGTTGATGGGGCGACCAGAGTTGGGGCTTCTATTACTGCTACTGGACAGCCACCGTGTACTGACTGTGGTAGACGCCATCAGGGCAAGTGTTGGAAAAGAAGTTGGGCTTGTTTGAGGTACGATTCGTTAGAGCACCGTATTAGAGACTGCCCACAGAGGTCCGATCAGATACAAGCTTCTAGCATGGGTACTGCACCACCGAGAGTAGTTTAGCGACCACAGGAGAGGCGTGGTCGGGCCGAGGTGGTAAGTAGCAGTGCAGGTCGTGGTCGAGAGCTTTGGGCGAGAGGTGCTAGTCACACCGAGGTGAGGCGTGGCTCTAGTTTATGCTACTCGTCGCCGAGAGGATGGAGATGCTCCGGACGTCATTACGGATACATTTTTTAGTTATAATGTACCTTATACTGCACTGATAGATATAGGATCCACTGACTCCTATATAACTTGTACCGTATCTAAAAACTTGGGTATACTGGTTGAGAGAACTATGAGTGAGGTCACTGTACTGAGTCTGTTGGGGCAGTCAATAAGGGTTAACAAACTGTTTAGAGATGTTCCTCTAAAGATTCAAGGAACTATCTTTTTGGCTGATTTGATGGAACTGCCTTTTGGAGAATTTGATCTAATACTGGGAATGGACTGGTTAGTCAAACACCGAGTGAGCTTAGATTGTGCCACAAAAAGGGTTATATTGAGAACTGAGGAGGACAGTAAGGTAGTCGTAATTGGGGAGCATCGGAACTACTTATCGAATGTGATTTCTGCATTGAGGGCCGAGAAGTTGGTTGGTAAGGGATGTGAGGCATATCTGGCCTACATCAGTGTTTTAGATTCTGGGGATTCTTCGGTTAAGGATATCAGGACGATTAAGGACTTTCCAAACATTTTTCCTAAAGAGCTACCCGGTTTACCTCTGAATCGTGAAGTAGAGTTTGGGATTGAGCTCCTTCCTGGTATAGCCCCGGTGTCCATCGCCCCTTATAGAATGGCACCAAAAGAGCTTGTGGAGCTTAAGGCCCAGATTCAAGAGCTACTGGATCGTGGGTTCATCCACCCTAGTGTGTCTCCGTGGGGAGCATCGATTTTGTTTGTGAAAAAGAAGGATGGATCCATGCGTATGTGTATTGACTACCAGCAACTGAACAAGTTGACCATAAAGAATAAGTACCCCTACCGAGGATTGACGATCTGTTTGATCAGTTCCGAGGTGCTTTAGTGTTCTCTAAAACTAACCTCCGATCAGGGTATCACAAGTTGAGAGTTAAGGAAGTCGGCGTGCATAAGATAGCATTTAGGACTCGCTACGGTCATTACGAGTTCCTAGTGATGCCATTTGGGCTGACTAATGCACCAGCAGCTTTCATGGATCTGATGAACCGAGTGTTATAGCCTTATATGGATCGATTCGTGGTGGTATTTATTGACGACATACTGGTGTATTCGAGGACTGCGGATGAGCACGATGAACATCTCAGGGTGGTTCTATAGATTTTGTGAGAGAAACAACTGTATGCCAAGTTTAGTAAATGTGAGTTCTGGTTACGTGAAGTAACGTTTCTGGGACATGTGGTTTCTGCTGAGGGGATTAGAGTTGATTCTCAAAAGATTAAGGTGGTATTGGAATGAAAACAACCTAAGACTGTATCTGAGATCCGTAGTTTTCTGGGACTGGCAGGATATTATCGACGATTTGTAGAGGGCTTTTCACTGATTGCAGCACCCTTGACCAAGCTGCTACGTAAGGGTGTGCCATTTAACTGGACTGATGCGTAACAAGAGAGGTTTGAGAAGCTCAAGACCCGTCTTGGCCCGAGGCCCTGTCTTGATACAACCGCAGTGCAGGAAAGAGTTTTCTTGTCTCTGGCTATGCATCACATGTCAGTTTGGGATGTGTGTTGATGCAGGAGGGTAAGGTGGTAGCGTACGCGTCTCGTCAGCTTAAGACTTATAAGGCAAATTATCTTACGCATTACTTGGAGTTGGCCGCAGTGGTGTTCACACTGAAAATCTGGAGGCATTACCTGTATGGTGAGAAGTGTATCATTTACATTGATCACAAGAGCCACAAGTACCTCCTCACTCAGAAGGAGCTAAACCTTAGGCAGTGTAGGTGGATTGAACTGCTTAAGGACTACGACTGTACAATTAAATACCATCCTGGTAAGTCCAATGTGGTAGCCGACGCACTGAGCCATAGGGCTATAACTAATCTGAGGGCAATGTTTGCTCGTCTCAGTTTATTTGATGATGGTAGTCTGTTGGCCAAACTTCAAGTTAAACTGACGTGGATAGAGCAAATTAAGAGTAAATAGATGGAGGATGAGTCTTTGGGTCTTCGCTTTCGACAGATTGAGAGTGGGAATACTGTGGATTTTGGACTGAATAGCAAATGGGTACTCTATTTTCGTGGAAGAATCTATGTACCGAATAATACCGAGTTGAGGCAGTCTATACTGCGAGAGGCGCATAGTAGCCCTTATGCTATGCATCCTGGCAGAAATAAGATGTACCAAGACCTTCGCGAGTTATATTGGTGGCCAGGTCTTAAGCGGGAGGTTACAGACTTTGTGGGTAAATGTCTAACATGCCAGCAGGTTAAGGCTGAGCATCAGTTACCTTCGGGGTTGCTTCAGCCAGCTAAGATTCCACTTTGGAAGTGGGAGCGAGTGACTATGGACTTCGTTAGTGGGTTACCCCTCACACCCACTAAGAAGGATTCAGTATGGGTCATCGTGGATTGATTAACCAAGTTCGCCCATTTCATACCGGTTCATACTGACTACTCACTGCGGAAGCTGGTTAAGCTATATGTGTCTGAGATAGTGAGATTGCATAGGGTACCAATTTTGATAACATTTGATAGGGATCCTCGTTTCACATCTTGATTCTAGAAGAAGCTACATGAAGCTCTGTGTACAAGGTTAGACTTCAGTACTACGTTCCATCCTCAAACAGACGGTCAATTTGATAGGGTGATTCAGATACTGGAGGACATGTTAAGAAGTTGTGTGATTGACTTCCGAGGTAGTTGGGAGGATTACCTGCCGCTAGCAGAGTTTGCTTATAACAACAGCTATCAGTCTAGTATTCAGATGGCACCATACGAGGCATTATATGGTCGTAGGTATCGCACACCTTCACGTTGGACTGAGTTGGGTGAGCGGTGTGTTTTGGGCCCTGAACTGGTTTCTGATACTGAGATAAAGTTAAACTGATTCGAGATCGACTGAAAGTGGCAGCTGATAGGCAGAAGTCCAACGTAGACCTGAAACAGCGTGAAATTGAGTATTCTGTAGGAGATTTTGTTTTCCTTAAGGTCTCGCCAGGGAAGAAGGTACTGAGATTTGGTCGTAAGGGCAAGTTGAGCACTAGATTTATTGGGCCTTATCGTATTCTGAAGCGTGTAGGACCAGTTGCCTACCAGTTGGAGTTACCTCCGAAGCTAGATCAAATTCATGATGTATTCCACATCTCAATGTTGAGGCGCTACCACTCTGATCGAACGCATATTGTTCCAGTGGAGGAGATCGAGGTTAGACCAAATCTGACTTTCGAGGAGGAGTCGTTCCAGATATTGGATCGCGACGTAAAGATTCTGAGGAGAAAATCCATCCCACTGGTTAAGGTTCATTGGCGTAATCATAGCTCTGAGGAGGCCACGTGGGAGTCTGAGGATGCGATGTGACAACAGTATCCTCATCTGTTCTGATTAGGTAAAATTTCGAGGCCGAAATTTTCTTTTAGGGGGTAGAGTTGTAACGCCCCAAAAATCTCTTATATATTTATTTCGTACGTTTGTGACACAATTGTATGTCAGCCTGAGTGGTTAAGTGTTCTGGGAAGTGTCTAAGAGGTCCCAAGTTCAAGCATTAGCTTGGGCAAATTTTTGTTTTTAAATGAATAAACCCTTATCTCTAATCAGTAGGCTTATAGATAAATGTTGGTAAAATATGTCAGAATGGGCCTGCTGGTCTGGTTGTTAAGTGGAGTGTTAAGTGGCTGGACGTTTGAGGTTCGAATCTCAGCGTGATCAAGGGGATTTATTTTTACTGCTTGTGCCATATGAGTGTTGTAGTTTGACCAAAATTCTGAGTATTTGAGGAGTGTGGGGATGTTATGGCCGATTTTTAGGAGGATAATGAGGGGGATTTCAATAGTTGTGGGATTGGTGGAGGAAAATAAGGAATTTGAGGTGTATTGGGAAGTGGACGGTTTATGGAGGGATAGTAGGAGAGTTTTTAGGAGCAAGTTAGTGGAGGTTAAGGATTATCCAAATATGATTTCATTTCTTCTTGCTATTTCGAAAATTCCCAAAGTGTTCCTCTTTCTTTCTGACAGCTATTCTACCTTCTCCTTCCCGAAATACTGTTATTTTCTTTTCCTTTTTGATCTTTATTTGCTTTCTTCCCCACCTTGCTACCGAATTTTGGTTCTTCTTGCACCACTCTCCCTTTCGTTCTCTCTATTCATATAGTTCTTCGGCACGACATTGAGTCTTGCACACGGGGTAAGTCTAATTTCGGTTTTGGCTTTTGTTTCTCTCAACTTTCGGTCGACTATTCTTAGTTCTTTGGTGCCAATTTTTGCTATTAGACTTTCTGCTAATTGTTTTCCCCTTTCCATCTTTTCTTCTTCTTTTGTTGTTTGCAACTGAAATTCCCCACTTGCTGCCATTTTCTCCTCCTTTGCTCCTGAGTGCGTTTCGTTCTTCTCTTTTGTGCAAACGTTAGCCACTCGTGCGGTAAGTGGTAAATTGTTAACATTGTTTTGATTGAGTAATTTTCAGTAAACTAACTATGGGGTTCTGGCAGCAGCATATCGTGTGGACTGAGGCTCCCTTCGTACTGTTTCTTAGCAAGTCGATTGGAAACCTTACGGTAAGTGTTCATTACTTTATAGATGAGTCCATTGGTTTCAGGATTTGTTGTCTAATCATAAAGAAAGATTGATTATGGTGTTGGATTGGTCAATTGTAGGTAAGAAGTGCTCAGGAGGGCTTAGGTATCGAAAACACTACAGGTGTGTAACCGTAACACTGTAAACTGAAATCGGCGAAAAGCCAAAAATATGATTGTCGACGCCACACGAGCATGAGGCCGCCCGTGTGGTAGGCCGTGTGACCGAACACGGGCATGTGATCGACGAGGCTGGCCGTCCGATACACGGGCCGGACCGAATTGGGCTGCGTGGGCCACATGGGCAAACATTATGGGCTTGTGGGCCCAGTTTCACTGTTTGATTGCTAAGGTTGCACGGGTCGCCCGAGTCAACTGTGAAATTACTGTAGGGTCGGTAAGCTTACTTAGACCCCTAATTGACTAAAATGACTGTGTGACTGATACGATTAAGCATGATGATGCCCTACTGATTTGATACTGTATGCCCTGATTTTATGCATGATATTATGTTTTAGCATGTCATATATGTATATTGCATTGCATTGGGGTGGGGGTTATATTGTTCGGAGGAAGTATACTGAAAGGCCTCAAGCCTAAATTACGGGTAGCTCAGCTGCAAACTACTGTCTAGTGCCGCATTCTGTACTTTTTGGAGTGTAGGGATGGGTGGGTTTATTATATCCCAAATGGAGTGTAGGGTTCGACGGAGTTGGAGTGTAGAGGCTGGCTGGGTAGGATTTGATACTTTATATACATTCTTGTCTTGAATATTGATCTTGTAATGGGCGGGGCCTAAATGCATGGCTATACAGTATTGAAATGGGCTAAGGCCCTAATCAAATCAAGCCCATTCATGAGATGGGCTTAGGCCCAGACTATGATTGCATTTTGTCTGCTTGTTTATATGGGGATTACACACTGAGTTTCCGTAAACTCACCCTTCTATTTTATCTATACAGGTAATCCCCAGACTTAAGCGGATTAGAGCCGTGGAGGACTCAACAGTGGCCACACAACCCTTTTTCACTGTTTTGTCTTTAATTAGGTTTTCAAAGTTTAATTTGGGGTATTTTGCTGTAATAAAGGCCTCCATAGATTTTTGCTTAAAATTTGGATTTTATATTTGTCTTATGTTTATATCTGCTAGAGGTAGGTAAAAAACAAGTTTTTAAAGAAATGCACGTGTTTTAGCAAAATACCCACAAGGACACAAACTATTTAAAAAGCTTCCGCAACGTATAACGTTTTGAAAACTAACGACTGAATAAGAATCACGATTTTAGAATTAATAAAAGATAATGAGGAATTCTAAATGGAAAATGTTTTAAGCAAAGTTACGGTTTTCCAACACAAGCTACATTTTTCTAACACACTACCATGTGACATCGCCAGATTCGGCCATAACATCCAGGCCGAGTTTGGGGTGTTACAAGTGTGATGATGATCCTTGAAGATCCCCAAGCTCGAGCTAACTTTATATATCTATAAAACAATGAAAGAAATGAACAAAGTAAGCTTTGAAAGCTTAGTAAGTCATAAGCAAATAAATCATCACAAGAACACGTATAATTCAATTTTGAATAGGCCAAAGTTAACTAATCTCATATACATATACATTCACTTTTCTCATAAAATCCATACTACCACATTAGTAGCTTCACTTACCTTATTTTTCAATGAACATATAAACCTTATACGTACCTGAATTATTTAGCTCAAATTCACATTCGGATTTGTTTGACATTTCCCGTCGAACCATTCGAAATCGTTAAGGATACTCGGAAACACATATATCAATTACAATGCCATATCCCAGATATGGTCTTACATGTTATCAGATATCGATGCCTCTATCCCAGGCAGTGTCTTACACGAATCATATATGATGCCAATGTCCCAAACATGGTCTTACACGAAATCACACATCGGATATCCTAATGTCATGACATCAGTATCTTACACTATTCCTAAGGCTCATACGGGGCTTTCGACTTCGTAATTCAATCAATTCAAGCTCGAAATAATTCCTCCAACACACAATTCAATTCGGCAATATATGTATTTATACACAAATCAATTCGGCAATATATATATTTAAATTTAAAAACGTTTACTTGCCTATGAACTTACCTCGTACGGAAATGAACGGACCGGAACAACTATTCAACAACTTTTGATTCCCCCAATCCAAATCTGATTTCTTCTTTTCTTGATCTAAATCAATTTAAATTTAACTTATTTAATTACAAGTTCATTCAATTTCATCCAAAAACACATAAATGAGCATTTTGCACTTTAGCCCCTAATATTTCACATTTTCTCAATTTAGTCCCTATTTCAAAACAACACAAAATACACAAAATTTCCTTAAACCCATTCTTGGCCAAGTCTTCCCTAGGCCCTTAGTAGCCCATTAATTTCATTTATTTCACATTTTGACCCCTCAATTTACAAATTTCACAATTTAATCCTTAATATGCATTTTTATCAAAAATCACTTAATTAACTATGATAATCTACCAACATTTATTTATTTTTCATCATCAAACAACAAAAACATCAAGCTTTCAACAATGGCAAATCACAAAATCATCATCAAATCCGAAAATTAAAGCATGGGCTAGCTAGTATACGAAGCAACGTTCTCAAAAACGTAAAAATTATCAAAAACCGAGCAAAGTACATACCTAAATTAAGCTTCCTAGGTGTCAAAATTTTAAAGCTTCAACAATGGCTCTTTCCTTCTCACATTCGGCCAGCAAATATGATAATGCATGTTTCTTTTACTTATGTTTTATTTTATTAACTTTTATTACTAATTTACATAATTAACCTTTATTATTTAATTTGTAAACCATATATTATAAGCCCAAAACCGTCCACTCAATATTTCAATGGTCAAATTACAACATAAATACCTTACCTTTAGTTAATTAAAACAATTAAGCACTTTAACATAGAGCATGCTACTTTTACATTTTACCCGATTAAGTCCTTTTATTAAATTAAGCACACAAACGGTAAAATTAAATCACAAAATTTTCACACATATTAATTATCATGCTGTAAATACCAAAAATAATATTAAAATAATTTTATGACCTCAGATTTTTGGTTCTGGAACCACTATTCCAATTTAACTAAAATCGGGCTGTTACAACTCTCCCTCTTTAGGGATTTTCGTCCCCGAAAATCTTACCAGTGAATAGGTTTGGATATTGTTCTCTCATAGCATCCTCGGGCTCCCACGTAGCTTCTTCGACACCATGTCGATGCCATAAAACTTTCACTAATGAAATTTTCTTATTTCTCAATTCTTTAACCTCACGAGCTAAAATTCTGATCGGTTCTTTGTTGTATGTCATATCGGATTGAACCTCAATCTCAGAGGGAGAAATCACATGTGAGGGATCTGATCTGTATCGTCGAAGCATCAATACGTGAAATACATTATGAATCTTTTCTAACTCAGGTAGCAACGACAATCTATAAGCAACCGGCCCGATACGCTCGATCATTTCATACAGCCCGATGAATCTCGGACTTAACTTGCCTTTTCTGCCAAATTTAAGTATTTTCTTCCACGGAGACACTTTCAAAAATACTCGATCCCCAATTTGAAACTCAATATCTTTTCGTTTCAAGTCTGCGTACGATTTTTGACGATCTGACGCTGCTTTCAGACTATCACGAATCATTTTCACTTTCTGTTCAGTCTCTTTAATCAAATCAACCCCGTGAATCTTATTCTCGCTGAGTTCAATCCAGTACAAAGGTGTTCGGCATTTGTGACCATATAAAGCTTCGTAAGGTGCCATTTTTATACTCGATTGAAAGCTATTATTATACGTAAATTCAATCAATGGCAAGTATCATTCCCACATACCTTCGAACTCAAGAATGCAACATCTCAACATATCCTCGAGTATCTGAATAATACGCTCGGATTGACCATCCGTCTGTGGGTGAAAAGCAGTACTGAAGTGTAGTTTCGTACCTAATGCATCTTGCAGTTTCTTCCAAAACCGCGATGTGAACCTCGGATCTCTATCCGAAATAATAGAAATAGGTACTCCGTGCAATCTCACAACCTGAGAAATGTACAACTCAGCAAGTTTTTCAAGCGAATAATCCGTATGAACCAAAATGAAATGAGCTGATTTAGTTAGTCTATCAACAACCACCCATATTGCGTCCTTTTTACTTGGAGACAGGGGCAGACCTGATACAAAATCCATCCTGATTATGTCCCATTTCCACTAGGGAATCATAATTGGTTGTAGTAACCTAGACGATACCTGATGCTCAGCTTTGACTTGCTAACAGATTAAACATTTCGAAACAAATTCAGAGATATCACGCTTCATACCAGACCGCCAGTAAAGTTTCAGATCATTATACATTTTCGTACTTCCTGGGTGAACAAATAACCGATTACTATGAGCTTCGTTCAAAATTATCCGAATCAACTCTGGATTTCTCGGAACACATATTCTATCTCTGAATCTCAAACAATCTTTAGCATCAACTTGAAACTCTGAATCAGGGTTCGAATCACATTGAGCTTGTTTTGTTAATAAATCATTATAAACTTTCCGAGCTTCGAAATCTGCTATATAAATAACGGTCTTGCTTTCAACTCAGCTACAATCGAGCCATCATCAGATAGAGTGAACTGAGTATTCATCGCACTTAAAGCAAACAAAGATTTTCGACTTAAAGCATCAGCAACAACATTGGCCTTCCCCAGATGGTAGTCAATCACTAGCTCGTAATCTTTTAACAATTCTAACCATCTTCGCTGTCTTAGATTCAGATCTTTCTGAGTCATCAAATATTTTAAGCTTTTGTGATCAGAATAAACATGGCATTTCTCACCGAACAAATAGTGGCACCAAATCTTTAACGCAAACACAATAGCTGCCAACTCTAAATCGTGCGTCGAGTAATTTTTTTCATGCAGCTTTAATTGTCTCGAGGCATAAGCTATGACTTTTCCTTCCTGCATCAAAACACAACCCAAACCATTCAACGATGCATCACTATAGATTACGAATTCTTTACCCGATTCTGGCTGAACTAACACTGGAGCTTCTGTCAATAAAGCTTTCAGCTGATCAAAACTTTTTCGACACTTGTCCGACCACTCAAACTTAACATCTTTCTGAAGTAATTTTGTCAACGGAGTTGCAATCATTGAGAAACCTTTTACGAATCATTTGTAATAACCGGTGTGTCCCAACAATCTTCGTACTTCAGATACATTTCTCGGAGGCTTCCAATCCAATATTGCCAAAATCTTACTCGGATCTACTCGAATACCCGATGCTGAGACAATATGCCCTAGAAAATCGACTTCGCGCAACTAGAATTCACATTTACTGAACTTCGCATATAACTGTTTATCACGCAAAGTCTGTAACACAATTCTCAAGTGCTCAGCATGCTCAGATTCATCACGGGAATAAATCAAGATGTCATCTATAAACAGAAAAACAAATCGATCCAAATATGGTCTGAAGATTTGATTCATTAGGTCCATAAAAATAGCCGGTGCATTCGTTAATTTGAAAGGCATAACTAAAAACTCATAATGTCCGTACCTCATTCGGAAAGCAATTTCCGACACATCAGAGTCTTTAACTCGCAACTGATAGTAGCCTGATCTCAAATCTATCTTTGAAAACACTGTAACCCCTTTCAACTGATCAAATAAATCGTCTATTCGTGGCAGAAGATATTTATTCTTGATAGTCACTTTATTGAGCTATCGATAATCAATACGCATTCTCATAGTTCCATCTTTCTTTTTCACAAACAACACCGGTGCACCCCAAGGAGAATAACTCGGTCGCACGAAACCTCTATCTGTCAACTCTTGCAACTGAGCTTTCAACTCTTTTAATTCGGTCGGTGTCATTCTGTAAGGAGCTATCGATATCGAAGTTGTTCCCGGCACTAACTCAATACCAAACTCTACCTCTCGGATCGGCGGCAAACCCGATAACTCTTCAGGAAACACATCTAGATATTCACACACAATTGGTATTGATTCAATCTTTTTTTCGGTCACTTTAGAGTCGAGCACATAGGCAAAATAAGCTTCACAACTTTTTCTTATATATTTTCGAGCTCACATCGAAGAAATCACTACCGATAAACCATTCAATTCATCTGATTCAATCAGGATAATCTCATTATTCTGGCATCTCAAATCAATCGTCTTCCGTTTGCAGTTTACAATAGTATCATGCATTGTTTGTAACATCCCGATTTAGGGCCTCGTCAGAATAGTGGTGCGAGACCACAAATCCAAGGTTTATGAATGAGTTTTTGAGGTTTATGCTATGTATGCATGCTAGTGTGAAAGTTTCATGAAGTAATTTTGTGAAATTGCATTGAATTGTCCAAAAGGACTAAATTGCAAAACTTGTAAAATGTGAGATTCTAGAAGCTATTTGTGTGAAATAGCTTTAGAATATTAATTAGAGGTCCTTAAATAGCAATTTTCCCAATTTTTAATTTTTTGACAAAATTGGGCATGGATGAGTTAAAATAGAAAGTTTATCAAAAAGGGCATTTTGGTCATTTATCAATTAAGTGATTAAAATAGGAGAAAATATGACAAAATTCATTCATCTTCTTCTCCAAGGCTACCGAAAATTGAGAGAGCCATTGTTAGGGTTCTTCAAAATTTTCAAGCTTGCTAGTAAGTGCATCTAAGCCCCGTTTATGATATTCTTTGTATTTTTTAAGTCCTTGTTGCATGAGTAAGCTATTTTTAGCTATTTGATGAGCTATGATGGATGTTCAAAAATGTGGCCATGTATGACATGCATGTATTTTGATGTTTTATGGAAGATTATGAAAGCTTGATGTAGTAGAAACATCTTTTGCTAAATGAGTTTCCATAGAAAATGCATGTAGGGTCTAGTTTGTAAAAATCTTGAGTTTGGTCATACATGTGTGATGTAGTGAGAATTGATGATTGCTTTAGTTGAGTAAGTGATTCGGCTAAGCATAAAAGGCTAGAAAGTTGAATAAAAATCACTTTACGAGCCTTGGGGCAATAGCGTAAATAGGAAAAAGTTTAGGGGCAAAAGGGTAATTTTGCCAAAGTATGATATGTGGGTCAATTAAGTCAGTGCGTATATTGATGAGTTAAATTATCATTATAGATCAAGAAAGATAAAGCCCAGATCGAAACCGAGGCAAGAATAAAGTGGAGGACTAAATTGCACGTTTCTATACTTTTGAGTATCAAGGTAAGTCTATGCATAAACAATGCATTCATACTTACAATTTGTTAATGCTAGCTAGTGTATAGCATGGTTGAGAATGATTGAGAACCTATGTGGTTCAAGTGAAATGAATGATCAAGTAAGTAGATTTGTGAATGTGTAGTAATAATGCTAAATGGTGGGCTAAGTGCGATACCATCCTAATGCATATTGGTGATGAGTTGGCTATGTGCGATGCTATCGTTAGGTATATTATCTAGTGGGCTATGTCCGAAACCACTATGAATACCTTGTTGGTAGGCTAAGTGCGATACTACCTTATTAATTGATTATGGTGGGCTTAGTGCGGAACCACCGAGAGATTTGTTGTGTGGATGTGCTAGTGAGTAGCATAGCTGTGTGGATGTATTATTGAGAAATAATGATGTGTTTTTTATTGTGTAAATGTGATATTGAATGCAGGGGTGCATGTCAATGGTTATGAGTAAGTGACACATGATGTGTTGGAAATGTGGTAAGGGATAGGAAGAGTAAGCATAGTTGTACATTATACGTTAGTATAATGCTAATTGTTGTTTAGCTTATACTATGGTGCTTAATTATTTATGTGTAAACTTACTAAGCTCAAAGCTTACTCCCTTTCTTTTCCCTTGTCTTATAGAGAAAAAGTGTTGAATCGAGATATGAGGATCATTTGGAAGATCTCCCACACTATCAGCACACTCTGGTACATGAGACTCAATGTTTTGTATATGGCATGTATAGGGGCTAGACAAGTTAGTGAGTTTTGTTGTTTATGGCTATGATGTGTTGGCCTTTAGATGGATAATCTATTTTGTATAATGCCATAGTTGTTGGCACTTTATTATATGAAAAGATGTAGTTATCTAAGTGAGATTGTAAGATTTTGAGTTGATTATGGATGTGTTGAATGAGTGCATGTTGTGTATGCTAGAAGGGTGAAAAGAACTTGGCATATAGCTTTGTTCTTGTCCATGTCGGTAGACACACGGGCGTGTGTCTAGGCCATGTGTGACATACGGTCAGCCCATGGGCGTGTGACCTGGCCGTGTGTCCCCTGCATGTTAGTATTTTAAATCAGAATAGACCACGGACTAGTCACACGGACGTGTTCCTAGAAACGTATGTAAGATCGGTGTTGGTACGGGCTAGCCACACGGGCATGTGTCTAGACTCTAGGCCATGTTAAGATAGTCGGTGTGCACCACGGTGGAGAAACGCGGGCGTGTGCCCTAACCGTGGGGCATTGGCAGAATGCTTGAGTTTTCAGGCACGGGTAGTGAGCATGGGCGTGTGTGACCTCCACGGGCGTGCCAAATCTTACACGGGCGTGTGATCCCTGTATAGATGGAAAAGTTTTAAAAATCGTAAAAGTTTCGATATAGTCACGAGAGCCCTCGTGTGTATGAGTGAGGCCTCGTAAGTCGAGAATGAGATGTTGAGGTGACTTAAGAGAGTAGTCACATTGAGCCTAAGTGGCGATCATGAGGTTTTAATACGATAACGCCTCAGGCCCGGTTCCAACGTTGAATACGGGTAACGAGTGTTACATTTAGTGGTATCAGAGCTATGGTTTAATCGGTTTTAGGACTACCGTGGCGGGTGTAAAAGTCTAGCTATACATGCCATAAGTGTACAATGATAGTGTGGTGGCTTCTGATGATTTTAAATCTGATTTTATATAGAATATGGATTCTGATCCATTGACTGCTGATGAAGCAGCTAGTAATGCGCCGGCTCCTGCGCAAGGAACCGTGCCTGTTCAAAGTGGACCCGAGGCTAGGGGTTAAGGGGAAGAGGCACGGGAAGCCTTTCTCCAGATGATGAGCAATTGGTACTCGGATTGCGTTCGAGCGAACCCTAATGCTCAACCTCCTCCGCCTCCTCCCATACCTCAGCCAATTCTAGTGGCTCCTTAAGATATTGATGTAGTGAGGATATCGAAACCCCCGGTAGATAAGATTAGAAAACACGGGGCTGAGGAGTTTAGAGCTAAGGTAGATGATGACCCTGAGAGGGCAAAGTTCTGGTTAGAGAACTCGATGAGAGTGTTTGAGGAACTCTCTTGTACACCTAAAGAGAGCCTGAAGTGTGTCGTATCCTTCTCGAGGACTCGTCATACCATTGGTGAAAGACGTTGGCGTTAGTAGTCTGAGAGAGAGAGCGGTGGACGTGGGACTTCTTTCTGGAAGAGTTCCGGAAGAAGTATATAAGCCAACGATTTACTGATCGGAAAAGGAAGGAATTCCTTGAGTTGAAGCAAGGAAGAATGTTAGTAGCGGAATATGAGCATGAGTTTGTTAGACTTAGCAAATACGCTCAAGAATGTGTGTCGACAGAGACCATTTTGTGTAAGAGGTTCGAAGACGGACTGAATGAGGACATCAAACTCCTAGTGGGTATTTTTGAGTTGAAAGAATTTGTGGTGTTGGTCGAAAGGGCAAGTAAGGCCGAAGAGTTGAGTACAGAAAAGAGAAGGGCTGTGAGTGAAGCCCGAGATGCTAGAAAGAGGTCGATGGGCAAGTCGTATCAAGCCCAGTGAAAAAGGTCCAAGGAAGTGAGTCCTACGACAACAGCACTAGTGGGTTCTTCACATCGAGACTTGGGCAATACTCGTTCGGGTTCGAGAGTCCAAGCTACCTCGATGGAAAGTGTGGGCAATCCGAAGAGTAAACTGGAGTGTCCAAGTTGTGGTAGATATCATACCAGAGAGTGTTGGGGAAATAGTCAAAACTGTTATAAGTGTGGTTCCCCCGACCACTTTATTCGAAATTGCCCCGAGAGGGATGATAAGGAAGAGAAGCAAGAGATGAGATCCGGCGATGTGTCTACAAGGGGTAGACCACCAAAGAACCTGAGAGGTGGGGCTAGTGCTAGAGGTGCATCCAAAGACTCTGCTGTGAGACGGGAGGGTCGGGCACCTGCGAGGACGTATGCCATTCGCGCTCACGAAGAGGCATCCTCCCCTGATGTGATAACGGGTACTTTTTCTCTCTTTGAAACATTTGTTATTGCTTTAATAGATCCAGGGTCTACTCATTCTTATATCTGCATGAGACTGGCATCTAGTTTGAGTATGACCGTTGAGCCTACAGACTTTGTGGTTAAGGTGTCAAACCTGTTAGGAAAGCATGTGTTAGTGGACAAGATGTGTAATAATTGTCCTTTGATGTTTGAGAGTCAATGTTTTTCGGGAAATCTTATGTTGTTTCCGTTTGATGAGTTTGACTTAATCCTTGGCATGGATTGGTTAAATACCGATAGTGTCTTAGTGAACTGTGGTAGTAAGTATGTCGAATTGAAATGTGAGAGTGGAGATGTTGTTCGGGTTGAATCAGGTGGATCGGATAGTCTACCAGTGATGATTTCTTCCCTAGTGGCTGAGAAATGTTTGAGAAAAGGGTGTGAGTCCTATCTTGCTTTTGTGTTGAATACTCAAGAGGTTGGAGTAGAGTTTGAAACAGTGCCAGTGGTATGTAAGTATCTGGATGTATTCCCGGAAGAGTTACCCAGATTACCTCCAGTGAGAGAGGTTGAGTTTGGGATTGAGTTAGTTCTGGGAATTGCACCTATTTCGATTGCTCCGTATAGGATGGCACATTTAGAGTTGAAAGAAATGAAAGTTTAATTGCAAGAGTTGACAGATAAGGGTTTTGCAAGACCGAGCTACTCACCGTGTTGTGCTCCGGTATTGTTTATGAAGAAGAAAGATGGGACTATGAGGTTGTGTATAGACTATAGACAGCTTAACAAAGTGACGGTTAAGAATAAGTATCCTTTACCAAGAATAGATGATCTTTTTGATCAACTGAAGGGAGCTACTGATGTTCTCCAAGTTAGACACGAGTGCAGTTATTATCGATTGAGAGTGAAAGAGCAGGATGTGTTGAAAACTGCATTTCGGACAAGGTATGGCCATTATGAGTTTTTGGTTATGCTGTTTGGTTTGACAAATGCACCGGCGATTTTTATGGATTTGATTAACCGTGTTTTCAGACCGTATATGGACAAGTTTGTAGTTATCTTCATTGACGACATATTGATCTATTCTCGGGATGAGAACAATCATAAAGAACATTTGAGAATTGTCTTGCAAACTTTAAGAGAAAAGCAGTTGTACGCTAAGTTTAGCAAGAGTGAGTTTTGGCTCCGAGAGGCCGGATTCCTAGGACACTTTGTGTCGGGTGATGGTGTTAAAGTTGACCCGAGTAAGATATCGGCTGTTGTGGATTGGAAACCGCCGAGGAACGTGTCAGAAATCAAAAGTTTCTTGGGATTAGCAGGATATTACATACGTTTCGTAAAGGGGGTTCTCTGTGATTGCTACCCCAATGGCGAAAATATTGTACAAAGATGTCAAGTTTGAATGGACTGAGACATGTCAACAGAGTTTCGAGAGACTGGAAACAATGTTGACTGAGGCGCCGATTTTGGTTCAACCAGAATTGGGGAAAGAGTTTATGGTTTACAGTGACGCGTCGTTTAATGGTCTCGGTTGCGTGTTGATGCAAGAGGGTAAGGTAGTCGATTACGCCTCGAGACAGTTGAAACCGCACGAGAAGAATTATCCGACTCATGATTTGGAGTTGGCTGCGATTGTTTTCGCGTTAAAGATTTCGCGACATTACTTATATGGTAGAAGTGCCGAATCTTTACGGATCACAGGAGTTTGAGATATTTGATGGATCAGAGAGATCTGAATTTGAGACAGAGGCAGTGGCTTGAGTTATTGAAAGACTATGAGTTAGTCATTGACTACCACCCGGGAAAAGCGAATGTGGTTGCGGATGCTCTGAGTAGGAAATCCTTGTGTGCTCTAAAAGTTATGAGCACGAGTTTAGCATTGTCTGATGATGGTGCTATTTTGACTGAGTTGCGAGCTAAGCCACTATTTGTTCAACAGATTTGTGAGGCTCGGAGAAATGACAAAGTGAGATGCTAGCTAAGAGAGCTAAGTGTGAATCAAAAAGTGATTCCGATTTTTGAGTGGGCTCGAATGGTTGTTTCTTTGTCTGTGTGAATTTGTGTACCAAGAGATGAGGAGTTAATCCGAAAGGTTTTGCATGAGGCCCACAGTGGATGTTTGTCAGTACATCCGGGCAGTACGAAAATGTACAATGACTTGAAGAAGTATTATTTGTGGCCGGGTATGAAAAGAGATATTTCAGAGTTCGTGACAAAGTGTCTGATTTGTCAACAAGTAAAAGCTGAGCATCAAGTGCCTTGGGGATCGCTTCAACCAGTGATGGTTCCCGAATAGATGTGGGATCGGGTTACCATGGACTTTGTGACGGGGTTGCCTATGACTCCAAAAAAGAGAGATGTTGTGTGGGTTGTTGTGGATAGACTAACGAAGTCGGCTCACTTTATTCGATGCGTGTTGATTATTTCTTTGGATAAGTTAATTTGAATTGTATGTTGCGAGAGATAGTGAGGTTACATGGTGTACTGTGTCTATAATATCGGATAGGGATCCGAGGTTCACTTGAGGCTTTGGAAGAGGTTGCAAGAGGCTTTGGGAACAAAGTTGAATTTCGATCTTGCGTTCCATCCGCAAACCGATGGTTAGTCTGAAAGAGTGGTTCAAGTTCTCGAAGATATGCTTCGATCTTTGTGTGTTAGAATTCGAAGGTAGTTGGGAGAGATATCTACCTTTGGTCAAATTCGCCTATAACAATGAGATATCAGTCAAGTATACGGATGGCTCTGTATGAGGCCTTGTATGGTCGTAAGTGTCGGACTCCTTTGTATTGGACCGAGCTTAGTGAGAAGCGGATCCATGGAGTTGATCTTGTGAAAGAGGCGAGGAGAAAGTGAAAATAATCCGTAATAGTCGAAGAAAGTTGCTTGGACCGGCGAGAAGTAAATGCGCGGATCTGAAAAGAAAAGAAATTGAGTTTCAAGTGGGCGACAAAGTGTTTTTGAAAGTGTCCCCATGGAAGAAGATTATGAGATTTGGACGAAAAGGAAAATTGAGTCCAAGATTCATAGGGCCGTATGAGATTCTGAGCGAGTTGGGCGATGAGCATACCGGTTGGCTTTACGGTAGAGTTGGAAAAGATTCATAATGTGTTCCATGTGTCGATGTTGCGACGGTATCGCTCCGATCCTTCACATGTGATTCCTTCGACGAAAATTGAGATAAGACCGGATATGTCTTATGATGAAGAGCCGATTAAGATCTTAGCTCGAGAAGTAAAACAGTTGAGAAATAAGAGCATAGCACTAGTAAAAGTGTTATGGCAGAAACACGATGTGGAAGAGGCTACGCGGGAAACGGAAGAAGTTATGAGAGAGCAACATCCAAACCTCTTTATTGGTAAGATTTTCGGGGGCAAAAATCTCTAAATGGGGGGAGAGTTGTAACATCCCAATTTAGGGCCTAGTCAGAATAGTGGTGCAAGACCATAAATCTGATGTTTATGAATGAGTTTTTGAGGTTTATGCTATGTATGCATGCTAGTGTGAAAGTTTCATGAAGCAATTTTTTGAAATTACGGTTGAATTGTCTAAAAGGACTAAATTACAAAAGTTGCAAAATGTGAGATTCTAGAAGCTATTTGTGTGAAATAGCTTTAGAATATTAATTAGAGGTCCTTAAATAGCAATTTTCCCAATTTCTAATTTTTGGACAAAATTGGGCATGGATGAGTTAAAATAGAAAGTTTATCAAAAAGGGTATTTTGGTCATTTATCAATTAAGTGATTAAAATAGGACAAAAGATGACAAAATTCATTCATCTTCTTCTCCAAGGCTACCGAAAATTGAGAGAGCCATTGTTAGGGTTCTTCAAAATTTTCAAGCTTGCTAGTAAGTGCATCTAAGCCCCGTTTTTTATATTCTTTGTATTTTTGAAGTCCTTGTTGCATGAGTAAGCTATTTTTAGCTATTTGATGAGCTATGATGGATGTTCAAAAATGTGGCCATGTATGACATGCATGTATTTTGATGTTTTATGGAAGATTATGAAAGCTTTATGTAGTAGAAACATCTTTTGCTAAATAAGTTTCCATAGAAAATACATGTAGGGTCTAGTTTGTAAAAATCTTCAGTTTAGTCATACATGTGTGATGTAGTGAGAATTGATGATTACTTTAGTTGAGTAAGTGATTCGGCTAAGCATGAAAGGCTAGAAAGTTGAATAAAAATCACTTTACGAGCCTTGGGGCAATAGCGTAAATAGGAGAAAGTTTAGGGGCAAAAGGGTAATTTTGCCAAAGTATGATATGTGGGTCAATTTAGTCAGTGCGTATATTGATGAGTTGAATTATCATTATAGATCAAGAAAGATAAAGCCCAGATCGAAACCGAGGCAAGAGCAAAGTGGTAGACTAAATTACACGTTTCTATACTTTTGAGTATCGAGGTAAGTCTATGCATAAACAATGCATTCATACTTACAATTTGTTAATGCTAGCTAGTGTATAGCATGGTTGAGAATGATTGAGAACCTATGTGGTTCAAGTGAAATGAATGATTAAGTAGATTTGTGAATGTGTAGTAATAATGCTAAATGGTGGGCTAAGTGCGATACTACCTTATTAATTGATTATGGTGGGCTTAGTGCGGAACCACCGAGAGATTTGCTGTGTGGATGTGATAGTGAGTAGCATAGCTGTGTAGATGTATTATTGAGAAACAATGATGTGTTGTATATTGTGTAAATGTGATATTGAATGCAGGGGTGCATGTCAATGGTTATGAGTAAGTGACACATGATGTGTTGGAAATGTGGTAAGGGATAGGAAGAGTAAGCATAGTTGTACATTATATGTTAGTATAATGCTAATTGTTGTTTAGCTTATACTATGGTGCTTAATTGCTTATGTGTAAACTTACTAAGCTCAAAGCTTACTCCCTTTCTTTTCCCTTGTCTTATAGAGCAAAAGTGTTGAATCGAGATACGAGGATCATTTGGAAGATCTCCCACACTATCAGCACACTCTGGTACATGAGACTCAATGTTTTGTATATGGCATGTATAGGGGCTAGACAAGTTAGTGAGTTTTGTTGTTTATGGCTATGATGTGTTGGCCTTTAGATGGATAATCTATTTTGTATAATGCCATAGTTGTTGGCACTATATTATATGAAAAGATTTAGTTATCTAAGTGAGATTGTAAGATTTTGAGTTGATTATGGATGTGTTGAATGAGTGCATGTTGTGTATGCTAGAAGGGTGAAAAGAACTTGGCATATAGCTTTGTTCTTGTCCATGTGGGTAGACACACGGGCGTGTGTCTAGGCCATGTGTGACACACGGTCAGCCCATGGGCGTGTGACCTGGCCGTGTGTCCCCTGCATGTTAGTATTTTGAATCAGAATAGACCACAGACTAGTCACACGGGCGTGTGCCTAGAACGTGTGTGTTAATCAGTGTTGGCCACGGGCTAGTCACACGGGCATGTGTCTAGACTCTAGGCCGTGTTAAGATAGTCAGTGTGCACCACGGGTGGAGAGCACAGGCGTGTGCCCTAACCGTGGGGCATTGGCAGAATGCTTGAGTTTTCATGAACGGGTAGTGACCATGGGCGTGTGTGACCTCCACGGGCGTGCCAAATCTTACACGGGCGTGTGATCCCTGTATAGATGGAAAAGTTTTAAAAATCGTAGAAGTTTCGATATAGTCTCGAGAGCCCTCGTGTGTATGAGTGAGGCCTCGTAAGTCGAGAATTAGATGTTGAGGTGACTTAAGAGAGTAGTCACATTGAGCCTAAGTGGCGATCATGAGGTTTTAATACAGTAACGCCTCGGGCCCGGTTCTGGCATTGAATACGGGTAAGGGGTGTTACATTGTTAACCAGTTCATACCCAAAATTATATCAAATTCTTCAAATGGCAACAACATCAAATCAGCCGAAAAATAGAAACCCCGAATCATCAATGGACATTTCTTGCATACTTTATCAACCAAAACACACTGGCCTAAGGGGTTCGATACTCTAATCACAAATTCAGTAGACTCTACAGGCAAAGTCTTATTGGATACCAAAGTCTCACATACAAAAGAATGAGTTGATCCTGGATCTATCAATGCAATCACAGTAGTATCATAGAGAGTGAAAGTACCGGTAATAACATCTGGAGATGAAGCTTCTTCTCGAGCGCGAATGGCATAGGCTCTGGCAGGTGCTCGGGCTTTAGATCTCACAGTCATGTCTTTAGTCATTCTCTGGCTACCACTCAAATTACCCTGTTTCTGGGTGGTCTACCTCTAGCTGCAGTGTTACTCAGCCTCGTATTCTGCACTGTATCTTGTTCGGCTAACTCAGGACATTCATGGATGAAATGGTCTAATGATCCACATTTGAAACAAGCTCGATCATTCAGTCTACAATTGTCGGGATGTCAGTTACCACAATGTTTGCACTCAGGTTGATTTGATCTGGCATTTCCAACACTAGCTATTGAATCAGCTTTCGAACTCACAGGTGGTCTGTCTCGATCTCGTCTGGAATAACCCGCAGTAGCCTATGAATGGTTAAATAATCTCGAAACTTCTTTGATGCCGAATTAAATGACTTATTCAATGATCTTTTTTGTGAATCTCTAGCTTCAAAGTCTGCTTTTCTTTTCTCTTTCCCGAGTTCTTCAGCTTTGCATGCTCGCTCAACAAGTACCACAAACTCTTTGATTTCCAGAATCCTGACTAATAACTTGATGTCTTCATTTAAACCACCCTCGAATCTCTTGCATATAATAGCTTTAGTCGAAACACATTCCCAGGCATATCTGCTGAGTCTCACAAATTCCCGCTCATATTTTGTCACAGTCATGCGACCCTGTTTCAACTTGAGGAATTCTTTGCGTTTCTGATCTATGAATCTCTGACTGATATATTTCTTTCGGAATTCAATCTGAAATAACTCCCAAGTAACCCGTTCTTTTGGAACCACCGATACCAGTATATTCCACCAGTGATACGCTGTGTCTCGAAGCAAAGATACGGCACATTTAATGCATTCATCAGGGGTACAGGACAGTTCATCGAACACCCGAATCGTATTATCAAGCCAGAATTCAGCTCGCTCAGCATCATCATCAACGGTAGCTCTAAACTCTTCGGCCCCATATTTTCTGATTTTATCAACCGGAGGCTTATTCAACCGCATCGGATCGTTAACTTGAGGTTTCACAGGTATTTGAGGAGGATTAGATGGGGGTGGAGGTTGTTGAATAGCCGGATTTGTCTAGATATATTGTGTGAACCATTCATTCATCATATGGAAGAAGTCTTGTTTAGCCTCTCCCACATGACTACTCGTAATCAGCCTAGAATCAGCTGACCCTGCCCCTTGAGCAGGTGCGGGCGCATTACTTTCCACATCATCAGCTACGGCTCGATCGGGATCCATTTACTAACAAAAACACATTTTAATTGTCAATAATCATCACACTATCACAGTTTATAAATATGGTATGTATAGCTAGACTCTCACGCGCTACGTTAGTCCTAGAATCAACTAAACCGTAGCTCTGATACCAATAAAATGTAACACCCCTAACCCGTATCCGTCGCCGAATTAGGTTTACGAGGCATTACTGATCAAAAACACAACTCAGAATAATCATTTATTACTATTCAAGCATAAAGTTATAACATCTTCAAAACTTGAATACCTCAATTCACATATACCAATTTTGCATATAAAATCATATAACACATACAAACCATACACAAAAACTCAACAATTTTAATTATGTTTCCTATTCAAATTTGCGAATTAAGCTATCATGCATTAACAATGTAGCACACGTACTTCATAAGTCAATTGTTCGAACTCTATTACCACCACATTCATATCATTCGAATACCTGAAATATATTCAAGTATGTATATATACCCTTACAAATCAAATACCAATGCATAAGTCAAAACATCCAAATTCATACGTTTATTTCATTATTTTATTATCAAATGTACCATTTCATAAACCTTTATACAACCGAATATCAAGTCAAAACAAAACATATTTTACAAATTATATATTATCTATATTATGATTCATTATATAACATCACTAATTGATCAAATATAGTTCTTATACATAACTAAATTATGCGCATTTTAATAAATCAATTTGGACCATTTTTGAACACAAATAACGAGCCAAAACATACCTAATTCACATATAAATATCATGTCTAGACATCATATATTTAACCATTCAATAAGCCATTAACACTTTTTATACATAACCAAAAATCAAACATTAAACTAACCAACTTGATCTTTAGGTACCAAACCACATACAAACATGTCATATGAATATGTATTTAATATATACATCATTAGCCGAATATGAATGCCATTATTTACCAATTCCAAGCCAATATACCTAACAAATTATACATTAAGTTATAAATTAATAATAAGCAATTCAAATAGCCAAATTCACATCATAAAGCAAAGACATCACCTAGTTATAATAACATGTATCACCAATCAAAAACACATCCATCAACTACGTAATTACTCGAGCCGAATCACATTTTCATCAAACATACTTCCAAAATAAACACATCAACAAGGTTGATCATTCACAAACATTAACATCATTATAAAGCCATTTTCGCATGGCTAATTATATACATGTCAAAATAAACCATATTAAAACTAGGCTATACATGCCATATATCAAGTGTAAACTATCAAAGTACCAAAATAGCGATCGATAATGTGATGATGATCCTTGGTGATCCCCAAGCTCGAGCTAACTTTATATATCTATAAAACAATGGAAGAAATGCACAAAGTAAGCTTTGAAAGCTTAGTAAGTCATAAGCAAATAAATCATCACAAAAACATGAATAATTCAATTTTGAATAGGCCAAATTTAACTAATCTCATATGCATATACATTCACTTTTCTCATAAAATCCATACTACCACATTAGTAGCTTGATTGAGATCATTAATTTGAAATTTAGCTTCATTTTGCACTTGGGCCCCTCGTGCTTGGGCCAATTCCGATGTCGTCGAAGAGTGTCGAAACATGATGCAACCGGGATCGCATCATTCACTTACCTTATTTTTCAACGAACATATAAACCTTATACGTACCTGATGTGATCTGACCCGGCTTAATCGAGTCATTTCACGTAGTTTGCCCGATCGTCGACGAGGAGAAGATTAAGTTGTCGAAAAGGGATGATTTAGGCTAAGGGTTGCAGAAGCTTATCAAAATGGTTTAAAAGTTGGCTAAGTTGTGATGGTAGGTTCGGCTAAGAAAGAACCAAAGGAAGGTGGCTATTTGGAAGGGCTCATTTTAATTAAAAAGTTAATTAAAGGATAGATGGTGGGAATGGAAAACAATCTTAAACTTCAAGATTGATTCAACACTAAAGAGTGTCACCCCAATTCCTATATCGTTTAAGGTGGATTTGCGGAATGGTAGATTGGTGAATGCCACACCGAGATACGGTGATAAGTTTGGAAACAAGTCGGGAATACGCCACTAGCACGCTAGATAAGTCAACGAGACTTGTACGAAATTTTGAGAGGAGAAAAACTCACTCAAGAACATAATGTTCATTAAAACAAATTGGAAAAAGTCCAAAAGTCCCATACAAATGAAAATGACTAAGTATTTATAGCCTAGCTAGGATAGCCGAATGGACTAACTTAATGACTATGAACAATTCAGCTAGAATAATCTAGAATAAGCTAGAATAAGCATTAATTCTATAAGTCCATGTTCAGCCAATTGGAGCTTAAAAAGTCAGCTTCATGTTTAAGCAAATGAACTTGAAGGAAGATGAAGGCATGGGAGACCAACTGGCTTTGTCTAGATTCGGTTGAGACCTTAATGGAAGCATTGATGATGGGGCTGGTTCATGAATGGTAGCATGTACCTTTGTAAATTTGTCCTCCCCTTTGTGCATGCACATTATTCATTCAATGTGCTGAAATAAGGTGTCATTTCCCCCTCTTGGACGTTCATGACTTCACCCATGCATGTATAGAAGCTGATTGGTCAAATTAAGGTGTGAATGGGGAAATCAGCAAGTGTGAACAGCTTCAAAGCCTTGGGAAGATATTCGGCCAGCTTGGGGAACTTAATGGCAGCTACTCCTTGGTCGAATGGTTGCTTGAAGAAGCCCAACAATCATCCACCATCCAATAAAGCAAGACATGCATGAACCGTCTCATCCTTTGAACCAAGCAATGCATGAACCTTGGCTTTTAATGCACCTTACATTCGGCTGAACCTACAAGTGACATGAATCAAATTAATTCAAGAAAAATTCAGCTGAACATATTTAAAACAGAATTTAGACACATTAAATAAACACATAATTAAACTAGACAAATTTAATAAAGTCTTAAACAAGACATATTAAATTCGGCTATGACTAAAGACATATTAAAAACATGTAATAAACTAAGAACATACTAATGAGCTGTAATAATTCTAACTAAATTAAATTAAACACTTAATTTATTCTAGCAATTAAAATTAATGAGCTATAAACGGCTGATTTGAGCTCAAGTGAGCTGAACCGAGCTGAAATCAGCTTGCACTAAGGTGCATGGCTTCTCTAAAACGTTGACCCAAGCTTTTCCATCTTCATCGAGCTGATTTTCGGCCCAAAATTGAGTCAATAAAGAGGAAACAGCTTCTTGGAGTTGTTTAGCTCAGACTCGAGTTATGGGGCCTTTAGGGAGTTTGAGAGGATCGAAAATTACATTTGCTGGACCCCCGGGTGTGCTCACATTATTCCCCCTTCTTCAAAGCGACTTGTCCTCAAGTCGAGCCGTTGGTTCACTCAATCATAGCTCCTCTTACAGGGCTTTCTTTGGACAAATGGGGCGAATGGCAAATGAGTCTTCTGAAATTTATAACCATGAGTTAGCAAAAAGCAATGCAGACACTTGCAGTCCAAGCATAAGCATAACAAGACAAGTATAACGCATGCAAATGGACAGATTCAAATTACCATGTTTACAACCATGCAAACAAACTAATTTACTCGCCAATGCCTCGTCAAACATTTGAAACAAAATTGAATAGGTTTCAAGGCATTCAAACAAATTAATTTTTTTCCACAAGTCATGATTAGAATGCGAGTAATGAGTCAAAAGATGTACGTAGGCATCACAAACAGGAAAACGAAAAGATTTACAAGATTCATGGTTTTGCTTAGTTGGACCTTGTAATTTCTGTTTAGTCATATACTCGCCAACAAAATCACAATGATCAAAAACAAGAATCTTTTTATCAACAACCAAAACAGATAGATAGTTTTCAAACGAAGCAAAACAGTTAACCACATCACGATCTAAGTATCTTTCAAAAACCAAATCATCAACACGATGCTTGCCACCACCCGAAGAGAACAAAAATGTTTTAAAACTTTCAAGAGTCTTACCTTGTTTATCTTCAAGAGCAGGAAAACAAAGATCATTTTTACCTTGTTCAATCAACACAAACCTTCGCTCCTTGGGGGTATAGTGTAGTCGAAACTTCTTGGTCGAATCAACCTGAAATAAGTGGTAAACACAAAGACACTTCACGCTTTCCAAAGTGTTGTGTCCATAATAATGAAGAAGGTGAATGTCATCATGAACGGTGGACTCAAAGGAAAATACTAAAACGAGATTCATAAAGGAAACATATGAATCGATGCCAGGCTCAAAAATAAAGTTGAGTTTACCTTCTCGGGTAGAAATAGGAATTTTACGTACAGCCACATAAAATGATCTAGGAATGATTTTAATTAATAATCAAAATTGTTAAGCTTCGTTCCCTTAGTCAAAAACCAGACATCAAACAAATATAAATCATTATCAAAAAGTTTAGGATGCTTCTTTCTCCCACAAAACGATCCAAAACAAATTCTGGGTTTGAATACACGAGTTTGATTACTTATGCCAAAGTGTAGCAACGGTTTTTGTAAGTCAATCATGCTGAAACGAAAGGAATTTTGCATACACAACAACATACAATCAAAACTCTTTACATTCTTCAAAATAGATTTGCAAAAACTCGAGGATTTCAAACAAGGCAGTAAATGATTCACATAATCACCACAATCGAATAAATTGAGATGCTTATATGAAAATTCATTGTCATGCATAATCGAGTTTCGCATTTGCCGATTAAACACTACTTCACCTTCAGTCTTGTCAATGAAAAGATTTTTATTAACAAAATTTTCCTTTCCATTATTTAAAACATCAATTTTAATCAAAGAAGGAAAATTAACCATATCAAGGCACGTAGCTTTAACAAACATAAAGTCATCGACATTATTTTCACCAACATTTAAGGAGGATAGTGGAGATTCAAGTGCTAGATGATCCTTACCTAACTTACCTTCGGGCTCGTGTGGTTTGATGTCATCTTCAACCTTACCTTTTTCGGTCATACTAAAGCGGCTCTCGTCAGGAAGGTATTGAAGTTGATGTTCGCCACATGGATTTTTAGGCACCTGGAAAGAAGGAACAGAATAAGAGCAATTCTCGTGTGGGTTAGTTAAAACATCACTCTGTTTTTGTTGTTCTCGTTCACTATCTTCATTTTCTTTCATTTCTTTTTCACATTCTTTTTTCGATTTCTTTCTCTTTTTTAATTTCTTTTTCTTTTTCCTTTTTTGCAATTTCTTTTTCTTTCTCCTCTTTTTCTTTTTCTTTTTCTTCTTTTTCAATTTCTTTTTCGATTTTATTACAACATGAGGATGATACAAAAGAATCAAAAAGATAAGTGTTTTGCTCAAAGAAAGAGAAAGTATTCTCATAGGTATCTCGATCAATTTTCCAGGAACGATTCTCCGTGCGTGATGTCTTTGAAGCATACAAAGAATAACTCGTACTTTCTCGTTCGTCATCTCGAAAAGTCTCAAACTCGAAGCTTTCTTCTCTTTGTCTCGATGGCCTTGTTGAATAGGAATCCCGATAAGAATCTCTTCTCGAATAGTCATCGGGAAGGTGTCTTCGTGATGGTCGTGACTCTGTTTTCCGACTTGGTGGGATTTGCTTCCGTCAGGTTCCTTCCTCCACTTGGTCCAAGCGTTTTTGTAATGGACCTAGTTTTCTTTCAAACAATCGGCCCATCTCTTTCACCAAGTATTGAAATTCATCGGCTGAAAATTCTTCTCGAGACATGATTAAATAATAACAAGAAAAGTGTTAAAAAATAACAGAAAGTAAATACCTCACTACAAACCTCACTAAAGCCACTCGGAAATAAAATTTCACTCCACTCGTGTTTAACTCTTTTTACAGGCTTTTTCTAACACTCAAATGGGCTCACCACTCTTTTGCCTTTTACCGCTCTTTCTCACTCTCATAACTTCGTATTTTGTCTCGTTAAACCTATTTGCGGCTTTGGGGTCGGCTTCAAAAGGTGACAAGAGACAAAATGTATGGTGTAGGGTAGGCTGAACAAAAAGAAATTTAGGGTTTGAGTGTGGAATTTGGGGAGGTAAGAAATGATGGTTGAATGGTTTTGATGATCGGGAAAACAGAAATAGAAGGGGATGAGTACAAAAACATGCAAAACTTTCACACTCTTTTTTACTCGTATATTTTTTTTTTAAATTTTAGTATCCTTTTTTTTAAAATACAATATGCTAAATACAAAGCAATTTCGAATACAACTTGAATTGTTTTTTTTAAATTTCGAATTTTTTTTCACTTCACGAACCTACTCTGGCTTGATACGAATGTCGGTGCTCCTCGTTTTCTAGCTCTGATACCAAATGATGTGATCCAGCCCGGGTTAATCGAGTCGTTTCATGTAGTTTGCCCGATCGTCAACGAGGAGAAGATTAAGTTGTCGAAAAGGGATGATTTAGGCTAAGGGTTGCGGAAGCTTATCAAAATGGTTTAAAAGTTGGCTAAGTTGTGATGGTAGGTCGGCTAAGAAAGAACCAAAGGAAGGTGGCTATTTGGAATGGCTCGTTTTAATTAACAAGTTAATTAAAGGATAGATGGTGGGAATGGAAAACAATATTAAACTTCAAGAATGATTCAACACTAAAGAGTGTCACCCCAATTCCTATATCGTTTAAGGTGGATTTACGGAATGGTAGATTGGTGAACGCCACACCGGGATACGGTGATAAGTTTGAAAACAAGTCGGGAAGACGCCAATAGCACGCTAGATAAGTCAACGAGACTTGTACAAAATTTTGAGAAGAGATAAACTCACTCAAGAACAGAATATTCACTAAAACAAATTGGCAAAAGTCCAAAAGTCCCATACAAATGAAAATGACTAAGTATTTATAGCCTAGCTAGGATAGCCGAATGGACTAACTTAATGACTAAGAATAATTCAGCTAGAATAATCTAGAATAAGCTAGAACAAGCATTAATTCTATAAGTCCATGTTCAGCCAATTGGAGCTTCAAAAGTCAGCTTCATGCTTAAGCAAATGAAATTGAAGGAAGATGAATGCATGAGAGACCAATTGGCTTTGTCTAGATTCGGCTGAGACCTTAATAGAAGCATTGATGATGGGGCTGGTTCATCAATGGTAGCATGTACCTTTGTAAATTCGTCCTCCCCTTTGTGCATGCACATTATTCATTCAATGTGCTAAAATAAGGTGTCATTTCCCCCCTTGGACGTTCATGACTTCACCCATGCATGTATAGAAGCTGATTGGTCAAATTAAGGTGTGAATGGGGAAATCAGCAAGTGTGAATAGCTTCAAAGCCTTGGGAAGATATTCGGCCAGCTTGGGGAACTTAATGGTAGCTACTCCTTGGTCGAATGGTTGCTTGGAGAAGCCCAACAATCAGCCACCATCCAATGAAGCAAGACATGAATGAACTGTCTCATCCTTTGAACCAATCCATGCATGAACCTTGGCTTTTAATGCACCTTACATTCGGCTGAACCTACAAGTGACATGAATCGAATTAGTTCAAGAAAAATTCAGCTGAACATATTTAAAACATAATTTAGACACATTAAATAAACACATAATTAAACTAGACAAATTTAATAAAGTCTTAAACAAGACATATTAAATTCGGCTATGACTAAAGACATATTAAAAACATGTAATAAACTAAAAACATACTAATGAGCTGTAATAATTCTAACTAAATTAAATTAAACACTTAATTTATTCTAGCAATTAAAATTAATGAGCTAAAAGAGCTAAAAACGAGCTCAATGAGTTGAATTGAGCTCGTGTGAGCTGACTTGAGCTCAAGTGAGCTGAACCGAGCTGAAATTAGCTTGCACTAAGGTGCATGGCTTCTCTAAAACGTTGACCCAAGCTTTTACATCTTCATCGAGCTGAGTTTCGGACCAAAATTGAGTCAATAAAGAGGAAACAGCTTCTTGGAGTTGTTTAGCTTGGGCTCGAGTTATGGGGCCTTTATGGAGTTCGAGAGGATCGAAAATTGCATTCGCTGGACCCCTGGGCGTGCTCACATCAGTACCTAAATTATTTAGCTCAAATTCACATTCAAATTTTTTTGACATTGCCCGTTTAACCATTCGAAATCGTTAAGGATACTCGAAAACACATATATAAATTACAACGCCATATCCCAGATATGGTCTTACTTGTTATCACATATCGATGCCTCTGTCCCAGACATGGTCTTAGACGAATCATGTACGATGCCAATGTCCCAGACATGGTCTTACATGAAATCACACCTCAGAAATCCTAATGTCATGACATCAGTATCCTACACTATTCCTAAGGCTCATACGGGGCTTTCGACTTCGTAATCCAATCAATTCAAGCTCGAAATAATTCCTCCAACACACAATTCAATTCGGCAATATATGTATTTATACACAAATCAATTCGGCAATATATATATTTAAATTTAAAAATGTTTACTTGCCTATGAACTTACCTCGTACGGAAACGAACGGACCAGAACGACTATTCAACAACTTTCAATTTCCCCCGATCCAAATCCGATTTCTTCTTGTCTTGATCTAAATCAATTTAAATTTAACTTATTTAATTACAAGTTCATTCAATTTCTTCCAAAAAAACATAAATGAGCATTTTGCACTTTAGCACCTAATATTTCACATTTTCTCAATTTAGTCCCTATTTCAAAACAACACAAAATACACAAAATTTCCTTAAACCCATGCTTGGCTGAATCTTCTCTAGGTCCCTAGCAGCCCATTAATTTCATTTATTTCACATTTTGACCCCTCAATTTACAAATTTCACAATTTAATCCTTAATATGCATTTTTATCAAAAATCACTTAATTAACTATGATAATCTACCAACATTTATTTATTTTTCATCATCAAACAACAAAAACATCAAGCTTTCAACAATGGCAAATCACAAAATCATCATCAAATCCGAAAATGAAAGCATGGGCTAGCTAGTATATGAAGCAATAATCTCAAAAACGTAAAAATTATCAAAAACTGAGCAAAGTACATACCTAAATTAAGCTTCCTAGGTGTCGAAATTTTAAAGCTTCAGCAATGGCTCTTTTCTTCTCACATTCGGCCAACAAAGATGATAATGCATGTTTCTTTTACTTATGTTTTATTTTATTAACTTTTATTACTAATTTACATAATTAACCTTTATTATTTAATTTGTAAACCATATATTATAAGCCCAAAACCGTCCACTCAATATTTCAATGGTCAAATTATAACATAAATACCTTACCTTTAGTTAATTAAAACAATTAAGCACTTTAACATAGAGCATGCTACTTTTACATTTTACACGATTAAGTCCTTTTATTAAAGTAAGCACACAAACGGTAAAATTAAATCACGAA
Organism: Gossypium sturtianum; assembly: GCA_025698515.1. Taxonomy (NCBI): domain Eukaryota; kingdom Viridiplantae; phylum Streptophyta; class Magnoliopsida; order Malvales; family Malvaceae; genus Gossypium; species Gossypium sturtianum. The sequence goes on along the minus strand of CM046949.1, from coordinate 88,966,596 downwards.
ATTTTCACACATATTAATTAACATGCTGTAAATACCAAAAATAATATTAAAATAATTTTACGATCTCAGATTTGTTGTTCTGAAACCACTGTTCTGATTTAACTAAAACCGGGTTGTTACACATTTTATGCCCAAAATACAACTTATAAAGCATTATTAAATGTCTAACCAATATGCCACAATTGGAACCACAATCAACTAAACTATTTCAATCAATTCACTTATAATTTATGCATTCATCCAACTATCACATTCTAAATCACTTAGTACAAATTCGAGTTAGTCATACACATATTCATATTATACGAGCATAAGTATAGATAAACTTACCGAAACAATCCCATAAACTTGTTTTAATACAATACCTAAATAAACATACCGGAATGGGCAGGTTCATAAAATTTGAATACCAAGCACACACACACACATATACATGTCACACCTATTACATGCCACTTATAACCAAACCAAATGGCTGACTCCAGGCATTACTAGACGATACTAACTTGTCTCTTCTCTTCATACAACTATCTTTAGCTATTCCAAAATAGTTAATCAAAAGTATTAGTCACTGATGGATAACTTATACATTTGGCGGATTTCCATATTGAGATAAATTCTATCAGTTTACCAATCAATTCATATTCTAGTTCAATACTCAACACAAGCTTATACTAATAATGAGCTAACTAGATCATTCAGAATTAAGCCACAAAGGCCAAACAGAAGTATGCCATAAAGGCCAAACAAAAGTGCACCAAAAAGGCCAAACAGAATATCACCTAGGCACCCCATGAACTTCCGTGTTTGCAATATGGATTTCCCTAAACTCACATCGCGTGAGGTTTACCCATCATCGCCCTGGGACACGTAGAAAACCCCAGTAGATAAATGTGGCTCATCCGCCCTTTCTAGATTGTGCCATGACCATGGACTTTTTTAGAATTATCATACCAAAATTTACTTTTACTGTCCCGATGGACTTCATTGCATACAACCACGGTGTCAAAACTCACATCATAATCTCTCAACACTCTGTTACACCACATTCCTCCAACATTTTCAATCATGCATCAAATATCTAACGTAAGTACACATTCAAGTAGACTGTACTCATTTTCTTAACCAAAGCATACTTCAATTCATGTTACACACACATCACCACAATCATGTGTCACAGTATACGTCTTAGGCACACACACACAGTTGCTTCACAGAATCAAATGCACCCATACATACAATTCTTTACATACTTGACTCACAAGGACACTATACCAAGACTACACACATATATATAAATTTTTAGCAGTCACTCAAGTACTCATGCACCGCTAGTAGGAGTCAATATTAAGGACTCACCTACTGTAGCTTGAAACTCCAAACTCAAACATCCTTCTCGAACTAGCAGCAACAACAACTGATCAAAGAACATAGTCTCACATCACAACCCTCATATATACAAACCTATTAACATCTCAATGATAAATGTAACCCCTTAAACTGGGCCTAGACGTTACGGCCCAATCCAAGTGATTACATGGGCCATAGAAATGGTGAAAACTTTGAGTTGAAATAAATGGATATAGTCTTTGAAAATGCATTCTAATATTCTCTTTTATATAATGTTGTAATGTAACAGCCCGGTTTAGACCCTAGTCAGAATAGTGGTTTCAGGACCACAAATTTGAGTCAGAAAAATGTTTTAATATTATTTTTCGTGCTTAAAGTATGTGAATTGACATGTGTGAAATTTCTGTGATTTAATTTAATCATTTGAGTGCCCGATTTGTTGAAAGGACTAAATAGCATAAAAGATAAAAGTGGCATTCTATATGTTTAATGTGTTGGATTACTTTGGCTTTTGAATATGATGGCCTTAAATGGCAATTATGCCATAAGAATTATGAGTGGACATTAATGGCCTTTGTTGACATGTTTTATATGTTTAATTTTAATAGACAAAATGGTAAATGGCAAATTAAATGATGAATTAATAAAACCAATACATGAAAATAGTCATATTATGTTCATCTTTGCCGAAATTACAAAGAAAAAGAAAAGAAAAAGATTCCTTAGGGTTCGACACTCATTTTGACTAATCAAGGTATGTATTTTTTATCCGTTTTTGATGATTTTTATGTTTTTGCGATTGTTGCTTAGCATTCTATCAAGCCCATGCCTCAATTTCAGAATTTGATGATAATTTTAAGTTATGCCATTGATGATTTTGTGAGTTTAATGATGTTAATTGATGAATTATGAAAGCTTGGTGTGAGATTAATATGTTTTGTATTTAGATTTTTGATGAATTTGAGTATATTGGGCTAAATTGTGAAAATGAGAAATTGAGGGGCTAAAATGTGAAATAAATGAAATATGTGGGCTTATATGAGCTAAGGGAATATTCGGCTAAGCCTTTGTATAAGGAAATTATGTGTATTTTGTGATTTTGTGAAATGAGGACTAAAGTGTTAAAATGTGAAAATATCAGGGCTAATTTGTAAAATGCCCTAAATATGTGTAAATGGATTGAATTGAATGATTTGGTGAATAAAAGAGTTAAATTTGAATGTGTATAGATCAAGAACCAAAGAAAACAAAATTAGATCGGGGGAAATCGAAAGTAGTTGAATAGCCATTTGTTTCCGTTCTTTCCCGTACGAGGTAAGTCTATATACAAATAAATGTGTTTGAATTGAATTATTATTTCTTATATGTTAATGAAATGTGATGAATGGCTATTGGTGTGACATCCTAAAACCGGGGCTATTTGAGATTAAATGATTTCCCTTGTGTTTGAATTGTTATGGTATTATTTATGGAATGATAAGGTTCAATTAAGGGTCTTAAGTTAGTTCGAGATAGTAGAAATTTTATTTTTATAAGCTTTAAGGGAAAGGAGCCTTAGCAAGTAGGGGTTACAAGAATAAATAAGGGATAATTTGACACAAAAAGGGCCTTGGAAAAATGGCAAAAGGAGAGTCACTTAGGAGCTATGGATGACGCCATCAAGGGAGCAAGGGGGGATTGTGTTCGAGTCGCGGAGTCCCCTTTTTATTCTTTATTTTGGGACGGCAACAGGGGGGAGTTTTTCTCAGTTTAAACTCTTTTTAATAAGGAGGATAATATGAATTTTCTATTTGGATTATTACTTGAATAATCTAAATAGTTGGCAGAGGAAAAATAGGTATGTGGCTAATTTAAATTATTTTGAATTAAATCAAATGAATGGCCAAGAGAAAAACTAGGAGTTGGCTAGGAGTTTGAACTCCTTGTTGTCAAGGGTGGACGGCAAGCTTAAGGAGGGGGGCCGAATGCTTATAAAAACCTCACCCTACCACCTTGATTTTCTTTTCCATCTTTGCTTAGCCGAAAATCCCTAGCCCTTCCTTTCTCTGCTTTTTTATTTTTTTCTATTCTCTCAAGACTTTGGCCGAAACCTTCTCTATTTCTCCTTGCCGAATTCCCATCTTCAAATTCCTTTCTTCTTTTTCCTTATTTAGTAGAACATTCACTCCCATTCAACACTCTTTTCTCCCATTGTTTCTCCCAATAGCCGAATTCACCTATTGGTTTGCCGAAAATTCCTTCCTCTACTCTATAGACTTGGCCGAATATTGAAGCGGAGGTAAGAAGTATTAGCCGAATACTATTTTGTTTCCTTCTCTTACGTATCTCTGTCGACATCCATAAGGGGGTAAGTGCCGATTTCAATAGTGTATTAACACCCTTGTGAAACCGATTTCTTTCTAGGAAACTCAGGGATCTCAAAGCGAAAGGCGGATCTTCCATTCCTTAGTCAATCGATTGGTAAGTAGGTGGTAAGGATTTATGGTAAATAGAGTGCTATTCTAGTAAGTCGATTAATAATTAAAAGCCGAAGGCTATCAGTGTATTTACTAATCGATGATGGTGGGCGAGCGTAAGCAGGGAATTGAGTCTTTGTGATTAGGAACCGAAAGGATAAAGGTAAGATTCGGGTTCAAAAGGAGAACCCTTTTAAATATTTGGTTTGGCCGATTAGGGCCATAGTACTAATCTTAAGGTTGGCGAATATAGGTACTGAGTGAGATCTAGGGTGGCCGACTTCTCTTTTCGGGATTTAGACTTCTCATCGACATCGGTGTGTACATACACACTTATAGCGATTAATGTTTGTGTTAAATATATGTTGCTGCAAATCGCTTGATATAGATACGGATCTAGTACCTCAAGGGTACAAGCGAGGATTCCGGTAAGTCTCTGTTATCACGAGATTATTATGCTTTTGGGAAGCATGGTTCATGTGTTACATGTGATAAAGGTATGAGATCTATTCATGATTATTTGACTATTGTGGGTTAAATGAGTGGAGAAGCGATGATATTTTGTGTTTGGCGAGCACCGGTGTTTTGGTAACACACTGTGACTACGGTCACAGAGGTTTGGTACCTCAGGAGGTTTGGTACCTCATAGCGACTCGTCCCTCGTGGTTAACACCACCGTGGGTTGGCCCCACTTGAGATATGGGATCGTGCGCCGGTGATTTGGTATCACACGATGGGTTGGCCCCATCACCCGATTTGTGTCTACGGACACCGGTGTTTTAGTAACACATCGTGACTATATGTCACAGTGGTTTAGCACCACCAGTGTTTTGGTAACACATTGTGACTACGGTCACCAGTGGTTTGGTACCACATGGGGTAGACAAAGGCGTTTGGTTGGCTAGGTTGAGGGCACATAATATTCTCGCATATTAAGCTGTTATATGTTGTGTATGGAAATGTTTTTTTAAAAGCGGGGAAGGGTTACATATCGAGTCTTGGTGACTCACCTTCTCCTTTAACATTTTTCAGGTGACTCGTAGATGGCGGTTGAGGGGTAGGTTGGACTCGAGGTGGCCATGCGAGTGGACTTGAATAAATTGAACTTTAAACTTAGCTATTTTATTTTATTATTGGTTTATTTTTATTTTGGATGTAATAAGGCCTCCATATACTTTACTTTTGTTATTTCTTATATGTTGGATACTTTGTTTTAAACTATATTATTAAAAGCGCATTAAAATCACATGTTTTCTTAAATTAACACGAAAATGTTTTATCGTGCCATCGGGCACATTTGAAATTTGTATAATAACTTTGACTCAATTAAATTTCCAAATTAAATCTAAGTATGGTTCGGTAAGATAACCAAAAACGAGGAGTTTTCAGCAAAACCTAAATTGGTTTTAAAATGGCTTCAAAAAGTTTTCTCGTAACAAACCAAATTCGGTCATAATGTTTGGGCGGGTTGGGTTGTTACAAATTTAATATCGAGCCAGTTCAAAGCTGGTTGTCAGGGCCCAAGGCCCAAAAATGTTTTAGTAGGCCTTATGGAATGATTTTTGGTTTTTGAACAGCATGGCCCGAGTCTCGGCACCAATCCGCCCGTAAGTAAGTATATCTAAACCTCTTGGTGAATTATATTACAGTAGAAGGGTAGGAAGCATGGGCGTAGATAGACCTATAGGAGCTTGAACCCTAGGATTAGGCTACTCAAACACACAAACGAAGCATAAGACTTAAGGAACTAAACCAACCTATGACTTAGTCAATGAGCTAGGGTGTGGTAAGCCCCTGCAGACGCATGTCTAGGATTGGATCCGGAAGAGCACGGTATTTAGCGATCCTCGTGACTCACCTCCTCTTCGCAGTATCCTGCAGTGCGTAGCTTCGGTTCACCCTAACTCGGAGGGCTCGGTGGTGTGGCAACCTGCGTGCGCATGTTCAGAAAGGTTCGGTGGGAGCTTGGTATTTAAGCGGTCCGCGTGACCCACCTCCTCTTCACTCGAATTACGCACTGGTGCGTAGCTTTGGTTCACCACGACCGGGAGGGCTCGGTCATAGGCTAAACACAATGATTAAAACCGAAAAGGAATTAGCCATGTTTTCAAAAAGAATGAAACAACAAACTCTAATGTTTTCAAAACTTGTCCAATAACTTTTTTTTCAAATCCAAGAACATTATTTTTACAACGTTATTTCTCGAAAAACTTGATGGTGGAAAATTACAGAAATGCCCTTAGGGGGTAAAATTACTAAAATGCCCTCGGTTCATAAAATATCAGTTCAATGGTATTGCTCAAAAATTTCAACTATTTTACAAATATTCAACAACTTAGCTTTGGAAATCATCGGCCAAAATATTTTGGTTCGGACAATTACAAAAATAATACCTCAGTAGGAAAAAGGCGAAAATACTCGGGATAGAAATGGGCGAAATGTCCGATGAGCGAATAGGTATGGAAAGTATTAAGGAATGGATGCATGAACTTCTTTGTGCGAACTAGGATAGGAAACTGAAACCTTGTTTGCTCGAAAGAATCTCTAATTAAAATTCTTTCATAAAATTCCTTCGCGACTAATCAAGTGGAACAAATGCTAACGCATAAAATTTTTCTTAATCGAGTTAAAAGCGCGGTGAGGCGTAATGAGTTCTAGAGGACGTGGACGCCGTGGACGTGGTAGGGGTAGGATGACGGTGTGTCGAACCCGTCAGTCGGGACAAGGTTCGAAAATGAGGTACCCATCGCCACCACCACCTCCTACTTTTTAGAGTGAGAGCGGATCAAACCGGTGGTGAGGCGGTATCGCAAGCTATTTTGCGAGTCTTGGAGATGGTGGTGAAATTTGGTGAAAATGTGGGAGCTCGGAAATCGTCACTGAGCGACTCCGATCTAACGGAGCGGAGGTATTCCGGTGTGTCGAGTGGCAGTGGCACCGGAATGGAATCTGGCTAGAGTCAATCGAAAGAATCATGGATGACCTTGACTGACCGAGGAAGAAAAGCCGAAAAAGGCGCGTGTCGCTTCTAAAGGATGAAGCGTATCGGTGGTGGCTTACGGTTCGAGATGGGGCTACAGCAGATGATCGACTTGGGAGTATTTGAGAACCACCTATCGGAGAAGAAGTATGTGGGCACCGGCTACACCGACGCTTGCAGAGAAAGGCTTTTTCGGGATTAGTGCAAGGAACTAAGTCCGTGTCGGAACATGAGGCGGAATTTTTAAGGTGAGTAGGTATGCTAGAGGCATCGTGGCTCACGAACATGGAGCTGTGTGTCCGCTTTGAGGACGGACTCAGAGATGATTTGAGGTTCCGATTGCCCCACAAGCAGAGTTCGTGAGTTCTCATCTTTAGTGGAGAAGGCTAAGGTAGCCGAAGGGATCAAGGAGGTTGTGAGGCAAAGCTATAGTAGGAATAATCAGAAGAGAGGATTTGGGTCAGCTGGATCAAGCGGTAGTGCTCAGAAAAAGGCTAGGCCGAGTGGGCCAAATCAGGCGGCAAGGCCCACGACTACTAATCAAAGGCCGACTCAGTGTAAACATTGTGGAAAGACCCATTGGGGAGGTTGTTGGACCGGTGATAAAGGATGTTTTGAGTGTGGGTCTTTGGAGCATCGTGTCGAGATTGTCCCGGAAACTAGCTAAGAATCGGCGGGAGAGGCGAGAATCGTACTCTCGAATAGAAGTGTGGGACCACGGAGGGTCGTGGTAATGGCAGAGGAAACAACGGTCCTAACAGAGGTCGTGGAACTCGTAAGAGAGGTTCGGGCAACACAGAGGCTAGGCGGCTGGCTTAGTTTACGCAACGAGGTGTCGCGAGGAAGGTGACGCACCGGATGTCATAACCAGACGTTTCTAATTTTTGGTTTTCCTTATGTTGTATTGATTGATGTGGGTTCGACGCACTCGTACATTGCTAGTAGTGTGGTAGGAACTATGGACCTAAACTCAAAGCGCTTCTAGGAGATGACTGTAGTTAGCCCTTTAGGTCACTCTGTAATAGTAGACAAACTTTATAGAGGCGTACCCCTAGAACTTCAAGGGGTAGTATTTGTAGCTGATCTGATGGAACTACCGTTTGGGGAGTTCGATTTGATCCTTGGAATGGACTGGTGGTTAAGTATCAAGCGAATTTGGATTGCGCGCTAAGCGCATGGTTCTTAAGGCGGTGAAGGTGATGAAGTGGTTATGATAGGAGATAGAAGGAATTACCTATCCAATGTAGTATGCGCCTTGAAAGGTGAAAAGATGGTCAAGAAGGGTTGTGAGGCGTATTTGGTTCAAATCTGTGCTTTGGAAGCTAAGGGGTTGGTAGTTGGAAAGGTCCGAACGGTTAGGGAATTTGCTGATGTATTCCCAGAAGAGCTTACGGGTTTGCCTCCAGATCGGGAAGTCGAATTCGGTATAGACTTGCTACCGGCGGCTTTGTGTCTATAGCACCATACCGAATGGCACCAAAGGAATTGGTGGAGCTAAAGGCTCAAATTCAGGAGCTCTTGGATAGAGGGTTTATTCGACCAAGTATATCTCTGTGGGGAGCACCTTTGTTGTTTGTCAAGAAGAAGGACGGTTCTATGCGGATGTGCATCGACTACCGTTAGTTAAACAAGTTAACGATCAAAAACAAGTACCCGTTGCCTCGAATTGATGATTTGTTTGACCAACTGAAGGGTGCGTCGGTATTCTCAAAGATTGACCTTAGGTCAGGTTATCATCAATTAAGGGTGAAGGAGGCTGATGTTCACAAGACGGCATTCCGAACTCGGTATGGGCATTTCGAGTTCTTGGTGATGCCATTCGGGTTGACCAATGCACCGGCGGCATTTATGGACTTAATGAATAGGGTATTTCAACAGTACTTGGACCAATTCGTCGTGGTGTTCATAGACGACATATTGGTTTATTCAAAGACAGAGGAGGAGCATGACAAGCATTTACGGATAGTTACGCAAGTATTGAGGAGAAGCGATTGTATGCCAAATTCAGTAAGTGCGAATTTTGGCTGAAGGAAGTGGCTTTCTTAGGGCACGTGGTGTCGGCGGAAGGAATTAGAGTAGACCCTCGCAAGATTGAAGCAGTATTGGATTGGAAACCACCTAGGTCGGTGGCTGAACTACGAAGTTTTCCGGTTTAGCAGGTACTATCGGAGATTCGTGGAAGGATTCTCTCTAATAGCAAAGCACCATTAACCAAGTTACTAAGGAAAGGTGTTCCATTTGTATGGACGGAGAAGCGCAAGGAAGCTTTGATAAGCTAAGGAAAATTTTGACGGAAGCTCGGTTTGAGTACGACTGAAGCGGGAAAGTTATTCACGATCTATTGTGATGCATCTCACACCCGGTTTGGGATGTGTGTTGATGCGAGGATGGGAAGGTAGTAGCCTATGCATCCCGTCGATTAAGACCGCATGAGGTTAACTACCCAACGCACGACTTGGAGTTAGCGGCGATCGTCTTTGCTCTGAAGATATGGAGACATTACTGTATGGGGAGAAGTCGATAGTCTACACGGATCACAAAAGCTTGAGGTATCTTACGACTCGAAGGATGCGAATCGAGACGAGGTGTCGGTGGATTGAACTACTAAAGGACTACGATTGTTCGATCGAGTACCATCCGGGTAAGGCTAATGTGGTAGCCGACGCGTTGAGCGGAAGGTTGTGACGGACTTAAGAGCAATGTTAAGCTCGGTTGAGTCTATATGATGATGGGAGTCTTTTGGCGGAACTCCAAGTAAAGCCGACATGGATTGAGGAGATTAAGAAAAGCGATTAGTGGATGAAGGCTTGAGCGCTAAGAGGGTACAAGTTCGAGGATGGTGGTTTGGAAGGGTGCAGTCTGTCTAGGGATGGAGTGCTATGTTTTCAGAAGCGAGCATGCATGCTTAGAAGGATAAGGAGTTGAGGCGGAAAATTCTCCATGATGCACATAGCAGCCCATATGCCATGCATCCGGGAGGAAGCAAGATGTATGGAGATTTGCGAAAGCGACAGCTTCGTGGCCGGGGTTGAAGCGTGAGATAAGCGAGTTCGTAGGGAAGTGTCGACGTGCGGCAAGTTAAGGCTGAACATCGATTACCATCGGGACTACTTCAACCGATAAAGATCCTCAATGGAAATGGGAGGATCACCATGGATTTTGTTAGTGGGCTACCCCTTACGCCCAACAAGAAGGATGCGATTTGGGTAATTGTGGATCGCTTTGACTAAATCGGGTTCACTTCATGCGGTGAGGATGGATTACTCACCCGAAGCTAGCGAAGTTGTATGTGGGTGAAATAGTGAGGTTACATGGTGTGCGATGATCGATTATTTCGAGATAGGGATCCCGATTCACGTCAAGGTTCGGAAAGCGTTGCATCAAGCTTTGGGTACACGGTTAGATTTGATGCGGCTTTCCATCCACAATCGACGGACAATCGGAAAGGGTGATACTGATTTTAGAAGACATGTTAAGAGGTTGTGTCTTGGATTTTAGTGGTAGTTGGGAGGAGTACCTACCATTAGCGGAATTCGCTTATAACAATAGTTATCAAGCGAGTATTCAAATGGCTCCATATGAGGCCCTATATGGACGAAAATGCCGTACTCCTACATGTTGGGCGGAGTTGGGGAGCGACAAGTTACGGGTCCGAATTGGTAGCGGAGACGGAAGACAAAGTCAAGGTGATTCGGTCTCGTCTCAAAGAAGCATCGAGATAGGCGAAGTCTTATGCCGATCTTAAACGCAAGGAAATGGAGTATCTTTGTGGGAGACAAAGTCTTTACGAAAGTGTCGCCTTGGAAAAAAGGTGTTGAGATTTGGGACGAAAAGGGAAGCTAAGCCCAAGATTCATCGGGCCATATCTGATTGTAAAGCGAGTAGGACCGGTAGCTTATCGCCTAGAGTGCCGCAGAATCGAACCGATTCATGGCGTATTTCATGTATCAATGCCGAGGCGGTATCGGTCGAGATCAGACACGTTGTGCGATGAGCGAGATTGAGATGAACTCGGATTTATCTTTTGAAGAAGAACCGGTTCGAGATCTTAGATCGAGATGTGAAGGTTCTCGCGAAGAAAGTCGTGCCCTTAGTAAAAGTGCTATGGCGGAACCATGAGTACAGAGGAAGCTACGTGGGAACCCGAGGATGTGATGCGCAAACAATACCCCACCTCTTTTAACGAGGTAATTTCGAGGACGAAATTTATTTTAAGGGGGTAGAAGCGTGACATCCTAAAACGGGGCTATTTGAGATTAAATGATTTCCCTTGTGTTTGAATTGTTATGGTATTATTTATGGAATGATAAGGTTCAATTAAGGGTCTTAAGTTAGTTCGAGATAGTAGAAATTTTATTTTTATAAGCTTTAAGGAAAGGAGCCTTAGCAAGTAGGGGTTACAAGAATAAATAAGGGATAATTTGACACAAAAAGGGCCTTGGAAAAATGGCAAAAGGAGAGTCACTTAGGAGCTATGGATGACGCCATCAAGGGAGCAAGGGGGATTGTGTTAGTCATGAGTCCCCTTTTTATTCTTTATTTTGGGACGGCAACAGTGGGGGAGTTTTTCTCGGTTTAAACTCTTTTTAATAAGGAGGATAATATGAATTTTCTATTTGGATTATTACTTGAATAATCTAAATAGTTGTGAGAGGAAAAATAGGCATGTGGCTAATTTAAATTATTTTGAATTAAATCAAATGAATGGCCAAGAGAAAAACTAGGAGTTGGCTAGGAGTTTGAACTCCTTATTGCCAAGGGTGGACGGCAAGCTTAAGGAGGGGGCCGAATGCTTATAAAAACCTCACCCTACCACCTTGATTTTCTTTTCCATCTTTGCTTAAAGAAAATCCCTAGCCCTTCCTTCTCTGCTTTCTTTTATTTTTCTATTCTCTCAAGACTTTGGTGAAACCTTCTCTATTTCTCCTTGCCGAATTCCCATCTTCAAATTCCTTTCTTCTTTTCCTTATTTAGCCGAACATTCACTCCCATTCAACACTCTTTTCTCCCATTATTTCTCCCAATAGCCGAATTCACCTATTGGTTTGCCGAAAATTCCCTTCCTCTACTCTATAGACTTGTTTGAATATTGAAGCAGAGGTAAGAAGTATTAGCCGAATACTATTTTGTTTCCTTTCTCTCTGTATCTCTGCATTCGACATCCATAAGGGGGTAAGTGCCGATTTCAATAGTGTATTAACACCCTTGTGAAACCGATTTCTTTCTAGGAAACTCAGGGATCTCAAAGCGAGAAAGGCGGATCTTCCATTCCTTAGTCAATCGATTGGTAAGTAGGTGGTAAGGATTTATGGTAAATAGAGTGCTATTCTAGTAAGTCGATTAATAATTAAAAGCCGAAGGCTATCGGATATTTACTAATCGATGATGGTGGGCGAGAGCGAGCCGGGAATTGAGTCTTTGTGATTAGGAACCGAAAGGATAAAGGTAAGATTCGGGTTCAAAAGGAGAACCCTTTTAAATATTTGGTTTGGGCGATTAGGCCATAGCACTAATCTTAAGGTTGGCCGAATATAGGTACAAAGTGAGATCTAGGGTGGCCGACTTCTCTTTTCGGGATTTAGACTTCTCATCGACATCAGGTGTGTACATACACACTTATAGCAGTTAATGTTTGTGTTAAATATATGTTGCCTGCAAATCTGCTTGATATAGATACGGATCTAGTACCTCAAGTGTACAAGCGAGGATTCCGGTAAGTCTCTGTTAATACGAGATTATTATGCTTTTGGGAAGCATGGTTCATGTGTTACATGTGATAAAGGTATGAGATCTATTCATGATTATTTGACTATTGTGGGTTAAATGAGTGGAGGGGGTAGTGATATTTTGTCTTGTGAGCACCGGTGTTTTGGTAACACTGCTTGGTGACTACGGTCACAGAGGTTTGGTACCTCTAGAGGTTTGGTACCTCATAGCGACTCGTCCCTGTGGTTAACACCACCGTGGGTTGGCCCCACTTGAGATATGGGATCGTCTGCAAGTGATTTGGTATCACACGATGGGTTGGCCCCATCACCCGATTTGTGTCTACGGACACCAGTGTTTTGGTAACACATCGTGACTATATGTCACCAGTGGTTTGGCACCACCAGTGGTTTGGTACCACATGGGGTAGACAAAGGCATTTGGTTGGCTAGGTTGAGGGCACATAATATTCGCATATTAAGCTGTTATATGTTGTGTATGGAAATGTTTTTTTAAAACGCGGGAAGGGTTTACATCGAGTCTTGGTGACTCACCTTCTCCTTTAACATTTTTCAGGTGACTCGTAGATGGCGGTTGAGGGGTAGGTTGGACTCGAGGTGGCCATGCAAAGTGGACTTGAATAAATTGAACTTTAAACTTAGCTATTTTATTTTATTATTGGTTTATTTTTATTTTGGATGTAATAAGGCCTCCATATACTTTACTTTTGTTATTTCTTATATGTTGGATACTTTGTTTTAAACTATATTATTAAAACTGCATTAAAATCACATGTTTTCTTAAGTTAACACGAAAATGTTTTATCGTGCCATCGGGCACATTTGAAATTTGTATAATAACCTGACTCAATTAAATTTCCAAATTAAATCTAAGTATGGTTCCGGTAAGATAACCAAAAACGAGGAGTTTTCAGCAAAACCTAAATTGGTTTTAAAATGGCTTCAAAAAGTTTTTCTCCGTAACAAACCAAATTCGGTCATAATGTTTGGGCCGGGTTCGGGTTGTTACAATTGGAGCTGAATATGTGAAAGTCGAGAAAATTTCGATAATGTGATGATGTCCGAAAAGCCCCGTACGAACCATAGGAATAGTTAGGATACATATGTCATGGCATAGGATTCCGATATGAGTTATCGTGTAAGACCACGTCTGGGACATTGGCATCGATTTGAGATTTACATGTAAGACCATGTCTGGGACATCGGCATCGTATATGATTTCGTGTTAGACCCTATCTGGGACAGAGGCATCGATATTTAATTACATGTAAGACCACGTCTGGGATGTTGGCATTGTACGAGCTTTACGAGCTATCCGAGTATCCATATTGATTCCGAATGGTTTAACGGGCATTCCGAGAAATGAATGAGTATACGAATGTGCATACGAATTCCGGTACGTATGTATGTATATGAAATTTGGCAATAAAAGGTATGTATGTATATGATCAATTGATATGTTAGCTACATTACATGATATGTGATTATGAGCAAGTGAACATGATCAATTGAGATATAAGAGAAATATGACTTGTGATTGTGTTATGCCATGAACCATATGTATGAAATGGTTTATAATTGCTCTATGTGATAAGTTTATTTGTATATGGCTTACTAAGCTTTTGAAAGCTTACTTTGTGTGTGTTTCCATTGTTTTATAGATTATCGAAGCTACTGGGAGCTCGGGGAACGTCGAGGATCATCACCACACTATCGAACTATATTTTGGTATCTTTTGAAAATGTACATATTAAAGTATGGCATGTATAGGCTAGAGAACTTGATTATGTTTTGAAATGTGTAAATATAACCATGTGATATGGCTTGATAATTAATGTGATTATGGAGTGAATTTAGTGCATGCTATGTGATGCAAAATTTGGTATGTTTTGATGTGCTCATGAATGGCCAAAAGAAATGGTCAATTTTGGTAAGTTTCATGGTTGATTTGGGAAATTTATATGATGAGAAATGCTATGAATTGAAATGGATTAATATGATGTATGAATCACATGTTTTTGATGTGAAGTTGGTACTTTGAATTGGTATGTTTGAGTTGGATTTGTATATGGAAATGAATGATGTTGTTACGGGTCAAATTGTGCATGATTTGGTATGTTTTTGGCTGCCTTTGGGACATGAATTGATGCTTGTTTGATGCTTGTAGGTATGACCCAATTTTGGGTGGCAAATTGGCCTTGAAAATGGCCTATATTTGCCCACACAGTTGAGCACACGGGCGTGTGTCTCGATCGTGTCTCTCAAGGTTGCAATTTGAAGCAAGTCAGGATGCCACACAGGCAAGAAGCACGGGCGTGTGCCAGACCGTGTGACTCAAGTCAGTGTTGTACATGGTGTAACATCCCGATTTAGGGCCTAGTCGGAATAGTGGTGCGAGACCACAAATCTGAGGTTTACAAATGAGTTTTTGAGGTTTATTCTATATATTCATGCTAGTGTGAAAGTTTCATAAAGTAATTTTGTGAAATTTCGGTTGAATTGTCCAAAAGGACTAAATTGCAAAAGTTGCAAAATGTGAGATTCTAGAAGCTATTTGTGTGAAATAGCTTTAGAATATTAATTAGAGGTCCTTAAATAGCAATTTTTCCAATTTCTAATATTTGGACAAAATTGGGCATGGGTGAGTTAAAATAGAAAGTTTATCAAAAAGGGAATTTTGGTCATTTATCAATTAAGTGATTAAAATAGGAGAAAAGATGACAAAATTCATTCATCTTCTTCTCCAAGGCTGCCAAAATTTTCAAGAGCCATTGTTAGGGTTCTTCAAATTTTTCAAGCTTGCTAGTAAGTGCATCTAGCCTCGTTTTTTATATTCTTTGTATTTTTTAAGTTCTTGTAGCATGAGTAAGCTATTTTTAGCTATTTGATGAGCTATGATGGTTGTTCAAAAATGTGGCCATGTATGACATGCATGTATTTTGATGTTTTATGGAAGATTATGAAAGCTTGATGTAGTAGAAACATCTTTTGCTAAATGAGTTTCCATAGAAAATGCATGTAAGGACTAGTTTGTGAAAGTCTTAAGTTTGGTCATACATGTGTGATGTAGTGATAATTGATGATTGCTTTAGTTGAGTAAGTGATTCGGCTAAGCATGAAAGGCTAGGAAGTTGAATAAAAATCACTTTACGAGCCTTGGGCCAATAGTGTAATTTTGAGAAAGATTTGGGGCAAAAGAGTAATTTTGCCAAAGTATGAGATGTGGGTCAATTTGGTCAATGTGTGTATTGAATAAGCTGATTTATTCATTATAGATCAAGAAAGACGAAGCCCGGATCGAAATCGAGGCAAGAGCAAAGTGGTGGACTAAATTGCACGTTTCTATACTTTTGTGTATCGAGGTAAGTCTATGCATAAATAATGCATTCGTACTTACAATTTGTTAATGCTAGATAGTGTATAGCATGGTTGAGAATGATTGAGAACCTATGTGGTTCAAGTGAAATGGATGGATGAATGATTAAGTAAGTAGATTTGTGAATGTGTTGTGATAATGCTAAATGGTGGGCTAAGTGCGATACCATCCTAATGCATATTGACGATGAGCTGGCTATGTGCGATGCTATCGTTAGGAATATTATCTAGTGGGCTATGTGTGAAACCACTATGAATACCTTGTTGGTAGGCTAAGTGCGATACTACCTTATCAATTGATTGTGGTGGGCTAAGTGCGAAACCACCGAGACATTTAATTTGTGTGGATTAGTTTGTGTGAATTAGCTGTGTGGATGTATTATCGAGAAATAATGATGTGTTGTATATTGTGTAAATGTGATATTGAATGCAGGGGTGCATGTCAATGGTTATGAGTAAGTGACTCATGATGTGTTGAAAATGTGGTAAGGGATAAAAAGAGTAAGCATAGTTGTACATTTTATGTTAGTATAATGCTAATTGTTGTTTAGCTTATACTATGTTGCTTAATTGTTTATGTGTAAACTTACTAAGCTCAAAGCTTACTCTCTTTCTTTTCCCTTGTCTTATAGAGTAAAGCGTTGAATCGAGATACGAGGATCAATTGGAAGATCGCCCACACTCGGCACACACTGGTACATTAGACTCAATGTTTTGTATATGGCATGTATAGGGGCTAGACAAGTTAGTGAATTTTGTTGTATATGGCTATGATGAGTTAGCCTTTGAATGGGTAATCTATTTTGTATTATGCCATAGTTGCTGGCTACTTTATTATATGAGAAGATGTAGTTATCTATGTGAGATTGTAAGATTTTGAGTTGATTATGGATGTGTTGTATGAGTGCATGATTGTGTATGCTAGATGGGTGAAAAGAACTTGGCAAATAGCTTTGTTCTCGTCCATGTGGGTAGACACACGGGCGTGTGTCTAGGCCATGTGTGACACACGGTCGATCCATGGGCGTGTCCCCCCGCATGTTAGTATTTGAAGTCGAGAATAGACCACGGACTAGTCACACGGGCGTGTGCCTAGGGCATGTGGGATTGTCGATGTTGGCCACGGGCTAGCCACACAGCGTGTGTCTAGACTCTAGGCCGTGTTAAGGTGGTCGGTGTGCACCACGCGCGAGAGAGCAGGCGTGTTCCCTAGCCGTGGGGCATTGGCGAGAATGTTTGAGTTTTCATGCGGGTAGTGACCATGGGCGTGTGTGACATCCACGGGCGTGCCAAATCTTACGGGCGTGTGAGCCTGTATAGATGGAAAAATTTTAAGATCGTAAGAGTTTTCGATATGGTCTCGAGAGCCCTCGTGTGGTTGAGAGAGGCCTCGTAAGTCGGGTCTGAGGTTGTTGTGATGGCCAAAGAGAGTGGTCGCGTGGTGCCTAAGTGGCGATCTTGAGGGTTTTTATTACGGTAAAGCCTCGTGCCCGGTTCCGACGTTGAATACGGGTAAGGGGTGTTACACACGGGTTGAGACATGGTCCAAGGCACGGCCGTGTGAGGTACGCGGCCTAGCCACACGGGCGTGTGCTCTGTTTTGAAAGAAATTTTCTAAGTTCCGTAAAGTTTCCGTATGAGATCGGTTTAGTCCCAAACCTTCTCTAAAGCATGTTTAAGGTCTCGTAGACCTTCTAAAGGGACTATATGAGTATTAATTATTAGGAAATGATGTTATATGATTGATGTTGTGAAATGAGCGTAAAATGTTCCGATATGTCCGATAATGCCTCTTAACCCTAGCCCAGTGACGGATACGGGTTAGGGGTGTTACATGTAAAATATTACGTCAAAAGAAAACTTACTTATTATTTGTAAAACACTGGTTTGATCATCAAAAATTCATGTCCGATCAATTGAATTTACCGAAAATGGATTTAATTAAGAAATCACCAAAGCGTTTAATCCATATAAAAATTCATGCATAAAGTCCAATGTCCATAGTTTTTTTAAAATGAAAAACCCCATGCCACAGTTCAATAATTTACTACACGATAAAAACTAAAATATAATCATAAAGTCCATAACAGTCCCAAATTATCTTAAAAATCCACAACCAACAAACCATTATTCCGAGAGCCTCTCCGATAACCGAATCTGAGTCCTAACCACAAGGATTATCTGAAACACACAAGTAATGTGGGTGAGCTTTAAAAGGCTCAATGTGAGATCATTACATAATATTTATAACATGCATTTCAACACAACAATTAAACACATCCATTTCAACATATATATCATTTTAACGGAAATCTCATATCATCACCAACAGACATGCATGAGCATATTGAGATATGCTTATGTAACAATGCACATTTTGAAGAATTTTCCAACCCATCTCTGCTACACACCAATATCGAGTTCCCCAGAACCCGTCCATCCAATAACACACCATTTGTGGACAAGCCACCACATAAATGCGATAAATGACCACATAACACATTGTGGAAAAGCCACTACATAATTGTTGATAACAGCCACATAATCGCAAATAAACTACCACATAACTTCCACATTTCACAAGACCCACCACATGCATGTGATATGGCCATTTTCAAATTTAACACATTTAATCACTTTTCACATTTAGTCATGCTCATAGTCTCACTTAGCGCATATTTCTCAATTTTACACATCTGCATGTAAACGTGCTCACATATCACATATCACATATCACATATTATTCACTTTAGCATGCTTTAATAAATTTTCATATTAAATCATGGATCTCATCATACACATGTATATATAACACATATTTAAACCATCACATATCAATTAAGCCATGTATCACATAACATAGAGATGAGATTTGCATACATGTCATTATCACATACATCAACACATCATGAATCAAAGATTTCATGAACTAATAATTTTAGGAACACTAACTTGAAACCCTTTTGATGAGTTTTTCAACTCCGCTTTGAGTACTTAGTGTACACTCAAATAATTATTTAAAATATTTTTATTTAATAATAAAATAATGGTAGATTATACTCAAATCAAATATTTAGATCCCACACCTTAAATCATAAATCCAATTTCCATAATCCTATTAGAAGAGGTTTTGCTTGGATCTAAACTTGGTAGATGAATCTATCGCATCAAACACATATTTTAGTCATAGATTTATCGGATGTGTCTTAATACTTAAATTTTAATTATTGAAATAATTCTCACCAACTACTTACCCTTAAATCAACACTTGGATTCGATGCACTCGTTAGCTCGCTAAGGATTTCTTGGATTGGCATTGTTTGGTCCTTCAAAGAATTTGTGAGCAAAATGTTTAACACATGAAAAACGAATGTGTCTTAACATTATTCGGCTATGAGGAAAAATAATAGAGAGACAGGAATGTTCCCAACACCCCTCGAACACTTGCACTACTCAACAATACAATGAGATTGATGATTAGTCTTGACGAAGGAGCGAAGAGGTTTAACGATCTACAAAAATATATGATCGATAAGTATTGAACACAAAATAATTAAAATAGGATAATTAAATCCTTAGAGAAGATGGGAGAGATCGAAAAGGGAAAGAAAAAAAGAAAAACCAAATCCCAGTAAAAAATGGTGGCAGCGACGGTGGTCCCAATGAGGTGAGAAAAATATAAAAAAGGGGAAGAGGATTCAGTCACAAAGTTAATAGAAAAGAGAAAAGAAAATAAGTGGAGGAAGGGTTTCCTGCGGTGGTTCGCGGCGGTTCACGATGGCGACGGTGGTGGTGAGGGGCGATGACAGAAAGAAAAGAGGAGGAAAAGAGAATATTGGGAAGTGGTGTCGAGGTGGTAAAACTATAGCCCGCGGCGGAGGAATTTTAGGTGGTGGTTGTTTATCAAATGGAGAGAAAATGGAGATGAAAGAAAAAAAAATAATATGGGAGAAATGAGAGAGGTAGGGACGGCAATGGGTGTGTGTAGCTTGGTCAACTGTGACCAAGTTCAATGAATCACATCAAATAGGAAAGATGGGAGGTTTTGGCAAGGGAGGGAGACATGGAGTGAAAAGGGGATCATTCACCCCCAACTTAAGTAAGTTTGACTCTTAATGGAGGAAAGGAATCAACTTATATAAGGCAACAAGGGGGTGAACGACAAGCACTTATGTCACATGGAAAAAATTGTAAAAAAAATAAAATAAGATAGTGTGAACATTGGGACTTGAAACTTGGAACTCTAGGATAGCTAAGAAGTCTCCAAACCACTCGACTAAACATTCCCTTATTCTCATTCTTGTGCACATATTAATAAAAAATATATGGGATGTGACAATAAATATCCCCATGCAAGGCCTTATATCCATAACTTACTGTTCATATAACTCTTAACAACCCTATTCTTTCAAAAACTTAGCATACAGAGCTATAATACTTACTAGGAGACGGAGCAACTATTGATTAACCCAAAAACCTTAGCTTCCAGCCTAATGACATAGAGATAATAGTTAAGCTTCAAAAAAAATCAGAAAGTAATATCGAAGGAAGAAGAAAAACCTCCTGATGTGTAACACCCCCAACCCGTATCCGTCGCCGGAACAGGGTTATGAGGCATTACCAAGGAGTACAGAACACTTACAGATAATTTGAAATCATTATCGTTCAAATATCGAGACTAATTATAAACGTTCCTTTAACGGACCTTCGAGGTCCAAATCATGCATTAAGATCAGGTTGAGACTAAACCGGATCCTCAAGAAAATTTTTCACGACTTTTAAAATTTTTCTCGCATATAAGGGTCACACGCCCATGTGATTGGGGACACACAGCCAGACCATACGCCCATGGGGTAGACCACCTGTCACACACGGCCTAGACACATGCCTGTGTCTACCCGTGTGGACGAAAATTAGGCTATTTTCCAAGCCATATTTCTCACTCACTTGATCCTTTATCTTTACCAACATTTTAATACAGTCAAGAACCAATTTAAGATATTCAACCAAGCCTTATACTTATTACCATTTGTTAGTCGTACACTTCATATAAATAACAAGAAACGTATATAGGCTCAATTCTTATTAAATTCCTCTTATACCTATACTTTTTCACATTATGTATTCATATCACATATAATAATCATACCTCTGTATTTCATATACATTTTCATAACAATTTGTCTTGGTTTCTAACTACTTCATATTTGAGTTCTACTCATCAAATCATTTGAACATCATCTTTACACAAATAGTACACTTGAGGTGTACAGTTCTATAATTATGAATAAACACATTTATCAAACATATTTCATGTTTTTATATATCACAGTCTCATATTTCCATGTATCAAGTACCATCATTTCCTCGTATTTCAGACAAATACGTGTAACAATTCATAAACATGCAACTCACTAACTCTTCCTTCCAATCACAATTTAAATTAACAAATCACTTATTGAGTCCAATTTCAATGTTCACTAAAATTTATCATATAAATTTGGATGTACGTATCCACCAATAGATTCCATGTACAGATATCATCATCTCAAATTTCCACATACATTTAGTTTCCACATTATGAATTCAAATAACATATACAAGATATACCAATGTATTTCAAGTACATTTTCATAATATTTCATTTTTGAATTAAGATTTTTTTCATATTAGAACTTTTCTCATTAACTCATTTGGAATACCAATTCATACGGATAATACACTCAAGGTGTACAAATATATAATCACAAATGAACTCATTCATCAACCAAGATTTATGTTCATGTCTCATCAACTCGTATTTCCTTATATCACATAATTCCATGTAACACTTACCAAACTTTGTCAAATTAGTGAACGTCTTACAGAATTGGTCTGCACCAGTATGCACTGAATTTCACTGATAATAACTGATGTCATAGCATAGCTATGGTCTTTTCACTAGAATGACATAGCTCAGCTATGGTCTTACATCTTCACTATCATTATGCCATGGTGAAACCATGAACTTATCTATCAATTCATCACATAGTCATATTCAATTACACTTAGTCGTTACATGATCACATGTATTTTCACTTAGCCAATTTCCCGTTGAACCCATCGGAATAATAACAGATACACGGTGGTCTGCACATAGTACCACCCTTGTAGCTGAAGCTATTTGGTGAACATAGTAGCCTACACTTAGTACTACACATGTGACCAAAACCATCACTTACACATAGTGGCCTGCACTTAGTACCACACATGTGATCGAAGCTATCGGGTACGCATAGTAGCCTACACTTAGTACTACACATGCGACCTATCTGTCTGGTACACATAGTAGCCTGCACTTAGTACTACACATGTGACCTAAAACCATCTCGTAGCTCTCTTGTACACATAGTGGCCTACACTTAGTACCACACATGTGACCTAGCTACCTCATTCGTATCTTTTCTATTCCAAAGGTTCAACAGGGAATTCTCACTTTTCAACATTTTACCAATTCATCCATAATCAATCACAATTCATAATTTACATCAAATAATTACTCTATCTTCAGCCATATCTCATATAATATAACAAAATATTAATACATAAATAAAAATGATGTATTATTTACATACAAACTTACAAATTCAATTTTTATATCATAACGATAATCACAATTTCATAGTAAATATTCGAAATAAAACATTATATCATTTCTAATTTAACATTTATCGATTATAATTAGGCATGTGATCAATTTATACACAAGTCATTCATATATTTTTCCTCCTCCTCCTCTCCATCAACATCCTTAGTATAAATAACACACTTGTAAGTAACATTATCTATAATTTTCACTATTTACTTATATGGATATTCAAGTTGTCCATCTGTGTCACAGTCGCTAAATAATTTTTATCTTGAGCTACAGAACTCTAAATTAAGATCCGCTAATTTTCCCTGAAACTAGACTCACATATCTTCTTACCAAACTTTCAAAATTTTTGGTTTAGCCAATAAGTACAGTTTATTCTTTAAATTCACCCCTGTTCCACTGTCCGACAGTTTCAACCCCTCTTCACTAAAAATTAATTATCTCATCGTACAGAATTTTTATAATGTTTCTGTTTATTTCTTTTGAAAATAGACTCATTAAGTATTTTAAGCATATAAATTATAACCCATAATTATTTTCCTCTAATTTTTTATGATTTTCAAAAGTCAGAACAGGGGAACCCGAAATCATTCTGACCTTGTCTCACAAAATTTATTATATCTTATGATTAAAAATTCCATTGCTTACACTGTTTCTTCTATAAGAAACTAGACTCAATAATATTTAATTTAATATTTTATTCATCCTCTAATTCGATTTCTACAATTTTTGGTGATTTTTCAAAGTTAGACTACTGCTACCGTCCAAAACTATTTTAGTGCAAAATGTTGATTTTCATTTTGCCCCAAATTTCACAATTCATACAATTCAGACCTTGCTCAATTAACCCCTCAATTGAGCTAATTTTTCTCAATTAATACTTTATTCTATCATTTTAAACTACTTCATAACCCTTGGAAATCAAAACTTTAGCACTAGACCTTAATTCCAAACTCTTTCACTATTAGGTCCTAAAGTCAATTTCCATCAATTTTACTTGATAAAATCATCATATATCAAAATTAAAGCTTCAATTCTATGTTTATTCATCATATGCTTCCAGCACTCATCCATAGCAACTTTAAAAATTAGCCATGGAATCAAAAACTAATGACATCGTAAGTTGGACCCAATTGTAAAAGTCCAAAAACTTAGAAATTTCAAGGAGAAAGCAAGAATTAAACTTACATGAAGCTAAAGTATGAAAACCAGCTTGAACCCTCTTCCATGGCTATTTTTCAGCTGATGAATATGAAGAAAAATGATGAGAATTCTAGTTATTCCAATTTGGTCCCATTTTTATTTAACTAATTTTGGCAATTTTCCAATTTTGCCCTTAATTCACCCATTTCCTGATTTTTCTCAGCTATTGCCGCCCAAAATATCTCCTTTGGGCTTATTTGCACTTTAGGTCCTTCCTCATTTGACAATTAAGCTATTTAATCCTTCTAGCAACTTTTACACCTTTTTCAATTTAGTCCTTTTTATTTAATTAACCACCCGAACGTTAAAATTTTCTAACGAAATTTTAATACTACCTTATTGACACTCCGTAAATATTCATAAAAATATTTATGGCTCGGTTTATAACACTGAGATCTCGATACCTCTTTTTCTCAATTTCTTGACCAAATAAATCTCTATAAAACACAATTTACTATTTCAAAAATCTTTTAAAAGCTACATTTGGCTCATAAATATTAAATAATATAATCTACGAATTTATTTGTCAGATTTAGTGGTCTCGAACCACTATTTCTGACATCGCTGAAATTTGGGCTATTACATGATGAACCCTTCACACAAATATATATACACCCTAAAACCTTTTAGTGGAACTTGACATGTGTAACTTGTATCCAAAGTTTTTCATTCTTCATGGTCTATAGATCATTAGAGAAACATAAATGAGAATCCTGTACAATTGATATTTGACCAGTCAATCCAGTTGGTTCCTAACCAGGCCACTTTACAACCCAACTAGCATAGTATTCAGACAAAATAGGTGTACTAAACATTTGGCGGTAACTCATACCATAATTACCTTTTCGCTTAACACAATCTTTTTCTTTAAATAGCAGAATAACTTGAAATAGAATCTTCACTTATTTATACGGCAGTTACTATATGCCCACACATATTTGCCAAAAGAAACAAATGGGCATATTACACTTCGACCAATAGATAATTTCACTACAACACGCCTTAATCTTAGATCCGCTAGACTTGAGGTGTGACACTATAAATAATCATTTCGGGCCATATAGGAGCTTACGAAAGCTCAATACCAACTTGGGTTGAACTAGGACTAAAGTAACATTTTCAAAATTTCCCAGGCTGGTGTCGAGACATCCAGGGTTTGGTGTCATGACATCAAAGACAGTATGCTAGCTTCCCAACCTAAGGACAAAGTTATAAAGTTTTCAAAATAAAATAGAGCCAACGTTGTGACATCAAATAAGGGAAGTCATGATGAGAAGGGGTTGATGTCGTGACATTCAAGTTGTGAAGTCGCGACATCCTCGACTAATCACTAACTCCCAAATTTCATACCTTTCCAAGTCAATATAAGACCACAAGGTTGGCTATAAGGCTCCAATCAACCATCCAACATAAGCAAAACATGTTAAAAACACAATTATCAATTCATTAATACCATTTCCATGCATCACCAAAACCATTTCCACCTATTTACAATTTTGTTTGTTAATCCAAATTCCTCGTATCTTTATCCAATACATGGGTCGAGCATCCCCAAATCCTTAAATGATTTAGACTTGGCTTCCTGACATGCCACAATTCGTATGGAGTTTTAGATGTTGCCTTAGTTGGTACATCATTTAGAACATAGCAAGTTGTTTGCAATGCATATTCCCAAAAGGAGATTGACAGCTTTGAATAACTTAACATCGAACGAACCATGTCTAACAACGTTTGGTTTCTTCTCTTTGCCACACCATTCTATTGTGAAGTGATTGGCGTAGTTAACTAGGATAGAATCTCATCCACTATGAGATACCCTAAGAACTAATCTGATACATACTCCCCACCTCGATCAGACTGAAGAGCCTTTACGGGTAAACCAAGTTGTTCCTCCACTTTTGCACGAAACTCTTTGAATTTATTAAAGGATTCACTCTTGCGGTGCATTATGTATGCATACCCATATCTGGAATAATCATCAATAAAGGTTACATAATACTCGTAAACACTTCTAGCACTAACATTTATAGGGCCACACACGTCAATGTGCACAAGTTCTAAAGGTTTCAGGGCCCTCGTTTCTTTTGCATTAAAAGATCACTTATGTAACACCCTATACCCGATTCGGTCACTGGACCCGAGCTGTAAGATGTTACAATAGTTAATAGCATTTATCATACATGAATTCCATGGTCGTGTAACAAATCAGGATCAGTTTGAAACATTTACAAAAAAGATAGGTAAAAAGTAAGAATAGGGGTCACACGGCCATGTGACAGGCTGAGGCCATGTGAAGTCAAGTGACATGGTCGTGTTGCTAAACCATGTAACAAATTGTTGTCGTGTAATCCTGGGTCACAAGGTCGTGTCGCTAGGACATGTACCAGGCTATGGCCGTGTGGACCACCATACACCTAAATCAAAAAGGCCACATGGTCGTGCCCTATTCTTATGTATGGCATACGGTCGTGTACCAGATCGTGTGTGCCTAAAATACCTTCCAAAACAAACAATCACATCCTAGATCCACTTAATCCACAAGTCCTGCAAAATGCCAACTATTTAACCTATACAAAAGCATTAAGAACCTACCATAATATACCAAACAACATTCATCCTAAGTGCCCAACCAATATGCCACAATTGGCACCTCAATTCAACCATTAATCAACATACATTCATGCCATAATGTTCATACCTAAATATTCACATACAATCATCTTTTCAATTGCTAGAATAACGTCAACCAAAGTTTACCAAGTGACCTAGAAAATAAATACCAATTCACCAAGTAAAACGAATTATAAATACCAAAACATGCATATATCAACACAAGCCATAATCAATCAAGGCAACCATCATGTTTACATCCAAAACACATAGTTTACTTTCAATATGGCACAAAATGTACTTCAACTACTTATAATAATACATTGCCATTAACCTATTTACATGCCACTTATAATCAGGCCAAAATGAGTAAAATGTTTCCAAAAGAGTTGATGAATAGTGTGATCTCCAAAGATGACCCAATCAACAGCACGAATCTGACAATCTACAAGGAAGAAAATGAAACGAGGTAAGCTTACGTAAAGCTTAGTAAGTTCGTATAATTTAAACACAACATACTTGTCATTTAAAATCATACTAATTGAAATTAATAAACAAATTAGTATTACTTGCGATGTGACATATTCCCTAACATACCAAAATGGTTAGTCATGAGCATATAACATCATCAAAATATATAGATATAATAATACAAATGTCATTCACATTCAATCAATGAATAGTATTTTGTGCCATAAGATTCCATTTCCATTCCTTTCATTAACTTGTTTTTCCCAGAGAACTTTAGCAAATTAACTTTGGATACATGGGATTACTTTTCTTACACAAGCTGACAATCGGGAAATTAACCATTACTCAATATTTCTCACACAAGTTGTCGACAATCTGTAACAAATGTTAGATTCTAGCCATCGGTATGGTATCCACCACCGGTACATAGTACCTGATAAATATAACACCGGCACAGAGTGCTTGATAACTGTAACACTGGTGCAAAGTACTTGATAAATATAATCACTGGCACATAGTGCCTGATAAACCCTAATGACATGACATTTGTATCCTAATCATTCACTAAGCTAACACAAGCCCTAACTCAATTCCCATACTCTTTCCATATTTATAACATAATGCCATGTTCAACTTGATAATATGCATTCCATATAATAATACAATCCATTCCAAACACGTATAATAGCCATAATTTACAATTCAGTCCCTCAATTCCATTTCAATACTTATCTTAATCCACCATAACAACATATACATATATATACACAAATATAATTCGAATTCAAACAACTATTAAATACAATAAACCTAATACGAACCTACCTAAACAAAAAAGCTAAAAACACCACACCGAGGACTACTCAACAATTTTCCCCTTTTTGTGATTATCAATCGGTTGGTCTGTTTCTTGACCTATAAAATAGTTTAACCCAATTATGTAACAGCTCGGTTTAGACCCTAGTCGGAATAGTGGTTTCAGGATCACGAATCTGAGGTCAAAAAAATATTTTAATATTATTTTAGATGTTTATAATATGTGATTGAGCATGTGTGAAAATTTGGTGTGAAAATTTTATCGTTTGTGTGTCGAATTATGAAAAAGGACTTAATCGCATAAAATGCAAAAGCTGTGTGCTGAATGTTAAAGTGTTAATTTGACATGGCTTACTTAAATGGGAGTCCTTATGTTGCTATTATTCCATGTGTTAAATGGATGGACAAAAATGGGTTTTAGTTAATGGAATTTTAAAGGATATTAATAAGGTTATATTGGTAAAATGATAATTAATGTATGTTAAAATAAAACAAATAAGAAAATAAGCTCCATTATCATCATCCTTTGCTGAAATTATCAAGAAAAGAAAATAAGAAGAACAAGTTAGGGTTCGACACATTTTTTGGTTGGATTGAGGTATGTTTTGACTCGGTTTTTGATAATTTCTACGTTTTGTGATCGTTGCTTTGTGTTCTTCAAAACCCATGCTTTAATTTTAGAAATTGATGGTGATTTTGAGATATTCCATTGATGAATGTTTGAGTTTTGTGATAGTTGATGATGGAATATGAAAGATATGTGAAAGATTAACATGTTTTGTCTTTGAGTTTTTGGTGAGATTGAGTAATTTGGACTAAATTGTGAAAAAAATATTTTGAGGGACTAAAATGTGAAATAAATGAAATATATGGGCTTGTATGAGACTAAGGAGAATTCAGCCTAAGCATGGTGTAGTAAAATTTTGTGTATTTGATGATTTTATGAAATAGGGACTAAAGTGTCAAAATGTGAAAATGTGAGGGCTATTTTGTAAAATGCCCTAAATATGTGTGTTTGGACTAAATTGAATGAATTGGTGATTAAATTAGCTAAATTTGAAAATGTATAGACCAAGAAAGGAGAGATTCAGATCAAGATCAAGGCAAAGACAAAGTACTCGATTAATCTGCTAGTCTCGGTATTTCGACATTCGAGGTAAGTTCGGATATAATACATGTTCTTGAATTATGTTTAAATGCTATGAAATGAATAGTTATGTGATTATTGGATTAGTAATGCTATGTGTGGAATCGAGTTAGATGGCACTAAGTGTGCGTAATTGGAAATGAGACTGAGATGATTAGCACTGTGTGTGCGAAATAATAGAAGCTTTGGCTTTTTGATTGGCACTGTGTGTGCGATACCAAATTAAGTTTGGTTTTCTATTATTGTAACATCCTGGTATTAGGGGCTTTGCATTTCATGTCTCTGTGTGTTTGGCATGGTTTGTTTGTTAATTTGGTATGTTTGGGGGTCCCGGGAAGGCTCGGGGATAAGCTTGAGCCTTGGTGAAAATTTTGTTTTTAGGCTTTAGGGGAGAGCTAGCAGAGGCAGGTCTTAAGTTTAAATATTTGTGTTTGATGACACAAGAAGTGAGGTGGTAAAGTGGCAAGGAGACGCCACTTAGAGTGCAGGGAAGTGGCGTCACAAGGGAGAAGCAGCAGGGAGGAGGTTCGAGTCTTGTAAGCCTCACTTTGAAGCTTTATTTTTGCGCCTGAGAAGCTAAGGTGGTGGCTTGCGGCTGGACTCTCCAAGGTTGTTGGTTGAATGAGTCAAAGACTTCAAATGAATGGCCATGAGGTGATGGTGGGGTTTGAATGGGTCAAACTGATTCAAATTGTTGGAGGCGAGTGAATGTAGGAGGAAAATATGGGATTTGATGTTGGTGGAGTGGTGGCCGAATGTGGGAAGCTTGGAGTGGGGGAAGAGAATTCGGTTTAGTGCTAGCTTGGGGTATGCCAAATTTAGCTTTATTTTGAGGTTAGTCTTGTGGGCATTTTTTTCGATTTAGGGAGTGTGTGTGTGCCGTTTTGCTGGTAGCCTACTCCTTGTAAGTGCCCAAAGTCCATAACCTTCTTCATTTTTTTTTGGCAATACTTTATCTTTTATTACGCATTTCTTTTCTCTTCCATCCTCTCTAGAACTGAACCATCTTTGTGGGTGCTAGCCGAATCTCTACTCACCATTTCAGATTCTTGCTTGAACAACTTTTTCTCTTCTTTTGGTTTTCTACATTCTATTTCTCCTTAGCTGAACCTTCTCTTGATCATCACACTCTCTTTTCATTTTCTTTTTCCTTCTACTTTCTTTGATTCTTTTGGCCGAAAACCTCCTCTCCTCTACTTTTTCTTTTAGCCGAAACTTTGCATCCATTCTATTGACACCCTCTCATTTGTTTTCTTTCTTTTAGCCGAATAGGTCCTGTAACCCCAAGCGAATTAGTTTCACTCTGCTTCTGGATTTTTGAAGGTAATATTTCTTTTCTATCTTATTACAAAGAGCCGAATCTCTTTTTTTTTTTCTTCTTTTCTTTCGGTTCTATTTGGCCATAGCCAAATGGTTATGTTGCTCCTGAGTTATGATTTGCGACTAATCTTTTCTCCCTTCATCTTTTCTCAATTTGGGATGTTACTCCGGGACACTCCTCTAGTCGAAGTGTTTATAGTCTGAAGTCAGAGAGTTACTATTTGCCGAATCGTATCACTCCATTCGGGATATTAAGGTAAGGGGTCAACTCATGATTTTCCGGTTATTCATTCCTTTCAAATGTGATATGCCTTAACCAAATTTCATTATTTAGTCAATCCACGCCTCCTTGTGTACTGATCAAAGATTCTCCATGGATGCAAGTGTAAGTCAAACCAAGGAGAGGAGTGTACCCATAGTATCCATTCCAAACTTTAAGCGTCGTGCGGTATCAGCGGTTCGAGATTTTCCGCCGGGCTGTGGTAGAGAGCTGACTTCTACTTGGGATAGACAGATAGCTATCGTCCCTGCTAGTGAAAGCGTCAACGTAGAAAGCCTAGTGTTACGTGTTATCAGGTGTGTATTACTCACACATTTTGTAACACCCCAAACCCGGCCAACGAGCCACGGCCGAATTTAGGATGCCACTGCGGAAAACGTTTGAAAAATATTTTTGACTTAGAGTGAAAACATAAAAAAAAAAAATTTGTTGTCTTTACTAAAACATTGTATAATTAAAATAATCAAGTTGTTACAAATTCTTCGATTTAAAAAAAAAACTCTAACATATATTTTAAAATATAAGTTACTAAAAATAAAACATTTTTAGATAATAATATAATCGACAATCCAACTTAAAACATAATAAAAATCCTTAAATATTTAAAGTGGCCTTTATTACAATAAATAATAATTCGAAAATACTGATAATATAAAATGCATAAATTAAGTGAAAACATCTTCTGCATGGGCCACCTCGCTTCCACTCCAACCCGGTCCAAGCTTTATGCATCACCTGTAAGGTTTGAGAAAAAATTGGGTGAGTCACACAGACTTAGTGTGTAATTATTTCACATGTCTCCACATATGGGCTTGGCCCATATCCACACAGTCCACATAATCAGTCATGCAAAAATACATCCCAACCCATCCTAAAGTCCATCCATTACACCTACCTTAGCAGACCTGCTGCCCAAGGCCGTGGCTAATCCACCGATCACCTAAGTGATCCCACATAACTTACCTCGGCAGACTTGCTGCTCAAGGCCGTGGCTAAGCCACCGATCACATAAGTGATCCCACACATCAATTAATCCACGGAGATGCACACAGCTATCAACCGCCGAGATGGGCACCTAGAACACCTCCCTTGATGAAGCACATAGCTAACATCAAGCGCCAATGTAGGACAAGGCTAACATCAGACCACGTACATAAAGTACACCCTTTCCTTCGATAGTCACATCCCAAGTCCCATGTATCATGCCACAATATCATCAAAACAAACATACATCACATGCTATCACGTTTTCAAACATAGATCATATGTAAATTAACATCATAAAATACTAACCTTGTTAATCGATTATTCAACATGGGTATCCATCATTTTAGCCATTATTGCCGGTTACCGTACACATCATACGCATATACATAATAACACATATAAACAATCAAGAAACAGTGTGATAACTACACACCTTTTTGGCACAGTTTACTCAATCCCGAAACTCTCTTATTCCAGTCGATTTGTTCCTAAGAACCAAAGTCAGAAATCGGTCATCACTTAAACTCATACAATGGCCTATGGCCGAATACTACAAATCACCTACTTTGCTTAACTAAATCCCGAATCACCACATAACACTTACCTTGATGAATTAAATTCTTACAATCCACCTTAAGGCTCCTTACCGTTGGCTACACAAAAGAAACACAATATTATGACTCTACATACATTTGGCCATCCCTTAGAAACCAAGGCCAACCATTGGTTTTGGCATACTAAATGAAGAAGAAGAGAATTCGATTGCTAAGAAAATACTTACTATACTCGAAACCGATTGGAAGATTGATGAAAAGGAATGTCGACACCTCCCCCTCTAAAGGCTCTAAAAGATTCGGCAAGAACTCCCAAATGGAGATGGGATAATCGGCTAACACAAAATAGGTATAGAAAAGAAGAAAAGAAGTGTAGATGAAAGTTAGGAGAATTTGGCAATAAAGAACAAAGGTGGAGAGGTTTCGGCTTTGTTGCAAATGAGAGGATGGGTTTCGATTTTTAGGAAGTGAATGGAAGGAAAATAAGTTGCAAAAAAGAAAAAGATGCACAAAATGACTTCCAACTTTCGGCTTTTGGTCAAGAAATAGGGTGCAAATTTCGGCAATGGCAAGGGTGAAAAGAAAGTTTCAAAAGAGAATACTAAAGAAAGAAAAAAAAACCCAAAAAGAACTTCTAGACCTCAAATAGGAAATTTGGCTATTCCCCCCTCCCACTCATGACCGAAATTATCACCCAAAAGAGACCCACATTCGGCCTCCACACTCAAAATTCTTTTTGCCATCAAATCAAACTAATTTTGAATTAAACTCACTCCTAAATTTCTCCTTATTTCCTCCTAATTACATTCAAAATTAAGTCAACCCCCCCTAGTCCACTAAACTGTCTACATTCATGGTCAAATGGCCATAGAAAAATTTCCAAAAATGACCCTCCATACTTCAAGCCTTATGTCCCCTTATCCTACCAAAATTCCTTGATACCATACCATAAATAAGCACTTGCCTTATTCCTTAGTCTACTATCCATAAATAACAAAGTCCATCCTTACCTTAATGTCATCCATGGGATTCGAACCTAAGACCATTAGTACACTTCCACAGCCACTTGCCACTTTACCAATTAACTAATTGTGATTAAAACCTCAAACTAATTTTCTTAAGGCCAATTTTGCTTAGCTCCCCTTCTAAGACTAAAAATCTAATATTTTTCTAAGGCATTCCCTTACATTCTAAAATTCTAAAAACCCTTAAAACATATCCAAACACACACACTAAGCCCACTATCACTTGAATTATGCATAAACGCATAACCCCTAAATCTAGGATATTACAGTTCTACCCTCCTTAAAAATAATTTCGTCCTCGAAATTACTTACTAATGAACAATCGTACATCCTAACTCACCACACTACGCTACTGCTTCGCACTCTGATCTTAATAAAACTAACATATTTCTATGCACGGTCTCTAAGTTCACACTCAGGGTTCCATCCACTTCACTAGCAACACAAATACGAACTAGCTCTATAACAAACAAGGCAATAAAGGGTATTCCAGACATAAGAAGCTTACCCGTTGTCACATCTGGTGTAACATCCCCAAACCCGGCCCATACACTACGACCGAATCTGGTTATGTTAGTGCGGAAAAGACGGTGGAAAGTCTATTTAACTAACATAACCAGATTCGGTCGTAGTGTATGGGCTGGGTTTGGGGATGTTACAGTTTGGTATCAGAGCCCGGTTCAAAACTCGGCTTTGAGGGTTTTGGGCCCAAAAACATTTTCAAAATGGGCTTTTCAAGAATATGAGCCTTTTAACGAATGCACAGTTTTTAGACATTCCTTTCATGTGACATGCCAGATTCGGTCGTAACGTTTAGGCCGGGTTTGGGGTGTTACATCTGGCACATCACTATCCTCCCTCTGACGAACTGCACACACCAGACCTGGCTGTCTTGCCTCAGTGCTACCATTACCTCGGCCTGGTGCTCCACGACCTCGGCTAGAACCATTTCCTTCATGGTTCAGACCACGACCCCTCGTCGCTTGCTGACCACCTCTGCCCGGCTGCTCATAACCCTGGCCTTCTGTCTGAGCCCTATTCGGATCCTAGGGACAGTCTTTAATCAAATGGGACTTAGACTTACATCTAAAACACTCCCGATTCCGGTTCCAGCACTCGCCAACATGATACCTTCCACACTGAGCACACGGACGGTCCGGATTTCCAGTAGTTGGCTTAGAAACACGAGCAGAATTCTCAACCCTCGGTCTTTTCTGAAGGCTCTCAGACGATTCTGACGGTCTAAAACTCCTCTTATCCCGATTCCTATCCCTATCTCTGTTCTGCCTCACAGAGTCCTTAATCCCCTCAGCTACCTTAGCCTTCTCTACCAACACAGCGAACTCCTGTTCTTGATGTGGAGCTATCAACAACCTCAAGTCATCCCTTAATCCGTCTTCAAATCAGACACATCGTTCATGCTCCGAAGTAACTACTCCTCGAGCATACCGACTTAACCTTAAGAAGCGCCTCGTACTCGCTCACGGACTTGCTCCTTGAACCAGCCCCGAAATGCCTTCCTCTGCGCATCAATATAATGAGTACCAACATACTTCTTCTGGTATGCCGTCTTGACACACTCCCAAGTAAGATCCCCAGCTGTGGCACCATCCCGAACTGTTAGCCACCATTGATACGCTTCGTCGCGAAGTAACGCCACCATTCCCTTCACTTTCTCCTCATCGGTTAAATCGAGCTCATCCATGATTCGTTCGGTCGCCTCCAACCAATACTCGGTGATCTGCGTGCCACACGGATACGCCACGGAACACCTCAGCTCCATTGGCTCAGAGTCGCTCGGGTACGGACTTCCTAGCTCTCATATTTCCACCTGCTCCAGCCACCATCTCAAGAATTCGCAGCACTACTTGCGACACCGCATCATCCGTCGATCGATTCGCTCAACACCAAAAAGTGGTGGTGGTGGTGGTACCTCATTCTCGGACCCTTGACCCGATCTAACGGGTTCCGATCATCGCCATTCTCGCCTCTACCGCGCCCACGGCGACCACGTCCCCTAGAACTCATTTCTAACATCGTGATTTAATCTGATTAAAAAGATTTATGCATTAGTAAGTTGTTCCACTGATTAACCGCGAACAAATTTTATGGAAAGAAGTTTCAAAGGTGGTTCTTTAGATCAAACAAAGTTTCAGCTTAAGTTCACTATTCTAATTCAAAGAATCACATTCACATTCATCCATAGAGTCACATTCATTCATCCACAGCATCCACCATACCACGATGGCATTTTATCCATTCCCCACCCAGGGGTAATTTCGTCATTTGTCCTACAAGGGTATTTTGGTAATAAATCAAAATCAAATCTTTATAGATCAAGGGTATTTCAAAATTTTCAAAACTCAAGGGTATTTTGAAACATTTTCTTCCAAATCAAGGGTATTGCAGAAATTTCTGAAATCGGGGTTATTTTGGTAATTTTGTAAGTCAAGGGTAATTTGGTAAATTTCCCAAATCAGGGTATCTGAATATTTCGCAAATAGGGTTTCTGGATACTTTTGCAAAGTAATAAAATTTCATTAAAATCAAGGGTAGTATGGTAATTTTGAAATCCAAGGGCATTTTAGTAATTTTACCACGTGGGTATTTTGGTAATTTTGTCAGCAGGAATAATTCGAAAAATATTTTTCCCAAAATCTAATTTAGTGTTTTCAAATCAAGAAGAGCAATTTGGAGATTTAAAAACTAAGGTTTTTATAAAACATTAAGGCTAGTCCCTTTCGGGTTTTAATTATCGGTTTAGCCCGTGAATAAGTCCTCTTAGTTAGGGTGAACCGTAGCTACGCACCAGGTAGGATTCGAGTAAAGAGGAGGTGAGTCACTCAGACTGCTTAAATACCAAGCTCTTACTGAATCCACTCCTAGACATGCGCACAATGGTTGCCACACCCTAGCTCGGCGACCTAATCACAGGTTTGTTTAGTGGTTCTTAAGTCTTATGAATCTTGTGTTGGAGTAGACTAGTCCTAGGGTCCATTAGCCCTAATATTCTAATCTACGAGCCCAAATAAGCCCATAACATTCAAATATATAAATCACTTCAATAGTCAGAGGTTCTTACCTAGTGGACTTCGGGTTGGAGATATAGGTGTCATGCCAGAATAAACCTGAAAAATTTATGAAAGCCCAAATCTTTGAAAAGCCCATCTAAAAAAAAATATTTTTGGGCCCAAAACCCTCAAAGCCGAGTTTTGAACCGGGCTGATACCAAATTGTAACACCCCAAACCCGGCCCACGAGCCACGGCCGAATTTAGGACGCCACTGCGGAAAACGTTTGAAAAATATTTTTTACTTAGAGTGAAAACATAAAAAAAAAATTGTTGTCTTTACTAAAACATTGTATAATTAAAATAATCAAGTTGTTACAAATTCTTGATTTAAAAAAACTCTAACATATATTTTAAAATATAAGTTACTAAAAATAAAACATTTTCAGATAATAATATAATCGACAATCCAACTTAAAACATAATAAAATCCTTAAATATTTAAAGTGGCCTTTATTACAATAAATAATAATTGAAAAATACGATAATATAAAATGCATAAATTAAGTGAAAACATCTTACGCATGGGCCACCTCGCATCCACTCCAACCCGGTCCAAGCTTTATGCATCACCTGTAAGGTTTGAGAAAAAATTGGGTGAGTCACACAGACTCAGTGTGTAATTATTTCACATGTCTCCACATATGGGCTTGGCCCATATCCACACAGTCCACATAATCAGTCATGCAAAAATGCATCCCAACCCATCCTAAAGTCCATCCATTACACCTACCTTAGCAGACCTGCTGCCCAAGGCCGTGGCTAATCCACCGATCACCTAAGTGATCCCACATAACTTACCTCGGCAGACTTGCTGCTCATGGCCGTGGCTAAGCCACCGATCACATAAGTGATCCCACACATCAATTAATCCACGGTGATGCACACAGCTATCAACCGCCAAGATGGGCACCTAGCAAACACCTCCCTTGATGAAGCACATAGCTAACATCAAGCACCAATGTAGGACAAGGCCAACATCAGACCACGTACATAAAGTACACCCTTTCCTTCGATAGTCACATCCCAAGTCCCATGTATCATGCCACAATATCATAAAAATAAACATACATCACATGCTATCACATTTTCAAACATAGATCATATGTAAATTAACATCATAAATACTAACCTTGTTAATCGATTATTCAACATGGGTATCCATTATTTTAGCCATTATTGCCGGTTACCGTACACATCATACGCATATACATAATAACACATATAAACAATCAAGAAAGCGGTCGATAACTACACACCTTTTTGTACGATTTACTCAATCCCGAAACTCTCTTATTCCAGTCGATTTGTTCCTAAGAACCTAAGTCAGAAATCGGTCATCACTTAAACTCATACAATGGCCTATGGCCGAATACTACAAATCACCTACTTTTCTTAACTAAATCCCGAATCACCACATAACACTTACCTTGATGAATTAAATTCTTACAATCCACCTTAAGGCTCCTTACCGTTGGCTACACAAAAGAAACACAATATTATGACTCTACATACATTTGGCCATCCCTTAGAAACCAAGGCCAACCATTGGTTTCGGCATACTAAATGAAGAAGAAGAGAATTCGATTGCTAAGAAAATACTTACTATACTCGAAACCAATTGGAAGATTGATGAAAAGGAATGTCGACACCTCCCCCTCTAAAGGCTCTAAAAGATTTGGCAAGAACTCCCAAATGGAGATGGGATAATCAGCTAACACAAAATAGGTATAGAAAAGAAGAAAAGAAGTGTAGATGAAAGTTAGGAGAATTTGGCAATAAAGAACAAAGGTGGAGAGGTTTCGGCTTTGTTGCAAATGAGAGGATGGGTTTCGATTTTTAGGAAGTGAATGGAAGGAAAATAAGTTGCAAAAAAGAAAAAGATGCACAAAATGACTTCCAACTTTCGGCTTTTGGTCAAGAAATAGGGTGCAAATTTCGGCAATGGCAAGGGTGAAAAGAAAGTTTCAAAAGAGAATACTAAAGAAACAAAAAAAAAACCCAAAAATAACTTCTAGACCTCAAATAGGAAATTTGGCTATTCCCCCCTCCCACTCATGACCGAAATTATCACCCAAAAGAGACCCACATTCGGCCTCCACACTCAAAATTCTTTTTGCCATCAAATCAAACTAATTTTGAATTAAACTCACTCCTAAATTTCTCCTTATTTCCTCCTAATCACATTCAAAATTAAGTCAACCCCCCCTAGTCCACTAAACTGTCTACATTCATGGTCAAATGGCCATAGAAAATTTTCCAAAACAGCCCTCCATAATTCAAGCCTTATGTCCCCTTATCCTACCAAAATTCCTTGATACCATACCATAAATAAGCACTTGCCTTATTCTTTAGTCTACTATCCATAAATAACAAAGTCCATCCTTACCATAAGTAAAATTTGACCAACACATACCATACAAAAAATTAAAAGTCACCTTAATGTCATCCATGGGATTCGAACCTAAGACCATTAGTACACTTCCACAGCCACTTGCCACTTTACCAATTAACTCATTGTGATTAAAACCTCAAACTAATTTTCTTAAGGCCAATTTTGCTTAGCTCCCCTTCTAAGACTAAAAATCTAATATTTTTCTAAGGCATTCCCCTACATTCTAAAATTCTAAAAGCCCTTAAAACATATCCAAACACACACACTAAGCCCACTATCACTTGAATTATGCATAAACGCATAACCCCTAAATCTAGGATATTATAGTTCTACCCTCCTTAAAAATAATTTCGTCCTCGAAATCACTTACTAACGAACAATCGTACATCCTAACTCACCACACTACGCTACTGCTGCGCACTCTGATCTTAATAAAACTAACATATTTCTATGCACGGTCTCTAAGTTCACACTCAGGGTTCCATCCACTTCACTAGCAACACAAATACGAACTAGCTCTATAACAAACAAGGCAATAAAGGGTATTCCAGACGTAAGAAACTTACCCGTTGTCACATCTGGCACATCACTATCCTCCCTCGACGAATCGCATACACCGACACACGCTTTGTCTTGCCTCAGTGCTACCATTACCTCGGCCTGGTGCTCCACGACCTCGGCCAGAACCATTTCCTCCATGGTTCAGACCACGACCCCTCGTCGCTGCGACCACCTCCGCCTTTTGCTCATAACCACGCCCATACGTCCGAGCCCTATTCGGATCCTAGGGACAGTCTTTAATCAAATGGGACTTAGACTTACATCTAAAACACTCCCAATTCCGGTTCCAGCACTCGCCAACATGATACCTTCCACACTGAGCACACGGACGGTCCAGATTTCCAGTAGTTGGCTTAGAAACACGAGCAGAAATTTTCAACCCTCGGTCTTTTTTGAAGGCTCTCGGCCGATTCGACGGTCCAAAACTCCTCTTATCCCGATTCCTATCCCTATCTGCATTACGCCTCACGAGTCCTTAATCCCCTCAGCTACCTTAGCCTTCTCTACCAACACAGCGAACTCCCGTTCTTGATGTGGAGCTATCAACAACCTTAAGTCATCCCTTAATCCGTCTTCAAACCGGACACATCGTTCATGCTCCGAAGTAACTACTCCTCGAGCATACCGACTTAACCTTAAGAATTACGCCTCGTACTCGCTACGGACTTGCTCTCTTGAACCAGCCCGAAATGCCTTCCTCTGCGCATCAATATAATGAGTACCAACATACTTCTTCTGGTATGCCGTCTTGACATACTCCCAAGTAAGATCCCCAGCTGTGGCACCATCCCGAACTGTTAGCCACCATTGATATGCTTCGTCGCGAAGTAACGCCACCATTCCCTTCACTTTCTCCTCATCGATTAAATCGAGCTCATCCATGATTCGTTCGGTCGCCTCCAACCAATACTCAGCTGTACTGCGTGCCACACCAGATACGCCACGGAACACCTCAGCTCCATTGGCTCAGAGTCACTCGGGTACGGACTTCCTAGCTCTCATATTTCCACCTGCTCCAGCCACCATCTCAAGAATTCGCAGCACTACTTGCGACACCGCATCATCCCCGCGTCGATCTCATTTGCTCAACACCAAAAGCTGGTGGTGGTGGTGGTACCTCATTCTCAGACCCTTGACCCGATTTAACGGGTTCCGATACGGCCATTCTGCCTCTACCGCATCCACGACGACCACGTCCCCTATAACTCATTTCTAACGTCGTGATTTAATCGATTAAAAAGTTTTATGCATTAGTAAGTTGTTCCAGCGATTAACCGCGAACAAATTTTATGGAAAGAAGTTTCAAAGGTGGTTCTTTCGATCAAACAAAGTTTTCACTTAAGTTCACTATTCTAATTGAGAGAATCACATTCACATTCATCCATAGAGTCACATTCATTCATCCACGGCATCCACCATACCACGATGGCATTTTATCCATTCCCCACCCGTGGGTAATTTTCGTCATTTGTCCTACAAGGGTATTTTGGTAATAAATCAAAATCAAATCTTTATAGATCAAGGGTATTTCAAAATTTTCAAAACTCAAGGGTATTTTGAAACATTTTCTTCCAAATCAAGGGTATTGCAGAAATTTCTGAAATTAGGGTTATTTTGGTAATTTTGTAAGTCAAGGGTAATTTGGTAAATTTCCCAAATCAGGGTATCCGAATATTTCGCAAATAGGGTTTCTGGATACTTTTGCAAAGTAAGAAAATTTCATTAAAATCAAGGGTAGTATGGTAATTTTGAAATCCAAGGGCATTTTAGTAATTTTACCACCAGGGGTATTTTGGTAATTTTGTCAACCGGGAATAATTCGAAAAATATTTTTCCCAAAATCTAATTTAGTGTTTTCAAATCAAGAAGAGCAATTTGGAGATTTAAAAACTAAGGTTTTTATAAAACATTAAGGCTAGTCCCTTTCGGGTTTTAATTATCGGTTTAGCCCGTGAATAAGTCCTCTTAGTTAGGGTGAACCGTAG
The DNA here is from genome assembly GCA_025698515.1 of Gossypium sturtianum. NCBI lineage: Eukaryota > Viridiplantae > Streptophyta > Magnoliopsida > Malvales > Malvaceae > Gossypium > Gossypium sturtianum. Next base: position 88,925,651 of record CM046949.1, on the reverse strand, counting down.
CTACGCACCAGGTAGGATTCGAGTAAAGAGGAGGTGAGTCACTCGGACTGCTTAAATACCAAGCTCTTACTGAATCCACTCCTAGACATGCGCACAATGGTTGCCACACCCTAGCTCGGCGACCTAATCACAGGTTTGTTTAGTGGTTCTTAAGTCTTATGAATCTTGTGTTGGAGTAGACTAGTCCTAGGGTCCATTAGCCCTAATATTCTAATCTACGAGCCCAAATAAGCCCATAACATTCACATATATAAATCACTTCAATAGTCAGAGGTACTTACCGGGTGGACTTCGGGTTGGAGATATAGGTGTCATGCCAGAATAAACCTGAAAAATTTATGAAAGCCCAAATCTTTGAAAAGCCCATCTAAAAAAAAATTTTTGGGCCCAAAACCCTCAAAGCCGAGTTTTGAACCGGGCTCTGATACCAAATTGTAACACCCCAAACCTGGCCCACGAGCCACGGCCGAATTTAGGATGCCACTGCGGAAAACGTTTGAAAAATATTTTTGACTTAGAGTGAAAACACAAAAAAAAATTGTTGTCTTTACTAAAACATTGTATAATTAAAATAATCAAGTTGTTACAAATTCTTGATTCAAAAAAAACTCTAACATATATTTTAAAATATAAGTTACTAAAAATAAAACATTTTCAGATAATAATATAATCGACAATCCAACTTAAAACATAATAAAAATCCTTAAATATTTAAAGTGGCCTTTATTACAATAAATAATAATTCGAAAATACTGATAATATAAAATGCATAAATTAAGTGAAAACATCTTCTGCATGGGCCACCTCGCATCCACTCCAACCCAGTCCAAGCTTTATGCATCACCTGTAAGGTTTGAGAAAAAATTGGGTGAGTCACACAGACTCAGTGTGTAATTATTTCACATGTCTCCACATATGGGCTTGGCCCATATCCACACAGTCCACATAATCAGTCATGCAAAAATGCATCCCAACCCATCCTAAAGTCCATCCATTACACCTACCTTAGCAGACCTGCTGCCCAAGGCCGTGGCTAATCCACCGATCACCTAAGTGATCCCACATAACTTACCTCAGCAGACTTGCTGCTCAAGGCCGTGGCTAAGCCACCGATCACATAAGTGATCCCACACATCAATTAATCCACGGTGATGCACACAGCTATCAACCGCCGAGATGGGCACCTAGCCAACACCTCCCTTGATGAAGCACATAGCTAACATCAAGCGCCAATGTAGCACAAGGCTAACATCAGACCACGTACATAAAGTACACCCTTTCCTTCGATAGTCACATCCCAAGTCCCATGTATCATGCCACAATATCGTAAAAGTAAACATACATCACATGCTATCATGTTTTCAAACATAGATCATATGTAAATTAACATCATAAAATACTAACCTTGTTAATCGATTATTCAACATGGGTATCCATCATTTTAGCCATTATTGCCGGTTACCGTACACATCATACGCATATACATAATAACACATATAAACAATCAAGAAACAGTGCGATAACTACACACCTTTTTGGCACAGTTTACTCAATCCCGAAACTCTCTTATTCCAGTCGATTTGTTCCTAAGAACCAAAGTCAGAAATCGGTCATCACTTAAACTCATACAATGGCCTATGGCCGAATACTACAAATCACCTACTTTGCTTAACTAAATCCCGAATCACCACATAACACTTACCTTGATGAATTAAATTCTTACAATCCACCTTAAGGCTCCTTACCGTTGGCTACACAAAAGAAACACAATATTATGACTCTACATACATTTGGCCATCCCTTAGAAACCAAGGCCAACCATTGGTTTCGGCATACTAAATGAAGAAGAAGAGAATTCGATTGCTAAGAAAATACTTACTATACTCGAAACCGATTGGAAGATTGATGAAAAGGAATGTCGACACCTCCCCTCTAAAGGCTCTAAAATATTCGGCAAGAACTCCCAAATGGAGATGGGATAATCGGCTAACACAAAATAGGTATAGAAAAGAAGAAAAGAAGTGTAGATGAAAGTTAGGAGAATTTGGCAATAAAGAACAAAGGTGGAGAGGTTTTGGCTTTGTTGCAAATGAGAGGATGGGTTTGATTTTTAGGAAGTGAATGGAAGGAAAATAAGTTGCAAAAATAAAAAGATGCACAAAATGACTTCCAACTTTGGCTTTTGGTCAAGAAATAGGGTGCAAATTTCGGCAATGGCAAGGGTGAAAAGAAAGTTTCAAAAGAGAATACTAAAGAAAGAAAAAAAAACCCAAAAAGAACTTCTAGACCTCAAATAGGAAATTTGGCTATTCCCCCCTCCCACTCATGACCGAAATTATCACCCAAAAGAGACCCACATTCGGCCTCCACACTCAAAATTCTTTTTGCCATCAAATCAAACTAATTTTGAATTAAACTCACTCCTAAATTTCTCCTTATTTCCTCCTAATCACATTCAAAATTAAGTCAACCCCCCTAGTCCACTAAACTGTCTACATTCATGGTCAAATCCCGATGTTTTACCTCAATTTTTTTGAACCATTCATCCTGTAACAATCCAGATTTGGTCGTAACGTTTTGACCGGGTTTGGGGTGTTACAATTATGGCACTAATTTTGCGATGTTATTTAAGCTTCGGCTATGAAATGGGGCACTAAGTGTGCGATTGAACTGAAGAGATAGTGAACATTGGATAAATTATGGTATCGAGCATTGAATAGCAAGAACATTTGTTAACTAAGTGTTGGAAAAGGTATGTTTCGAACCTATGTGGTTGATGATAATGGTTATGGTTAAATAGATGAATGTATGAGTATATGGTTGAGGATGATAATGTGTTTAGATGTGAATCTATCTAAGTGATGATTTATTTATGTATTGATATTGTATTTTTGAGTAATATGTATTATACTACGAACTTACTAAGCTCCAAAGCTTACTGTGTGAATTGTTTCTCTGTTTTACAGTGTTTTTAAAGCAAGCTCGGATCTGGGGATTGTCGGTGACTCAATCACACTATCGGCTATCTATTTTGGTACTTTTGAAAGATGTATATATTTGGTATATGGCATGTATAGGCTAGTGGTTATAGTATGTTTTATAATGTTTGGACCTTGCCATGTGATATGGCTTGGATGTTGAATGTTGATGGTTTGTATGTGAAGCTATGGAAATGATGAATGTGGTATGAAATAGTGATAGCGGAAATGGTATATTTCATGCTTGAATTGGTTGATGAGAATGGTATTTTAAGTGTGAATTTGTGGTATGACTAGATGATGCTTAGTTATATGAATTGAGTTGTGAATATGATGTTTTAGATGGATTTTTTTGAGTAGCAATTGAGTATGGAAATAAATGATGTAATAGATGATTAGTTGGTGCTTGAAATGGTATGTTTTAATTGCATTTGAGGCATGAATTGGTATTTGTATGATGCTTATATGTGATTTCAAAGTGTGGATGGTAATTTGGCCTTGAAAATGGCCTATAATTGCCCACACGGTTGAGCACACAGGCGTGTGGCTCGACCGTGTCTTTCGAGTTTGTAATTTGAAACAAGTCAGGCTCGACCACAGCCGACACACTGCAGGCGCAGGTGGCCGTGTGGTGCAAGTCAGTGTCGACCACGGGTGAGGCACACGGGCGTGTCTCAGGCAGTGTGAACGAGTTAGTATGTATGCCCTGTTTTGCCACGGCTTGGACGCACGAGCGTGTCCAAGGACGTGTGAGGCACACGGCCTACCCACACGGGCGTGTGACCTCTGTAGTTTTGAAAAATCATTAAATTTTTAGAAATTTTTGTATGTGTTCGGTTTAGTCCCGACCCCTTTCTAACACATGTTTAAGGTCTCATTAACCTATTTAAGGGACTATATGATTGTGAATTATTTTGTTTGATTGACTTGTGATGAAAATGTTATGGAATGTTCAGAAATGATTAGTAACGCCTCTTAACCCTAGTCTGGCGACGGTTACGGGTTAGGGGTGTTACAAATTAACCATTTCAAATACCATAAAATATCCAAATACATACATTTGACCCTTTAATAACCTTTTACATTATTTTCCTAAACTTTTACCTTCTATTCAATTTAGTCCCTAAAATCGAAATTTATACATTTATCACAATTAAGCCCAAAACATGTTAGCTGAATTTACCCTTATTCATTTACCGCCCATAATTAATGCAATTGTACAAGAATTTCATGCTAAATTCATTATTTTATTATTTTGGTCCCTAAACTTAAAACTAACTAAATTCACTTTACAAAATAGTCCTAATTCAACACCAAGCTTCAAACTCGACCACTAACATTCAAAAAGCTTTAAGAAAAATAATGGTAACTTTTCAACTCTTTAACAGTTTTACAAAATAGTCCCTAGGCTAGCTAGATTAAGCTACAATAATCTCAAAAACATAAAATTTACAAGAAACAGGCTTAAAATCAACTCACATGCAATGACTAAATATCAATGGATGTTTGAAGCTTTCCTTTTTCTTCTCTAATGGAGGTTTTTTAGTGGTAACAAAGAAATAAAGAAGATGATAATTCTTCTTCCTTTTCTTTTATTTTTATTACTTAGGCTTTATATTATTTAATACAACTTAACATAAAATAATCACATGAAAACATCACTAATCGTCCATAATGATCCATTATGGTATAATTTCCTTTTAAAACTCTCCAAACATACTTTTATACACATTTAACACATATAACTCAATAGCGATTGACTTTTAAAATTTTTACAATTTAGTCCTCTTTCGTTAATTAACTAGTCAAATATTAAAATTATCTAACCAAAACTTAATAAAACCCACTAATAACCTTGTAAATATTAATTAAATAATATTTATTGACTCACTGATTGGAATTGTGATCCTGAAATCACAATTTCTGACACCACTGAAAAATGGGTTGTTACAACTTAGTCATATTATCTTCCAAGCAAAATTCACATTGTGGAAGATCGACTTCTTTAAGCGAATTCAAAGTGCCATCTTTCACAAGTCTAATGATTTTTTCTTGGTTAATATGATCAAGTCTCAAATGCTAAAGGTAAGACTCATTAGAATGAGGAGTTTTAAGTCTTTTATTCGAAATTTCAATTTCAAGAAGTGTATACATCTTTGGTTTGATAAAATAGAGATTATTTGACATTCATCCATTATAGATAAGTTTATGATTTCTAAATATTGCAATACTATTATTAAAAGTCACGGTCAAGCCTTCTTTATATAAACATGCAACAAGAATCAAGTTTCTTTTGAAACTTGGTACATAGTAAACATCTTTCAAAATAATATTTCTAAAATTATCAAAATTAAGATGTTCATCTCTCACTTATTAAGCTTCCACAATTGTCCCATTTTCAATTTGCAACGATAGACTCTTATCTCTAAGATATTTTGTCTCCATGAACCCTTGTAGAGAAACTCACACATGATTAGTGGCTCTAGAATCAATAACCCAGTGGTATATTGAATCTTCTACTAAGAAAGCTTTTATCATAAAGAGCTCCATGCCTTTGCCTTTAGTTGCCAAGTAGTCCTTCCACTCTTTATAGTTTGCCTAGAAGTGCCTTTTCGTGCTGTAGAAGAAACACTTAGACTTAGATATATCTTTAGGCTTCTTGGTTCTCTTCCTTTCCACTTTAGGTGGCCTAAAGAACTTATCATTGTTTCTCTTAGTGTGTTTTCCCTTCCCTTTAGTGGAAGAAACAATAGCTAAGTTGCTTCTGGTTTTCGGACCGGCTGACCACCATTCAGCATCAACTCATAAGATTGTAATTCCTTCATGATTTTTGTAAGCGTTAGATTCTTGTTCCCAAGGTTATATGTGGCCTGAAAGCCTACAAAATCCTTGGACAAGCTCTTGAACACCATCTCAATCTAAGTGTTCTAGTCCAAACTGGCCTTATTATCCAAGGCCTTTGTAAAGTATCCCATAAAAGTAATCATATAGTCTTTGACAGGAGTGTCGAGCTTTTGCTGGGCATTCATCAAACTGGCCAAGGTAGTTTGGCCTCCAAACATGTCTTCTAGTTTGTCTAGAATTGCTTTGGCAATCTTACAGCTCTCAAGTAGCTTATAAAGTGTATTGGTAGCGCTTACCAACATATATCAATGAGCTATCTCATCAGACTCCTCCCAGCATTTTCTAGCCTCAACTTGAGTGGCCAGAGGGCATTTATTATCAAGGACTATTTTTAATTTATCATAGCTCAAGACAATCATAAGGTTCCTTTTCCATTCCTTATAGTTATTTTTGTTTAGGTTGTTATTAGTGAGTATATTTAATAAAGGAGTAGATGTCATTTTTGAACTGAAAATAAAATATCAATTCAATAATATCTTTCTATTAAGAAAATATTTGAAAACATTTTGCAACTTTATGATATGCATTAAGACGATGCATGTGTCATACATTAAACCTTGAAAACATATGTAAGTCGTTACAACGATAATTACTACACCAATTGAATCATGTCATCGTGGGGTGATTTTCAACTAGATTTCCATCCAATTAGTACATAAACCTAATTCCTTAGGCATTACATATACTAATAATTGTTTAACATTTGGCCATCATTCTAACTTAAGTAGAGCTTCGTGGGAAGTTACTTAACTAGAACATCTTAAGTGTATAATCATTAACTCAACACATATCACATTATGTTCCAAAAATGAGTCATTGTAGGATAATCACATTAAGAGCCATGCTGCGACTAATTGTCCTCTTTGAAGAAAAACTTCTTGTTATATCGTATGGTAATACCTACAACAGGGCTAGCCAACTATCATACGATTACAAGATAATTCTTCTTACTTTTTAGGAAATCTCCTTAGTGAGGTCCACATGGCAATCCTACCAAGGGGTAGTTAAATTGTCATGCAAGGTTTTTAATGTCCGATTTCAATCATGAATGAACAATATATGCATGATAACTACATATGGCATTCTTTCCCTAAACTATATGACATGTTTATCATACATATGCATGAACATACATTCGTAGTCAAATAAATATCATAATGATATCACATATAAAAGCATAAAATTCAAATAGCTTGTACCAACCAAAGTTTCCATAATTCCTCCCAGAAAAATAAAAAATACAAAATTCACCATAAAACATACTTTGGGTCTTCTATACTGCCACCACGAACTCTTACTATGGTATTGGTTCACGTCGCCATCACGTCACTTCCGCGGGGCCGCCATCGGCCACCATCACTGGCCCTTGCCATTGATCATCACTGTCAGACCACTAATAGCCTATAACGCACTCAACCCGACCCGATTCACCGGGTCTGGATCTCCAGTGTCACTAAACGATATAAAGCATTTAACAAAAATAGTTTACAATTTCTCATTTATTTTAAACCTGTTATTTGAAGTTCCAAATGAAAATCTTATCATTTCAATAATTAAAATAATATATATATGCTAAATAACTTATTACATTGTATTTGATACAGTTCTTTATAAGATAGAAAATTATTTTAAAACAGACTCGAAGGGCGTGTTCAAGACTGAGCCACAAATCCACTTTATGCATAGCAGTAACCACTGCTTAGAAACATAATTTCACCATTAATACTCTTGTACATACAAATTACTTATCATTTCAATCGCTGACCATCCCATACAGAAACCTTATACTTATGGTATCATTGTTCATTTATCAAATACAGATTTACTCATTTAATACTTAACATGCAGAGCTGAAATACTTACCTTGATGCAAAGTAACTATTGATCATAAAATAACATTAGCCTCTAGATCATCGAGGTAGGATACATTCAAATTTAAGGAAGGTTTCAATATATACCACTTAAGGAAGAGGAAAAAGAAGAAGAAAGAAGAACCCTTTTCAGAACACATTCTCACATAATATGACTCATCTTGCTTAGTGGAATTTAACAAGTGTCATACGTATCAAAACTTGTCTTCTTATTGGCCTACAATTTCCGATAAAAACATAAATAAGTTCCCTCCATCAAACTTATCATGCTAAACCATATATTTGGTTTCTAACCAAATTACTTAAAATCTAACTAGCACAGTATTCCATACAATCCAAGCGTACTATACCTTTGGCGAACACTCATCCCATATTTCCCTTTTATCCCTTAAAACGAACGTCTCCTTAATACATGGTAAAATATTAGAAAAAAAAATTCTTACTTACTCTTGTGGCGATTCCCACACTGTAACAGCCCGATTTAGGGGCTAGTCGGAACAGTGATCTTGGAATCACTAATTCGAGCTTAGAGAAAATTATTTGCATGATATGTTATGTGTTATAACATGTGTAACGGTCCGGTTTTGGGGCTAGTCAGAGCAGTGGTTTTGAGACCACTAACCCGAGGTCGAGGAAAATTATTTTGATGTTAATTTATGTGCTGTAGCATGATTATATGGATGCATGAAAATTCTGGTGTTTTAATTTGAGTGATAGCATGCTTAATTGCGAAAAAGGACTAAATCGCATAAAATGCGAAAGTTCTATTTTTCATGGTAGAGGTGTCTAATAGCTAAAGAATGCAATTGGGAGGATTCTAAAGTGCAATTAGGCCATTTATCTAGTGATGGCCGGCCATGTGCATAGGGGAGACACGGGCATTTAATTCTTGGTCAAAATTAGGAGAATTAGGTGAGAAAAGATGAATAAAACAAAGTGAAAAGAAAAACTATCATCTTTTACTATTCACACTTCTCTTCCATCGAAATTTTGAAGAGAAAATAGGGGTTTTGAAGCTTAAAATTTCAGCAACTCATCTTCTTCACAAGTAAGTGATTTTGATGGTTTTAGTTGATAATTTTTGTACTTTTGGAGTCCCCAAAGCTTAAGCTTTCTAAAGAGGGGACTAGTTTGTGATATGGTTGAAAGTATAGGGACTTACCATGAGAGAAATGATGTTGATAGCTGAGTTTTTATGGAAGAAAATGAATGTTAGGGAGGTGTGAGACAACTTTTATGAATGGTGTTAGCATGAAAACACCTAAATGGGACTTGAATGCAAAGATTTAAATTATGTCATAAATGCATGAAATAGTTGTAATGGTGAGTAGTTGTAAGAGAAATAAATGTTCATCTATGCTTGTTCATTTAGAAAATGTAGTGAAAAATGATTCACGAGCCTAGGGGAAAAATCATAATTTTGCCAATGTACAAGAGCAAAATGGTCATTTTTGCCCAAGTGTAAAATTTGATGTATTATGATCATAGAATGATCTAAACGAATAAATTTCATTGTTATAGATCAAGAAGAGCTCGGAATCAACCTTGACCGTGGAAAAGGCAAGGTGACGGACTAAATCGTTGGTTATCACGTTTCGCACCGAGATAAGTTTATGTGTAAACAATGCATGATTGTGTAAACATTGTGTGGCTAACTAGTGTATGGCATGATCGGGAACATGTGTGGTTCAAATGGATTAAATGTGGAAATCGTTGAATAATTATTGTATGAATGATGAAATAGTCATATAAATATGTAATGACGACATCTATTGGTGGGCTAAGTGCGATACCACCTTGTCGCTAATTTACGATGGGCTATGTGCGATACCATCGTCTAAAATCTTTTTGGTGGGCTAAGTGCGATACCACATTGTTGCTAATTTACGATGGGCTATGTGTGATACCATCGCCTATTCATCTTTTGGTGGGCTATGTGCGATACCACCGTATCTGATCTTTTTGGTGGGCTAAGTACGAAACCACCGAGTGTTTCGATTAGGTGTAATGGAATTAGAAATGGTGATATGTTTTATTATGAGACTTTGTGATGCCAAGTGCAGGGAAACTCTTAATGAATGTATGCATTAAATCGTGAGATGGTTGGAATGTGAGAATGGAGAAAATGAGTAAGCATGTCATGAATGTAAATTGCTTCTTGCTTAGTATGTAATGTTATGTATTTGTTTAATACACGTTATAATGTCTGTTGTTTATATGTAAACTTACTGAGCTTAAAGCTTACTCCCCCTTCTCTTTTTCCCTTATTTTATAGAGTTTAAGAGCTAAGTCGGGATACGCAGCTAACCAGAAGACCGCCCACACTATCAGCTCCTCTCGATATACCTAGACTTCATGATTTTGTAAATGGCATGTATAGGGGCTAGACTAGTTAGATTATTTTGTTATTTTGGCCAAAGGTGTATTGGCTCTTGTTAAGACATTTAATTTTGTAACTTGCCATGCATGATGGCTCATTTTACCACCTATGAAATTACAAAGTTATCTATGGGAGTTCATGTTGAAATTATGAGATGTTTATTAGTATGTTGAATGAATTCATCTAGCGTAAGCTATAGGGGTACAAGAACTTGGCAAACAGCCTTGTTGCTGTCCACATGGGTAGACACACGGGCGTGTGTCTAGGCCGTGTACGACACACGATCAAGCCATGGGTGTGTGCCCAGGCCGTGTGAAGTCTGCACCTTGAAATTGAAATTTGAATGGTCACACGGTTAAAGCACACGGGCGTGCCTAGGCCGTGGGGAAATAGTCAGAGGCGACCACAGACCAGCCCTATGGGCGTGTGTCCAGGTCGTGTGACCCAAGTCAGTGTCACCCACGGGTGTCGAACACGGGCGTGTGACTATGCTTTGAGACCGTGTGAGTGTAGTCAGTATTCACCATGGTTGAGGAGCATGGGCGTGTGTGTCTACACACGGGCGTGTCACATTTCACACGGGCGTGTGAGCCCTGTAACATGAAAAACTTTTCAAAGTTTTGTAAAAAATTTCTAAATTTTTCGGTTTAGTTTCGAACCACTTCCGAAGCACGTTTTGGGCCTCGTAGGCTCGTATAAGGGACTTTACGATTGAATATGAATGGTTTTAATTTGGACGCAAATTTTATATCTCGAAATTGTGTGATTACTTATGATGTGAGTCCGGTAATGCCTCGTACCCTGTTCCAGCGTCGAATAGGGGTAAGGGGTGTTACATTTAGAGGTATCAGAGCTATGGTTTAGTCAGTTCTAGGACTACCGTAGCGTGAGTAGGAGTCTAGCTATACATGCCATAAGCGTATGATGATAGTGTGGTGGCTTCTGATGATTTTAAACTTGTTTTATGTAGTATATGGGTCCCGAACAATCGGCTGCTGATGATACAGCTAGTAATGCGCCGGCTCCTGCGCAAGGGACCGCGCCTGTGCAGAGTAGCCCCGAGACTAGGGGTCAAGGAGAAGAGGCTCGAGAAGCCTTTCTCCAACTGATGGATAACTGGTACACTGAGTATGTATGAGCAAACCCCAATGCTCAACCTCCTCCACCCCCACCTATACCTCAGCCAATTCATGTGGCTCCCCAAGGTATAGAAACGGTGAGGACGGCTAAGCCCCCGGTAGACAAAATTCGGAAGCAAGAGGCTGGGGATTTTTGAGCTAATATAGATGACGACCCTGAGCGAGCAGAGTTCTAGCTTGAGAACTCAATAAGGGTTTTTGATGAACTCTCCTGCACACCTGAGGAGAGTTTGAAATGTGCTGTGTCTTTGCTGAGGGATTCGGCATACCATTGGTGGAAAACATTGACATCAGTGGTTCCTAAACAGAGGGTAACATAGGACTTCTTTTTGGAAGAGTTTCGAAAGAAGTATATAAGTCAACGGTTTGTAGACCAGAAACGGGAAGAATTCCTTGAGTTGAAGCAAAGAAAAATGACTGTGGCAGAATATGAGCGTGAATTTGTTAGGCTCAGCAAGTATGCGCAAGAATGTGTATCCACGGAAGCTACCTTATGCAAGAGATTTGAAGATGGGTTGAATGAAGATGTCAGACTCTTAGTCGGGATTTTAGAGCTAAAAGAATTTGTGGTATTGGTGGATAGGGCTAGTAAGGCTGAAGAATTGAGTAAGGAAAAGAGGAAAGCCCTGAGTGAGGCTCGAGATGTGAAGAAGAGGTCGATGAGCAAATCATACCAAGCTCAATCGAAGAGGTCCAGGGAAGTGAACCCACGGACAACTACATCAGTCGGGTATTCGCAGAGAGAGCGAGGCAACATGTATTCGGGTTCAAGAGTTCAAGCTACCTCAACGGCAAGTGTGGGCAATCCAAGGCCCAAACCAGAGTGCCCAAGTTGTGGTAGACATCACACTGGGGAGTGTTGGGGAAATAATCAAAATTGCTATAAGTGTGGGTCCCCCGACCATCTCATCCGAAATTATCCTGAAATGGATGACAATGAGAGGAAGCAAGAGATAAGATCAAGCAGTGCATCCTTTAGAGGTAGGCCACAAAAGAACCCGGGAGGCGGAACTAGTGGTAGAGGTGTATCACGAGACACCACTGTGAGGCCAGAGGGTCGAGCGCCAGCAAGAACTTATGGTATTCGCGCTCGAGAAGAGGCGTCATCACCGGATGTAATAACGGGTACATTTTCTCTCTATGACACCTCTGTTATTGTTTTAATTGACCCGGGATCAACTCATTCTTATATTTGTATGAGACTGGCATCTAGTTTGAGTATGACTGTTGAGTCTACTAAATTTGTAGTTAAAGTGTCAAACCCACTAGGTAAACAGGTGTTAGTTGACAAGGTGTGTAGGAACTGTCCTCTGATGATTAAGGGTCATTGTTTCCCGGTAAACCTTATGTTGTTGCCGTTTGATGAATTTTATTTGATTCTTGGTATGGATTGGTTGGCTGCCCATAGTGTTTTAGTGAATTGTGGTAGTAAATTTATTGAATTGAATTGTGAAAATGGAGATGTTATTCGGGTTGAATCAGGTGAGTCAGATAGTCTACCGGTGATGATCTCTTCCATGATAGCTGAGAAATATCTGAGAAAATGGTACAAATCTTATCTCGCTTTTATATTAAACACTCAATAATCTGAAGTAAGGACTGAAATAGTACCGGTTGTATGTGAGTATCCGGATGTATTCCCGAAAGAGTTGCCCGGATTACCCCCAGTAAGAGAGGTTGAGTTTGGAATTGAGTTAATTCCGGGAACAACACCTATTTCAATTGCTCTGTATAGGATGGCCCCACTAGAGTTGAAAGAACTGAAAGTTCAGTTGCAAGAATTGAAGGATAAGGGTTTTGCAAGACCAGAGCTATTCAGTAGGGTGCCCCAAAGTACTCTTTGTAAAGAAGAAAGATGGGTCAATGAGATTGTGCATAGACTACAGACAGCTCAACAAAGTAATTGTGAAGAACAAGTATCCTTTGCCGAGGATAGATGATCTATTTGATCAACTGAAGGGAGCTACAGTGTTCTCCAAGATTGACCTGAGGTCTGGTTATTACCAGTTGAGGGTTAAGGAGCAAGATGTACCAAAGCGGCATTCGGACGCAGGTATGGCCATTATGAGTTTACGGTCATGCCGTTCAGTTTAACGAATGCTCCTGCAGTTTTTATGGATTTAATGAACCGTGTCTTCTGACTGTATTTGGACAAGTTTGTGGTTGTCTTTATTGATGACATATTGGTTTATTCTCAAGATGAGAGTGATCGTGCAGAACATCTGAGAATTGTCTTACAGACCTTAAGAGACAAGCAGTTATATGCTAAACTTAGTAAAAGCAAGTTTTGGCTACGAGAGGTAGGGTTCCTGGGACATATTGTGTCAGGTGAAGGTATTAGAGTGGATCTGGGAAAGGTCTCGCCTATTGTGGAGTGGAAACCGCCGAGGAACGTGTCGAAAGTCAGAAGCTTTCTGGGTTTAGCAGGGTACTATAGGCGATTTGTGAAGGGATTCTCTATGATTGCTACTCCAATGACGAAACTATTACACAAGGATGTTAAGTTTGAATGGAGTGAAAAATGCCGATAGAGTTTCGAGAGATTGAAAATGTTGTTGACTGAGGCACCGGTTTTGGTACAACCTGAGTCAGGAAAAGAGTTTGTAGTCTTCAGTGACGCGTCATTAAATGGTCTCAGCTGTGTGTTGATGCAAGAGGGTAAGGTAATCGCTTACGCCTCGAGACAACTAAAACCACATGAGAAGAATTATCCGACTCATGACCTGGAGTTGGCTACAATTGTTTTCGCTTTAAAGATTTGGCGCCATTACCTATATGGTGAGAAGTGCCGAATCTTCACTGATCATAAGAGTTTGAGGTACTTGATGGATCGAAAGGAATTAAATCTACGGCAGCGACGGTGGCTCGAACTATTGAAGGATTATGAGCTAGTGATCGATTACCATCCGGGGAAAGCGAATGTAGTTGCAGATGCTTTAAGTAGAAAATCCTTGTATGCTTTGAGAGCTATGAGCACGAGTTTGTCATTGTCTGATGATGGTGCTATACTGGCCGAGTTGAGAGATAGACCACTATTTGTTCAACAGATATGTGATGCTCAAAAGAACGATAGTGAGATACTAGCTAAAAGAGCTAAATGTGAATCAGGGACTAATTCTGAATTCCGGGTGAGTTCGGATGGCTACTTAATGTTCCATGATAGAATTTGTGTGCCTAAAGATGACGAGTTGATCCAAGAAATTTTACGGGAAGCACATAGTAGTCATTTGTCAGTACACCCGGGCAGCACGAAAATGTATAATGATCTAAAGAAATTCTACTGGTGGCCAGGAATGAAAAGTGACATCTCAGAGTATGTAACAAGATGTCTAATTTGTCAACAAGTGAAGGCGGAGCATCAAGTGCCTTCAAGATTGCTTCAGCGAGTGATGGTCCCCGAGTGGAAATGGGATCGGATTACCATGGATTTTGTTACGGGCTTGCCTATGACCCCCAAAAAGAAAGATGATGTGTGGGTTGTCGTAGATAGATTAACAAAGTCGGCTCACTTTATTCCAGTACGTGTTGATTATTCCTTTGGATAAATTAATTTGAGTTGTATGTGGCAGAGATAGTGAGATTGCATGGTGTGCCTGTATCCATTATCTCGGATAGAGATCCGAGATTTACTTCGAGATTTTGGCAGAAGTTACAGGAGGCCTTAGGTACGAGGTTGAATTTTAGTACCGCATTCCATCCGCAAACTGATGGTCAGTCCGAGAGAGTAATTCAAGTTTTGGAAGATATGCTTCGATGATGTGTGTTAGACTTTGAAGGTAGTTGGGAGAGATACCTACCCTTGGTCGAATTTGCTTACAACAATAGTTATCAGTCGAGTATACATATGGCACCGTATGAGGCTTTGTATGGTCGTAAGTGTCGGACTCTCTTGTATTGGATCGAACTGAGTGAGAAGCAAGTTCATGGGGTTGATCTGGTTAAAGAGACCGAGGAAAAAGTGAAAGTGATTCGGGATAGTTTAAAAGCTGCTTCAAACCGACAAAAGTCGTACACGGATTTGAAAAGAAAGGAAATTGAATTTCAAGTGGGCGACAAAGTATTTCTGAAAGTGTCACCGTGGAAGAAAATATTGAGATTTGGTCGAAAAGGCAAATTGAGTCTGAGATTCATAGGGCCGTATGAGATTACTGAAAGGATTGGGCCAGTAGCATATCGGTTGGCTTTACCGGTAGAGTTAGAGAAAATTCATAATGTGTTCCATGTATCAATGCTAAGGCGTTATCGTTCCGATCCTTCGCATGTGATTCCTCCAACAGAAATTGAGATAAGATCGGATATGACATATGAGGAAAAGCCGATTAAAATCTTAGCTCGAGAAATGAAACAGTTGAGGAATAAAAACATAGCCTTAGTAAAAGTGTTGTGGCAAAAACATGGTGTAGAAGAGGCTACGTGAGAACCGGAGGAAGCCATGAGAGAGCAATATCCAAACCTCTTCACCGGTAAGATTTTCGAGGGTGAAAATCCCTAAAGAGGGGGAGAGTTATAATAGTCCGATTTTGGGGCTAGTCGGAGTAGTGGTTTTGAGACCACTAATCCGAGGTCGAGGAAAATTATTTTGATGTTAATTTATGTGCTGTAGCATGATTATATGGATGCATGAAAATTCTGGTGTTTTAATTTGAGTGATAGCATGCTTAATTGCGAAAAAGAACTAAATCGCATAAAATGCGAAAGTTCTATTTTTCATGGTAGAGGTGTCTAGTAGCTAAAGAATGTAATTGGGAGGATTTTAAAGTGCAATTAGGCCATTTATCTAGTGATGGCCGGCCATGTGCATAGGGGAGACAAGGGCATTTAATTCTTGGTCAAAATTGGGAGAATTAGGTGAGAAAAGATGAATAAAATAAAGTGAAAAGAAAAACTATCATCTTTTACTATTCAGACTTCTCTTCCACCGAAATTTTGAAGAGAAATTTGGGGTTTTGAAGCTTAAAATTTCAGCAACTCATCTTCTTCACAAGTAAGTGATTTTGATGGTTTTAGTTGATAATTTTTGTACTTTTGGAGTCCCCAAAGCTTAAGCTTTCTAAAGAGGGGACTAGTTTGTGATATGGTTGAAAGTCTAGGGACTTACCATGAGAGAAATGATGTTGATAGCTGAGTTTTTATGGAAGAAAATGAATGTTAGGGAGGTGTGAGACAACTTTTATGAATGGTGTTAGCATGAAAACACCTAAATGGGACTTGAATGCAAAGATTTAAATTGTGTCATAAATGCATGAAATAGTTGTAATGGTGAGTAGTTGTAAGAGAAATAAATGTTCATCTATGCTTGTCCATTTAGAAAATGTAGTGAAAAATGATTCACGAGCCTAGGGGCAAAATCGTAATTTTGCCAATGTATAAGAGCAAAATGGTCATTTTTGCCCAAGTGTAAAATTTGATGTGTTATGATCATAGAATGATCTAAACGAATAAATTTCATTGTTATAGATCAAGAAGAGCGCAGAATCAACCTTGACCGTGGAAAAGGCAAGGTGACGGGCTAAATCGTTGGTTATCACATTTTGCACCGAGGTAAGTTTATGTGTAAACAATGCATGATTGTGTAAACATTGTGTGGCTAACTAGTGCACGGCATGATCGGGAACATGTGTGGTTCAAATAGATTAAATGTGGAAATCGTTGAATAATTATTGTATGAATGATGAAATAGTCATATAAATATGTAATGACGACACCTATTGGTGGGCTAAGTGCGATACCACCTTGTCGCTAATTTATGATGGGCTATGTGCGATACCATTGTCTAAAATCTTTTTGGTGGGCTAAGTGCGATACCACCTTGTTGCTAAGTTACGATGGGCTATGTGCGATACCATCGCCTATTCATCTTTTGGTGGGCTATGTGCGATACCACCGTATCTGATCTTTTTGGTGGGCTAAGTGCGAAACCACCGAGTGTTTCAATTAGGTGTAATGGAATTAGAAATGGTGATATGTTGTATTATGAGACTTTGTGATGCCAAGTGAAGGGAAACTCTTAATGAATGTATGCATTAAATCGTGAGATGGTTGGAATGTGAGAATGTAGAAAATGAGTAAGCATGTCATGAATGTAAATTACTTCTTGGTTAGTATGTAATGTTATGTATTTGTTTAATACACGTTATAATGTCTGTTGTTTATATGTAAACTTACTGAGCTTAAAGCTTACTCCCCCTTCTCTTTTTCCCTTGTTTTATAGAGTTTAAGAGCCGAGCCGGGATACGCAGCTAACTAGAAGACCGCCCACACTATCAGCTCCTCTCGGTATACCTAGACTTCATGATTTTGTAAATGCATGTATAGGGGCTAGACTAGTTAGATTATTTTGTTATTTTGGCCAAAGGTGTATTAGCTCTTGTTAAGACATTTAATTTTGTAACTTGCCATGCATGATGGCTCATTTTACCACCTATGTAATTACAAAGTTATCTATGGGAGTTCATGTTGAAATTATGAGATGTTTATTAGTCTGTTGAATGAATTCATGTAGCGTAAGCTATAGGGGTACAAGAACTTGGCAAACAGCCTTGTTGCTGTCCACATGGGTAGACACACGGATGTGTGTCTAGGCCGTGTGCGACACACGATCAAGCCATGGGCGTGTGCCCAGGCCGTGTGAAGTCTGCACCTTGAAATTGAAATTTGAATGGTCACACGGTTAAAGCACACGGGCTTTCCTAGGCCGTGGGGAAATAGTCAGAGGCGACCACAGACCAGCCCTATGGGCGTGTGTCCAGGTCGTGTGACCCAAGTCAGTGTCGCCCACGGGTGTCGAACACGGGCGTGTGACTATGCTTTGAGACCGTGTGAGTGTAGTCAGTATTCACCACGGTTGAGGAGCATGGGCGTGTGTGTCTACACACGGGCGTGTCACATTTCACACGGGCGTGTGAGCCTTGTAACATGAAAAACTTTTCGAAGTTTTGTAAAAAATTTCTAAAGTTTTCGGTTTAGTTCCGAACCACTTCCGAAGCACGTTTTGGGCCTCGTAGGCTCGTATAAGGGACTTTACGATTGAATATGAATGGTTTTAATTTGGACACAAATTTTATATCTCGAAATTGTGTGATTGCTTATGATGTGAGTCTGGTAATGCCTCGTACCCTGTTCCAGCGTCGAATAGGGGTTAGGGGTGTTACAACATGTTTATAAGGATGTATGGAAATTTTGGTGCTTTAATTTTAGCGGTTGAGGGCTTAATTGCGAAAAAGGACTAAATCGCATAAAGTGCAAAAGTTCCATTCTATAGGCTAAAGGTACCAAATAGCCATGAAATATCAATTTAAGGTCTTTAAAGGACAATTAGACCATCTAAGATGTGTTGACCGGTCATGTAGACAAGAGGGACAAAAGCTTTTAATTTTGGTCAAAGTTGGTGAGTTAAATTGATGTTTTATAATAAAATAAAGACAGGAAAAAGATATCATCTTTCCTCTCTTCTTCTCCACCGAAAGTTTCAGCAAACAAGGGGTGTTTGAAAACTCAAAATTTCAGCAAGCTTTACTCCTCACAAGTAAGTGATTTTTGCTGATCTTTCTTGATAAAAATTGCATTTTTGGAGTCCCCAAAACTTAAGCTAGCTAATGGGAGGATTAATTTGTAACATGGTTGAAAGTCTAGGGACTTACCATGAGAGAATTTATGCTGGTTGCTGAGTTTTTATGGAATAAAATGAATGATAGGATGATGAGAAACAACTTTTGTGAAAGGTGTTGTCATGAAAACACCTAATTGGGACTAAAATGCAAAAGTTGTACTTTGTTCATTAAGGCATGAAATAGATGGAATTTTGGATAGTTTTAAGAGGATTAAATGTTCAGCTAGGCTTTTTTAACAAGAAAATGTGATGAAAATTTATTTACGAGCCTAGGGGCAAAATCGTAATTTTGCCAAAGTGTAGGGCAAAATAGTCATTTTTGCCTAAAGTGTATATTATGGTGTAATATGATTTATAAATGATTAAATCAGTCAATTTCATTGTTCTAGATCAAAGAAAATGAGTTTCGGACCTAGAACGGATGAAAAGAGAAATGTGGGCAAAAAGGTCCCTTTTGGCCCTTTCGACATCGAGGTAAGTTCATGTGCAATTGTTGCAATTATGTATGAGTTAATTTAATGTTCCAATGTTGTATGGAATGTATATTTACTCTATGAATGTATGAAATATCTTTGATGAGAGGTCAAAAGAATTGAATCTAAGAGTAATGGGAAATGTAGGTAGAATGAGATGATGATAGTTAAGGCCTCGTGTAAGACCATATTGGAATATGGCCTCGATGTAGGAATTCGTATAAGACCATGTCAGGGACATGGCATCGACATGTTAATACAAGTAAGACCCTATTGGGGTATAAATTCTATGTGGCATTATGAGTATGAGACTCAAGAGAGTTATTTAATAACTTGAGTGATTCAACGTATATGTTGAAAGAAAGAAAGTATGTGGTTGTACCACGAAAAGCACAAGTTTGTGTTAGAATTGAATTGATATGGATTCAGTATATGATGAACCCTTAGTGGGGTATGTGTATTCAATACACCTTAGTTGCATGAGATAGATTTATTAATGTATTGTATGAATGCAAACGAGTGTCATAGAAAGTTAAGTAAGAATAGAAGTATGTGAGATGTTCTCGGATGAACATTTGAAATAGAGATATACAGGTGGATTATTATCCATGAATGTAAAATAACGATGAGCTAAGTGCGAAATCACCTTAAGTATAAATGATTGGTGGGCTGTGTGCGATACCACCCTATTAGAGATTCAATGGTGGGCTAAGTGCGAAACCACCGAGAGATTAATAGTATGAGTATCTTATTGAAAATGCTTGAGGAGTTGTTTTATATGATCATGTGGTGATCAGTGCAGGAATATGTACTAATTAAATGAGCAATTGCCTTGTGGCATGGTAAGAATGTGGTAAGAGATAGAATGAGTAAACTTCACGAATGGTTGAGTAAGTTACCGTGAGTTAATGACAAAACTCGGTATAATACTTTGTGGTTATGTATATTCAATGAATGTCAATATTTGTCAGATTATGCATATGAACTTACTAAGCATTATTGCTTACTCCCTTACTTTTCTCATCTCTTATAGGTTATTTTAATTAGCTCGGGTTGGAGGCCGCCGGAGATGTTTTTACACTATCGAGTAGACCCTTGGTATGAG
Source organism: Gossypium sturtianum (assembly GCA_025698515.1). NCBI lineage: Eukaryota > Viridiplantae > Streptophyta > Magnoliopsida > Malvales > Malvaceae > Gossypium > Gossypium sturtianum. The sequence goes on along the minus strand of CM046949.1, from coordinate 88,905,192 downwards.
GTATCAAATCCTTATGAGTCATGGCATGTATAGGGATTCTTTTAAAGTTGATTAAGTTCTAACCGATGTAGCCAAATGGTATTGGCCTAAGAGAATCTAGAGTTGGTTGTGTATGACCATAGATGATGGCTTAAGCTGGTTGTATTTGTATTGGGAGTAGTTCTCCCTAGTGTATGGGATAAAGACTTTATCTCTTTAATGATTAAATGTGTTAATTCATGTATTTTAATTGATGATTTGAGAATGTTTTGAAGTAGTATATGAATGTATGCAAACGGGAGTGGTAAAAGGCTTGGTAAGATAGCCTCTAAGTGCCCACACGGATAGACACACAGGCGTGTGTCTAGGCCGTGTGTGTCTCCTACACCTTAGTATCTTAAGTCGATTAGACCACGGGCTGGTCACACGGCCGTTTGTTGGGCCGTGTGATACACACGGTTGGCACATGGGCGTGTGCCAAGGCCGTGAAGTCCGCACTTGACACTTAGAAATTCAATTGTCACACGGTGACGCGCTGCAGGCGTGTGTACGCACCGCGTGTGGATAAGTCGAGAATGCCAAGGTTTGGCACACGGGCCATGGCCATGGGCGTGTCCGGGCCGTGTGGATTTTGCCGGTATCCTCCACGGGTGAAAGACACGGGCATGTTTTAGGGGTGCGGGCGTGTCCCAAGTCACACGCGGCCGTGTGACCCCTTTTGAGAGAAAGTTTCGGATGAGTTTGAAAGTTTGGGACGTAAGTCTGAGGCCTCGTAGGCCCATGAAATGTCTGATTTGACTAAGAAAGAGAAGTTTTTATTTCGGAACGAAATTTTATAGCCCGTAAGTACATGTTTAAGAAAGTTCAAGCTTAGTAATGTCTCGTATCCGGTCTTAGCCTCGAACTCGGGTATGGGGTGTTACACACACGCCCACATGGATATGCCAAAATAATCTTTTGGGCAGATAACGCTATGCCAGACAGACTATTTACTGCTATACGTCGAAACTTTGGATCCACCAGATCTGGGGTGTTACACAGCCTCATACTGTCGGACCACCATCAGTCTTTTTCCTAGATTGGCTGAGTCAGGTGTGCATCATGTCGATCAGCCTGGATGCATCTCGATTCTTTGATTTCCGTCAAAAATTATAGGTTACATAAGTCTTATATCCATTTCCAGCTCACATAATTTATTCTAAAATAATAAAATAAATCTTGTGTGGAGATGATAGTCCACGATCTAATTATACATACCCGAAAATTAATAATACTTACATTCAATTTTCTAGGAATCTTAACTTTGGAAAAATTACTTTATCATATATAATAATAATAAAAATAGCACACATTCATTCACATACATATCCCTAAAGATGTTGATAATTACAAGAATGTCACATCTTATCAAAATTAATCATACATGAAGAAGAGAGAAAATTTCGGTATCGGTTTAAACTATAAACATAGGCCTAACTCTAATACCAATTATTAAAAAAAATCAATTCAAAAATGGTTTTCTTACACAGTGAAAATTTAAAATTTCAAAAATCGAGTCGGTTTGTGATATTTATAGCAATAAGCCCTTTACCTAAATTGCACTTGTGTTTTCGGCTAGACGTTGTTTATTTGTTGGATCCTTATTCTTAGATGAAGACAACATCAAACCATCGAGAGGGAAAGGAAAAGCGAGAGTCGTCGACGAGTGACGCGAGATCCCGGTTTGTAATTATATGATTTGAGATCAATCTAGTTATTTCATATTCATGATATTTTGCATAATGTAGTATCAAGGTAAGTTGTCAATGGTTGTATGAATTGAGTTGCTATGTTTGAGATTAAATATTAAGATAGTGGACTAAATTGAATAAAATAGAAAGTAGCATGATTGAATTGATATGTGATATGTGGTATGAAAATGAATCGAAACATGATATATGATGTAATGAAATTTTGGAATGATGAATTGAGAATGATGAAATATGAATTGAATTATACAATGAAATTGGAAAAATTGGTACCCTTTTAGTTGTTCGAATAGGATCAGATATAGTTGGCATGCCATAAGGTCAGATATTGATAGAAATCCTCGTGTCGGGCAATCTGGGGTAGTAGTATGTACATATTTCAGAGTTATTGTTGCCGAGCAACCCAGGGTGACAAATCTATGTATTTGTTCTAAGTTTGTGTCTGGTTAATAGGGTTATATAAACATGATCTGACTATATGGTAATTGGAATGAAATGTGATTGGATTTGGTATACTTGCATACATATGAAATGTGATACTCGATAGCATGTGAAAGACCATATGAGTTGGTTAAAAACGAACCCTAGGGGTCGATTAAGTATGAATGAGCCAATAGGATGTTACAATACTTGTAACTTATATGTGTATGTATATGTCAATTGGTGAATGTTTAGAAATTGGCATAGGTGTCTAAATTAGAATGTATATTTATGTAATAATAATGTATGTATGTATGATGAGTTGAGATAGGAATGAACATTTGGGAATGGTATTTTTGGCTAAAAAAGTGAATGATTGTATTGAAATTGCTTCCAAGGTGATGCAAGTTGGTACCATTTTGGACCATTTGCAAACAGACGGTCATGTTACGACTTGTCTAACATTGTAAATATAATCCCAACATCTTTCGATTTTGATCATTCCAACCATATAGTGTGACCTTGTAGATTCTTGTAATGTTGGCATTAATATTAAAACACTTCTATATTAAAAACAATGAGTGACATCTAAAAATGCATCATTGCTACCCAAGTTAGGGGAAAGCATGGTTTGACATAACCTTTTTTGTGGCAATATTATCAGTATATCCATTTATCCTTGATATCTAGATTAAGCACAAGTCATGGAATAGTCACACTTGTATAGCGCAATCTCTTGTTTCTTGATTTTCTGAGTAGATTAAAATAAACAAATAAGTATGATATCTCATATAAACTCATTTGAGCATGACTATGCATTTCTATTCTCACTCGACCAAGAGGCTTGAGAGATTGTTCACATTATGTAGAAGGGGCAAATCCTATCTTGATCACTCACATCCCGCTACATAGATTGTGGCACACCCACTATTAGTCTTTATAGTACAACCATTTACGGAAGATGTTTGACTGTGTCAAAGCATACGACTCGCAATGTTAGAACAATGATGATCTCAAGTCTAAGGATCATACATACAATTATCACTATAAGAAATGTTATGACTATTACATATTAATCCAAGAGGCATTCTCATGGTGGGTCAGTCCAGTATATTTTTCACTGACATATACTTATGTGCTGATTTGATATCACGTATCCATAACAACACTTGTTATCAATCAAGCACATATTAGTATCAATATATTATTATTGTCCAAGCCCACAATAACACTTGAATAAGGACATTTAAAAATGATTATATCATTCTTTGGACATTATCATTATATAGTTTATTTACACAGAAATAACTACTAAAAATAATAATGGCAATATCTTTATTAATAAACTAGGTAAAAGTATGTTACTACAATCATCATACGGTTGGTCTTTTTGGGGAGACTCCAACAATAATAAGATTCTTAGCTCAATGATTTTTCTTACCAATTTGCCAACTTAAACATGGCAAGCTTTCTGAGCAAATAGCGTGACTACTAGTTGCCACTGGTCCAAGCACTAGTTTAGGCACTGCTCAAAAGCAATAAATTAGAGTAATAGATCACATGTATCACTATCCATAGGGAATGTGTTTTCTCGCCATAAACAAGAGATGACTTAAAGATTAAATTAATTTCATCAAATTATTATTTAATTAAATTTGAATTAAATAATATAATTTTGAAGTGAAAATTAAATTTAGTCATCACAGTTCCATAAAATAAAGTAATTAAATTTATTTACTCATGAATTCTAATATAGTAAAGTCATTTTGATTTTAATAAGATTATAATTGGGTTGAAAAATAATTTAATTAAGTTTATTTATTTAATTAAATAATATTTTTGGTATAGAAATTTTTTTTATTGACTTGAATAAATTATATGAATTGACTTAAATACTAGATAACAGATAATTATACACAATACTTGAGTAGCCCAACGAAGCCCATTTATATGTAATGTACAGCAACCCTAGGTATACCAAAAGAGGTGGTCGCCCACCCTAGTGTACTCTTAATGGGAGTATTTTTTTCCTATTAAAATATTATTATTCGGTCACACCTAGTTTAAATGAGACTTGTTAAAATCTCTATAAATAGAGACTATGGCTAGATCAATTTACACCATATTAAATGTAGCAAATAGTGAAATTTATTCTAGACCAAATAAAATCTATTTTCGTGAGAACTTGTTTTCAGTTCTACACCATAGAGAAATTTTTTTATATTCTATCAATTAAAGTTTTCATTATGTTCATCGGTTTGCAAATAGAGCCCACACTCTATCAATAACACAAATAGATTGGGTGGCTGAAAGTTGAGATTCGAATAAATTTATCTATTCAATAACACAAATACAAATTTGGTAAAAAGGTTATTGCTATGAATATCACAACGGTTTGGTTTTAGAAAAAAAATGTAAAACTTTGACGATACAAAAAAACCTCGATTTAAACTAAAAAACTTTGAACACTTTGTTTTATGATTTGGATATGTTTATATATATATATATATATATATATATATTTAATGATAAAAAAATATTTGTAATTATTATTGAATCTGTAACACCCCTTACCCGTAACTGATACCGGGTCAGGGTACGAGGCATTACCGGACTTAACTTGCTTAAACATACATCCTCGGCTATAAAATTTTTGTTACAACTTTAAAATTTTTCATTCATATTCATAACATCCTTATTAAGGACCTACGAGGCCCTAAACATACATTTGGAAGGCTTCGGGATTAAACTGGAAACTTTTATGCACTTAGAAAATTTTTACCTAAAACAGGGTCACACGCCCGTGTGGAATGGAACACGCCCGTGTGGGCAGGCCTTGTGGTCACACACGCCCATGTTCCCAGTCCGTGTGGAATTTATTTTTCATTTCGAACCTATAGGGGTTTTCATACGGCCGAACACACGCCCGTGTCTATGGCCCGTGTCCTCCACACGACCTAAACATGCCCGTGTCCTCACCCGTGTGAGAAAACCCTTGCATTCTGTTTATGACATCAGCAATCTCCTAAGTGCACACGACCTAGGCACACACCCGTGTGCTGGCCCGTGTGGCGAATCGAATTCTCGTAAATTTGATGCAGGGGACACACAACCTATCAACACACCCATGGGGTTGGCCGTGTGTCACACACGGCCTAGACACACGCCCGTGTGTCTACCCGTGTGGACAATTAGAAAGCTATTTACCAAGCCTATTGCCACCCTGAAACATAAACACATATATACCAACACAAGCAACACATAACATGGAAATAATACACACTAAGAAGAGTCTCTAATCATCATTCATACACTTCACATTTTACTCCATCAATTGCATGAACTTCCACTCCATAAAACTCATCATCATTAAGATAATAAACTTGACAATTATTGGCCAAATACTAATGGCCATTTACAAAATGGGTGTATAACATTAATAGCCAACACTTTGGCTTTCAAATATGACATAGCACAAAATGACCAAGTTCCTATACATGCCATACTCAAAATGAATCAACTTTACTGTACCAAAAGATTAGTTGATAGTGTGATCCGAGCTCCGACGTCCTACGATCCTCGAGCTAGCTTGGCGATACTACAAGGAAAAGGGAAAATAGAGGGGTAAGCATATAGCTTAGTAAGTTTGCATGAATTAAAAATAGCAACATACGTGCTCATGGCAAAATTCATTCATCTCTTAGAACAATAGTAACACAAGTTCTCAAGTACTTTGACATACTTACTCATACTTACGCTTACCCATCACATATCTCATTAGAAATTCATAACTCGTATGTTACTCATGGTACCTGGATCACTTCATCACATAATTTAGCACTTATGCTTTCATAAACATAAACTTAAATCGTAATCATCTTTCACTTAAATGTAAATCTTTGTCATCTTTATATAGCTTAGCTCTTGCCGTCTTTGCATACTTAGCTCTTTTTCCCGTTGAACTACTCGGAATATCGGAGGATACTCAATCTCATCATACATATATTAAGATTCCAATGTCATATCCCAGATATAGTCTTACATGGGATCACCTCTTGATGCCGATGCCATATCCCAGATATGGTCTTACACGAGATCTCTTAACTCGATGTCGATGCCATGTCCCAGACATGGTCTTATACAAGATCGTACATAGATGTCGATGCCATGTCCGAGACATGGTCTTACACGAGATCTTTCTTTGGTGCCGAGGCTATGTCTCAGACATGGTCTTATACGGGACATTCCTTATTCGGTGCCGATGCCATGTCCCAGACATGGTCTTATATGGGACCTTCCTTATTCGGTGCCGATGCCATGTCCCAGACATGGTCTTATACGGGACCTACATTCGGTGCCGATGCCGTGTCCCAGACATGGTCTTATACGGGACCTTCCTTATTCGGTGCCGATGTCATATCCCAGACATGGTCTTATACGAGACCTACATTCGGTGCCGATGCCATGTCCCAGACATGACCTTATACAGGACCTTCCTTATCTCATGTCATGACATAGGTATCCTCGTTATTCCGAATCTTCAACCAGGACTTAGACTTAATACGTCCTCATTTCAATCTCATCGAAGCATCATAAATTAATTTCATGGAATTTATATACATTTCTCATAAAATAAAGTAATTACAAGTAGAATAACATTGTATAGCTTTAATTTCATACAAACTTACCTCGATACTCAAAATGTGCGTAGATGTTCAATTTAGTCCAACACATTGTTCTTGCCTCAGTTTCGGTCTGGGCTTCGTGTTTCTTGATTTATAATAACAATTTCACTTGTTTAATACTCACATTGACTAAATTGACTCATGAATCATACTTTGGCAAAATTACAATTTTACCCCTAAACTTTCACATAATTACACTTTTTCCCCTAGGCTCGTAAAATAATTTTTATTCAACTTTCTTGCATTTCCACTATTTCACCCATGTATGACCACTTTCATAACTTTTTCAATTTGGTCCTTTTATGCATTTCTCATGAAAATCACTTAGAAAAAGATGTTTATCATGCATTAAACTTTCATATTCTTCCATAAAACATCAAAATACATGCATGTCATACATGGGTAAATTTTTGAATATAAACCCTAGCTCAAAATATAGCTAGAAATAGCTAAACCGAGCTACGAGGATCTCAAAAATACGAAGAACATTAAAAACGAGGCTAGGATGCACTTACTATCAAGCTTGGAAGTTGAAGAAACCCTAGCTGTGGCTCCTTAGTGATTTTCGGCCATGAGAGAAGGAGATGGACACAATTTTGACTACTTTTTCCCTTTTTAATCTTTTATTTACCAAATGACAAAAATGCCCTTAATGGTCCTTTCTAGAGATTTTTCCTTCCCATGTCTATTTTTGTCCATCTAAGCATTTAATGGTCTAATTGCTGAATAAGGACCTCTAGTAATTTTTATAATTCTATTTCATACTTAAATCTTCTAGAATCTCATATTTTCTAATCTTTGCAATTTAGTCCTAATGGACAAATTGATCACTAATAAATAAAATTTCCTCATGAAATTTTCACACAATCATGCAACCACATCATAAGCCTCATAAAAATCATAAAACACATATTTCTATTTTAGATTTGTGGTCTCGCACCACTATTCTGACTAGACCCTAAATCGGGCTGTTACAGAATCTTTATAAACCATGCAAGTTTGATTTAAAGAACATTAATATGTTGCAGAATGAATATTTTTATAAAAGAAATTTTTTTATTTAAATAAGTGTTATAACATCTCCCCCATTCGTATTGATTATCCGACAAGTAAGGGGCATTACTCTAATGAACTCCCAAATCTGAGATAAGGAATTGTTAGGACTAAATGAATCAAGTTGAAATCGAAATAAGAATAGGAAACAATCAAACCGAATGCAGACTTGAAGTAGGATTTCTAGAATTGACTCATTAAACAACCTAAAAATTCGAAGAAGTAAACCAATATGATAATTAACTTGAACAAAGAGAAAAAGAAAGAAAACAATTAAGATGAACTGACTAGGGAATAAAAGCTTCAATCAACTTGCAGAAGAATGAGTAAGAGTCGAATTGGGTTTCTTGGACTCTAAGAAGGATACCGGATTCGCCTAAAATTGATTCTTGAAATTAGAATCAACAAGTTAGAATACACTCGGGAATAAATTAGCAACAAAGAAATTGAGTTTAGATGAATAATGGAGTGAAAGAACCGAATGGAATTGTGGAATAGGAAATAGGTTGTCCAATTGAATCCTTAAAAGAAAAAAAATTTAAATAAACCTAATTAATAGTTCTAATTAATCCACCAAAAAGTTCTTGAAAATTTGAAGAACTCACACAAAACATCTTCAACAATATTGATTTGAAAGATCTTCCGAAAAATAACAAGAAACAAATCTTGCAAACAAAGAAACTTTAAGAGTGCTTTATTGAATGAAAAATAAAATCAAGGTTACATATGAGAGGCTGAGCCGCCTTTGCTTAAATAGACAAACTAAATTAATGAAAAATAACTCCTAATTGAATAAAAACCCTAAAAAGTTAGTTGCTAAAAAGAATTCTTGATGAATCCCGCCTTTTGATGAGCAAGACACATAAAACTTCTAATGACTTTAAAAAAAAATTAAAAATCTCTTAAAATTCAAAATAACTAAATACCTTACATATAAGACTTAATAAATATAATATAGGGTTTATATACAAAATTCAAATTAAGCCTTAGAATTAACCTAATATCATTTAAAAGTAAAAAAAAAAAAGCCAAAAGTCGTAATTCGCATTTTAATCCCGTCATAAAAAATTTGCTCACATAGTTTTTTCTAAAACAATCATATCTTGAGCTCTAAAATACAAAATAAAGTGATTCAAAATGCGTTTAAAAACTAAAAAATAGTTATGCGATTAGTATTAAAACATCTCAATCCAAAAATGTCTAGATCATATTCAACAATACGTCACAAGTTGACTGATTTTCCAAACCTGGTAAACTTCTATGCAGTCGGATTAATTTGCAAGACAAAAGAAACATTTTGGTAGAAATTAAAAAAAAAATAAAAAAAATCTCTTATCATGCGCAGCCTGTGACTCACCATAAACCTCAATAATATCTCAAGTTTTACAGTTACACCTCTGACCAGGCCAATCTTATGAACACCGTACACCTAAAAAGATCATAAATTCTGACCAATATTATACCCTTGTAATTTACTTTCGCTTATTTGTAATATGTTATTTTCGATACTAGACATCAAACTTAGATAAATCATTTTAGATTGATTTAGATTAGCTCATATGACACGAAAATGATAGTATTTTTTAGAGTATTTTTATTTTCTGTTAAAAGAAGTAAATTTTAATAGAATAAGTTGCCAGAGGTGGCTTTTATTCCTTTTAAAAAAATTGCATGAGAACTTGAAAAAAGTAGAAATATGATTTTCTAGAAGTTCCCTTTTAAATTATCTATATAACCCAACAGACTTATTAGTTGTTTTTCATAAATTTGATAACTCTTCTCCCAACCGAATTAGTTTTGTTTTTGTGGGTACATGATGAGAATTGATATTTGATTAGTTTGTAGCACCAACTCTGAGATAGATTCCATTATTCGGTCGGTTCTTGAAATTAGATCAGTTCATTCAATTTTGGATCCAATCTGTAGGAATCTATTTGCGGGCTCAAGCAAACAATATTTACTCAAGTCGAAACACAGCAGCAGGATGATTTTAAAGACATTGTTCACTTTTACAATCCAAAACCGAGAGTGATATGTACGTTTCATTCCAAGTTTTTTCCAATATTTTTAGGATTATATCTTATAATCATGTACCCAAGTACAAGTGAAACACATCAAACATTAATATTTTAAGAGAAATGAATATTATAGTAGATCCAACATACCAAATCAGGATTCTTGAAATTATCAAATGGAAATCATAAAATCAACCCTGAAAAACTAGTAACCAGACACTTGGTAATGAGCAAACACATATCATTCAGGAAAACCAACAAAGCAAGTATTTGAAGCTATGTGTTGGCGCTTAAGGTCTAGGGTTCAAACCCTGGCAAAAACATTACTGTAACCCAAAAAAAAAACATTCAGTAGGAAAAAGAAAAGAAAAAATGTTGTCAAAATCTTTAACATGGGATGGGAGATACTATGATAGAATAATAGTAACAGTAACAAAGCAGCTTCTCATATATGCATGGAAGCCTATGTCTCGAACAAGTGCAAGTAAAATATATAACAATTATAACCCTAGGCGAATCAATGCGACCAAGCAAACCAAGCTGCTTAAACATTTACATTTGCTCTTAAGACTTAAAAATATGAGGACAATGGCATTGCAAAAATGAGCACCCTAATCGAACGAAAAAGGAACAGAATGAAGAAAATTTGAAAGAAAAATAGACCAAGAATCATACACTAGCTTTTTCCAGTTCTGTGCCTCTTATAAGCCTGATCAGACTCCTCTGTGTAGCTGCGAACTCCAGTTTGTGCCATCTCTTGATTGCTTGTATATTGGATATCTTTCTCCTAGATGACAGGTGGAAAAGAAAAAGACAGGTTAGATCAATGAAGCAAATAGTTTTATGACTCATGTCTAAGCCTTTGCTAAAATGGGAGGGGAATAACTGAAGACAGAGAAACATAAAAACAACTTAGTTAATACTTAATCCGACCAAATGTTTCTTAAGAACTGAAAAGGATTATAACTAAACCTTAGAACTGGATGGCATAGAAGTCATTCCAGCAGCTACTCGTTTACCAACATCAATTTTCACAGAGATGCTCGCCTGTGATATATCCACTCCTGAAGACTGTAGCACCTGGGTCAAAGAATTCCGTATCCTGTTGAAAACAATAACCGATCTCTTTAATAGCATGCATAAAAACCTAACTTCCAAGGGCATGTCATAAATGTCATCATTAAACAGATAACACATTGTATATCATGTCAGAAAAATCCAAGGAATTACAAGTCAACTTTATTGATAAAGATTTCTTAAGACAATAAACAAAGATTAGTCATCATAATTTACATGAACAGAAGGTATCCTAAGGAAACCCTGCATTCTATATGATTTGCCATCCTGCATATTCATCAATAGCTATAATGGTCAGATGAGATGCCAATCTTCAATTGCATATGTAATGACTTTAGAATAGAAAGAAAAGCAATTCACATTGTTAAGTATGAGAAATTCCGACAACAAGAGCAATAAAAGAAAAGAAATACATAGAAGTTGCTCACCCTTGAGAGTAAGCACTTGACAGGTCTACTGATTCATCCCTGATAGTCAAGTCCTCCCGTGCAATTGCTGAATTGTTCGCAACAGCACTCTCAGACAGACAGTCTCTGCTTTGCCATGACTGAAATTGGGGTTGATGTACCATGTTCTCAGAATCAGAAGCAGACTCATGAAAAGTAATGCTACCTCTTCCATGAGTAGCAATTGTGTTCGATTGAGTCTGCATGCTAACCGTGGAAGTAGCAGGCACAGGGGGATGATCTGGTGTTTTAAAAACTGCAGCATCACCCAAGTCAGACTCTATTGAGTTCTGTGCATTTGCAACCATTGACGGAATGACACCATCATTCTCACAATTAGATCCATTATTCATAATTTGAGAATGGTCAATAAAACTCTCTGCAAGCCCACGATGATTTCTCTGTTAAAAAAATGAGAAACAAAGATGAATCGACTTCTTCTTGAACAGTAGAAAGTAATGTGAAAAACATTATTATTTATAGAAGGCTACAGTTGTAACTCGTGAACATAAGAAAGTTAAAATCAAAGAGAAATATCATCCACCCAATCGCCACATATTTCCTATTGCCCAAAACATAGAAGTGCTTTCATCTGTTTTCCACCGAAAACAACTATTTGATTATACTTGGAAATAATTATCTCCAAAAATATTACATGAACTTCAACACTCATGCTTTAGCATTTTAAATCTTCAATAATGAAGCCTCACAAACATTAATGTCAAACAATGACATATCACGGTAAAAGCAGAAAATGTTCCCACAAAAAAACTACATTGGCACGAGCATACAAGGGAACAAATATGAAGCCTAAATAAGATTACCCATGGAATCAGTTTTGTTGCCTCCTGGCTCCACCCTTGATACGATCCCTCATATATTTGCAACTTTTCCTGTAAAAACTGAATGTACTCTATGACCTACACATAAAGTAGGTCATATTCAAGATCCATGGAGGAATTGAAAGTTGTTACATTTATGCATGTATATACATATCTAATGTATGCCTATAGCATATTAAAGAAAAAACGTCATTGAGTGGTGACCTCTAATAGAAAAGAAGCTTTGTCCCTCTTTTGATCATTTTGAGGTATAATATCTCTCAGAGTCTGGAACCTGACAACATAAAAATAATCAAAGAATGTTTCAAATATATTCAAAGAATCCAAATTGATCATTGCCAAGATATATCATCAAAATTGAATTCAAAGAAGCTTTCAGAATCCATTTTCAGATAGACCAAGCTGCCTCCGAAGAAATGGTTAGTTGTGCAATCTTTAGTTAAAAATACAATCACTAAAACGCTTCATATATGTTAAAGCAATCTAACATAAACCAGTGGCATATGCGCAAGCCATATGAGACAATACCACTCAACACAATTGTTTGATATTTAAATAGTTGAATATATTTGATTACTTGTAAAAATTTCTCGGATTCATAAGTAATACATCTGAACATTGTCAAATCTGGAAGTTCAATTTATACTTGTATACGAAATAAAACCTCAATGAAAAAGAAATAAACAAGAATTATTAGGTTTTTTAGTTTTTTTTAAAAAATAGAAAACATTAAAGTTTATACCTTTCATTAATCTTGCTTCTTCTACGCTGCTCAGTCTCAGAATGCTTAGACCGATTACTGTTCGCCTTTGGTTCACTTCCTTTCCCTTCTACTTTCACTGTTTCCCCTATAAAGAAGAACATTTTTAATTAAAACCAAAATAACAATAATTACTCCAATTCTTATAAAAAGAAAACACGTTTATCTATGTAACCATCATCGTCTTCCTCTTCTTGATGAAGCTGCGCCGATGCCACAGATTTCACCATTTCTGTTCCTTTTTTTTTTTTTTTTTTTCTTTTTTATAAAAAAACCTCTATAAAAATTATCGGAAAGGAAAAAAAGGAAGTCGGGGCAGATGGCAGGAAATGGAGCTCCGAAAGGGTAGTTCGAACGAGTCTGGCGGGTCAGTTTTTGCAGAGACGGAGAATTTTTGCCCTAAGAAAGAGAAGGAAAAAGAGAATATTTTAAAATTTCTGGATTAATTGCTCGCTTATTTGATATATTTTTATTTAAAATTATTGGTTCCATTTCTATTACATTTAAATTTTAAACAAATTAATTATTTCAAAAATAATTAACAAATTAAATAAGCAAAAAAATTTCTACGTAAACTTATCACTTTTTACTAATTCGGTATTTAAGTTTTTTACTTAATTTAATATCATGATTTAATATTTTTTTAATTTGATATCTAATCTTTTTTATTCAATTTAATACTTAAATTTGTCAAATATTATACAAATTACTTAAACACTAGTTTTGTTAGTGTTTTCTTTTTTCTTTTTTTGAAGGAATAGATAGGTAATGTATGTTAGACATGTGGCAAATGATATGGAATATAATAACAAAAGTAGTTACATTTATTTAAAGTTTTTAAAAAGTTTTCTCTATTTCGTTAAATAATATGTTCAAATTTTACTTTTCATTGGAGTTGTAATTACTTTGATTGTCAATGGCATAAATGATTTAAAAGAAACAGCATACTTAAAGTATGATCTGGTCTTCACAATGCCTTCAATATCAAAGGAAATTCGTGTTAAAATTTTCACTAAGCTTACCTAATTAATATTGAAGAAGAAAACAAGAGCTTTAAAAGCAAAAAATAAAATCAATTTAAATTAAAAAAAATTATAATTAATTAATTAATTAAACTAGAAGTAATTGAAATTCCATGTTATTTTTTACATGTTCGTCATATATTGATATTTTTGTTACCTCACAAAAAATAATATTATTAATATAATGGAGTAATTTGTATAATATTTTACAAATTTAGAAACCAAATTAGATAAAAAAATTTAAGTATCAAATTAGGAAAAATATCAAATTTAAATACCATTTACAAAAAATATTTAAGTACCAATTAAAAAAATGTCAAGTTCAAGTTTTAAATATTATATTAGTTAATTAAATATTGGTGTTTGCCACTGGTGGGAGCTAACGTGCGCTACTTTGTTTTCCTGTTTTTTTTTTTTTTTTTTTTTTGGCGCACAGCTTTGGTGAAGTTTAAGAAGAGAGTTTTACTTTTACTTTTTTTGTACACTTTTCCTTTCTCGAAAATCATTATCTTAATTAAGTTTTGTTTGATAAATTAAAAAAAATAAGTGCTCAAAAAATAAGATTATATTTGACAAATTGAAATTTTAACTATTGAAAAAGTATATGTTGAAAAAATAAGTATTGAAAAATAAAGTGTTGAATTTAAGTTATAAAACATATATTTGGTATATTATTTAAAATTAAATACTAAGTATAATTAATTTTTTTTTAATAAATGATAATATAATCTCAAATGAAATAAAATAAAATAAAATAAATTCATTCTCTATTAATTGATAAATAGGTCCATATCTACTTATTATTTTTCACACTTTTTTTCTAGAAGAAAAATTCTATCTAGTAGTTTTTGTTGTGGGTTATCAAACATGTTTAAAAAAGTAAGTTGTTGAAAATATTAATTTTCAATTGATTGAAATTTTTCAACACTTTATCAAACATTAATTGATGAAAAAATAAGTATTGAAAAATTAAGTGTTAAATTTAAGGTGTTGTTTGCTAAATTAAAAAAATTTAAGTGTTAAAAAATTAATTATTAAATTTAAGTTATAAAATTATTTGATATATTACTTGAAATTAACTATTGAATATAATTAAGGTTAGTTTAGCATTGCTGGAGAGAAGTGTTTTCAAAAAGTGTTGTGGAAAAGTGATTATCAAAAGTGATTTTAAAAATTTTGATTTAAAATGTAAGTATTTAGCATTGCTATGAAAATATACTTTTAAAAAGATAAATATTTATTTTAGACATGATGATGTTAAGGAAGAAAAGATCCATTTGAATATGAATAATTTATATATTTTTTTTTTGTAAAATGTAATTTGAATATATAACCCACATTAGATATTAACATAACATAGAAAACATAAACCTAACAAATTAAAATATTCTATGTATTTGAATTAAGTTTCAAAAATGGGTAATAATTGTATACTCAATATAAATATTAAAAATTTACATTAACATTTGCAATTTAAAAGTGAATTCATTAAACTATAAGCTATGACATCTCTTTTTAATTCCATTTCATAACCACTTGAATTGTTTGATGCATCATCATCATCATCATTTTTTCCATCACGTATATCTTCTAAACCAATAATATTCTTATATACCCTGTCAATATTTTCGTATTCCATAAAATCTGCATCATTTCAACCAACATGTTTTCGGATAAAATTGTGTATCGTCATTGTAACAACAACAATCATCGTTTGCTTTTCAAAACTATAATTTGACATGCCCCTTAAAATGACCCTTTTTTTTTTTCAAAACACCAAAAGTTTGTTCAATCACACTACGTAATGATGAATGTGAGTGATTGAATATCTCTTCTTTACCAAATATATGTCTACCTCTACGAAAGTCGGGTAAATGATATTATTGTCATCTATATAGTCCAAGATAACCTTTCATTTGAAGATATCCAAAATCAACAAGATAATATTTTCCTACATGTCATAATATGATAAACAATTAATTCAAGAGTTGTTTATTTTTTAAATTTATCAATTAAAGAACTTATACTTTATTATTAAAAAAAAGAAATAAATGAAATATCTTACCATTTGATAGGTGCGGAAAGTTGTATTTTGGATCCCAAATTGCATCAAGAAATATTCTAGTGCCATGCGTCAATCCTTCCCATCCAACCATAACAAAGGTGAAACACATATTAAAACCATATACTGCCAAAGGCGATTCTAGGGGGGCTGGCATGGGCCTCGTCCCCCTAAAATGAAAAATTGTCATTTAGGCCCTCTAAATTTTTTTAAAATTTTAAATTAGTAAAGGTAAAATTGCACTTTGTCCCCCCTAAAATTATAAAAATTCAATTTAATACTTTAAAAATTATAAAGATATAGACTAAAAAATTAAAATTTCATTCAGCCCCCCTAAAAAATTGTTCTGGCTTCTCCCCTATATACTGCTATAACATTCTGCGTCGGGACACTTTTTCTTCCAATGGAGGATATTTGTTCATTTGGTGGAAGAATAACAACAATATGTGTACCATTAATTGCACCTATGCAATCCTAAACAAATAATCATATTAGTCTCATGCATATTTTTAGTTAAAAAATATTAAAATATAATAATATAATTTTAAAATTTAAATTTTAACCTTAAAATGTGGGATATATCTAGAATCATTATGTATTTGTTCTGATATTGAGCTAAAAGAACGATTATTGGGTGAAATTATATCAATGTCCATCCTTGAAACTTTCTCAAGCACAATTGCAAAGCATCGACTTATTGTTGCTACAGACCTTTGAAATCTTTCTCAACATTGAGAAACTTTTGCACCGGTGCCTAAGATGTACAAAACAATTTCCAACATTTCACGAAAAGATATGTGTCTTAAAGTTTGCAAATTGTATATTGTCTCCAAAACTCTCGACAAACTTGTGAATATAATTTTTGACATCCTAAAATTAATCATGCAATGTGATTCATGACCGTCAAGGATCTCTCAGATCCATGCCTCACCTGACTGTTTTGAATCCATGAACGGTTGCTTCAATATATACTTCTCATAATATAATTGCACAGAAGAAGATGCAACATGAAATAATCAGTTAAAACTTTCCATGCGTTGTAAAATCTCTTTCTTTTCCCTTTCATCATCACTTTCATCACCACTGGAATTGTCAACCATACTCATCACCTGTGAACAAATTCTATATCCAAAAACTAAACATAAACAACTATTGAAAAAACTAGATTACACATAAATAAGTAGAATATAAATAAATAGTCAAACAAATATTACTGTTGGAGTTTGAATCGAGTTAAACAACAAAGAATCAATTTAAACAATAATGAACGATCTAAACAATAAACAATCAATTCAAAGAAGCACAGAATCAATTTAAAACAACAATAAATCGATTCAAAGAAGTAGCAATGCTTTTAGTCATATAGTAGATATCTCAAGACCTTAGAAGACTAGAAAATTTTGAACTCTCCTCCAATCCTGTCTTAAGCCACCAAGCTATAATCTTGGGATTAATTGATAAAAACATAGTTCACTTGTCTTTATTGAGTAATAATTTCAGTTAGAAAAAGCATAGTGGACTAGCTTCTATAACTTCCTTCGATAAGCTATCAAGCACTTTGATTGCTTATGGAATACCATGTGGATCCATAACATGAGTCAAACTACATGTGGCTTAACTCATATTGTTAGCTGCATTACATAATTTTTCAATTTGATTGGACAATCTTGCAGCCCCTCCAATTTGCTTTGAGGATTTCTTCCTTCCAATTTTAAAACGTGAAGTTCCTGCCTCATGTGTTTTTTCTTTTTTGATTGTTTTTATCAATGTGAACATCATTTATCACATTTTCTTCCTCATTTTCTTCAAGTATGTCATTGTCAATATCCTCAAAAAATACACTAGGGAGTGTACCTGAAGAAGGTGCCCATGCTTTATCGCCGGTGGCAACTATCCCTATGAACATCTGGTCTAACTTCCCTTCAAATTTAGGATCAATGCCCGAAGTTCTAAATTTTTTAGCTTCATGTACAACCTACATATAATTTGATAGTCTATAAGAAATTATCAATAACCTCATAAATAAGAAAAAAAAGTGAAAATGATAAGAATTATTAATGTACCTTTAGCCTACTCTCCCACCAATCATCGGATGCATCAATAGTTCTTTTTATAGGATTCCACCCTAGACCAGTATCTTCACCTTTAAGCTTTTTCCAAGCCTTCCATTCATTTTTCAAGGCATCGCACCTATTTTTAAATTGTCTTTGTGAATAAGCCTTGCTTGTTTCATTCTCGAAGTTGGCCATTATTTTCAGCCATCCCTTTTTTTTGTGAAATGAGTATCAAGTCTATTTTCTTTAAATCTCTTTAATACAAAGATCACAGAATATTTCTATCAATCTCTTACCCCACATTGCTTTGACTTTTTCACCACTAAATTCATCCATCGAAGTACTTTTCATCTATTTTATAAATATATATAATCACATATAGAAAATTGAAAATCAGTATTACAAAAAAATATTAAAATATAAATAAATAATCTTTAAATGTGGTTTGTATATATCAATCATCCCCTGCATATGACAATACTATTTAAATCTGTTTATAAATTTCACAAATTTTTTTAGAAATGTATTTTACAAGTTAAATATTATGCATACGAACATATTCATTTTAACTAGTAAAGTAAACAAGCAAATCATAGAACTTCGTTTCAGCCCATTTTTAGATGGAGACCAAATCCATTTTACCTCTCACGGAGAAAGTATAAAAGGAAAAACAAAATAAAAAAGCATACCTTAAAGAAAAAAAGATCAAAAGATTTCTTTGAAGAAGAAGGGCAAGTCCCACTGCTACTTCACAAATTAAATTCTATTCATAGAAAATGAAAGAAGGGAAAGTAGAAACTACTGCAAAAGTTGAAAGAAATAGAGAAGTGATTTTGGTTGGTGTCTAGTAATAATATTTCACCGTTGGTGTGTTTTAATGAGGGTGAAAAAGTAATTGTAGCAGCCCGATTTAGGGCCTAGTCGGAATAGTGGTGCGAGAACACGAATATGAGGTAAATTTATGAGTTTTTAAGGTTCACGCCATGTTTGCATGTTAGTGTGAAAGTTTCATGAAGCAATTTTGCTAAATTGAGGTTGAATGGTCAAAAAGGACCAAATTGCAAAAGTTGCAAAATATGAGTTTCTAGAAGTATTTTGTATGAAATAGCTTTAGAATAGCAATTATAAGTCCTTAAATAGCAATTTTCCCAAATCATAATTTTTGGACAAAATTGGACATGAGTTATTAAAATAGAGAATTTTCAAGAGAAGGGCATTTTAGTCATTTGTCTATTAAATATTAGCTATTTTTAGCTATAAAGTGAGCTAAGATGCATGTTCAAAAATCTACCCATGAATGAGATGCTTGTTAAATGATGTTTTATGGAAGTTTATGAGAGTTTGATGTTAGATAAACATCTTTTTCTAAGTGAATTTCATGAAAAATGAGCATAGGGACTAGTTTGTAAAAGTTATGAGATTGTTCATACATAGTAGAAATAGTGAGAATTGAGGATTGTCATAGTAGAGAAAATGAATCAGCTAAGCATAAAGTCTAAGAAAATTGAATGAGAATTATTTTACGAGTCTTGGGGCAAAAGTGCAAATATGAGAAAGTATAGGGGCAAAATAGTAATTTTGCCAAAATATGAGTAAAGAGTCAATTTAGTCAATGTGAGTATTAAATGATCTATTTATGACTATAGATCAAGAAAAAACGAAGCCGGGTCGAAAAGCAGAGGCAAGAACAAGGTCGAGGACTAAATTGCATACCTAGCTACATTTTGTATATTGAGGTAAGTTTGTATGATTTCTAAGCTTTATGATTTATATCATTAAATTGCTTAGTATAATGTACAATGTTATTATGAAAATGTTTAATGTTATGTTAAACAAAAAAATTAATGAGATCAAGCATGAGAAAGCCCCGATTGGAGTTGAATAGCTTAGGATACTCGATCTACCACATGAAACAAGAAAGTTCGTATAAGACCAAGCCGAGGCATGGCATCGGCAAGCAAGCAAGTTATCATGTAAGTCCAAGGCAAGCTTGGCATTGAGAAGTTATCATGTAAGTCCAAAGCAAGCTTGGCATTGAGAAGTTATCATGTAAGTCCAAGGCAAGCTTGGCATTGAAAAGCTATCAAGAGAAAGAGATTTCAAGTAAGTCCAAGCTAAGGCTCGGCATTGACCAGTTCATGAGCAAAGATACCAAGTAAGACCATGTCAAGATATGGAAATGGTAAGTTCCCAAGGGAACTCACGAGAAAGACTTCGTATAAGTCCATGTCAAGACATGGCCTCGAAATTAAGATGAGATTTAGTATCCTCGGTTATTCATATAAATTCATCGGGCAGACGAGTTAAGCTCCATTGAGATAACAAGAAAGCTAAGTAAGCAAAGTTATTAATAAGTGAAAATGAGTATTATTCATGTTATGAATGATGAATTAGAAATTATGAGTATTATGTTCAAGTATGCTGATCAAAGTGATCAAGTGATACAGGTACTGTTTGCCTATCAAGTATGAGATTAGTAAGTTTAATGAGATATGTAAGAATCAAGTATGAGTAAGTAAGCTTTATAGCTGAATTTACGATACCATTGTTTATATCAAATGGTCTATATTAAGTAAGAATGTTGCTATGTGCATTATGCAAACTTACTAAGCTAAGCGCTTATGTCTTTCATTCTTTCTTTCCATGTAGTCCCGCTAAGCTAATATCGAGGATCACCAGTCATCGGAGCTCGGAGCACACTATCAATCGCTATTTTGGTATAGCCAAGTTGTTTTATTAAGTATGGCATGTATAGGAAGCATTATATTTTGAGTAAATGTTTTAAGAAGAGCCAAAGTATAGGCTATTAAGTTTGTTATTCTTTTGTATATGGCTAAGTGATTGGCCAAGTGTGTATGTTTATAATTATCAATGAAGCATGTAGTATTATTCATGAATGATGTAGTATTGAGTTGTTGAAATGAGTATGAATTGGATCTTAATTTTAGGGTGGCAATTGGCTTGGTAAATAGCCTCTAAGTGCCATTACGATTGGACACACGGGCGTGTGTTCAGGCCGTGCGTAACTGCACCTTTGCATCTTAAGGCGAGAATATCAAGTTGTAGTACACGGTCTAAGTCCACGGGCGTGCTATGGCCTTGTGAAATAAGTCAGTATATCAAGATATAGTACACGGTCTAAGTCCACGGGCGTGTCTTGGCCGTGGGAAAATTGGCGCATCGAGTTTTTAGGCACGGTGCGGGGACATGGGCGTGCACGTCTATCCACGGGCGTGTCTTATCTTACACGGGCGTGTGACCCCTGTTTCAAAGAAAAGTTTTTTGATTGGGTTCCGAAAGTTTATCAGCACGAGTTTAAGGCCTCGTAGGCCAATGAAATGTACGAGTTGTTTAAGAATGAGAAGTTTTAATTTCGGAATGAAATTTTATAGCCCGTAATGTCATGATTAAGCAAGTTCAAGCATAGTAATGTCTTGTATCCTGTCTGAGCCTCGGACTCGGGTATGGGGTGTTACAATAATTCAGCATTCAAAAGTACTTTTGGTTGTAGAAAAGTTAAAAATTTTTGTTTTTGCGTTGGGCCAAAAAAGTGTGTTTGAAAGCCCAAATTCTTTTAAAAAGTATATTGTTTAACAATGTTTTTATATTAAAAGTGCTTCTTAGAAGCAATACTAAACTGATCCTTAGATTATTTGATAAATATAAAATTTAAATTATAAAAAATATTTATTCTACATTTTATCCTTAATTTTTTTAACATTTCACATTATTCTAAACAAAAATCAAATTTTAAACGTGCAATTTTTATATGATAATATAATATTTAAATTAAACTAAATTAAATTAATTAAAAATATTCTTCATTAAGTGATAACTCTTATCTACTTATTAATTTCTGTACTTTTTATAGAACAATTTTTTCTATCAAACTGTTTTATTTTAAATTATCATACATGTGTAAAAAAAAAAACTAAATCATTGAAAATATTAAATTTCAATTGATTTAATTTTTTCAATGGTCTATCAAACAAGGCCTAAGTTATAAAACATGTTTGATATTTTATTTAAAATTAAATACTGAATATAATTAGATTGTTTGGGATAATATAACCTTAAATGAGATAAAATAAAATAACAAACCGTTGAATAACAAACCGTTGAATTTATTCTCTATTAAGGGTGTGTATGATAAACTATTAGAAATGAAAATTTTCAACATTTAATATTTTAATTGTGTTTGATAGTCATTTTAATTTTTTTACTTAATATAAATTTTTTAGCAAAAAAATGTTGAACAAGATAAGTAGGTAGGTACGTAGTTACTTATTTTATTAAATAAATTATCATTTTTTAAAATGATATATTCAAATTACTGTATTTATTTTTCATCTAAAACTATCAAAAATAATATAAAATATTATATTTATAAGATTAAAATTAAAAATATATATTTTAAAAATCAATATTTACTTTTATCAAACAACATAATTATATTCGGTACTTATAAATTCAGTACTTATAATGTTTAACAGTAAAAATCAATGCTTAAATTTTCAGCACTTAAAATTTTAGTTTATCAAACACAGAAGTGATAAGTAGGTCCTATCTACTTATCATTTTCTACATTTAGTAGTTTTTATTGTGGGTTATCAAACTTGCTTAAAAAACTAAGTTGCTAAAAGTATTAATTTTGAGTTGATTGAATTTTTTCAACACTTTATCAAACAAGGCCTTCGTTTATCTTAAAAAGAACAAAAATCTTATCACTAACTTTACAGGTGTTATGAATGTTGAGCAAATGATATTTGGTAAAAATTGAGATTATGAGATTTTCGTCTCGAGTATATGCAAATTTGAATCTCACTATAGATACTTAATTTTGTTCGAGATTTTCGAAGTTGAGTTTGAATTTTTTTTAAATGGTTGACGGGCTATAATTTTTTTTTTTAGATTGATTATTTCAAATTTTAAAATTGAGTTGGTATCAATTTAAAAGTTGGAATCTTCCCTCTTAGGTTTTAATGATTTTAAAATTGAATTTAATTATATTTAATTAAAAAATTGGTTTCAATTAAATTGAAATCAACATTAATTTATTTCTAATTTAATTTATTTTAATTTTTAAAATTTTGGCATGGAATGTGGTGGTTATTTGGATATCCACTTATGTTGGTGTAACACTTCAAAAATTTTGATATGAAATGTGCCATAATTTCGAGCCCATATATTGAGAAATTATGAGAAAATTTATGGAATGACTCAAATATGAAACTTTATGAGTAATTGGATATTGGCATTGAAAATATGTGAAAAGAGTTGAAAATGTGACAAAAAAGGACCAAATCGTAAGTTTTGAAAAGTATGAGCATCAATGTGCAAAATTATTTGAATTTTGGGAAATATGAATTATTACGAATTATTTGACACAAAATGTATAGGAATGTAATTTGGTGTGATGAAAATTACTTTTTGAATTGAATTGGATGAATTAAATAGTAGAGGGACTAAATTATAATTTTTTTCCATTTTTACCGAGAAAAGGGAAAAATTGTAATCCTCACCATTCAAGGACTCAAACTCAGACTCTTTTACTATTGTTCATCGAGCTGTCTTGATTAAATAAGAGAATTGAATGACTTGTTGACTTGAATAAACATGAAATACTTGGATTGAATTGATTGAAATGTATGATTGATTATCTTGTTACATGAATAATGGAAGACTCACATATTTCTTGTGAAATGAAATGTTCGGATTGAATATGCCATGAATACTTAGTTACATAATTGTATTTCTGGTGGTTAAGGTAATTTAATGTATATGTTTTTATATGAACTTACTAAGCTTTCGTAAAGCTTAATTGGTTTTGTTTCCTGTTTCTTGTAGTTGACATTTTGCAGAACACGACTATCTGATCTTTTCAAAGCTCACACTATCCAACTTTAGACTCAGTAAACTTTTGAATCGTACTTGACACGGTTATGTGGCATGTGTCAAGGTTTAAATGTGATTAAGTGTTTGTTTTGGATGTTGAGAATGATCCATGTTTATAATGCTTGTTTTGAGATGTATATATGTTATATATCTAGTATTCATGTGTTGAACCAAGAATGTGGTTAGTTGTGGATGCCTCATAATGATGTTGGAACTAAAGTTGATGTTCATGAATAGTTATGTGTTTTCTATAAAATGTGCATATTGTAGTGTGTTAAGCTATACTTGAAATATACAAAAAGGTTATAACAATTATGGAATGGTGATCCTTTGAAGTGTGTTGATTGAATTGTATGTTAATGGATTGATGCATAAATGGTAGTATAGGATTGAACAAGCAGTGGATGTGTGTATGATTTCAATAATATGAAAATTTAAATGTAGTTACATGATGAGTAGTCCTTAAGGCATATTAGAAGGTTGAAGAATTATGTTTGGATTGTGATCAATTAGGGATGTTTGATTTATCTATGTGCAGGTTGAATAAGTATATATATGTACCAGTGGTTTTGGTTTTAATTGTGAAATTAAAATGTTTTTAAAGTGGTTTTGGTTTTAATTGTGAAATTGAAATGTTTTTAAAGGTTGAATTTTTGGGTGTGTAATAAGGTATCGATACTTTATTAGAAGTATTGGTAATTGACCAAATGAACAGTGTTTTAAATAAACAAAATGCCAATTTGGTATCGATACCAAATCAAGGTATCGATACATATGCAAAAGTATCGGTACCTAAAATTTATGTACCGATACCCTTTGATTTTAATTTGATTTTTGAGATTTCGAAACTAAAAATGGTACCGGTACCTAGTCTTGGTATCGATACCTATTCTTCAAATTTTAAAAGTTTACAGTTTAGTCCTTATGCATGATCAAGTCTATTCAATTATACTCATATGTTCTATTTAGTCTTTTTTTTTTGTTTAAATCTTATTACGTATACAAAGATGAAATAATTGTTAGTTTTAATCTAAATTAATGATATAAATTGTATGTGATTATTCCGATAACTGTAGTAGCATCCTATAGGTCGGGTCCGGTGACCGGACCAGGTAAAGGGTGTTACAGAGTGGGTTTGTGAATGCCTTCGGAGGGGGGGAAGGATAAGTGAACTCCTTTACTCCTAGGACAACTCCTTGTCATGTTTCTATTGGAAGCAAAGGGAGAGAAGGGATATTGTCTCGCGCCAACATGTTTTCTCTAGGAGAAAAAGGTTTGGACCTCGTTTGAAGGAGGAGTATAATAGAGGGTGCCAATTGGGGAAGTATGGGAGGTTTGGCGAGCAGTGTTTAAAACTGAACTCGCAAGAAGAGGCACTAAATTGGGTTCAAGAAGGTCCGCAACATTAGTGGAATCAGTAAGAAGCTCGAGGATGGCTGGAAGAGGAACAAGGGATTCACTTTCCAAAAAGATTTGCTCTTTCCTAGGCCTGTGGACCCTCTTTCAAATTTTGCGACTCATTGGAGGAGGAACAGGGGACTCACTGGAGGACCTTCTTTCAAATCTCGGCCTCTTACAGCTACTACTTCCTACCGAAATGTAACACCCCAAACCCGAGTCCGAGGCTAAGACCGGATACGAGACATTACTATGCGTGAACTTTCTTAAACATGTACTTACGGGCTATAAAATTTCGTTCCGAATTAAAAAATTCTCTTTCTTAGTCAAATCAGAAGTTTCATGGGCCTACGAGGCCTCAGACTTACGTCCTGAAACTTTCAGAACTCATCCGAAACTTTCTCTCGAAAAGCGGGGTCACACGTCCGTGTGACTTGGGACACGCCCGTGCACCCCTAAAACATGCCCGTGTCTTTCACCCGTGGAGGATACTGGCAAATTACACACGGCCTGGACACGCCCGTGGCCCTGGCCCGTGTGCCCAACCTTGGCATTCTAAATTATTCACACGGTGCGTACACACACGCTCGCGTGTGCGTCAACCGTGTGACAATTGAATTTCTAAGTGTCAAGTGCGGACTTCACACGGCCTTGGCACGCGCCCATGTGCCAGCCAGTGTGTATCACTGCGGCTGAACAAACGCGGCCGTGTGACCAGCTCGTGGTCTAATCGACTTAAGATACTAAGTGCGGGAGACACACGGCCTAGACACTGCCTTGCGTGTGTCTATCCGTGTGGGCACTTAGAGGCTATCTTACCAAGCCTTTTACCACTCCCGTTTGCATACATTCATATACTACTTCAAAACATTCTCAAACCATCATTTAAAACACATGAATAAACACATTTAATCATTAAAAAGATAAAGTCTTTATCCCATACACTAGGGAGAACTACTCCCAATACAATTACAACCAATTTAAGCCATCATCTATGGTCATACACAACCAACTCTAGATTCTCTTAGGCCAATACAATTTGGCTACATTGGTTAGAACTTAATCAACTTTAAAAGAATCCCTATACATGCCATGACTCATAAGGATTTGATACCTCATACCAAGGGTGCGCTTTCGATAGTGTGAAAACATCTCCGGCGGCCTCCAACCCGAGCTAAGTAATGAAACCTATAAGAGATGAGAAAAGTAAAGGAGTAAGCAAAAATGCTTAGTAAGCTCATCTACATAATCTGTCAAATATTGATATTCATTGAATGTACATAATTACAAAGTATCATGGAGAGTGTCTCTCATAAACTCATGGTTACTTGCTCAAATATTCTTGAAACTTACTCATTGAATCTCTTACCACATTCTTACCATGTCACAAGCCAATTGCTAGTTCAATTAGCATACATTCCTGCACTGATCACCACATGATCATATAAAACAATACATCAAGTATTTTCAATAAGCCGCTCATGCTACTAATATCTCGGTGGTTTTGCACTTAGCCCACCATTGAATCTCTAATAGGGTGGTATCGCACACAGCCGACCAATCATTTATACTTATGGTGATTTCGCACTTAGCACACCAATCGTTTATACTTACGGTGGTTTCTCACTTAGCACACCAATTGTTTATAAGCGATGGTATCAGGTGGTAACCCACATAGCCCACCGATATTAATATAATTGATGGTATTGCACCCAGCCCATCACTACCATCAATAAGGTGATATCGCACATAGCTCACCGTTATTTTACATTTATGGATAGTAATCCACAAGTATATCTCTATTTCAAATGTTCATCCGAGAACATCCTCACATACTTCTATTCTTACTTAACTTTCTACGATACTCGTTCGCGTTCACACAGTGCATCAATAAATCTATCACATGCAACTAAGGTGCAATAATAACACATATCCCACTAGGGGTTCATCATATATATTGAATTCATCTCCATTCAATTCTAACACATACTTGTGCTTCTCGTGGTACAACCACATACATTCAACATATCCGTTGAATCATTCAAATTGTTAACTAACTCTCTTGAGTCTCATACACATAGTTCTCATTGACATTATACCCCAATAAGGTCCTACATACATTAACATGTCAATTCCATGTCCCTGACATGGTCTTATACGAACTCTTACACCGAGGCCATATTCCAATATGGTCTTACTCGAGACTTTAACCATCATCATGTCATGCTATACACATCTCAATTCTATTGACATTTCATCAAAAGATATTTCATGCATTCATATGGTAAATATACATTCCCTACCGCATTGGAACGTTAAATTAACTTGTACATAATTACAACGTTTGCACATGAACATACCTCGATGCCGAAAGGGCCAAAAAGGGACATTTTTGCCCACATTTCTCTTTTCATCCGTTCTAGGTTCAAAACTCGTTTTCTTTGATCTAGAACAATGAAATTTACTGATTTAATCACTTATAAATCATATTACACCATAATATACACTTTAGGAAAAAATGACTATTTTGCCCCTACACTTTGGCAAAATTACGATTTTGCCCCTAGACTTGTAAATAAATTTTCATCACATTTTCTTGTTAAACAAGCCTAGCTGAACATTTAATCCTCTTAAAACTATCCACAATTCCAACTATTTCATGCCTTAATGAACAAATTACAACTTTTGCATTTTAGTCCCAAATAGGTGTTTTCATGACAACACCTTTCACAAAAGTTGTTTCTCATCATCCTATCATTCATTTTCTTCCATAAAAATCATCAAACAACATGAAATATATCATGGTAAGTCCCTAGACTTTCAACCATATTGCAAACTAGTCCCCTCTTTAGAAAGCTTAAGCTTTGGGGACTCCAAAAGTACAATTTTCTTCAAGAAATACCATCAAAATCACTTACTTGAGTGGAGAATTGCTTGCTGAAATTTTAAGCTTCAAAAACCCCTCCCATGGCTGCTATTTTCGGTGGAGGAAGAGAAGAAATAAAAAAAGATGATAGCTTTTCTTTTTGTCATATTTTATTCA
This sequence comes from Gossypium sturtianum, assembly GCA_025698515.1. Classification (NCBI taxonomy): domain Eukaryota; kingdom Viridiplantae; phylum Streptophyta; class Magnoliopsida; order Malvales; family Malvaceae; genus Gossypium; species Gossypium sturtianum. The sequence continues at coordinate 88,876,693 of CM046949.1, read as the reverse complement.
TCTTTTCTCACCAAATTTGACTAAGCATTAAATGCTCTTGTCTCCCATACCACATGGCCGACCATCACTCTCCAAAATGGCCTATTTGCACATTTGGGACCTCCAGTTTATAAACCATAGCTTTTTGGTACCTCTAGATATTAAAATAGAACTTTCGTACTTTATGCGATTTAGTCCTTTTTCACAATTTAGCTAGAAATCGCTAAAATTAAGGCATCAAAATTTTCATGCATCCTTATAACCATGTTATAATACATAACATATCATGAAAATAATTTCTCTAACCTCGAATTAGTGATTCTGAGATCACTGTTCTGACTAGCCCCTAAATTAGGCTGTTACACGAAATCCTGGCATCAATAGCTTCCATAGCCTGTTGCGCATTCTCCATTAGTGCCTCTATATCCATGACTTTGGGTTGAAAGGGTTGTGATGGGATTGAAGGGTAAGTAGGTCTTGCAGTATAAATAAAGGCGTCAATAACATTCTCAGTTAAAGTTCTATCTGATAGCTCACCTCTGGACCCCAGTGAGGAGGAAGACCAGCGGTGGGGAGGTATATTGTAGACAATTATAAAAGAAATTTGAGGGCTCCCTCCTTCTTCTAAAAAGTGCCTAGGCTAACTAGTTGTTGGCCCCGAATGGCCACGCCTTTTTAGCAAACTACACCATCCTGAGGCTCACACCTAGATAAAGATTGGTTGTCCGCCAACCATTTGGGCTCATTCCCTCTAAAAAGTAGCGAAAAACATTCCTAACGGTGAGGAGCTTTTTCAATTACAGAGTGCGCTCGAGACTTGAAAGAAGTCAGGTATACTAAGAACTAACACAATGTAACCTAAATTGTATTTTCTGTATATTGAAATGCTTAACCTTTTTTGTACATTGGAAGCACTGTATATATAGACCTCTAGGTAACTACTCATTAACAGATTTGTAGCTACTCATTAACAGATTGGTAGCTATTACAACAGCTTCTGTTACTAACAGACTAACTGCTTATATCCTTAACATTCATCCATCTTCCCGACAGGTAAGACCCGGAGAAGATTCCTAAATCGAGTAAAGGAGGTCACTGAAAGTGGCTTGGTGAGAACATCAGTCACTTGATCACACGCGGGGACTTCACCTATTAGAACAAACCCATCAGCAACTTTCTCGAGCACAAAAAATAGATCCAACTCGACGTGCTTAAACTTAGAGTGTAACACATGATTAGCTGTGACTGCAACTGCACTGGAGTTATCACACCATACAGTAAGAGTATCATCGGACTTAACTTGTAATTCTTGAAACAATGACAATAACCAAGTAACCTCACTGGTAACCACAGCAAGGCTTCTGTATTCCCTTCAGCCGTGGATCAAGAAACCACTTGCTGTTTCTTAGAACACCAAGAGACGGGAGTGTGACCAAAGTAAACACAATATCCGAAGGTCGACCGCCGATCGTCAAAATCTAACCCCCAGTTGGCGTCGGTATATCCTACCAAAGAGAGTCGAGCAGACGGACGAAAAATAACCTCAAAGTCAAGAGTGCCACACAAATACCGCAAGATGCATTTTAATGAGATCATATGAGTAGTAGTAGGATTATGCATGAATTGACAGACCCTATTTACGGCATACGCAATATCGGGCCGAGTAAGAACAACATACTGTAGTGCTCCAGTAAGATTCCTATATTCCGTTGGGTCCTTCAAGCGCTCACCATCATCTTTAGACAAAGTAGACGAGCTAACCATTAGCGTAAGAACACTCTTCGCATTGGTCAACAAACATCAATCAAGAATGTCTCGTATGTATTTCTTTTGACATAGATGTAGACACCCCGAGGATCGATTAACTTCTATCCTGAGGAAATAGTGAAGATCGACCATATCCATAAGCAAAAATTCATCATTTAACAACCGAACAAACCAATCTATAGCGGTGGTCAGACTTCCAGTAATGATAATATCATCGACGTATACAAGCACATAGAGAGTAGACCCAGACTTGATCCGGACAAATAACGATGCATTAGATTTTGACCCAACAAAACCGACAGAGTTGAGAAATTGCTTAATCTTCTCAAACCACACACGTGGAGCCTGACGAAGACCATACAAAGCTTTCTTTAGATGACACACAAAAGGTGTACCATTGGAGTCACACTTAACGTACCCCAGAGGTTGTTGCATAAATACTTCAGTGTCTAGATCACCATTTAAGAAGGCATTGTTTACATCGACCTGGCGAAGCTGCCATCCTCTTGAAATGGCAATGGACAGAATAACCCGGATAGTAGCAGGTTTCACCATCGGACTAAACTTTTCCTTGAAATCACACCTAGGAACTTGAGAGTAACCTTTTGTGACCAACCGAGCCTTACGTCGATCAATTGTACCATCCGGATGCCTATTGACTTTGAAAAGCCATTTACACCCGATAATTTTACAATTTGATGGTAGCGGAACAAGTTCCCAAGTAGAATTGCGAATAAGGGCATCATATTCAGCCTGAGCAGCAGCACGCCATTCTGAATGTGAAAATGCTTCCTCAATTATGGAAGGTTCCACAGCTTCAACAGACATAGCTTTGGGTTTGAAAACACTGGCCTTTGAACGAGTTACCATTGGATGAATATTGGTTACAGGCAGCAATGGTGCCTGATTATTAGGAGAGGGCTCAACACTAGTGTGAGGCTTGGAACCAACAGTCTCACTAGACAGAGGAGAACTATGTGGCTCTCGATCAGATCCAACCTCAGGCTGAGCTTCAACCGATGTGAGCCTTAATGGGGAATCAGCTTGTGGAGAACACAGAGTAGGAGATTGAGCAACGGACGGCTCCACATGACGTAAATAATCAGTCTGGACAAACGGAACATAGGTTGAAACAGGTTGAGTATGGTCGAGCACAGATCCCTTAGGAGTGGGTTCGGAGGACATAAATTTATTTTCATCAAAGACCACATGCCGTGAGATAACAATCTTACCAGTAGGTAGGAGACATTGGTATCCCTTGTGCTGAGCACTATAACCCAAGAAGATAGATGGTTAAGAACGAAATTCCAACTTATGTGCCAGAAATGGGCGTAGATAAGGAAAACAACAACACCCAAAAACCCTCAGGTGATCGTAGGTAGGTTCATGTCCATAGAGAGCCTTAAACGGAGTTTGTCCCTTCAAAACGGAAGTAGGAAGTCAATTGATGAGATGAACTGCACAGCAAAATGCATAGCCCCAGTATTCCATAGACAGACCAGCTTGGGCTAGAAGAGTGATGCCCATGTCAACAATGTGGCGATGTTTGCGCTCGGCCATTCCATTTTGTTCAGAAGTATGCGTACACGACAACCGATGAATAATCCCTTGAGAAGCTAGAAGAGACGTGAAAGCTCGATACTCTCTGCCCCAATCACTCTGAAACTGTTTAATATTCTTCCAAAACTGAGTTTTAACAAGTTGTTGAAATTGAACAAAACATTGCACTGCCTGAGACTTTTGACGAAGTAGATAAATCCACGTGAAACGAGTACAAACATCAATGAATTCTATATAATACCAATTATTCCCACAAGCAACAGATGCAGGGCCCAAGAGATCAGAGGCAACCAAGTCAAAAGGATTACTTTATTTATTAGTAGATAGTGTAAACGGCAATTTATGCGACTTCCCTTTTTGACATGCCGTACATATACCCTTAAGACAATTTTTAGTTGATACAATATTACATTTGTCTAAAACACTTTTAACAACAGTAGCAGATGGATGGCCAAGATGTTTATGCCACAAAGAAAACACATCACCTTCATCAGACTTATTTCAAGTACTGATGGAGGCGACAAGCGAAATTTGGAGCGGTGATGAGATAGATCTGGCAGAGAAAACCAGTATAAACCGTCATGAATGTGGCCCTTCAGCAGTGTTTCCCAGGTCATGATGTCCTTAATAACACAATATGTCGGGTGAAACTCAAAATACACATCATTATCAGTGGCAAACTGGGACACAGACAACAAATTTTTCCGTATTCTCGGTACATATAAAACATCAGATAAATAAAGTAATTTAGAACGCGTATGTAAAACACCATTACCAATAGACGAGATCGGAGCGGGAGTCCCGTCACCCATCAAGAGAGAAGACTTACCTAAATACGGGGTGAAGTCATTTAGAGCTGACGCATCATGACAGACATGATTGCTAGCACCCGAGTCGGGGTACCATGATGCAGTACCAACAGGCATGGGTATATACGAATCCGTCCCACTACCATTAGATCCAATCTGAGCAGTATTGATATGCGATCCGGAAGAACCCGAATAATCAGAGGCATGCAAATCACTGACCCGAGGAAGACCAATACACGGGTCTGAACCAGTATACACTCGAGCTCGCGGTTTGGTTTTCCAAGGAACATTCGGGGTTGAAGCATCGCACTCTTCACCATTGGACGGCCCGACCGTATGATCACGGCCCAACGGATAACCAACTTGAACACAATTGCTCATGGGCCGAACACCATTCAAATTCTCAGGCCCAAACGCATCATCCTGCCTATTAAAATTTGGCCTTCTTGGCCCATTAAACATGTCCCCATTTTTATTAGCATTTGTGTAACCGGCCCACCATTAAACCCATACGCGTGAGTAGTGGCACCAGCTGGGAAGCAATATTGACCATGCTGATTTTGACCGGCTGGGAGGTAATTTTGACTAAATGTGTGTTGAGTATAAGGGCACATGAACCACATTCTTTGAGAGGGCCATCCATTTCCTTCAACATACTGTGCGTGCGGCGCACAAGCATGGTGACCAGTAGAGCACCCCGATGGTAGAGTGAGCCGATCGTCACTTCGTGGTGCCTGGTTCATCGTTGACATCCCGTCAAAATTGCGATTGAAGCGATAGTAGCACCTCTGAGCAAGGTGCCCAAATCTACTATAGATCTGGCACTGAACACGCGATTGAAACCCTCTCCCTCGACCACCGGACGGGGGGCGACAACCATGGACGGAGCCCTCTGGTGCGTGAGATGGAGCGCCCTCCACGAGATTAGCATGCATGGCCACCTCTTGAACGGCTCGTAACTGACGGTGTTCACACTCAACCAAAGCATCGACAAGCCTCTGAAACGGCACCGGCTCGGACGAAATAGCCACCAAAGAGATGACGGCATCGAAGTTAGGAGGTAAGCCAACGAGCATTATTTTCGTCTTTTCCACATCCAGTATTTGAGTGCCTGAAGCTTCCAATAGTGTACAAAGATTCTTTATACGAGCAACATAACCTTTGATCAAGAGCGTACCTTTCTTAAGGGAGTATAGTTCATAACAGATTCGAGACTGTTTAGCACCGGTGTCGGCCGCGAACAGACTTGTGGCCGTAGTCCACACATCGCAAGCTGTTCTAGCATCCGTGAAGGAGGACAACAAAGAGCCATTTATCGTGGAAAGCAACCATGAAGTGGGGAAATGATCTTGTTGCATAAAAATCATCGTGGACGGATTATGAGCAAGAGAACCATCCGGTGACTGAATGAACCTCGCCGGCAGAGGTAAGGTCCCGTCTAGAAATCCTATCAAATCATATCCATGTAATATTAAGCGTACCTATTGTTTCCATTGGATAAAGGTTCCTTTATCGAGTTTCACAACATCATGCCGAGGGAACGAGTTTACAACTCTATTGCCAGTGAAAACAACACAACCACCATCAACTGAGGCAGAATCAGCGGAATTCGTGGTAGCCATAACTCCGAGGATCACAAATCGATTGATACCATGAAAGAAGTACGGTATACTAAGAACTAACACTATGTAAACTAAATTGTATTTTCTGTATATTGAAATGCTTAACCTTCTTTGTACATTAGAAGCACTCTATATATAGACCTCTAGGTAACTACTCATTAACAGATTTGTAGCTACTCATTAACAGATTGGTAGCTGTTACAACAGTTTCTGTTACTAACAGACTAACTGCTTATATCCTTAACAAGACTAAACCTTTCAACTTGCTTCACAACAATCTTTATGTCCAAAGGTTGAAACTGAAGGTAGGTGAATTCCTTGGGAATCGACCACTTAGTGGGGAAACCGAATCTACTAGGGAGCTTACTCCTCACTAAGATGAATTTGTTACGGTTCAGGCAATGGTTGGAAGCCCAATTCTTAAGTATGGGTTCGCGGCCTTGGTGAACACTAAAATAAACCATCCCAGTAAAGAGCCCTTGAGTTTGGACCTTCAAGCGATAAAAGCATTGGAAGACACCAAGTATGGGTGGCTCATTTTGAATGCTACAGTCTAGGAAGTAGACCATCAAGGTCTATCAATTTAGATTGGTCAGCTGCTCTAGCACAATCTCGTATTCTTTGAGGTCTGTGTAGAAGAAAGGGTGCAATGGAAGGTGGAAACCAGCCTCAAACAATTAGAGGGGTAATATGAGACCCTCGTTGGAATCAATCAGATGTCTCTCCCTATTGACGATTTCTAAGTGATATGCAAAATTTGGCAACCAGATACCCTGAGCTATCAAGTAATTTACCATCTCCTCTTGGGTGGTTAGGGAACTATATAATGGTGTCATTGCTAAAGTACTAGTCTCTTGGGGCTGTGGATCATTACCGCTTCCAACTGTAAAACTTTTTCGATGACCCCTTTGGCTACGGCACCCGTAACTCCTGGTCTTCCCTCTCGACGCTGGCATGATCCTAGACATGCTGATATAGAAGTAAGAAGTAGGTGAAGAAGAATGATGAATTACCTGGAAGTAGAGAAATGCTTACAGAGGAAGAATAACTTTGGCGATGAAATTGGAGATGAAGAAAGGAATGAAAGAAGAGAGATTTAGGGTTAAAAAAGAAACTTAAATGACAAAGAATTTGATAGGAGAATTGATTTTTGATGCAATGATTTCATTTCCTTTCCAACCTCCAAGAGAAGCTTAGGTTTCAAATTGTAATAAACTGTTCAGGTCCTCAAATCTGCATTTGACACATGTTAATCAATAAAAGGGTTTTTCTTAAACCCTTCTATAACAAAAAAATGCAGGAATATTTGCCAGAGCCAAATGTCTAGCGAGTACCTTCTAAACAGTATGCATCAATACAAAATCTGCCAAGTAGCATTATGTTGAGGAAATATTGGGTTCGGGGTGTAAGCAAGGGATTGCACCAGGATAACAGTGAGGTTATCGTTATGCAGTTATCTGCTTTATATAGAGTATAAATGTATTCGACATTCATGCGAGATGAGTTTAAGGTAAGGTAAATATGTGAATTATTGATCAACGCTAAAGCATCAGGACAGAGTAGAGGTGTCTACCTTTGAGTTAAGAAGGGAGTTATCAGAGATAAGATTAATTGCTCAGAGTCTACTTCTGGGTTTAATCACAAGAAAGAATTTCAAGGATGAAATTTTCTTTAAGGGTGAGGGAGTTGTCACACCCGATTTTCATTAAAGTCCCAAATTTAAAGGAGAGCCGAGAGTTGATTGAATAAAATAGTAAGTTGGTGGGCTCTACTGGAAGACTTGGAAATTTTTTGGCTGATTGGTAATTAGTTGAGTTCCAATTTTGGTTCGGTTAAGTTGGAACTGGTTGGTTCCTTAGTGGTAGACAGAATAACTAGAGATGGACGGTTATTTTGAGCTATGGAGACTGTGCAAAATAAGGGTATATATATGTGTGAGAAGGATATTTTTGTATAGGAATTCTTCTCAATTTTATTTATAATTCTTTTCTCATTTGCATTATCTTCTTCAGTTGCTCTGAATAAGAGAAAGTTAAAGAAATATCTGCATGGGGTGGTGAATGTGAGACTCAAGTCTAGAAAGTAGAGAATCCAGTATGTTGGTAAGCTCCTAAGTCTCTTTGTACTCATAAATTAGAGGAAAAGATAAGTACGGGTTCCTGAAGAGCTTTTGTATAATAATGGATTTAAGGTTTTAAGGTTCCTGTGGTTTAACCGATATATATATCGTTGTTATACTTAGCTGCCAGAACAAAGGAGGCTTTGGCATTTGGACAAACTAAGTTAGCGAGGACGAAGGATTTAAGATGAGTTTCTATACTCCACTTGTATGTTTTATTATTGATGTGTTGGAATGTTCTGCTCGTGTGTCTACTATGAGTTCAATTTGAATCCCATTTTTGTGTATGGTCACGGTGAATGAGTATGCCATGCATGCATAAAGTTGTGAAAATATATGGATGTTTGCAAGTATGTTTTCTAGATGCCAAATATGGTTTTGTATTGACATATTGATAAATGGCGTACTGTATGCTATAGTAATAAGTACAATGACATGTGTGAAATGTATGTTTAGAAAATGCAGAGTTCGGAGGGAGTTATTTTGACGGGTTAGTAAAGGTAGGAAATTAGCGTAAAGGAGGAATGGGCGGATTAAAGATACAAGGGATTCTGGAGGCATTATGGAACGTATATCTATTGGTCCTTTGAGACAATAACATGCAAACGGTATATAGGTCCTTCGGGGTGACACCATGCAAACGGTATACAAGTCCTTCAGGGAGACACCTTGAAAGGGGTTTATTGATTCTTCAGAATCAAAAGCCCATGGTTAGCCATGGCATGATCCAGTGTCAAACAAGTACACCTTATGGAGAAAATGGGGTTCGCCAGGACAGTGAACAGGGAAATGTATCAGGGCATAACAAGGGAAATCACTATACGACTCACACGGTGAGCAGTTTGACAGAATAATCCTGGCGCGTCTAGGAATGTGGGCAAACATGATAATAAGAGGATCTGCCAAAATGCAAAGGTAAGAGGAACAAGTAGAAGAGTCTTAAACACGGCATATGTGAAAGGAAAGGGTATTTCCTTCAAGGTATTTGTAAATAAGTACCCGCCATTAAGAGTCTACCAGAGCTGATGTAGAACCATCATTGGATAAGTGTTTATGGAATGGATTTTCATATTTGAAATTCTAAGCAATAATTGGTAAATAGTTCACTAGAAAACTGGGAAGTTCGCCAAGGACGACATTGAAGGGAATGTCTGCCCGAGGTTAATTGATCAGTATAGTCTGCCAGATATTTACAAAGAAAGAGGGTGTTCGTCAGGACTTTTTAGTGCGGGGTAGTCCACTAGGGTGCTATCTTTTTTTGAGATTATCCTAGAAAAAGGGTTTGAAGTGGGAAAGTCCTAAGGGATTATCATGCAAGTATGAATCCACAAAGAAAAATAGGTGTTTATCAATCAGTCAAATCTCATATTCAAGACCCTAAATGAGGATGTTAGAATGGATCTTCTCCTAAGGAAGGGTCTATGCAAGGGCTAAGTCAAAAAAAGATAATCGACAGGGTAATATGGTAAATAGATATCGAGATTAGTGTGCAATAAATGGATCAAGGTAAGGATCCGTCATTATGGCGAAGGCGATTGCAAGTTCGCCAGTAGTAGTAGTTGACAATCCATATATTCACATGTATGGTTATCTTTCATGAGCTGAGCTAGGAAGGTAAAAAGGAAGCAAGAGATGGAGCCAGGCAAGGTTAAGTCCAAAAAAGGAAAAAATGATTTGCCTGGAAGAGTACACTTAGGGCTAAATCAATCGACATGTCTGCCAACGATTTATACAGTGGAAGTATGGGAGCTAAAAATTCCATTCAAACTGCAGAATCTCCTAAAATACAGAGGGATTTTTAATTCTATGCACAAAATCTTACTTTCCCCAAAATTTAAGAGTTTCTTATGAATACTGATGTACATGATCTCGCTAAGTTCATATAGACTTATAAATTACTATCTTGTATACTAATAAATGAATCACTTAAGCATCATGTGGAGGGACCAAGCCAGACACTGCAGAATACACGAAGGGCACAATAGTTGTTTCATGCATATAGAGGGACACCCTTGGAGGCTACACCTCAGGATTAATTAAGTGTATCTGTAGTAAAGTCTCAAGTTACAAATTGTAAATAATTAATCATACTTAATATGGTAGAATGAAAATAAGGACTCAGTACTTGTATGTTAAAGAATATGATAAGACTTTAAAATTTGAAATTTTGTTGCCATCCATGGAATTGAGTAAGGTTGAATAATAACAATGGATGTATAATTTGGTATTATCTAAGTCTGTAATTAAATTGGGTTAATTAGGTTAATTGAGACACTTGATACTGAACCCGACGATTGGATCGAGTATAGGGTGTTACAATATTACGAGCCTAGAAGTCTTATGTGACCTTGATATTTCAATTTATGAATTCTTGACTTATAATTTTTTTTATGAGAAATAAGTGAGTAGAGTTCTCTCTTGTATAGGCATTACATCTGCATAGATTGTTTTGATGGATTTGCATGAATTATAGTACTTATGTATGATTACCTATATGCTTGTTCATATTGTAATTTTGTGAAATAACTCAATTTACTTTGAAATTTGTTAATTCTCTAGACATCATACTTAGATTGCATGTTAGAAGAATCATTTACATTGTATGTACCTCATAATTGATCATTATCATTATTATTGCTCAAAGGCCATCTTGTTGCATGTTTCTTTTGTTTTGTGTGTTTGCTTAAGGGTAAGCAAACACTTAAGTGTGGGGAAATTTAATATGCCATAAATTGCTATGGCAATTAAGTAATTTTTGACAGTTAATGAGATTGTACTTAAGCACTTTAGGGCTTCATTTTATGCTTTTTAATAATTATTAGATTTTTAACTTAGTATTCAGTTTTATGCGAACTTAATGTGTTTTGGGGCCAAAACGGGAAAATTTTGTCGTTTGGAGCTTAGCAACTAATTTTAGCTTGTGCAGGAGGTGAGTAAGGCAAAAGCTTGAAATCTAATTGTTGTCCTCTAGGTTGCAACACCAGACCTTTGGTGTTGCGACACCAATGCTTTCTGTCACAATTGGAACTTGAAATCTCAACAATGGATTATTGCAGGTAAACTGGTGATGAAGTCACGACATTGATGGTGGAAGTCCTAACATCGAGCTTTATGGTTGACCGTCTCCAGACGTACTAACATCCAGAGTAGAAATCCTGTACAAAATATGTTAAATGGGCAGTGTTCGCAAGTATATGACTTAGGTTGTAATATATTTACAACGAAGTAGGTGAGTACTCCAAAGATCGTACCCAAGGGAGGCGAGAACTAAATTAATCCTAATCTAAACACAAATAAATCTAATTAGTACTTTAAATAAATTATATTACGAATAAACATAAATAAAGTTTTTTGGGGTTTTTATAATAATAAAGGCAACAACATAAATAAAGAAACATTGGGAAATTAATAAGTAAACAATATCAAATCTTAGCATGGGTGATTAGCTCGCTTTGGCCATCACAACCAACTGTCGCTTTAGGTCCCTTTTTCAATTAACAAGTCGATACCCTAGTAGGATTTCTCGATCTTCCACTAGACTGACGAGTTAGCAAGAACTACTTATCTCTCGACCTCACAGTCCAGACCGGTTCAGGGCTAATGTGTTCACGGATAGGCCATACCAATTTTGGGTTAATTCCCACCTAGATGACTTCCTAGGGTATGAGTTCTTCCTCTCCTAAAAAGCTGATTCGCTAAGAAAATACTACACAACAATTAATTAATCATACATCCACTTGCTAATCCCCCATAAAAGGATTAGTTCCTTATAGATATCGTAAACAAGATTCGGCTAGAGAACAAGAAATAGGGGTGTACAATGAGAAAATAAAAGATATGGGAGAAGTGCAGAAAGTATTCGGCTAGGAGAGACAAAAGTAGAGGAGTAGAGAGTTTCGGCTTTTGAAAAGGGTGAAAGAAAAGAAAAGTGAAAGAGATGAGTAGAAGAGAACCAAAATTCGGCTAAGAGGTAGAAGAGGGTTCGGCTAAAGAAAACAAAAGAATCAAAGGAGAAAAGAAGAAGAAAAAGGGATGCCTGAATGGTCACACTGATTTCGGCTAAGGTCAAAGAAGCAAAAGAGATGAATAGGAGAAAGCGGCGGTTTCGACAAAGATGAAAGTAGGGAACCGAATGAGAGAAAAAGAGAGAACTCAAGAAGACTTTTGCACAAATCGACACTCACCCTTAATGACCGAAAATGCCAAAAATGAAAAATGCCTAAGACCTATGGGAATTTCGGCACACTCACCTCCTAGCAACTCAACCGAAATTCCCCCTCAAGCTCCCCACATTTGGCCAACACCTCCACCATCACCAGATCCCTTAATTTGCTCCTATTTTCACTCCCCAACACCCATTCAAATTGGTTTGACCAATTCAAATTCCTTCAGGCACTCTTGTCCTTCCATTTGAATACATTGACCCATTCAACCATCACCCTTGAAGAGTCCCTGCCGAATCCATCTTCTCTCATTCCTGGCGCCAAAAAATAAAGCTTCATAATGAGGCTTATGGGATTAGAACTCCTCCCCTTCTGCTCCTACAAGTGACACCACCTCCACTTGGACACAAGCTCCTTTGTGTCAACAACAACACGCAAATAAACTTAAGGCCTGCTCCTATTAGCTTCCCCCCTAAAGTGCCCAAAACCAAAATTTTACCAAGGCTCTGGCTTGAACCCGAGCCTCACCAGGACCCCCAAACACATTTAAATAACAAGCAGAACAACCAACACACAAAAAAGCCTAACATGCAGAACCCCTAATTCTAGGATGTTACAACGCTTCTTCGCGAGTGCAAATAGCGTAGGCTCTAGCAGGTGCTCTGGCCTCGGATCTCACAGCTGAGAGTCTCTAGTCATACCTCTACCACTGGATACATTCCCCGTATTTCTCGATGGTCTCCCTCTCACAGTCATATTGCTCGATCTTGTATTCTGAACTTTTTCTTTCTCGGATAACTCTGGGCAATCTTGAATAAAGTGATCTGGCAAGCCACATTTGAAACAAGCTTTACTACTCTTATTCCAACAATCTCCAAAATGTCGTCTCCCACATTGTTGGCACTCGGGTTTGTTATTTCTCACACTGCCAACACTCGAGATAGAAGTAGCTTGAGCTTTAGGATTCACATGTTGATTTCCACGATCTCTATTCTGGTATCCCACTGATGCATTCGATCGACTATACGAATCTCGAGATTTTTTTGATGAAGAATGATAAGGTTTATTCATCGGTCTCTTCTTCGAATCTCTAGCATCTGAACCAGCTTTCCTCTTTTCTCAGCTAAAGTCTTCGGCTTTGCAAGCCCGGTTGACTAACACAACAAACTCTTTCAAATCTAAAATTCTGACCAGAATTTTAATGTCTTCATTCAACCCATCAACAAACTACTTGCACATAATCTCTTCGGTAGAAACATAATCTCGAGCATATTTACTCAACCGCATAAATTCTCTCTCGTACTCGGTTATGGTCATACGGCCTTGTTTCAATTCTAAAAATTCTTTGTGCTTTTGATCCAAAAACTATTGGCTTATGTATTTCTTTTGGAACTTGGTCTGAAAGAATTCCTAGGTGACTCTCTCCCTCGGCACCACTGATACCAACGTATTCCACAACTGATATGCGGTGTCCCTTAGAAGTGATATAGCATATTTTAAACATTCAGCGGTGTGCAAGAAAGCTCATCAAACACTCGAATCGTATTTTCAAGCCAAAACTCGACTCTCTCAGGATCATCATCAACATTAGCTCTGAACTCTTCAGCCCCGTGTTTACAGATCTTATCAACTGAATGCTTATTCAATCTTAAAAGCTCGACTCCTTGAGGAGCTACGAGAATTGGTTGGGGATTAGGAGGGGTGGAGGTTGTTGAGCAGCCGGGTTCGTTCAGATATATTGTGTGAACCACTCATTCATTATTTGGAAGAAGGCTTCTTTAGCCTCTCCTCCCTAGCTACCCGTTACGGGTCTAGAATTAGACGACGCTGTCCCTTGAGCGAGAGCGGCGCATTACTTTAAACCTCATCATCTATAGCTCGATTGGGATCCATTTATTATATAAAAGCACATTTTAAAATGTCAGGAGTCATCACACTATCACAGTTTATATATGGCATGTATAGCTAGACTATCACACACACTACATTAGTCCTAGAATCGACTACACCGTAGCTCTGATACCAATAAATGTAACACCCCTCACCCATATTCAATGCCAGAATAGGGTTAAGGAGCATTACCAAACTTACAACACAATTATATATATTTTAGCATATATTTTAACAATTCAAACATTCATCAATCAATCTCAATCAATATGTCCCTAGTACGAGCCTACGAGGCCCTAATCACGCATTGGGAGTGGTTCAGGACTAGACCGATAACTTTAAAAACATTTATAACACTTAGAAAATTTTTCTCAAAATAGGGGACACACGCCCGTGTGGTCAGGCCGTGTGTTTCACATGGCTACCAGACACGCCTGTGTCACAGACTGTGTGAACATTCGAAATGGAAGCACATGGTCGTGTCCTAGCCTGTGTCCTACCCCATGGCCAAACAAGTGAGCTTACTGACTTGGGTCACACGGCCAACCACACGCCCGTGTGCCCTTCGAAGTGGCCACACACGCTTGTGTGTCAGACTGTGTGCTAGGCCGTGCCAAACTTGTATGGTATACTGACTTATGCAACATGGCCAAGTTACACGCCCGTGTGCTAGGCTGTGTCTAAATTATGGGGTATACTGACTTATGCCACACAGCCGATCACACGCCCGTGTGTGAGACCGTGTGGAGCATACTGACTTCATTTCAATTTCAACACCAGGGGACACACGGCCGTGTAACATGACCGTGTGCCACACACGGCTGAGACACACGCCCGTGTCTCTGCCTGTATGGACAAAAATAGGCTATTTACCAAGCCAATTTGCCACACACACTTATGCTCACTTAAGCAACCAAAATGGCACCAATCCATAGTACAAATGAACATCTAATTTAGCCACAATCAAGGATAATTCATACCATTTCCAATACTAACAACCAACATGCTTATAACCTCAATTCTTACTCAATCAAAACATACCAAAACACATATACAAAGCAACAAACTAAACCTTTACCAAACATACATCATTTTACACCAATTCACAAGCATAATTCATATCTAATATCAACCATTTAACATTTACTAAATCAATATCCACAAGCCTCATAATATAAGCCATTCACATATCCATCCATGAACTCAAAATATTAACCATATATGCACATATATGCACATAACCAAATCCACCAAATTTAGTCAACACTCATGGCCATATTTACAAACCAAAACATATGTCATTACAAGTCATTACAAATAACCAAAATCACTATCAACCCATAATCAAAATGACTCAAAATACCTATACATGCCATATACTTAAAATACCAAAGTTCAAAGGTACCAAGTGATAGGTGGTAGTGTGAAATGATCTCCGACGATCCCCGAATTCGAGCTAGCTTTGATAACACTATAAAACACGGGAAAAATAAACAAGTAAGCTATAAAGCTTAGTAAGATCGTATGAAATAAACTTGATAAAATCATAAACAAATAATTCAATAATTGATTATAGATACATGCATTCACATCAACTAACAAGCCTTCCCCTTACTCATTCACAAAGTTATATAATCATTTCTTCGATTCAAAACTAATATGGTTTATGCACATACCTGTACCAACTTGTAACAATCTCATACACATTCTCGTCTTTGATTTACCCATTGAACCATTTGGAATAGAAGTCGGATACTCAAGGGTCTCACACGATAAGTACCTATACCATGGCCCGAAGCCAAATCAAGGTAACTTATCCGAAGTACTAATATCATGGCCCGAAGCCAAATAAGCCGATATGCATAGCCCAAAGCCAAATCGTTCTATCTCGCACCCGAAGTGCTAATATCATGGCCTGAAGCCAACTCACTGTGTCCCCTAATGACATGTCACTAGTATCCTAAACTATTTCTATTGTTCAACCGGGATTCTAACTGTCGAATTATCGTCGAATCATTTACAAACTTGTCCGTAGTCACATAATCGCAATTTATGCTATATCAAAGCATATAAAATACATTTGAAATGAAATTATAACATATGAACTTACCTCGATTGCTAAAACGACGAATCAAGTCAGCTATTCCGTAACTTTGTTCTTTCCCCGCTCTAAGTCCGTATTTCTCATTTCTTGATCTAAATATATTCAAAATTGATTTATTTAATCATCTATTTATTTAATTAAATACAAAATATACATTTGAGCTAATTTACACATTAGCCCCTAAACTTCCACAATTTTATAATTTAGTCCTTATTACACAAAATCAGAAATTCATGCAAATTTCAAAACACCCATGCTTAGCTGAATTTCCATTATGCCCCTAGTAGCCCATATTTTTCATTTATTTCACATTTCAACCACAAAGTTTCAACATTTCTCAATTTAATCCCTATTTTGCATTTTTACTAAAAATCACTTTACAGAACTTGTTTATCTATCAACAAGCATTCAAAATCTATCATCAAACATAAAAATACACATGTATTCATCAATGGCATCGTTCAAAATCTTTAACAGTTTTGCAAAATAGTCCCTGGGCTAGCTAGTACTAGATGCAACGATCACAAAAACATAAAAATCATTAAAAACGGAACAAAACACATACCTATTTTCATCAATTTGCCTTAGCCGAATGAAGAACCCTAATATTCTCTTTTCTTCTTTTTCAATTTCAGTTAAAATATGAGAATGAATGCCTTTAATTTGGTTTTGTTTTATTTATTTTATGTTATTTACCAATTTACACATATACCCTTAATGATAAACCATTTAAAACATCCATTTAATGTCCAATATTGTCCAGTTACCAAAAAAATGGTCTAATTACTAATTAAGGACCCTTACTTTAAGGTTCTATAGCTATTAGACACCTTTAGCTATTAGAACTCAAGTTTTACGCTTTACGCGATTTAGTCCTTTTTACCGAATTAAGCATTCAAACGATAAAATTATTTAACGAAATTTTCACACAATCACTCAATCATGCTGTAAAAATTAAAATAATAATAAAATAAATATTTTGACCTCAGATTTGTGGTCTCAAAACCACTATTCTGATTTGACCAAAAACGGGCTGTTACACTAATACCATCAGAGTTTTTTGGACATTAGATTTCCTATTCTTTCTAGGAGGCATATGAAATATTCAATACCAAAGCAAGCAAATAAAATCAAGCAACAATCGATAAAACAATGAAAATGAGTAAAAGAACACTTAACCTCTTTTGAAATCCTTGTTGCGCCTTCTCTAACTGCTGGTGATGTTTCTGTACCCAAGTAGAACTTAAAATAGTGATAGAGGCTAATGGACTTGAGGGTTTAAGGGAAATGGGTTTTGAAGGTTGAGAGTATTTTAAGAAGTTTAGTGTTTAAGGAGGGTTAGGGTAATGAGTTAAGGTGTTTTTAAGTTAAAAATAAGGGTTTTTAGGTTTAAAAACTGGGTAAAATAAGAATTAAACCACCAAGTTGCACGATTAGGTCGGATCAACCCTGTAGAAAATTACAGTGATGTCACGACACAAGGGTTCCGTGTCGCAAAATCCCTGACAGCTTGCTGATGTTTCGACATTGAACACTGTTGTCACGACACATCCTGAATTTTGAAAAATTTAAGAAAACTGCATTCTGTGTCACGACATCAAGATTTTTTCTTGATTTCTCACTTCTATATGTAGTGTTGGCACACGAGATTACCTTGTGCAACATCAAATTTATTTTCCTCAATCTTATGATTTTCAATGCTCATCGGGTACTAGTTAAACCTAAATCAATTAAAATCTCAACTATTTATTCAGTGTAATATACAATAATGTACATAAAGTTAGAGCTGAGTAAAAAAATTTAGGTCTTGCTACCAGATTCACCCGTTAGCTCAGTCAATGTACATGCAAATGTTTTTCCCATTTTATTTCTATTAGTATTAGTCCAGCATCCATCATGTCATTCTGCTCTGCTTCGTTTATCTCGTTCTTTAAATTTACCCTTTTGTCCTATATTGATCACTGAAAACTATTTTTGTAAATCGTGGCAGTTAGCTACTTTTAAAATCAGGGTATAGTGTAACAGCCCTAAATATTTTGTATAGTCCCTTTTCTGCAGGATATTCTGGAGATATTTTCCATACCTACATCGGATAAAATTTTTAAAGAACTCATCCAGTGAAAGGGGTTTCTCGGGGATTACCTCAAACAGCCTGCTTAGGGAATCATTGTGAACCGCATAGCTTGGTTGCTTGTTCCAGAGGCCTTCAAGTTTTTCTATGTGTCGAGTTACAATTTTATTAGGTGATTCTTGTAGGAATCGAGTACTTCGTAGTTACTTCAACTTCCTTTCTGTGTTTATTGTTGGTACTACTTGCCTGCTGATAGCTTTGTAATCATACCTTCTACCTATATATACTTTTCCAATCTTCATCAGTATCCGGAAGGCCCCTAAATTGTCAAATTTTTGATGTGTCTAATTTAGGAATAATACTTTGCAGAATATATTTAGATTATAGGTTCCATCAAAAGTTTCGTGGTTGTCCCTACTTTTTTCAACAAGTTTTAGAGACTTCAGGTATTCCTCCGTTGAGTTAACATGGATAATTATTGCCTCTAATAGTTGAGGTGGATTCATAGTATGAGTACCCTTTTCTAAATTTTGATCTTATTCGTTCTTTTCATCGGGAAGACCTGACATTATTGGAAGGGTGAACTCGACTCCTAATTTATTCGTTTATTCGACCACCATCTCCTTAATGGGCTTTACCTCTTCCTGAGTAACTTTTCGTGGTGTTATTTCTCTTATCCCACCTTGGTACCCTTCCATACTCAGAGCTATTCAACTATTCGACGGTTCCCTCTCTCTTTAGATGCTTACTGTTAAGTTTCCTTCTTTGTTCAAGCTTTGGGCTTGATCGTACTAGTGACCCATTGGATTTATGTTTATTCTCGTCTCACAATCTTGCAAATCGATTTGACTTTCACTACAAAGTTGACTCAGTTCTAGCATGAGTAATCGCAGATTGTCTTGAATCTCCCATTCCCCATAAACTCCTTCCTCATAGATTTTGTCGTTATAATCCTGCTCCTCATCCGATTACATGTAGTCGAAGTTGTCCATGGTTTCTGTCAAATTGATTTCAGAAAAGTGTCAGAAATGTTAACAACTAACTAAATGAACTAACAAACGTATCTATAATTTAGATATTTCCTAATTATTCTATTTTAAATGCAACAATTAGAATCAATCTAGTGACGTTGCCTCCTCGACAACGGCGCCCACAACTTCACCGCCTCTGGATATACTAACGTCTAGAGTAGAAATCCTGCACAAAATATGTTAAATGGATGGTGAGTAAGGCAACACCAGAAGCTTGTGCGGGAGGTGAGTAAGGCAAAAACTTAAAGAAATCTTGTTGTTGTCCTCCAGGTTGCAACACCAGACACTTGGTGTTGTGACACCAAAGTTTTCTGTCACCCTTGGAACTTGAAATCTCAACAATGAAACATTATAGGTAATCTGGTGATGGAGTCCCGATATTGAATGGTGGAAGTCGCGACATCGAGCTTCATGGTTGACCGTCACCGGACGTACTAACATCCAGATTAGAAATCTTACACAAAATATGTTAAATGGGCCGTGTTCGCAAGTATATGGGTTAGGTTGTAATATAGTTACAATGAAGTAGGTGAGTACTCCAAGGGTCGTACCCAAGGGAGGCAAGCACTAAATTAATCCTAATTTAAACACAAATAGATCTAATTAGTACTTTAAATAAATTATATTACGAATAAACATAAATAGATTTTTTAGGGTTTTTCTAATAATAAAGGCAACAACATAAATAAAGAAACGCTGGGAAATCAATAAGAAAACAATATCAAATCTGAGCATGGGTGCTCGCTTTGGCCATCATAACCAACTGTCAATTCAGGTCCCTTGTTCAATCAACGAGTCGATACCCTAGCAAGATCTCTCGATCTTCCACTAGACTAACGAGCCAGCAATAACTACTTATCTCTCGACCTTACAGTCCAGACCAGTTTAGGGCTCAGGTGTTCACGAATAGGCCATGCCAATTTTGGGTTAATTCCCACCTAGATGACTTCCTAGGGTCGTCAAGCCTAGGGTTTGAGTTCTTCCTCTTCTGAACAGCTGATCCGCTAAGAAAACCCTACACAACAATTAATTAATCATACATCCATTTGCTAATCGCCCATAAAAGGATTAGTTCCTCATAGATCTTGTAAACATGATAAAATTGATATAGAAAATAGACATGAATAACAAATTAAGAGAATAAAGTTTAGGAGAAGCCTGAATTGTATTAACGATAATGTCGAATCCACATAGAGTTGATTGAGTTGCACAGATCGGATCTCTCAATGAAAGCAAATAATAAAGCTAAAAATAATCCTAAAGCCTAAAAACTAAAAATATGAAGAAAATAATACAATATGAAAAGTTGTCCATCACATGTGTTAAATAAGCCTATTTACAGGTTTAGAGTGGCATTTGTCCTTAACCCTAGGTCAGCTGCCGCTCTCGTGCTTAATGTTTGATTGTGCAGAGTAGAACCCTCATAGCTTGTAATTATTTCCCGTACAGAGTTGATGTCGTGACATACCAGGTCTCGTGTCGCAACATCGAAGGCAGTATGCTCAATCTTTAGGGTATCTTCAGGGGTGTGTCGTAACATCCTCAGGCTGTGTCGCGACAATGAAGGTAGTCTTGTAATTCTTTTATTCTACTCCCTATGTTGTGACATCTAACCTTCTGTGTTGCAACACAAAAACAAATATCGAGTTAACACACCATCTAATAGTCTCCTGCACACTCTCAAAGCATATTAGCTTACCATTAGGCCTCATTCGGCCTCTAAGGTCGATAAAGACTCAAACTACACAATTTATTGAATTTAAATAAAGTAATGAAAACTTAACTAAAGTGCTGGTATTCAAGCTTCTCAAATGCAGAAACTAGTTTAATCTGCTACACTGAATTACCACATATCAATGGTCACAACATTAAAATCGTAAGGTCGTGACATTGAGGGAAACCACCACAGTTGAGGAATCCTATCCATCCAATGGGCTAGAGTTGTGACACTGATGCTGCCAAACGTAAATGGGAGTAATCTGGTTGGCAAGGTCATGATGTTTTGGTGTCGCAACATTGAGGGGCAATTTTGTCCATCTTAGGTTAAACTTGTTAGGAGTATATAAGTAACTTTTAATACACTTTTTAGGGATTTTTTTCGTTACGTTAATTTTAGATTAAGTGGTTGTTGTTTAGTTTTAGAATTTTCTGCAACTTTTGTCTTTCTCAACTCAAAGGTATAACGACCTTCTTGTAGCTTTGAGTTTTTACCTTAAATTTCAATAGATTTTTAATTAGTTGATTAATCCAATCATGCAATTGAGTAATCGAATTTATGGATTCTTGTTTTTGCATCATTTCAACTATCAGCTCAATGACTACATCGCGAAACTCTGAGCAATACTAAACTCTTTCAATTTTTGTAATATTTAACTATTTAAATGAATATGGAAATTATTGGGTGTTGTTTGTTAAATATGGGCATGAACTAAATTATTTTAGTGTTTGATTAATTGAACCGTTAAATAATTAATTTAAATATTAAGGACTAAATTGAAATAATTTAGACTAAATTGAATAAGCTTAGAAACTTAGAATTGACAAATTTAAGTGAGCACATATATAAGTGAGATTGAAAAGAGACCTCATCGTGGATAAATTCAATTGTCCTTACTTAGTCTAAATGAGATTGAGAGATTAATTGGATTAAATCGTAATTAAGTGAGATCAAGAGATTAATTGGATTAAACTGACATGAATAGCTACAACCGAGGATGGTCCATTAGTTATTTGACTTATGATCCACATCCCAATTGTTACTATTTGCATAAGGGTGCATGTAACAACCCATTTTCAATGAAATCGGAATAGTAGTTTCAAGACCATAAATCCGAGTTAAAAAGAAAATTATTTTAATGTCATTGCATGGTCTGCATTATGATATGAAGGATGTATGAAAATTCTGATAAGAAAATTTTACCGATTATGTGTTTAATTATGGAAAGGACCAAATTGCATAAAATGCAAAAGTTGAATTCTAGTAGCTAGAAGGATCAAACAGCTATGGAATTCAAAATAAAAGGTCCTTATATGGTAATTAGACCATTAGATAAAAGTTAGTAGATATTTTTGGTGATTCATACATGGAAAATTAGAAAAAGAAAAGGATGAAATTGGAAAGTTGAAAAATTAAAGATGATAAATAAAATAAATATATAATAACATCATTTTATATCATCTTCTTCCCTAAAATTTCTATGGAAACCCTAGGAAAGAGAAAATAAGCTTTCTTGGCTTAATTAGGTAAGTATCCTTGTCCCGTTTTTAGTAATTTTTATATTTTTAAGATTAGAATAGCTTAATCTATCTATTTTAGGGATTAATTTGTAAAGATATCAAAGTATAGAAATTTTTCCATGGATGTAAATGCTAAAATTTTGAAATTTATGGTAGAAAATGAAAGGTTGTTGATAGATAAACAACTTTTGTAAAGTGAATTTTGATGAAATTATGATTTAGGGACTAAATTGTAAAGATGTAAAAGTTATGGAAAAATTATAAATTTTGTTAAATATAAGTGCTGTAAATGTCATATGAAAATTTTGGTTAGGCTTGATATAAGGATTAAATTATATGAATTTCATTTTCCGAGCCTAGGGACGAAATTGTCATTTATGAAAAGTATAGGGGCAAAATGGTAATTTTGCCTAGGATGTAAATTGAATCCAATTGACTATGAAATATAATGAATTGATGATTAAATTCATTTATATAGATCCGGAAAGACCAAATACGAAATTGGATCGAGGAAAACAAAAATTAACGGATTAGTAGACTTTTTATACACGAACAAGTGTCGAGGTAAGTTCGTGTAACTAAATTGTGTTTATTTTTATGCTTGATTGAATGTGGTATTTGATTACATGAATTATATAAATTTTATGAATATATGAAATAATCACATATCCGATTATGTCCGAACGATGTTAAATTCCGTTTGAATAATGAAATTTGATGGATACAAGATTTCCCATACTGATTATAGTCCTGCATATGTTGCTGACATTATAGCTCAGATGAGCATCCTATTAAAAGCCTTCTCGAGCATCCAGTTATATAGTTCCTACGAGCATCCTGATCGGTAGTGATTCTGCATGTGTAATATACTACCGCAGCTCTTTGTGAGTGTCCTGTTACATGATTCGATCGATTGTGATCTAGCATATAACACGAACACAAACGCAGCTCTATGTGAGCGTGCTGATATAAGATCTTTCTGAGCTTCCTGACATGGCTCTCTTCAACTCCCTGTTACGCTATCCGGTGCTCCCTGATAATAACTCTTCGGAGTTACCTGTTAAGTTCTAAGAGCTCCCTGATTAAAACTCTTATGAGTTTCCTGTTTAGCCTAGATAATCGTCCTGTTACATGGCTCATCTGAACATCCTAATATATGTGGCTCAAGAATGTGCTCCCTGATTATGTGCCCTATCGGGTACCTCTGAACATCAATTGACAGATCACTGATTTGTATACCTCGCGTATACCACCTGAGTATCCATCGTAATTTCAATGATTCAACGGATAAAACTCCTGACATGATAAAATTTTGAGATTTAAAAGAATTATATCTTGATTTCTTCTGAAATACCTGAAAGTTTGTAGCATGATGAGCTCATCCATGCTTATTTGATGTACATGTGAATTATGTGACTAACTTACTTAATTGAGTGTATGTGATTAGGTAAATTGCCAATTTGTTGGGAAGCATGTTATTGAATGCTTATTTTAATGAATGCTATTTGTAAGTTTGATTCCTGTTATACGACCTTACTAAGCATTAAATGCTTACTAGGTTTTCTTTTCTCTGTTTTATAGTGCTTGAAAGCTTGCAAAGGTTGGAGATCGATCGGAGCATCATCACACTGTCTACCAGCTCGTTTTGGTATAAATGGTAAACTTATTTTAGTAAAATGGCATGTATAGGTTAACTTGTCCAATTGTTGGCTAGTAAATGGTTTTTTGTAATCTAGCCATTGGAATGGCTAGTGATAGTTGGTTTTGGTATATTTATAAGGTTAAATTATGATAAATACATATGTGTTTAGTATGTTTAATTGAGTTATGTTAAACATGTATGCTTATAAAAGGTAAGATTATAATCATGAATGCATGTGATGATATAATATGCTAGATGATAAAATTGGCTTGGTTATAATGCTTGAATTGGTTGGTATATGATTGCAAGTATTGGTGTAGGTTGTTGGCAAATTTGGGTGAGAAATAAGGCTAGGAAATGGCCTTATTTTGTCCACACGGGTAGACACACGGGCGTGTGTTTTGGCCGTGTGTCCCCTGCATCTTAAAATTTAGAAACAGAATGCTTCGAATTAGGCACACGGGCAAAGACACGAGCATGTGTCTAAGCCGTGTGTGACACATGGCCTAGAACACGGGCGTGTGTCTTGGCCATGTGAATCCTACACCTAATTTTTGAAAATTAAATTGACCACACGGCTTAGCACACGGGCGTGTGGCAGGCCATGTGGCATAAGTCAGAGAGTTACACGGGTAAGGACACGAGCTGGGACACGACCGTATGCCTCACATCGAATGCCCACTCGGCCTGAGACATGGGCATGTCACTTGGCCGTGTGAGCCATACGGCCTACTCACACGGGCGTGTGACCCTTGTATATAAGAAAAGTTCTGAAATTTTGCAAAAAGAATTTCTGAGATCCCAATTTAGTCTCGAATTGTTTCTAATGCTCAAATTGGGCCTCGAGGGTCCATTCAAGGGACAGTATGATTAGTTTCGAATATGAACAGTAAATGATATAAATTATCTGTAATTGTTCTGTAAACTTCGGTAATACTCTGTAACCCTATTCTGGCGACGGATACGGGTTAAGGGTTTTACATTTATTGGTATCAGAGCTACGGTTTACCTGATTCTCGGACTAACGTAGCAATACGAGATTAGCTATACATGCCATTATATGATTTATGATAGTGTGATATCTTCTGACCATTTTTAAATGTGTTTTTCATATAGTAATGTCATCCAACAAAGCTAGAGCTGAATCTGAGGAAGCTGAGAGCACTGCTTAAGCTTCCGTTTAACGAGCTGTATCTAGTAGTAGTAGAAGGTCCGTATTTGAGGGCCGAGGTGAGGAGGCAAAAGAAGCCTTCTTTCAAATGATGAATGAGTGGTTCACTGAATACTTGAGAACAAATCCTGCTATACAACAACCTCCCCCACCTAGCCTCAACCGGTTCCTGAGATGCCACAGGGTGCTAAACCTGTTAGAATAGGTAAGCCTCCGGTGGATAAAATCTGTAAGTATGGGGCAAAGGATTTTAAGGCTACTGCCAATGATGATCTAGAGAGAGCTGAGGTTTGGTTGGAAAATACCATCAAGGTTTTAGATGAGTTATCATGTACACCAGCCGAATGCTTGAAATATGCAGTATCTTTACTGAAAGACACAACTTACCAGTGGTGGAATACTATAACTTCTATAGTACCGAGAGAAAATGTTACTTGGGAATTCTTCCAGACAGAATTTAGAGCTCAAATAGGGAAACATGACTGTATCTGAGTACGAACGAGAATTCGTTAGATTGAGCAAGTACGCCAGAGAATGGGTTTCGATCGAGGTTGATATGTGTAAACGTCGAAGAAGGGTTAAATGAGGACATCAAGTTATTGATTGGAATTCTTGAATTAAGGGAATTTATGGTACTGGCTGATCGAGCACACAAAGCCGAGGAATTAAGTAAAGAAAAGAAGCAAGCAGAGAGGGAAGCTTGGGTATCTAGTAAAAGATTTATGGGTAAGTCACAATCATCTACTTCAAAGAAATCAAAGAAGTACCATGATCGTTCTACCACCTTTACAGGATATTTTGGGAAAGAGCGAGGCTCTCAAAGTTCTAACCCGAAATCTTCGTCTCCATCTGTAACAAGTGTGGGAAGTGTCGATAACCCCAAACTGAGGTGTAAATACTGTAATAAATTTTATTTTGGGGAATGTCGTTTGAGAACTGGAGCATGTTATAGATGTGGTTCTCTTGACCAATTTCTTAAAGATTGTCCGGAAAGGATTGAAAAAGATACTAATCAGACTTTGAAGCCAAGCAACCCTGGTTCGAGAGGTAGACTACCCTAATACCCTGGAAATGTCAATGGTAGCCGAAGTGCTACAAAAGATTCAATAGTTAAATCTGAGGCAAGAGCACTGGCAAGGACATATACTATACGTGCAAGAGAGGATGCCTCTGCACCAGATGTCATTACGGTACATTTTCTCTACCTGATACTGATATTACTGCTTTGATTGATCCCGATTTAACACATTCATACATATGCACGAAATTAGTGTCTGTTAAAAATTTACCTGTTGAATTCACTAAATTTGTGATTAAAGTTTCAAACCCCCTGGGTCAGTATGTTATGGTGGATAAAATTTGTAAAAATTGCTCGTTGATGGTAAAAGGGTTATTGCTTTTCGGCTGATCTAATGTTGTTGCCCTTTGATGAATTTGATATGATTTTGGGAATGGATTGGCTAACCCAGCATGATGCAGTGATGAATTGTAAACAAAAATATATTATGTTAAAGTGTCAGAATGGTGAGTTACTTCATGTTGAATCTGATAAACTGGATGGGTTATCTACTGTAATCTCAGCAATATTAGCACAGAAATATATCAGAAAGGGGTATGATGCTTATCCTGCATATGTGTTGGATACTAAAGTATCTGAGTCGAAGATTCAATCAGTGCCGATTGTTTGTGAATTTCCTGATGTATTTTCGGAGGAATTACCTGGTTTACCACCGGTTAGAGAAGTGGAGTTCTTTATAGATATTGTTCCAGGGACAACACCGATATCCATAGAACCCTACAGAATGGCTCCTACCGAATTGAAAGATTTGAAAGCACAGTTGCAAGAATTGATTGACAGAGGCTTTGCTCGACCCAGTTTCTCACCTTGGCGTGCACCGATTTTGTTTGTAAAGAAGAAAGATGGATCATTGAGACTATGTATAGATTACAGGCAGCTGAACAAAGTCACAATAAAGAATAAATATCCACTGCCTCGTATTGATGACTTGTTTGACCAATTGAAAGGTGCCACTATATTTTCGAAGATTGATATTTGTTCTAGTTACTATCAGCTACGGGTAAAAGATTCAGATGTGCCAAAGACAGCTTTCAGAACCAGGTACGGGCACTATGAGTTTCTTATGATGCCATTTGGGTTGACGAATGCACCTGCAGTATTCATGGATTTAATGAACAAAATCTTTAGACCATATCTAGACAGGTTTGTAGTGGTATTTATTGATGATATTCTGGTTTACTCCCGAGATGAAAATGAACATGCTGATCATTTGAGAATAGTGCTGCAAACATTGCCTGAGAAACAATTGTATGCCAAATTTAGTAAATGTGAATTTTGGCTACGGGAAATTGGTTTTCTCGGATATATAGTATCTGCTGAAGGTATTAGGGTGGATCCGAATAAAATTTCAGCAATTGTTAATTGGAAACCACCAAAGAATGTGTCAGAAGTCAGAAGTTTTCTGGGACTAGTAGGATATTATCGGAGGTTTGTTAAAAGGATTTCAATGATAGCTTCTCCAATGAATCAGTTGTTGCAAAAAGATGTGAAATTTGAATGGACTGATAAATGCCAATAGAGTTTTGACAAATTGAAAGCTCTGTTGACTGAAGCACCGGTGTTAGTTCAGCCTGAATCGGCTAGGAAATGGCCTTATTTTGTCCACACGGGTAGACACACGGGCGTGTGTCTTGATCGTGTGTGACATACGGCTTGACACATGGGCGTGTGGTTTGGCCGTGTGTCCCCTGCATCTTAAAATTTAGAAACATAATGCTTCGAATTAGGCACACGGGCAGAGACACGGGCGTGTGTCTCAGCCGTGTGTGACACGTGGCCTAGAACACGGGCGTGTGTCTTGGCCATGTGAATCCTGCACCTAATTTTTGAAAATTAGATTGACCATACGGCTTAGCACACGGGCATGTGGCAGGCCGTGTGGCACAAGTTAGAGTGTTACACAGGTAAGGACACGGGCTGGGACACGACCGTGTGCCTCACATCGAATGCCCACTCGGCCTGAGACATGGGCATGTCACTTGGCCGTGTGAGCCACACGACCTACTCACACAGGTATGTGACCCTTGTATATAAGAAAAATTTTGAAATTTTGCAAAAAAAAATTTTGAGATCCTGGTTTAGTCCCGAATTGTTTCTAATGCTCAAATTGGGCCTCGAGGGTCCATTCAAGGAATGGTATGATTAGTTTTGGATATGAACAGTAAATGATATGAATTATCTGTAATTGTTTTGTAAACTCCGGTAATGCTCCCTAACCCTGTTTCGGTGACGGATACTATAACAGCCCGATTTAGACCCTAGTCGAAACAGTGGTTTCGGGACCACGAATCTTAGGCCGTAAAAATATTTTAATATTATTTTTGGTGTTGATTATATGTGATATAGTCTGTGTGAAAATTTTGTATGATAATTTTTTTCGACTGTGTGTCAAATTATGAAAAAGGATTAAATTGCATAAGGTGTAAAAGCTGTGTGCTGATTTTTTTTAAGTGCCTATTTGTTTTTGGCTTTTTAAAGTGAAGGCCTTATGTTGTTATTAGTCCATTTTTAAGATAGTGGGGTGTTAAATGACAAGATAACCATGATAATAATTTGTCTTATATGTTTAATGAAAGGATAAAATGGTAAAATGTTTAATAAGGTAATAATAATAAAACAAGAAAAATGGTCATTGTTATCATCTTTGCTGCACCAAAAATTGAGAGTGAAAGAAGGGTTTTAAGCATTGAAAATTTCGGCTATTGTTCATCTTGATTTGAGGTATGTTTGAGCTCGGTTTTTGTTAATTTCTACGTTTTTGTAATCGTTGCTTCGTGCTCTAGCTAAACCATGCTAAAATTTTATGAATTGATGAAGTTTTTGAAATGTGCCATTGATGAACATGTGAGTTCTTGAATATTTAATGGTGGAAAATGAAAGATATGTGTTTGATTAATATAGTTTGTCTTTGAAGTTTTGAGGAATTTGTGTAATTTGGGCTAAATTGAGAAAAGTGTAAATTGAAGGATTAAAATGTGAAATAAATGAAATATTTAGGCTTGTATGAGTAGAGTGAGAATTTGGCTAGGCATGGGTACAAGCAAATTATGTGTATTTTGTGATTTTGTGAATTAAGGACTAAAGTGTCGAAATGTGAAAATGTGAGGGCTATTTTGTAAAATGCCCTAAATATGTGTGTTTGGACTAAAATGAATGATTTGGTGATTTAATGGACTGAATTTGAATGTGTATAGACCAAGAGAGGAGAGGTTCGGATCGAGATCGAGGCAAAGATAAAGTGCTCGATTAATCGACCATTTCGGTATTTCGACTTTCGAGGTAAGTTCGGATATAATACTAGTCATTAAATTTATATCTATGTGATGAGAAATGAATGAATGTATAGAGTTGTATTAATACTGTATTACATATGAGATCAAGTATTGAGGCACTAAGTGTGCAAAATTAGAAAAGAGACAGAAATGAATAGCACTGTGTGTGTGAAAAGATTGAAGCTTTGGCTTACCAAATTGGCACTGTCTGTGCGATATCGATATAAATTTGGTTTATTGAATTGGCACTAAGTGTGCGTTGGCAATTATGCTTTGATTATGAAATTAGCACTAAGTGTGCGAATAAATCAAAAGAGTAGCAAAGATTGAGCGGAATATAAAACCGAGTGGTTGAGAAGAATGGTTGGTGAGTAGCTATGTGTTGACAAAAAGGTATGTATTTAACCTTTGTGGTTGATGAGATTGTGCATGATTTTGGGAATGGTTGAGTAGGATTATTGGCTATGAATGATGGTATGTATGATACCTATGTGGTTGGTGAATTTGGAAGTAAACGAATGAAATGCTATGTGAGTATTGGATTTAGTTGAATTTGTGTATCATTGGTAAATTATCTATGTGATAGTTCAATTTGTACATTGATTTGATTCAATGAATTAATTGTATTGTATCTCAAACTTACTAAGCTTTGAAAGCTTACTGTGTGATTTGTTTCTCTGTTTTACAGTGTCAGTAAAGCTAGCTCGGATCCAAAAATCGTCAGCATCTCTATCACACTATCGACAATCTATTTTGGTATTTTGGAAAGATGTATATGGTTAAATTATGGCATGTATAGTCTAGTAGTTAAGATATGTCTTGAAATGTTTAATCCTTGCCATGTGAGTTGGCTTGGAATTTGAATGTTGTTGAATTTATTAATGAGTTATGAAAATGGTATATTTCATGATGGTGTGGTTGATGAAAGGATGTGGTTGAAGATAGTTCATGAATTTGGTATATGCATGTTTGAGTTGTATAATTGTCATTTTGAATAGCTTTAGTTGTGATGATAATAAGCATGGAAGTAAATGGATTAGTTTGTTAATGAATAATGCATGAAATGGTATGATTGAAGGCATTTGTAATCTTGATTTGGTATTGTATTGATGCTTGTAGGCATGAACCTATTGAAGATGGCAATTTGGCCTTGCATATGGCCTGTTTTGTCTACACGGCCATGGTACACGGGCGTGTCTAGTGGCCGTGGGGATAAGTCAGTATATGGCCTAAGAGCACACGACCTTAGCACACGGGCGTGCCTGGTGGCTGTGTGAAGAAGTCAGTATACTTGCTCTGTTTTGGCACGGCCTGGACACATGGGGGTGTCTAGTGACCGTGTGAGGCACACGGCCTGGTTGCACGGGCGTGTGACCTCAACAGACTTGGTGAATATTTGAAATTTTGAAAACTTTCATAAATGTTCGGTTTAGTCCCGATTCCTCTCTAGTATGTGTTAAAGGTCTCGTGGGCCTCAATAAGGGACTATTTGATTATGTTTTGATGTGTTTTGATAATGGCTGACTTTGTGTCGTGAATTGGATGTGAAATGATTTGATTGTTCGATAATGCCTCTTAACCATATTCCGGCGACGATTTCGGGTTAGGGGTGTTACAGATACGGGTTAGGGGTGTTACAGTGTGAATCATAACGAGTATATGGCGGATCCATCACTTGCTACTCGTGTTAGTGTATTGGAGGATGGCATATCTTTGTGCCAAGCTACCATGTCTTCCATGACAAACAAAATGGAGAGTTGTTGGAAGTTATTTGACACTGATCCGAGGTACACACTCAGATGGAAGAGGTCGAGCATGATGTTCCCAACTCCGAAGATGAGGATCATTCTACCATTATTGAACATGATAAGTTGAATGTGGACGTTCCATAAGAGTCTGGAATTGGTGACCATAATTAAGATTTTAAAGTTGGAGAAAGTGTCTTTAGTCCAATTGACATAGGACTAAGAGTAGATGTAGAGTTAGATGCTAAAAGTGAATATCAATGGATTCAATTGAGAATACTAGTTTATATCTCTTGATTGTGGAACAAGCAACAAATCAAAGTGTCGAGAACCGGTTGGAGGTTCTTCTACTGTGGTGATACAGATCATCCCGATTTTTAAAGGATTTGATAATTTCTTTAATTTATTTTAATTTGTGCTTTTATTATTGCTCATTTTATTTTTATAAAATTTAAGGGTTAATTTCAATTATTGTTGTTCATTTTTCAGATCAAGTGTTCATTTCATGGAGTAATGAAACAGAAGAATTAAAAACATAATAAATTGAGGTTGACATTGCGACACGAGAAGTACCAAGGTCACGATGTGGAAATGTGAAGTCCAAAGAGTCCAAGTTATTAACTCACATTGCAACGTGGGAAACACCAAGGTCACAACATGGGGATGTGAAGTGACGACTACACGATACGATATCGCGACAAGAGCAACAGAGACAACACCAAGGACTCCAAGTCAGTAAGTTTCCTTGTGTCGTGGAAGGCACCAAGGTTGCGACATGGAGGCCTGAAGTCGTGACTACGCGATACAATGTTGCGATGAGAGCATCAAAGGAAAAATTAAGGGATCTAAGTTAGTGAGTTACGTCACAACGAGATATAAGCCTAGACGTTGCGACGAGCTACATTGAGGTCGTAATGACAATAATTAAAGATGCGATGAGCTCTGACATGCTAGCCTCGAAACTTGAAATTTGGACTTGATAACGGGAAGGGTTTTAACGTAGCGACGAGGCGAAAAATTAAAGCCCTGTCATCCCGACATGTTAATTAAAACAATTCTTCAAGTCTTTTACACTCTTCTCTCACTGTTTTTCCTCTCTAAACTGTTAACACCTCTCATTTTTCTCTCTTTTCACCTTTAAATCTTCATTTTTCTTCTTCTATTTTCTAGTTTTCCTTTTAAATCTTCATTTTTTTCTTCCTCTAGTTTCTACTTTTTCTATAAGTACAACAAATCTTTTCTCTTCTTAAGTAGACATTGTTGATCGAAAGCCAGTTTTGCGAAATCACCAACTCAAGTGGAATCACGCTGATGTTGCTTTATCTATAATATCTAGTGGTTAAATAATAGTTTTGGTGATTATTGAGAATATGATTATTATATCTTGTTGTTGAATCATCAATTACATTTTTTTACTAGCACATAGAGAACTTGAGTAGTGTGTTGCTTTGAACAAATATTATGCAATTGGTTGTTGATTATTGTTGGAATTTTTGGTAATTATGACTTCTCATAAGCAAATGGCGGCTCAAAAACTAGTCGAGCGTGATGTTCCAACTCCACCTAAGAGACAATTCGTCTTTCAAAAAATTGACGAACATTTTTGAAAATTGGATAAGCCCCTAATACAAGAGTGTGGACTCAATTTTTTCACGTAACCGTTTTATGACCCGGTTATTTCGACGATCAAGAAATTAAAGTGGACAATGTTTTTTCGACAACTCGCCCGATCCATCGCTATCTTAGTAGTTTTAGGAATTCTATACGAATTTCCTAGAAGGCCAGGACCAAAAAGCCTCTATGAAGGAAATTATCATTGATGTTTCCTCTATTGCAATTGAGGTTATTCATAAAACACCTCATTATGAATATGATATTATGATACTTTGAATGATGGTGAGATGGATTATGATGAAATTATGATTTACTTAACTGAGAATCGAGGTCAATGGGTTGGAAGTCAATTACCAAGGATCTCATTTGTTTTAAGCAATCAATTATGTTTCCGATTGCCAAAATATGGATGTACTTTATCCATGAACGTGCTTTGCTTTTGTATGTCATTTTGCAACACGAAAAGATAAATGTGGGTGACCAAATTTATCACAACATGTGGCGATGCGCCGATGGTCATACGAAGGGAATTCTATATCCACATTTGATAACAGAAATGTATCGATGAGTGGGTGTGGAGATAGATACGAATGAGCTGACTTGCCCTCCAAAAGGCATCATTAACGATGCCATTTATGAACAATTTTGCAATAAACATGTGAGTTGAGTTGAGGAGCACAATGAGAATGTGGCTGCGCATAAGGAGTATACTCAAGATCATGGACTCCCAGAACCCATGGAGGAGCCAAGACCTGTGACACAGAGGCTGCAGTGAAAGAAAATAGCTCCAATAGCTCCAATGAGTGGGGACCCCAACATGCTATTGGATCTAGTTCCCTAAGTGTAGTATATTCATTTTGCATACTTGTATTTTTTAAACAAATTAGTTTAAAAATATCCATTAATTACATTAGTGCCCTTGTATATTGTCCTCAATGGTTTTGCACACAAAGCAAAACAAAAGAAAATACTGGCTCACTGATTATCTAATGTTTGAACTAATACTAAGCGA
This sequence comes from Gossypium sturtianum, assembly GCA_025698515.1. Taxonomy (NCBI): domain Eukaryota; kingdom Viridiplantae; phylum Streptophyta; class Magnoliopsida; order Malvales; family Malvaceae; genus Gossypium; species Gossypium sturtianum. The sequence goes on along the minus strand of CM046949.1, from coordinate 88,842,807 downwards.
TATTACGTGGTCGATTGTAATACGGAAAGACAACTTATATATGTAGATGAACCTAAACATATTCTTTGTCTAATCGAAAATGAGCAAACCGATTGATATTTATCAAGTTCAGTTGGGAGATGCTTTGCTTGAGATCGGAGCGGATAACTCCCAGAAGATAGAGGCATAGATGTGACTGACTGGACTAACAGTATATCAAACAGGATCAAAGTAGAATAAATCTTAAATTCATTTATAGATTTATCCACTTTTAACGTTCATAGTTTGACACACTTTAATCCTGAGTGGATGATGGACTATATATGCGTGACTCATATACTAATTTTTAAGTTAATCTAATTTAACCAAATTTTAATTTATTTAGACGTAAATTATTCAAGATTAAAAATTATTTAGTCTACTCTAAATTTTAATTATTTTAATAAAATTTATTTATTAGATTCAATTATTGTTATTAGTATTCCAATCTTCTAATCAAATCATATTATTTTTAACTTAATCGTTAATTTATAACAACTCAAATAAATCAATTTTACAACATATACTAATTTCAATGCGATTTCCATTAAATTAATTAGAATTAATTATAAATGTTTCGAATAGCAATTTTAATTAATAAATCACATATATTTCATTGCCATCATCTAATGTGCCTATTTCAAACATTTATCGACAGTTCAACACATGCGAGGTAGAAAACAACCCAAATTTTATAATGTTGCATTACAAAACAAAAATGTTTACATTTGCTTCCACGAAGCATCTCAGCGCCAGTCATGTCACCTATTGCCAAGTATGCAAACAACTATAATAACATATTAACTTATAATCCTTCCATAAAATTACTCATTGACAAATAATTAAATAAATAAAATGGCAGCAATAAACTAAGGAAAACGACACTAAAAATCCAGTCAATCTTAAATTAAATAATTTCAATTATAATTTAATCTCGCATATTCTAACTAATTTTAATCAAACGAAACTTAATATATTTTTGAAAATACGATTAATAAGCATCGATTCCATTATAGAAACATTAAGGCAAGTAATCGATGAAGTAATATTCGATTAAGCTATGACAGCAAGTCTTGAAGCAAAGAATGGTGTAGGCAGCAACTTCGGGTGAAGCAAATCAAATGGCGGTAGAGTGATGGAAAAGAAGGAAATAGATAAAAGGGAAATTCTTTGGGTTAAGAACTTCCGGTTAAAATGGCTTCTCTTGTTTCTCATTGGGTAAACTACACTTATGGTCACTTTTGTTTACCTCAAGTTACGTTTTAGTCACTTATGTTTGAAATGTTACGTTTTAGTCACTTACGTTATCGTGTTATAACATTTTAGTCACTTAGCCATTAATGGTGTAATGGTAAGCTGACGTGGTACGTTAAATCATCATTTCAAACAAAAATTTTAGGTTAAATTATACAATCGATCCTCATATTTTTTTCGTTTTGAGCAATTTAATTTTTTTTTCTTTTATGTTCTTTAAACTTTATCCTTTTTTTTCTTTATTTTCCATTCTCTTCTGTTTCTCCCTCTGTTTTCTTACCTTCTCCATTTCTTTTAACATATCAAGAAGTCGAATTGGCAGTGAAGAAAGAAGCAATAAGTTGAAAGCCATCATTGCCTATAACCAAAACCCATAAACCCATACCATGCTTTTTTATTCATTGTCAATTCGACTTTCTGATATGTTAAAAGAAATGGAGAATGTAGGAAAATAGTGGGAGAAGCAGAAGAGAATGGAAAATAATGAAAAAAGAAGTTAAAAGAACATAAAAAAAAAAATTAAATTGCTCAAAAAAAAAGGATCAAATATATAATTTAACCTAAAATTTTTAGGTTAAATTTTTGTTCAAATAGGTTCCCAATACATATAAATTACTAAAAAATATAAATTTTATCCTTTTTCTCAAAATTTTCAAAGAGAATAATTATTATCAAATTATTCTTGATTTGGAACGAAATCTAAAATCGAAATTTTCGATGTGTTACATTAAGAAAATTTATAAATATGAAAATACTTGAAAATAATTTTACAAGTTTTTGTAATGAATTTTGCAAATTTGATTAAGGAGAATTTTTAAGTTAATTTTATTATAGCAAAACATTTGAAAATGAAAATGTGACAGGTCCTCTATAGTAAGAAGAGGAAAGTATAAGTAAGTGCGCCAACATGGGAGGAGCCATGATCTTCCAAATACTATTGCTCAAAGGTTTCTCATTATTCCTATTGCTCACCATGGAAAAAGGTAGAGATTCACTCTATTGGAACCACTCAAGAAATCGAGAATTCACCTTTAAGTAGTGTAACACCCCTAACCCATATCCGTCGTCGGAATAGGGTTACGGAGCATTACTGAACAAACTAAACATGAAACATACATTTCATATATTTACATAAACATGATATAATTCATTCATTCACATACAATTCATCCCTAAATCGAGCCCTCGAGGCCCTAAAAATACATTAGAATCAATTCGGGACCAAATTGGAAGCAATTGAAAAGTTCTTGAAAAAGTTAGAAAAATTGGACTGCAGGGGTCACACAGCTGAGACACACGCACATGTCTCAGGCTATGTAACAATCAAAATAGGGACACACAACCGTGTCCTAGCCTGTGTCCTTACCCGTGTAACTCTCTGAGTTGGGTCACACGGCCAAGCCACACGCCCGTGTGCTAGGTCGTGTAACTCTCGAAATAGCCACACACACCCGTGTGCTAGGTGGTGTAACAACCTGAATTGCATGTATTAAAACCTACAAGGGACACACGGCCATGTCGCTTGGCTGAGTCACACCCCCGTGTCTCAGGCTGTGCAGACATGAACCATAATCAAGCCATTTCAAACACCAACTCATGCAACCACCTAAAAGCATTTTGAGTACATGAATAAAGCATCAAAACATGATAAAAACCTACATGAAATGACCAATTCAATAGTCTAATATCATTCAACCAATATGCCATATAAGGCACCCCAATAGTGTAACACCCCGAATTTTGGGATTAGAAGTTTTGGGTTTTATGGTTAGGGTCAGTGAGAAGGTTGTGCTGTTGTGTTTAGTTGCGCATTTTAGTGACAGAATAGGCCTGCTGGTCTAGTGGTTGAGTGAGTGTTAGTGTACCTCTGGGTTCTAGGTTATGGGTTCGAGTCCTTGTGTGTGCGTTTTGGAGAAATTTTGTTAATTTGTTTTGTTTTGTTAAATAGTAGTTTGTTTTAAGTTAATATATATAATTATTTTTTATTACTTTTATTACTTTTATTTTTGTTGATTATTTTTATTTGTTTTCTGGACGTTTCTTTTTGTTCCCTTTCTTTTGCTTCTTTTCTTTTTGTTATTCATTATTTTTTTTCTTTCTTTGAAAATGGTTTTGCTTGTGGATTTTGGAGAGTCGCTTCCTCGTCGTCAAGTCGACGTTTGAACGTCTTTGATCTTGAATCAGGTGTGGGATTCAAACCTCTTTTAATTTATTTGTGAATTGTTGATTTGCTGTGGAATTCAGTGATGTTTTGTGTATTTTGGTAATTGAGAAATTGAGGCTCGTGTCATTTATATTTTCCTAAAATTTGGTGTGTTATGGTTGGTTTATGAAATGTCATGATTGGAGGTCGATTCAATGACCGGAAAACTCGATTTTCAGGCTGTTTGCGGGTGTTTTTGTGGCCACACCCCTAGGCACACGGGCGTGTGTGTTTGGAACTAGGGATTTAGTGATTTGGCGCTACACGGCCGTGTTGCTAATTTGGGGATTTAGGGATCCAACACGGGCGTGTGTTTTGGACACACGGGCGTGTGAGACCCTCACATGGCCGTGTATGCCCTGTACTCTATTTTAGCACAAATGGACAATGAGTTACACGACTTGTTCTCACGGTCGTGTCCTCGCCACACGGATGTGTGCCTCCCTTCATACGGGCGTGTGCCTCCCTCGACAAGGGCATTTTGACCCCCACACGGCCTAGGTTTTCCCACATGGTCGGAGCACATGGCCTTGTGGTCCTAAGGCACTTATTTTGGTTCTGTATGTGTTTTTTATCTGAAAATATGTCTGTGTGTTTCAACCCTTGGCTAAGTTTTAGTGAGGGTAGTTAAGGCTCTGATCTGGGCTTTGGCTTATATGTTATTTGTGACTGATTGTGTGAGATGTCTGATTCTGAACCCGGTTAGCTGGGTGTGTGTGCATATCTATTTCTGTCAAACTGTCTGTGGATGTGCTCATTGTTTCTGTGAGATTGTATACATATACACTTGCATAAAGTAAATATTTGGGTCGGTTGTGAATAGAAGGAAGACTGATTCTGATCTGAACTGGCAGTTTAACTGCAATTTGTTTATACAGCGGTTTACCGCAATACATCAGATAAAGATGTACGCGGCAAATTGCGTATTATTATTTGAGTGGCTTAGACCACAAACATGCTGTGCAGGGTTGGATGGGGCTTTCAAGGTCCTATGTGGTGTGTTTAGTTGGATGAGCTTAAATAGCTCTTTTGGGGTATGATTGGGGGACGGAGAGGTGTTTTGGCTGGATGGGTGGGTTTTTAATACCTGACTGCATTCATATATTTCTGTTTGGGTGTTCTGGGTAAATGATTTTTGGATCGTATTCTGTCTGACTGAAAAATGCTTGTTTTGAGTATTCTGTGGGTGAGTTGATGTGCTTTGACTGTTACGTGTGTTGGGACGTTGGTTCCGAGTTTGATTTCTGTTTCTGCATATCTCTGTAAGTAAGTTTTGCTATTGAAGTTCCATATGAAGTTTTCTTTTGTAAATCTATTGTTTATCGTTTTGAACTCACACTGAGCTCGCGTAGCTCACCCCCTTAGTGTTTCCCCTTGCAGGTACAATTCTAAATTCTGACGCTGGACCCGGTATACGGAGGTCTCAGACAGTCATGATTACAAATAAAATAACAGTTCTACTTTTTTATTTTCATTATGTTATACTGTTCTGAACTGTAGGATTTTACAAAAACTGTGGTACAAGTTTTGTTTTTGTTTTTTGCGCAAATCTTGCTTTGTTCATAAATTAAACTTAACCGTAACTTTACGGATTGAGATTTAGAGGATTAAATGTTCTTGGTTTGTAAAGAGATAATTTGGTGCCACACGGTCGTGTGGTTAATTTGGGGGTTTAGGGATCCCACATGGGCGTGTGTTTTGGACACACAGCCGTGTCTGGTGGGCAAATGGGCATGTGAGACCCTCACACGATCGTGTATTCCCTGCATTCTATTTTAGCACAAATAGACAGAGATTTACACGGCCTGTTCACACGGCCGTGTCCCTGGCTTACACAGGCGTGTGCCTCTAACACATGGTCGTGTGCCTCCCTCCATATAGTCGTTTCGACTCCCACACGGTCGGAGCACACGGCCGTGTGGTCCTAAGGCACTTATTTTGGTTTTGTGTGTGTTTTTTATATGAAAATGTGTCTTTGTGTTTCAACCAGTGGCTAAGCTTTAGTGAGGGTAGTTAAGACTCTGATCTGGGCCTTGGCTTATGTGTTATTTGTGATTGATTATGTGAGATGTCTGATTCTAAACCCGGTTAGCTGGATGTGTGTGCATATCTATTTCTGTCTAACTGTCTGTGGATGTGCTCATTGTTTCTGTGAGACTGTATACATACAAACACTTGCATAAAGTAAATATTTGGGTCGGTTGTGAAGAGAAGGAAGACTAATTATGATCTGATCTGGTAGTTTAACTGCAATTTGTCTATATAGCAGTTTACCGCAATACACTGTACAACATGTACGCCAGCCCAACTGCATATTGTTGTAACAGCCCGATTTAGGGCCTAGTCGGAATAGTGGATGTGAGACCACAAATCTGAAGTAGAAATATGTGTTTTATGATTTTTATGAGGCTTCAGATATGTTTGCATGATTATGTAAAAATTTCATGAGGAAATTTTATTAATTAGCGATCAATTTGTCTATTAGGACTAAATTGCAAAAATTGGAAAATATAATATTCTAGAAGGTTTAAGTATGAAATAACATTATAAAAATTTTTAGAAGTCCTTATTTAGTAATTAGACCAATATATGTCAAGATGGACAAAAATAGACATGGGAAGGAAAAATCTCAAGAAAGGGCCTTAAGGGCATTTTTGTCATTTGGTTAATAAAAGAATTAAAAAGGAAAAAGAAATCAAAATTCATGTCCATCTTCTTCCTAAGTGCCAAAATTTTCAAGCTCTCCATAGATAGGGTTTCTTCATCTTTCAAGCTTGAGTATCAAGAAACACGAAGCCCGGACCGAAACCGAGGCAAGAATAAGGTTGTGGACTAAATCAAACAACTATACGTATTTTGAGTACCGAGGTAAGTTCGTGTAAAATTAAAGCTACATAATGTTTTTATATTTTTAATTGCTACATATTATGTGAAATGAATATTATTTCTATGAAATCGACTAATGATGCCTCGATGAGAGTATGATGAAAATTTGTTAAGTTGAAGTCCCGGTTGAACATTCAGAATAGCAAGGATACTAATGTCACAACATGAGATAAGGAAGGTCCCGTATAAGACCATGTCTGGGACATAGCATCGGCACCGAATGTAGGTCCCGTATAAGACCATGTCTAGGACATGGCATCGGTACCAAATGATGGAGGTCCCATGTAAGACCATGTCTGGGACATGGCCTCAGCACCAAAGAAAGATCTCGTGTAAGACCATGTCTGGGACATGGCATCGACATCTATATACGATCTCGTATAAGAACATGTCTGGACATGGCATCGACATCGAGATATGAGATCCCGTGTAAGACCATATCTGGGATATGGCGTCGGCATCGAGATGTGATCCTATGTAAGACCATATCTGGGATATGGCATTGGCATCGTGATACATGTATATGAGACTGAGTACCTTTCGATATTCCGAGTAGTTCAACGGGCAAAGAGCTAAGTTTATGTACAAATGACAAAGAGCTAATTCTATGCTTAAAGAGTATAAAAGTGCTAAAGTTATGTGATGAAGTGATACAGGTACCCATGAGTAACTTACGAGAAATGAATGCAAAATGTGATATGAAATTTGGTAAGAGTATGCATAAGTAAGTTATGTTAATGTGTTTGAGAACTTGTGTATTATTCAATGAGTTGAATGGGTGCTATTACAAGCCTTAATGTTGCTATTTATTTCATGCAAACTTACTAAGCTTTATGCTTACCTTTCTCTTTTCCCTTTTCCTTGTAGTATCACCAAGTTAACTCGGGGATCGTAGGAAGTTGGAGTTCGGGTCACACTATCAGCTATTCTTTTGGTATAATAAAGTTGATTTATTTTGGGCATGGCATGTATAGGAACTTGGTCATTTTGGTTATGTCATATTTACTAGCCAAAGTGTTGGCTATTAATGTTATGCATTCATTTTGTAAATGGCCATTGGGAATTGGTCAATACTTGTTAAGTTATATATATGTCCAATGATGATGATATTCATGAAGTGGAAGTTCGTATAATTGATTGAGTAAAATGTGAAGTGTATGCATGACGAATTAGTGACTCTTCATAGTGTATTATTGCTATGTTGTGTATTGCTTGTGGTGATATAAGTGTGGTTGTTTTTCAGGGTGGCAATTGGCTTGGTAAATAGCCTTCTAATTGTCCATACGGGTAGACACACGGGCGTGTGTCTAGGCCGTGTGTGACACACGACCAGCCCCATGGGTGTGTTGATAGGTCGTGTGTCCCCTGCATCAAATTTACGAAAATTTAATTCGTCACACTGGTCAGCACACAGGCGTGTGACTAGGCCGTGTACCCCTAAGTGTTCGCTGACGTCATAAACAGAATACTAAGGATTTCACACACGGGTGAGGGCATGGGCGTGTCTTGGCCGTGTGAAGGACACGGGCCATAGACATGGACGTGTGCCAGGCCGTGTGAAAACCCATGTAGGTTCAAAATAAAAAATAAAATCCACACGGGCTAGGAACATGGGCGTGTGTGACCACACGGCCTGCCCACACGGGGGCGTGTGGCCCTGTTTTAGGCAAAATTTTTCTAAGTATGCAAAAGTTTCCGGTTTAGTCCCGAACCGTTCTGCATGTATGTTTAGGGTCTCGTAAACCCATAATATGGACGTTATGAATATGAATGAAAAAGTTTTAAGTTGAAACGAAATTTTATGGCCCGATGTTATATGTTTGAGCAAGTTAAGTTCGGTAATGCCTTGTATCTGGTTCCGGCATTGAATACGAATAAGGGGTGTTACATTTAGTGGTATCAGAGCTACGGTTTAGTCGATTCTCGGACTAACGTAGCGTAAGTATCAGTCTAGCTATACATGCCATACCTATGAGAATTTACATAATGATAGTGTGACGACTCTTGACGATTTAAATTGTGTTTTCATATAGTAAATGGATCCTGATAGAGCTGTGGCGGATGACATAGAAAGTAACGCGTCGGCTCCCACCTAAGGGACGGTGCTGAATGAAAATGAGAATAGACCAACGATTGTAAGTCAGATAGGAGGAGAAGAGGCTAGGGAAGCCTTTCTCCACATGATGAATGCATGGTATACGGAGTTCGTTCGTACGAACCCAAATGCGGAAACCCCTACACCCCCACCTATTCCTCAGCCTACCCCTGTAGCTCCCCAAGTGGTAGAAGTGGTAATAAGAGAAAAGCCTCCAGTTGATAGAATTCAGAAACAAGGAGCTGAGGAATTTCAAGCTAGTAAAGATGACGATCCGGAGAGGGCAGAATTTTGGCTTGAAAATGCCATCAGAGTATTTGATGAATTATCTTGCACACCTGAAGAGTGCATGAAGTGTGTGGTGTCTCTCTTGAGAGATTTCGCTTATCAATGGTGGAACACCCTTATGTCAGTTGTACCAAAGGAGAGAGTTAATTGGGAGTTTTTCCAAGAAGATTTCTGGAAGAAGTACATTAGCCAAAGATTTATTGATCAGAAGAGAAAGGAATTTCTTGAGTTAAAACAGGGTCGGGTGACAGTAACCGAGTATGAGCGTGAGTTCGTAAGGCTTAGGAAATACGCTCGGGAGTGTGTATCCTCTGAAGCCATTATGTGTAAAAGGTTTGAGGATGGATTAAATGAAGATATTCAATTATTTGTTGGTGTCCTAGAATTGAAGGAATTTGTTGTGCTAGTGGACAGGGCTTGCAAAGCCGAGGTGTAACACCTCTAACCCGTGTCCATCATCGGATCAAGGTTAAGAGCGTTACCTGACATATCGAAAACAATTATAGAAAATTGTTTACAATCATATGTCAATTACAATCATAATTTCCCTTAAGTAAGTCATCGAGACCTTAAACATGCTTATAAACTGGGTCGGGACTAAACCGAAACACATACAAAGTTTCATGGAAATTTAAAAATTTTCTAAGTTTCAGGTATTACACGCCGTGTAGGCAAGCCGTGTACCTCCCACGGCTGCTGGACACCCCCGTGTGTCCTCCCCATGGTCGAATCTGACTTCACATCCACGGCCACCAAGCACGCCCGTGTGCCTTGGTCGTGGTCGAATCTGACTTCCCATCCACGGCCACCAAGCACGCCTATGTGCCTTGGCCGTGGTTGAATCTGTCTTTACACCCACGGTCACCCATCACCCCGTGTGCTAAGGCCGTGTACTCTTAGGCCATATACTGACTTTCTCACACGGCTACTAGACACGCCCGTGTGTCTTGGCCGTGTGCTATTAGGCTAGCTACTGACTTAACCCCACGGTCACTAGGCACGCCTGTGTGCACTGGCCGTGTGACATTATAGGCCATTTGCAAGGCCAAATTGCCACCCACATAGGTCATATCTACAAGTTATGTTTACCAACTCATTTCATACTCAAATGACACACAAAAACATACAAAATTAACCATTCAATCTATACATTCAATACCAATTCCAAACATACTAAAATATAAGGTTTAAACTCATCTCGTCACAAACATATTTCATTCATTCACTTAATCAAAACTTGACCATATTATGCCTCAACTAACCATACCAACACATACTTCATATATCACATTCTTTCAAGCAAATTCCCAACATCATAACTAGCCAAATCACATGGCTAAATTCATATAACAAACTTATACCAAATGCTAGCCTATACATGCCATATCTAGCTTTATACATTTCCAAAATGTACCAAAATAGGTTTAGTAGTGTGATGATGATCCTTGATGGTCCCCAAGCCTTCAGTAGCTTTGACGATCTATAAAACAGAGAAAACACACACACAAAGTAAGCTTTCAAAAGCTTAGTAAGCCATATACAAATAAACTTAGCATATAGACATTCAAAACATATAATCAATCTAAATTCACTAATGGCTCAATTGCATCATCATAATTCTTCTTAATACATTCACTTAGACCATTCATCTTTCAAACTTGCATATCACTACATACTTAATTAGTTCATAGCATTTCAATCCATATAACACACTTATATTCTCATATTCAAATACATAATTCATTTAGGTAAGTTTAAGAAAATACTTACCTTCTTATACACACAAACTGTACTTATCGAACATACCTGAAACAAATATACAATTTACATATTCATTCATTTCTTGAACTTGACCATTGAACCGTTTGTAATCTAATAGAACACATAAAGTGCCCGGAATAGTTATACAATGCCAACGTCCCAAACGTGGTCTTAAATGTAATCAGATATCGATGCCACTGTCCCAGACAGGGTCTTATACGAATTAATACGATGCCGATGTCCCAGACATGGTCTTACACGTATAGTTCATATCGATGCCAACGTCTCAGACGTGGTCTTAAATGTAATCAGATATCGATGCCACTGTCCCAGACAGGGTCTTATACAAATTAATACGATGCCGATGTCCCAGACATGGTCTTACACATATAGTTCATATCGATGCCAACGTCCCAGACATGGTCTCAAATGTAATCAAATATCGATGCCACTATCCCAGACAGGGTCTTATAAGAATTAATACGATACCGATGTCCCAGACATGGTCTTACACGTATAGTTCATATCGATGCCAACGTCCCAGACGTGGTCTTAAATGTAATCAGATATCAATGCCACTGTCCCAGACAGGGTCTTATACGAATTAATACGATGCCGATGTCCCAGACATGGTCTTACACGTATAGTTCATATCGATGCCAACGTCCCAGACGTGGTCTTAAATGATAAAACAGAACAGATACCTATGTATTCCTAAGTTCATACGGAACTTCTCAGACTTATCACTATATCGACCTTATCCCAGAATTCATATACATAGCATCTCATAAGCATTCATTACCATTTATAGTCATGTAAATAAGCTCAATTCAATACAATTACATTTATTTGCAATATGACTTACCTCGGATTCGATTTATCGGGAATGGAAACGGCTACTCAATTACTTTTGCTTTCCCCCGATCTAAGTCCGTTTTCCTCGGTTCTTGATCTAAACATATTCAAAATTAACTCTTTTATTCACTAATTCATTCAATTCAATCCAAAGACATACATTTAGGGCTATTTGCAAATTAACCCTCACATTTGCACAATTTATCAATTTAGTCCATTTTTCTCAAAACATCAAATTCACAAAATTCATTCACACACATGCTTAGCCGAATCTCCCTAGGGACTATATAAGTCCATATTTCTCATCAAATTCGCAATTTAGTCCTCAAAAATAATATTTTTACAATTTAGCCCTATTTAGCTAAATTCATCAAAAATTCAAGAACATAACATGTTCATCTAACTCAAATCTTTCATTTAACAACTAAAATCATCTCAAAACTCAACATATCAACAATGGCATCTCACACAAACATCATCAATTCACAAAATTAATACATGGGTTTTGTAGCTCTCAAAGCAACGATTGCAAAAAAGTAAAAATTATCAAAAACCGATCAAAAACGAACCTTGAATTTAGCTTGATAGTAGCCGAATATTTGAAGAGCTCAACCTTTTCTTTTTCTTTCTTAATCGGTGATAAAAATGATGATAATGGCTTGTTTTTGTTTTCTTTATAATAATATATAACTTATAACATAATAGCTTTAATAAATAAATATAATATAAAGTTTAACTTATAAAATATCATATAAAAACATATTATAAAACCATGTTGCCGTCCACTAGCCATATTTTGGCCAAATTGCAACATAAAACCCTTACAATCCAAAGCCACATCAATTAAACCACTTAATCAAATGAAAAGCCATTTTTAAACTTTATGCGATTTAATCCTTTTGTCAAATTAAACACATAAACAAACAAATTAGCTTACGAAAATTTAACACATGCTTAGTCACATATCAGCGACACAAAAAATAATATTAAAATATTATACAGACTCGGATTTGTGGTCCCGAAACCACTATTCTGACTAGGGTGTAAATCAGACTGTTACACGAGAAGTTGGTTAAAGAGAAAAGAAAAGTTGAAATGGAGTCTCGTGACTCAAGAAAGAGACAAATGAACAAGTCATATCAATCTTCATCCAAGAAGTAAAGAGATTTCACTATTCGATCAGCTACTTCAGCTGGGTTTCCAAGTAGAAGTAAGAGTAAACAGTACTCAGGGTCTAAAGCTCAGACCACTTCAGTTGCTAGTGTTGGGAATGCTCGACCAAATAGACAGGAATGTCCACAGTGTGGCAGACGTCACCCTGGTGAGTGCCGAGCTCATGAGAGAGCCTGTTTTAAGTGTGGTTCCCAAGACCATTTTATTAGAGAGTGCCTTAAGGTGGTCGAAAAAGATAAAATTCAGAGTACAAGATCGAGAAGTACTACTAGAGGGAGACAACAGAGAAACCCGAGAAGTGAAACTAGTAATAAGAGTACACCCAGAGAGCAGACTACAAGATCTGAGGGTAGAGCGCCTGCGAGGACTTATGCCATTCGTGCTCGCGAAGAGGCGTCATCCCCTGATGTATTTACGGGTACATTTTCTCTCTATGATACTAATGTTGTTGCTTTAATTGATCCGGGATCTACCCACTTATATATTTGCATGAAATTAGTATCTAGTATGAGTATGCTTGTAGAGTCTACAGAATTCGTGATAAAAGTGTCCAATCCCTTAGGCAAACGTGTATTAGTTGATAAGGTATGCAAAGATTACCCATTGATGATTAGAGGTCATTATTTTAAGGCAAATCTCATGCTATTGTCATTTGATGAATTTGTTATAATTCTTGGTATGGACTGGTTAACCGCTCATGATGTGACAGTAAATTATGGAAAGAAATACATTGAATTGAGATGTGAAAATGGGGACACTGTTCGTGTCAAATCAGATGAACATGACATATCGCCTGTAGTGATTTCTCATATGTTTGCCAAGAAATATGTAATAAAAAGGGTATAAAGCCTATCTTACCTTTGTGATGAATGCCAAAGAAACTGGGTTAAGAATTGAATCAGTGCCGATAGTATGTGAGTATCTAGATGTATTCCCAAAAGAATTGCCAGGGTTGCCTCCGGTTAGAGAAATTGAATTTGGCATTGAGTTAGCCCCTGGTACTGCACCTATATCGATTGCTTCATACAGAATGGCTCCAACTGAGTTGAAAGAACTGAAGGCACAGTTACAAGAATTGACGGACAAAGGCTTTGCACGACTGAGTTATTCTCCGTGGGGTGCTCCAGTATTATTTGTGAAATAGAAAGATGGTTCCATGAGATTATGTATAGATTATCGGTAGCTTAATAAGGTAACCGTGAAGAATAAGTACCCATTTCCAAGGATCAACAATTTTTTTGATCAATTGAAGGGAGCCACTATGTTTTCCAAAATAGATTTGAGGTCGGGATATTACCAGTTGAGAGTCAAGGACTCAGATGTGCCGAAAACTGCATTTCAAACAAGGTATGGTCACTATGAGTTTTTAGTCATGCCTTTCGGTTTAACAAATGCCCCTGCGGTGATTATGGATTTAATGAACCGCATCTTTCGGCCATACTTGGATAAATTTGTTGTGGTTTTTATTGATGATATATTGATTTATTCTCTTGATGAGAATGAGCACGCCGAGAACTTGAGAATGGTCTTATAGATTTTATGAGATAATCAGTTGTATGCCAAGTTTAGTAAAAGTGAATTTTGGCTTAAAGAAGTTGGGTTTTTGGGGCACATTGTCTCGGAGATGGAATTCGAGTTGACCCGAGTAAGATTTTAGTTATTGTTGATTGGAAACCACCAAGAAATGTATCAGATGTTAGAAGTTTTCTGGGCTTAGCTGGCTATTACCGACGATTTGTCAAGGGATTTTCCATGATAGCGACTTCGATGACGAGGCTATTACAGAAAGATGTAAAGTTTGAATGGACAGAAAAATGCCAACAGAGTTTCGAGAAACTAAAGGCATTATTGACTGATGCTCCAGTTCTAGTGCAACCTGAATCGGAAAAAGAATTTGTGATTTATAGTGATGCATCCTTAAATGGATTGGGCTGTGTGCTTATGCAAGAGGGAAAGGTGATAGCATATGCCTCTAGACAGTTAAAGCCACATGAGAAGAATTACTCGACACATGATTTAGAGTTGGTTGCCATTGTGTTTGCATTAAAGATATGGAGACACCATTTGTATGGTGAAAAATTTTGGATATTTACTGATCATAAAAGCCTAAAGTACTTGATGACTCAAAAGGAATTGAACTTAAGGCAACGAAGATGGTTAGAGTTGATAAAGGATTATGAGCTAGTGATTGACTACCACCCAAGAAAGGAGAATGTGGTCACCGACGCTTTGAGTAGGAAATCCTTGTTTGCATTGAGGGCTATGAATACACGGGTGACTTTGTCAGATGATGGTTCTATTCTAGCTGAGATGAGGGCTAGACCGATGTTTCTCCAAGAGATTTGTGAAGCTCAGAAAGGTGATAGCGACTTGCGAGCCAAAAGAGTTCAGTTTGAGTCGGGTGTTGAATCTGACTTTCGGATTAATTCCGATGGATGTTTGATGTTTCAAGATAGAGTCTGTGTACCGAGAGATGATGAGCTTATTCGAAAAATTTTACACGAGGCGCATAGCGGATGTCTATCTGTACATTCAGGCAACACAAAAATGTATAATGATTTGAAGAAATGGTATTGGTGGCCGAGTATGAAGAAAGATATTTCTGAATTTGTATCGAAATGTTTGATTTGTTAGCAAGTGAAGGCTGAACACTAAGTACCTTCGGGTTTACTTCAACCTATTATGGTTCCCGAGTGGAAATGGGACCGTATTACTATGGATATTGTGACGGGTTTTTCGTTGACACCGAGCAAGAAAGATGCCGTATGGGTTGTGGTAGATAGACTTACGAAGTCGACCCACTTCATATTGGTACGTGTTGATTATTCGCTTAATAAGTTGGCAGACTTGTATGTTTCAGAGATTGTAAGACTACATGGAGTACCTTTGTCAATTATATCAGATAGAGATCCGAGATTCACATCCCGATTTTGGAAAAAGTTGCAAGAAGCTTTGGGCACGAAGCTGAGTTTTAGTACGGCTTTCCACCCACAAACCGACGGACAGTCGGAGAGATTAATACAGATACTTGAGGATATGCTTCGGTGTTGTGTTCTTGAGTTTTAGGGCAGTTGGGAAAAGTACTTACCGTTGGTAGAGTTTTCCTATAATAACAGTTTTTAGTCGAGTTTGAGAATGGCGCCTTATGAGGCATTATATGGGCGAAAGTGTCGAACGCCTTTGTATTGGACCGAACTCAAAGAAAATCAGATTCACGGGGTCGATCTGGTTAGAGAAGCCGAAGAGAAGATAAAAATAATTTGTGATTGTTTAAAAGCTGCTTCGGATAGACAAAAGTCCTATTCAGACTTGAAACAGAAAGAGATCGAATTTCAAGTTGGTGGTAAGGTATTCTTGAAAGTGTCACCATGGAAGAAAGTTCTCAGATTTGGCCAGAAAGGCAAATTGAGTCCGCGTTTTATCGGACCATATGAGATTACCGAGAGGTTAGGACCTATAGCTTATCGATTGGATTTGCCATCTTAGTTGGAAAAGATACATGATGTGTTCCACGTGTCTATGTTACGACGTTACCGATCAAATCCTTCGCATGTGATTACACCGACAGAGGTTGAAATTCAACCCGACATAACTTATGGCGAAGAACCGGTTAAGATTTTGGCACGAGAAGTCAAACAATTAAGAAACAAAGGTATAGCCCTTGTGAAAGTATTATGGCAAAGACATGGGGTAGAAGAGGCTACATGGGAGCCCGAGGAGGCTATGAGAAATCAATATCCAAACCTTTTTATCGGTAAGAATTTTAGGGACGAAAGTCTCTAAGGGGGGAGAATTGTAATAGCCCGATTTAGGGCCTAGTCGGAATAATGGTTGCGAGACTACAAATCTGAAGTAGAAATATGTGTTTTATGATTTTTATGAAGCTTCAGATATGTTTGCATGATTATGTGAAAATTTCATGAGGAAATTTTATTAATTAGCGATCAATTTGTCTATTAGGACTAAATTGCAAAGATTGGAAAATATGAGATTCTAGAAGGTTTAAGTATGAAATAGCATTATAAAAATTATTAGAAGTCCTTATTTAGCAATTAGACCAATATATGTCAAGATGGACAAAAATAAACATGGGAAGGAAAAATCTCAAGAAAGGGCCTAAAGGGCATTTTTGTCATTTGGTTAATAAAAGAATTAAAAGGGAAAAAGAAGTCAAAATTCATGTCCATCTTCTTCCTAAGTACTAAAATTTTCAAGCTCTCCATAGCTAGGGTTTCTTCATCTTTCAAGCTTGATTATCAAGAAACACGAAGCCCGAACCGAAACTGAGGCAAGAACAAGGTTGTGGACTAAATCAAACAACTATACGTATTTTGAGTACCCAGATAAGTTTGTGTGAAATTAAAGCTACATAATGTTTTTATATTTTTAATTGCTACATATTATGTGAAATGAATATTATTTCTATGAAATCGACTAATGATGCCTCGATGAGAGTATGGTGAAAATATGTTAAGTTGAAGTCCCGATTGAACATTCAGAATAACAAGGATACTAATGTCACAACATGAGATAAGGAAGGTCCCGTATAAGACCATGTTTGGGACATGGCATCGGTACCGAATGTAGGTCCCATATAAGACCATGTCTGGGACATGGCATCGACACCGAATGTAGGTCCTGTATAAGACCATGTCTGGGACATGGCATCGGCACCAAATGTAGGTCCCGTATAAGACCATGTCTGGGATATGGCATCGGCACCAAATGAAGGAGGTCCCGTATAAGACCATGTCTGGGACATGGCATCGACACCAAATGAAGGAGGTCCCGTGTAAGACCATGTTTGGGACATGGCCTCGGCACCAAAGAAAGTTCTCGTGTAAGACCATGTCTGGGACGTGGCATCGACATCTATATACTATCTCGTATAAGACCATGTCTGGGACATGGCATCGACATCGAGATATGAGATCCCGTGTAAGACCATATCTGGGATATGGCATCGGCATCGAGATGTGATCCCATGTAAGACCATATCTGGGATATGGCATTGGCATCGTGATACATGTATGATGATACTGAGTACCTTTCGATATTTCGAGTAGTTTAACGGGCAAAAAGCTAAGTTTATGTACAAATGACAAAGAGCTAATTCTATGCTTAAAGAGTATAAAAGTGCTAAAGTTATGTGATGAAGTTATACAGGTACCCATGAGTAACTTACGAGAAATGAATGCAAAATGTGATATGAAATTTGGAAAGCGTATGCATGAGTAAGTTATGTTGATGTGTTTGAAAACTTGTGTATTATTCAATGAGTTGAATGGGTGCTATTACAAGCCTTAATGTTGCTATTTATTTCATGCAAACTTACTAAGCTTTATGCTTACCTTTCTATTTTCCCTTTTCCTTGTAGTATCTCCAAGTTAACTCGGGGATTGTAGGACGTCGGAGTTCGGGTCACACTATCAGCTATTCTTTTGGTATAATAAAGTTGATTTATTTTGGGCATGGCATGTATAGGAACTTGGTCATTTTGGTTATGTCATGTTTACTAGCCAAAGTGTTGGCTATTAATGTTATGCATTCATTTTGTAAATGGCCATTGGGAATTGGTTAATACTTGTTAAGTTTTATATATATATCCAATGATGATGATATTCATGAAGTGGAAGTTCGTATAATTGATTGAGTAAAATGTGAAGTGTATGCATGACGAATTAGTGACTCTTCATAGTGTATTACTGCTATGTTATGTATTGCTTGTGGTGATATAAGTGTGGTTGTTTTTCAGGGTGGCAATTGGCTTGGTAAATAGCCTTCTAATTGTCCACACGGGTAGACACACGAGCGTGTGTCTAGGCCGTGTGTGACACACGGCTAGCCCCATGGGTGTGTTGATAGGCCGTGTGTCCCCTGCATCAAATTTACGAAAATTTAATTCGTCACACGGGTCAGCACACCTGTCCACTAGGCTGTGTGCCCCTAAGTGTTCGCTGACATCAGAAACAGTATACTAAGGTTTTCACACACGGGTGAGGGCACGGGCATGTCTTGGCCGTGTGAAGGACACGGGCCATAGACACGGGCGTGTGCCAGGTCGTGTGAAAACCCCTATAGGTTCGAAATGAAAAATAAAATCCACATGGGCTAGGAACATGGGCGTGTGTGACCATACGGCCTGCCCACACTGGCGTGTTCCATTCCACACGTGCGTGTGGCCCTATTTTAGGCAAAAAATTTCTAAGTGTGCAAAAGTTTTCGGTTTAGTCTCGAACTATTCCGTATGTATGTTTAGGGTCTCGTAAACCCATAATAGGGACGTTATGAATATGAATGAAAAAGTTTTAAGTTGAAACGAAATTTTATGGCCCGATGTTATATGTTTGAGCAAGTTAAGTTCGGTAATGCCTCGTATCCGGTTCCAGCGTTGAATACGGGTAATGGGTGTTACAATTGTTATTTGAGTGGCTTAGACCACAAACATGGTGTGTAGGGTTGGATGGGCCTTTTGAGGTCCTATGTGGTGTGTTTGGTTGGATGAGCTTAAACAGCTCTTTTGGGGTGTGATCGGGGGACAGAGAGGTGTTTTGGCTGGATGGGTGGGTTTTTAATACCTGACTGCATTCATATATTTCTGTTTGGGTGTTCTGGGTATATGATTTTTGGACCGTATTCTGTCTGACTGAAAAATTCTTATTTTGAGTATTCTGTGGGTGAGTTGATGTGCTTTGACTGTTACGTGTGTTGGGACGTTGGTTAGAGTTTGATTTTGTTTTCGCATATCTCTGTAAGTAAGTTTTGCTATTGAAGTTCCGTATGAAGTTTTCTTTTGTAAATCTATTGTTTATCGTTTTGAACTCACACTGAGCTCGCGTAGCTCACCCCCTTAGTGTTTCCCCTTGCAGGTACAATTCTAAATTCTGACGCTGGACCCGGTATACGGAGGTCTCGGACAGTCACGATTACAAAAAAAATAACAGTTCTACTTTTTTATTTTCATTATCTTATACTGTTCTGAACTGTAAGATTTTACAAAAGCTGTGGTATAAGTTCTGTTTTTGTTTTTTGCGCAAATCTTGCTTTTTTCATAAATTAAACTTAACCGTAATTTTACGGATTGAGATTTAGAAGATTAAATGTTCTTGGTTCATAAAGAGATAAGTATGAATGTAATGGAATTTGAGATAATTTGTTTTGTAAATTTTCCTATGATCACTTCGGTGATCAACGTAACATCCGAGATTCAGCCTAAACTTTTAGGCCAAGTTTAGGGTGTTACATTTAGTGGTATCAGAGCCAGGTTTACAAAAACTCGGCCTGTGTTTCTATGTATCTGTGTGCGCACGTGGTTGTTTTAAAAAAAATGAGAAACTTTACCACAGTAAATTGAAATGATTTGTGTTTTGGAAATGGTTTACGAAAATGAAATGTTTGAGACTCCGATGCTGGTCCAGGTGGAAATTCAAAACTGTGATACTAGAAATGTAGATTTTTGCATTTATTTTGTGTTCGTTTTTTGAAAATCAGATATTCTAAGTTAGCCACAATGCGGATATGGATTCTGAAGGTAAGCAAGATCATAATGAGTCGACAGCTTCTTCAGGAAGTGTGTCTGTTCAGGAGTCGGAGGTCAGTGCGATTCTGCCAACTTTGGGTAGCGATAACGTGGAGCTTGGTACTAAGGCATTGACTCGGGTAGTAAGGGAAGTACTAGAGAAAGTGTTTGAGGCTAGGATAAGGGGGTCTAGTGAAATGCTCCAAGCTAGGTGCGTTGATTGTGGGAAGAAAAGATATCGGAGTCCTCTGAGGTTGAAGCCTCGTTCTGTAAAGCGTGTTAGAATGCATTTGAGTAGAAATAGCGATTTTACGAAGGGTGTCGGTAGTGGTGCGAATGCTCCGTTTTGTGAGCACTGTAAGAAGTGCTATCCGGGTAATTACTCGAAAAAGGCAGGAGCATGTCTTCGATACGGGTCCACAGAGCATCGGATCCTAGAGTGTCCTTGACGACTTTGAGACAAGTATTGTCGTGAATGTTTCGATAATTAGATTAGAGCATAGTAATTTTGTGTGATAGGATAAATGTGTATCTGCTTCTGTGGTTAAGTGTTCTAAGTGTGTGTAACAGCCCGATTTAGGGCCTAGTCGAAATAGTGGTGTGAGACCACGAATTCGAGGTGAATTTATGAGTTTTTAAGGTTCATGCCATGTTTGCATGTTAGTGTGAAAGTTTCATGAAGCAATTTTGCTAAATTGAAGTTTAATGGTCAAAAAGGACCAAATCGCAAAAGTTGTAAAATGTGAGTTTCTAGAAGCACTTTGTATGAAATAGCTTTAGAATAGCAATTATAAGTCCTTAAATAGCAATTTGCCCAAATCATAATTTTTGGACAAAAATGGACATGAGTTAGTAATTTGTAAAATTTTAAAGAGAAGGGCATTTTGGTCATTTAGCAAATAAATGATTAAAATGGGAAAAGATGGTAAAAATCTTATTCATCTTTTTCCCCCTTGTGCCAAAAATTTGGGAGACTCCATAGCTAGGGTTCTTCAAATTTTTGAAGCTTGCAAGTAAGGCATCTTAGTCCCGTTTTTAATATTCTTCATATTTTTGAAGTTCTCGTATATTGAATTAGCTATTTTTAGCTATAAAGTGAGCTAAGATGCATGTTCAAAAATCTACCCATGAATGGTATGCTTTTTAAAGGATGTTTTATGGAATTTTATGAGAGTTTGATGTTAGATAAACATCTTTTTCTCAGTGAATTTCATGAAAAATAAGCATAAGGACTAGTTTGTAAAAGTTTTGAAATTAGTCATACCTATTAGAAATAATGAGAATTGATAATGGCTATAGTAGAGAAAATGAATCAGCTAAGCATGTAGTCTAAGAAAGTTGAATGAAAATTATTTTAGGAGCCTTGGGGCAAAAGTGCAAATATGAGAAAGTATAGGGGCAAAATAGTAATTTTGCCCAAGTATGAGTAAAGAGTCAATTTAGTCAATGTGAATATTAAATGATCTATTTATGACTATAGATCAAGAAAAATGAAGCCCGGATCGAAACCGAGGCAAGAACAAGGTCGAGGACTAAATTACATACCTAGCTACATTTTGTATATTGAGGTAAGTTTGTATGATTTCTAAGCTTTATGATTTATATCATTGAATTGCTTAGTATAATGTACAATGTTATTATGAAAAATGTTTAATGTTATGTTAAACAAATAAATTAATGAGATCAAGCATGAGAAAGCCCCGATTGAAGTTGAATAGCATAGGATACTCGATCTACCACATGAAAAAAGAAAGTCCGTATAAGACCAAGCCGAGGCATGGCATCGGTAAGCAAGCAAGATATCATGTAAGTCCAAGGCAAGCTTGTCATTGAATAAGTTATCATGTAAGTCCAAGGCAAGCTTGGCATTGAGTAAGATATCATGTAAGTCCAAGGCAAGCTTGGCATTGAATAAGTTATCATGTAAGTCCAAGGCAAGCTTGGCATTGAATAAGTTATCATGTAAGTCCAAGGCAAGCTTGGCATTGAGTAAGTTATCATGTAAGTCTAAGGCAAGCTTTGCATTGAACAAGTTATCATGTAAGACCAAGGAAAGCTTGGCATTGAAAAGTTATCAAGAGAAAGACTTCGTATAAGTCCATGTTAAGTCATGGCCTCGAAATTTAGATGAGATTTAGTATCCTCGGTTATTCATATAAATTCATCAGGCAAACGAGTTAAGCTCCAAAGAGATAACAAGAAAGCTAAGTAAGTAAGGTTATTATCAAGTGAAAAAGAATATTATTCATGATATGAATGATGAATTAGAAATTATGAGTATTATGTTCAAGTATGCTGATCAATGTGATCTAGTTATACAGGTACTTTGTTTGCCTATCAAGTATGAGACTAGTAAGTTTCATGAGTTATGTAAGAATCATGTATGAGTAAGTAAGCTTTATATAGCTGAATTTATGATGCCATTGTTTATATCAAATGGTCTATATTAAGTAAGAATGTTGCTATGTGTATTATGCAAACTTACTAAGCTAAATGCTTATGTCATTCATTCTTTCTTTCCATGTAGTCCCGCCAAGCTAATATTGAGGATCACCGTCATCGGAGCTCGGAGCACACTATCAATCACTATTTTGGTATAGCCAAGTTGTTTTATTAAGTATGGCATGTATAGGTAGCATTACATTTTGAGTAAATGTTTTAAGAAGAGCCAAAGTATAGGCTATTAAGTTTGTTATTCTTTTGTATATGGCTAAGTGATTGGCCAAGTGTGTATGTTTATAATTATCAATGAAGCATGTAGTATTATTCAAGATGATGTAGTATTGATTTGTGGAAATGAGTATGAAATGTATCTTAATTTTAGGATGGCAATTGGCTTGGTAAATAGCCTCTAAGTGCCCACACGGTTAGACACACAGGCGTGTGTCTAGGCCGTGCGTAAACTGCACCTTAGTCTTATAACTAAGAATAGGCCACGGACTAATCCCACGGTCGTGTGTTAAGGCCGTGCATGACACACGGTTAGAACATGGGCGTGTGCCCGGTCGTGTGAAATAAGTCAGTATATCAAGATGTAGTACACGGTCTAAGTCCACGGGCTTGTCATGGCCGTGTGGAAATTGGCAGAATACTAAGTTTTAGGGCACGGTCTGAGGACATGGGCGTGTATGCCTATGCACGGGCGTGTCTTATATTACACGGGCATGTAACCCCTGTTTCAAAGAAAAGTTTTTCGATAAGGTTCCGAAAGTTTACCAGTACAAGTTTAAGGCCTCATAGGCCCATGAAATGTACGAATTGTTTAAGAATGAGAAGTTTGAATTTCGGAACAAAATTTTATAGCCCGTAATGTCATGATTAAGTAAGTTCAAGCATAGTAATGTCTCGTATCCAGTCTGAGCCTCGGAATCGGGTATGGGGTGTTACATTTAGTGGTATCAGAGCTACGGTTTAGTCGGTTCTAGGACTAACATAGCATGAGCACGAGTCTAGCTATACATGCTATACGTAAGAATGTTTTTATAATGACAGTGTAACGACTCCTGACAACTTAAATTATGTTTATATATATAGTAAATGGATCCTGAAAGAGATATGGCAGATGACGAAGAAAGTAATGCGCCGGCTCCCGCTGAAGGGACGGTGTCGAATGAGAACGAGAATAAACCCACTACGGTGAGTTAAGGAGGAGGAGAAGAGGCTAGAGAAGCCTTCCTCCATATGATGAACACATGGTACACGGAGTTCGTTCATACGAACCCGAATGCACAACCCCCTCCACCCCCACCTATCCCTCAACCTATCCCAGTAGCCCCTCAAGTAATAGAGGTGGCAAGAGGGGTTAAGCCTCCAGTTGATAGGATCAGGAAACATGGGGCTGAAGAATTTCGGGCTAGAAAGGATGACGATCCAGAAAGAGCTGAATTCTGGTTAGAAAATACCATCAGGGTATTTAATGAGCTATCATGTACACCTGAAGAGTGCATGAAGTGCGTAGTTTCTCTTTTAAGAGATTCTGCCTATCAATGGTGGAACACCTTGGTATCAGTAGTCCCAAGAGAAAGGATCACATGGGAATTCTTCCAAGAAGAGTTCAAGAAAAAGTATATCAGTCAAAGGTTTGTGGACCAAAAAAGGAAGGAATTCCTAGAACTGAAACAAGGCAAGATGTCTGTAACTGACTACGAGCGTGAGTTTGTAAGACTCAGCAAATACGCTCGAGAATGTGTATCTACCGAGGCTATCATGAGTAAGAGATTTGAAGATGGGCTAAATGAGGACATCAAATTGTTTGTTGCTGTCCTAGAACTGAAGGAATTTGTTGTGCTAGTCGAAAGGGCTTGTAAAGCCGAAGAACTAGTAAAAGAGAAGAATAAATCTGAAATGGAGTCTAGTGACTCTAGAAAGAGGCAGTGGAACAAGTCATTCCAATCTTCATCTAAGAAGTCAAGAGATTTCCCCGCCCGATCGACTACTTCCACTTTGGATTTTCCAGAAGGATAAGAGTAAACAGTATTCGAGAAATAAAGCACAGACTACTTCAGTCGCTAGTGTGGGGAATGTTCGATCCGATAGAGACCGAATGCCCATATTGTGGCGGACGTCATTTAGGAGAATGCCGAGCACAAGAAAATGCTCTGTTTTGAGATGTGGTTCCGGGAACACTACATAAAAGATTGTCCAGAGATGATGAAAGAGGACAGAACTCGTAACCCAAGATCCGGAGTATGGTCGAGGAAGGCGCGCAGAGAAACCCCGAAAGTGGGGCAAGTGGAAGAGGTAACCCTAGAGAGCAGGTCGTGAGACTCGAGGGTAGGGCGCCTGTACGGACTTATGCCATTCGCGCTCGCGAAGAGGCATCTTCCCATGATGTTATCACATGTACCTTTTCTCTTCATGATGTTAAAGTTATTGCTTTAATAGATCCTGGATCTACACACTCTTACATTTGCATGAAATTGGTATCCGATTTGAGTATGCCTATAGAGTTTACAGAATTTGTGATTAGAGTGTCTAATCCTTTAGGCAAGAGTGTGTTAGTGAATAAAGTATGTAGAGAATGTCCATTAATGATTAGAGGTCATTGTTTTAAAGAAAACCTTATGTTGTTACCATTTGACGAGTTTGATCTCATTCTCAGTATGGACTGGTTAACTGCCCATAATGTAATAGTTAATTGTGAGAAGAAATACATTGAAATGAGATGTGGGGATGGGGACACCCTTCACATAGAATCAGATGAACAGAGTAGATTATCAGAATTGATTTCTCACGTGACGACACAGAGATACATGAGAAAGGGGTATGAAGCATATTTGGCTTTTGTGATGAATGAAAAAGAAACAGAGTTAAGGATTGAGTCAGTGCCAATAGTATGTGAGTACGTGGATGTGTTTCCTGAGGAATTGCCAGGACTACCACCAGTTAGAGAGGTTGAGTTCAGCATTGAGCTAGCTCCTGGTACTGTACCAATATCTATTACTCCTTACAGAATGGCTCCGACGGAGTTGAAGGAGCTGAAGTCACAGTTACAAGAGTTGACAGATAAAGGCTTTGCAAGGTCAAGTTGTTCTCTTTGGGGTGCTTCGGTTTTATTTGTGAAAAAGAAAGATGGCACTATGAGATTGTGCATAGATTACCGTCAACTTAATAAAGTGACAGTAAAGAATAAGTACCCATTGCCTAGAATCAATGATTTGTTCGATCAGTTGAAAGGAGCCACTGTGTTCTCCAAAATAGACTTGAGATCAGGGTACTACCACCTACGAGTAAAAGAATCAGATGTGCCTAAAACAGCCTTCCGAACAAGGTATGGGCATTACGAATTTTTAGTCATGCCCTTTGGTTTGACCAATGCTCTGGCGGTATTCATGGACTTAATGAACCGCATGTTTAGACCATACCTTGACAAGTTTGTAGTCGTTTTCATTGATGACATACTGATTTATTCCCAAGATGAGAATGAGCATACTAAGCACCTACGGACAGTTTTACAGATTCTACGAGAAAATCAATTATATGCTAAGTTCAGTAAAAGCGAATTTTGGCTCAAGGAAGTAGGGTTTCTGGGACATATTGTCTCGAAGAAAGGAGTTTGAGTGGACCCCAGTAAGATTTCGGCCATAATGGACTGGAATCCACCAAAGAATATCTCTGAGATTAGAAGCTTTCTAGGCCTAGCCGGCTATTATAGACGATTCGTCAAGGGGTTGTCTGTTATTGCAACCCCAATGACTAAATTGTTACAGAAAAATGTGAAGTTTGAGTGGACTGAAAGATGCCAACAAAGTTTCGAGAAACTGAAAGCGATGTTGACAAAAGCCCCAGTTTTGGTTCAACCTGAGACAGGGAAAGAATTTGTGATTTACAGCGATGCATCCTTAAATGGATTAGGCTGTGTACTTATGAAAGAAGGCAAAGTTATTGCTTATGCCTCCGCATGCTTGAAGCCTCATGAGAAGAATTATCGACGCATGATTTAGAATTGGTGCCATAGTCTTCGCATTGAAGATATGGAGATATCACCTATATGGTGAGAAATGTCAGATTTTCACTGATCACAAAAGTTTGAAATACTTGATGACGTAGAAAGAGTTGAACTTAAGACAACGGAGATGGTTAGAGTTGATAAAAGATTATGAGGTGGTCATTGACTACCATCCCGAGAAGGCGAATGTAGTCACCGACGCTTTGAGTAGAAAATCCTTATTTGCGTTAAGGGCAATGAATTCACGGATGACTTTATCCGACGATGGTTCTATTCTAGCTGAGTTGAGAGCTAAACCAATTTTCCTCCAAGAGATCATTGAAGCCCAAAAAGAGGATAGTGAATTGCAAGTTAATAGAGCTCAGTGCGAGACAAATGTTGAGCCTGACTTCCGGATTAGTCCCAATGGAAGTCTGATGTTCAAAGACAGAGTTTGTGTACCGAGAAAAGAAGAACTTATTCAGAGAATTTTGCATGAGGCCCATAATGGATGTTTATCTGTACATCTGGGTAGTACCAAGATGTATAATGACTTGAAGCAACAATATTGGTGGTCGAGAATAAAGAAAGATATTTCAGTATTTGTTTCCAAATGCTTGATTTGTCAGCAAGTAAAGGCTGAACACCAAGTACCTTCGGGCTTGCTTCAACCCATTTTAGTTCTGGAGTGGAAATAGGACCGTATTACTATGGATTTTGTAACGGGTTTACCGTTGTCTCCGCAAGAAAGATGCTGTATGTGTTATGGTTGATAGACTTACGAAGTCAGCCCATTTTATACCATGCATTGAGTTGATTACTCACTAGACAAGTTGGCAAACTTGTATGTTTCTAAATAGTAAGACTTCATGGAGTTCCCTTGTCAATCATATCGGATAGAGATCCGAGATTCACATCTAGGTTTTGGAAGAAGTTACAAGAGGCCTTGGGTACAAAGTTGAACTTTAGTACCGCTTTTCATTCTCAAACTGACGGTCAATCCGAGAGGTTAATTCAAGTACTGACGATATGCTCGGATGTTGTATTCTTGAATTCGAGGCGCTTGGGAAAAGTTTCTCCCATTAGTAGAGTTTGCCTACAATAATAGTTTTCAGTCGAGCTTAAAGATGGCGCCTTACGAGGCTTTATATGGGCGTAAGTGCCGAACGCCTTTATATTGGACTGAACTTAAAGAAAACCAAATTCACGGGGTTGATTTGGTTAGAGAAGCTGAAGAGAAAGTGAAAGTGATATGAGAAAGTTTAAAAGCTGCATCGGACAGACAAAAGTCCTATTCGGACTTAAAGAGAAAAGAGATAGAGTATCAAGTCAGAGATAAAGTTTTCTTGAAAGTGTCACCTTGGAGAAAAGTTCTCAGATTTGGCCGAAAAGGCAAGTTGAATCCATGTTTTATTGGACCGTATGAGATTACTGAGAAAGTTGGGCCTGTAGCTTACAGATTGGCTTTGCCATCAAAGTTAGAAAAGATACATGATGTGTTTCACGTGTCAATGTTAAGACGCTACCGATCAGACCCTTCGCATGTAATTCCCCAGTCAGAGGTAGAGATTCATCCCGACATGACTTATGGTGAAGAACCAGTCAAGATATTAGCTAGGGAAGTGAAGCAGCTAAGAAAGAAAAGTATTGCCTTAGTGAAAGTATTGTGGCAAAGACATGGAATAGAAGAAGCCACATGGGAACGGAAGAGAGTATGAGAAACCAAAGATCCAAACCCTTTTTGTTGGTAAGGTTTTCGAGGACTAAAATCCCTAAGGGGGAGAATTGTAATGTACCGATTTAGGGCCTAGTCGGAATAGTGGTGCGAGACCACAAATCCGAGGTGAATTTATGAGTTTTAAGGTTCATGCCATGTTTGCATGTTAGTGTGAAAGTTTCATGAAGCAATTTTGCTAAATTGAAGTTGAATGGTCAAAAAGGACCAAATTGCAAAAGTTGTAAAATGTGAGTTTCTAGAAGCATTTTGTATGAAATAGCTTTAGAATAGCAATTACAAGTCCTTAAATAGCAATTTGCCCAAACCATAATTTTTGGACAAAAATGGACATGAGTTAGTAATTTGTAAAATTTTAAAGAGAAGGGCATTTTGGTCATTTAGCAAATAAATGATTAAAATGGGAAAATATGGTAAAAATCCTATTCATCTTCTTCCCCCTTGTGCCAAAAATTTGGGAGACTCCATAGCTAAGGTTTTTCAATTTTTTGAAGCTTGCAAGTAAGGTATCTTAGTCCCGTTTTTAATATTCTTCGTATTTTTAAAGTTCTCGTATATTGAATTAGCTATTTTTAGCTATAAAGTGAGCTAAGATGCATGTTCAAAAATCTACCCATGAATGGTATGCTTGTTAAAGGATGTTTTATGGAAGTTTATGAGAGTTTGATGTTAGATAAACATCTTTTTCTAAATGAATTTCATGAAAAATGAGCATAGGGACTAGTTTGTAAAAGTTTTGAAATTAGTCATACCTATTAGAAATAATGAGAATTGATAATGGCTATAGTAGAGAAAATGAATCAGCTAGGCATGTAGTCTAAGAAAGTTGAATGAAAATTATTTTACGAGCCTTGGGGCAAAAGTGCAAATAGAGAAAGTATAGGGGCAAAATAGTAATTTTGCCCAAGTATGAGTAAAGGGTCAATTTAGTCAATGTGAATATTAAATTATCTATTTATGACTATAGATCAAGAAAAACGAAGCCCGGATCGAAATCGAGGCAAGAACAAGGTCGAGGACTAAATTGCATACCTAGCTACATTTTGTATATTGAGGTAAGTTTGTATGATTTCTAAGCTTTATGATTTATATCATTGAATTGCTTAGTATAATGTACAATGTTATTATGAAAAATGTTTAATGTTATGTTAAACAAATAAATTAATGAGATCAAGCATGAGAAAGCCCCGATTGAAGTTGAATAACTTAGGATACTCGATCTACCACATGAAAAAAGAAAGTCCGTATAAGACCAAGCCGAGGCATGGCATCGGCAAGCAAGCAAGATATCATGTAAGTCCAAGGAAAGCTTGGCATTGAATAAGTTATCATGTAAGTCCAAGGCAAGCTTGGCATTGAGTAAGATATCATGTAAGTCCAAGGCAAGCTTGGCATTGAATAAGTTATCATGTAAGTCCAAGGCAAGCTTGGCATTGAATAAGTTATCATGTAAGTCCAAGGCAAGCTTGGCATTGAGTAAGTTATCATGTAAGTCCAAGGCAAGCTTGGCATTGAACAAGTTATCATGTAAGACCAAGGCAAGCTTGGCATTGAAAAGTTATCAAGAGAAAGACTTCGTATAAGTCCATGTTAAGTCATGGCCTCGAAATTTAGACGAGATTTAATATCCTCGGTTATTCATATAAATTCATCGGGCAAACGAGTTAAGCTCCAAAGAGATAACAAGAAAGCTAAGTAAGTAAGGTTATTATCAAGTGAAAAAGAATATTATTCATGTTATGAATGATGAATTAGAAATTATGAGTATTATGTTCAAGTATGCTGATCAATGTGATCTAGTTATACAGGTACTTTGTTTACCTATCAAGTATGAGACTAGTAAGTTTCATGAGTTATGTAAGAATCAAGTATGAGTAAGTAATCTTTATATAGCTGAATTTATGATGCCATTGTTTATATCAAATGGTCTATATTAAGTAAGAATGTTGCTATGTGTATTATGCAAACTTACTAAGCTAAATGCTTATGTCTTTCATTCTTTCTTTCCATGTAGTCCCGCCACGCTAATATCGAGGATCATCGTCATCGAAGCTCGGAGCACACTATCAATCGCTATTTTGGTATAGCCAAGTTGTTTTATTAAGTATGGCATGTATAGGTAGCATTACATTTTGAGTAAATGTTTTAAGAAGAGCCAAAGTATAGGCTATTAAGTTTGTTATTCTTTTGTATATGGCTAAGTGATTGGCCAAGTGTGTATGTTTATAATTATCAATGAAGCAAGTAGTATTATTCAAGATGATGTAGTATTGATTTGTGGAAATGAGTATGAAATGTATCTCAATTTTAGGATGGCAATTGGCTTGGTAAATAACCTCTAAGTGCCCACACGGTTAGACACACGGGCGTGTGTTCAGGGCCGTCTTGAAAACTGCACCTTAGTCTTATAAGTAAGAATAGGCCACGGACTAATCCCACGGCCGTGTGTTATGGCCGTGCATGACACACGGTTAGAACATGGGCGTGTGCTCGGTTGTGTGAAATAGGTCAGTATATCAAGATGTAGTACACGGTCTAAGTCCACAGGCTTGTCATGGCCGTGTGGAAATTGGCGAATCATCGAGTTTTAGGGCACGATGCGAGGACATGGGCGTGTATGCCTATATGCAGGCGTGTCTTATATTACACGGGCGTGTAACCCTGTTTCAAAGAAAAGTTTTTCGATAAGGTTCCGAAAGTTTACCAGTACAAGTTTAAGGCCTCGTAGGCCCATGAAATGTACGAATTGTTTAAGAATGAGAAGTTTTAATTTCGGAACGAAATTTTATAGCCTGTAATGTCATGATTAAGTAAGTTCAAGCATGGTAATGTCTCGTATTCGGTCTGAGCCTCGAACTCGGGTATGGGGTGTTATAGTGTGTGTGTGAGGTCTTGAGTTTGAGTCTAGCGTGGTAGCGCGTCGGGACTAGAGTGCGCAATGGGAGCGTAGTGGTGTAGCTTTTGTTATACCACTGTTCTGTTAAGTTGGAAATTTCAAGGACGAAATTTCTTTAAGGAGGGGTGAGTTGTAACACTCTGAATTCTGGGGTTAGAAGTTTTGGGTTTTGTGGTTAGAGTCAGTGCGAAGGTTGCGCTGTTGTGTTTAGTTGCGCGTTTTAGTGACAGAATAGGCCTGCTGGTCTAGTGGTTGAGTGAGTGTTAGTGTACCTCTGGGTTCTGGGTTATGGGTTCGAGTCCTTGTGTGTGCGTTTTGGAGAAATATTGTTAATTTGTTTTTTTTTTTGTTAAATAATAGCTTGTTTTAAGTTCATATATATAACTATTTATTATTAATTTTATTTTTTATTTTTTGTTGATTATTTTTATTTGTTTTCTGGACGTTTCTTTTTGTTCCCTTTCTTTTGATTCTTTTCTTTTTGTTCTTCATTCTTTTTTCTTTCTTTGAAAACGGTTTTACTTGTGGATTTTGGAGAGTCGCTTCCTCGTCATCAAGTCGGTGTCTGAACGTCTTTGATCGTGAATCAGGTGTGGCATTCAAACCTCTTTTAATTTATTTGTGAATTGTTGATTTACTGTGGAATTCTGTGATCTTTTGTGTATTTCGGTAAATGAGCAATTGAGGCTTGTGTAGTTTATATTTTTTCTGAAATTTTGTGCGTTATGGTTGGTTTATGAAATGTCATGATTGGAGGTCGATTTAATGACTGGAAAAATCAATTTTTAGGCTGTTTGCGGGTGTTTTTGTGACCACACGAGTGGCCACACGGGCTTGTGCCGGTTCACAAGGCCGTGTGCAATTATAAATTAGGGTTTCCGGGCAAAATTTGGTGCCACACGACCGTGTGGCCGATTTGGAGATTTTTTGTCGATTTCCACACGGTCGTGTCCCCTGGGCACATGGGTGTTTGTGTTTGGGAACGAGGGATTTTGTGATTTGGTGCCACAAGGCCTGGCCACACGACCGTGTGGCTAATTTGGGGATTTAGGGATCCCACACGGGCGTCTATTTTGGACACATGGCCGTGTCTGGTGGCAAACGGGCGTGTGAGACCCTCACACGGCCGTGTATGCCCTGCACTCTATTTTTGTAACACCCCTAACCCGTATTCGTCCCCGAACTAGGGTTACGAGGTATTACCGAGCAAATCATAACCTTTAACCTCATAGTTCATACAACATTAATCCACAATCAATTAACATCACTAAGTCCCTTAATAATGTTTACGAGACCTTAAACATGCATTGGAAAGGGGTCGGGACTAAAGCGAGCACATACAAATTTTTTTCCAAAAACCTAACATTTTTCAAAGCTACAGAGGTCACACGCCCGTGTGGGTAGGCCGTGTGCCTCACACAGCCTCAGACACACCCGTGTGTCCAAGCCGTGGCAAAACATGGCATACCTACTGACTTGTCCACACGGCCGAAGACACGCCCGTGTGCCTAACCCGTGGTCGACACTGATTATTTCACACGGCCAGTCACACGCCCGTGTGTCTAACCCGTATGCAAGTCTGACTTGTTTCAATTTGCAAACTTAAGAGACACGATGGAGACACACGCCCCTGTGCTCAACCGTGTGGGCAAATATAGGCCATTTGCAAGGCCAACTTGCCACCCACACTTTTGGTCACACCTACAAGCATCAACCATATAAATTCATACCCCAAATGTATCCAAAACATACATTTTAACCATCATTTCCACCAACCAATTGAAGCATAAAACATACATTTTCATCTTCTCTAACTTATACCATAATGATCATTCACAAGACCACATTTACACATTATAACCACCATCTTCAAATATCAAAAATATAAACCAAAACCATTAACTATCAAGCCATATCACATGGCAAGATCAATACTTCTTAAAACATACCATAATCACTAGCCTATACATGCCATATACCAAATATACAACTTCTAAAAGTACCAAAATAGATAGCCGGTAGTGTGATTGAGTCGCTGACGATCCCCGAATCCGAGCTAGCTTTAATGGCACTGTAAAACAGAGAAACACTTCACACAGTAAGCTTAAAAGCTTAGTAAGTTCGTAATATAACACATTTAACTCAACAAATCAAATTTAATATACAAAGTTAACTATCACTTGGTTCAATTCACATCAATACTCAATCTCACCCTTAGCTAATACTCACATTCATACCACATCTATAGATTCAAGTACAAGCATTTTTAATGCTACTCAAACCATCTCTTTTTCATCATTTAATCACATCATCTTCCATCTATTTCATTCACAATATCATCAACCACACAGGTTCTGTACGTACCTGTCTCACCACGAATTTATCTATCACATTTATCACTCAATGCTCAATGGCATAATTCGTTCGATCCTCTTTAAATGTTCGATGAATACGAACACTAAGTGCCATTTAATTAGCCAAAGCTATAATATCAGACACTTAGTTCCATCACATTAAACCGAAAATAACTCGTTATCGCACACAAAGTGCCAACTAATATAGCCGAAGCTTTCTTTATTTTGCACACTTAGTGCCACTCATCACTGTAACAGTTCTATTTACGCACACTTAGTGCCACCTATCTTCGAACTCACAATCCACATTACCCAATTCCACAATTTACATTTCCATTCATTTCATCACATAAGAACATTAAATAATCAATATGTATTATACACGAACTTACCTCGGACGTATAAACAACGATATAAGTCGATCAATGGAGCACTTTATTCTTGCCTCGATCTTGATCCGAATCTCTCTTTTCTTGATCTAAACATATTCAAATTTAACTCTTTTATTCACCAAATCATTCAATTCAATCCAAAAACACACTTTCAGGGCATTTTACAAATTAGCCCTCATATTTTCACATTTTGACATTTTAGTCCCTATTTCATAAAATCACAAAATACACATAATTTCCATATACACATGCTTAGCCGAATTTTCCCTAGCTCAAATAAGCCTACATATTTCATTTATTTCACATTTTAGTCCTTCAATTTCTCATTTTCACAATTTAGCCCATATTACTCAAATTCATCAAAAATCACTTTGTAAAACATTAAAATCTATCAACAATTATTCATTATTCATCATCAACTATCAAAAAGCTCAAACATTCATCAATGGTATCTTACAAAATCACCAACAAATTCAAAAATTAGGACATGGGCTAACTAGAGCACAAAGTAACGATCACAAAAACGTAAAAATTATCAAAAACAGAATCAAAATGAACTTACAATTGATCTTCCAAATTTTCGAACCCTAAAACACATCCATGGCTTTTCTTTTCTTTGTATTTTCGGTGGAATGAAGAAAAATGATGATGATATTACATTATGTTTTATTTATTATACATTAATTACCATTTTACAACTTTAACCTTAATGAAACCATTTTTTTAAACACCTAATATATGCCCATTTATGTCCATCTCCACTATAAATGGTCTATTATCAACATAAAGACCTTTCATTTAAAAATCCATGCCAAATAAGCACTTTAACAATTAGCACACAGCTTTTGCATTTTATGCGATTAAGTCCTTCTTCGTAAATCGACACACAAACGATAAAATTTTCACATATAATTTTCACACATGCTTAATCACATACTGTAAACACTAAAAATAATATTAAAATATTTTTTTGACCTCAGAATTGTGGTCCCGAAACCATTATTCTGACTAGGGTCTAAACCGGGCAGTTACAACTCTCCCCCTTAGGGATTTTTGTCCCCGAAAATCTTACCAGTGAATAGATTTGGATATTGCTCTCTCATAACATCTTCAGGCTCCCACGTAGCCTCTTCAACTCCTTGTTTGTGCCACAACACTTTCACTAAAGAAATTCTCATATTTCTCAACTCTTTGATCTCACGTGCCAAAATTTGAATCGGTTCTTCATTATACGATAAATCTGACTGAATCTCAACCTCATTAGGAGCAATCACATGCGATGGATCAGATCTGTATCATTGAAGCATCGATACTTGAAATACATTATGAATATTCTCTAACTCAGGTGGCAACAACAATCTATAAGCAACCTGTAACAGTCCAGTTTTGACCCTAGTCAGAATAGTGGTTTCGGGACCACAAATCTGAGTTAAGAAAATATTTTAATATTATTTTCTGTGTTTGCAGTACGTGATTAAGCATGTGTGAAATTTCTGTGAATTAATTTATCCGTTTGAGTGCTTGATTTGAAAAAAGGACTAGATTGTAGAAAATGCAAAAGTGACTTGCCATTTGTTAAAGGGTTATATTGACATGGCTTTATAAATATGGGGTCCTTATAATGCAATTGGACCATTTGAATTATGGATGGACATTAATGTGCATATGTTAGTGGAATTTATAAGTTAATAATTAAAGGTTAAAATTGTAAATTAGTTAATAAGGTTATTATAATAAAAAAAAAGTTAAAAATGGTGGACATTTAAGTGTTCATCCATCGAAAATGCAAAGAAAAGATAAAGAAAAAGCTTGTTAGGTATTCGGCCCTTGCTCCAGCAAATTAAGGTATGTTTTGGTTTTGGTTTTTGATAATTTCTATGTTTTTGTAATCGTTGCTTTGTGTTCTTCAAAACCCATGCCTTAATTTTGTGAATTGATGTGATTTTGAAATGTGCCATTGATGAATTCATGAGTTTTGCAATGTTTGGTGATGAAATATGAAATATATGTGTTAGATTAACATGTTTTGTCTTTGGATTTTTGGTGATTTTGAGTAATTTGGACTAAATTGAGAAAATAATATTTTGAAGGACTAAATTGTGAAATAAATGAAATGTATGGATTAGTATGATCACGGTGAATATTTGGCCAAGCATGGGTAATATGAAATTTGGTGTATTTTGTGATTTTATGAAATAGGGTCTAAAATGTTAAAATGTGAAAATATGAGGGCTAAATTGTAAATTTCCCTAAATATGTGTTTTTGGATTGAATTGAATGATTTTGTGAATAAATGGATTAAATTTGAATGTGTATAGATCAAGAACTGAAGAAAATGGATTTAGATCGAGGAAAGTCGAAAATAGTTGAATAGCTGTCCGTTTCCGTTTACACGAATCCGAGGTAAGTCTATATACAAATAAATGTATTTTTATTGATTTATGTATGTTCATATGAAATTTCATTGTGATGAATGTGTACGAGATGATAACTATATGAAATTTGAGGAAGAATCGACAATGTATCAATGTCCAGGAAGTCCCGTACGAACCTAGAAATAAATAGGATTACATATGTCATGACATAGGTTTTCGATGTGTGATATCGTGTAAGACCACGTCTGGGATGTTGGCATCGATTTTAGATTTACATTGAAGACCATGTCTGGGACATTGGCATCGTATTTGATTCGTGTAAGACCCTGTCTGGGACAGTGGCATCAATATTTGGTTACATGTAAGACCACGTCTGGGACGTTGGCATTGTACGACTATTCTGAGTATTCAGAGTGTCCTATTTAGTTTCGAATGGTTCAACGGGCAATTCCGAGAAACTAAAGATGATGTGAAATGTATAATTGTTTCAGGTACGTTTGATGTGTATGCTTTGTATAGGCATGAAAGGTGAGTGAATATGTACATAGATGTAATGAAATAAATGTGATATATGTATGTTTGAGATATGAGCAAAAGAGATGCTTGAGGTATGATATGTTGGTAAGCAATGGCAAACCAATTGAGCTAAAGAGAAATCTATGTGTTTGAAATGAAGATATGCTAATGAATTTGAATTGCTATGTTTATAATTGATTATATGATAAGTTTATTTGTATATGGCTTACTAAGATTTTGAAAGCTTACTTTGTGTGTGTTTGCTTTGTTTTATAGATCGTTAAAGCTACGAAAGGCTCGGGAATCATCGAGGATCGTCATCACACTACCTAATCTTATTTTGGTGCCTTTTGAAAGTGTATATACTAAAGTATGGCATGTATAGGCTAGTCACTTTGAATTATGTTTGAGTTATGTGTATAGCCATGTGATATGGCTAGATAAATGGTTGTGATATGAATGAGTAGTCATATTATATGCTGCTTTTTTTGGTATGGTTTAATGACTAATGAAATGGTCAAAATAATGGTAAGTTTATTGATGCAAATTTGGTATAGTATTGATGAGTAGATGTCATATTGTAGTGGTAAGTTGTGAATGATTTATGTTTAGAAATGCTTGTGAATAAATTGAGCTAAATGGCATATAAGTTGGTATGTCTTTAAAAGTACTTGAATGAGTTTTAAAGATGACCATTTGGTATATTTTTGGTTGCGATTTGTGTTTGGAATAATGCTTGTATGTTCTTGTAGGTATGTCCCAAAGTGTGAGAGGCATTTTGGCCTTGCAAATGGCCTATAATTGCCCACACGGTGGAGCACATGGGTGTGTGGCTCGACCATGTCCCTCATGGTTGAAATTGCGAAACAAGTCAGGCTCGACCACGGGCTGGACACACGGGTGTCTGACTGGCTGTGTGGTGCAAGTCAAGCTCGTCCACGGGTGAGACACACGGGCGTGTCTCAGGCCGTGTGGTCAAGACAGTATGTATGCCCTGTTTTGACACTGCTCGGGCACATGGGCGTGGCTGAGGTTGTGTGAGACACACGGCCTGCCCACACGGGCGTGTGACCTCTGTAACTTTGAAAAAAAGTTTGAATTCAAAAAATTTTTGTTTGATACCGGTCTAGTCCCGATCCCTTTCTAATACATGTTTAATGTCTTGTAGACCTCATTAAGGGATTATATGTTTGTATTTTGCTACGATTTGATGATGTTATACTTTATAATACGAAATGTTTGTAAAAGTTTCCGATTGCCCGGTAATGCCTGTTAACCCTAAACTGACGACGGATTACGAGTTAGGGGTGTTACATTTGATTGGTATCAGAGCTACGGTTTAGTCAATTCTTGGACTAACGTAGCGTGTAAGAGTCTAGCTATACATGCCATATATTCGAATTGTGATAGTGTGATAAATCCTGATGTGTAAAATGTGTTTTCGTATAGTAATGGATCCCAAAAGAGCCGTAGCTGACGATGTTGAAAGCAATGCGCCTGCTCCCGCTCAAGGGACAGCGCCATCTGATTCGAGATCGGCTACTAGCGGTCAAGAGGGAGAGGCTAAACAAGCCTTCTTCCAAATGATGAACGAGTGGTTCATTCAGTTTATAAGAACTAACCCGACTGTTTCACAACCTCCGCCCCCGCCTAATCCTCCTCAGACTTTAGTTGTGCCTCTGGTTATGAATCTGAGTCTGTTAAATAAACCTCCGGTTGACAAAATCCATAAGCATGGGGCCGAAGAGTTTAGGGCCACTAGTGATGATGATGTCGAGAAAGCTGAGTTTTGGCTTGAAAACACAATTCGAGTATTTGATGAAATGTCATTGACTCCTGATGAATGCATAAAGTGTGTTGTTTCTTTGATACGAGACGCAGCTTATCAATGATGGAAGACCTTGATTTCCGTTATTCCGAAAGAACGGGTTACATGGGATTTCTTTCAGTCTGAGTTCTGAAAGAAATACATCAGTCAGAGATTTATTGATCAGAAACGAAAAGAATTTCTGAAGTTGAAACAGGGTCGCATGTCTGTCACTGAATATGAATGAAAGTTCGTGAGACTAAGTCAATATGCTCGGGAATGTGTCTCAACTGAAGCGATAATTTGCAAAAGGTTTGAAGATGGTCTGAATGAAGATATTCATTTGCTTGTTGGGATTCTGGAAATAAAAGAGTTTTTTGTGCTTGTTAATCGAGCATGTAAAGCTGAGGCACACGGGAAAGATAAAAGAAAAGCTGAATCTGAAGCTAGAGATGTGAGAAAGAGATTCTCAAACAAATCATTTCAGTCTGTATCAAAGAAATTCAGAGATGAGCATAGCCGTTCAAAGGCTAATGTGGGACATTTGAGCAGAGATCGAGCTAGATCGCAGTCAAACTCCAAAGCTCCAGCAACTTCAGTAGCTAGTATTGGAAATGTTCGATCCGATTGACCTGAATGTAAACATTGTGGAAAAAGACATCCGGGTAGTTGTAGATTAAATGATCGAGCCTGTTTCAGATGTGGATCATTAGACCATTTCATTCGAGATTGCTCAGAACCTGTTGAGCAAGAGATTGTTCAGAATTCGAGATCTGATAATGTTTCAGCTAGAGGTAGACCTTCTTGAAATACAAAGAATGTCATGGGTAGTCAGAGAACTACGAAAGACACTGTTGCGAGATCTGAAGCTAGGGCACCTGTTAGAGCATACGCCATTCGAGCTCGTGAGAAAGCTTCGTCTCCAGATGTTATTACGGGTACATTTACTCTTTATGATACTTCTGTGATTTCATTGATAGACCCTGGATCTACACATTCTTATGTATGCATGAATTTAGTATCCAAAGAAGACTTTGCTCAGAGAGTCTCATTGAATTTGTTATTAGAGTATCGAACCCCTTAGGTAAAAGTGTCCTGGTTGACAAAGTATGCAAGAACTTTCTGTTGATGTTTCGAGATATCTATTTTTCGGCTGATTTGATGCTATTACCTTTTGATGAGTTTGATATAATTTTGGGTATGGACTAGTTAACATTGCACGATGCTGTTGTGAATTGCAAAAGAAAGACTATTGATTTGAGATGTCAGAATGATGAAATAATTTGGATTGAGTCTAATGAATTGAATGGGTTACCGACTGTGATATCAGTGTTGAAAGCTCAGAATTATGTGAAAAAGGGTTGTGAAGCTTATTTTGCTTATGTGATCGACTCGAAAGTAACTGAAAAGAAAGTTGAATCAGTGCTAGTGGTCTGCGAATTCCCTGACGTGTTTCCTGAAGAGTTACCAGGATTACCTCCGATACGTGAAGTTAAATTTGGTATTGATCTATTGCCGGGAATGACTCCTATTTCAATAGCTCCGTATAGAATGTCACCGACAGAATTGAAAGAGTTGAAGTCACAGTTGCAAGAATTGACTGATAGAGGATTTGCAAGACCGAGTTTCTCACCTTGGGGTGCTCCTGTTCTGTTTGTGAAAAAGAAAGATGGCATGATGAGAATGTGCATTGATTACCGTCAGTTGAACAAAGTGACTATAAAGAATAAATATCCTCTGCCCATAATTGATGATTTATTTGATCAACTTAAAGGAGCCACTATGTTTTCAAAGATAGATCTGAGATCGGAATATTATCAGTTACCAGTAAAAGATTTAGATATTCCAAAAATTGCTTTCAGAACAAGGTACGGGAATTATGAGTTTTTAGTTATGCCTTTCGGACTAACCAATGCTCCTACTGTTTTCATGGATTTGATGAACAGAATTTTCAGACCGTATTTAGATCGATTTGTTGTTGTATTCATTGACGACATTTTAATTTATTCACATGATGAAATTGAACATGCAGAACATTTGAGAATTGTGCCACAAACTCTGCATGATAAGCAATTGTATGCAAAGTTCAGTAAATGTGAGTTTTGGTTGCGTGGAGTTGGTTTTCTGGGACATATTGTATCGGCCTCTGGAATACGAGTTGATCTGAGCAAGATTTCAGCTATTCTAGAATGGAAACCCCCGAAAAATGTGTCCAAAGTTCGTAGTTTTTTGGGGCTTGCTGGTTATTACCGAAGGTTCATAAAAGGTTTTTCGATGATTGCTACTCCGTTGACTAGATTTCTACAGAAAGATGTGAGATTTGAATGGTCCGATAAATGTCAGAAAAGCTTTGATCAGTTGAAAGCCCTTTTAACCAAAGCTCCAATTTTAGTACAGCCAGAATCGGGTAAAGAGTTTGTAATTTATAGTGATGCATCATTAAATGGTCTAGGATGTGTTCTGATGCAGGGAGGTAAAGTTATAGCTTATGCCTCGAGACAATTAAAGCTGCATGAAAAGAATTATCCGACACACGATCTTGAGCTAGCTGCGGTTGTGTTTGCATTAAAGATTTGGCATCATTATCTCTTCAGTGAGAAATGTCATGCATATTCGGATCATAAAAGTCTGAAATATTTAATTACTCAGAAAGACTTGAACATGCGACAGAGAAGATGGTTAGAGCTTTTGAATGACTACAAACTTGTGATAGATTATCATCCGGGTAAAGCAAATGTTGTTACCGATGCTTTGAGTCGGAAATCATTGTTTGCATTACGTACGATGAATGCCCATTTAGACTCGTCATCGCTGATGGTTCAGCTTATTTGAATTGAAAGCGAAACCGTTGTTCTTACAACAAATATGTGATGCTCAGAAAGTTGATAATGAAATGTTAGCAAAACGAGCTCAGTGTGATTCGAACTCTGATTCTAGATTTCGAGTTGATGTTAATAATTGCTTGAGATTTCGAGATCGATTATGTGTTCTGAGGAATTCAGAGTTGATTCAGTTGATCTTGAATGAAGCACATAATAGTCGCTTATCTGTTCATCCGGGAAGTACAAAGATGTATCATGATCTGAAGCAACACTATTGGTGGTCTGGTATGAAACGAGACATCTCTGACTTTGTTTCGAAATGTTTAGTCTGTCAGCAAGTTAAAGCTGAACATCAAGTGCCATCTGGTTTTTTACAACTGACAATGATTCCCGAGTGGAAATGGGATAGAGTAACGATGGACTTTGTTTCAGGGTTACCTTTGACTCCGAGAAAGAAAGATGCAATTTGGGTCGAAGGATGATTAACGAAATCAGCCCATTTTATTTCGAAGACGATCGATTCTCACTTGATAAGTTAGCCGAACTTTGCATTTCTGATATTGTGAGATTGCACGGAGTGCCACTGTCTATTGTGTCTGATAGAGATCCGAGATTCACATCACGATTCTGGAAGAGATTGCAAAAAGCTCTAGGTACGAAATTACATTTCAGTACAGCTTTTCACCCACAGACTGATGGTCAGTCCGAACGGATTATTCAGATACTCGAGGATATGTTGAGATGTTGTATTCTTGAGTTTAATGGTACGTGGGAACAATATTTGCCATTGATTGAATTTGCGTATAATAATAGCTTTCAGTCGAGTATCAAAATGGCACCTTATGAGGCTTTGTACGGACGCAAATGTCAAACACCTCTGTATTGGACTGAGCTCAGTGAAAATAAGATACACGGAGTCGATTTGACAAAAGACACTGAACAGAAAGTGAAGGTGATCCGAAATAGTCTGAAAGCAGCGTCTGATCGTCAGAAATCTTATGCAGATTTGAAATGAAAAGATATTGAATTTGATATCGGTGATAAAGTGTTTTTGAAAGTATCTTCGTGGAAGAAAGTACTCAGATTTGGATGTAAAGGCAAATTGAGTCCAAGGTTCATCGGGCCATATGAGATCATTGAGCGTATTGGACCTGTTGCATACAAATTGTTGTTGCCACCAGAATTAGAAAAGATTCATAATGTATTTCATGTGTCAATGCTTCGTCGATACAGATCCGATCCATCACATGTGATTACTCCGTCTGAGATTGAAATCCGATCCGATATGACTTATGAAGAGGAACCGATTCGTATCTTAGCTCATGAGATGAAAGAATTGCGAAATAATAAATTTCATTAGTAAAGGTATTGTGGCATCAACACGGAGTAGAAGAGGCTCCGTGGGAGCCTGAAGATTCTATGAGACAACAATATCCGAATCTATTCAACAGTAAGATTTTCGGGGACGAAAATCCCTAAGGAGGGAGAATTGTAACAGTCTGGTTTTAACCCTAGTCAGAATAGTGGTTTTGGGACCACAAATCCGAGTCAAGAAAATATTTTAATATTATTTTCTGTGTTTGCAGTACGTGATTAAGCATGTGTGAAATTTTTGTGAATTAATTTATCCGTTTGAGTGCTTAATTTGAGAAAAGGACTAGATTGCTGAAAATGCAAAAGTGACTTGCCATTTGTTAAAGGGTTATATTGACATGGCTTTATAAATATGGGGTCCTTATAATGCAATTGGACCATTTTAATTATGGATGGACATTAATGTGCATATGTTAGAGGAATTTATAAGTTAATAATTAAAGGTTAAAATTGTAAATTAGTTAATAAGGTTATTATAATAAAAACAAAGTTAAAAATGGTGGACATTTAAGTGTTCATCCACCAAAAATGCAAAGAAAAGATAAAGAAAAAGCTTGTTAGGTATTCGACCCTTGCTCAAGCAAATTAAGGTATGTTTTGGTTTCGATTTTTGATAATTTCTACGTTTTTGTAATCGTTGCTTTGTGTTCTTCAAAACCCATGCCTTAATTTTGTGAATTGATGATGATTTTGAAATGTGCCATTGATGAATTCATGAGTTTTGCGATGTTTGGTGATGAAATATGAAATATATGTGTTAGATTAACATGTTTTGTCTTTGGATTTTTAGTGATTTTGAGTAATTTGGACTAAATTGAGAAAATAATATTTTGAAGGACTAAATTGTGAAATAAATGAAATGTATGGATTAGTATGATCATGGTGAATATTCGGCCAAGCATGGGTAATATGAAATTTGGTGTATTTTGTGAGTTTATGAAATAGGGTCTAAAATGTTAAAATGTGAAAGTATGAGGGCTAAATTGTAAATTGCCGTAAATATGTGTTTTTGGATTGAATTGAATGATTTGGTGAATAAATGGATTAAATTTGAATGTGTATAGATCAAGAACTGAAGAGAATGGATTTAGATCGAGGAAAGTCGAAAATAGTTGAATAGCTGTCCGTTTCCGTTTGCACGAATCCGAGGTAAGTCTATATACAAATAAATGTATTTGTATTGATTTATGTATGTTCATATGAAATTTCATTGTGATGAATGTGTACGAGATGATAACTATATGAAATTCGAGGAAGTATCGACAATGTATCAATGTCCGGGAAGTCCCGTACAAACCTAGGAATAAATAGGATTACACATGTCATGACATAGGTTTCCGATGTGTGATATCTTGTAAGACCACGTCTGGGACATTAGCATCAATTTGAGATTCACGTGTAAGACCATGTCTGGGACATTGGCATCGTATTTGATTCGTGTAAGACCCTGTCTGGGATAGTGGCATCGATATTTGGTTACATGTAAGACCACGTCTGGGACGTTGGCATTGTACGACTATTATGAGTATTCCGAGTTTCCGATTTAGTTCCGAATGGTTCAACGGGCAATTCTGAGAAACTAAAGATGATGTGAAATGTATAATCGTTTCAAGTATGTTTGATGTGTATTCT
The DNA here is from genome assembly GCA_025698515.1 of Gossypium sturtianum. Lineage (NCBI taxonomy): Eukaryota > Viridiplantae > Streptophyta > Magnoliopsida > Malvales > Malvaceae > Gossypium > Gossypium sturtianum. The sequence goes on along the minus strand of CM046949.1, from coordinate 88,798,425 downwards.
TTGTATAGGCATGAAAGGTGAGTGAATATGTACATAGATGTAATTAAATAAATGTGATATATGTATATTTGAGATATGAGCAAAAGAGATGCTTGAGATATGATATGTTGGTAAGCAATGGCAAACCAATTGAGCTAAAGAGAAATCTATGTGTTTGTAATGAAGATATGTTAATGAATTTGAATTGCTATGTTTATAATTGATTATATGATAAGTTTATTTGTATATGGCTTACTAATATTTTGAAAGCTTACTTTGTGTGTGTTTGCTTTGTTTTATAGATTGTTAAAGCTATGAAAGGCTCGGGGATCATCGAGGATCGTCATCACACTACCTAATCTTATTTTGGTACCTTTTGAAAGTGTATATACTAAAGTATGGCATGTATAGGCTAGTCACTTTGAATTATGTTTGAGATATGTGTATAGCCATGTGATATGGCTAGATAAATGGTTGTGATATGAATGAGTAGTCATATTATATGATGCTTTGTTTGGTATGGTTTAATGACTAATGAAATGGTTAAAGTAATAGTAAGTTTATTGATGCAAATTTGGTATAGTATTGATGAGTAGATGTCATATTGTAGTGGTAAGTTATGAATGATTTATGTTTAGAAATGCTTGTGAATAAATTGAGCTAAATGGCATATAAGTTGGTATGTCTTTAAAAGTACTTGAATGAGTTTTAAAGGTGACCATTTGGTATATTTTTGGTTGCCAATTGTGTTTGGAATAATGCTTGTATGTGCTTGTAGGGATGTCCCAAAGTGTGGGAGGCATTTTGGCCTTGCAAATGGCCTATAATTGCCCACACAGTGAAACACACGGGCGTGTGGCTCGGCCGTGTCCCTCGTGGTTGAAATTGCGAAACAAGTTAGACTCGACCACGGGCTGGACACACGGGCGTCTGACTGGCCGTGTGGTGCAAGTCAGGCTCGACCATAGGTGAGACACACAGGCGTGTCTCAGGCCGTGTGGTCAAGACAGTATGTATGCCCTGTTTTCACACGGCTCGGGCACATGGGCGTGTCTGAGGCCATGTGAGACACACGGCCTGCCCACACGGGCGTGTAACCTTTGTAACTTTGAAAAAATGTTTGAATTTTGAAAAAAAATTGTATGATCCTGGTCTAGTCCCGATCCCTTTCTAATACATGTTTAAGGTCTTGTAGACCTCATTAAAGGACTATATGTTTGTATTCTGCTACGATTTGATGATGTTATACTTTATAATACGAAATGTTTGTAAAAGTTTCCGATTGTCCGGTAATGCCTCTTAACCCTAGATCGGTGATGGATTACGGGTTAGGAGTGTTACACAACCGGCCCAATACGTTTGATAATCTCATACGGCTCGATGAACCTCGGACTCAATTTTCCTTTTCTGCCGAATCGAAGTATTTTCTTCCACGGAGATACTTTCAAAAGCACTTTATCACCAATCTCAAATTCAATCTCTTTTCGTTTCAAAACTGCGTAAGACCTCTGACGATCTGATGCGGCTTTCAGACTGTCACGAATCACTTTCACTTTCTGTTCAGTCTCTTTAATCAAATCGACCCCATGAATCTTATTCTCACTAAGCTCAGTCCAATATAATGGAGTTCTGCATTTATGACTGTAAATAGCCTCATATGGTGCCATTTTAATGCTGGATTGAAAACTATTATTGCACGCGAATTCAATCAACGGAAAATGCTTTTCCCATGTACTTTCAAACTCAAGAATACAACATCTCAACATATCTTCGAGAATCTGAATGATCCCTCGGATTGACCATCCATTTGCGGATGAAATGCAGTACTAAAATGCAGTTTCGTACCTAGATTCTCTTGTAGTTTCTTCCAAAATCGCGAAGTAAACCTCGGATCTCTGTTAGACACAATAGATAATGGTACCCCGTGCAATCGCACAACCTCAAAACATACAATTCCGCTAACTTATCAAGCGAATAATCTGTTCTCACCAGAATAAAATGAGCTGATTTCGTTAATCTGTCACTTATCACCCAGATTACATCTTTCTTTCTCGGAGATAAAGGCAATCCCGACAGAAAGTCTATTGTGATTCTCTCCCATTTCCATTCAAGAATCATGACTGGCTGCAATAAACCAGATGGCACCTGATGTTCAGCTTTGACTTGCTGACAAACTAAACATTTCGATACAAATTCAGAGATATCTCTTTTCACACCAGGCCACTAGTAAAACTGTTTCAAATCATTGTACATTTTTGTACTTCCCGGATGAACAGACAAACGACTATTATGAGCTTCGTTCAAAATCAACTGAATCAACTCTGAATTTCTCTGAATACAAATCTGATCTCAGAATCTCAAACAACCATCATTATCAACTCGAAATTCTGAATCGGAATTCAAATCACACTGAGCTTGTTTTGCCATCATATCAGCATCACTTTTCTGGGCAACACAAATCTGACGTAAAAACATTGGCGTCACTTTCAACTCAGCCAAAACCGAACCATCATCACACAAATCTATCTGAGTGTTCATTGCTCATAAAGCAAATAAAGTCTTTCGGCTCAAAGCGTCAGCAACCACATTAGCTTTTCTCGGATGATAATCAATTACTAATTCATAGTCTTTTCTAACCATTTCCGTTGTCTCAAATTCAATTCTCTCTGAGTGTCATCAAATATTTTAAGCTCTTGTGATCAGTATAAATGTGACATTTCTCACCAAATAGATAGTGACGCCAAATCTTCAATGCAAATATAATAGCTGCCAATTCAAGATCGTGTGTCGGGTAGTTCTTTTCATGCGGTTTTAATTGTCTCGAAGCATAAGCTATAACTTTGCCTTCTTGCATCAACACATAGCCTAAACCATTCAACGATGCATCACTGTAAACTATGAATTCTTTACCCGATTCAGGTTGAACTAACACTGGTGCTTCTGTCAACAATTCTTTCAACTGCTCAAAACTCACGACACTTTTCTGACCACTCGAATTTAACATCCTTCTGTATCAATTTCATCAACAGAGTGGCAATCATCGAGAAGCCTTTCACAAACCGTCTATAATATCCCACTAGTCCTAGAAAACTACGGACTTCAGACACATTTCTCGCAGGTTTCCAATCTAAAATTGCTGAAATCTTGTTCGGATCAACTCGTATTCCTGCAGCCGACACTATATGTCCCAGAAAACCAACCTCACGCAACCAGAACTTGTATTTACTAAACTTTGAATACAATTGATTCTCACGCAAAGTCTGTAACACAATTCTCAAATGCTCGGCATGTTGTGTCTCATCACAAGAATAAATCAAAATATCGTCAATAAACACAACAACAAATCGATCCAAATACGGTCTGAATATTTGGTTCATCAAGTCCATAAATACTGCAGGAGCATTCGTTAGTCCGAAAGGCAAAACTAAAAATTAATAATGTCCATACCTCGTTCTGAAAGCAGTTTTCGGCACATATGATTCTTTGACTCTCAACTGATAATATCCCAATCTCAAATCTATTTTCGAAAACACCGTAGCTCCTTTCAGCTGATCAAACAAATCATCAATACGTGGCAAAGGATATTTATTCTTTATAGTCACCTTGTTGAGTTGTCTGTAGTCAATGCACATTCTTATAGTTTCGTCTTTCTTTTTCACAAACAAAATCGGTGCACCCCAAGAGAAAAACTCGGTCGTGCAAATCCTTTATCTGTCAACTCTTGCAACTGAGACTTCAACTCTTTCAATTCTGTCGGTGCCATTCTGTACAAAGCTATTGAGATAGGAGTCGTCCCCGCCACTAAGTCAATACCAAACTCAACTTATCGTATTGGAGGTAATCCCGGTAGTTCTTCGGGAAACACATCTGGAAACTCGCAAACTACAGGCACAGATTCAACTTTCTTTTCCGTCTCTTTTGTATCTATCACATATGCAAGATAAGCTTCACATCCCTTTTTCACATAATTCAAAGCTTTCATTGAAGATATTACAGCCGGTAGCCCATTCAAATCACTGGATTCAATTCGAACTATCTCACCATTCTGACTTCTCAAATCAATACTCTTCCGTTTGCAATTCACAGTAGCATTATGCAGCGTTAACCAATCCATATCAAATTCATCAAAGGGTAGCAGCATCATATTAACCGGAAAAAAAATATCCCGAAACATCAACGGACAGTTCTTGCACACTTTATCAACCAGAACACACTTGCCTAAGGGGTTTGATACTCTAATTACAAACTCAGTAGACTCAACAGGTAGAGTCTTACTAGATACTAAGTTCACACACACATATGAATGAGTAGATCCTGGATCTATCACTGCAATCACATCAGTATCGAAAAGAGTAAAAGTACCAATAATGATGTCTGGAGATGACGCTTCCTCTCGAGCGCGAATAGCGTAAGCTCGGGCATGTGCTCTCGCCTCCGATCTCACAGTTGTATCAGTTGTTCCTCTCTGACTACCACTCACATTTCCAGTGTTTTTGGGTGCTCTGCCCCTAGCTGTCGTGTTACTCGGCCTCGCACTCTAAACATTATCTTTCTCAGCTATCTCTGGGCAATCCCAAGTAAAGTGATCTCGTGATCCACATTTATAGTAAGCTCTATTATTGTATTTGCCCCAGCATTCTCCGATATGCCGTTTCCCACACTGTCTACACTCAGGTTTATTGCTTTTGACACTTCCAACACTTGATTCCACTGGAGTTTGAGTTTTAGAACCAGTATTTTGTTTCACACGATTTTTACTCGAATGTCCAAACGAAACATTTGAGCGATTGGTTGCATCTCTGAATCTCTTTGACGAAGATTGATATGACTTACTTATTGACCTTTTTCTTTCGTCTCTAGCTTCTGAGTCCGCTTTCTTCTTTTCTTTACTAAGCTCCTCGGCTTTGCAGGCTCTTTCAACCAATACTACAAATTCATTCAAATCAAGAATTCCGACCAACAGTTTAATGTCTTCATTCACACCTTCAACGAATCGTTTACACATAGTAGTTTCTGTCGAAACACATTCTCGCGCATACTGGCTGAATCTTACAAACTCTCGCTCGTATTCCGTAACAGACATACGGCCCTATTTCAGCTCTAGGAATTCTTTACGTTTCTGGTCTATAAACCGTTGACTGATATACTTATTCTAAAATATAGCTTGAAAAAAATCCCAGGTGATTCGTTCTCTCGGAACCACAGATATTAATGTTTTCCACCAATGATATGCCGTATCTCTCAACAATGAAACAACACATTTTAAGCATTCATCAAGAGTACATGATAATTCATCAAACACTCCTACGGTATTCTCAAGCCAGAATTCAGCTCGCTCAGCATCATCATTAACTGTGGCTCTGAACTCTTCGGCCCCATACTTTCAAATTTTATCCACTGGAGGCTTACTCAATCGGATAGGGTCTAAAACTTATGGCACTACAGGAATTTGCGGGGGTGGAGGTTGTTGAGCAGCCGGATTCATTCGATTGAACTCCGTAAACCACTCACTCATCATTTGGAAAAAGGCTTGTTTTGCCTCTCCCTCATGACTACTAGCAATCGGCTTAGATTCAGCCGGCGCTGTCCCTCGAGCAGGAGCAGGCGCATTACACTCAACATCATCATCTATTGCTCGATCAGGATCCATTTGCTATATAAAAACACATTTTTAACTGTCAGGAATCATCACACTATCACAGGCATACATATGGCATGTATAGCTAGACTCTCACACGCTACGTTAGTCCTAGAATCGACTAAATCGTAGCTCTGATACCAATAAAATGTAACACCCCTAACCCTTATTCATCGCTGGACTAGGGTTACAAGGTATTACAGATCAAATCATAACCTTTAACCTCATAGTTCATACAACATTAATCCACAATCAATCAACGTCACTAAGTCCCTTAATAAGGTTTACGAGACCTTAAACATGCATTGGGAAGGGTCGGGACTAAAGTAAGCACATACGAAATTTTTTTCGAAAACCTAACATTTTTCAAAGCTACAGAGGTCACACGCCCATGTGGGTACGCCGTGTGCCTCACACGGCCTCAGACACACCCGTGTGTCCAAGCCGTGGCTAAACATGGCATACCTACTGACTTGTCCACACGGCCGAAGACACGCCCGTGTGCCTAACCCGTGGTCGACACTAACTTATTTCACACGGCCAGTCACACGCCCGTGTGTCTAACCCGTGTGCGAGTCTGACTTGTTTCAATTTGCAAACTTAAGAGACACGGTTGAGACACACGCCCGTGTGCTCTACCGTGTGGGCAAATATAGGCCATTTGCAAGGCCAACTTGCCACCCACACTTTGGGTCACACCTACAAGCATCAACCATATAAATTCATACTCCAAATGTATCCAAAACATACATTTTAACCATCATTTCCACAAACCAATTCAAGCATAAAACATACATTTTCATCTTCTCTAACTTATACCATAATGATCATTCACAAGACCACATTTACACATTATAACCACCATCTTCACATATCCAAAATATAAACCAAAACCATTAACTATCAAGCCATATCACATGGCAAGATCTATACTTCTTAAAACATACCATAATCACTAGCCTATACATGCCATATACCAAATATACAACTTCCAAAAGTACCAAAATAGATAGCTGATAGTGTGATTGAGTCGCTGACGATCCCCGAATCCGAGCTAGCTTTAATGACATTGTAAAACAGAGAAACACTTCACACAGTAATCTTAAAAGCTTAGTAATTTCGTAATATAACACATTTAACTCAACAAATAAAATTTAATATACAAAGTTAACTATCACTTGGTTCAATTCACATCAATACTCAATCTCACCCTTAGCTAATACTCACATTCATACCACATCTATAGATTCAAGTACAAGCATTTTTAATGCTACTCAAACCATCTTTTTTTCATCATTTAATCACATCATCTTCCATCTATTTCATTCACAATATCATCAACCACATAGGTTCTGTACGTATCTGTATCACCACATATTTATCTATCACATTTATCACTAAATGCTCAATGCCCATAATTCATTCGATCCTCTTTAAATGTTCGATGAATATGCACACTCAGTTCCATTTAATTAGCCGAAGCTACAATAATATTGCACACTTAGTGCCATCATATTAAACCAAAAATAACTTGGTATCGTACACAAAGTGCCAACTAATATAGCTGAAGCTTTCTTTATTTCGCACACTTAGTGCCATTCATCACTATAACGGTTTTATTTACGCACACTTAGTGCCACCTATCTTCGAACTCACAATCCACATTACCCAATTCCACAATTTAAATTTCCATTCATTTCATCACATAATAACATTAAATAATCAATATGTATTATACACGAACTTACCTCGGACGTATAAACAACGATATAAGTCTATCAATCGAGCACTTTATTCTTGCCTCGATCTCGATCTGAATCTCTCTTTTCTTGATCTAAACATATTCAAATTTAACTCTTTTATTAACCAAATCATTCAATTCAATCCAAAAACACACATTTAGGGCATTTTACAAATTAGCCCTCACATTTTCACATTTTGACATTTTAGTCCCTATTTCATAAAATCACAAAATACACATAATTTCCATATACACATGCTTAGCAGAATTTCCCCTAGCTCAAATAAGCTTACATATTTCATTTATTTCACATTTTAGTCCTTCAATTTCTCATTTTCATAATTTAGCCCATATTACTCAAATTCATCAAAAATCACTTTATAAAACATTAAAATCTATCAACAATTATTCATTATTCATCATCAACTATCACAAAGCTCAAACATTCATCAACAGAATCTTACAAAATCACCAACAAATTCAAAAATTAGGACATGGGCTAACTAGAGCACAAAGCAACGATCACAAAAACGTAGAAATTATCAAAAACCGAATCAAAATGAACTTACAATTGATTTTCCAAATTGTCGAACCCTAAAACACATCCATGGGTTTTCTTTTCTTTGTATTTTCGGTGGAATGAAGAAAAATGATGATGATATTACATTATGTTTTATTTATTATACATTAATTACCATTTTACAACTTTAACCTTAATGAAACCATTTTTTTAAACACCTAATATATGCCCATTTATGTCCATCTCCACTATCAATGGTCTATTATAAACATAAGGACCTTTCATTTAAAAAGCCATGCCAAATAAGCACTTTAACAATTAGCACACAGCTTTTGCATTTTATAGGATTAAGTCCTTCTTCGTAATCGACACACAAACGATAAAATTTTCACACAAAATTTTCACCCATGCTTAATCACATATTGTAAACACTAAAAATAATATTAAAATATTTTTCTAACCTCGAAATTGTAGTCCTGAATCCACTATTCCGACTAGGGTCTAAATTGGGCTGTTACAATTTTAGCACAAATGGACAGAGATTTACACGGCCTATTCACAGGGCCGTGTTCCTGGCTCATACGGGCGTGTGCCTCTGCCACACAACTGTGTACCTTCCTCCACACAGGCGTTTTGACCCCCACACGGCCGGAGCACACGGCCATGCGGTCCTAAGGCACTTATTTTTGTTTGCGTGTGTTTTTTATCTGAAAATGTGTCTTTGTGTTTCAACCCTTGACTAAGCTTTAGTGAGGGTAGTTAAGACTCTGATCTGGGCTTCGGCTTATGTGTTATTTGTGATTTATTGTGTGAGATGTCTGATTCTGAACCCGATTGTCTGGGAGTGTGTGCATATTTGTTTCTGTCTTACTGTCTGTGGATGTGCTCATTGTTTCTGTGAGATTGTATACATACAAACACTTGCATAAATTAAATATTTGGGTCGGTTGTGAAGAGAACGAAGACTAATTATGATCTGATTTGGAAGTTTAACTGCAATTTGTTTGTATAGCGGTTTACCGCAATGCACTATACAGCATGTATGCCAGCCTCGCTGCATATTATTATCTGAGTGGCTTAGACCACAAACATTGTGTGTAGGGTTGGATGGGCCTTTCGAGGTCCAATGTGGTGTGTTTGGTTGGATGAGCTTAAAACAGCTCTTTTGGGGTGTGATGGGGGACGGAGAAGTGTTTTGGCTGGATGGGTGGGTTTTTAATACCTGATTGCATTCATATGTATCTGTTTGGGTGTTCTGGGTATATAATTTTTGGACCGTATTCTGTCTGATTGAAAAATGCTTGTTGTGAGTATTCTTTGGGTGAGTTGATATGCTTTGACCGTTACGTGTGTTGGGGCGTTGGTTCCGAGTTTGATTTATGTTTCTTCATATCTCTGTTAAGTAAGTTTTGTTATTGAAGTTCCATATGAAGTTTTCTTTTGTAAATCTATTGTTTATCGTTTTGAACTCACACTGAGCTCACGTATCTCACCCCCTTAGTGTTTCCTCTTGTAGGTACAATTCTGAATTCTGACGCTGGACCGGTATACGGAGGTCTCGGACAATCACGGTTACAAATAAAATAACAATTCTACTTTTTGATTTCCATTATGTTATACTGTTCTGAACTGTAAGATTTTTCTAACACCGTGATACAAGTTCTGTTTTTGTTTTTTGCGCAAGTCTTGATTTGTTTATATATTAAACTTAACCGCAATTTTGTGGATTGAGATTTACAAGATTAAATGTTCTTGTTTCTTAAAGAGATAAGTATGAATGTAATGGAATTTGAGATAATTTGTTTTGTAAATTTTCTTACGATCACTTCGGTGATCAATGTAACATCCGGGATTTGGTCTAAACTTCTAGGCCGGGTTTAGGGTGTTACAAATAGCAACATCAAAACTTACCTAAACATACAAATTTGGTCACATTTCCATCCTTCACATTTAGTTCATTACATTTCCAAAACATACCATGTTTTAACCAGAATCAAAGCAACATAACACATACCATAAATTGACCATATTAATTCATCATATACCACTTTGGCTATTCAAACTTGCATCAACACATTACCCCATTAACACATACTAGTAAGGCATCTATAAGTACCAAAATGAAACAAACCAACCAATATCAAATGGTACCAAAACAACTTATGCATGCCAATATCATTAACAAACATTCAATTAGATACCAACACAAGTCCACCTATACATGCCATTATAACCTTTTCCAAAACATCAAAAACTACCGATATATTCACTGGATAGTGTGATAGATCTCCGACGAGCTTCCAAATCGATCGAGTTTCTGATTATCTATAAAACATAGGAAAGAAAACTACATAATCACATAATGCTTAGTAAGTTCGTAAAACATGAACATAACTTACCATTTCAATACATAACATTAAGATTAAGCATAATGTAATCCAACCACAAGCTTGACACAAGCCTAAGCACCATCAACAACACAAGTTAGTTCTTTCAAATATAATTTACTTAAATTAACATGGGGTAAATATTTGTACATGATTATTGTAACACCCCTTACCCGTATTCGACACTCGAACCGGCACGGCGCAGCATCAGCATTTAATCGCTTCAATCATACGATATCGATCAATAAAAACTTCATGTCAAACTAAAACTTTTCATTCAAGTCCATAACGTCCTTATTATGGGTCTACGAGACCCTAAACTTGCACACAGAATGGTTCAGGACTACACCGGAAACTTTTGAACACTTAGAATTTTTTTACATAAAACAGGGACACACGCCCATGTGAAGGAATGGACACGCCCGTGTGGCATATCACATGTCCGTGTTCCACACCCGTGTGGAATTATTTTTCAATTCGAACCTACAGGGGTTTTCACACGGCCTGACACACACCCGTGTCCATAGCCCGTGTCCCTTACACGGCCATGACACGCCCATGTCTTCACCCGTGTGTGAAAAACCTTGACATTCTATTTCTAACGTCATCACTCCAAAAATGTCACACGGCCAAGGCACACGCCCGTGTCCTTCGGTCGTGTGGCGAATTAAATTCCTAATTTTAGGTGCAGACTTCACACGGCCTGGGCACACGCCCATGTCCATGGCTGTGTCTCCCACACGGTTGAGACACACGACTGTGTCTCTCCCCGTGTGGTTACTACTGAGCATACTGACTTGCAAACCTAGCATGCATGGGGACACACAGCTTCTCCACACGTCCATGGGGCTGACCGTGTGTCACACAGTCCTAGACACACGCCCGTGTGTCTACCCTTGTGGACAATTGTAAGGCTATCTACCAAGACATTTGCCACCCTACAAAGCAACCACACTTATACCAAAACAATTTAACATATATCATGACCATAATGCACTTCTAAGAACTCAAAATCAAAACATCCACACAAGCATGCATTTCATGAATTTCATCATCATTGAATATATGAACTTGTCAAGTATTGACCAATTTTCGATGACCATTTAAAAAATGAATTGAACAACATTAATAGCCAACACTTTGGCTAACAAATATGACATAACAAAATGACCAAGTCCTATACATGCCATACTCAAAATAAATCTAACTTTGCTATACCAAAGAGAAGTTGATAGTGTGATTTTCGAACTCTGACGTTCCACGAATTTTTGAGCTAGCTTGGCAATACTACGAGGAAAAGGGAGATGAGAGGGGTAATCATAAAGCTTAGTAAGTTTGTATGAAATAAATAACAGCATAAAGGCTCATAATGTCATCTATCCATTGCATTGAATAAAACACAAGTCTTAAGCTCATTGCCATAACTTACTCATTCTTACCCTTACCTACTATATATCATGTCTCTTATCGTAAACACTTCTCGTGAATTACTCACATGTACCTGTATCACTTCATTACATAGCTTTAGCACTAGTCTCATTTCTATTATAAGCTTAGCTGTTTAGTCACTGAATTCACTTGGAATACACAAAATTTCATACTATCATCTTTCACGTAAATGCGACACCAATGCCACATCCCAGATGTGGTCTTACATGGGATTACCTCTAGATGCCGATGCCATATCCCAGATACGATCTTATACGGGATATCATATTGATTATCGATGCCATATCCCAGGTATGGTCTTATACGATTCTCATATTCGATGTCGATGCCACATCCCAGATTTGGTCTTATACGGGATCTCAATTCGGTGCCGAGGCCATGTCCCAGACACTGTCTTATACGGGACCTTACCCATTTGAAGTCTTGTCGATATTATTCTTTCATTTATTAAAGTCCAATTGGGACTTTGACATCACAATTCTCATTATTTTCTCATTCAACATCATTACTAAAATTCATAGAAATATTATACATCATCACAAATATCAAACATTTTAAATCATACTAGCATGATGTTGAACTTATTACACACAAACTTACCTCGATTTCAAAATAGGCCAAATTGCTGATCTAGTCCGATACCTTGCCTTTTCCTCGATCAAGGTTAATTCCTCGTTCTTCTTGATCTATAATAGCAAATTAGCTCATTTCATTACCACATTAATTAATACATTTCAATAATCATACTTTGGCAAAATTACTATTTTGCCCTTAGACTTTCACAAAATGACTATTTTACCCCTAGGCTCGTAAATCAATTTTAATCAAATTTCTTCCTTTAACGAGCCTAGGTGAACATTTATTATTCCTATAGCAACTCTCAATACTCATTATTTCACACATTTAACACTTATTTACAACTTTCTCAAAAAGGTCCTTTTAGGTGTTTTCATGGTAACACCCTTCACAAAAGTTGTTTATCTAACAACTAAGACTCATTTTCTTCCATAAAAATGCAGCAAACAACTTAAATACTCAATGGTAAAACTCTAAACTTTCAACCATTTTGCAAAATAGTCCCCTCTTTAGCTAACTCAAGCTTCAGGGGGTTCCAAAAGTACAAATATTATCAAGAAATGATCATCAAAACACTTGTAAGGAGAAAAGCTTGCTGAAATTTTTGAGCTCTCAAACCCTTATTTTGCTGCTAATTTTTGGTGGAGAAGAAGAGAAGAAAAGATGATATCTTTCCTTTCTTTATTTTTTTTATAAAAATCAATTTAGTCACCAAATTTTTACCTAACCAGTTGACCAAGTCTTTTCTTTGTCCCTATGGCCGGCCACAACCCTAAACAAGGCCTAATTGAACTTTAGGGACCTCCAATTAAAATTCTATGGCTTTTAGACACCTTTAGCTTGTAAAATAGAACTTTCGCACTTTATGCGATTTAGTTCTTTTTCGCAATTAAGCATGAAATCGCTAAAATTAAAGCACCAAAATTTTCATGCACCTATATAATCATGCTATAACTCATAAAATAGCATTAAAATAATTCTCTCTAACCTTGAATTAGTGGTTTCGAAACCACAATTCCGACTAGCCCCTAAATTAGGCTATTACAATTCTCCCCCTTAAGGATTTTCGTCCCCGAAAATCTTACCGATGAAAAGGTTGGGATATTGGTTTCTTATAGTCTCCTCGAGCTCCCATGTAGCCTCTTCTACTCCATGTATTTTCCATAGCACCTTCACAAGGGCTATACTTTTGTTTCTCAATCATTTCACTTCTCGCGCCAAAATCTTAACCAGCTCTTCACCATAAGTCATATCCGGTTGAATTTCTACCTCTGATGGTACAATCACATGTAAAGGGTCCGAACGTTATCGGCGTAACATGGACACGTGGAAGACATCATGAATCTTTTCCATCTCAGGTGGCAAGGCCAAACGATAAGCTACGGGCCCTATCCTCTCGGTAATCTCATAAGGTCCGATAAAATGCGGACTCAATTTGCCTTTTCGGCCAAATCTAAGGACCTTCTTCCATGGTGATGCTTTCAGAAACACTTTTCACCGACTTGAAACTCAATCTCTTTCTGTTTCAAGTCTGCATAGGACTTTTTTCTATCTGAGGCAACTTTTAAACATTCACGTATCACTTTTACCTTCTCTTTAGTTTCTCTAACTAAATTGACCCCGTGAATCTGACTCTCTCTGAGTTCGGTCCAATGCAAGGGTGTTCGACACTTACGCCCATATAATGCCTCATAAGGCGCCATCTTCAAACTCGACTGAAAGCTACTATTGTATGCAAATTCCACCAACGGTAAGTATTTCTCCCAATTGCCTTGGAATTCCAAAACACAACATCGAAGCATGTCTTCAAGTATTTGTATTATTCTCTACGACTGCCCGTCGGTTTGCAAATGGAAAGCTGAACTAAAACTCAACTTTGTTCCCAAGGCTTCCTGCAACTTTTTCCAAAATCGCAATGTAAATCTCGGATCTCTATCCGAAATAATCGACAACGGAATTTCGTGAAGTCTTACTATTTCTGACACATACAAATCTGCCAACTTATCAAGCGAATAGTCAATCCATACTGGTATGAAATGGGTTGACTTCGTGAGTCTATCGACCACGACCCATACGACATCCTTATTTATCAGTGACATCGATAAACCCGTCACAAAGTCCATAGTAACGGTCCCACTTCCACTCTGGAACCATAATAGGCTGAAGTAAACCCGAGGGTACTTGATGTTCAGCCTTCACTTGTTGACAAATTAGACATCTCGATACAAACTCTGAAATGTCTTTCTTCATACTCGGCCACCAATACCATTTCTTCAAGTCATTATACATCTTCGTGCTGCCTGGATGTACAGACAAACATCCACTATGTGTTTCATACAGAATCTTCCGAATAAGCTCATCATCTCTGGGTACAAAGACCCTACCTCGAAACATCAAACATCCATCAGGATTTACCCGAAAGTTTGACTCAACATTTGACTCACATTGAACTCTTTTAGCTTGTAAATCATTGTCGCCTTTCTGAGCTTCACAAATCTCTTGGAGAAACATTGGTCTAGCCCTTAACTCGGCAAGAATAGAACCATCATAAAAACAAAGCTATCTGTGTATTCATGGCTCTCAGCCAAAACAAGGATTTCCTACTCAAGGCATCGGTGACCACATTCGCCTTTCCTGGATGGTAGTCAATCACTAGCTCATAATCCTTTATTAGCTCTAACCATCTTCTCTGCCTTAGATTCAACTCATTTTGAGTCATCAAGTACTTTAAGCTTTTATGATCGGTGAACACCCGACATTTCTCCCCATACAAATGGTGTCTTCAAATCTTTAGTGCAAATATAATTGCGGCTAACTCTAAATCGTGGGTCGGCTAATTCTTCTCGTGTGACTTTAATTGTCTAGAGGCATATGCTATCACCTTGCCCTCTTGCATGAGTACACAACCTAATCCATTCAGGGATGCATCGCTGAAAACCACGAATTCTTTTCCTGGTTCCGGTTGCACTAACACAGGAGCTTCAGTCAACAACGCCTTTAGTTTCTCAAAACTCTGTTGGCACTTTTCTGTCCATTCAAACTTTACATCTTTTTGTAGCAACTTCGTCATCGGAGTAGCTATCATGGAAAATCCCTTGACAAAACGTCTATAGTAGCCAGCTAGGCCTATAAAACTCCTAACTTTGGTTACATTCCTTGGTGGCTTCCAGTCCACAATTGTTGAGATCTTACTCGGGTCGACTCTAATTCCATCTCCCGAGACAATGTGCCCCAAAAATCCAACTTCCTTAAGACAAAATTCACTTTTACTAAACTTGGCATATAATTGTTTATCTCTCAAAATTTGCAAAACCATTCTCAACTGCTTGGCATGTTCATTCTCATCCTGAGAGTAGATCAATATATCATCCATAAAGACTACAACAAATTTATCCAAATATGGCCGAAATATACGATTCATCAAATCCATAAAAATTGTAGGGGCATTTTTTAAACCGAAAGGCATGACCAAAAATTCATAGTAACCATACCTTGTCCAAAACACGGTTTTTGGCGCATTCGAGTCCTTGACTCTCAACTGATAATATCTCGACCTCAAGTCTATCTTAGAAAACACTGTGGCTCCCTTCAATTGATCAAACAAATAATCGATTCTTGGCAACGGGTACTTGTTCTTCACAGTTACCTTATTGAGCTGCCGATAATCTATACATAACCTCATGGAACCATCTTTCTTTTTCAAAAATAAAATGGGAGCATCCCACGGAGAATAACTCGGTCTTGCAAAGCCTTTTTCCGTTAACTCTTGTAACTGTGCCTTCAATTCTTTTAGCTCGATTGGAGCCATTCTATAAGGAGCAATAGGAATGGGGGCAGTACCAGGAGCTAACTCAATCCCAAATTCAATCTCTCTAACCAGAGGTCGCCCTGGCAATTCCTCTGGGAAAACATCCGGATACTCACATACTATGGGCACTGATTCAATTCTTAACTCAGTCTCTCTAGCATTCATCACAAGGGCAAGGTAAGCTTCGCACCCCATTTCTGAGTCAACAAGAAAGATATCACTACTGACAACCTGTCTTGCTCATCTGATTCTACACGAATAAGATCCCCACTTTCACATTTTAACTCAATAAACTTCCTTCCACAATTCACTATCACCTCATGAGTAGTTAACCAATCCATCCTAAGGATGACATTGAAATCATCAAACGGCAATAGCATAAGATTAGCCGAAAAATAATGACCTCTAATCATCAAAGGACAATCTTTGCATACTCTATCGACTAACACACATTTGCCTAGGGGATTGGACACACTTATTACAAATTTGATGATTCTACAGGCATGTTCATGCTAGATAATAATTTCATGCAAATATACGAGTGGGTAGATCCCGGATCAATCAAAGCTATAACATGAGTATCATAAAGAGAAAATGTACCCGTAATTACGTCGGGGGAGGATGCCTCTTCGCGAGCGCGAATGGCATATGTTCTCGCTGGTGCTCTACCCTCAGCTCTTGCAGTCTGCTCTCTAGATGTATTCTTACTACTCATTTCATTTCCCAGGTTTCTCTGTGGCCTTCCTCTAGCAGTACCTCCCAGTCTTGCACTCTGAGGTTTCTCTTTCTCACCCACCTCGGGGCAATCTCTGATAAAATGGTCTAGGGATCCTGTAACACCCCTTACCCGTATTCTACGCCGGAATCGGGCCCGAGGCATTACCGAAATAAAACCGCTTGATCACCACTTAGGCTCAACGTGACTACTCTCTCTTAGTCACCATAACGACCTCATTCTCAACTTACAAGACCTTACTCATATACACGAGGGCTCTCGAGACCATATCGAAAACTCTTACGAATTTAAAATTTTTCCATCCCAACAGGGCTACACACCCGTGTAAGATGATACATGCCCTTGTGTAGTCACACACGCCCATGTCCATAAACTGTGCACAAAACTCAAGCATTTTGCCAAAGTCCCACGGCTAGGGCACACGCTTGTGCTCTCCACCCGTGGTGGACACTGCCAATTCTACACGGCCTAAAGCCTAGACACACGCCCGTGTGGCTAGCCCGTGGCCTATAACACTGAACCGCCAAAGTGACACGGCCAAGTCACACGCCGGGTGGTGCGGGCTGGTGTGTCACACATGGCCTAGACACATGCCCGTGTGTCTATCCACATGGACAAGAACAAAGCTATTTGCTAAGCTCTTCTCACCCCTCTAGCATACACAACATGTACTCATTCAACACATCCATAACCAACTCATTTTGAAACACAATCTTACATGGATAACTATGTAACAGCCCGATTTAGGGGCTAGTAGGAACAGTGATCTCGGAATCAATAATTTGAGGTTAGAGAAAATTATTTTCATGATATTTTATGTGTTATAACATGTTTATAAAGATGCATGAAAATTTTGGTGCCTTAATTTTAGCGATTTCTAGCTAAATTGTGAAAGAGGACTAAATCGCATAAGGTGCGAAAGTTCTATTTTATTTCCTAGAGGTGCCAAATAGCTATGGATTATTAATTGGAGGTCCCAAATGTGTAATTTGGCCTTGTTTTAAGTGAGTTGGTCGGCCATGTGCATTGGGGGACAAGAGCATTTAATTTTGGTCAAAATTGGTGGAAATTAGGTGAAAAAATGAATAAAATAAGATGAATAAGCAAAAAGCTATCATCTTTTTATTTTATTCTCTTTCTCCACTAAAAATAGCAGCCATGGGAGGGGTTTTTGAAGCTTAAAATTTCAGCAAGCTTCTCTTCACTCAAGTAAGTGATTTTGATGGCTTTAGTTGATAATTTTTGTACTTTTGAGACCCCTAAAGCTTAAGCTTTCTAAAGAGGGGACTAGTTTTCAATATGGTTGAAAGTCTAAGGATTTTCCATGAGATATTTTATGTTGTTTGATGAGTTTTTATGAAAGAAACTGAATGATAGGATGATGAGAAACAACTTTTGTGAAAGGAGTTGTCATGAAAACACCTAAATGGGACTAAAATGCAAAAGTTGTAATTTGTTCATTAAGGCATGAAATTGATGGAATTCAGAATAGTTGTAAGAGGATTAAATGTTCATCTAGGCTTGTTTAACAAGGAAATGTGATGAAAATTTATTTACGAGCCTAGGGGCAAAATCATAATTTTGCCAAAGTATAGGGGCAAAATGGTCATTTTTGCCTAAGTAGAGATTATGTTATAATACGATCATTAAGTGATTAAATGAGTAAATTTCATTGTTCTAGATCAAAGAAAATGAGTTTCGGACCTAGAATGGATGAAAAGAGAAATGTGGGCAAAAAGGTCCTTTTCGGCTCTTTCGACATCGAGGTAAGTTCATGTGCGAATGTTGAAATTACGTATGAGCTCATTTAGTATTCCAATGTTGTATGGAATGTATATTACTATATGAATGTATGAAATGTCTCTTGATGAGATGTCAATGGAATTGAACTTAGAGTAATGGGAGATGTATGTGGAATGATATGATGATAGTTAAGGCCTCGTGTAAGACCATATTGGAATATGGCCTCGATGTAAGAATTCGTATAAGACCATGTCGGGGACATGGCATCGACATGTTAATACAAGTAAGACCCTATTGGGGTATGAATGTTATGTGACATTATGTGTATGAGACTCGAGAGAGTGTTATTTAATAACTTGAGTGATTCAACGTATATGTTGAAAGAAAGAAAGTACGCAGTCGTACCACGGAAAAAGCACAAGTGTGTGTGCTAGAATTAAATTGATATGAATTCGGTATATGATGAACCCTTAGTGGGTTATGTGTATTCAATTGTATGAGATAGATTCATTAATGCATCGTGTGAATGCGAGCGAGAATCGTAGAAAGTTAAGTAAGAATAGAAGTATGTGAGGATGTTCTTGGAGGAACATTTGAAATAGAGATATACTTGAGGATTATTATTCATGAATGTAAAATAACGGTGAGCTATGTGCAATATCACCATATTGATAGTAACCGATGGGCTAAATGTGAAACCACCGAGATATTAGTAGCATGAGCGGCTTATTGAAAATGTTTGATGTGTTGTTTTATATGATCATGTGGTGATCAGTGCAGGAATGTACGGTTATTAAACGAGCAGTTGGCTTGTGACATGGTAAAAATGTGGTAAGAGACTGAATGAGTAAGTTTTAAGAAAAGTTGAGTAAGTAACCATGAGTTTATGAGAGACACTCTTCATGATACTTTGTGATTATGTATATCAATATTTGACACATTATGCAGATGAGCTTACTAAGCATTATTGCTTACTCCTTTACTTTTCTCATCTCTTAAAGGTTATATTAACTAGCTCGGGTTGGAGGCCGCCGGAGATGTTTTCACGCTATCGAGCGGACACTTGGTATGATGTATCAAGTCTCTTTAAGTTATGGCATGTATAGGGCTAGTACCTAAGGTTGAATAAGTCATTGTTGATGTGGCCAAATTATGTTGGCCTAAGAGAACTTATGTTTGTTTGTGTATAGCCATAGATGATGGCCTGAGTTGTTTGTAATTATATGGGAATTAGTTCTCCCTAGTGCATGGGATAAAGACCTCATTCTTTTCTACTCAAATGTCTTTAATTCAAGAGTAATGTTGATACTATGTGTAGTTATGAGATGAGGTATGAATGTATGCAAATGTCGGTGGAAAAAGGCTTGGAAGATAGCTTCTAAGTGTCCACATGGATAGACACACGGGCGTGTGTCTAGGCCGTGCGTAACCTGCACCTTAGTTTTATAAGTCAAGATAGGCCACGGGCTAATCCCATGGCCGTGTGTTAAGGCCGTGCATGATACACGGTTGGAACATGGGCGTGTGCTCGGTCGTGCAAAATAAGTCAGTATGTCAAGGTATAGTACACGGTCTAAGTCCACGGGCGTGTCAAGGCCGTGTGGATTTAGTCAGTGTCGACCACGAGTGGAAAGCACGGGCATGTCTTAAGGGCACACGGGCGTGTTCCCAAACCGCATGGGCGTGTGCCTTAACCGTGGGGCATTTGGCAGAATGCTTGGGTTTTTAAGCACGGTTGTTGAACATGGCCGTGTGTGTCTACACACGGGCGTGTCTCATTATACACGGGCGTGTGGCCCCTGTTTTAAAGAAGAGTTTCCTTTAACTTGTAAAAGTTTCCGAATGCAAGTTTAAGGCCTCGTAGGCCCACGATACGAATGACTTGACTAAGAAGGAGAAGTTTTTAATTTGGAACAATATTTTATAGCCCGTAAGTATATGTTTAAGGAAGTTCAAGCATAGTAATGTCTCGTATCCGGGTTTAGCCTCAGAAACGGGTATGGGGTGTTACAAACTACATCTTTTATATAATAAAGTAGCCAACAACCATGGCATTATACAAAATAGTTTATCCATCTAATGGCCAACACATCTTAGCCAATTCAACAAAATTCACTAACTTATCTAGCCCCTATACATGCCATATACAAAACATTAAGTCCAATGTACCAGAGTGTGCTGATAGTGGGGGCGATCTTCTGATTAATTCACGTATCACGATTCAATCCTTGTTCCCTATAAGATAAGGGAAAAGAAAGGAGTAAGCTTTGAGCCTAGTAAGTTTACACATAAACAATTTAAGCATTCTAGTATAAGCTAAACAACAATTAGCATTATACTAACATATGTAATTCACATCCACTACTATGCTTACTCTTTCTATCCCTTACCACATCTCCAACACATCATGAGTCAAATACTCATAATCATTGACATGCACCCCTACACTCAATAGCACATTTACACAAAATACAACACATCATTATTTCTCAATAATACATCCACACAGCTAAATTACTCGGTGGTTTCGTACTTAGCCCACCACAATCAGATCATAGGGTAGTATCTCACATAGCCTTCCACAAAGGATAAATATAGTGATTCCGCACATAGCTCACTAAATAATATGCTTAACAATAGTATCGCACACAGTCCATCATTGTTAAGTATTAAGGTGGTATCGCACTTAGCCCACTATCAAACATTATCACTACACATTCACATGTCTACTTGTAATACATTCATCCATTCACAACAACTATCTCATTCATTCCACTAGAATTGAATAGGTTCTCAATTATGCTACACATTAGCTAGCATTAACAATGTATGCGCATAAATGCATTGTTCATACGGAAACTTACCTCGGTACTCAAAAAGTATGGAGATGTGTAATTTAGTCCACGACATTGCCCTTGCCTCGGTTAAGATCCGGGCTTCGTCTTTCTTGATCTAAAATGACAAATCAACCCGTTCAATACACACATTGACTAAATTGACCCTTATATCATACTTTAGCAAAATTACCATTTTGCCCCTAAACTTCCTCATATTTATACTTTTGCCCTAAGGCTCGTAAAGTGATTTTCATTCAACTTTCTAGCCTTTCATGCTTAGCCAAATCATTTACTCAACTAAAGCAATCATCAATTCTCACTAAATCACTCATGTATGACCAATTTCAAGACTTTCACAAACTAGTCCCTACATGCATTTTTCATGGAATTCACTTAGCAAAAGATGTTTCTACTACATCAAGCCTTCATATTCTTCCATAAAACATCAAAATACATGCATGTCATACATGGTTACATTTTTGAACATCAACCCTAGCTCAACATATAGCTAAAAATAGCTTACTCATGTTACTAGGACTTCAAAAATACAAAGAATATCAAAAACGAGGCTTGGATGCACTTACTAGCAAGCTTGAAAAATTGAAGAACCCTAACAATGGCTTCTTGAAATTTTCGGCAGCTTGGAGAAGAAGATGAATGAAATTTTGTCATCTTTTTCTCTTTTTAATCACTTAATTGACAAATGACCAAAATGCCCCTTAGTCAAACTTTTCCAATACCATTCACTCATGCCCATTTTTGTCCAAAAATTAGAATTTGGGAAAAATTACTATTTAAGGACCTCTAATTGATAATCCAAAGCTATTTCATACAATTAGCTTCTAGAATCTCACATTTTGCAACTTTTGCAATTTAGTCCTTTTGGACAATTCAACCGCAATTTAACAAAATTGCTTCATGAAACTTTCACACTAACATGCAAACATAGCATAAACCTCAAAACTCATACATATACCTCAGATTTGTGGTCTCGCACCACCATTTTGACTAGGCCTTAAATCAGGATGTTACAGATCCACACTTGAAACAAGTTTTCTCGTTTGCTCGATACTCCCCGGGATGACGTTTTGTAACACCACTTACCCGTGTTCAAAGCCAAAACTGGATACGAGGTATTACCGAACTCAGCTCGCTTAAACATACAACATCGGGCCATAAAATTTTGTTTCAAAATAAAACTTTTCATTCAAGACCATAATGTTCTTATTATAGGTCTACAAGCCCCTAAACTTGTACCCGGAATAAAATTGGGACTAAACCGAAAACTTTTGAACCCTTAGAAAAATTTGAAATAAAACAGGGCCACACGCCCGTGTGGAGGATGGGACATGCCCGTATGGCATATCACATGCCCGTGTTCCACACTCGTGGGGATTTATTTCTCAATTCGAACTTACAGGGGTTTTCACCCGGCCGGACACACGCCCGTGTCCCTCGCCCGTGTCCCTCACATGGCCTTGACACGCCCGTGTCTTAGCCCGAGTGCAAAAACCATGGCATTCTGTTTGTGACATCATCACCTCACTAAGGTCACACGGCCAAGGCACACGCCCGTGTCCTTAGACCATGTGTCAAATTAAATTCTCAATTTCAGGTGCGGACCTCACACAGCCTGGGCACACACCCATATCCATGGCCGTTCCTTCTACACGGCTGAGACACACTACCGTGTCTCTGCCCATGTGTTTACTATTGAGCATTCTAACTTGTAAACCTAGCATGCATGGGGACACACGGCCTCTCCACACGCCCATAGGGCTGACCGTGTGTCACACACGGCCTAGACACACGCCCATGTGTCTACCCGTGTGGACAATTATTTGGCTATCTACCAAGCCATTTGCCACCCTACAAAGCAACCACACTTATACCAAATCAATTCAACATATATCATGACCATAAGACACTTCTAAGAACTCAAAATTTATAACATCCACACAAGCATACATTTCATGAAATTCACCATCATTGAATATATGAACATGTCAAGTATAGGCCAACTTCCCATGACCATTTACAAAATGAATTGAACTACATTAATAGCCAACACTTTGGCTAACAAATATGACACAACAAAATGACCACATCCTATACATGCCATACTCAAAATGAATCTAACTTGGCTATACCAAAAAGTAGTCGATAGTGTGATTTTTGAACTCCGACGGTCCACGAATTCTCGAGCTAACTCGGCAATACTACAAGGAAAAGGGGAATGAGAGGGGTAAGCATAAAGCTTAGTAAGTTTGCATGAAATAAATAGCAACATAAAGCTCATAATTTCGTCCATCCATTGCATTGAATAAAACACAAGTCTTAAGCTCATTTCCATAACTTACTCATACTTACTCTTACCAATTACACATCATGCCACATCTCGTAAACTATTCTCGTGAATTACTCGCATATGCTTGTATCACTTCATCACATAGTCTTAACATTAATCTCATCTCTATCATAAGATTAACTATTTACCCCATTAAATCACCTGGGATATTCAAGGTTATATGATCATTCTCATTCACATAATTACGACGCCAATGCCACATCCCAGATGCGGTCTTACATGGGATTACATTTTGATGTTGATGCCATATCCCGGATATGGTCTTATACGAAATCTCATATCGGTGTTAATGCCATATTCCAGATATGGTCTTACACGAATTTCATAATCAATACCGATGCCATACCCCAGATATGGTCTTACACGGGGTTTCATTTCAGTACCGAGGCCATATCCCAGACATGGTCTTATACGGGACCTTACCCATCTCAAGTCTTGATGATAATATACTCTCATTTATTTAAGTCCAACCGGGACTTCAACATCATAGGTTTTCATTATTTCATCATTCAATATCATTACTCAAATTCATAGAAACAATATACATCATCATTAACATCGACCATTTTAAGGCTTAGTAACACGGTGTTGAATTTATTACACACAAACTTACCTTGATTTTCAAAATAGGCTAAATTATCGATATAGTCAGTTACTTTGTTCTTTCCTCGGTCTAGGTTAATTCTTCGTTCTTCTTGATCTATAATAATAATTTAGGTCATTTAATAATCACATAAATCCACACGTCTCAAAATTCATACTTTGGCAAAATTACCATTTTGCCCTTAAACTTTCTCAAAATGACCATTTTACCCCTAGGCTCAGAAATCAATTTTAATCAAATTTCTTTCTTTAATGAGCCTAGGTGAACATTTATTTCTCTTATGGCAACCGTCAAAACTCAATATTTCACACATTTACTACATATTTTATAACCTTTACAAAAAGGTCCTTTTAGGTGTTTTCATGGTAACACCCTTCATAAAAGTTGTTTATTAGACATCTATGACTCATTTTATTCTATAAAAATGCAGCAAACAACATACATGCTCACATGGTAAAACTCTAAACTTTCCACCATTTTGCAAAATAGTCCCCTCTTTAGCTAGCTTAAGCTTTGGGGTTTCCAAAAGTACAATTATCATCAAGAAAAACCATTAAAATCACTTACTTGTAGGGAGAAGAGTTTGAAGAAATTTTTTAGCTTTAAAACCCCTATTTTTCTTTTTTTCGGTGGAAGAAGATGAGTGAAGAGAAGGATATCATCTTTTCTTTATTTTAATATAAAACAATCAATTTAGTCACCAAATCCTTACCAACTTAGACTAATTTTGACTTTCTTGTCCCCTATGGCCGGCCACCTTATGTCTATGGGTATATTTTCACATTAAAGACCTTCAATTAATAATCTATGGCTATTAGGCACCTTTAGCTTATAAAATAGAACTTTCGCACTTTATGCGATTTAGTCCTTTTTCGCGATTAAGCATGAAATCGCTAAAATTAAAGCACCAAAATTTTCATGCACTTATACAATCATGCTTTAACTCATAAAATAAAAATAAAAATAATTTTCTCCTACCTCAGACTAGTGGTTCCAAACCACTGTTCCGACTAGCCCCTAAATCGGGTTGTTACAATTCTCCCCCTTAAGGATTTTCGTCCCCGAAAATCTTACCGGTTAAAAGGTTGGGATATTGGTTTCTCATAGCCTCATCGGGCTCCCAAGTAGCCTCTTCTACTCCATGTCTTTGCTATAGCACTTTCACAAGGGCTATACTTTTTTTCTCAACTGTTTGACCTCTTGTGCCAAAATCTTAACTGGCTCTTCGCCATAAGTCATGTCCTGTCAAATCTCTACCTCTGATGGTACAATCACATGCGAAGGGTCTGATTGGTAGCGACGTAACATAGACACATGGAAGGCATCGTGAATCTTCTCCAATTTCGGTGGCAAAGCCAAACGATAAGCTACCGGCCCTATCCTCTCGGTAATCTCATAAGGTCTGATAAAACGTGGACTCAACTTGCCTTTTCGGCCAAATCTGAGGACATTCTTCAATGGTGATACTTTCAGAAACACTTTATTACCAACTTGAAACTCAATCTCTTTTCGTTTTAAGTCTGCATAGGACTTTTGTCTATCTGAAGTAGCCTTTAGACATTCACGTATCACCTTTACTTTCTCTTCCGTTTCTCTGACCAAATCGACCCCGTGAATCTGTTTTCCTCTGAGTTCTGACCAATAAAAGGGCATTCGACACTTACGCCCATAAAATGCATCATAAGGTGCCATTCTCAAACTTGACTGAAAACTGTTGTTGTAGGCGAATTCCACCAACGGTAAGTATTTTTCCCAATTACCTTGGAATTCCAAAACACAACATCGAAGCATATCCTCAAATATCTGTATCACTCTCTCTGACTACCCGTCGATTTACAGATGGAAAGCTGTATTGAAACTAAATTTTATGCCTAAAGCCTCTTGCAACTTTTTCCAAAATCGTGATGTAAATCTCAAATCTCTATCTGAAATAATCGACAACGGTACTCCTTGAAGTCTTACTATTTCTATCAAGTACAAACCGCCAACTTATCAAGCGAGTAGTTGACCTGTACTGGTATAAAATGGGCTGACTTTGTGAGTCTATCCACTATGACCCATACGACATCTTTCTTTTTCGGCGTCAACAGTAAACCCGTCATGAAGTCCATAGTAATACGGTCCCATTTCAATTTGGGAACCATAATAGGCTGAAGTACACCTCAAGGTACTTGATGTTCAGCCTTCACCTGTTGACAAATTAGGCATCTCAAAACAAACTCAGAAATATCTTTCTTCATAGACGTCCACCAATACCATTTCCTCAAATTATTATACATCTTCGTGCTGCCTGGATGTACAGACAAACATCCACTATGTGCTTCATGCAGAATCTTTCGTATAAGTTCATCATATCTGGGTACACAGACCCTATCTTAGAACATCAGACACCCATCAGGACTTATCCGAAAGTCTGACTCAACATTAGACTCACAATGAACTCTTTTAGCTTGTAAATCATTGTCACCTTTCTGAGCTTCAAAAATCTCTTGAAGAAACATTGGTCTAGCTCTCAACTCGGCTAGTATAGAACCATCATCTGACAAAGCTATCCGTGTGCTCATGGCTCTCAGCGCAAACAATGATTTCCTACTCAAGGCATCGGTGACCACGTTCACCTTTCCTGGATGGTAGTCAATTACCATCTCGTAATCTTTTATCAACTCTAACCATCTCCGTTGCCTAAGGTTCAACTCTTTTTGAGTCATTAAGTACTTTAGGCTCTTATGATCAGTGAACACCCGACATTTCTCACCATAAAAATGGTGTCTCCAAATCTTTAGTGCAAATACAATTGTAGCTAATTCCAAGTCGTGAATTTGGTAATTCTTCTCGTGTGACTTTAATTGTCTAGAGGCATATGCTATCACTGTAATAGCCTGACTTTGAGGCTAGTCAGAATAGTGATCTCAGGATTACTAATCCGAGGTTTAAGGAAATTATTTTGATGTTATTTTATGCGTTATAGCATTAATATATGACTATGTGAAAATTTTGGTAGTTCAATTTTAATGATTGCATGCTTAATTTTGAAAAAGGACTAAATTGCGTAAAGTGCGAAAGTTCTAATTTTCAAGGTAGAAGTACCTAATGACTATAGAATGTAAATTAGAGGACTTTAAAGTGCAAATAAGCCATTTTGGAGTGTGATGGCCGGCCATATGGTATGGGGAGACAAGAGTATTTAATGTTTAGTCAAAATTAGGTAAAAATATGGTAAAAGAAAAACTATCATCTTTCACTATTCACTCATCTCTTTCCAACAAAAATTGAAGAAGAAATAGAGCTCTTGGGGGTTCAAACTTTCAGCCACTCAATTCATATTCAAGTAAGTGATTTAGGTGGTTTTAATTGATGATTTTTGTGTTTTTGGAGTCCCCAAAGCTTAAGCTAGCTAATGAGGGGACTAATTTGAGATATGGTTGAAAGTCTAGGAACTTGCCATGAGAGTAGTCGAGTTGTTAGCTGAGTTTTATAGAAGAAAATAAATGTTAGGGAGATGAGAAACAAATTTTGTGAAAGATGTTAGCATGAAAACACCTAAATAGGACTAGAATGCAAAGATTTAAATTGTGTCATAAATGCAAGAAATAGTTGGAATGGTGAGTAGTTGTAAGAGAAATAAATGTTCACCTAGGCTTGTTTATTGAGAAAATGTGATAAAAAAATGATTTACGAGCCTAGGGGCATGATCACTGTGATTTGTCAAAGTTTTAAAATTTATAAAGAGAATGATCGAACCTAGAAACTAACTATGACAACGATTTGAGGCAAGCGCACCTATCGAATAGTAGTATAGTTAAGGCAAGACTGGATTGTCGAACCCAAAGGAACTAAAAGCACTAATACTAATTTTCTTTTTATTATCTAGCATAAAATAAAGGGAATTGTCGTTTAATCTAAATTAACTAACTACTAAGCTAAAGACTCTAAGACAAAGAAGAATGAATTTGGGGAAATACTTGTAAAAAAAAAAACCAATTGATTAAGACAATACCGAGGAAGAATCCACCTAGACTTCACTTGTTATCTAGCACTGAACCAAATGATTTATTCACTTGACTTGATCCGTAGGATTCCCTAAGTTATATTAATACCTCCGTCGAGGCTACTAACGTCTAACCCTAGGTTGATTAATTGAAATCTCTTTCTAATTAAAACCCCTAGAATTGCATTAACTCGACCTATGGACTCCCATATTAGGTTTCACCCTAATCCGGCAAAATCTCGTCACCTTATGTCTAGGCATGCGATCAACTCCGCTTAATTATGCTAGATCTACTCTTAGGCAGGGACTTTTGCTCATCCACCTAAGCACATCAAACTTAAATTAATATCCCGAAAATATCAAAACAAGAATTAAGAGCACATAATTAAGAACAAATCAAGTATTTATCATATAGTTCAGAAAACAATAACAAGATTCATCTTAGGTTTCATCCCCCTCAGGTATCTGAGGAGTTTAGTTCATAATGATAAAAGAAAACATCTCAGAAGAAAAGATAAAACAAAACATAAGAAAAACCCTAAAACCCCCTGAAGGAATTGAAGAGAGATCTTCCGTCTTGAGTATGACTCCGGCTTCTTGAGATGAATCAACTGGTTTTCTTCAAGTAAATTCCCACAAATCTGCCCTCTTTGGCCTAGCTGGACGCCCCCTGACAAAAGCCTTAGGCTCCCCCGTCTTAGGTCATACTTAGGGTGTTTATATAGGCTTCGGAATGTGTTACTTTGCCTCTAAGTATCATAATCCTTAGAATATCTCTTTGCCACGGTAGGGACACGCCCTTGGCACACGCCCGTGTAAGTCGTGGTCAGGCAGTGTTCGAGCCCATTAATGAGGCACGGTCATGTGGTCTTGGGCCCAGGCCGTGTCGATTTTGTGATTTGGCCTATTTGGTCTGTTTTAAGCCCGTTTCTCATTCTTTTCATCATCCTATGCTCTCCTGAGTATAAAACATGAAATTAAAGGATTAAGAGCACTAAATTACATAATTCAAGGGATAAATCATCCAAAAGTATGCTAAATGTGGGCTTAAAATATGTTATTATTACAGTTTATCAAATACCCCCACACTTAAGCTTTTGCTTGTCCTCAAGCAAAATTCTCAGCTCACAATTAAAACAAACTTCCTCAATAATATTCATTGATAGTGTTTCATCATAATTCATAGATAATTCATACATGGATAATTCAACTCAAAGAGTCCTAAAGATTCAAACAATCTAAGTCATACATTTGTAGCATAAAACATAGGTGTTTCCCCTTGTCTAAATAATTACCCCTGATTCAAAATCGACAAGGATTGACATCCTCACAAAAGATTCACTTAAATCACTCGAGGTGTTTAAGGTTCAAGAAAAAGCACTCATAAGTCAAACATGAAAAGTTAATCCCATAGGCTTGCATGAAAATCAAATCTCGACCACTATAATATGAAATGATACACAAATCAAAAGGTCTTTAACAGGGTTGTAACGGGGCTTGGTTAAAGGTTTGGATAAAGGCCAAATTAGAAGGTTAGAATCGAGATTAGCCTGACAAATTACCTAACTAGAAACAACGAACTGAATATAAATAATTACATCAATTGAAAATTTGTACTAATAATACTCTAATACGAGCTTTTTCTTCAACAATTGGGATTTAAACATATAAGCTCACTTAATTATAGAACTAATAATGAATATACTTCGTTTTTTTTAGAACAAATCAAGTAATAATAAGATAGAATTTAACAACTGATAAAGAAAATAGTTAAGTAATCGATCAAATCAAATCTCGATATAGGGGTAGTCAAGAAGAATGGTGATAACGAATACAAAGTGTTTTGGGTTAATATTAGTGGGTGAGTCAATAAAAAGGGTTGTTAGGATCAAAAGGGTTCACTAGGGGTTAATTATGAAGGTAGGCTTTTAGTGGAGTAAGTGGGTTAAATCCTAGGTGCCTTTATCATCTCTGTATATCAAATCAAAGGTGTGGTCTCGACATGTATAATCGATGCAAGTTCTAGAATAACAAATCAATGTTGACACACTCATAATCAATAAAGTGAGCACGAAAAGGAATGTATGCTCTAAAAGGCTCAAAATCTCACAAAAATTATGGGATTTTTTATATCAACCTTGTAAATTTCAAACTTCAAGGTAATACTTAAATTTAGGTCGACAACCTAACAAAATTTTTAATTCTGAAAAATAGACTTATCATGCTTGATTCTCTATTATCTTAAATTTTAAATTATCAATGCACAATTAACTACGACTTAATCCAAAACATATCAATAAAAATCATAAATCATAGGAAATTTCATTCTAATCATAATATGAGAACTTACTTTAAGAAACAAGGCATAGTTTAGGGTTTGAGAACAATGCAAAAATTTAGGCATTTTTATTCACCCCCACACTTAAGATGTACATTGTCCTCAATGTACAAAGATAGATAATAGCATAATAAAATCATAAGATAGGAAGAGAAGTGAAACTTCCTGAATTTCGGATGGATTCCTTGTGGAATGTTCCATGACGAATGTGATGACTAGGTATAAGTTATGTTTTTGTTCCTTGAGTAGTAAATTTAATCTATTTGTCTCATGAAGTCATCAATTAAATTTTAGGAAGGGATGTTGTTATGGAAACTTAGGGTTAGATAGCCAGTGATAAAGTGAGATTAATAGCACTAATGAAACTTTCAAGTCTTTAACAGTAAACTAAAATAGAAGCAAAATAAAAATAAAAGTAGGAAGAAAGATAGATAAATAAAAATAAAAATAAAAATAAAAATAAAAATAAAAATAAAAATAAAAATAAAAAGGAAAGGACTCAGAGGTCCTCTGTATCAGCTGGGTCGTGAGGTGGTGGTGGCGATAAGATATGAAGGTGATGACAGATCTGCTGAAGAGTCACCTCAATGCCGTCGAATCTTCGAGCTGTGTTATTGAATTACTGCGTACAGTAATGCTCGAACTGAGTGAGACGTGCAGAAATGTCTGAGAGTGAAACAATTGAATGAACTGGGCGATGGCTCTGTTGTGGTGCTTCCTGTGGTGGAGGAACATCTTCAGTAATGTCCTCAGGATCCTCCTCGTCGGTGGTGGGTGCTAGCCGATATTGGGGGAGATCGGTCCCGCGTTGATGTTGAATCATCATCATGTGTAGCATTGTCTGGATGCCCTGTGGGGACATCTGACCAATCGGTGTGAGGGAGGAGATCTGAGCGTCGGTGTTGAGGAGCCCGAAATATCGAGCCAAGCGTGTGATGTAGGGGCCCATAGATATGACCCCTCTCCTGTGCTGCTCCGTCTGATGCTGTATGGCTCGAGCTATGAAATAGGCTAGGTCGAACACGTGCCCGTTTGCCATGCACCATAGGAAATAGGCGTCGTAAGTGTTGACGACGCCGGTGCTTTCTCACCTACCTGTCAGTGTATGGGCTAAAATAGCGTGTACGTACCTAAGGGATGGGGCGAGAGCCGTCGCCTTGGAGCGGCTGGGGTCATAAGTGGGGGAGCTGGGTGCTATGTTGTACCAACATCTAGTAAGGGTGATGTGGATATGACGATGGAGCTCCGAGAGGTCGTGTTCCCCCATAAAGTCGTCTGTATAGAGTCCCAATGCGGCCCCGAATTGCGGCACGTTCATTTCTCGTACAATGCCTCTGAGACGGAATTGGATCGTGACGGGGTCATCGTGACGCGTCATTACCGTCTGAAGGTGAAACGTGGAACAAAGCTCCAGAGTGAGCTCTAGATATGTGGGCTCGATGATTTGGAAGAATTGGTCCCACGAATCGGTAGTCAGGAGAGCCCTTATATCGTCGACTAATTTGACCTGCTCTAAAGCAGCCCAATCAATGCACCTTCCTGTACCGAGGGGTTGCGCGCGAAGTATCTTGTAAAGGTCCTCCTGGGCTCCTGGAGGAAATCGTAAGAATGGGTGGCACACTTTGGTGGATGCGCTAGCTGAAGACGAACCGGGTTCCTTTCGTTTTTTGGAACTAGGGACTGCGATTTTCTTGCTTCTGGATGATGACATTGTGGTCCTGAAAATATCAGATATTCGATGTTTCAATTAATATTTCCTAACAAAATATATCAAGAGCTTCGATCAATATCCAAATAAAAACACAAAGTCTAAACTCATAATAAGATAGTTAAACCATATTTAGTATGAGCAAGAACTTGAGAGTGAATGATTCTGATCATTATTATTTACACAAAGATTAAATGACTAAACCACTATACTATAAAAATAAACTAATTAAATAATAAGAATAAAATTCTAATTATAAAACAGTTAAATGGAGGGAAATGTAACAATGAAGGGTAACCAGTAGTGTTTTTGGAGAGTGGCAGCGTGGTTGGGCGGAGCACGGGCATGTAGAGGTGAGACACGGGCGTGTGCTGCAAATAGTCGTGGAAACACGGCGTTGGAACACTTTTGGGCGGGCGTGTACTATGTTGGCACGGGCGTGGACTGGTTTTCGATGTGTGTTTGAAAGAGGGAGGGAGATAAAGGATAGGGGAAGTCAAGGGTGGGGGTTTCCTTGATGGTGGCCGGAGTGGGGTAGAGGATTTTGAGGGAAACGACTAGGGTTGAGAGTTTGAGGGAGAATTTTTGGGGAAAACGGGGATGATGTTCCTTAAATAGGAAAGGGGGCACGGGCAGGTACCACGTCCGTGTCTCTTTTATTCAGCCCGTGTTTTTCACGATTTTTAAATTTGGGCGCGTTTGAGATGTTGCCCACGCCCGTGTTCCTTGGGCGTGTGCTATTGTGTTCGCTTTTCCCACGACCGTGTATAATGTCCCACGCCCGTGCTCATGTAATCAATGTCTCACACGGTTGGTAGGCACGGGCGTGGCTTATGCCCGTGCTGGGTTACTCAGGATAAACCACGGCTGCATCGCACGGCCTTGGCCCTTTTGTCACAGCCCGTGTTGGGAATTTTTTCTTCTTCTTCATCTCGCACGACTACCGGCACACCCGTTTTTCATCCCATGGTGTCCACACGACAACGGGCACGCCCATGTGCAAGGTCGTGTGGTAGGGAAACCTGCGCTTCACTTAATCGGTTAGTTTGGAGTTAGATCACAAATATAATTTTAGTGAAATTAGTGCTCGGATTGCCTCCCGAGAAGCGCTCGTTTATAGTTTTAAGCTAGACTCACCCTGTTTTAGGGTTAAGGAGCAAGACGTGCCGAAAACCGCATTTCGGATGAGGTATGGCCATTATGAGTTTTTGGTCATGTCGTTCGGTTTAACGAATGCCCCTGCGATTTTTATGGACTTAATGAACTGTGTCTTCCGACCATATTTAGACAAGTTTGTGGTTGTCTTTGTTGATGACATATTGATTTATTCTCGAGATGAAGGTGATCATGCGGAACATTTGAGGATTGTCTTGTAGACTTTAAGAGACAAACAGTTATATGCTAAATTTAGCAAGAGCAAATTTTGGCTCCGAGAGGTTGGATTTCTAGGACACATTATGCCGGGTGATGGTATTAGAGTTGACCCAAGTAAGATCTCGGCTATTGTGGAGTGGAAACCACCGAGAAATGTGTCAGAAGTCAGAAGCTTTTTGGGTTTAGCGGGGTATTACAGAAGTTTTGTGAAGGGGTTCTCCATGATTGCTACCCGGATGACGAAACTATTACACAAAGATATTAAGTTCGAATGGACTGAAAGATGTCAACAGAGTTTTGAGAGATTAAAAACATTGTTGACTGAGGCACCGGTTTTGGTTCAACCAGAATCGAGGAAAGAGTTTGTGGTCTACAGTGACGCGTCGTTAAATGGTCTCGGTTGTGTGTTGATGCAAGAGGGTAAGGTAGTCACTTACGCCTCGAGACAGCTAAAATCGCATGAGAAAAATTATCCGACTCATGACTTGGAATTGGCCGCGATTGTTTTCACGTTAAAGATTTGGCGACATTACTTATATGGAGAGAAGTGCCGAATCTTCATGGATCATAAGAGTTTGAAGTATTTTATGGATCAAAAGGATTTAAATTTGTGGCAACGACGGTGGCTCAAATTATTGAAGGACTATGAGCTAGTGATCGATTACCATCCGGGAAAAGCGAATGTGGTTGCGGATGCCTTGAGTAGGAAATCATTGTATGTTTTGAGAGCTATGAGCACGAGCTTAGCATCGTTTAACGATGGTGCTATATTAGCCGAGTTGAGGGCTAGGCTACTATTTATTCAACAGATATGTGAAGCTCAAAAGAATGATAATGAGATGCAAGCTAAGAGAGCTAAGTGTGAATCGGGAGAGGATTCTGATTTTCGGATGAGTTCGGATGGGTGTTTGATGTTTCATGATAGGATTTGTGTACCTAAGAATGATGAATTGATCCGGAAGATATTAAATGAAGCACACGTGGTTATTTGTCAGTACATCCACGCAGTACGAAAATGTACAACGATCTGAAGAAATATTATTGGTGGCCGAGAATGAAAAGGGACATCTCAAGTATGTAACAAGATGTCTCATTTTTCAACAAGTGAAAGCTGAACATCAAGTGCCTTCGAGATTGCTTCAGCCAGTGATGGTTCCTGAGTGGAAGTGGGATCGGATCACTATGGATTTTGTGACGGGGTTGCCTATGACTCTGAAAAAGAATGATACTATGTGGGTTGTCGTTGATAGATTAACGAAGTTAGCTCACTTTATAACAGTGCGTGTTGATTATTCACTAGAAAAGTTAGTCGAGTTGTATTTTGCAGAAGTGGTAAGATTACATGGAGTGCCTGTATCTATTATCTTGGATAGAGACCCGAGATTTACTTCGAGGTTTTGGAAGAAGCTACAGGAGGCCTTGGGTACAAGGTTGAATTTTTGTACCGCATTCCATCCTCAAACTGATGGTCAGTCCGAGAGAGTAATTCAAGTTTTAGAGGATATGCTCCGATGTTGTGTGCTAGAGTTCGAAGGTAGTTGGGAAAGATACCTACCCTTGGTCGAATTTGCTTATAACAACAGTTATCAGTCGAGTATACGGATGGCACCGTATGAAGCCTTGTATAGTCGTAAGTGTCGGACTCCTTTGTATTGGACTGAGCTTAGTGAGAAGAAAATTCATGGGGTCGACCTAGTTAAAGAGACTGAAGAAAAGGTGAAAGTGATCCGGGATAGTTTCAAAGCTACTTCTGACCGACAAAAGTCGTATGCGGATTTGAAAAGAAAGGAAATCGAGTTTAAAGTGGGTGACAAGGTATTTCTGAAAGTGTCCCCGTGGAAGAAAATATTGAGATTTGGTCGAAAGGGTAAACTGAGTCCGAGATTCATAGGGCCGTATGAGATTACCGAAAGGATTGGGCCAGTGGCATACCGGTTGGCTTTGCTAGTAGAGTTAGAGAAAATGCACAATGTGTTTCATGTATCGATGTTAAGGCGTTATCGCTCCGATCCTTCGCATGTGACTTCTCCAATAGAAATTGAGGTACGACCGGATATGACATATGAGGAAGAGCCGATTAAAATCTTGGCTCGAGAGGTGAAACAGTTGAGGAATAAAGACATAGCCTTAGTAAAAGTGTTGTGGCAAAAACACGGCGTAGAAGAGGGTACGTGGGAACCGGAAAAAGCCATGAGAGAGCACTATCCAAACCTCCTTACTGGTAAGATTTTCGAGGACAAAAACCTCTAAAGGGGGGAGAGTTGTAACAGTCCGACTTTGGGGCTAGTCAGAACTGTGATCTCGGGATCACTAATCTGAGGTTTAAGGAAATTATTTTGATGTTATTTTATGCGTTAGAGCATTAATATATGACTATGAAAATTTTGGTACTTTAATTTTAATGATTGCATGCTTACTTTTGAAAAAGGACTAAATTGCGTAAAGTGCGAAAGTTCTAATTTTCAAGGTAGAAGTACCTAATGACTATAGAATGTAAATTAGAGGACTTTAAAGTGCAAATAGGCCATTTTGGAGTGTGATGGCCGGCCATATGGTATGGGGAGACAAGAGCATTTAATGATTAGTCAAAATTAGGTGAGAAAAGATGAATAAAAATATGGTAAAAGAAAAACTATCATCTTTCACTATTCACTCATCTCTTTCCACCGAAAATTGAAGAAGAAATAGAGCTCTTGGGGGTTCAAACTTTCACCCACTCAATTCATATTCAAGTAAGTGATTTAGGTGGTTTTAATTGATGATTTTTGTGTTTTTGGAGTCCCCAAAGCTTAAGCTAGCTAATGAGGGGCTAATTTGAGATATGGTTGAAAGTCTAGGGACTTGCCATGAGAGTAGTTGAGTTGTTAGCTGAGTTGTATAGAAGAAAATAAATGTTAGGGAGATGAGAAACAACTTTTGTGAAAGATGTTAGCATGAAAACACCTAAATAGGACTAGAATGCAAAGATTTAAATTGTGTCATAAATGCAAGAAATAGTTGGAATGGTGAGTAGTTGTAAGAGAAATAAATGTTCACCTAGGCTTGTCTATTGAGAAAATGTGATAAAAAATGATTTACGAGCCTAGGGGTAAAATCGTAATTTTGCCATAATACAAGGGCAAAATGGTCATTTTTGCCTAAGCGTAGATTTTGGTGCATTATGATCATAGAATGATCTAAATGAATGAATTTATTGTTATAGATCAAGAAGAGCGCGGAATTAACCTTGACCGGGGAAAATGCAAGGTTATGGATTAAGTCGTTAGTTGACACGTTTTGCACCGATGTAAGTTTATGTGTAAACTATAAATTTTATATACATACATTGTCGTTGTTGATTGGTGCATGGCATGATTGAGTGTGATACAAGTGGATTGAATGCGGTAGTTATGGTGTAATTATTGTATGAATGACGAAATAGTCATATAAACGTGTAATAAACACTTGATGGTTGGCTATGTGCGATACCACCTAGTTATTTAATTATGATGGGCTATGTGCGATACCATCGTCTATTTATCAATTGGTGGGCTATGTGCGATACCACCCTAATAGAGACTGATGGTGGGCTAAGTACGAAACCACCTAGTAATTTGATTATGAGTAATTGACTAAGAGTTTGTGATGTGTTATATTATGTGACATTGTGGTGCTAAGTACAGGGAAGCATGCTAATGAATGTATACATTAAGCTAGTGATAAGGTTGGAATATAGAAATGGAAGAAATGAGTAAGCTTAATTATGAATGTGGATCGTTCCTTGTTTAGTATGTAATGCTATAACTTTATATTGTTTACATGTAAACTTACTAAGCTTAATGCTTACTTCCCCTTTCTTTTCCCTTGTTTTATAGAGTTTAAGAGCCGAGTAGTATGCTAATAATCGAGAAGATCGCCCACACTATCAACTCATCTTGATATATCTAGACTTAGTGATTTTGTGTATGGCATGTATAGGGGGCTAGACTAGTTAGATTATTTTGTTATTTTGGCCAAGATCGTTGGCCCTTTTAAGATAACTATTTTGTATATTGTCATGGTTGATGTCTCACTTTGTTATTTATGAAAATATGAAATTACTCATGGAAGTTCCTATTACAAATTATGAGTGTTTATTGATATATGAATTGAATATTTAGATGTGTCTTTGGGTCATGAATTACGTTGAATGGAATTTGGAGTATGTATGTATGCAATGTAGGGTGGCAAAGGGCTTGGTAGATAGCCTTCTAATCGTTCACACGGGCGTGTGTCTAGACCGTGTGGGAGGCACGGCTAGCACACGGGCGTATGCCTAGGCCGTGTGAGGTCTGCACCTTGCAATTAGAATTTAATTCGCCATACGGCTGAAGTACACGGCCGTGTGTATAGGCCATGTGGATATGTCAGAATGTCAAGGTTTGGCACACGGGCCAGGGCCACAGGCGTGCCAAGGCCATGTGAAGTTAGTCAGTGTCGACCACGGGCGTCGAACACGGGCGTGTGAGATGATACACGGGTGTGTCATCTCCCCCACGGGCGTGTGGCCCCTGTTTAGGCAAAATTTTCTTAAGTGCGTAGAAGTTTCCGAATTATCTTCGAAACCATTTGGAAGCATATTCAGGGCCTCGTAGGTCCATTATGATAGTGATAGATACATGAATGGAAAAGTTTTAATTTGAAACGAACTTACTAGCCCAAAGTTGTATGATTGTGTGAGTTAAGTACGGTAACGCCTCGTACCCAGTTCCGGTACAGAATACGAGTAAGGGATGTTACAATCACCTTGCCCTCTTACATGAGTACACAACCTAACCCATTCAGGGATGCATCGCTGTAAACCACAAATTCTTTTCCCGATTTCGGTTGCACTAAAATAGGAGCCTCGGTCAACAATGCCTTCAATCTCTCAAAACTCTGTTGGCACTTTTCTGTCCAATCAAACTTCACATCCTTTTGCAATAGCCTCGTCATCGGAGTAGCTATCATCGAAAACCCCTTGACAAAACGCATATAGTAGCCAGCTAGGCCCAAAAAACTCCTAACTTCGGTTACATTCCTTGGTGGCTTCCAATCTACAATAGCTGAGATCTTACTCGGGTCGACTCTAATTCCATCTCCCGGGACAATGTGCCCTAAAAATCCAACTTCCTTAAGCCAAAATTTGCTTTTACTAAACTTGGCATACAATTGTTTATCTCTCAAAATTTGCAAAACTATTCTCAAATGCTCGACATGTTCGTTCTCATCCCGAGAGTAGATCAATATATCATTGATAAAAACTACTACAAATTTATCTAAATACGGCCGAAAGATATGATTCATCAAAATCATGAAAACTGCAGGGAGCATTTGTTAAACCAAAAGGCATGACCAAAAGTTCATAGTGGCCATACCTCATCCGAAATGCAGTTTTCGGCACATCCGAGTCCTTAACTCTCAACTGATAATATCCGGACCTCAAGTCTATCTTGGAAAATACTGTGGCTCCCTTCAATTGGTCAAATAAATCATCGATTCTTGGCAACGGGCACTTGTTCTTCACAGTTACTTTATTGAGTTACCGATAATTTATACATAACCTCATGGAACCATCTTTCTTCTTCACAAATAATATGGGAGCACCCCACAGAGAATAACTCGGTCTTACGAAGCCTTTTTCTGTTAACTCTTACAACTGTACCTTCAATTCTTTCAGCTCGGTAGGAGCCATTCTGTATGGAGCAATAGAAATGGGGGCGGTACCAGGAGCTAGCTCAATCCCAAATTCAATATCTCTAACTAGAGGTGGCCCTGGCAATTCCTCCGGAAAAACATCTGGATACTCACCTACTATGGGCAGTGATTCTATTCTTAACTCAGTCTCCCTAGCATCCATCACAAAGGCAAGGAAAGCTTTGTACCCCTTTCTTAGATATCTATGAGTCAGCAAGGAAGATATCACTACTGGCAATCTGTCTTGCTCATCTGATTCACCACGAATAAGATCTCCACTTTCACATTTTAACTCAATAAACTTCCTTCCACAGTTCACTATCACATCATGAATAGTTAACCAATCCATCCCAAGGATGACATCAAATTCATCAAACGGCAATAGCATGAGATTAGCAGGAAAAAACTGACCCCTAATCATCAAAGGGCAACCTTTGCATACTCTATCGACCAACACACATTTGCCTAGGGGATTTGACACTCTTATCACAAATTTAGTAGACTCTACAGGCATACTCATGCTAGAGACTAATTTCATGCAAATATATGAGTGGGTAGATCACAGATCAATCAATGCTGTAATATGAGTATCATAAAGAGAAAATGTTCCCGTAATTACGTCGAGGGAGGATGGCTCTTCGCGAGAATGAATGGCATATGTTCTCGCCGGTGCTCTACCCTCAACTCTTGCAGTTTGCTCTCTAGATGAATTCTTGCTAATATCTTATTTCTCGGGTTTCTCTGTGGTCTTCCCCTAGCGGTACTTCCCGGTCTTGCATTTTGAGGCCTCTCTTTCTCACCCGCCTCGGGGCAATCTCTGATAAAATGGTCTAGAGATCCACACTTGAAACAAGCCTTTTCATTTGCTCGACACTCACCGGAATGACGTCTGCCACACTGCAGGCACTCCGGCCTGCTTGGTCGAGTGTTGCCAACACTTGCAACCGAAGTGGTCTGAGCTTTAGACCCCGGGTACTGTTTACCCTTACTTCTACTTGAAAACCCAGCTGAGGTGGCTGATCGAATAGCCAAATCTCTCAACTTCTAGGATGAGGATTGGAATTATCTGCCTAACTGTCTCTTCTTCGAGTCGCGAGACTCAATTTCAGCTTTCTTTTTCTCTTTGACTAGCTCCTCAGCCTTACAGGCTCGATCTACCAGCACCACAAACTCTTTTAGTTCGAGGACACCAACAAACAAACCGACATCCTTATTTAACCCATCCTCGAATCTTTTACACATGATGGCTTTTGTCGATACGCACTCTCGAGCGTATTTGCTGAGCCTCACGAACTCGCCTTCATATTCAGCCACCGTCATTCAATCTTGCTTTAGCTCCAAAAACTCGTTTCTTTTCGGGTTGATGAACCTTTGACTAATGTACTTCTTCCGGAATTCCTCTTGGAAGAATTCCCAGTTAACTCTCTCCCTTGGTACCACAGACACAAGGGTGTTCCACCACGGATAGGCCAAATCTCTTAAGAGAGATACCGCACACTTTATGCACTCTTCAGGCGTGCATGACAACTCATCGAATACCCTGATGGTATTCTCAAGCCAGAATTCTGTCCTCTCCGGATCATCATCCTTACTAGCCCGAAATTCCTCGGCTCCTTGTTTCTGGATCTTATCGACTGAAGGCCTTTCTCTTCTTACTACTTCTACCACATGAGGAGCTACAAGAGCGGGCTAAGGAATACGCGGGGGTGGAGGGGGTTGAGCATTAGGAATTGCTCGAATAAACTTGGTATACCAGTTGCTCATCATATGGAGAAAGGCTTCTCGAGCCTCTTCTCCCTGCCCCAAAGTCTTGGGTCTACTCTCTACTGGTGCAGTCCCTTGCGTGGGAGCCGGCGTATTACTTGCAGCATCATCAGCTGCAGTCCGATCGGGATCCATTACTATATAAAAATACAATTCAAACCGTCAGGAGTCATCACCCTATCATTACACAAATACTGTTACGCATTGCATGTATATGTAGACTCATACTTATGCTACGTTAGTCCGAGAATCGACTAAACCGTAGCTCTGATACCACTAAATGTAACACCCCTTACCCGAGTTCAAAGCCGAAACTGGATACGAGGTGTTACCGAACTCAGCTCGCTTAAACATACAACATCGGGCAATAAAATTTCATTTCAAAATAAAACTTTTCATTTAAGACCATAATGTTCTTATTATAGGTCTACAAGCCCCTAAACTTGT
Source organism: Gossypium sturtianum (assembly GCA_025698515.1). Taxonomy (NCBI): domain Eukaryota; kingdom Viridiplantae; phylum Streptophyta; class Magnoliopsida; order Malvales; family Malvaceae; genus Gossypium; species Gossypium sturtianum. Next base: position 88,756,726 of record CM046949.1, on the reverse strand, counting down.
ACTCGGAATAAAATCGGGACTAAATCGGAAACTTTTGAACCCTTAGACAAATTTGAAATAAAACAGGGCCACACGCTCGTGTGAAGGATGGGACACGCCTGTGTGGCATATCACATGCCCGTGTTCTACACCCGTGGGGATTTATTTCTCAATTCGAACTTATAGGGTTTTCACACGGCTGGACACATGCCCGTGTCCCTCACACGGCCTCGACACACCTGTGTCTTAGCCCGAGTGCAAAAACCATGTCATTATGTTTGTGACGTCATCACCTCACTAAGGTCACACGGCCAAGGCACACGCCCGTATCCTTAGACCGTGTGTCGAATTAAATTCTTAATTTCAGGTGCAAACCTCACACGGCCTGGGCACACGCCCATATCCATGGCCGTGCCTTCTACACGGCTGAGACACACGGCCGTGTCTCTGCCCGTGTGTTTACTACTGAGCATTCTGACTTGCAAACCTAGCATGCATGGGGACACACGGCCTCTCCACACGCCCATGGGGCTGACTGAGTGTGTCACACCTGCGGCCTGACAGACATTTCGTGTGTCTACAGGTGTGGACAATTATATGGCTATCTACCAAGCCATTTGCCACCGTACAAAGCAACCACACTTATACCAAATCAATTCAACATATATCATGACCATAAGACACTTCTAAGAACTCAAAATTTATAACATCCACACAAGCATACATTTCATGAAATTCATCGTCATTGAATATATGAACATGTCAAGTATAGGCCAACTTCCCATGACCATTTACAAAATGAATTGAACTACATTAATAGCCAACACTTTGGCTAACAAATATGACACAACAAAATGACCACATCCTATACATGCCATACTCAAAATGAATCTAACTTGGCTATACCAAAAAGTAGTCGCTAGTGTGATTTCTGAACTCTGACATTCCATGAATTCTCGAGCTAACTCGGTAATACTGCAAGGAAAAGGGGAATGAGAGGGGTAAGCATAAAGCTTAGTTAGTTTGCATGAAATAAATAGCAACATAAAGCTCATAATTTCATCCATCCATTGCATTGAATAAAACACAAGTCTTAAGTTCATTTCCATAACTTACTCATACTTACTCTTACCAATTACACATCATGCCACATCTCGTAAACTATTCTCGTGAATTACTCACATATACCTGTATCACTTCATCTCATAGTCTTAACATTAATCTCATCTCTATCATAAGATTAACTATTTACCCCATTAAATCACTTGGGATATTCAAGGTTACATGATCATTCTCATTCACATAATTACGACGCCAATGCCACATCCCGAATGCGGTCTTATGCGGAATCTCATCTCGATGTCGATGCCATATCCCAGATATGGTTTTATACGAATTTCATAATCAATACCGATGCCATACCCCAGATATGGTCTTACACAGGGTTTCATTTCAGTGCCGAGGCCATATCCCAGACATGGTCTTATATGGGACCTTACCCATTTCAAGTCTTGATGATAATATACTCTCATTTATTTAAGTCCAACTGGGACTTCAACATCATAGGTTTTCATTATTTCATCATTCGACATCATTAATCAAATTCATAGAAACAATATACATCATCATTAACATCGAACATTTTAAGGCTTAATAACACGATGTTGAATTTAATACACACAAACTTACCTCGATTTTCAAAATAGGCTAGATTGTCGATCTAGTCCGTTACTTTGTTCTTTCCTCGGTCGAGGTTAATTCTTCATTCCTCTTGATCTATAATAACAACTTAGCTCTTTTAATAATCACATAAATCAACACGTCTCAAAATTCATACTTTGGCAATATTACCATTTTGCCCTCAAACTTTCTCAAAATGACCATTTTACCCCTAGGCTCGGAAATCAATTTTAATCAAATTTATTTCTTTAACGAGCCTAGGTGAACATTTATTTCTCTTATGGAAACCATCAAAACTCAATATTTCACACATTTACTACATATTTTACAACCTTTACAAAAAGGTCCTTTTAGGTGTTTTCATGGTAACACCCTTCACAAAAGTTGTTTATTAGACATCTATGACTCATTTTCTTCCATAAAAATGCAGAAAACAACATACATGCTCACATGGTAAAACTCTAAACTTTCCACCATTTTGCAAAATAGTCCCCTCTTTAACTAGCTTAAGCTTTGGGGTTTCCAAAAGTACAATTATCATCAAGAAAAACCATTAAAATCACTTACTTGTAGGGAGAAGAGTTTGCTGAAATTTTTTAGCTTTAAAACCCCTATTTTTCTTGTGTTTTTCGATGGAAGAAGATGAGTGAAGAGAAGGATATCATCTTTTCTTTATTTTAATATAAAACAATCAATTTAGTCACCAAATCCTTACCAACTTTGACTAATTTTGACTTTCTTGTCCCCTATGGCCGGCCACCTTATGTCTATGGGTCTATTTGCATATTAAAGACCCTCAATTAATATTCTATGGCTATTAGGCACCTTTAGCTAAAAAAATAGAACTTTCGCACTTTATGCGATTTAGTCATTTTTCGCGATTAAGCATGAAATCGCTAAAATTAAAGCACCAAAGTTTTCATGCACTTATACAATCATGCTCTAACTCATAAAATAAAAATAAAAATAATTTTCTCCAACCTCAGACTAGTGGTTCCAAACCACTATTCCAACTAGCCCCAAAATTGGGCTATTACACGTTTTCCACACTGCGGACATTCTAGTCTACTCGGTCGAGCGTTGGCAACACTAGCCACCGAAGTAGTCTGAGCTTTAGACCTCGGGTACTATCTACCCTTACTTCTACTTGAAAACCTAGCTGAGGTGTGCCGATTGAATAGTGAAATCTCTTGATTTCTTGGATGAGGATTGGAATGACTTGCCTAACTAACTCTTCTTTGAGTCGCGAGACTCGTTTTCAGCCTTCCTTTTCTCTTTAACAATTTCCTCGGCCTTACAGGCTCTATCTACCAGCACCACAAATTCTTTTAGTTCTAGGACACCTACGAACAAATCGACAACCTCATTTAACCCGTCCTCAAACCTTTTACACATGATGGCTTCTGTCATACGCACTCTCGAGCGTATTTGCTGAGCCTTATGAACTCACGCTCATATTCAGTCACTGTCATTCGACCATGCTTTAGCTCTATGAACTCCTTTCTTTTCTGGTCAATGAACCTTTGACTAATGTACTTCTTCCAAAATTCCTCTTGGAAGAATTCCCAGTTACCTCTCTCCCTTGGTACCACCGACACAAGGGTGTTCCACCACCGATAGGCCAAATCTCTCAAGAGAGATACCACACACTTCATGCACTCTTCAGGCGTGCATGTCAACTCATCGAATACACTGATGGTATTCTCAAGCCAGAATTTTGCCTCTCCGGATCATCATCTTTACTGGCTCGAAATTCCTCAGGTCCTTACTTCGGAATCCTATCGACCGAAGGCCTTTCTCTTCTTACTACCTCTACCACTTGGGGAGCTACAAGAGTGGGCTGAGGAATAGGTGGGGGTGGAGGGGGTTGAGCATTAGGATTTGCTCGTATATACTCAGTATACCAGTTTCTCATCATATGGAGAAAGGCTTCTCGAGCCTCTTCTCCCTGACCCAAAGTCTTGGGTCTACTTTCTCTCGGCGCGATCCTTGCGCGGAGGCGAGTGCATTACTTGCGGCATCATCGGCCCTTGACTCGGTCAAGATCCATTTACTATGTAAAAACACAATTCAAATTGTCAGGAGTCGTCACACTATCATTATGTAAATACTCATATGTATGGCATGTATAGCTAGACTCATACTTACACTACGTTAGTCTGAGAATCGACTAAACCCTAGCTCTGATACCACTAAATGAAACACCCCTTACCCGTATTCGACACCTGAACTGGGTACGAGGCATTACTGTACTTAACTTGCTCAAACATACGATATCGATCCATAAAAACTTCATGTCAAACTAAAACTTTTCATTCAAGACCATAACGTCCTTATTATGGGTCTACAACACCCTAAACTTGCACACGGAATAGTTCAGGACTACACTGGAAACTTTTGAACACTTAGAAATTTTTTACATAAAACAAGGACACATGTCCATGTGAAGGAAGGGACATGTCCGTGTGGCATATCACATGCCCGTGTTCCACACCCGTAAGGTGTAACACCCCAAACCCGGTCAATACGCCACGACCGAATCTGGTATGTCACTAAGGAAAATATTTTTGAAAGAATCGAATTAACAATTAAATTTTGTGAAAAACTCTTTGAAATTCTTTATTTGTCGAAAATAAGTTAAAACTGAGATTTACTTTGAATTACATAAAACTTTAAAACTTAGTTGATAAATCATAGGATAGAAAACATTTATATCTTTTTAAGAAAATTTGAAATATCACTTTGAAAATCTGTTGGCAATTGAGTATAGAAACTTGAATTTTGGAAATCACTTAATTTTTTGAAAACACTTAACTTGTAATTTTTCTATCGAACTATTCATATTACCCGATGGTAAGATTTTTAAAACCATTGCGAGTTTTTAGTTTAGAAAACTTTGAGCTCAATTATTAGATTAACCAAGTAATTTATAAGCCATATTTTAAATATATTCAAAACATAAAAATAATCCAAAACATAATTAAACAGGCCTTATTACAAATCCATAAAATATGAAAACCAAATTAAAATAAAGTACCCAAATGGAAGTTCATGTAAAACCAAACTTTATTGCATGGCCTCCTCGAGTCCATCCGGCTCCATATCCGCGATCTCACGAATCACCTGAAAATATAAGGGAGAAGGTGAGTCACCAAGACTCAGTGCATATTCCCTCTCCCGGGTAAATACCACATACTTACACAAATTATAACAAGGCAACATATATGTATAATGCACCCAACCTAGCCATCCATAACTCCTTTTCTACCCCGTGTGGTACCAAACCACCTTTGGTGGTGCCAAACCACGGTGTCCAAAGACACAAATGTGATACCAAATCACTGGTGACCGTAGTCACAAATAATCCATCTGTGGGGCCAACCCACGTGTGATACCAAATCACTGGCAGACGATCCCATATCTCAAAAGTGGGGCCAACCCACGGTGGATTTAATCCACAGGGACGAGTCGCTATGAGGTGCCAAACCTGCGGTGTCAGAAGACACGAATGTGATACCAAATCACTTTGGTGGTGCCAAACCACTTGGTGTCAGAAGACACGAATCATGAAGTTGTGGGGCCAACCCACGTGTGATACTAAATCACTGGCAGACAATCCCATATCTCAAAAGTGGGGCCAACCCACGGTGGTATTAACCACAGGGACGAGTCGCTATGAGGTACCAAACCTCTAGTGTCCGAAGACACGAATGTGATACCAAATCACTGGAGGTACCAAACCTCTGGTGTCCGAAGACACAAATATCAATCTTCCCCCTCCTCTCATATTGCCTATACCAATGCAATAGATAAACAAATCATGTCAATATATTTTGATATGAACATATAACCAATACAACATATAGTAATATCATATCGAAACGGACTTACCCGTATCCTTGCTCATACCCATCAAGGTATCATATCAATATCTCATTGTTTCGGCTTTAACAACATGAATAGTCATTTATCAGTCATATATATACATATATAAACCAAGTTATAAAGTGTGTAAGATACACACGATAATAGTGAGAACTACACTTTCCCGCTCGTCGATACCTCGGAATCTCTAATAACAACTATAGGCGATTTCTCTCCGATTGATGGTTCATAACCCGATGAAGAACCACGAGCGAACAATGGCTCGGGGTATGGACGACTTCAAATAAACGATTATCACCCGGCAGAGGTCCACATCCGGTGGAAAGTCTCGAATCGCGACACCACGACCCTTCGTTTGAAATTTGAGGTATAGCGAGAACCACCCCTCTTCCCAACACTCTGAACTGCTCTTTTGAACCCATTCTTGATTGCTCCAAAATCTAACGTCCAAGGAAGAAGATAATAAGCGGACGATAGAGTCCCTAAAACTTAATCGATTAGAAGACCATCTAAAAGCGATATAACAAGCATAAAGATCCTTACCTTAACACTTGATTAAATTCCAAAAATCGTCACTTGCCTATGGAGTTTGTCAAAATCCTTCAATGATAATATCCTTTTCCACACGATCTTAGAATGGCTATAGTCGACTATCAATAAAGAAATAATCAACACTCCACTATACCACTACCAAAATAAAAAGGTTTGTTTGAAAGAGAAGAGATAATAAATTCGGTCAAAAAGATCCTCTCAAGACAAAATAATTACGGGAACGTGGTTGAGTAAGACACAAATAAGATTCGGCTAGATACAAGAAAAGAATGGAAAATAAAGTGAAAATAAAATAGGAGAATTTGGCATGAGCAAACAATGGAAGAAAAAGAAAAAGAATTGAGAGGAGGAAGATTCGGCCAAAGAAAAGTAAAAGAAGAATGAACAATATGAAAAAGAGATGGGAACAAGAGAGGTTGTTTTCGGCTACAAGAAATAAGAGATGAGAGGGAGGTTCCAAAGAAGATTCGGCCAAAAGCCTAAGAGGGAAGAAAAACAACTCCAATGGACATTCGGCTATGGCTCACTTTGATGCACTAGAGAAAAGTTGGTAAAGTTTCTTTAAGAATAGGTTTTTGGTTAAGACACAAAACAAGAAAGAAGGCCAAAACTAAAACAAAAACTCACCTTATGCCCAAGACACATTCGGCTATAGGGAGTGTTTGTGGAGAGAAAAGAAAACAAAAGCCAAAACATGCACAAATGCCAAAAGTTGACTAACTATCCTCCCCCAAATCTCCTAACAACATTCGGTCATCCCCTAGCCACACTTGCCGTCCACATACATGCATTAAAGGCCTTGGAATACTTTCCAAACATTCTCCATATTCCATGCCTTTTGTCCCCTTATCATACCATAACCTTAAGATTCTTATCCCCAATTTCATGCTTTCCTTAAACCAATATTCAACTTACCAAAATTTGAGAGTCCAACCTATCGTAAATAAGGTTTGACCGTCCATCAATGCTAGGATAAAAATAAAGTCTTCAAAATGTTAATCATGCTACTCGAACCTCTAACCTCAAGCAACTAACCAAGCATCATAACCACCTTGCCACTAACTCCTCATGTGCTTTAATTAACACTTAAATTAACTCAAGTGCTAAGCTCACTAAATCCACTTCATTAAATAAACCTTACTAAAAAAAAATTATTCTAACTTCCTAAATAAAATCAAGCCTTCACAAGACTATGCTAACACACAAAATTCATGCACGAGAGCCAACACAAATAATACTCAAATTTTCCTAAAGCTCAAGGCCCAATCCTACTAAGCCCAATTTCGGGATGTTACAAATCTACCCTCCTTAAAGAAATTTCGTCCTCGAAATTTCCAACTAACTAACAGTCATATATCCTATCTCGCCACACTACGTTGTTGCTGCACACTCTGATCTTAATAAAACCACAATGTACTTTTAACAAAATCTTAAATCCTTTTTTTTTTTCACACAACCAACATACTAATCCACCATAGAAAACCATTATCTAACACTTACACTTATACCAAAAATTTTCCTACAATCAACCATCACTTCCAACCAAAACATACGACTTGAGAGTGAGGAAACAATCCCTGAGCCTTAAGCTCCTTAGACTGCATCTCAAGCATACTCCTATCTTCCTCGAACATTCTCCGGATGACACCTTCCACAATAATCACAAGCCAAAAGTTCGACCATGCCTTGACATGTTTTCTGAGCGAGATTGTGACCCTAGAGAACCGTGATCTCTGTTCTTCTTACTGATCCACGGACCCAACTCCAAGTGCTTCACCGATTCTTTAACTATCTGAGTCAGCTCATTAATCCGAACACAATCATGATATTCTGTCTCAGCCACTAGCGATGCTAACGCCTCCTTACTGGAATTATGCCTCGGTACTAAAAATCTAGCCCTAACACTTCGGCTTTTACCACATCCACAATGTCCACGATCTTGAGTGCTTATGTCTAACATCTCGACTTATCAGATTTAAAAGTTTTATGCAATAGTCATTATTCCACTTTCTTTAAAACACAGTTTTATGAATAATTTTAATAAGAAGTTGTTTCGTGAGTACATTCAACCTATAGTTTGGGTCTCTAGAGTAGTTCCTACTACTATACAGTCATGCCAACATCATCATATCATATCATCAAAATCAACAATTTGATGTACTTACCAGGGCGGATTGATGTCGGAGACTCGAGGCCATACCTTTCCAACCATATAATCAAAACATTTTAAAATCCATTCTTTAAAACATTTTGGGCCTCGGGCCCACAACCGAGCTTTTGAACTTGGCTCTGATACCAATTTGAAACACCCCAAACCCGATCAATACGCTACGACCGAATTTGGTATGTCACAGGGGAAAACGTTTTGAGGAAAAACGAGTTAGCGATTTAATTTTAGTGAAAAATCCTTTGTAATTCTATATTTGTAGAAAATAAGTTAAAACTGAGATTTACTTTGAATTACATAAAACTTTAAAACTTAGTTGATAAATCATAGGTTAGAAATCATTTATATCTTTTTAAGAAAATTTGAAATATCACTTTGAAAATCCGTTGGCAATTGAGTATAGAAACTTGAATTTTGGAAATCACTTATATCTCTTTTTTTTTTTCACACAACCAACATACTAATCCACCATAGAAAACCATTATCTAACACTTACACTTATACCAAAAATTTTCCTACAATCAACCATCACTTCCAACCAAAACATACGACTTGAGAGTGAGGAAACAATCACGAGCCTTAAGCTCCTTAGAGACTGCATCTCAAGCATACTCCTATCTTCCTCAAACATTCTCCCGGATGACACCTTCCACAATAATCGCAAGCCAAAAAGTTCGACCATGCCTTGACATGTTTTACAGAACGAGATTGTGACCCTAGAGAACCGTGATCTCTGTTCTTCTTACAGTCCACAGACCCAACTCCAAGTGCTTCACCGATTCTTTAACTATCTGAGTCAGCTCATCAATCCGAACCCGATAATGATATTCTGTCTTAGCCACTAGCGATGCTAACGCCTCCTTACTAGAATTATGCCTCGGTACTGAAAATCTAGCCCTAACACTTCGGCTTTTACCACATCCACAACGTCCACGATCTCGAGTGCTTATGTCTAACATCTCGACTTATCAGATTTAAAAGTTTTATGCAATAGTCATTATTCCACTTTCTTTAAAACACAGTTTTATGAATAATTTTAATAAGAAGTTGTTTCATGATACTGGTCAACCTATAGTTTGGGTCTCTAGAGTAGTTCCTACTACTATACTGATCATGCCAACATCATCATATCATATCATCAAAATCAACAATTTGATGTACTTACCAGGGCAGATTGATGTCGGAGACTCGAGGCCATGCCTTTCCAACCATATAATCAAAACATTTTAAAATCCGTTCTTTAAAACATTTTGGGCCTCGGGCCCACAGCCGAGCTTTTGAACTTGGCTCTGATACCAATTTGAAACACCCCAAACCCGATCAATACGCTACGACTGACTTTGGTATGTCACAGGGGAAAACGTTTTGAGGAAAAACGAGTTAGCGATTTAATTTTAGTGAAAAATCCTTTGTAATTCTATAGTTGTAGAAAATAAGTTAAAACTGAGATTTACTTTGAATTACATAAAACTTTAAAACTTAGTTGATAAATCATAGGTTAGAAAACATTTATATCTTTTTAAGTAAATTTGAAATATCACTTTGAAAATCCGTTGGCAATTGAGTATAGAAACTTGAATTTTGGAAATCACTTATATCTTCTTCTTTTTTCACACAACCAACATACTAATCCACCATAGCAAACCATTATCTAACACTTACACTTATACCAAAAATTTTCCTACAATCAACCATCACTTCCAACCAAAACATACCTGACTTGAGAGTGAGGAAACAATCCTGAGCCTTAAGCTCCTTAGACCTGCATCTCAAGCATACTCTTATCTTCCTCAAACATTCTCCCGGATGACACCTTCCACAATAATCGCAAGCCAAAAAGTTCGACCATGCCTTGACATGTTTTACAGAACGAGATTGTGACCCTAGAGAACCGTGATCTGTTGTTCTTCTTACGATCCACGGACCCAACTCCAAGTGCTTCACCGATTCTTTAACTATCTCGAGTCGACTCATCAATCCGAACCCGATCATGATATTCATCGTCTCACCACTAGCGATGCTAACGCCTCCTTCTTTGGAATTATGCCTCGATGCTGAAAATCTAGCCCTAACACTTCAGCTTTTACCACATCCACAACGTCCACGATCTCGAGTGCTTATGTCTAACATCTCGACTTATCGATTTAAAAGTTTTATGCAATAGTCATTATTCCACTTTTTTTTAAAACACGTTTTATGAATAATTTTAATAAGAAGTTGTTTCATGAGTACATTCAACCTATAGTTTGGGTCTCTAGAGTAGTTCCTACTACTATACTGATCATGCCAACATCATCATATCATATCATCAAAATCAACAATTTGATGTACTTACTGAGGTGGATTGATTTTGGAGACTCGAGGCTATGCCTTTCCAACCATATAATCAAAACATTTTAAAATCCATTCTTTAAAACATTTTGGGCCTCAGGCCTACACACCGAGCTTTTGAACTTGGCTCGATACCAATTTGTAACACCCCAAACCCGGTCAATACGCCACGACTAGAATACGGTATGTCACTAAGGAAAATATTTTTGAAAGAATCGAATTAACAATTAAATTTTGTGAAAAACTCTTTGAAATTCTTTATTTGTCGAAAATAAGTTAAAGCGAGAATTACTTTGAATTACATAAAACTTTAAAACTTAGTTGATAAATCATAGGATAGAAAACATTTATATCTTTTAAGAAAATTTGAAATATCACTTTGAAAATCCGTTGGCAATTGAGTATAGAAACTTGAATTTTGGAAATCACTTAATTTGTTGAAAACACTTAACTTGTAATTTTTCTATCGAACTATTCATATTACCCGATGGTAAGATTTTTAAAACCATTGCGAGTTTTTAGTTTAGAAAACTTTGAGCTCAATTATTAGATTAACCAAGTAATTTATAAGCCATATTTTAAATATATTCAAAACATAAAAATAATCCAAAACATAATTAAGCAGCCTTATTACAAATCCATAAAATATGAAAACCAAATTAAAATAAAGTACCCAAATGGAAGTTCATGTAAAACCAAACTTTATTGCATGGCCTCCTCGAGTCCATCCGGCTCCATATCCGCGATCTCACAAATCACCTGAAAATATAAGGGAGAAGGTGAGTCACCAAGACTCAGTGCTTATTCCCTCTCCCGGGTAAATACCACATACTTACACAAATTATAACAAGGCAACATATATGTATAATGCACCCAACCTAGCCATCCATAACTCCTTTTCTACCCGTGTGGTACCAAACCACTTTGGTGGTGCCAAACCACTGGTGTCCAAAGACACAAATGTGATACCAATTCCTTTGGTGACCGTAGTTACGAATAATCCATCGTGGGGCCAACCCACGTGTGATACCAAATCACTGGCAGACGATCCCATATCTCAAAAGTGGGGCCAACCCACGGTGGAGTTAATCTACAGGGACGAGTCGCTATGAGGTGCCAAACCTCTGGTGTCCGAAGACACGAATGTGATACCAAATCACTTTGGTGGTGCCAAACCATCGGTGTCAGAAGACACGAATCATCAAGTTGTGGGGCCAACCCACGTGTGATACCAAATCACCTGGCGGACGATCCCATATCTCAAAAGTGGGGCCAACCCACGGGGGTATTAACCACAGGGACGACTCGCTATGAGGTACCAAACCCACGGTGTCAGAAGACACGAATGTGATACCAAATCACCTTTGGAGGTACCAAACCTCACGGTGTCAGAAGACACAAATATCAATCTTCCCCCTCCTCTCATATTGCCCATACCAATGCAATAGATAAACAAATCATGTCAATATATTTTGATATGAACATATAACCAATACAACATATAGTAATATCATATCGAAATGGACTTACCGTATCCTTGCTCATACCCATCAAGGTATCATATCAATATCTCATTGTTTGGCTTTAACAACATGAATAGTCATTTATCAGTCATATATATACATATATAAACCAAGTTATAAAGTGTGTAAGATACACACACGATAATAGTGAGAACTACACTTTCCCGCTCGTCGATACCCTCGGAATCTCTAATAACAACTATAGGCGATTTCTCTCCGATTGATGGTTCATAACCCGATGAAGAACCACACGAGCGAACAATGGCTCAGTGGGTACAAACGACTTCAAATAAGCGATTATCGCCGCAGAGGGTCCACATCCCGGTGGAAAGTCTCGAATCTACGACACGACCCTTCGTTTGAAATTTGAGGGTATAGCGAACCACCCTCTTCCAAACACTACGAATCGCTCTTTTCAAACCCATTCTTGATTGCTCCAAAATCTAACGTCCAAGGAAGAAGATAATAAGCGGACGATAGAGTCCCCAAAACTTAATCGATTAGAAGACCATCTAAAAGCGATATAACAAGCATAAAGATCCTTACCTTAACACTTCGATTAAATTCCGAAAATCGTCACTTGCCTATGGAGTTTGTCAAAATCCTTCAATGATAATATCCTTTTCCACACGATCTTAGAATGGCTATAGTCGACTATCAATAAAGAAATAATCAACACTCCACTATACCACTACCAAAATAAAAAGGTTTGTTTGAAAGAGAAGAGATAATAAATTCGGTCAAAAAGATCCTCTCAAGACAAAACAATTACGGCAACGTGGTTGAGTAAGACACAAATAGGATTCGGCTAGATACAAGAAAAGAATGGAAAATAAAGTGAAAATAAAATAGGAGAATTTGGCATGAGCAAACAATGGAAGAAAAAGAAAAAGAATTGAGAGGAGGAAGATTCGGCCAAAGAAAAGTAAAGAAGAATGAACAATATGAAAAGAGATGGGAACAAGAGAGGTTGTTTTCGGCTACAAGAAATAAGAGATGAGAGGAGGTTCCAAAGAAGATTCGGCCAAAAGCCTAAGAGGAAGAAAAACAACTCCAATGGACATTCGGCTATGGCTCACTTTGATGCACTAGAGAAAAGTTGGTAAAGTTTCTTTAAGAATAGGTTTTGGTTAAGACACAAAACAAGAAAGAAGGCCAAAACTAAAACAAAAACTCACCTTATGCCCAAGACACATTCGACTATAGGGAGTGTTTGTGGAGAGAAAAGAAAACAAAAGCCAAAACATGCACAAATGCCAAAAGTTGACTAACTATCCTCCCCCAAATCTCCTAACAACATTCGGTCATCCCCTAGCCACACTTGCCGTCCACATACATGCAATAAAGGCCTTGGAATACTTTCCAAACATTCTCCATATTCCATGCCTTTTGTCCCCTTATCATACCATAACCTTAAGATTCTTATCCCCAATTTCATGCTTTCCTTAAACCAATATTCAACTTACAAAAATTTGAGAGTCCAACCTATCATAAATAAGGTTTGACCGTCCATCAATGCTAGGATAAAAATAAAGTCTTCAAAATGTTAATCATGCTACTCGAACCTCTAACCTCAAGCAACTAACCAAGCATCATAACCACCTTGCCACTAACTCCTCATGTGCTTCAATTAACACTTAAATTAACTTAAGTTCTAAGCTCACTTAATCCACTTCATTAAATAAACCTTACTAAAAAAAAAAATTATTCTAACTTCCTAAATAAAATCAAGCCTTCACAAGACTATGCTAACACACAAAATTCATACCCGAGCCAACACAAATAATACTCAAATTTTCCTAGAGCTCAAGGCCCAATCCTACTAGGCCCAATTTCGGGATGTTACATGAGGAATTGTTTTTCAATTTGAATCTACATGGGTTTTCACACGGCCTGACACACGCCCGTGTCCATAGCCCGTGTCCCTTACACGGCCATGCCACGCCCGTCTCTTCACCCGTGTGTGAAAAACGTTGACATTCTGTTTCTGACATCATCACTCCAAAAATGTCACACGGCCAAGGCACACGCCCGTGTCCTTCGGTCACGTGGTGAATTAAATTCCTAATCTCAGGTGCAGACTTCACACGGCCTGGGCACACGCCCATGTCCATGGCCGTGTCTCCCAAACGGTTGAGACACACAGCCGTGTCTCTCCCCGTGTGGTTACTACTAAGCATGCTGACTTGCAAACCTAGCATGTATGGGGACACACGGCTTCTCCACACGCCCATGGGGCTGACCGTGTGTCACACACAGCCTAGACACATGCCCGTGTGTCTACTCATGTGGACAATTGTAAGGCTATCTACCAAGCCATTTGCCACCCTACAAAGCAACCACACTTATACCTAAACAATTTAACATATATCATGACCATAATGCACTTCTAAGAACTCAAAATCAAAACATCCACACAAGCATGCATTTCATGAATTTCGTCATCATTGAATATATGAACTTGTCAAGTATTGACCAATTTCCAATGACAATTTACAAAATGAATTGAACAACATTAATAGCCAACACTTTTGCTAACAAATATGACATAACAAAATGACCATGTCCTATACATGTCATACTCAAAATAAATCTAACTTTTCCATACCAAAGAGAAGTTGATAGTGTGATTTCTGAACTCCAACGTTCCACGAATTTCTGAGCTAGCTCGACAATACTACAAGGAAAAGGGAGAGGAGAGGGGTAAGCATAAAGCTTAGTAAGTTTGTGTGAAATAAATAACAACATAAAGGCTCATAATGTCATCCATCCACTGCATTGAATAAAACACATGTCTTAAGCTCATTGCCATAACTTATCATGTCTCTTATCGTAAACACTTCTCGTGAATTACTCACATGTACCTGTATCACTTCATTACATTGCTTTAGCACTAGTCTCATTTCTATTATAAGCTTAGCTTTTTACTCACTGAATTCACTTGGAATACATGAAATTTCATATTATCATCATTCGCGTAAATGCGACACCAATGCCACATCCTAGATGTGGTCTTACATGGGATTACCTCTAGATGCTGATGCCATATCCCTGATACGATCTTATACGGGATCTCATATTAATTGTCGATGCCATATCCCAGGTATGGTTTTATACGATTCTCATATTCGATGTTGATGCCACATCCCAGATATGGTCTTATACAGGATCTCAATTCGGTGCCGAGGCCATGTCCCAGACATGGTCTTATACGGGACCTTACCCATCTGAAGTCTTATCGATATTATTCTTTCATTTATTAAAGTCCAACCGGGACTTTGACATCACAATTCTCATCATTTTCTCATTCAACATCATTACTCAAATTCATAGAAATATTATACATCATCACAAATATCAAACATTTTAAATCATACAAGCATGATGTTGAACTTATTATACACAAACTTACCTCGATTTCAAAATAGGCCAAATTGCCGATCTAGTCCGATACCTTGCCTTTTCCTTGGTCAAGGTTAATTCCTCGTTCTTCTTGATCTATAATAGCAATTTATCTCATATAATTACCACATTAATTAATACATTTCAATAATCATACTTTGGCAAAATTACCATTTTGCCCTTAAACTTTCACAAAATGACTATTTTACCCCTAGGCTCGTAAATCAATTTTAACCAAATTTCTTCCTTTAACGAGCCTAGGTGAACATTTATTACTCTTATAGAAACTCTCAATACTCATTATTTCACACATTTAACACTTATTTACAACCTTCTCAAAAAGGTCCTTTTAGGTGTTTTCATGGTAACACCCTTCACAAAAGTTGTTTATCTAACAACTAAGACTCATTTTCTTCCATAAAAATGCAGTAAAAAACTTAAATGCTCACATGGTAAAACTCTAAACTTTCAACCATTTTAAAAAATAGTCCCCTCTTTAGCTAACTCAAGCTTTAGGGGTTCCAAAAGTACAAATATTATCAAGAAATGATCATCAAAACACTTACTTGTAAGGAGAAAAGCTTGCTGAAATTTTTGAGCTCTCAAACCCTTATTTTGCTGCTAATATTCGGTGGAGAAGAAGAGAAGAAAAGATGATATCTTTCATTTCTTTATTTTTTTATAAAAATCAATTTAGTCACCAAATTTTTACCTAACCAATTGACCAAGTCTTTTCTTTGTCCCTATGGCCGGCCACCACCCTAAACAAGGCTTAATTGCACTTTAGGGACCTCCAATTAATATTATATGGCTTTTAGACACCTTTAGCTTGTAAAATGGAACTTTCGCACTTTATACGATTTAGTCCTTTTTCGCAATTAAGCATGAAATCGCTAAAATTAAAGCACCAAAATTTTCATGCACCTATATAATCATACTATAACTCATAAAAAAGCATTAAAATAATTCTCTCTGACCTCGGATTAGTGGTTCCGATACCACTATTCTGACTAGCCTCTAAATCAGGCTGTTACAATTCTCCCCTTTAAGGATTTTCGTCCCCGAAAATCTTACCGGTGAAAAGGTTGGAATATTGGTTTCTCATAGTCTCCTCAGGCTCCCATGTAGCCTATTCTACTCCATGTCTTTGCCATAGCACCTTCACAAGGGCTATACTTTTGTTTCTCAATCGTTTGACTTCTTGCACCAAAATCTTAATCGGCTCTTCACCATAAGTCATATCCATTTGAATTTCTACCTCTGATGGTACAATCACATGTGAAGGGTCCGAACATTATCGGCGTAACATGGACACGTGGAAGACATCATGAATCTTTTCCAGCTCAGGTGGCAAGGCCAAACGATAAGCCACTGGCCCTATCCTCTCGATAATCTCATAAGGTCAGATAAAACGCGGACTCAATTTGCCTTTTTGGCCAAATAAGAGGACCTTCTTCCATAGTGATACTTTCAAAAACACTTTGTCACCGACTTGAAACTCAATCTCTTTCCGTTTCCAGTCTGCATAGGACTTCTATCTATCTGAGGCAGCTTTTAAACATTAACGTATCACTTTTACCTTCTCTTCAGTTTCTCTAACTAAATCGACCCCGTGAATCTGACTCTCTCTGAGTTTGGTCCAATACAAGGGTGTTCGGCAATTACGCCCATATAATGCCTCATAAGGCGCCATCTTCAAACTCGACTGAAAGCTGTTATTGTATGTGAATTCCACCAACGGTAAGTATTTCTCCCAATTCCCTTGGAATTCCAAAACACAACATCGAAGCATGTCTTCAAGCATTTGTATTATTCTCTCCGACTGCCTGTCGGTTTGTGGATGGAAAGCTGTACTAAAACTCAACTTTGTGCCCAAGGCTTCTTGCAACTTTTCCCAAAACCGCGATGTAAATCTCAGATCTCTATCCGAAATAATCGACAACGAAATTCCGTGAAGTTTTACTATTTCTGACACATACAAATCCGCCAACTTATCAAGTGAATAGTCAACCCGTACTGGTATGAAATGGGCTGACTTCGTGAGTCTATTGACCACGACACATACATCATCCTTATTTTTTGGTGACATCGGCAAACTTGTCACAAAGTCCATAGTGATACGGTCCCACTTCCACTCTGGAACCATAATAGGCTGAAGTAAACCCGAGGGTACTTGATGTTCAGCCTTCACTTGTTAACAAATTAGACATCTCGATACAAACTTTGAAATTTCTTTCTTCATACTCGGCCACCAATACCATTTCATCAAGTCATTATACATCTTCGTGCTGCCTGGATGTACAGACAAACATCCACTATGTGCTTCATGCAGAATCTTCCGAATAAGCTCATCATCTCTAGGTACACAGATCCAACCTCGGAACATCAAACATCCATCAGGATTTACCTGAAAGTCCGACTCAACATTTCACTCACATTGAACTCTTTTAGCTTGTAAATCATTGTCTCCTTTCTGAGCTTCACAAATCTCTTGGAGAAACATTGGTCCATCCCTTAACTCGACTAGAATAGAACCATCATCGGACAAAGCTATCCGTGTATTCATGGCTCTCAGCGCAAACAAGGATTTCCTACTCAAGGCATCGGAGACCACGTTCACCTTTCCTAGATGGTAGTCAATCACTAGCTCATAATCCTTTATTAGCTCTAACCATCTTCTCTGCCTTAGATTCAACTCCTTTTGAGTCATCAAGTACTTTAAGCTTTTATGATCGGTGAACACCTGACATTTCTCCCCATACAAATGGTGTCTCCAAATCTTTAGTGCAAATACAATTGTAGCTAACTCCAAATCGTGGGTCAGGTAATTCTTCTCGTGTGACTTTAATTGTCTGGAGGCATATGATATCACCTTGTCCTCTTGCATGAGTACACAACCTAATCCATTCAGGGATGCATCGCTGAAAACCACGAATTCTTTTCTCAGCTCCAGTTGCACTAACACAGGAGCTTCAGTCAACAACGCCTTTAGTTTCTCAAAACTCTGTTGGCACTTTTATGTCCATTCAAACTTTACATCTTTTTGTAGCAACTTCGTCATCGGAGTAGCTATCATGGAAAATCCCTTGACAAAACGTCTATAGTAGCCAGCTAGGCCATAAAACTCCTAACTTCGGTTACATTCCTTGGTGGCTTCCAGTCCACAATTGCTGAGATCTTACTCGGGTCGACTCTAATTCCATCTCCCGAGACAATGTGCCCCAAAAATCCATCTTCCTTAAGCCAAAATTCACTTTTACCAAACTTGGCATATAATTGTTTATCTCTCAAAATTTTCCAAAACCATTCTCAACTGCTCGTCATGCTCATTCTCATCCCGATAGTAGATCAATATATCATCCATAAAGACTACAACAAATTTATCCAAATATGGCCGAAATATACGATTCATCAAATCCATAAAAACTACAGGGGCATTTGTTAAACCGAAAGGCATGACCAAAAATTCATAGTGACCATACCTTGTCCGAAACACAGTTTTTGGCACATCCGAGTCCTTAACTCTCAACTGATAATATCCCGACCTCAAGTCTATCTTGGAAAACACAGTGGCTCCCTTCAATTGATCAAAAAAATCATCGATTCTTGGCAATGGGTACTTATTCTTCACAGTTACCTTATTGAGCTGCCGATATCTATACATAACCTCATGGAACCATCTTTCTTTTTAACAAATAAAACGGGAGCACCCCACGGAGAATAACTCGGTCTTGCAAAGCTTTTAGCTCTTCAATTCTTTTAGCTCGGTTGGAGCCATTTTATATGGAGCAATAGAAATGGGGGCAGTACCAGGAGCTAACTCAATCCCAAATTCAATCTCTCTAACCGGAGGTAGCCTTGGTAATTCATCTGGGAAAACATCCGGATACTCACATACTATGGGCACTGATTCAATTCTTAACTCAGTCTCTCTAGCATTCATCATAAGGGCAAGGTAAGCTTCGTACCCCATTTCTGAGTCAACAAGGAAGATATCACTACTGGCAATCTGTCTTGCTCATCTGATTCTACACGAATAAGATCCCCACTTTCACATTTTAACTCAATAAACTTCCTTCCACAATTCACTATCACCTCATGAGTAGTTAACCAATCCATCCCAAGGATGACATCGAAATCATCAAACGGCAATAACATAATATTAGCCAGAAAATAATGACCTCTAATCATCAAAGGACAATCTTTGCATACTCTATCGACTAACACACATTTGCCTAGGGGATTGGACACTCTTATTACAAATTCGGTAGATTCTACAGGCATGTTCTTGCTAGAGACTAATTTCATACAAATATACGAGTGGGTAGATCCCGTATCAATCAAAGCTATAACATGAGTGTCATAAAGAGAAAATGTACCCGTAATTACGTCGGGGGAGGACGCCTCTTCGCGAGCGCGAATGGAATATGTTCTCGCTGGTGCTCTACCCTCAGCTCTTGCAATATGCTCTATAGATGTATTCTTACTGCTCATTTCATTTCCCTGGTTTCTCTGTCGCCTTCCTCTAGTAGTACCTCTCGGTCTTGCACTCTGAGGTTTCTCTTTCTCACCCACCTCGGGGCAATCTCTGATAAAATGGTCAAGAGATCCACACTTGAAACAAGCTTTCTCGTTTGCTCAACACTCCCCAGGATGACGTTTTCCACACTGCGGACATTCCGGTCTACTCGGTCGAGCATTGCCAACACTAGCAACCGAAGTAGTCTGAGCTTTAGACCCCGGGTACTGTCTACCCTTACTTCTACTTGAAAACCCAGCTGAGGTGGCCGATTGAATAGTGAAATCTCTTGCTTTCTTGGATGAGGTGTAACACCCCTTACCCGGGTTCTACGCCGGGAACCGGGCCCGAGGCATTATCGAACTCAACCCACTTAATCGCCACTTAGGCTCAACGTCATTACTCTCTATAACCTCATTCTAAACTTATGAGGCCTCACTCATACACACGAGGGCTCTCGAGATTAATCCGAAACTTTTACGATCCTTAAAATTTTTCTCTTTTATACAGGTCCCACACGCCCATGCAAGATTAGACACGCCCGTGCATGGACACACATGCCCATGTTCCCTAGCCGTGCTAAAAACTTGAGCATTCTTCCAATTGTCCCACGGCCATGGCACGCCCGTTCTCTACAACCGTGGTAAACACTGACTAAATCCACACGGTCTGGACACGCCCGTGGCCCTGTCCCGTGGATTATCCTGACTTACAATGTTAACATGCAAGGGACGCACGGCCACAGCGCACGCCCGTGGGCTGACCGTGTGTCACACATGGTTTAGACACACCTCCGTGTGTCTATCAACATGGTCAAGAACAAGACTAAGTGTCAAGTTCTTTTCACCCTTCTAACATACACAACATATACTCATCTAACACCATCATAATCAACTCAAATTAAAGTTCATTCTCACATAGAAAACTACATCTTTCTTGCATATAATGTAATAGCCAACAACCATGGCATTATACAAAATAAGCTATCCATCTAAAGGCCAACACATCTTAGCCATTTACAACAAAATTTACTAACTTATCTAGCCCCAATACATGCCATATACAAAACATTAAGTTTCATGTACCAAAGTGTGTTGATATGTGGGCTATCTTCTGATGATCCTCGTATCTCAATTCAACGCTTTTAATCTATAAGACAAGGGAAAAGAAAGAGAGTAAGCTTTGAGCTTAGTAACTTTACACATAAACAAATAAGCAACATAGTATAAGCTGAGCAACCATTAGCATCATACCAACATAATTCACAACTATGCTTACTCTTTCTATCCCTTACCACATTTCCAACACATTATGAGTCACATACTCATAACCATTGAAATGCACCCCTGCAGTCAATATCACATTTACGTAATATGCAACACATCATTATTTATCATAATACATACACACAGTCAATCCACATAACTTATCCACACAGCTAGTTTACATAACTAATCCACACAACTCATCCACACAGCTAGTTTACATAACTAATCCACAAAGCTCATCCACACAGCTAGTTTACATAACTAATCCACACAGCTCATCCACACAGTTAATACACACAGTTAATGCACACAGTTAATCCACACAGCCAATATCTCGGTGGTTTCGCACTTAGCACACCACATTTGATTAATAAGGTGGTATCGCACTTAGCCTACCACAATGGTATTCGTAGTGATTCAGCACATAGCTCACTAGATGATATACCTCACGATAGCATTGCACATAGCTAGCTCATCGTCAATATGCATTAGGATGGTATCGCACTTAGCCTACCATCTAACATTATCACAACACATGCACAAGTCTACTTAAACCACATAGATTCCCAATCATTCTCGATCGTACATTCATTCACCATTTCTACTACATTCATTCTACTTGAACCACATAGGTTCTAAATCAATCTCAAATTAGCTACACACTAGCTATCATCAACAAATTGTAAGTATGAATGCATTGTTTATGCATAGACTTACCTCGATACTCAAAAGTACAGAAATATGCAATTTAGTCCACCACCTTGGTTTGGCCTCAGTTTCGATCCAGGCTTCGTCTTTCTTGATCTATAATGAATAAATCAGCTTATTCAATACACATTGACCAAATTGACCCACATCTCATACTTTAGCAAAATTACTATTTTGCCCCTCAACTTTCTCATATTTACACTTTAGTCCCAAAGGCTCGTAAAGTGATTTTTATTCAACTTTCTACTCTTTCATGCTTAGCCAAACCACTTACTCAACTAAAGCATTCATCAAATCTCACTAAATCGCCCATGTATGACCAAACTTAAGATTTTCACAACTAAGTCCCTACATGCATTTTCATGGAAAATCACTTAGCAAAAGATGTTTCTACTACATCAAGCTTTCATATTCTTTCATAAAACATCAAAATACATGCATGTCATACATATGTACATTTTTGAACATCCATAATAGCTCACCAAATAGCTATAAATAGCTTACTCATGCTACTAGGACTTCAAAAATACGAAGAATATCAAAAAATGGGCTTAAGAGCACTTACTAGCAAGCTTGAAAAATTGAAGGAGCCCTAACAATGGCTTCTCTAATTTTCGGCAGCTATGGGAAGAAGATGAATGAATTTCAATCATCTTTTCACCTATTTTAATCATTTAATTGATAAATGACCAAAATGCCCTTTTTGATGAACTTTCAATTTTAACTCATCCATGCCCATTTTTGTCCAAAAAATTAGAATTTGGGTAAATTGCTATTTAAGGACCTCAAATTAATAATCTAAAGCTATTTCACACAAATAGCTTCTAGAAACACACATTTTGCAACTTTTGCAATTTAGTCCTTTTGGACAATTCCACCACAATTTCACAAAATTGTTTCATGAAACTTTCACACTAGCATGCATACATAATATAAACCTCAAAAACTCATTCATAACCCTCGAATTTGTGGTCTCGTACCACCATTCCGACTAGGCCCTAAACCGGGATGTTACAACTCTCCCCCCTTTAGAGATTTTTGCCCCCAAAAATCTTACCAGAAAAGAGGTTTGGATGTTGCTCTCTCATAGCTTCTTCCATTTCCCACGTAGCCTCTTCCACGCCATGTTTCTGCCATAATACTTTTACTAGTGCTATGCTCTTATTTCTCAACTATTTCATTTCTCGAGCCAAGATCTTAATCGGCTCCTCTCCATAAGACATATCCTGTCTTATCTCAATTTTCGTTGAAGGAATCACATGTGAAGGATCGGAGCGATACCGTCGCAACATCGACACATGGAACACGTTATGAATCTTTTCCAACTCTCTAAGCAAAGCCAACCGGTAAGCTACTGAGGCCCAATTGCATGCTCAGTAATCTCATACGGCCCTATGAACCTTGGACTCAATTTCCCTTTCCGTCCAAATCTCATAATCTTCTTCCACGATGATACTTTCAAAAATACTTTGTCGCCTATCTCAAACTCAATTTCTTTTCTTTTCAAATCCGCATACGACTTCTGTCGGTCCGAAGCAGCTTTCAGACTATTACGGATTACTTTCACTTTTTCTTCGGTCTCTTTTACTAGATCGACCCCATGGATCTTCTTCTCACTAAGCTCGGTCCAATACAAAGGAGTCCGACACTTACGGCCATACAAAGCCTCATACGGTGCCATCTGTATACTCGAATGATAACTATTGTTATAGGAGAATTCGACCAAAGGTAGATATCTCTCCCAACTACCTTCGAATTCTAACACACAGCATCGAAGCATATCTTTAAGAACTTGAATCACTCTTTCAGACTGACCATCGGATTGCAGATGGAACGCAGTACTGAAATTCAATCTCGTACCCATGGCTTCTTGCAACTTCTTCCAAAACCTCGAAGTAAACCTTGGATCTCTATCCGATATAATAGGCACAGGTACACCATGCAATCTCACTATCTCTGCCACGTACAACTCAACTAACTTATCCAGTGAATAATCAACGCGTACTGAAATAAAGTGAGCAAACTTCGTCAATCTATCCACAACAATCCACACAGCATCTCTCTTTCTCGGAGTCATCGGCAACCCCGTCACAAAATCCATGGTAACCCGATCCCACTTCCACTCGGGAACCATCACTAGCTGAAGCAATCCCGAAGGCACTTGATGCTCAGCTTTCACTTGTTGGCAAATCAGACACTTTGCCACAAACTCTGAAATATCTCTTTTCATACCCGGCCACCAATACAACTTCCTTAAATCGTTGTACATTTTCGTACTGCCCGGATGTACTGACAAGCATCCACTGTGGGCCTCATACAAAACCTTTCAAACCAACTCCTCATTTTTAGGAACACAAATTCTGTCACGATACATCAGACAACCATTCAAATCCACTCGAAAATTAGAATCACTTTCTGATCCGCACTTAGCTATCTTAGCTTGCATCTCACTGTCATTTCTCTTAGCCTCACATATTTGTTGAAAAAATAGTGGCCTAGCTCTCAACTCTGCAAAAATAGCACCATCATCAGACAATGCTAAACTCGCTCTCATAACTCTTAGAGCGTACAGGGATTTCCTACTCAAGGCATCTGCAACCACATTCGCTTTTCCCGGGTGGTAATCAATGACTAACTCATAGTCTTTCAACAATTCAAGCCACCGTCTCTGTCTTAGATTTAGATCCTTATGATCCATCAAATACTTTAAACTCTTGTGATCCATAAAGATTCGGCACTTTTCGCCATACAAATAATGTCGCCAAATCTTTAACGCAAACACAATCGCAACCAACTCCAAATCGTGAGTCGGATAATTCTTCTCGTGCGGTTTTAACTGCCTCGAGGCGTAAGCGACTACCTTACCCTCTTGCATCAACACACAACCGAGACCATTAAACGACGCATCACTATATACCACGAACTCCTTCCCCGATTCTGGTTGAACCAAAACCGGTGCCTCAGTCAACATTGTTTTTAGTCTCTTGAAGCTCTGTTGACATGTCTCAGTCCATTCAAACTTGACATCTTTATGCAATAGTTTCGTCATCGGGGTAGCAATCACAGAGAACCCCTTTATGAAACGTCTGTAATATCCCGCTAATCCCAAGAAACTTCTGATTTCTGACACGTTCCTCGACGGTTTCCAATCCATAATAGCCGATATCTTACTCGGGTCAACTCGACACCATCACACGACACCATGTGTCCTAGGAATCAAACCTCTGAGCCAAAACTCACTCTTGCTAAACTTAGCATACAACTGCTTATCTCTCAAAGTTTGCAAGACAATTCTCAAGTGCTCTTCATGATCGTTCTCATCCCTATAATAGATCAATATGTCGTCAATAAAGACAACCACAAACTTGTCCACATATGGTCTGAAAACACGGTTCATCGATCCATAAAAATCGCAGTGCATTCGTCAAACCAAACGGCATAACCAAAAACTCATAATGGCCATACCTTGTCCGAAATGCAATTTTCAACACATCTTGCTCTTTCACTCTGAGCTGATAATAACCAGACCTCAAGTCTATCTTGGAGAACACTGTAGCTCCCTTCAGTTGATCGAAAAGATCATCAATCCTTGGTAAAGGATACTTATTCTTAATCGTCACCTTGTTCGCTTGTCTATAGTCTATACACAACCTCATAGACCCATCTTTCTTCTTCACAAACAATACCGAGCACCCTACGGTGAGTAGCTCGGTCTTGCAAAACCCTTATCTGTCAACTCTTGTAATCGAACCTTCAGTTCTTTCAACTCTACAGTGCCATTCTCAGACGGAGCAATCGAAATAGGTGCCATTCCCGGAACCAACTCAATTCCAAACTCGACCTCTCTCACTGGAGGTAACTGAGTAACTCTTCGAGAAACACATCCGGGTACTCACATACCACTCGCAATGTTTCAAACTCTACTCCAACCTCTTGAGTATTCAACACAAACGCAAGATAGGACTCACACCCTTTTCTTAAACATTTCACCACTAAGGAAGAAATCATCACGGGTAGACTGTCCGAGATCCACTGATTTAACCCAAACCACATCTCCATTCTCACATTTCAATTCAATGTACTTATTACCACAGTTCACTAAAACACTATGGGTAGTCAACCAATCCATGCCTAGGATTAAATCGAACTCATCAAACGGCAACAACATAAGGTTTGCCGAAAAACAATGATTCTCAATCAACAAAGGACAATTCTTACACACTTTGTCCACTAACACATGCTTTCCTAACGGGTTTGACACCTTAATCACAATGTCAAGTAGACTCAATGGTCATACTCAAACTAGATGCTAATCTCATGCAAATATAAGAGTGAGTAGACCTGGATCTATTAAAGCAATAACAGAGGTGTCAAAGAGAGAAAAAGTACCGTTATCACATCGGGGAGGATGCCTCTTCGCAGCGCGAATGGCATACGTCCTCGCAGTGCCCCGACCCTCCTGGTCTCACAGTAGAATCTCTAGGCGCACCTCTACCACTAGCCCCACCTCTTGGGTTCCTTGGTGGTCTACCCCTCGTAGACACTTCACTAGGTCTCACTTTTTGCTTCTCTTCCTTATCATCCCTCTCGGGATAGTTACGGATAAAGTGGTCAGGGGAACCACATTTGTAACATTTCTGACTATTTCCCTAACACTCTCCGGTGTGATACCTACCACAACTTGGACACTCCGATTTACTCTTTGTATTGCCCACACTTTCCATCGAGGGGGATCAGACTCTCGAACCCTGACGAGCATTGTCCAAGTCTCGATGCGAATATCCCACTGAGGCTAACGTCTGAGGATTCACTTCCTTGGATCTTTTCGACTGGGCTTGATATGACTTGCCCAACAGTTTCTTTCTCGCATCTCGGGCTTCACTCATAGCCCTTCTCTTTTCTGAACTCAATTCCTCGGCCTTACTTGCCCTTTCAACTAGCACCACAAATTCTTTCAACTCCAAAATGCCCACTAGGAGTTTGATATCCTCATTCAGCCAATCTTCGAACCTCTTGCACAAGATGGTCTCTGTCGACACACATTCTTGAGCGTATTTGCTAAGCCTAACAAACTCACGCTCATATTCTGCTACTGACATTCTTCCTTGCTTCAACTCAAGGAATTCTTTCCTTTTTCGGTCTGTAAACCGTTGGCTTATATACTTCTTCCAGAACTCTTCCAGAAAGAAGTCCCACGTTACCCGCTCTTTCGGGACCACTAACGTCAGCGTTTTCCACCAGTGGTATGCCGAATCTCTCAGCAAAGATACGACACACTTCAAACTTTCCTCAGGTGTACATGAGAGCTCATCGAACACCCTCATCGAGTTCTCCAACCAAAACTCTGCCCTCTCTGGGTCATCATCTACCTTAGCTCTAAACTCCTCAGCCCCGTGTTTCCTAATCTTATCCACCGGGGCTTTCGATATCCTCACTACATCACTACCTTGAGGAGCCACTGGATTTGGCTGAGGTATAGGAGGAGGTGGAAGAGGTTGAGCGTTAGGGTTCGCTCGAACGTAGTCCGAGTACCAATCACTCATCATATGGAGCAAGGCTTCTCGTGCCTCTTCCCTTGACCCTCGCCTCGGGTCCACTTTGCACCGCGCGATGCCTCTCGCAGAGCCGCCACATTACTAGTGCTTCATCAGCAGTCAATGGATCGGAATCCATATTCTATATAAAACAAGATTTAAAATCATCAGAAACCACCACACTATCATCGTACACTTATGGCATGTATAGCTAGACTCTTACACCCGTTACGGTAGTCCTAGAACTGACTAAACCATGGCTCTGATACCACTAAATGTAACACCCCTTACCCGGGTTTTACGCCGGGAACCGGGCCCGAGGCATTACCGAACTCAACCCACTTAATCGCCACTTAGGCTCAACGTCATTACTCTCTATAACCTCATTCTCAACTTACGAGGCCTCACTCATGCACACGAGGGCTCTCGAGACTAATCTGGAACTTTTACGATCCTTAAAATTTTTCTCTTTTATACAGGTCTCACACGCCCGTGCAAGATTAGACACGCCCGTGCATGGACACACACGCCCATGTTCCATAGCCGTCCTAAAAACTCGAGCATTCTGCCAATTGCCCCACGGCCATGGCACGCCCGTGCTCTCCAACCGTGGTGAACACTGACTAAATCAACACGGTCTGGACACGCCCGTGGCCCTGTCCCGTGGACTATCCTGACTTACAATGTTAACATGCAGGGAATGCACGGCCACAGCACACGCCCGTGGGCTAACTGTGTGTCACACATGGTTTAGACACACGCCCGTGTGTCTATCCACATGGTCAAGAACAAGACTAAGTGTCAAGTTCTTTTCACCCTTCTAACATACACAACATATACTCATCTAACACCATCATAATCAACTCAAATTGAAGTGCATTCTAACATAGAAAACTACATCTTTCTTTCATATAATGTAATAGCCAACAACCATGGCATTATACAAAATAAGTTATCCATCTAAAGGCTAACACATCTTAGTCATTTACAACAAAATTTACTAACTTATCTAGCCCCTATACATGCCATATACAAAACATTAAGTTTCATGTACGAAAGTGTGCTGATATGTGGGCTATCTTCTGATGATCCTCGTATCTCGATTCAACGCTTTTAATCTATAAGACAAGGGAAAAGAAAGAGAGTAAGCTTTGAGCTTAGTAAGTTTACACATAAACAAATAAGCAACATAGTATAAGCTGAGCAACCATTAGCATTATACCAACACAATTCACAACTATGCTTACTCTTTCTATCCCTTACCACATTTCAAACATATCATGAGTCAAATACTCATAACCATTGAAATGCACCCCTGCATTCAATATCACATTTACGTAATATGCAACACATCATTATTTATCGTAATACATCCATACAGTCAATCCACATAACTTATCCACACAGCTCATCCACACAGCTAGTTTACATAACTAATCAACACAGCTCCTCCACACAGCTAGTTTACATAACTAATCCACACAGCTCATCCACACAGCTAGTTTACATAACTAATCCACACAGCTCATCCACACAGTTAATACACACAGTTAATGCACACAGTTAATCCACACAGCCAATATCTCGGTGGTTTCGAACTTAGCACACCACATTTGATTAATAAGGTGGTATCACACTTAGCCTACCACAACAGTATTCATAGTGATTCAGCACATAGCTTACTAGATGATATACCTCACGATAGCATCGCAAATAGCTAGCTCATCGTCAATATGCATTAGGATTGTATCGCACTTAGCCTACCATCTAGCATTATCACAACACATGCACAAGTCTACTTAAACCACATAGATTCCCAATCATTATCGATCATACATTCATTCACCATTTCTACTATATTCATTCTACTTGAACCACATAGGTTCTAAATCAATCTCGAATTAGCTACACACTAGCAATCATAAACAAATTGTAAGTATGAATGCATTGTTTATGCATAGAGTTACCTCGATACTCAAAAGTACAAAAATATGCAATTTAGTCCACCACCTTAGTTTTGCCTCGGTTTCGATTCGGGTTTCATCTTTCTTGATCTATAATGAACAAATCAGCTTATTCAATACACACATTGACCAAATTGACCCACATCTCATACTTTAGCAAAATTACTATTTTGCCCCTAAACTTTCTCATATTTACACTTTAGTCCCAAAGGCTCGTAAAGTGATTTTTATTCAACTTTCTACTCTTTCATGCTTAGCAGAACCACTTACTCAACTAAAGCATTCATCAAATCTCATTAAATCGCCCATGTATGACCAAACTTAAGATTTTCACAACTAAGTCCCTACATGCATTTTCATGGAAAATCACTTAGCAAAAGATGTTTATACTACATCAAGCTTTCATATTCTTATATAAAACACCAAAATACATGCATGTCATACATATTTACATTTTTGAACATCCATAATAGCTCACAAAATAGCTATAAATAGCTTACTCATGCTACTATGACTTCAAAAATATGAAGAATATCAAAAACTGGGCTTAAGAGCACTTACTAGCAAGCTTGAAAAATTGAAGGAGCCCTAACAATGGCTTCTCTAATTTTCGGCAGCTATGGGAAGAAGATGAATGAATTTCTATCATCTTTTCACCTATTTTAATCACGTAATTGATAAATGACCAAAATGCCCTTTTTGATAAACTTTCAATTTTAACTCATCCATGCCCATTTTTGTCCAAAAATTAGAATTTGGGTAAATTGCTATTTAAGGACCTCAAATTAATAATCTAAAGCTATTTCCCACAAATAGCTTCTAGAAACACACATTTTGCAACTTTTGCAATTTTGTCCTTTTGGATAATTCAACCACAATTTCAATTGTTTCATGAAACTTTCACACTAGCATGCATACATAATATAAACCTCAAAAACTCATTCATAACCCTTGGATTTGTGGTCTCGTACCACGATTCTGACTAGGCCCTAAACCGAGATGTTACAAGAGGACTGGAATGACTTGCCTAACTGTCTCTTCTTTGAGTCACAAGACTCGTTTTCAGCCTTCCTTTTCTCTTTAACCAGTTCCCCGACCTTACAGGCTCTATCTACCAGCACCAAAAATTCTTTTAGTTCTAGGACACCCACGAACAAACAGACATCCTCATTTAACCCGTCGTCAAACCTTTTACACAAGATGGTTTCTATGGATACGCATTCTCGAGCATATTTGTTGAGCCTTACGAAGTCACGCACATATTCAGTCACTGTCATTCGACCTTGCTTTAGCTTTAAGAACTCCTTTCTTTTCTGGTCAATGAACCTTTGACTAATGTACTTCTTCCGGAATCCTCTTGGAAGAATTCCCAATTAACTCTCTCCCTTGGTACCACCGACACAAGGGTGTTCCACCACTGATAGGCCAAATCTCTCAAGAGAGATACCACACACTTCATGCACTCTACAGGCGTGCATGTCAACACATCCAATACCCTGATGGTATTCTCAAGCCAGAACATCGCCCTCTCCGGATCATCATCTTTACTGGCTCAAAATTCCTCAGCTCCTTACTTCCAGATCTTATCGACCGAAGGCCTTTCTGTAACACCCTTAACCCGTAACCATCACCGGTTTAGGGTTAAGAGGCATTACTGGATAATCGAAAACTTTTACGAACATTTCACATCATAACATATATCATCGTCAAATCATAGCAGATTATACACATATAGTCCCTTAATGAGGTCTACAAGACCTCAATCATGCATTAAAAAGGGGTCGGAACTAAACCGGAATCATACAAAAAAATTTCGAAAATTAAACATTTTTCAAAGATACAGAGGTCACACGCCCATGTGGGAAGGCCGTGTGCCTCACACGGCCTCAGACACACCCGTGTGTCTAAGCCGTGGCAAAATAGGGCATACATACTAAATTGTCCACACGACCTGAGACACGCCCGTGTGCCTCACCCGTGGTCGACACTGACTTGCACCACACGGCCAGTCACACGCCCGTGTGTCTAGCCCGTGGTCGAGCCTGACTTGTTTTGAAATACAACCATGAAGGACAAGGTCGAGCCACACGCCCGTGTGCTCAACCATGTGGGCAATTATAGGCCATTTACAAGGCCAAATTGCCACCCACACATTAGGCTATACCTACAAGAACAAATAAGCATCATTTCAAGCATCAAAAGTACCTAAAATGATCTCTTGTTCAATAGACTCGAGACAATCTTGAATAAAATGATCTAGTGATCCACATCTGAAATAGGCTCGATCATTCAATCTGTAACTACCCGGATGTCTTTTTCCAGAGTGCTTACATTCAGGTCGCTCGGATCGAACATTTCCCACACTAGTCATCGAAGTAGCTGGAGCTTTGAAGTTCGACTGTGATCTAGCTCGATCTCTGTTCAAATGTCCCACCTTAGCCTTTGAACGACTATGCTCATCTCTGAATTTCTTTAGAGCATACTGAAATGATTTATTCAAGAATATCTTTCTCACATCTCTAGCTTCCGTCTCAGCTTTTCTTTTATCTTTCCCAAGTGCTTCAGCTTTACACGCTCGATCAACAAGCACAACAAACTCTTTTATTTCCAGAATTCCAACTAGCAAACGGATATCTTCATTTAGGCCGTCTTCAAACCTTTTACACATTATCGCTTCGGTTGAAACACATTCCCGGGCATACTAACTTGATCTCACGAACTCTCGTCCATACTCAGTGACAGTCATACGACCCTTTTTTTAATTCCAGAAACTCTTTTCGCTTTTGATCTATAAATCCTGGCTGATATATTTCTTCCGGAATTCAGACTGAAAGAAATCCCAAGTAACCATTCTTTTGGAACAACAGAAATCAAAGTCTTCTACCATTGATAGGCTGCATCCCGTAACAAGGAAACAACACATTTTATGCATTCATCAGGAGTCAATGGCATTTCATCAAACACTCAAATTGTATTCTCGAGCCAAAACTCAGCTCTCTCAGCATCATCATCACTAGTGGCCCTCAACTCTTCGGCCCCATATTTACGAATTTTGTCGACCGGAGGCTTATTTAACAAATTCAAGTTCATAACCAGTGGTACAACAGAAGTCTGAGGAGGATTGGGTGGGGGCGGAGGTTGTGAAACAGCCGTATTTGTTCTAACGTATTGAGTGAATCATCATTTGGAAGAAGGCTTGTTTAGCCTACCCTTCTTGACCGCTAGTAGCCAGTCTCGAATCAGATTGCGCTGTCCCTTGACCGGGAGCAGGCGCGTTACTCTCAACATCGTCAGCTACAGCTCTTTTGAGATCCATTTACTATACAAAAACACATTTTCTACGTCAAGATTCATCACACTATCATAGTTCGTATATATGGCATGTATAGCTAGACTCTCATACGCTACGTTAGTCCTAGAATCGACTAAACCGTAGCTCTGATACCAATCAAATGAAACACCCCTAACCCGTAACCATCGCCAATTAGGGTTAAGAGGCATTACCGAACAATCGAAAACTTTTACGAACATTTCACATCATAACATATATCATCGTCAAATCATAGCAGATTATATACATATAGTCCCTTAATGAGGTCTACAAAACCTCAATCATGCATTAAAAAGGGGTCGGGACTAAACCGAAATCATACAATTTTTTTTTGAAAATAAAACATTTTTCAAATATACAGAGGTCACACGTCCGTGTGGGTAGGCCGTGTGCCTCACACGGCCTCAGACACACCCGTGTGTCTAAGCCGTGGTAAAACAGGGCATACATACTGACTTGTCCACACGGCCTGAGACACGCCCGTGTGCCTCAACCGTGGTCGACACTGACTTGCACCACACGGCCAGTCACACGCCCGTGTGTCTAGCCCGTGGTCGAGCCTGACTTGTTTTGAAATACAACCACGAAGGACACGGTCGAGCCACAGGCCAGTGTTCTCAATCGTGTGGGCAATTATAGGCCATTTACAAGGCCAAATTGCCACCCACACAAGCATCATTCCAAGCATCAAAAGTACCCAAAACATACCAACATATCCATCTTTTCTAACCAAACATGAACATATCAAACACATCAACTTATGCCACATTTATCTCATTCTCAACATAAGCATTTCTAAGTATAAACCATTCAAAAACTTACCATTTCAATGTAACAACCCTTCATCAGTAATATGCCAACTTTACATCATAATACTCATCATAAAATTTGACAATTTCATCAATCCAACCATTAACCACTAAACATAGCAAACTATGCATCATATAGCCTAACTACTCATTCACATCATGATCATTTTCTAGCCATATCACATGGCTATTTATATACAACTCAAACTTCAACTATTTCAACTAGACTATACATGCCATATTTATATATTTACACTTTCAAAAGGTACCAAAATAGAGTTTGATAGTGTGGTGACGATCCTTCACGATCCCCGAGCCTTCCATAGCTTCAACGATCTATAAAACAAAGCAAACACATATAGAGTAAGCTTTCCAAAAGCTTAGTAAGTCATATACAAATAAACTTATCATAAAACATTCTTAACATATCAAATACATAGTCCTTAGTATATCACATATGTAAATTCATAATTCTCCTTTGGCTCATTAGTTTAGCCATTGCATACCAACTAGTCATATCTCCAAGCATCTCTTTTGTGCATAACACATTCATACCTATATCACATTTTGTCTCATTGAATCTATGCACATATATCTCTTGCAAGTTCACAAGTACTTACCTTTCATACTCAATCATAGTATACATTTCAAACGTACCTGAAACAGTCATACATTTCACATAGTCTTTCATTTCTCAGAATTACCCGTTGAACCATTTGGAATCAAATAGGATACTCAAATAACTCGGAATACTCGTACAATGCCAACGTCCCAGACATGGTCTTACATGTAATCAAATATCGATGCCACTGTCCCAGACAGGGTCTTACACGAATCGAGTACAATGCCAATGTCCCGAACATAGTCTTACATGTAAATCTCATACCGATGCCAATGTCCCAGACGTGGTCTTACACGATATCACATATCGAAAACCTATGTCATGACATATAAAATCCTATCTATTCCTAGGTTCGTACGGGGCTTTTCGGATATTGACACTTTGTCGATACTTTCTCAGATTTCATGTATATATCATCCCGTACACATTCATCACAATTAAATTTCAGAGGTACATAATTAAACCAATTCAAATACATTTATTTGTATATAGACTTACCTCGGATTCGGATAAACAGACGAATTCGACTACTCGATCACTTTTGACTTTCCTCGGTCTAAGTCCGTTTTCTTTGGTTCTTGATCTATACATATTTGAATTTAACCCATTTATTCACCAAATCATTCAATTCAATCCAAAAACACATATTTAGGGCATTTTACAATTTAGCCCTTACATTTTCACATTTTGACATTTTAGTCCCTATTTCATAAAATCACAAAATACACATAATTCAATATAACCCATGCTTAGCCGAATTCTCTATAGGCCCCTAGAAGCCCAAATTTTTCATTTATTTATCATTTTAGTCCCTCAAAATATTATTTTCTCAATTTAATCCTATTTACTCACATTCACAAAAAATTTAAAGACAAACTATGTTAATTTATCACATATCTTTCATATTTCATCTTCAAACATCACAAAACTCATGAATTCATCAATGGCACATTTCAAAATCATCATCAATTTATAAAATTAAGACATGGGTTTTGAAGTATTCGAAGCAACGATTACAAAAACGGAGAAATTATCAAAAATTGAGTCAAAAATGTACCTTGATCAAAGAACACTATGGCCGAATGCTTCAAACACAACAATGGGGTTTTCTTCTTCTAATTTTCGGCTAGTTGGAGAAGATGGACTAAAGTTATGGTTTTATTTTACTTATTTAATCTTTATTTAACCATTTACAAAATTAACCTTACTAATATCATTAAAATCCCACCTAACATTGTCCATAATTGTCCATTACTATTAACAATGGCATAATAACCTCTTAAGGACTTCACATGTAAAAGACAATAACAATTCGGCACTTATTCAATTAAAAGGCCACTTTTACATTTTCTGCAATTAAGTCCTTTTCTCAAATTAAACACACAAACAACAAAATTAATTCACGAAACTTTCACACATGCTTAATCACATACTGTAAGCACAGAAAATAATATTAAAATATTTTTTTGACTCGAATTTATGATCCTAAAACCACTATTTCGACTAGGGTCAAAATCAGACTGTTACAATTCTCCCCCTTAGAGATTTTCGTCCCCGAAAATCTTACTGGTAAACAGATTCGGATATAGTTTTCTCATAGAATCTTCAGGCTCCCACGTAGCCTCTTCCACTCCGTGTCGATGCCACAATACCTTTACTAACGAGATTTTCTTATTTCGCAATTCTTTAACCTCGTGAGCTAAGATACGAATCAGTTCTTCTTCGTAAGTCATATCGGATTGGATCTCAATCTCAGACGGAGAAATCACATGCGAAGGATCGGATCTGTATCGTCGAAGCATTGACACATGAAACACATTATGAATCTTTTCTAGTTCCGGTGGAAACAACAATCTGTATGCAACAGGCCCAATTCGTTAGATGATCTCATACGGCCCGATGAACCTCGGACTCAATTTGCCTTTACGTCTAAATCGGACTACTTTCTTCCACGGAGACACTTTCAAGAACACTTTATCACCGATCTCAAGCTCGATATCTTTTTGTTTTAAGTCTGCATAGGATTTCTGTCGATCAGAGGCAGCTTTCAGACTATCACGAATCACTTTCACTTTTTGTTCAGTTTCTTTTATCAAATCAACCCTGTGTATCTTATTCTCACTGAGTTCTGACCAGTACAGAGGTGTTCGACATTTACGTCCATATAAAGCCTCATAAGGTGCCATTTTGATGCTCGACTGAAAACTATTATTGTACGCAAATTCAATCAATGGCAAATATTGTTCCCACGTACAATCAAACTCAAGTATGCAACATCTCAACATATCCTCGAGTATCTAAATGATCCGTTCGGATTGACCATACGTCTGTGGGTGAAAAACTGTACTAAAATGCAATTTAGTACCTAAAGCCTCTTACAATTTCTTCCAGAACCGTGAAGTGAACCTCGAATCTCTGTCAGACACAATAGATAGTGGCACCCCGTGCAATCTCACAATATCAGAAATGTAAAGATCAGCTAATCTATCAAATGAGTAATCATATCGTACTGAAATAAAATGAGCTATTTTTGTTAATCTGTCAACTACGACCCAAATTGCATCTTTCTTTCTCGGAGTCAATGGCAATCCTGAAATAAAGTCCATTGTCACTCTATCCCATTTCCATTCAGGAATCATTATCGATTGTAACAAACCAGATGGCACTTGATGTTCAGCTTTAACTTGCTGACAGACTAAACATTTCGAAACAAAGTTAGAGATGTCTCATTTCATACCAGACCACCAGTAATATTGCTTCAAATCATGGTACATCTTTGTACTTCCCGGATGAACAGATAAGCGACTATTATGTGCTTCATTCAAGATCAACTGAATTAACTCTAAGTTTCTCGGAACGCAAATTTGATCTCGAAATCTCAAGCAATCATCAACATCAACTCAAAATTCAGAATCAGAGTTCGAGTCACACTGAGCTCGTTCTGCTAACATTTCATTATCAACTTTCTGAGCATCACATATTTGATGTAAGAACAACAATTTCACTTTCAACTCAGCCAAAGCTGAACCATCATCAGACAAGTCTAAATGAGCATTCATCGCACGTAATGCAAACAACGATTTTTGACTCAATGCATCAGCAACAACATTTGCCTTACCCGGATGATAATCTATTACAAGCTCGTAGTCTTTCAACAGCTCTAACCATCATCTTTGTCGCAAATTCAAGTATTTTTGAGTCATCAAATATTTCAAACTTTTATGATTCGAAAACACATGGCATTTTTTACCGAAAAGATAGTGACGCCAAATCTTTAAAGCAAACACAATAGCAGTTAGCTCTAAGTCGTGTGTTAGATAATTCTTTTCATGCGGTTTCAACTATCTCGAGGCATAAGCTATAACTTTGTCTTCCTGCATTAAAACACATCCCAGACCATTCAACGAAGCATCACTATAAATCATGAACTTTTTACCCGATTCTGGCTGTACTAGAACTGGAGCTTCGGTCAAAAGGGCTTTCAACTGATCAAAGCTTTTCTGACATTTACCAGACCATTCAAACTTCACATCTTTCTAAAGCAATCTCTCCATAGGAGTTTCAATCATCGAAAAGCCTTTTACAAACCGTCGATAATAACCAGCAAGTCCCAGAAAACTACGAACTTCAGACACATTTTTCAGAGGCTTCCACTCCAAAATAGTTGAAATCTTGCTTGGATCAACTCGTATACTAGAGGCTGATACAATATGCCCCAGAAAACTAACTTCATGCAACCAGAACTCACATTTACTGAACTTCACATACAATTACTTATCTCGTAGAGTTTGTAGCACGATTCTCAGATGTTCAGCATGCTCACTTTTGTCACGCGAATAAATCAAAATGTCGTCAATGAATACAACAAAAAATTGATCTAAATACGGTCTGAAAATTCTATTCATCAGATCCATAAAAATAGCAGGAGCATTCGTTAGTCCAAAAGGCATAATTAAGAACTCATAATGTCCGTACCTCGTTCTGAAAGTAGTTTTCGGAATGTCTGAATCTTTTACTCGCAACTAATAATACCCCGATCTCAAATCTATCTTTGAATACATGGTGGCTCCTTTCAGCTGATCAAACAAATCATCAATTCTAGGCAGAGGATATTTTTTCTTAATAGTCACTTTGTTTAACTGACGATAATCAATACACATCTCATCGTGCCATCTTTCTTTTTCACGAACAGAACGAGAGCACCCCAATGTGAGAAACTCGGTCGTGCAAATCCTTAATCGGTCAACTCTTGCAACTGAGACTTCAACTCTTTCGATTCTGTTGATGCCATTCGATATGGAGATATCGAAATAGGAGTCGTTCTCGGTATTAAATCAATACCAAACTCAACTTCTCGTATCGGTGGCAATCCCGATAATTCGTCAAGAAAAATATTAGGAAATTCACAAACAACTGGCACAGATTCAACTTTCTTTTCAGTCACTCTTGAATCAATTACATAAGCAAAATAAGCTTCGCAACCATTTTTCACATAACTCTAAGCTTTCATCACTGATATTACAGCCGGTAGTCCATTCACATCATTAGATTCAATACGAACTATTTCATCGTTCTGACATCTCAAATCAATAATCTTTCTTTTGTAGTCCACAACAGCATCATGCAATGTTAGCCAATCCATACCCAAAATTATATCAAACTCATCAAAAGGTAATAGCATCAGGTCAGCTGGAAAACAGATATCTCGAAATATCAACGGACAGTTCTTGCATACTTTGTCAACCAGGACACTTTTACCTAAGGGGTTCGATACTCTAATAACAAATTCAGTAGACTTTATAGGCAAAGTCT
Organism: Gossypium sturtianum; assembly: GCA_025698515.1. Classification (NCBI taxonomy): domain Eukaryota; kingdom Viridiplantae; phylum Streptophyta; class Magnoliopsida; order Malvales; family Malvaceae; genus Gossypium; species Gossypium sturtianum. Next base: position 88,717,640 of record CM046949.1, on the reverse strand, counting down.
TACTGGATACTAAGTTCATGCATATATACGAATGAGTAGACCCTGGATCTATCAATGCAATCACAGAAGTATCATAAAGAGTAAATGTACCCATAATAACATCTGGAGACGAAGCTTCCTCACGAGCTTGAATGGCGTACGCTTTGGCAAGTGCCCTAGCTTCAGATCTCGCTACTGTATCTCTCGTAGTTCTCTGACAACCACTGGAATTTCTTGTGTTTCTAGAAGGTCTACCTCTAGCTGAAGCATTATCTGACTTCGGATTCTGTATGATCTATTGTTCAACAGACTCGGGACAATCTCGAATAAAATGATCTAGTGATCTACATCTAAAATAGGCTCGATCATTCAATCTGCAACTACCCGAATGTCTTTTGCCATAGTGCTTACATTCAGGTCGTTCGGATCGAACATTTCCCACACTAGTCATCGAAGTAGCTGGAGCTTTGAACTTCGACTGTGATCTAGCTCGATCTCTGTTCAAATGTCCCACATTAGCCTTTGAACGACTATGCTCATCTCTGAATTTCTTTGGAGCAGACTGAAATGATTTATTCGAGAATCTCTTTCTCACATCTCTAGCTTCCGTCTCAGCTTTTCTTTTATCTTTCCCAAGTGCTTCAGCTTTACACGCTCGATCAACAAGCACAACAAACTCTTTTATTTCCAGAATTCCAACTAGCAAACGGATATCTTCATTTCGGCCATCTTCAAACCTTTTACACATTATCGTTTCGGTTGAAACACATTCCCGGGCATACTGACTTGATCTCACGAACTCTCGTTCATACTCAGTGACAGTCATACGACCCTTTTTCAATTCCAGAAACTCTTTTCGCTTTTGATCTATAAATCTCTGGCTGATATATTTCTTCCAAAATTCAGACTGAAAGAAATCCCAGGTAACCCATTCTTTTGGAACAACAGTAATCAAAGTCTTCTACCATTGATAGGCTGCATCCCGTAACAAGGAAACAACAAATTTTATGCATTCATCAGAAGTCAATGGCATTTCATCAAACACTCGAATTGTGTTCTCGAGCCAAAACTCAGCTCTCTCAGCATCATCATCACTAGTGGCCCTGAACTCTTCGGCCCCATATTTACAAATTTTGTCGACCGGAGGCTTATTCAACAGATTCAAGTTCATAACCAGTGGTACAACAGAAGTCTGAGGAGGATTGGGTGGGGGCGGAGGTTATGAAACAACCGAATTTGTTCTAACGTATTGAGTGAACCACTCATTCATCATTTGGAAGAAGGCTTGTTTAGCCTATCCTTCTTGACCGCTAGTAGCCAGTCTCGAATCAGATGGCGCTGTCCCTTGAGCGGGAGCATGCGCGTTACTCTCAACATCGTCAGCTACAGCTCTTTTGAGATCCATTTACTATACGGAAACACGTTTTCTACGTCAAGATTCATCATACTATCACAGTTCGTATATATGGCATGTATAGCTAGACTCTCATACACTTCGTTAGTCCTAGAATCGACTAAACCGTAGCTCTGATACCAATCAAATGAAACACCCCTAACCAGTAACCATCGCCGATTTAGGGTTAAGAGGCATTACCGGACAATCAAAAACTTTTACAAACATTTCACATCATAACATATATTATCGTCAAATCATAGCAGATTATATACATATAGTCCCTTAATGAGGTCTACAAGACCTCAATCATTCATTAAAAAAGGGTCAGGACTAAACCGGGATCATACAAATTTTTTTTCGAAAATTAAACATTTTTCAAATATACAGAGGTCATACTGACTTGTCCACACGGCCTGAGACACGCCCGTGTGCCTCACCCATGGTCGACACTGACTTACACCACACGGCCGGTCCTGCGCCGTGTGTGTCAGCCCGTGGTCGAGCGACTTGTTTTGAAATACAACCACGAAGGACACGGTCGAGCCACACGCCCGTGTGCTCATCCATGTGGGCAATTATAGGCCATTCACAAGGCCAAATTGCCACCCACACATTAGGCTATACCTACAAGCACAAATAAGCATCATTCCAAGCATCAAAAGTACCCAAAACATACCAACATATCCATCTTTTCTAACCAAACATGAACATATCAAACACATCAACTTATGCCACATTTATCTCATTCTCAACACAACCATTTCTAAGTATAAACCATTCAAAAACTTACCATTTCAATGTAACAACCCTTCATCAATAATATGCCAACTTTGCATCATAATACTCATCATAAAATTTGACTATTTCATCAATTCAACCATTAACCACTAAATATATCAAACTATGCATCATATAGCCTAACTACTCATTCACATCATGATCATTTTCTAGCCATATCACATGGCTATTTATATACAACTCAAACTTCAACTATTTCAACTAGACTATACATGCCATACTTATATATTTACACTTTCAAAAGGTACCAAAATAGAGTTTGATAGTGTGGTGACGATCCTTGACGATCCCCGAGCCTTCCGTAGCTTCAACGATCTATAAAACAAAGCAAACACACACAGAGTAAGCTTTCCAAAGCTTAGTAAGCCATATACAAATAAACTTATCATAAACATTCTTAGCATATCAAATACATAGTCGTTAGTATATCACATATGTAAATTCATAATTCTCCTTTGGCTCATTAGTTTAGCCATTGCATACCAACTAGTCATATCTCCAAGTATCTCTTTTGTGCATAACACATTCATACCTATATCACATTTTGTCTCATTGAATCTATGCACATATATCTCTTGCAAGTTCACAAATACTTACCTTTCATACTCAATCATAGTATACATTTCAAACGTACCTGAAACGGTCATACATTTCACATAGTCTTTCATTTCTCAGAATTGCCCGTTGAACCATTCGGAATCAAATAGGATACTCGGATAACTCGAAATACTCACACAATGCCAATGTCCCAGACTTGGTCTTACATGTAATCAAATATCGATGCCACTGTCCCGGACAGGGTCTTACACGAATCAAGTACGATGCCAATGTCCCAGACATGGTCTTACACGTAAATGTCATACCGATGCCAACGTCCCAGACGTGGTCTTACACGATATCACATATCAGAAACCTATGTCATGACATATAAAATCCTATCTATTCCTAGGTTCGTACGGGGCTTTTTGGATATTGACACTTTGTCGATACTTTATCAGATTTCATGTATATATCATCTCGTACACATTCATCACAATTAAATTTCTTAGGTACATAATTAAACCAATTCAAATACATTTATTTGTATATAGACTTACCTTGGATTCGGATAAACAGACGAATTCGACTACTCGATCACTTTCGACTTTCCTCAGTCTAAGTTTGTTTTCTTTGGCTCTTGATCTATACATATTAAAATTTAACCCATTTATTCACCAAATCATTCAATTCAATACAAAAAACACATATTTAGGGCATTTTACAATTTAGCTCTTACATTTTCACATTTTGACATTTTAGTCCATATTTTATAAAATCACAAAATACACATAATTCAATATAACCCATGCTTAGTCGAATTCTCTATAGGCCCCTAGCAGCCTATATTTTTTATTTATTTCACATTTTAGTCCCTCAAAATATTATTTTCTTAATTTTATCCTATTTACTCAAATTCACCGAAAATTCAAAGACAAACTATGTTAATCTATCACATATATTTCATATTTCATCCTCAAACATCACAAAACTCATGAATTCATCAATGGCACATTTCAAAATCATCATCAAACTACAAAATTAAGACATGGGTTTTGAAGTATTCGAAGCAACGATTACAAAAAATGTAGAAATTATCAAAAATCGAGTCAAAAATGTACCTTAATCAAAGAACACTATGGCCGAATGCTTCAAACACAACAATGGGGTTTTCTTCTTCTAATTTTCGGCTAGGTGGAGAAGATGGACTAAAATTATGGTTTTATTTTACTTATTTAATCTTTATTTAACCATTTACAAAATTAACCTTACTAATATCATTAAAATCCCACCTAACATTGTCCATAATTGTCCATAATTGTCCACTGCTATTAACAATGGCATAATAACCTCTTAAGGACTTCACATGTAAAAGACAATAACAATTCGACACTTATTCAATTAAAAGGCCACTTTTACATTTTCTCCAATTAAGTCATTTTCTCAAATTAAACACACAAACAACAAAATTAATTCACGAAACTTTTGCACATGCTTAATCACATACTGTAAGCATAGAAAATAATATTAAAATATTTTTTTAACTCGAATTTGTGATCTTGAAACCACTATTCCGACTAGGGTCTAAACCGGACAGTTACACTTTCTCTTCTTACTACCTCTACCACTTGGGGAGATACAGGAGTGGGCTGAGGAATAGGTGGGGGTGGAGGGGGTTGAGCATTAGGATTTGCTCGTATATACTCAGTATACCAGTTGCTCATCATATGGAGAAAGGCTTCTCGAGCCTCTTCTGCCTTACCCAAAGTCTCGGGTCTACTTTCTACTGGTGCAGTCCTTTGCGCGGGTGTCGGTGCATTACTTGAACCATCATCGGCCACAGCTCGGTCAGGATCCATTTACTATGTAAAAACACAATTAAAATTGTCAGGAGTCGTCACACTATCATTATATAAATACTCATATGTATGGAATGTATAGCTAGACTCATACTTACGCTATGTTAGTACGAGAATCGACTAAATCGTAGCTCTGATACCACTAAATGAAACACCCCTTACCCGTATTTGACACCTGAACTGGGTACGAGGCATTACTGTACTAAACTTGCTCAATCATACGATATCGATCCATAAAAACTTCATGTCAAACTAAAACTTTTCATTCAAGACCATAACGTCCTTATTATGGGTCTACGAGACCTTAAACTTGCACACTGAATGGTTCAGGACTACACCAGAAACTTTTGAACACTTAGAAATTTTTTTTACATAAAACAGGGACACACACCCGTGTGAAGGAAGGGACACGCCCGTGTGGCATATCACATGCCCGTGTTCCACACCCGTGTGGAATTATTTTTAAATTCGAACCTACAGGGGTTTTCAAACAACCTGACACACGCCCTTGTCCATAGCTCGTGTCCCTTACACGGCGATGACACGCCCGTGTCTTCACCCAAGTGTGAAAAACCTTGACATTTTGTTTCTGATGTCATCACTCCAAAAATGTCACACGACCAAAACACACTTCCGTGTCCTTCGGCCGTGTGGCGAATTAAATTCCTCATTTCAGGTGCAGACTTCACACGGCCTGGGCACACGCCCATGTCCATGGCCGTGTCTCCCACACAGTTGAGACACAAGGCCGTGTCTCTCCCCGTGTGGTTACTACTGAGCATACTGACTTGCAAACCTAGCATGCATGGGGACACACGGCTTCTCCACACGTCCATGGGGCTGACCGTGTGTCACATACGGCCTAGACACATGCCCGTGTGTCTACCCGTGTGGACAATTGTAAGGCTATCTACCAAGCCATTTTCCACCCTACAAAGCAACCACCCTTATACCAAAACAATTTAACATATATCATGACCATAATGCACTTCTAAGAACTCAAAATCAAAACATCCACACAAGCATTCATTTCATGAATTTCATCATCATTGAATATATGAACTTGTCAAGTATTGGCCAATTTCCAATGACCATTTACAAAATGAATTGAACAACATTAATAGCCAAACTTTGGCTAACAAATATGACATAACAAAATGACCAAGTCCTGTACATGCTATACTCAAAATAAATCTAACTTTGCTATACCAAATAGAAGTTGATAGTGTGATTTTTGAACTCCGACGTTCCACAAATTTCTGAGCTAGCTTAGCAATACTACAAGGAAAAGGAAGAGGAGAGGGGTAAGCATAAAGCTTAGTAAGTTTGTATGAAATAAATAACAATATAAAGGCTCATAATGTCATCCATCCATTGCATTGAATAAAACACAAGTCTTAAGCTCATTGCCATAACTTACTCATGCTTACCCTTACCAACTATATATCATGTCTCTTATCGTAAACACTTCTCGTGAATTACTCACATGTACCTGTATCACTTCATTACATAGCTTTAGCACTAGTCTCATTTCTATTATAAGCTTAGCTGTTTACTCACTGAATTCACTTGGAATACACGAAATTTCATATTATATCATTCACGTAAATGCGACACCAATGCCACATCCCAGATGTGGTCTTACATGGGATTACCTCTAGATGCCGATGCCATATCCCAGATACGGTCTTATACCGGAGCTCATATTGATTGTCAATGCCATATCCCAGGTATGGTCTTATACGATTCTCATACTCGATGTCGATGCCACATCCCAGATATGGTCTTATACGGGATCTCAATTCGGTGCGAGGCCATGTGCCAGACAAGGTCTTATACAGGACCTTACCCATCTGAAGTCTTGTCGATATTATTCTTTCATTTATTAAAGTCCAACCGGGACTTTGACATCACAATTCTCATCATTTTCTCATTAAACATCATTACTCAAATTCATAGAAATATTATACATCATCACAAATATCAAACATTTTAAATCATACTAGCATGATGTTGAACTTATTACACACAAACTTTCCTCGATTTCAAAATAGGCCAAATTACCGATCTAGTCCGATACCTTGCCTTTTCCTCGGTCAAGGTTAATTTCTTATTCTTCTTGATCTATAATAGCAATTTAGCTCATTTAATTACCACATTAATTAATAAATTTCAATAATCATACTTTGGCAAAATTACCATTTTGCCCTTAGACTTTCACAAAATGACTATTTTACCCCTAGGCTCGTAAATCAATTTTAATCAAATTTCTTCCTTTAACGAGCCTAGGTGAACATTTATTACTCTTATATCAACTCTCAATACTCATTATTTCACACATTTAACACTTATTTACAACCTTCTCAAAAAGGTCCTTTTAGGTGTTTTCATGGTAACACCCTTCACAAAAGTTGTTTATCTAACAACTAAGACTCATTTTATTCCATAAAAATGCAGTAAAAAACTTAAATGCTCACATGGTAAAACTCTAAACTTTCAACCATTTTAAAAAATAGTCCCCTCTTTAGCTAACTCAAGCTTTAGGGGTTCCAAAAGTACAAATATTATCAAGAAATGATCATCAAAACACTTACTTGTAAGGAGAAAAGCTTGCTGAAATTTTTGAGCTCTCAAACCCCTATTTTGCTGCTAATTTTTGGTGGAGAAGAAGAGAAGAAAAGATGGTATCTTTCCTTTCTTTATTTTTTTATAAAAATCAATTTAGTCACCAAATTTTTACCTAACCAATTGACCAAGTCTTTTCTTTGTCCCTATGGCCGGCCATCACCCTAAACAAGGCCTAATTGCACTTTAGGTACCTCCAATTAATATTCTATGGCTTTTAGACACCTTTAGCTTGTAAAATGGAACTTTCGCACTTTATGCGATTTAGTCCTTTTTCGCAATTAAGCATGAAATCGCTAAAATTAAAGCACCAAAATTTTCATGCACCTATATAATCATGCTATAACTCATAAAATAGCATTAAAATAATCCTCTCCGACCTCAGATTAGTGGTTTCAAAACCACTGTTCCGACTAGCCCCTAAATCAGACTGTTACAATTATAATTGATTTGATTTTATCACTTTCATAAACATAAGTATACTTCCATTGAAGCTTACCATTTCAATCCTCTTCATAATTACATGATATAGTTCATTTGAACACTTACCATTCCATTCCTTTCCATGTTCGTTGAACCATTTAGAATATCATTGGATACTCGGGAAAGCTCACACGAAGTGTGCTAAACATATAACCGTAACCTTTCCTTTACATCATTGCTCACACGAGTTGTGAAATGGGCCTACTCACATGAGCTATGGGTAAGAATGTCAGCTCCATGATGCTGCTCACAGAAGCTGTGGAGTATCCGCAATAAATGCAGGACCTAAGCCATCGGTAGGACATTCAAGACCAGGACCCGAAACATGAAAACCCTAATGACATGTCATTCGTATCCTATGAATTCCAATTGTTCAAACGGGGCTCGATAACCGTCATAGCATTGTTGGATATTCATCATTCAATTATATGACACTTAACATAATAACTTATAACCAAAAATAGCATTACAAACAATACTTATGCAGACCAACTTACCTCGATGATTTGAGCGTAAAAACAAATTCGATCAATTCGAGGCTTTAGCTCTTCCCCAATCTAAATCCATACGAGGTCTGTCTTAATCTAAATAGGAAAATTCAATCCATTTAATACTTCTATTATTCAATTCGTCCATATTTCATATTTTTACAAAATTACTGTTTTACCTCTAACATTTTAACTTTTAAAATTTAGTCCTTAAGCTCATAAATTGAGATTTAAACATTATCATCATTTTCTCATGCTAGTCGAATTCTCTAGGGACCAAAATCAATCCATAAAAATCATCATTTCATAATTTAACCATGAACTTTTACCATTTTAACAAATAAGTCCTTAAATGTCATTTTCATAAAAAATCACTTTACAAAACTTGTTTATCAAACATCAAGAATAGTGAAAGAACATTCATGGAAAAGCCCTAAACCTTGAACAGTTTTACAAATTAATCCACGGGCTAGCTAGATTAAGCTAAAATGACTTTAAAAACATAGAAATCATTAAAAACGGGACAAAATCACACTTACATGCAAAGAAATAGCTTGACAGAACTTGTCTTCCCCTTTAATGGTCAATTTCGGCTATGGATGAAGAAAATAAGGAAGTTGATAACCTTTTCATCTTTTAATTCTTTTACATTTTCAATTAATTATCAAATTACTTAACTAACCTTTAAAAACATTCAAAATTTCAAATAAACCTTGCCACGAAAATCCATTAACCATAAAAATGGTCTAATTACCATTTAATTCCACTCAATTTAAGGTTCCATAGTCATTTGACCCTTTTTACTAAGAGAACTCCACTTTTGCATCTTTTACGATTTAATCATTTTCACTTAATTAAGCATGCAAATGCCAAAATTTCTTAACGAAATTTTTATACGACCTTACTAACATTCCATAAACATTAAAATAATAATAAAATAAAATTTTACTCATCATATTTGTGGTCTAGAAAGCACTGTTCTGATTTTACTGAAAACGGGTTTTTACAAGTCTCTCCCTAAAAGAATTTTTGTCCCCAAAAATCTTACAAAAAATGAGGTTTAGGTATTGCACTTTCATAACTTCTTTCAATTCCAAGGTAGCCTCTTCAATTTCATGACATTGCCAGAGAACTTTCACTAAAATTATACTTTTATTTCTCAATTCTTTAACCTCTCGAGCTAGAATTCTGATCGATTCTTCATCGTAAGTCATATCTAACTATATCTCAACATCAACAAGTGAAATCACCTATGAAGGATCTGATCGATACCGTCGTAACATCGATACGTGAAATACATTGTAGATCTTTTCTAACTCTGACAGTAAAGCCAATCTGTAAGCTATAGGTCTGATTCTCTCTATGATCTCATATGGCTCAATACACCGCGGACTAAGCTTTCCTTTACAGCCAAATCGAAGAACTTTCTTCTAGGGTGATACTTTCAAAACACTTTGTTATCGATTTGGAATTTGTTGTCTTTTCTTTTCAAATTCGCATAGTATTTCTGTCAATCCGAAGCTACTTCAAACTGTCACGTATCACTTTAACCTTTTCTTCTATTTTTCGTGTCAAATCAACACTGAATAACTTTTTCTCACTGAGCTCAGTCAAGTATAATGGAGTTTGACACCTTCGACCATACAAAGCTTTGTACGGTGCCATCTTAATGCTCGATTGATAACTATTGTTGTATGCAAATTCTACCAACGATAGAAATCTCTCCCAGTTACCTTCGAACTCCAAAACACAACATCGTAGCATATCTTTGAACATCTGAATTACTCACTCAGACTCACCATCGGTCTGAGGATGAAATGCTGTACTAAAATGCAATCGAGTACCTAAAACTTCATGTAATTTACTCTAGAATCGAGACGTAAATCGCGGATCTCTGTCAGAAATATTAGAAAGTGACACACCGTGCAATCTAATGATCTCAACAACATACAACTCTGCTAATCTCTCAAGTGAAAAATCCATACGCACTGGAATGAAATGCGTGGATTTCATCAATCGATCAACAATAACCCAAACAACATCTTTCTTTCTTGGAGATAGAGGCAATCCTGATACAAAATCCATTGTGACACGTTCCCATTTCCACTCTAGAATCATCACTTGCTGTAATAAACCTAAATGAACCTGATGCTCGGCTTTAACTTACTGACAAATCAAATATTTCGATACGAACTCTGATATCTCTCATTTCATACCTAGCCACCAGTACATCTGTTTCAAATCACTGTACATTTTATTGCTACCAGGATGAATCAACAAGCTGCTACTGTGAGCTTCCAGTAAAATCTTTTGAACAAGATCAGAATTTCTCGAAACACAAATTCTGCCTTTGAAGTACAAACTGTCGTCTGAACCCACATGAAAATCTGAATCAGGTGTCGTCTTTATCTATTTCTGTTTAGCGATCAAAACATCATCACATTTTTTAGCTTTGTAAATCTGCTGCAAAAACGTTGGTCTAGCTTTTAATTCATTTAAAACCAAACTATCATCGATCAATGTCAATCGTGTGTTCAATGCTCGTAAAGCAAATAGAGATTTTCTACTCAAAGCATCAGCAAAAATATTAGCATTTCTCGGATGATAATTAATGATCAATTCGTAATCTTTCAATAACTCAAGCCACCTACACTGTAATATCCTGGATTTTTGGGTTTATGCATTTGTGCTTAAATAAATGTGAAATTATGTCTATGTGTGTGATAAATGTGTTTTATGAATTTTTGAGAACCTTAGAATGTAGGAAAATGCCTTAGAAATTATTCGATTTTAAGGTTAAAAGAGAAAGCTAGGCAGAGGAGGCCCTTAAGAGAAATTGTAGGGAAAACACAACACAAAAATCAGCTTGTTAAAATGGCTTGGAGGCGCCACTTAAAGCCTCTGTAAGTGACGCCATATGCAGTGGGCAAGGGGCTAGGTTCGAGCTGCAAGGGAAGCAAATAAAAGGGTTTTATTTTCTCTGCAGGAGTGAAATGAGAGTGGGCGGCATTAAGGCACTAAAGGGATGAGTTTAATCCTTTTTAAAAATTCGACTAAGATAAGGGATAAATGATGGATTATTTTTATTAATTTTTGAATGAAGTGATAAAGAGAAAAACAAGGGATTAGATAAGGGATGAGGAGTTGGCCGAATATGGGGTACAAGGGATGGTATTTTTGGTTTAATGATAGCAAGGTAGGTGTGCCGAAAATTCTTCTCTTCTCATCTTTTCATTTGTGCCGAAATTCTCAAAAAGATCAGCTTGTGTCCCTTTTATTTTCTTCCTTTTTGTTACTCACTTCCATAAGCCGAATTTCATCGAGCCACACTTTCTTCTTCTTCCCATCAAAGGCCGAACATCCTCCTCTCAAAATCCCACCATAGCTGATTCTCCCTAAGCCTCATACTCTTTCTTTTCTTTCCTTTGTTGAAGCCGAAACCCTCTAGTGTTCATCAAAAGCCGAAATCAATTAACATCTAAGCCATAGCTGGATAGCCTTGTGGGTTCAGGTAAAGGTGTTGCCGATTTCAATATTAAGGGTAAGGATTCTACCATCATCGTTTTATTTCTTTTTCTTGTGGCCGAAATCAAAGCACTAATCCCATTAGAATTCTTTGGCTGAAACTTTGAAGGGTCTTCCGGGATTTCTCTTGTAGCCGATTTCAAGAAAGAATCTTTCGAGATTTGAAGTGATCAAGGTAAGTGATATGTAGTATTCGGCCAAGGGCCATTTTTCATAGGTTTATGCATAAGCCGATTCTGATAGTTAGTAGGCAGGGATTTCGACTACCCAAGGAGCAAGTGACAGTTTCGGGATTTGACTAGTAATCAAATCGGCAAGGTAAGGATTTTTGGTTACAATAATCCTTCGGGAATTGACTTTATAGTTGAATAGGCTTTTGCTAAAATACTAAGGGTTGGCTGAATGTAGGAATTTGAGATCTAAAGCATTAGATCGGGATTTTCGGGATTTCAGTGGAAGCGTTAAGTAAACCAGGTGTGTACCCCGCACTAAGCCTTAATAGATTTATGGTTATGTTTTATTGAATGTGTTAGTAAGAATAAGTAAGATGTGGCTAAGGGTACCATGCAATGGTACAAAGTACTCAGGTACGTTAACTTACTACTACTGTAGTTATGATATTATGAATATCTGTTGTGGCACATATGTGAACATTGATAAGAATGTGAAATGAGGCCTAAGCCATGATAATTGCATGATTTGTATGACATGGGGCATATGGGTTATATGGAAAGGGGAAGTGATCTGGTGGTTTATACCACAATATCTGAATATGGTGACTTCGGTCACATAATCCGAATATGGTGACTAATGTCACAATATCTAAATGTGGTGACTTATGTCACAAAATTATTATCTGGTGGCTACGCCACAAAATTATAAGGGCGATGAGCTAGTCGTCTGCAGCGACTGCCTTCGATGATGTGTAGCGGATGGCGGGTCGACTTAGTAGTCCCCACGGTGTGATGGTTGGTACGGGTGATGTGTAGCGGATGGTTATATAGGTCTGGGTTTGGGATTGCATCATTATATTTAATTGCTATATGTATATGTATGATCTGCTATGCCTGAATCGTTGGGACTTAGTGTTGGTTGTCACACACTGAGTCTGTTTGACTCACCCCGTTGTGGGATATCTTTTTAGGTGACACTCAGTGATGGACCGGGTCGGCAGGAGCTCAGTGGTGGCCATGCTCAGCTCAAAATTTATTTTATCTTGGACTTTCTATTTTCAAGTATTTTGGATTTATTTCGGGTTTTCTTTGATGTAATAAGGCCACTAGTATGAAACTGTTTATGCATGCATTTTAATTATTTAGTATGATACGAATTTTATCAATTTAAAGTTTAAGCAACCTTTCTTAAAAATAAAGTTTAAATGTTTAGACACCTAAACACAAACAATTCTCGAATTAAAGATTAACCCTAAAACAACTCGGTATTTTTATAAAACCACCCCAAATTTTCCAAAGTAATAAACATGAAATTGAAACGTTTTACTCGAGGAACATACCAGATCCGGTCAAGGCTCGTGGGCCGGGTTTGGGGTGTTTCATACACTGTCTCAAATTCGAGTCTTTCTGTGACATCAAATATTTCAAGCTTTTGTGATCTGTGAAGATGTGACATTTTTCTCTGTACAAATGGTGTCACCAAATTTTCAAAGAAAATACAATAGTTGCAAGCTCTAAATTGTGAGTCGAATAATTCTTTTCGTGCGGTTTCAACTGTCTAGAAACATATGCTATTACTTTGCCTTCTTGCATCAAAACATAGTCCAAACCATTCAATGAAGCATCACTATAAATCACAAATTCTTTACCGGACTCTGGTTGAACCAACAGAGGTGCCTCGGTTAACAAAGCTTTCTATTGATTAAAACTTTGCTGACATTTCTCAGACCATTCGAATTTAACATATTTTTGCAACAATTTTGTCAACGGTGTAGCAATCATCGAGAATCCCTTGACAAACCTTCTATAATACCCAGCTAAACCTAGAAAATTTCTAACTTCAGATACATTTCTCGGAGGTTTCCAATCTACCACACCTGAAATTTTGCTTGAATCAACTCTAATGCCATCTAATGATACCACATGTCCAAAAAATCCGACTTCTTGGAGCCAAACTTCACATTTCCTAAACTTAGCGAATAGTTCTTTTTTGCGTAAGGTTTGCAAAACAATTCTTAAATGCTGGGCATACTCTGTCTCGTCCCGTGAATAGATCATAATGTCATTAATGAATACAACAACAAATCTGTCTAGAAACGATCTGAATATTTTGTTCATCAAGTCCATAAATACAACAGGTGCATTAGTCAAACCAAATGGCATCACAAGAAACTCATAATGTATGTACCTGGTTCTGAATGTAGTTTTTGGCACATTCGAGTTTTTAAACCGTAACAGCTAATAACCCAAATAAAGAACAATCTTTAAGAATAGTGTTGCACCTTTCAACTGATCAAATAGGTTATCAATACGCGGCAATGGATACTTATTCTTGATCGCGACTTTGTTGAGCTATCGATAATCAATACATAGTCGCATGAATCCGTCCTTTTTCTTAACAATTGACATAGGAGCACCCCAAGGAGAAAAACTGGGCCGAGCAAAACCCCTATCTGTCAACTCTTATAACTAAACTTTCAACTCTTTCAATTCTGTAGGAGTCATTCTATACGGAGCTATCGATATCAGAGATGTTCCCGGCATTCATTCAATAGCAAACTCAACTTATCTAATCGGCAAAAACCCTAGTAATTCCTCTGGAAATACATCTGTATACTCACATACAATTGGAACTGATAACTTTAATTCTAAAACTCTAGAATCAAATATATAAGTGAGATACGCTTCACAGCCTTTTCTAACATATTTTTGTGCCGACATAGCCGAAATAACATTAGATGCACTATCTAGTCTATCTGATTCAATTCAAAGCTTTTCACCGTTCTGACATTTCAACACAATATGATTTCGTCTATAATTCACAACAGCATCATAATGAGTTTACCAGTCCATACCCAAAATCACATCGAACTCATCAAAGGGTAGTAACATCAAATTAGTTGAAAAGTTGTAACCCTGAATCATCAAATGGCAGTTTTTACGGACTTTATCAACTAACACATATTGACCTAGAGGGTTCGGTACTTTAACCACAAACTCAGTATATTCGAAAGTTATTTTCTTATCTGACACTAAAGTCGTGCATACATATGAGTGCATTGACCCTGGGTCAATCAAAGCATTAGCATCAGTATCAAAGATAGAAAATGTACCAGTGATAACATCTAGTCCTGAAGCTTTCTCTCGAGCACGGATCGCATAAGCTCTAGCTGGTGCTCGTGCCTCGAACCTCACAGCAGAGTCTTTCATCCCATTACAGCTATTTCTCACATTTTCAGTGTTCCAGGCTGATCTCCCCTCGCAGCAGCATTACTCGATCGATTAGTCTAAGCCTTTTCTTTGTCGGACCTTTCTGATCAATCTCTGAGATAATGTTCATATGAACCATATTTAAAACATGGCCCATCTTTCAATCTACATTCACTAAAGTGTCGTCTATTACATTGCTGACATTCGGGTTTGTTGTTTCTAACACTGCCCACACTTGCTACAGACGTAACCTGAGGTTTTGAGCTCGAATGTTATTTTCCTCGGTCTTTACTAGAGTAACCCACTGAAGCTAACGAACGACCATGATATTCTTTCAAATGCTTCGACGACGTTTGGTATGACTTTCCCATAGATCTCTTTCCTGGATCATGAGCCTCAGAATCGGCTTTTCTCTTTACTTTACTCAGTTCCTCGGCTTTGTGCACTCTGTCAACCAAAACTACAAATTCCTTAAACTCAAGGATCCTGACTAACAGCTTAATGTCTTCATTTAACCTGTCTTCAAACTGTGTGCACATAGCAACCTCTGACGGTATACATTCTCGGGTATACTTACTTAGTCGAACAAATTCTCTTTCATATTCAGATACTGTCATCTGACCTTATTTCAATTTAAGAAATTTTTTACATTTCTTGTCTAAAAATCTCTGGCTCACATATTTCTTTCAGAATTCAGTCTGAAAGAATTCTCGATTTACCCGATCTCTCGGCACAACCGCAACTAAGGTATTCCACCACTGGTTAAGTTGAATCTTTCAACAATGATACAGCACATTTCAAGCATTCCGTCGGTGTACATGATAATTTGTCGAAAACCCTAACCGTGTTTTCTAACCAGAACTCAGCTCTTTCAGGATCATCCTCAACTGTACCTTGGAACTCTTCAGCCCCATACTTTCAAATTTTATCAACTAAAGGCTTGCTCACTCGTACTAGTTCCAAACCCTGAGGAACTACGGGGACCGGTAGGGGTACAGGTTGTGGTGGAGGTTGTTGAGCCATAGGGTTCGTTCGCACGAACTCAGAGAACCATTCAGTCATCATCTGGAAGAAGGCTTCTTTAACCTCTCCTCCTCGGCCCTCAGATACAGGTCTACTTCCACTAGACACTGCTCCATGAACGGAGGCTTGCACGAACTTTCTACTTCATCAGAATCAGCTCGGTTGAATAACATTTTATCTATATGAAAACATAAGTCAATTTTGAGTCAGGAGTTATCACACTATCACAAGTTATATAATGGCATGTATTTCTAGACTCGTACATGATACGTTTAGCCCGAGAACTGACTAAACCTGGCTCTGATACCATTAAATGTAACACCCCTAACCCATATCCGTCACTAGAATAGGGTTACGGAGCATTACCAAACAAACTAAACATTAAACATACATTTCATACATTGACATAAACATGATATAGTTCATTCATTCACATACAATTCATCCCTAAATCGAGCCCTCGAGACCCTAAAAATACATTAGAATCAATTCAAAACCAAATTGGAAGCATTGGAAAGTTCATGAAAAATTTGGAAAAATTGGACTGCAGGGATCACACGGTCGTATGGCCAGGCCGTGTGCCTCACACGACTGAGACACACTTCCGTGTCTCACGCCATGTAACAATCAAAATAGGGACACATGGTCGTGTCTGTGTCCCAGCATGTGTCCTTACCCGTGTAACTCTCTGAGTTGGGTCACACGACCAAGCCACACACCCGTGTGTTAGGCCGTATAACTATCGAAATACCCAGACACGCCCGTATGCTAGGCCGTGTAATAGTCTGACTTGCATGCATTTAAACCTACAGAGGACACACAGCCGTGTCGCCTGCCCGTGTGTCACGCACGGCTGAGTCACACGCCCGTTTCTCAGCCTGTGTTGACATTAAATTCGCCAAAATCAAGCCATTTCAAACACCAACTCATGCAACCACCTTCAAGCATTTTGAGCACATGACCAAAGCATCAAAACATGACCAAAACCTATATGAAATGACCAATTCAATAGTCCAATATCATTCAACCAATATGCCATATAAGGCACCTCAATAGCAACATCAAAACTTACCTAAACATACATATTTGGTCACATTTCCATCCTTCACATTTAGTTCAATACATTTCCAAAACATACCATATTTTAACCAGAATCAAAGCAACATAACACATACCATAACTTGACCATATTGAGATTAATTCATCACATACCATTTTGGCTATTCAAACATGCATCAACACATTACCACATTAACACATACTAGTAAGGCATCTATAAGTACCAAAATGACACAAACTAACCAATATCAAATGGTACCAAAACAACTTATACATGCCAATATCATCAACTAAAATTCAATTAGATACCAACACAAGTCCACCTATACATCCCATTATAACCTTGGCCAAAACATCAAAAACTACCTATATATTCGCTGGATAGTGTGATAGATCTCTGACGAGCTTCCAAACTGATCGAGCTTCTGATTATCTATAAAACATAGGAAAGAAAACTAGTAAACACATAATGCTTAGTAAGTTCGTAAAACATGAACATAACTTACCATTTCAATACATAACATTAATTTTAAGCATAATATAATCCAACCAAAAGCTTGGCACAAGCCGAAGCACCATCAACAACACAAGTTAGTGCATTCAAACATAATTTACTTAAATTAACATGGGGTAAACTATTTGTACATGAATATAATTCATTTGATTTCATCACTTTCATAAACATAAGTATACTTCCATTGAAGCTTACCATTTCAATCCTCATCATAATTACATGATATAGTTCATTTGAACACTTACCGTTTCATTTCTTTCCATGTCCATTGAACCATTTAGAATATCATCGGATACTCGAGAAAGCTCACACGAGAAGTGTTAAACATATAACCATAACCTTTCCTTTACATTGTTGCTCACACGAGCTGTGAAATGGGCCTGCTCACACGAGCTGTGGAGTATTAGCAACAAATGCAGGACCTCAGACATCGGTAGGACATTCAAGACCAGCACCTGAAACATGAAAACCCTAATAACATGTCATTCGTATACTACGAATTCCTAAGGTTCATACGGGGCTCGATAACCGTCATAGCATTGTTGGATATTCATCATTCAATTATATGACACTTAACATAATAACATATAATAAAAAATAGCATTAGAAATGATACTTATGCATACCAACTTACCTCAATGATTTGAGCATAAAAACAAATTCGATCAATCTAATGCTTTAGCTTTTCCCTGATTTAAATCTGTACGAGGTCTATCTTGATCTAAAAAGGGAAATTCAATCCATTTAATACTTCTATTATTCAATTCCGTCCCTATTTCATATTTTTGCAAAATTACTATTTTTCCCCTAACATTTTAACTTTTTACAATTTAGTCCTTAAGCTCATATATTGAAATTTAAACATTATCATCCCTTTCTCATGCTAGTTGAATTCTCTAGGGACCTAAATCAATCCAGAAAAATCATCATTTCATAATTTTACCATGAATTTTTACCATTTTTATAAATAAGTCCCTAAATGTTATTTTCATAAAAAATCACTTACCAAAATTGTTTATTTATTAACAAGGATTCATAATCTACCATCAAATATCAAGAATCATGCAAGAACATTCATGGAAAAACCCTAAACCTTTAACAATTTTACAAATTAATCCTCGGGCTAGCTAGATTAAGCTAAAACGACTTAAAAAACATGGAAATCATTAAAAAGGGGACAAAATCACACTTACATGCAAAGAAATAGCTTGACCGAACTTGTCTTCCCCTTTAATGGTCAATTTCGGCTATGGATGAAGAAAATAAGGAAGATGATAACCTTTTCATCTTTTAATTCTTTCACATTTTCAATTAATTATCAAATTACTTAACTAACCTTTAAAAACATTCAAATTTTCAAATAAACCTTGCCATGAATATCCACTAACCATACAAATTGTAATAGACTAATTTAGGGGCTAGTCAGAATAGTGATCTCAGGATCACTAATCCGAGGTTGGAGAAAATTATTTTTATATTATTATATGAGTTATAGTATGATTATATAGGTGCATGAAAATTTTGGTACTTTGATTTTAGCGATTTCATGCTTAATCGCGAAAAAGGACTAAATCGCATAAAGTGCAAAAGTTCCATTTTATAATCTAAAGGTGCCTAATAGCCATAGAATATTATTTGAGGTCTTTAAAGGGAAATTAGCCCCTTAAATAATGGTTGGCCGGCCATAGGGGACAATAGAGGTCAAAATTTGGCCAAGTGGGTGGATTAGGTGGACTAAATTGGGATTTTATATTAAAATAAAGAAAGAAAAGATATCATCTTTTCTTCTTCTTTCCTCCACTAAAAATTAGCAGCCAAAAAGGGGTTTGAAAGCTCAAAAATTTTAGCACACTCTCCTCCTTACAAGAAAGTGTTTTAGTGATCATTTCTTGATAATATTTGTACTTTTGGGACCCCTAAAGCTTAAGCTAGCTAAAGAGGGGACTATTTTGCAAAATGGTGGAAAGTTTAGAGTTTTACCATGTAAGCATGTATGTTGTTTTCTGCATTTTTATGGAAGAATATGAGTCCTAGTTGTTAGATAAACAACTTTTATGAAAGGTGTTATCATGAAAACACCTCAAAGGACCTTTTTGTAAAGGTTGCAAAATATGTGATAAATGTGTGAAATGATGAGTATTGAGGATTGACATAAGAGTAATAAATGTTCATATAGGCTTGTAGAAGAAGGAAATTTGATTAGAATCGATTTACGATCCTAGGGGTAAAATGGTGATTTTGTGAGAGTCTAAGGGCAAAATGGTAATTTTGCCAAAATTATGATTATTGGGATGTAATTATTAATGTGGCAATTAAATGAGCTAAATTTTTATTATAGATCAAGAAGATCAAAAAATTAACCTCGACCGAGGAAAGGGCAAAGTATCGGACTAGTTTGATAATCTAGCCTATTTTGAAATCGAGGTAAGTTTGTGTGTATTAAATTCAACATCGTGTCATTAAGCCTTAAAATGTTCGATGTTATTGATGATGTATATTGCTTCTATGAGTTTGAGTAATGATGTTGAATGATGAAATAATGAGAATCTATGATGTTGAAGTCCCGGTTGGACTTAAATAAATGAGAGAATAGTTTCATCAAAACTTGAGATGGATAAGGTCCCGTATAAGACCATGTCTGGGACATGGCCTGTAACAGCCCGGTTTAGACCCTAGTTGGAACAGTGGTTTCGGGACCACAAATCCAAGTCAGAAAAATATTTTAATATTATTTTGGTATTTACAACATGTGAATTAATATGTGTGAAATTTTCGTGAAATAATTTTATCGATTGGTTGTTTAAATTGATAAAAGGACTTAATCACATAAAATGCAAAAAGTAGCTTTCTATTTGTTAAAGTGCTTATTTGCTATGATTTATTAAATGTGAGGTCCTTATGTGGAAAATAGTCCATTTATGAGTTAATGGATGATAGTGGAGTGGGATTTGGTGTAATTATTAATGTTATTAAAGGTTAAATAAGTAAAAAGGCAATTATATGTTAAATTAAATAAAACAATTTGTGTCATCTTCTTCCACTATCCATATTCACCAAAAATTCAACAAAAATTAGCCATGGGAGAGCTTGATATTCGGCCAAACTTTGAAGACAAATTGGTGAGTGGTTTTTGCTCGGTTTTTAATAATTTCTATGTTTTTGAGATCGTTGCTTCGTAATCTAGCTAACCCGTACCTCCGTTTCTAAAACTGTTAAAGAATTTTTGAATTTCCATTGTTGAATACTTGAGCTCTTTGATTGTTTTTGATGAAATATGAATATTTTATGTTAGATTTTCATCTTTTATAAAGTGATTTTTGATAAAAATGTCAATTTTGGACTAAATTGTGAAATATGAAAATATTGTGGTAGAAATGTGAAATAAATGAAAAATATGGGCTGTTATAGCAATAAAGAGAATTCGGCTAGCATAGGTATTTAAGTAATTTTGTGAATTTTGTGTATTTGTGTAATAAGGACTAAAGTGTAAAAATGTGAAATGTTAGGGGCTAAAATGTAAATTGCCCATTTATATGTTCTTGGATGGAAATTGAATGAAATGTTTAATAAGTAAATTAATTTGATATTAATTAGATTGGCAAAAGTGGAATTCGGATCTAGATCGAGGGAAAATCAAAGTATCAGATTAGTCGACTTAATTTGTCGTTACTGCGAACGAGGTAAGTTCGTATTTTAATAGACATTACAAAATCATATTTTAAATGCATATTATTTGTATGATTGAATTCAATGCCGAATGGTAATACAAATGTATGTATTTTGAATAAGTTATATATATATGTTATTATGATATTGAATTATTCGAGAAGCAGAATATATGAATACAAGAAAGTTGCGATAACGTGACGACGTCCGAAAAGCCCCGTACGAACCATAGGAATAGTTAGGATACATATGTCATGACATAGGATTCCTGTAACACCCCTTGCCCGGGTTCTACGCCGGAACCGAGCCCGAGGCGTTACCAAACTCAAACCACTTGATCGCCACTTAGGCTCATCGTAACTACTCTCTAAAGTCATCTCAACAACCTCTTTCTCGAGTTACGAGGCCACACTCATACACACGAGGGCTCTCGAGACTAAACCGGAACTTTTTCCAATCTTAAAATTTTTCTCTTTTATACAGGTCTCACATGCCCGTGCAAGATTAGACACGCCCGTGCATGGACACACACACCCATGTCCCCAACCGTGCCTAAAACCCCAGCATTCTACCAATACCCCACGGCCAAGGCACACGCTCGTGCTTACCACCCGTGGTGCACACTGACTACCTTAACACGGCCTAGAGTCTAGACACACGCCCATGTGGCTACCCTGTGGCCAACACTGGTTAATCCCACACGCCCTAGACACACGCCCGTGTGGCTAGTCCGTGGTCTATTCTGATTTAAAATACTAACATGCAGGGGACGCACGGCCAAAGCACACGCCCTTGGGCTGACCGTGTGTCACACATGGCCTAGACACACGTCCGTGTGTCTATCCACATGGCCAAGAACAAAGCTATTTGCTAAGCTCTCCTCACCCTTATATCTTACACAACATGCACTCATACAACACATCCATAATCAACTCAAATTGAATTGCAATCTCACATAGACAACTATAACTTTCTTTAATATAATGTAATAGCCAACAACCATGGCATTATACAAAATAAGCTATCCATCTACAGGCCAACACTTCTTAGCCATTTACAACAAAATTCACTAACTTGTCTAGCCCCTATACATGCCATATACAAAACATTAAGTTTCATGTACCAAAGTGTGCTGATATGTGGGCTGTCTTCTAATGATCCTCGTATCTCGATTCAACGCTTTTAATCTATAAGACAAGGGAAAAGAAAGGGAGTAAGCTTTGAGCTTAGTAAGTTTACACATAAACAATTAAGCATCATAGTATAAACTAGCCCACAAATAGCATTATAATAACATATAATATACCATTGTGCTTACTCTTTCTATCCCTTACCACATTTCCAACTCATCATGAGTCACATACTCATAACCATTGAAATGCACCCCTGCATTAAATATCACATTTACATAACATACAATACCTCATTATTTCTCATAATACATCCACACAGTTAATCCATATAACTTATCCACACAGTTTATCTACACAGCTAGTTCACATAACTAATCCACACAGCTATTACACATAGCTAATACACACAGTTAATCCACACAGCCAATATCTCGGTGGTTTCGCACTTAGCACACCATAATTGATTAATAAGGTGGTATCGCACTTAGCCTACCACAAAGGTATTCATAGTGGTTTAGCACATAGCCCACTAGACGATATACCTCATGATAGCATCGCACATAGCTAGCTCATCGTCAATATGCATTAGGATGGTATCGCACTTAGCCTACCATCTAGCATTATCACAACACATGCACAAGTCTACTTACTTAATCATTCTACTTAAACCACATAGGTCCTCAATCATTCTCGATCATACATTCATTCACAATTTCTACTACATTCATCCCACATAGGTTCTCAAACATACTACACACTAGCCAGCATTAACAAATTGTAAGTATGAATGCATTATTTATGCATAGACTTACCTCGATACTCAAAAGTATAGAAATATGCAATTTAGTCCACCATATTGCTTTTGCCTCGGTTACGATCTGGGCTTCGTCTTTCTTGATCTATAATGAATAAATCAGCTTATTCAATACACACATTGACTAAATTGACTCACGTCTCATACTTTAGCAAAATTACTATTTTGCCCCTAAACTTTCTCATATTTACACTTTAGCCCCAAGGCTCGTAAAGTGATTTTTATTCAACTTTCTATCCTTTCATGCTTAGCCGAACCACTTACTAAACTAAAGCATTCATCAATTCTCACTAAATCACACATGTATGACCAAACTAAAGTTTTTCACAAACTAGTCCCTACATGCATTTTCATGGAAAATCATTTCGCAAAAGATGTTTCTACTACATAAAGCTTTCATATTCTTCCATAAAACATCAAAATACATGCATGTCATACATATGTACATTTTTGAACATCCATAATAGCTCACCAAATAGCTAAAAATAGCTTACTCATGCTACTAGGACTTCAAAAAATACGAAGAATATCAAAAACTGGGCTTAGGAGCACTTACTAGCAAGCTTGAAAAATTGAAAGAGCCCTAACAATGGCTATTGGAATTTTCGGCATCTTGGGGGAGAAGATGAGTGAATTTTTGTCATCTTTTCACCTATTTAATCATTTAATAACTAAATGACCAAAATGCCCTTTTTGATAAACTTCAAATTTTAACTCATCCATGCCCAATTTTGTCCAAAAGTTAGAATTTGGATAAATTGCTATTTAAGGACCTCTAATTAATAATCTAAAGCTATTTCACACATATAGCTTCTAGAAACATACATTTTGCAACTTTTGCAATTTAGTCCTTTTGGACAATTCAACCACAATTTCACAAAATTGCTTCATGAAACTTTCACACTAGCATGCATACAAGGCATAAACCTCAATAACTCATTTATAACCCTCAGATCGCACCACTATTCCGACTAGGCCCTAAACTGGGATGTTACAATTTTGATATGTGTTTTCGTGTAAGACCACGTCTGGGACGTTGGCATCGATTTGTGTTTACGTGTAAAACCATGTCTGGGACATTGGCATTGTATTTGATTCATGTAAGACCCTGTCTGGGATAGTGGCATCGATATATGATTACATGTAAGACCACGTCTGGGGCGTTGGCATTGTACGAGCTTTCCGAGCTAACCGAGTATCCTTATTAATTTCGAACGGTTCAACGGGCATTTCGAGAAATAAGTGATTAGGCGAATGACATTTCGATTAAAGTACGTTGAAATGTATACAATATTTGATAATGAAAGGTAAGTATATATGTGCAAAGAATGTTATGTGATGTGTATGTAAATGAATTGTGAATATGTGCATATGAAACATGAACAAGTGAATAAAATATGATTTATAAAGTGGCATATGTGAAATTGTCAGATACTATATGAATGAAAGATGAATTTGAGAATAAGTGATGATATGTGATTCATATGAAAAAGATATGTGATTAAATATGTTATTTCCCATATTGTGCTCATTTGGTTATTTGAAAGTGAGGCTTGAATGTTATATGAGAATTGAATTGAATAAACTTGTAAAAGCTTAAGTTAGTGAGTAAGTAAGTATATTATTAAATGATGATGATTTGGTATGAAATCATGATATAAACTTGAGATAATTTGTGTTTTGACATTTGAGATAGCATAGTATGCTTATAGCATTGTGATGAATTTATTTGTTATATTAAGTATATTAAGATACGAGCTTACTAAGCTTTCAAAAGCTTACTCTGTGTGTTTTTCATATGTTTATAGATTTTCTGAGATTTGCTCTGGTTGGAAGTCGGCGGAGATCGCATCACACTATCAGGTTAATGATTTCGGTATTTATACCTTTATGACTTGGTTATATGGCATGTAACAGCCTGATTTAGGGCCTAGTCGGGATAGTGGTTGCGAGACCACAAATCTGAAGTAGAAATATGTGTTTTATGATTTTTATGAAGCTTATGATGTGGTTGCATGAGGAAATTTTATTAATTAGTGATCAATTGGTCCATTAGGACTAAATTGCAAAGAATAGAAAATATGAAATTCTAGAAGATTCAAGTATGAAATAGAATTATAAAAATTACTAGAGGTACTTATTTAGCAATTAGACCATTATATGTTTAGATGGACAAAAATAGACATAGGAAGGAAAAATCTCAAGAAAGGACCATTAAGGGCATTTTTGTCATTTTGTAAATAAAAGTTTAAAAATGGAAAAAGAAGTCAAAATTGTGTCCATCTTCTTCTCCCATGGCCGAAAACCACTAAGGAGCCATAGCTAGAGTTTCTTCAACTTCCAAGCTTGATAGTAAGTGCATCCTAGCCCCGTTTTTAATGTTCTTCGTATTTTTGTGATCCTCGTAGCTCGGTTTAGCTATTTCTAGCTATATTTTGAGCTAGGGTTTATATTCAAAAATTTACCCATGTATGACATGCATGTATTTTGATGTTTTAAGGGAGAATATGAAAGTTTGATGCATGATAAACATCTTTTTCTAAGTGATTTTCATGAGAAATGCATAAAAGGACCAAATTGCAAAAGTTATGAAAGTAGTCATACATGGGTGAAATAGTGGAAATTAGCGGCTATTTTAGTTTAAAAAATGATTCGACTAGGCTTAAAATGCAAGAAAGTTCAATAAAAATTAGTTTACGAGCCTAGGGGCAAAAGTGTAATTATGTGAAAGTTTAGGGGCAAAATCATAATTTTGCCAAAGTATGATTCATGAGTCAATTTAGTCAATGTAAGTATTAAACAAGTGAAATTTTTATTATAGATCAAGAAACACGAAACCTGCATCAAACCAGAGGCAAGAACAAGGTGTTGGACTAAATTGAACATCTACGCACATTTTGAGTACCGAGGTAAGTTTGTATGAAATTAAAGCTATACAATGTTATTTTACTTGTAATTACCTTATTTTATGAGAAACATATATAAATTCCATGAAGTTAATTTATGATGCTTTGATGAGATTGAAATGAGGATGTATTAAGTTTACGTCCCGGTTGAATATTCGGTTTAACGAGGATACCTATGTCACGACATGAGATAAGGAAGGTCCCATATAAGACCATGTATGGGACATGGCATTGGCACCGAATGTAGGTCCCGTATAACACCATATCTGGGATATGGCATCAGCACCGAACGTAGATTCTGTATAAGACCTTGTCTGGGATATGGCATCGGCATCGAATAAGGAAGGTCTCGTATAAGACCAAATCTGGGATATGGCATCGGCACCAAATGTAGGTCCCGTATAAGACCATATCTAGGATATGGCATCGGCACCGAATAAGGAAGGTTCCGTATAAGACCATATCTGGGACATGGCCTCGGTACCAAAGAAAGATCTCGTGTAAGAGCATATCTGGGATATGGCATCGACATCTATGTACGATCTTGTATAAGACCATGTCTGGAACATGGCATCGACATCGAGCTAAGAGATCCCGTGTAAGACCATATCTGGGATATGGCATCAGCATCAAGAGGTGATCCCATGTATGACCATATCTGGGATATGGCATTGGCATCATAATATATGTGTGATGAGATTAAGTATCCTTTGATGTTCCGAGTAATTCAACGGGAAAAAGAGCTAAGTATGCAAAGATGGTAAGAGCTAAGCTATATAAAGATGACAAAGAGTTACATTTAAGTGAAAGATGAATACGATTTAAGTTTATATTTATGAAAGCATAAGTGCTAAATTATGTGATGAAGTGATACAGGTACCATGAGTAAAATACGAGTTATGATACCCTAATGTGATATATAATGGGTAAGCTTAAGTATGAGTAAGTATGTCAAAGTACTTGAGAACTTATGTTATTATTGTTCTATGAGATGAATGAATTTTTCCATGAGCATTTATGATGCTATTTTAATTCATGCAAATTTATTAAGCTATATGCTTACCCCTCTCTTTTCCTTTTTCCTTGTAGTATCGCCAAGCTAGCTCGAGGATCGTAAGACGTCGCAGCTCGGATCACACTATCAACTAATCTTTGGTATAGTAAAGTTGGTTCATTTTGAGCATGGCATGTATAGGAACTTGGTCATTTTGTTCTATGTCATATTTGAAAGCCAAAGTGTTGGCTATTAATGTTATACACCCATTTTGTAAATGGCCATTAGTATTTGGCCAATAACTGTCAAGTTTATTATTTTAATGATGATGAGTTTTATGAAGTAAATGTTCATGCAATAGATGGAGTAAAATGTGAGATGTATGAATGATGAATAGGGATTCTTCCTAGTATATTATTTCCATGCTAGATGTTGCTTGAGTTGGCATATATGTGTTTATGTTTCAGGGTGGCAATTGGCTTGGTAAATAGCCTTCTAATTGTCCACACGGGTAGACACACGGCGTGTGTATAGGCCGTGTGTGACACACGGCCAACCCCATGGGTGTGTTCACAGGCTGTGTGTCCCCTGCATCAAATTTGCGAGAATTTGATTCGCCACACGGGCCAGCACACGGGCGTGTGTCCAGTCGTGTGAAAACCCCTGTAGGTTTAAAATGAAAAATAAATTCCACACGGGCTAGGAACATGGGCGTGTGTGACCACACGGCCTGCCCACAAGGGCGTGTAGCCCTATTTTGAGCAAAAAATTTCTAAGTGCGTAAACGTTTCTAGATTGGTTTCGAACTATTTCGATTGTATGTTTAGGGCCTCGTAGGCTCATGATAGGGTAGTATTGTGCACGAATGAAAAGTTTTAAATTGAAACAAAATTTTGTAGCCCAATGTCGTATGTTAAAGAAAGTAAAGTACGGTAATGCCTCGTATCCGGTTCTAGCTTGGAATACGCGTAAGGGGTGTTACATTTAGTGGTATAAGAGCTACGGGTTAGTCGATTCTCAGACTAACGTAGCGTATGCATGAGTCTAGCTATACATGCCATACGTATGAGTAATTGTATTATGATAGTGTGACGACTCTTGACGATTTAAATTGTGTTTTTATATAGTAAATGGATCCCGAAAGAGCTGTGGCGAATGATGTAGAAAGTAACGCACCAGCTCCCACGGAAGGGACGGCGTCGACTAAAAATGAAAATAGACCAAAGCTCACATGTAAGCGGAGAGGAGGAGAAGAGGCTAGGGAAGCCTTTCTCCACATGATGAACGCATGGTATACGGAGTTCATTCGTACGAACCCGAATGCACAACCCCCTCCTCCCCCACCTATTCCTTAGCCTACCCCTGTAGCTCCCCAAGTGGTAGAAGTAGTAAGGAGAGAAATTCCTCCGATTGATAGGATCCGGAAACAAGGGGTCGAGGAATTTTGAGCCAGTAAGGACGACGATCTAGAAAGAGCAGAATTTTGGCTTGAAAATACCATCTGGGTATTTGATGAGTTATCTTGCACCCCTGAAGAGTGCATGAAGTGTGTGGTGTCTCTTTTGAGAGATTTCGCTTATCAGTGGTGGAACACCCTTGTGTCAGTTGTACCAAGGGAAAGGATAACATGGGAGTTTTTCCAAGAAGAATTCCGGAAGAAGTATATCAGCTAAAGGTTTATCGATCAAAAAAGAAAGGAATTCCTTGATCTGAAACAAGGAAAAATGACAGTAACTGAATATGAGCGTGAATTTGTAAGGCTCAGCAAGTACGCTCGGGAATGTGTGTCCTCCAAAGCCATCATGTGTAAGAGGTTCGATGACAGATTAAATGAAGATATCAGATTATTCGTTGGTGTCCTTGAATTGAAGGAATTTGTTGTGCTAGTGGATCGGGCTTGTAAAGTCGATGAATTGGTGAAAGAGAAAAGAAAAGTTGAGATGGAGTCTCGTGACTCAAGAAAAAGAAAATTGAATATGTAACAGCCCGATTTAGGACCTAGTCAGGATTGATGCGCCCCGAGTCCACGATAGACACGAGTTACAGAGTTGGCCGATCGTCTACGAGGAGAGGTTGCGAATTCTGAAAGTTAAAAGTTAAAACAATAGATGTGCGGAAGCTTTAGAAGGGATTAAGGACGAATTGGCTAAAGTTGAGATAGGTTCGGCTAGGGTAGGAAAGAAAAGAATAGGAAGGTTCAATTTAGAAGATGAGGAAGAAGGTCGAATGGAAAAGAAATATATGGTTCGGGTTGGAGTTGGGTAATAGGATTGTGGATGATGGAAGATAGAACTTAACCAAGAGCGATTCAACACTAAGAAGTGTCACCCCGGTTCTTATACGGTTAAGGTGGCAGATGGAATAGAATGAACGCCACACTCGGGTTTAAGAGTGATAAGTTCGGATAAAAAGACTCGGACTGACGCCACTAGAAGCTAGATAAGTTGGTCGGGTCTCGAATGAAAATTGAGAGAAAAGTTTCTCACAAATTCGGCAGCAATTCATTAAAGTATCAAAAGTATTTTTTTTACAAAATGAAATGGGCAGCTATTTATAGCCTATGCAAAGAGCTAGCCCAGTAGTCACTAACATACTTAATAACTAAGCTAAATTTCAGCTAGAATTTGCTGAAAAATTTTAGAAGAAAATCCTTTAATTTGCTTGCAAGATTCAGCTGAATGAGCACTCTAATGGGCAGCTTCATGAACACTCCAAGCCTCCATAATGTGGATGAATGAATGGTCCCTTGTAGCCAAGTCCAAATTCGACAAATGGGGAGCTAGATGGACGCTAGTAAGCTTACTTCATGGGGAAGAATTCGGTTGAATGAATGTAAGATTAATAGCCTTCATGTACCTTGAAATAAAGGAATGAATGTACTTCCTTGATGTATGGACGAGATTCGGCTGAAGGAGCTTGTATGTGCATAGGTTAGCCGAACATTGGAATTGAGATGCTTAAGGAATATTAAATTCGGCCTTGGTACTTGAATAAGCTGCCTTGAAAAATCCGAATAGGATTGCAGCTCTTAAAGGCAGCCTTGGGGACGTGAATGGTCATCCAAATTCGTCCATGCATGCTTCTTAAATGTCCATGCATGCTTCTCCAGCAGCTCATTAAATACTATCCATGCATGCTTGCATTAAGGACGCCCCATGCATGAATGCTTGTCTTTAAAGCCTTGAAAAACTTAACCAACAACTCACTTAATGTGCCGCCCAAGCATGCACCAACATGACATTAATTCGGCACAACATGCATGTTTTTAAGCCTGCACAATAAATAAACAAATTAATGGATCTTGAGACAACATAAATTCAGCTATTAAATCCAGTAGCAAACTTAAGACAACCTAATAATATGTATTAACTAAATCAACGTAAATGCATGCATAAAAATAAAGCATATTTAACATGAATTTAAAATGTCCAGATTTGATAAATTAAATATTAAAACTTAATTAACTAATTTAACTAACAGCAAATTAAATGATTTATTCCAGCAAATTGATCGCAAAATAGAATGAGCAGAAAAGAGTTAAAAACGAGCTCATTGAGCTGAATTTAAGCTCGTGTGAGCTGACTTGAGCTGAACGGAGCTCGAAGAGCTGGCATCGAGCTAAAAACAATCTGGAATTAGCTTGCACCAAGGTGTACAGTTTGCTCATGGATTGGCCTTCAAGGAACTCGAGAGGATTGGTAGGTGAGTTTTGGGTTGCCCCGGGTTGGGTCGTATTAGGGATAGTGGTTGCGAGACCACAAATCCAAAGTAGAAATATGTGTTTTATGATTTTTATGAAGCTTATGATGTGGTTGCATGATTGTGTGAAAATTTCATGAGGAAATTTTATTAATTAGTGATCAATTGGTCCATTAGGACAAAATTGCAAAGAATGGAAAATATGAAATTCTAGAAGATTCAAGTATGAAATAGAATTATAAAAATAACTAGAGGTCCTTATTTAGCAATTAGACCATTATATGTTTAGATGGACAAAAATAGACATAGGAAGGAAAAATCTCAAGAAAGGACCATTAAGGGCATTTTTGTCATTTGGTAAATAAAAGATTAAAAAGGGAAAAACAAGTCAAAATTGTGTCCGTCTTCTTCTCCCATGGCCGAAAATAACTAAGGAGCCATAGCTAGGGTTTCTTCAACTTCCAAGCTTGATAGTAAGTGCATCCTAGCCCCGTTTTTAATGTTCTTCGTATTTTTGTGATCCTCGTAGCTCGGTTTAGCTATTTCTAGCTATATTTTGAGCGAGGGTTTATATTCAAAAATTTACCCATGTATGACATGCATGTATTTTGATGTTTTATGGGAGAATATGAAAGTTTGGTGCATGATAAACATCTTTTTCTAAGTGATTTTCATGAGAAATGCATAAAAGGACCAAATTGCAAAAGTTATGAAAGTGGTCATACATGGGTGAAATAGTGGAAATTAGGGGCTTTTGTAGTTAAGAAAATTATTCGGCTAGGCTTAAAATGCAAGAAAGTTAAATAAAAATCATTTTACGAGCCTAGGGGCAAAAGTGTAATTATGTGAAAGTTTAGGGGCAAAATCATAATTTTTCCAAAGTATGATTCATGAGTCAATTTAGTCAATGTGAGTATTAAACAAGTGAAATTGTTATTATATATCAAGAAACACAAAGCCCGGACCGAAACCGCGGCAAGAACAAGGTGTTGGACTAAATTGAACATCTACGCACATTTTGAGTACCGAGGTAAGTTTGTATGAAATTAAAGCTATAAAATGTTATTCTACTTGTAATTACCTTATTTTATGAGAAACATATATAAATTCCATGAAGTTAATTTTTGATGCTTTGATGAGATTGAAATAAGGATGTAGTAAGTTTACGTCCCGGTTGAAGATTTAGTTTAACGAGGATACCTATGTCACGACATGAGATAAGAAAGGTCCCGTATAAGACCATGTCTGGGACATGGCATCGGCACCGAATGTAGGTCCCGTATAAGACCATATCTGGGATATGGTATCGACACCGAACGTAGATTCTGTATAAGATCTTATCTGGGACATGGCATCGGCATCGAATAAGGAAGGCCCCGTATAAGACCATAACTGGGATATGGCATCGGCGCTCGAATAAGGAAGGTCGTATAAGACCATATGCAGGACATGGCCTCGGCACCAAAGGAAGATCTCGTGTAAGACCATATCGGGGATATGGCATCGACATCTATGTGCGATCTCGTATAAGACCATGCGGGACATGGCATCGACATCGAGCTAAGAGATCCCGTGTAAGACCATATCTGGGATATGGCATCGGCATCAAGAGGTGATCCCATGTAAGACCATATCTGGGACATGGCATTGGCATCGTAATATATGTGTGATGAGATTGAGTATCCTCCGATATTCCGAGTAATTCAACGGGAAAAAGAGCTAAGTATGCAAAGATGGTAAGAGCTAAGCTATATAAAGATGACAAAGAGTTACATTTAAGTGAAAGATGATTATGATTTTTATGTTTATATTTTTGAAAGCATAAGTGCTAAATTATGTGATGAAGTGATACAGGTACCATGAGTAAAATACGAGTTATGATACCCTAATGTGATATGTAATGGGTAAGCTTAAGTATGAGTAAGTAGGTCAAAGTACTTGAGACCTTATATTATTATTGTTCTATGAGAAGAATGAATTTTTCCATGAGCATTTATGATGCTATTTTAATTCATGCAAACTTACTAAGCTATATCCTTACCCCTCTATTTTCCTTTTTCCTTGTAGTATCGCCAAGCTAGCTCGGGGATCGTAAGACGTCGGAGCTCGGATCACACTATACACTAATCTTTGGTATATTAAATTTGATTCATTTTGAGTATGGCATGTATAGGAACTTGGTCATTTTCTACTATGTCATATTTGAAAGCCAAAGTGTTGGCTATTAATGTTATACACCCATTTTGTAAATGGCCATTAGTATTTGGCCAATAAATGTCAATTTTATTATTTTAATGATGATGAGTTTCATGAAGTAAATGTTCATGCAATAGATGGAGTAAAATGTGAGATGTATGAATGATGAATAGGGATTCTTCCTAGTATATTATTGCCATGCTATATGTTGCTTGAGTTGGCATATATGTGTTTATGTTTCAGGGTGGCAATTGGCTTGGTAAATAGCCTTCTAATTGTCCACACGAGTAGACACACGGGCGTGTGTCTAGGCTGTGTGTGACACACGGCCAACCCCAAGGGTGTGTTGACAGGCCGTGTGTCCCCTGCATCAAATTTGCGAGAATTTGATTCGCCACACGGGCCAGCATACAGGCGTGTGCCTAGGTCGTGTGCACTTAAAGGATTGTTGATGTCATAAACAGAATGCAAGGGTTTTCTGACACGTGTGAGGACACGGGCGTGTCTAGGCCGTGTAGAGGACACGGAGCCCCACGAACACGCGGCGTGCATGCGGCGTGTGAAAACCCTTGTAGGTTCGAAATGAAAATAAATTCCACACGGGCTGGGAACATGGGCGTGTGTGACCACACGGCCTGCCCACATGGGCGTGTTCCATTCCACACGGGCGTGTAGCCCTGTTTTGAGCAAAAATTTTCTAAGTGCGTAAAATTTTCCGGATTGGTTTCGAACTATTTCGATTTTATGTTTAGGGCCTCGTAGGCTCATGATAGGGTAGTATGGTGCACGAATGAAAAGTTTTAAATTGAAACGAAATTTTGTAGCCCAATGCCGTATGTTAAAGAAAGTAAAGTACGGTAATGCCTCGTATTCAGTTTCAGCTTGGAATACGGGTAAGGGGTGTTACATTTAGTGGTATAAGAGCTACGGTTTAGTCGATTCTCGGACTAACGTAGCGTATGCATGAGTCTAGCTATACATGCCATACGTATGAGTAATTGTATTATGATAGTGTGACGACTCCTGACGATTTAAATTGTGTTTTTATATAGTAAATGGATCTGAAAGAGCTGTGACGGATGATGTAAAAAGTAACGCGCCAACTCCTGCGGAAGGGACGGCGCCAACTGAAAATGAAAATAGACCGACTACTGTAAGCCAGAAAGGAGGAGAAGAGGCTAGGGAAGCCTTTGTCCACATGACGAACGCATGGTATACGGAGTTCGTTCATACGAACACGAATGCACAACCCCCTCCTCCCCCACCTATTCCTTAGCCTACCCCTGTAGCTCCCCAAGTGGTAGAAGTAGTAAGGAGAGAAAAGCCTCCGGTTGATAGGATCTGAAAACAAGGGGCCGAGGACTTTTGAGCCAGTAAGGACGATGATCCAGAAAGAGCAGAATTTTGGCTTGAAAATACCATCCGGGTATTTGATGAGTTATCTTGCACCCTGAAGAGTGCATGAAGTGCGTGGTGTCTCTTTTGAGAGATTTCGCTTATTAGTGGTGGAACACTCTTGTGTCAGTTGTACCAAGGGAAAGGATAACATGGGAGTTTTTCCAAGAAGAATTCTGGAAGAAGTATATCAGCCAAAGGTTTTTCGATCAGAAAAGAAAGGAATTCCTTGAACTGAAACAAGGAAAAATGGCGGTAATTGAATATGAGCGTGAATTTGTAAGGCTCAGCAAGTACGCTTGGGAATTTATGTCCTCCGAAGCCATCATGTGTAAGAGGTTCGAGGACGGATTAAATGGAGATATCATATTATTCGTTGGTGTCCTTGAATTGAAGGAATTTGTTGTGCTAGTGGATCGGGCTTGTAAAGCCGAGGAATTGATGAAAGAGAAAAGAAAAGCTGAGATGGAGTCTCGTGACTCAAGAAAAAGACAATTGAATAAGTCGTTTCAGTGCTTGTTCAAGAAGTCGAGAGACTTCCCTACCCGATCAGCTACTTCAGCTGGGTTTTCAAACAGAAGTAAGAGTAAACAGTACTTGGGGATTAAAGCTCAGACTACTTTAGTTGCTAGTATTGGGAACACACGACCTAATAGGCTGGAATGTTCACAGTGTGGCAGACGACATCCCGGTGAGTGCCGAGCCCATGAGAGAGCCTATTTTAAAAGTGGTTCCCAAGATCATTTTATTAGAGAGTGCCCTGAGATGGTTGAAAAAGAGAAAATTCAGAGTATAAGGTCAAGAAGTACCAATAGAGGGAAACCGCAGAGAAACCCGGGAAGTGGAACGAGTAGCAAGAGTACTCCTGAGAGAGCATCTTTGGAAGATCGATGGTAGGCGCTGCGAGGACCTATGCCATTCGCGCTCGCGAAGAGGCGTCATCCCCTGATGTAATTACGGGTACATTTTCTCTCCATGATACTAATGTTGTCGCTTTAATTGATCCGGGATCTACCCACTTATATATTTGCATGAAATTAGTATCTAGTATGAGCATGCCCGTAGAGTCCACAGAGTTTGTGATAAAAATGTCCAATTCTTTAGGCAAAAGTGTGTTAGTTGATAAGGTATGCAAAGATTGCCCATTGATGATTAGAGGTCATTATTTTAAGGCAAATCTCATGCTATTGCCATTTGATGAATTTGATATAATTCTTGGTATGGACTGGTTAACCACTCATGATGTGACAGTAAATTGTGGAAAGAAATACATTGAATTGAGAAGTGAAAATGGGGACACCCTTCATGTTGAATTAGATGAACAAGACAGACTGCTTGTAGTGATCTCTCATATGTCTGCCCAAAAATGTGTAAGAAAGGGATACGAGGCATATCTTGCCTTTGTGATCAATGCCAAAGAAACTGAGTTAAGAATTGAATCAGTACCGATAGTATGCGAGTACCCAGATGTATTCCCAGAAGAGTTGCTAGGGTTGCCTCCGGTGAGAGAAATTGAATTTGGCATTGAGTTAACCCCTAGTACTGCACCTATATCGATTGCTTCGTATAGAATGGCTCCAACCGAGTTGAAAGAGTTAAATGCACTGTTGCAAGAGTTCACGGACAAAGGCTTTGCAAGACCAAGTTATTCTCCATGGGGTGCTCCAGTGCTATTTGTGAAAAAGAAATATGGTTCCATGAGGTTATGTATAGATTACTGGCAGCTTAATAAGGTAACCGTGAAGAACAAGTACCCATTGCCAAGGATCGACGATTTGTTTGATCAATTGAAGGGAGCCATTGTGTTTTCCAAGATTGATTTGAGGTCCGGTTATTACCAATTGAGGGTCAAAGACTCAGATGTGCCGAAAACCACATTTCGGACAAGGTATGGGCACTATGAATTTTTGTTCATGTGTTTCGGTTTAACAAACGCCCCTGCCGTGTTTATGGATTTAATGACCCGCATCTTTCGGCCATACTTAGATAAATTTGATGTGGTTTTTATTGATGACATACTGATATATTCTCGTGATGAGAATGATCATGCAGAGCACTTGAGGAAGGTATTACAGATTTTACGAGATAATCAGTTGTATGCCAAGTTTAGCAAGAGTGAGTTTTGGCTCAAAGAGGTTGGGTTTTTGGTACACATTGTCTCGGGAGATGGTGTAACACCCCATACCCAAGTCCGAGGCTAAGACCGGATACGAGACATTACTTTGCTTGAACTTTCTTAAACATGTACTTACGGGCTGTAAAATTTTGTTTCAAAAAAAAAACTTCTCTTTCTTAATCAAAACATACGTTTCATGGGCCTAAGAGGCCTTAAACACCTATCCGAAAACTTCCAGAACTCAATCGGGAACTTTTCCTCGAAACAGGGGTCACACGCCCATGTGACTTGGGACACGCCCGTGTACCCCTAAGACATGCCCGTGTCTTCCACCCGTGGTTGACACTGACTAATTTCGCACGGCCTTGACATGCCTGTGGCTTTGGCCCGTGTGCTAAACTTTGGCATTCTAACTTATCCACACGGTTCATACACACGCCCGTGTACTTCAGCCGTGTGGCAATTCAATTTACAAGTGCAAGGTGCAGACTTCACATGGCCAGGGCACACGCCCATGTGCTAACCGTGTGTCACACACTGTCTGAACAAACAGTCGTGTAATTAGCTAGTGTTCTAATCTGACTTAAGACATTAAGGTGCAGGGGACACACGGCCTAGACACACGCTCGTGTGTCTATCTGTGTGGGCACTTAGAGGCTACCTACCAAGCCTTTTACCACTCTCATTTGCATACAATCATATATCATCACATAATTTCACATGGCTTTAATATAACTCTTGAATTAAAGACATTTAATCATAGGAGAAATAAAGTCTTTATCCCATACACTAGGGAGAACTATATCTAATACAATTACAAACAACTTAAGCCATCATGTATAGCTATACACAACCAAATTATAAATTCTCATAGGCCAACACAACTTGGCTACATCAGTTAGAACTTAATACATTTTAAAAGAATCCCTATACGTGCCATGACTCAAAAGAGCTTGAAACACCATACCAGGAGTCTACTCGATAGTGTGAAAACATCTCCGGCGGCCTCCAACCCGAGCTAATTAAAAACCTATAAGAAATGTGAAAAGAAAAGGAGTAAGCAAAAATGCTTAGTAAGTTCATCTGTATACAACTGAAAAATACTGATATTCATTGAATATCCATGACTGCAAGGTTTTATAATGAGTTTTTCTCATAAACCCATTGTTACTTACTCAACCACTCTTGAAGCTTACTCATTCTATCTCTTACCACATTCTTACCATGCCACAAGCCAGTTGCTCATTTAATTAACATACATTCCTGCACTGATCACCACATAATCATATAAAACAACACATCAAGCATTTTCAATAAACCATTCATAATACTAAACTCTCGGTGGTTTCGCACTTAGTCCACCATTGAATCTCTAATAGGGTGGTATCGCACACAGCCCACCAGTCTTTTATACTTATGGTGATTTCGCACTTAGTTCACCAATCATTTATGAGCGATGGTATCGCACACAGCCCATCGATTACTAATAAATTAGGTGATAACGCACATAGCCCATCGATAATCATATAACTGATGGTATCACACACAGCCCATCATCATCATCAATAAGATGATAACGCACAGAGCTCACCGTTATTTTTACATTCATGGATAATAACTCACATGTATATCTCTATTTCAAATGTTTATTCGAGAACATCCTCACACACTTCTATTCTTACTTAACTTTCAATGATACTCGTACGCATTCACACAATGCATTAATAATTCTATCTCAAACGACTAAGATGTATTGATTACACATAATCCACTAGAGGTTCATCGTATACTGAGTTCATCTCAAATTGTTAAATAACACCCTTGAGTCTCATACACATAATGTCACATTGACATCATACCCCCGATAGGGTCTTACATGAATTAAAATATTGATGCCATGTCCCTGACATGGTCTTATTCAATATCTCACACCGAGGCCATATTCCAATATGGTCTTACACGGTACCTTAACTATCATCATATCATGCTATTTGCATTTCCCATTACTCTTAAATTCAATTCTCTTAACATCTCATCAAAGATATCTCATACATTCATAGAGTAAATATACATTCCATACAACATTGGAATAATAAATTAACTCATACGTAATTGCAACATTCGCACATGAACTTACCTCGATGTCGAAAGGGCCGAAAGGGACTTTTTGCCCACATTTCTCTTTTCACCCGTTCTAGGTCCGAAACTCATTTCTTTGATCTAGAATAATGGAATTTACTGATTTAATCACTAGTAAATCATAATACACCATAATATACACTTTAGGCAAAAATGACTATTTTGCCCCTATACTTTAGCAAAATTACGATTTTGCCCCTAGGCTCGTAAATAAATTTTTATCACATTTTCTTGTTAAACAAGCCTAGCTGAACATTTAATCTTCTTACAACTATCCACAATTCCAACTATTTCATGCATTAATGATCAAACTACAACATTTGCATCTTAGTCCAAATTAGGTGTTTTCATGACAACACCTTTCACAAAAGTTGTTTCTCATCTCCCTAACATTCATTTTCTTCCATAAAAACCCAGCAAACAATCATAAACTCTCTCATGGCAAGTCCCTAGACTTTCGACCATATTGCAAACTAGTCCTCTCAATAGCTAGCTTAAGCTTTGAGGACTCCAAAAATACAAAAATCATCAAGAATAATCATCAAAATGACTTACTTGAAGAGGAGATGAGCTGCTGGAATTTTGAGCTTCAAAAACCCCCATTCTTGTTTTTATTTTCGGTGGAAGAAGAGAATAAATAAAAAGATGATAGTTTTTTGCTTATTTCACCTTATTTTATTTCTTTTTAATCACCTAACATGACCACATTTAATGCTCTTGTCCCCTTAGCTTTCCTTGACCGGCCAAACTAATCCCCATGGCCTAATTGCACATTTGGGACCTCCAATTAATGATCCTTAGCTATTTGACACCTCTAGCAAATAAAATAAACTTTCGTATTTTATGTGATTTAGTCCTTTTTAGCGATTAAGCCTGAAATCACTAAAATTAAAGCACCAAAATTTCCATGCATCCTTATTAACATGTTATAACACATAAAATAACATGAAAATATTTTTATCTAACCTCGGATTAGTGATCCTGAGATCACTGTTCCAACTAGCCCCTAAATCGGGCTGTTACAATTCTCCCCCTTAGAAGTTTTTGTCCCCGAAAATCTTACCAGGAGAAGTTGCTCCTAACATTCCTGAAACATTTCCACTAACTCTTCAAAATCACAAATCGACTTATCCCCAAGTTTCTCTCGCCAACAACCTTTAAGCTGTATTACACAAGGTCGAAGCACAACTTGGGACCTATATTACTCTTCCTCCCGGGCACATATATTCAGAAATCTTACAACTGTGAACTCATTTCTTTTTTACTTGTTCACGATTGCCTGTATTCACCCATTCAATTGGCTTTAGTACAATTCTCATTTCTACTTCTAAACTCATCTACTTATCCCATTAATCACTAGGGATAGTCAAAGACGCATATTCGTCGTCATAACTGTAGGTACGAAGCCAATGCCACATCTCTGAGGTGGTCTTACATGGAGTCACCTCTAAATGCCAATGCCATATACCGGATAAGGTCTTATATGGACTTACACATCAAGTATCGATGCCATATCCCGAATATGGTCTTATACGATTCTCATTTTCATTACCAAAGCCATATCCCAGATATGGTCTTATACGGGATCTCAACTCGGTGCCGAGGCCATATCTCGAACATGGTCTTATACGGGACCTTATCTATTTCATATCTCAAGGATGGCATTTTCATATTCAATATGGTCTGCTAGGACTTCAACATCTCATTCAACATTAACTAATCAATTTAATAAAGCATTATACATCAATGTAATGCCAAGCATTCTCAACATGCAAGTATAAATGTTGCATAATCACATACAAACTTACAAACTCTTTTTCTCGATTCACACTGAACTCAATACTAAAACTTTCAGTTAATAGTACCTTTAATGACTTCTAACCTAACCATCACGGTTAAAATGTTTCAATGAGTATACCTCTGTATCATGCTCCTCACTCATGTACACATAGAATTTCATTCTCCTTATAGATTCATGCGTAATTATACACTTAACTAGAAACATATCTCAATACATCAATCTACTCTTTTCTCCTCAATGAGAATATATTTCAAACACACTCTCGTTTGAGTTTCTCTTGATGTGCTAATTTAAAACCTTTACTATCGTCATATCTCAGGATAGCAGAGACATCTCAATCAAGTGCATTAACTCTATCCGGTTTACCCGAAAACCCATCGCACAACGTGAAACTTGTGATTTCACCTCTTATACTAGAATTACCACCTTTCTATGATCAAATCAAAAGCACAATCATAGTAAATATAACTACCACAACTCAAAGAACATACACTTTAAAGATAACCATGATCAATGGAAATATAAGAGAAATCTCACATAAAGATTTATCACTAACTTCCTCCTCAAAGTACCAGAATAAGGTTACGAAGAGATAAAGGAATGTCGATTTCAATTGATTAAATCAACAACTGTTTTGTCTAATCTACAGTCAGCTAACATTCTCACACGATCACGATTCATGGAAAGAATAACTACATCACCCCTGAAAGGTAACAGATATTAATACAAAGTACTCAAAGAGATCATTATGGTCCATACAACTATGGTTGTCATGGTCAAACACTTTCACAGTTCAAATATTGTTTCTCCAACCATTTCCGTTATCAAAACTTTTTTACTATTCCTTTTCATTAGTGAACATCAAATCAGGAAGGTCTCGATAAGCGTACACCTCAGGCTTCCTACTCAATTGAGTCAAATAGCCTAGGCTAACTTTCTCTTTACTCTTAACATTGTATAATCAGTGCAATCTTTAAAACATTGAGATATTCTCCTCAAATCTGTTCTCACTTTCTAACTACCCTTATCTCGATATACGTTACTACTTATTTTGCCACTAAACTCTTTCATTTCGTACTCATGAGCTTATTCAACTTAACCCTCGTAAGGATCTCATCATAAATCAACATTAGTAAGGGGGTCAGGTCGTAAAGCCTCTAACTTGACTCTCATGACTACATACCTATGATTTAACATTCGTCATTAATGTGATATCATCGTAGTCACACAACTCGCTCCAGGCGAGTTTTCACGCTTACTCATGCTACAATTGTTTCTATCACCCATAATTTCAAACAGTGACTTCACTTACTCAAGTTCCACATTAATGTCTACTCAAGTATTCAACATTTAAACTCTGGTTTCTCTTACCATTGCTTATCAATTTAGAGAATGTCTTACGGTTTGAGTACGTCGTTTACTTGATTGCCATAGTCCAACTACGGTCTTACTCGTATCACAACATTATAGCCCAGCTATAAACTTACATGTCGTCACGATGCCATAGCCTCGCTATGGTCTTACACGGAATCTCATATCAATACCAATGCCATATCCCAGATACGGTCTTACATGGAAACTCATGTTGATGCCGATGACATATCCTAGATATGGTCTTGCACGGGATCTTATATCAATATCGACGCCATATCCCAGATATGGTCTTACACGATTTCATGCCCAAGCTAGGTCCTGGACGTGGTCTTACACGGAATCACGTATCGTTGCCAATGCCATGCCCCAGACATGGTCTTATATGGGATCACATGTATTGCCATGGTCCAACCATGGTCTTATTCATCAATTTATCATTGAACGACCGTACTCATCTCCTGCATTCTACTTAGTCAAACTTCTCAATTTAACTCCCACACTATAATATGTGTGGCTTCATAATGAGTCGTAAAATAAGACATTATACATCCTCTACTTTAATGATCGCATATGAGATTCAACTATGTGGACATATTATTCATACATCATTCAAACGATCGTACATACATACGTATCCCATTCTCTGGATATATTTATTATAAACAAGGCGTTACAAACCTCAAATGCCTACTTACTCTTCATCGATTCTTACATACATCATGGAACTTACTAGTCTCATGCTTGTAAGGTAAACAAGGTACCTGTAACACTTGATCACAATGATCAGCATACTTTACTATGATAAGCATACTCTCAATATCATCATCCATAACATGGATAATACTTCTTAGTTAACTTTAACTAACATGGCATGATATCAACTTCACTTATTTAACTTTCTTGCTATCTCATTTAAGCTTTACTCATTTGTCCGATGAATTTCTATGAATAACTGAGGATACTGAATCTCATCTCACATAACTCAATGCCAAAGCCATATCCTAGACATGGTCTTACATGGGATCTCTCAACTTGTTATCGATGCCATGTCTTGACATAGACTTACACGAAGTCTTCCTTGTGTGTTCCCTTGGGAACTTACCATTGCCATGTCTTGACATGGTCTTATTTGGTATCTTTACTCATGAACTGGTCAATGCTGAGCCTTGGCTTGGACTTACATGAAATCTTCCTTGTTACTCACCAATGCCATGCCTTAGCTTGGACTTACATGGGATCTCTATCTCATGATAGCTTTTCAATGCCAAGACTTGTCTTGGACTTACATGACATCTTTACATGGAGACTCACCAATGCCATGCCTTGTCTTGGGCTTATATGGGTCTTCATCTCATAATAACTCTTCAATGCCAAGACTTGTCTTGGTCTTACATGATAACTTGCTTGATTGCTGATGCCATGCCTTGGCTTCGTCTTATACGGACTTCCTTGTCTCATGTGATAGATCGAGTATCCTAAGTAATTCAACTTCAATCGGGACTTTCTCATACTTAGTCTCATTGATTTCTTTGTTTAACAAAGCATCAAAAATCTCATGGAATAAAGATATATTCTACATCATATTTAACAATTTAATGATATTAATCATAAAGCTTAGAAATCATACAAACTTACTGAAATTAGCTCGGTTGGGAATCATCTCAGTCTTAACAAAACAATTTCGTTAGAGCCGGGAGACATCACACTATCACGATCCATATATGACATGTATAGCTAGAATCTTACTCACGCTAGGTTAGTCTGAGAACCGACTAAACAATAGCTCTGATACCACTAAATGTAACACCCCATACCTGAGTCTGAGGCTAAGACCGGATACGAGACATTACTTTGCTTGAACTTTCTTAAACATGTACTTACGGGCTGTAAAATTTTGTTTCAAAACAGAAACTTCTCTT
This sequence comes from Gossypium sturtianum, assembly GCA_025698515.1. Taxonomy (NCBI): domain Eukaryota; kingdom Viridiplantae; phylum Streptophyta; class Magnoliopsida; order Malvales; family Malvaceae; genus Gossypium; species Gossypium sturtianum. Next base: position 88,673,819 of record CM046949.1, on the reverse strand, counting down.
TCTTAATCAAAACATACGTTTCATGGGCCTACGAGGCCTTAAACACCTATCCGGAAACTTTTGAAACTCAATCGGGAACCTTTCCTCGAAACAGGGGTCACACGCCCATGTGACTTGGGACACGCCCGTGTACCCCTAAGACATGCCCGTGTCTTCCACCCGTGGTCGACACTGACTAATTTCGCACGGCCTTGACATGCTTGTGGCTTTGGCCCGTGTGCTAAACTTTGGCATTCTGACTTATCCACACGGTTCATACACACGCACGTGTACTTCAGCTGTGTGGCAATTCAATTTACAAGTGCAAGGTGCATACTTCACATGGCAAGGGCACACGCCCATGTGCTAACCGTGTGTCAGACACGGTCAGAACAAACGGCCTTGTAATTAGCTCGTGTTCTAATATGACTTAAGACATTAAGGTGCAGGGGACACACGGCCTAGACACACGCCCATGTGTCTATCCCTGTGGGCACTTAGAGGCTATCTACCAAGCCTTTTACAAGTCTCATTTGCATACAATCATATATCATCACATAATTTCACATGGCTTCAATATAACTCTTGAATTAAAGACATTTAATCATAGGAGAAATAAAGTCTTTATCCCATACACTAGGGAGAACTATATCCAATACAATTACAAACAACTTAAGCCATCATGTATAGCTATACACAACCAAATTATAAATTCTCTTAGGCCAACACAACTTGGCTACATCAGTTAGAACTTAATACATTTTAAAAGAATCCCTATACATGCCATGACTCAAAAGAACTTGAAACACCATACCATGAGTCTACTCGATAGTGTGAGAACATCTCCGGTGGCCTCCAACCCGAGCTTATTAAAAACTATAAGAAATGTGAAAAGAAAAGGAGTAAGCAAAAATGCTTAGTAAGTTCATCTGTATACAACTAAAAAATACTAATATTCATTGAATATCCATGACTGCAAGGTGTTATAATGAATTTTTCTCATAAACCCATGGTTACTTACTTAACCAATCTTGAAGCTTACTCATTCTATCTCTTACCACATTCTTACCATGCCATAAGCCAGTTGCTAGTTTAATTAACATACATTCCTGCACTGATCACCACATGATCATATAAAACAACACATCAAGCATTTTCAATAAGCCATTCATAATACTAAACTCTCGGTGGTTTTGCACTTAGTCAACCATTGAATCTCTAATAGGGTGGTATCGCACACAGCCCACTAGTCTTTTATACTTATGGTGATTTCGCACTTAGCTCACCAATCATTTATAAGCGATGGTATCGCACACAGCCCATCGATTACAAATAAATCAGGTGATAACGCACATAGCCCACCGATAGTCATATAATTGATGGTATCGCACACAGCCCATCATCACCATCAATAAGATGATAACGCACATAGCTCACCGTTGTTTTTACATTCATGGATAATAATTCACATGTATATCTCTATTTCAAATGTTCATTCGAGAACATACTCACACACTTCTATTCTTACTTAACTTTCTACGATACTCGTACGCATTCACACAATGCATTAATAATTCTATCTCAAACGACTAAGATGTTTTGATTACACATAACCCACTAGAGGTTCATCATATACTGAGTTCATCTCAAATTGTTAAATATCACCCTTGAGTCTCATACACATAATGTCACATTGACATCATACCCCCGATAGGGTCTTACATGAATAAAAATATCGATGCCATGTCCCTGACATGGTCTTATTCAATATCTCACACCGAGGCCATATTCCAATATGGTCTTACACGGGACCTTAACTATCATCATGTCATGCTATTTGCATTTCCCATTACCCTTAAATTCAATTCTCTTGACATCTCATCAAAGATATCTCATACATTCATAGAGTAAATATACATTCCATACAACATTGGAATACTAAATTAACTCATGCGTAATTGCAACATTCGCACATGAACTTACCTCGATGTCGAAAGGGCCGAAAGGGACTTTTTGCCCACATTTCTCTTTTCACCCGTTCTAGGTCCGAAACTCGTTTCTTTTATCTAGAACAATGGAATTTACTGATTTAATCACTAATAAATCATAATACACCATAATCTACACTTTAGGCAAAAATGACTATTTTGCCTCTATACTTTGGCAAAATTACGATTTTGCCTCTAGGCTCGTAAATAAATTTTCATCACATTTTCTTGTTAAACAAGCCTAGCTGAACATTTAATCCTCTTACAACTATCCACAATTCCAACTATTTCATGCATTAATGATCAAACTACAACATTTGCATCTTAGTCCAAATTAGGTGTTTTCATGACAACACCTTTCATGAAAGTTGTTTCTCATCTCCCTAACATTCATTTTCTTCCATAAAAACCCAGCAAACAATCATAAACTCTCTCATGGCAAGTCCCTAGACTTTCAACCATATTGCAAACTAGTCCTCTCAATAGCTAGCTTAAGCTTTGAGGACTCCAAAAATACAAAAATCATCAAGAATAATCATCAAAATGACTTACTTGAAGAGGAGATGACCTGCTGGAATTTTGAGCTTCAAAAACCCCCATTCTTGTTTTTATTTTCGGTGGAAGAAGAGAAGAAATAAAAAGATGATAGCTTTTTGCTTCTTTCACCTTATTTTATTCCTTTTTAATCACCTAACATGACCACATTTAATGCTCTTGTCCCCTTAGCTTTCCTTGACCGGCCAAACTAATCCCCATGGCCTAACTGCACATTTGGGACCTCCAATTAATAATCCTTAGCTATTTGACACCTCTAGCAAATAAAATAGAACTTTCGCACTTTATGCGATTTAGTCCTTTTTAGCGATTAAGCCTGAAATCGTTAAAATTAAAGCACCAAAATTTCCATGCATCCTTATTAACATGTTATAACACATAAAATAACATGAAAATATTTTTCTCTAACCTCATATTAGTGATCTCGAGATCACTGTTCCGACTAGCCCCTAAATCGGGCTGTTACAGATGGAATCTGGGTAGACCCAACCAAAATTTCAGCCATTGTTAATTGGAAACCACCAAGAAATGTATCAGAGGTCAGAAGTTTTCTACGCCTAGCTGGCTATTACCGACGATTTGTCAAGGAATTTTCCATGATAGCGACTCCGATGACGAGACTATTACAGAAAGATGTAAAGTTTGAATGGATAGAGAAATGCCAACAGAGTTTCGAAAAATTAAAGGCATTATTGACTGAGGCTCCAATTCTAGTGCAACCCAAACCGGGAAAGGAATTTGTGATCTACAGTAATGCATCCTTGAATGGATTGGGCTGTGTACTTATGTAGGAAGGCAAGGTGATAGCGTATGCCTCTAGACAGTTAAAGCCACATGAGAAGAACTACCCGACACATGATTTAGAGTTGGCTTCCATCGTGTTTGAATTAAAAATATGGAGACACCATTTGTATGGTGAAAAATGTCGGATATTCACTGATCATAAAAGCTTAAAGTACTTGATGACTCAGAAGGAATTGAACTTAAAGCAGCAGAGATGGTTAGAGTTGATCAAAGATTATGAGCTAGTCATTGATTACCACCCGGGAAAGGCGAATGTAGTCGATGATGCTTTGAGTAGAAAGTCCTTATTTGCACTATGAGCTATGAATACACGAGTGACTTTGTCAGATGATGGTATCATTCTAGCTGAGTTGAGGGCTAGACCGATGTTTCTTCAAGAGATTTACGAGGCTGAGAAAGATGACAGTGACTTGCAAGCCAAAAGAATTCAGTGTGAGTCGGGAGTTGAGTTTGACTTTCGGATTGATTCTGATGGATGCTTGATGTTCAGAGATAGAGTCTGTGTATCGAGGAATGATGAGCTTATTCGGAAGATCTTATACGAGGCACATAGCGGATGTCTATCTGTACATTCGGGTAATACAAAAATGTATAACGATTTAAAGAAATGGTATTGGTGGCCGAGTATGAAGAAAGATATTTCTGAGTTTGTATCAAGATGTTTAATTTGTCAACAAGTGAAAGCTGAACACCAAGTACCTACAGGTTTACTTTAGCCTATCATGGTTCCCGAGTGGAAATGGGACCGTGTTACCATGGACTTTGTGATGGGTTTGCCATTGACATCAAGCAAGAAAGTTGTTGTATGGGTCGTAGTTGATAGACTTACGAAGTCGGCCCACTTTATACCGGTACGTGTTGACTATTCACTTGATAAGTTAGCAAACTTGTATGTTTCTGAGATTGTAAGGCTTTATGGAGGGTCTTTATTAATTATATCGGATAGAGATCCAAGATTTACATCCTGCTTTTGGAAAAAAATTACAAGATGCTTTGGGCACAAAGTTGAGTTTTAGTACGGATTTTCACCCCCAAACCGACGGACAGTCGGAGAGATTAATACAGATACTTGAGGATATGCTCCGGTGTTGTGTTCTTGAGTTTCAGGGTAGCTGGGAAAAGTATTTACCGTTGGTAGAGTTTGCATACAATAACAATTTTCAGTCGAGTTTGAAAATGGCACCTTATGAGGCTTTGTATGGGCGTAAATGTCGAACGCCTTTGTATTTGACTGAACTCAAGGAAAATCAGATTCACGGGGTCGATCTAGTTAGAGAAACCGAGGAGAAGGTAAAAATAATCCGTGACTATTTAAAAGCTGCCTCTGATAGAAAGAAATCCTACTCGGACTTAAAAGGAAAAGAGATTTAATTTCAAGTTGGGGATAAGGTATTCTTGAAAGTGTCACCATGGAAGAAAGTTCTCAGATTTGGCCGGAAAGGCAAATTGAGTCTGCGTTTTATCGGACCATATGAGATTACCGAGAGGATAGGACCGGTAGCTTATCGATTGGCGTTGTCGTCTGAGTTAGAAAAGATACATGATGTATTCCACGTGTCCATGTTACGATGTTACCGATCAGATCCTTCGCATGTGATTACACAGACAGAGGTTCAAATTCAACACGACATGACATATAGCGAAGAACCGATTAAGATTCTAGCACGGGAAGTTAAACAGCTAAGGAAAAAAAGTATAACTCCCGTGAAAGTACTATGGCAAAGACATGGGATAGAAGAGGCTAGCCCGAGGAGGCTATGAGAAACCAGTACCCAAACCTTTTTATCGGTAAGATTTTTGGGGACGAAAATCCCTAAGGGAGGGAGAAGTGTAACAGCCCGATTTAGGGCCTATTCGGGATAGTGGTTGTGAGACCACAAATCCGAAGTAGAAATATGTGTTTTATGATTTTTTATGAAGCTTATGATGTGGTTGTGATCGTGTCCAAACTAACTATGACAATGAATAAGGCAAGCGCACCTATCGTTCGGTAGTATAGCTATGGTAAGACCAGAAATATCGTATCCTCAAGGACCAAGAGTACTAGTAGTTACTATCTTTTTATTATCTAGCCTAAGTATTAAGAGAATTGATGTTTAATTAACTAATTACTAAACTAAGGATGCTAAGACACAGAGAGTGAATTAGGAAATACTTTTGGGAAAACCAGTTGATTAAGACAATACCCGAGGAAGAATCCACCTAGACATCACTTATTACTTAACTCTGAACCAGACGATTTATTCACTTGACTTGATCCATAGGATTCCCTAATTTATATTATTATCCCTTTCGAGACAAATAACGTCTAACCCTAGGTTGATTAATTGAAATCTCTTTCTAATTAAAACCCCTAGTGTTGCATTAACTCGACCTATGGGCTCCCATATTAGGTTTGACCCTAATCCGGCAGATTTTCGTCATCCTATCTCTAGGGTTGCGATCAACTCCGCTTAACTATGCTAGATCTACTTTTAAACAGGGACTTTTGCTCCACTGCCTAAGCACATCAATACTTGAATCAATATCCTAAAATATTAAAGTAAGAATTAAGAACACATAATTAAGAACAAATCAAGTGTTTATCATACAGTTCAGAAAACAATAACAAGATCCGTCTTAGGTTTCATCCCCCTCAAGTATTTGAGGGGTTAAGTTCATGTTTAATAAAGAATACATCTCAGAAGAAAGTAAATAACAAAACATAAGAAAAACCCTAAAACCCCCTGAAGGAAATTGAAGGGAAGATCTTCTGTCTTGAGTGTGATTTCAGCTTTTGGGATGAATCAACTGGCTGTCTTCGAGTAATTCCCTGTATTCAGCCCTCTCTGGCTTCGCCCCCTTCGTCAAAAACCCTGACAGTAGGCTTCTGTCGAACTCCCCCTTTAGGTTGCGCTCTAGGGTGTTTATATAGGCTTTCGGGATGCCTTACTTGGCCCACAAGTATCCTAATCCGAATGAAACTCATCTTGGCCATGACAAGGACTCGACTGTGTGAAACGCCCGTATGAATCGAGCCCAAGCTGTGTTCGAGTCTGCTAAAGTGGCACGGTCGTGTGGTGAACTCCAGGCCGTGTTGATTTCCTACTTTGGCCCATTTTCTCCATTTTCGGCCCGTTTCTCGTTCTTTTCATCCTCCGGTGCTCTCATAAGTATAAAACATGAAATTAAAGGATTAGGAGCATCAAATTCCACAATTCAAGGGATTAAATCATCCAAAAGTATGCTAAATGTGGGATTAAAATATGCATATATTACGGTTTATCAAATACCCCAACACTTTGCATTTGCTTATCCTCAAGCAAAATTCTCAACTCATAATTAAAATCGAATTTCCTCAATTCATAACCTTCATCAATAATGTTTCATCATAATTCATAGGTAATTCATACATTGATAATTTAACCAGAAGGATCCTAAAGATTCAAACAATCAAAGTTATAGTTTTTATAGTATGAAAAATAGGTGTTTCCCCTTACCTAAATAATCACCTTTAATTCAAAATCAACAAAAATTGACATCCTCACTAAGGATTCACTCAAATCACTCAAAGTGTTTAAGGTTCAAATTAAGCACTCAGAAGTCGAACATGAAAAGTTAATCCCATAGGCTTGCATGAAAATCAAATCTCCACCACTATAAAATGAGATGATACACAAATCAAAAGGTCTTTAAAAAGGGTTGTAACGGGGCTTGGGTTTAAGGTGTGGATAAAGGCTGAATTAGAGGGTTAAAAATTGAGATTGAATTGACAAATTACCTAACTAGAAAAATAAACTAAAACTTGAATAATTACATCAATTGAAACTTATCAATAATATCGAGCTTCTTTTTAAAATAAGAGATTCTCCACTTAAGCTCAGATAACATGGAACTAATAGTAACATATATTTCAATTTTTTTTTAAGAATAAGTACATCCATATAATAATAAAGAACTTTTAACAACTGAAATAGAGAACATAGTTAGGCAACTACTCAAATCAAGTCTCGACAAAAAGGGTTAAAACAAGAAGGAAAAATTCTCAATGAATCAAAAAGAATGGGTCTTGGGTTAATATTAATGGGTGAGTCAATAAACGGTTTATTAGTCTCAAAGGGGTTCACTAGGGGTTAATTATGAAGGTAGGCTTTTTATGGAGTAAGTGGGTTAGATCCTAGGTGCCTTTATCATCTCTGTATATCAAAACAAAAGTGTGGTCTCGACATGTATGATCGAAGCAAGTTCTAGAATAACAAATCAATGTTGACACACTCATAATTAATAAAGTGAGCAAGAAAAGAATATGCTCTAAAAGGCTCAAAATCTCACAAAAATTATGGTTTTTGATGTCAACCTTGCAAATTTCAAACTTCAAAGTAATATTTAAATTTAGGGAAACAACCTAGAAAATTTTTAATTTTGAAAAATAGACTTATCATGCTTGATTCTCTAATATCTTAAAGTTTAAATCATCAATGCACAATTAACTATGACTTAATCCAAAACATATCAATGATAATCATAAATTAATAGAAGTTTCATTCTAAATGTAATATGAGAAAATTACTTAAGAATAAGACATAATTCAGGGATTTTCAAATAATACTGTAGTTAACCCCCCCTACACACTTAAGATGTACATTGTCCTCAATGTACAAAGATAGATAATAGCAATATAGTAATAAAATCATAAGATAGGGAGAGAAGTGAAACTTCCTGAATTTTGGATGGAGTCAATGAAAAGAAACGGTAAAGTTGGAGAGAGGTGAAGATGGGGAAGATACTCTGGTGGTGGTGTGGTCGTTCGTTAACAGCCCCTTGAACCTAAATTAAAGAAATCAAAATATAGTAATATAAATCAAAGATGAGAAATATAAAAGAAAAGACATTAAAAATGAAAATAAGAAAAAATAAATGGACTCAAAGGTCCCACAGGCGTGTCGCACGCCCGTGTAGATTTCTCAGTTTCGACCACGGCCGAATCACACGGCCGTGGCGTTTTATCGCAGCCCGTGTTTTGGGATCAGTTTTGTCCTTTTTCCACACGGCCACGGCCACGCCCGTGTGCAAGGTCGTGTGGGAAGGGAAACCTGCACCTAAAAATTTGGTTAGTTTTTAGTTAGGTGCTAAAAATTGAAAATATGAAAATTAATGGGGTTAGTGCTCGGGTTGCCTCCCGAGAAGCGCTCGTTTAAAGTCTTGAGCTAGACTTACCTGTTATTTGCATAATGGTGGTTTGAGGAGCATATTACAGGGCATGACATTAATACTTGCCCCTAAATCAGCCAAAGCATGGTTAACATTTAAACTACCAATTAAACAAAGAATAGTAAAACTCCCTGGATCTTTCAATTTTGTCGGTAGCTTATTTTGGAGAATACCTGAGCATTCCTCGTTAAGTTCCACTGTTGATAGCTCTTCAAACTTCCTTTTATTTGTTAAAATCTCTTTTAAGAATTTTGCGTACGTAGGCATCTACGAAATAGCTTCAACAAAAGGTACGTTAATATGTAATTGTTTAAAGAGTTCGAGAAACTTACTGAATTGTGCGTCCATGCGGTCTTTCTTCAACTTTGCTGGATATGGGATCGGTGGGTTATACTCTTTAGGTTCCGGTATTACATTCTCGTTTACTTCCTCACCTTTTTCCTTATTAATTTCTCGTGGCATCTTCTTTTCAGCTTCAACCAACCCCTTTCCACTCCTTAGTGTAACTACCTTCACATGTTCTTTTGGGTTGGTGTTACTATGTAAGTTACCTGGTTGCCTTTTGGAAACTATCTTGACTAATTTTCCAATTTGATTCTCAATCCTTTGAATCAATTCTTGTTGAGTTTTCAATGCCATTTCAGTATTTTGGGAATGAGTCTCTGACACCGAGATGAATTTTTCCAATATCTCCTCAAGGTTTGGTTTCTTTTCCTGTCGGTAAGGTGGTTGCTGAAATCCCAGAGGGGGTGGTGGTCTTTAATTTCCTGGATTTCCTTGACCTCCCCATGAGAAATTGGGATGATTCCTCCAACCTGCATTGTAAGTGTTACTATAAGGATTATGTTGAGGTCGAGGATTATTACCCATATGGTGAACTTGTTCGTTTTCAGCGCTCGGGTTGTAAAGTGGATATTTTGTATTGCTCATCCCTCCTAGATTTGAGTCACATTGCATTATTGGGTGTACCTGCGTAGAACCATACAAACCATCAATTTTTTTATTTAAAAGTTCTACCTGGTTAGATAACATGGTGACCGCGTCTAGGTTGAAAACACCGGCTGCTTTATTAGGCTCTATCCTCATGACTTGTCATTGATAATTATTCAGTGACATCTCTTCGGTTTGAGCGGTATGTTGTATTTCACTGTCAAAAATCAAGGGTCCTGACGGGTTTCTCCTAGTCATAAACTAGAGATACCTATCAGAAACAAATAAGAGAAAAATTAGCAAAGTTAAAATAAAATAAAAAATAAAAATAAATTACAAATAAATGAAATGGCTAAAGTAATAAAAATTTAGTTTTCCTAATATCTTAGTCCCCGGCAACGGCGCCAAAAACCTAATCGTGTCCAAACTAACTATGACAACGAATAAGGCAAGCGCACCTATCGTTCGGTAGTATAGCTATGGCAAGACCAGAAATATTGTATCCTCAAGGACCAAGAGTACTAGTAGTTACTATATTTTTATTATCTAGCCTAAGTATTAAGAGAATTGATGTTTAATTAACTAATTACTAAACTAAGGATGCTAAGACACAGAGAGTGAATTGGGAAATACTTTTGGGAAAACCAGTTGATTAAGACAATACCCGAGGAAGAATCCACCTAGACTTCACTTATTACTTAACTCTGAACCAGACAATTTATTCACTTGACTTGATCCATAGGATTCCCTAATTTATATTATTATCCCTTTCGAGACTAATAACGTCTAACCCTAGGTTGATTAATTGAAATCTCTTTCTAATTAAAACCACTAGTGTTGCATTAACTCGATCTATGGACTCCCATATTAGGTTTGACTCTAATCCGGCATATTTTCGTCATCCTATCTCTAGGGTTGCGATCAACTCCGCTTAACTATGCTAGATCTACTCTTAAATAGAGACTTTTGCTCCACTTCCTAAGCACATCAATACTTGAATCAATATCCTGAAATATTAAAGCAAGAATTAAGAACACATAATTAAGAACAAATCAAGTATTTATCATACAGTTCAGAAAACAATAACAAGATCCGTCTTAGGTTTCATCCCCCTCAGGTATTTGAGGGGTTTAGTTCATGTTTAATAAAGAATACATCTCAAAAGAAAGTAAATAACAAAACATAAGAAAAACCCTAAAACCCCCTGAAGGAAATTGAAGGGAAGATCTTCCGTCTTGAGTGTGATTTCGACTTCTGGGATGAATCAACTGGCTGTCTTCGAGTAATTCCCTGTGTTCAGCCCTCTCTGGCTTCGCCCCTTCGTCAAAAGCCCTGACAGAAGGCTTCTGTCGAACTCCCCCTTTAGGTTGCCCTCTAGGGTGTTTATATAGGCTTTCGGGATGCCTTACTTGGCCCACAAGTATCCTAATTCGAATGAAACTCATCTTGGCCACGGCAGGGACACGCCCGTGTGAATCGAGCCCAGGCCGTGTTCGAGTCTGATAAAGTGGCACGGCCGTGTGGTGAACTCCAAGCCGTGTTGCTTTCATACTTTGGCCCATTTTCTCTGTTTTTGGCCCGTTTCTCATTCTTTTCATCCTCCGATGCTCTCCTAAGTATAAAACATGAAATTAATGGATTAGGAGCATCAAATTCCACAATTCAAGGGATTAAATCATCCAAAAGTATGCTAAATGTGGGATTAAAATATGCATATATTACGGTTTATCAGGTTGCATGATTGTGTGAAAATTTCATGAGGAAATTTTATTAATTAGTGATCAATTAGTCCATTAGGACAAAATTGCAAAAAATGGAAAATATGAAATTCTAGAAGATTCAAGTATGAAATAGAATTATAAAAATTACTAGAGGTCCTTATTTAGCAAATAGACCATTATATGTTTAGATGGACAAAAATAGACATAGGAAGGAAAAATCTCAAGAAAGAACCATTAAGGGCATTTTTGTCATTTGGTAAATAAAAGATTAAATAGGGAAAAAGAAGTCAAAATTGTGTCCATCATCTTCTCCCATGGCCGAAAATCACTAAGGAGCCATAGTAGGGTTTCTTCAACTTCCAAGCTTGATAGTAAGTGCATCCTAGCCCCGTTTTTAATGTTCTTCGTATTTTTGAGATCCTCGTAGCTTGATTTAGCTATTTCTATCTATATTTTGAGCTAGGGTTTATATTCAAAAATTTACCCATGTATGACATGCATGTATTTTGATGTTTTATGGGAGAATATGAAAGTTTGATGCATGATAAACATCTTTTTCTAAGTGATTTTCATGAGAAATGCATAAAAGGACCAAATTGCAAAAGTTATGAAAGTGGTCATACATGGGTGAAATAGTGGAAATTAGGGGCTGTTGTAGTTAAGAAAATTATTCGGCTAGGCTTAAAATGCAAGAAAGTTGAATAAAAATCATTTTACGAGCCTAGGGGCAAAAGTGTACTTATGTGAAAGTTTAGGGGCAAAATCGTAATTTTTCCAAAGTATGATTCATGAGTCAATTTAGTCAATGTGAGTATTAAACAAGTGAAATTGTTATTATATATCAAGAAACACGAAGCCCGGACCGAAACCGAGGAAAGAAGAAGGTGTTGGACTAAATTGAACATCTACGCACATTTTGAGTACCGAGGTAAGTTTGTATGAAATTAAAGCTATAAAATGTTATTCTACTTGTAATTACCTTATTTTATGAGAAACATATATAAATTCCATGAAGTTAATCTATGATGCTTTGATGAGATTGAAATGAGGATGTAGTAAGTTTACGTCCCGGTTGAAGATTCAATTTAACGAGGATACCTATGTCACGACATGAGATAAGGAAGGTCCCGTATAAGACCATGTCTGGGACATGGCATCGGCACCGAATGTAGGTCCCGTATAAGACCATATCTGGGATATGGCATCGGCACCAAACGTAGATTCTGTATAAGACCTTATCTGGGACATGGCATCGGCATCGAATAAGGAAGGTCCGTATAAGACCATATACGGGATATGGCCGACATCGAATAAGGAAGGTCCGTATAAGACCATGTGCAGGACATGGCCTCGGCACCAAAGGAAGATCTCGTGTAAGACCATATCGGGATATGGCATCGACATCTATGTACGATCTCGTATAAGACCATGCAGGACATGGCATCGACATCGAGCTAAGAGATCCGTGTAAGACCATATCGGGATATGGCATCGGCATCAAGAGGTGATCCCATGTAAGACCATATCCGGGATATGGCATTGGCATCGTAATATATACGTGATGAGATTGAGTATCCTCAGATATTCCGAGTAATTCAACGAGCAAAAGAGCTAAGTATGCAAAGATGGTAAGAGCTAAGCTATATAAAGATGACAAAGAGTTACATTTAAGTGAAAGATGATTACGATTTAAGTTTATATTTATGAAAGCATAAGTGCTAAATTATGTGATGAAGTGATACAGGTACCATGAGTAAAATACGAGTTATGATACCCTAATGTGATATGTAATGGGTAAGCTTAAGTATGAGTAAGTATGTCAAAGTACTTGAGAACTTATGTTATTATTGTTCTATGAGATGAATGAATTTTTCCATGAGCATTTATGATGCTATTTTAATTCATGCAAACTTACTAAGCTATATGCTTACCCCTCTCTTTTCCTTTTTCCTTGTAGTATCGCCAAGCTAGCTCGGGGATCGTAAGACGTCAGAGCTCAGATCACACTATAAACTAATCTTTGGTATATTAAAGTTGATTCATTTTGAGTATGGCATGTATAGGAACTTGGTCATTTTGTGCTATGTCATATTTGAAAGCCAAAGTGTTGGCTATTAGTGTTATACACCCATTTTGTAAATGGCCATTAGTATTTGGCCAATAAATGTCAATTTTATTATTTTAATGATGATGAGTTTCATGAAGTAAATGTTCAAGCAATAGATGGAGTAAAATGTGAGATGTATGAATGATGAATAGGGATTCTTCCTAGTATTTTATTGCCATGCTATATGTTGCTTAAGTTGGCATATATGTGTTTATGTTTCATGGTGGCAATTGGCTTGGTAAATAGCCTTCTAATTGTCCACACGAGTAGGCACACGGGCATGTGTCTAGGCCGTGTGTGACACACGGCCAACCCCAATGGTGTGTTGACAGGCCATGTGTCCCCTGCATCAAATTTGCGAGAATTTGATTCGCCACACGGGCCAGTATACGGGCATGTGCCTAGGTCGTGTGCACTTAAAGGATTGTTGATGTCATAAACAGAATGCAAGGGTTTTCTCACACGTGTGAGGACACGGGCGTGTCTAGGCCGTGTGGAGGACATGGGCCACAGACATGGGCGTGTGTCCGGCCGTGTGAAAACCCCTGTAGGTTCGAAATGAAAAATAAATTCCACACGGGCTGGGAACATGGGTGTGTGTGACCACATGGCCTGCCCACACGGGCGTGTTCCATTACACACGGGTGTGTAGCCCTGTTTTCGGCAAAATTTTTATAAGTGCGTAAAAGTTTCCAGATTGGTTCCGAACTATTTTGATTGTATGTTTAGGGCCTCGTAGGCTCATGATAGGGTAGTATGGTGCACGAATGGAAAGTTTTAAATTGAAACGAAATTTTGTAGCCCAATGCCGTATGTTAAAGAAAGTAAAGTACAGTAATGCCTCGTATCTGATTCCAGCTTGGAATACGGGTAAGGAGTGTTACAGAATAAGTCGTTTCAGTCCTCGTCCAGGAAGTCGAGAGACTTCCCTACCCGATCAGCTACTTCAGCCGGGTTTTCGAACAGAAGTAAGAGTAAAAAGTTCTCGAGGATTAAAGCTTAGACTACTTCAGTTGCTAGTATTGGGAACAAACGACCTAATAGGCCGGAATGTTCACAGTGTGGCAGACAACATCCCTGTGAGTGCTGAGCCCATGAGAGAGCCTGTTTTAAGTGTGGTTCCCAAGATCATTTTATTAGAGAGTGCCCTGAGATGGTTGAAAAAGAGAAAATTCATAGTACAAGGTTGGGAAGTACCAATAGAGGGAAACCGCAGAGAAACCCGGGAAGTGGAACGAGTAGCAAGAGTACTCCCAGAGAGCAGGCTGCAAGATCTGAGGGTAGAGCGCCTGCGATGACCTATGCCATTCGCGCTCGCAAAGAGGCGCCATCCCCTGATGTAATTACGGGTACATTTTCTCTCCATGATACTAATGTTGTCGCTTTAATTGATTCGGGATCTACCCACTCATATATTTGCATGAAATTAGTATCTAGTATGAGCATGCCCGTAGAGTCGATAGAGTTTGTGATAAAAGTGTCCAATTCTTTAGGCAAAAGTGTGTTAGTTGATAAGGTATGCAAAGATTGCCCGTTGATGATTAGAGGTCATTATTTTAAGGCAAATCTCATGCTATTGCCATTTGATGAATTTGATATAATTCTTGGTATGGACTGGTTAACCACTCATGATGTGACAGTAAATTGTGGAAAGAAATACATTGAATTGAGATGTGAAAATGGGAACACCCTTCGTGTTGAATCAGATGAAAAAGACAGACTGCCTGTAGTGATCTCTCATATGTCTGCCAAGAAATATGTAAGAAAGGGATACGAGGCATATCTTGCCTTTGTGATGAATGCCAAAGAAACTGAAATAAGAATTGAATCAGTACCGATAGTAAGCGAGTACCAAGATGTATTCCCAGAAGAGTTGCCAGGGTTGCCTCCGGTGAGAGAAATTGAATTTGGCATTGAGTTAACCCCTGGTACTGCACCTCTATCGATTCCTCCGTATGGAATGGCTCCAACTGAGTTGAAAGAGTTAAAAGCATAGTCCCAAGAGTTAACAGACAAAGGCTTTGCAAGACCAAGTTATTCTCCATGGGGTGCTCCAGTGCTATTTGTGAAAAAGAAATATGGTTCCATGAGGTTATGTATAGATTACCGGTAGCTTAATAAGGTAATCGTGAAGAACAATTACCCATTGCCAAGGATCGACGATTTCTTTGATCAATTGAAGGGAGCCATTGTGTTTTCCAAGATTTATTTGAGGTCCAGTTATTACCATTTGAGGGTCAAAGACTCAGATGTGCCAAAAACTACATTTCGGACAAGGTATGGGCACTATGAATTTTTGGTCATGCGTTTCGGTTTAACAAACGCCCCTGCCGTGTTTATGGATTTAATGAACTGCAACTTTCAGCCATACTTAGATAAATTTTTTGTGGTTTTTATTGATGACATACTGATATATTCTCGTGATGAGAATGATCATGCAGAGCACTTGAGGAAGGTATGACAGGTTTTACGAGATAATCAGTTGTATGCCAAGTTTAGCAAGAGTGAGTTTTGGCACAAAGAGGTTGGGTTTTTGAGACACATTGTCTCGGGAGATGGAATCCGGGTAGACCCAACCAAAATTTCGGCCATTTTTAATTGGAAACCGCCAAGAAATGTATTAGAGGTCAGAAGTTGTCTAGGCCTACCTGGCTATTACCGATGATTTGTCAAGGGATTTTCCATGATAGCGACTCTGATGACGAGACTATTACAGAAAGATGTAAAGTTTGAATGGACAGAGAAATGCCAACAGAGTTTCAAAAAATTTAAGGCATTATTGACTGAGGCTCCAATTCTAGTGCAACCCAAACCAGGAAAGGAATTCATGATCTACAGCGATGCATCCTTGAATGGATTGGGTTGTGTACTTATGCAAGAAGGCTAAGTGATAGCGTATGCCTCTAGACAGTTAAAGCCACATGAGAAGAACTACCTGACACGTGATTTAGAGTTGGCTGCCATCGTGTTTGCATTAAAAATATGGAGACACCATTTGTATGGTGAAAAATGTCGGATATTCGCTGATCATAAAAGCTTAAAGTACTTGATGACTCAGAAGGAATTGAACTTAAGGCAGCAGAGATGGTTAGAGTTGATCTAGGATTATGAGCTAGTCATTGATTACCACCCGGAAAAGGCGAATGTAGTCGTCGATGCTTTGAGTAGAAAGTCCTTATTCGCACTAAGAGCTATGAATACACGAGTGACTTTGTCAGATGATGGTATCATTCTAGCTGAGTTGAGGGCTGGACCGATGTTTCTTCAAGAGATTTACGAGGCTCAGAAAGATGACAGCGACTTGCAAGCCAAAAGAGTTCAGTGTGAGTCGGGAGTTGAGTCTGACTTCAGGATTAATTCTGATGGATGCTTGATGTTCAGAGACAGAGTCTGTGTACCAAGGAATGATGAGCTTATTCAGAAGATCTTATACGAGGCACAGAGTGGATGTCTATCTGTACATCCGGGTAGTACAAAAATGTATAACAATTTAAAGAAATGGTATTGGTGGCCGATTATGAAGAAAGATATTTCTGAGTTTGTATCAAGATGTTTAATTTGTCAATAAGTGAAAGCTGAACACCAAGTACCTTCAGGTTTGCCTCAGCCTATCATGATTCCCGAGTTGAAATGGGACCGTGTTACCATGGACTTTGTGACGGGTTTGCCGTTGATACCGAACAACAAAGATGCTGTATGGGTCGTAGTCGATAGACTTACGAAGTCGGCCCACTTTATATCGGTACGTGTTGACTATTCACTTGATAAGTTAGCAAACTTGTATGTTTCTGAGATTGTAAGGCTTCATGGAGTGCCTTTATCGATTATATCGGATAGAGATCCAAGATTCACATCCCGCTTTTGGAAAATAGTTACAAGATGCTTTGGGCACAAAGTTGAGTTTTAGTACGGCTTTTCACCCCCAAACCGATGAGCAGTCGGAGAGATTAATACAGATACTTGAGGATATGCTCCGGTGTTGTGTTCTTGAGTTTCAGGGCAGTTGGGAAAAGTATTTACCGTTGGTAGAGTTTGCATACAATAACAGTTTTCAGTCGAGTTTGAAAATGGCACCTTATGAGGCTTTGTATGGGCGTAAATGTCGAACGCCTTTGTATTGGACTAAACTCAAGGAAAATCAGATTCACGGGGTCGATCTAGTTAGAGAAACCGAGGAGAAGGTAAAAATAATCCGTGACTGTTTAAAAGCTGCCTCTGATAGAAAGAAATCCTACTCGGACTTAAAACGAAAAGAGATTGAATTTCAAGTTGGTGATAAGGTATTCTTGAAAGTTTCACCATGGAAGAAAGTTCTCAGATTTGGCCAAAAAGGCAAATTGAGTACGCGTTTTATCAGACCATGTGAGATTACCGAGAGGATAGGACCGGTAGCTTATCGATTGGCATTGCCATCTGAGTTAGAAAAGATACGTGATGTATTCCACGTGTCCATGTTGCGACGTTACCGATCATATCCTTCGCATGTGATTACACCGACAGAGGTTGAAATTCAACCCAAGATGACATACAGCGAAGAACCGGTTAAGATTCTAGCACAGGAAGTTAAACAGCTAAGGAATAAAAGTATAGCTCTCGTGAAAGTATTATAGCAAAGACATGGGGTAGAAGAGGCTACATGGGAGCCATAGGAGGCTATGAGAAACCAGTACCCAAATCTTTTTACCGGTAAGATTTTCGGGGACGAAAATCCCTTAGGGGGAGAATTGTAACAGCCCAATTTAGGGCCTAGTCGGGATAGTGGTTGCGAGACCACAAATCCAAAGTAGAAATATGTGTTTTATGATTTTTATGAAGCTTATGATGTGCTTGCATGATTGTGTAAAAATTTCATGAGGAAATTTTATTAATTAGTGATCAATTCGTACATTAGGACTAAATTGCAAAGAATAGAAAATATGAAATTCTAGAAGATTCAAGTATGAAATAGAATTATAAAAATTACTGGAGGTCCTTATTTTGCAATTAGACCATTATATGTTTAGATGGACAAAAATAGACATAGGAAGGAAAAATCTCAAGAAAGGACCATTAAGGGCATTTTTGTCATTTGGTAAATAAAAGATTAAAAAGGAAAAAAAGAAGTCAAAATTGTGTCCATCTTCTTCTCCCATGGCCGAAAATCACTAAGGAGCCATAGCTAGGGTTTCTTCAACTTCCAAGCTTGATAGTAAGTGCATCCTAGCCCCGTCTTTAATGTTCTTCGTATTTTTGAGATCCTCGTAGCTCGGTTTAGCTATTTCTAGCTATATTTTGAGCTAGGGTTCATATTCAGAAATTTACCCATGTATGACATGCATGTATTTTGATGTTTTATGGGAGAATATGAAAGTTTGATGCATGATAAACATCTTTTTCTAAGTGATTTTCATGAGAAATGCATAAAAGGACCAAATTGCAAAAGTTATGAAAGTGGTCATACATGGTGAAATAGTGGAAATTAGGGGCTATTGTAGTTAATAAAATGATTCGACTAGGCTTAAAATGAAATAAAGTTGAATAAAAATCATTTTACGAGCCTAGGGGCAAAAGTGTAATTATGTGAAAGTTTAGGGGCAAAATCATCATTTTGCCAAAGTATGATCCATGAGTCAATGTAGTCAATGTGAGTATTAAACAAGTGAAATTGTTATTATAGATCAAGAAACACGAAGCTGGGACCGAAACTGAGGCAAAACAATGTGTTGGACTAAATTGAACATCTACGCACATTTTGAGTACCGAGGTAAGTTTGTATGAAATTAAAGCTATACAATGATATTTTACTTGTAATTACCTTATTTTATGAGAAACATTTATAAATTTAATGAAGTTAATTTATGATGCTTTGATGAGATTGAAATGAGGATGTATTAAGTTTACGTCCCAGTTAAAGATTCGGTTTAACAAGGATACTTATGTCACGACATGAGATAAGGAAGGTCTCAGTATAAGACCATGTGCAGGACATGGCATCAAGACGATGAATGTAGGTCCGTATAAGACCATATCGGGATATGGCATCGGCACCGAACGTGGGTCTGTATAAGACCTTATGCAGGACATGGCATCGGCATCGAATAAAGGCGTCCGTATAAGACCATATCTAGGATTTGGCATCGGTACTGAATAAGGAAGGTCCCGTATAAGACCATGTCTTGGACATGGCCTCGGCACCAAAAGAAGATCTCGTGTAAGACCATATCTGGGATATGGCATCGACATCTATGTACGATCTCGTATAAGACCATGTCTGGGACATGGCATCGACATCGAGCTAAGAGATCACGTGTAAGACCATATCTGGGATATGGCATCGGCATCAAGAGGTGACCGAATGTAAGACCATAACTGGGATATGGCATTGGCATCGTAATATATGTGTGATGAGATTGAGTATCCTCTGATGTTCCGATTAATTCAACGGGCAAAAGAGCTAAGTATGCAAAGATGGTAAGAGCTAAGCTATATAAAGATGACAAAAAGTTACATTTAAGTGAAAGATGATTACGATTTAAGTTTATATTAATGAAAGCATAAGTGCTAAATTATGTGATGAATGGATACAGGTACCATGAGTAAAATACGAGTTATGATACCCTGATGTGATATGTAATGGGTAAGCTTAAGTATGAGTAAGTATGTCAAAGTACTTGAGAACTTATGTTATTATTGTTCTATAAGATGAATGAATTTTTCCATGAGCATTTATGATGTTATTTTAATTCATGCAAACTTACTAAGCTATATGCTTACCCCTCTCTTTTCCTTTTTCCTTGTAGTATCGCCAAGCTAGCTCGAGGGTCGTAAGACGTCGGAGCTCGGATCACACTATCAACTAATCTTTGGTATAGTAAAGTTGGTTCATTTTTAGTATGGCATGTATAGGAACTTGGTCATTTTGTGCTATGTCATATTTGAAAGCCAAACTGTTGGATATTAATGTTATACACCCATTTTGTAAATGGCCATTAGTATTTGGCCAATAAATGTCAAGTTTATTATTTTAATGATGATGAGTTTCATGAAGTAAATGTTCATGCAATAGATGGAGTAAAATGTGAGATGTATGAATGATGAATAGGGATTCTTCCTAGTATATTATTGCCATGCTATATGTTGCTTGAGTTGGCATATATGTGTTTATGTTTCAGGGTGGCAATTGGTTTGGTAAATAGCCTTCTAATTGTCCACACGGGTAGACACACGGGCGTGTGTCTAGGCCGTGTGTGACACACGGCCAACCCCATGGTGTTGACAGGTCGTGTGTCCCCTGCATCAAATTTGCGAGAATTTGGTTCGCCACACGGGCCAGCACACGGGCATGTGCCTAGTCTGTGTGCACTTAATGGATTACTGACGTCATAAACAGAATGTAAGGGTTTTCTCACACGGGTGAGGACACGAGCATGTCTAGGCCGTACGGAGGACACGGGCCACACACGCGGGCGTGTGTCCGGCCGTGTGAAAACCCCTGTAGTTTCGAAATGAAAAATAAATTCCACGCGAGCTGGGAACATGGGCGTGTGTGACCACAGGCCTGCCCACACGGGCGTGTTCCATTTCACACGGACGTGTAGCCCTGTTTTGAGCAAAAATTTTCTAAGTGCGTAAAAGTTTCCGGATTGGTTCCGAACTATTTTGATTGTATGTTTAGGGCCTCGTAGGCTCATGATAGGGTAGTATTGTGCACAAATGAAAAGTGTTAAATTGAAACGAAATTTTGTAGCCCAATGCCGTATGTTATAGATAGTAAAGTACGATATTACCTCGTATCCGGTTCCGGCTTGGAATACGGGTAAGGGTTTACATGGCATGTATAGGCTAGTTTTGATATATTTGGTTTTGAAATTTGTATATGTATATAGCCATGCGAAAATGGCTTGTTCATGATGCAAATGTTGGTAGTTATATTTGGTCATGTTAGAAGCTTAATTGAGAGGTATGATTTAAGGTAAATATGTCGTGATGCTGGTTATATGATTTGGCAATGAGGAGTGGTAAGTAGGGTGTATATTCGGCTAATTAATTAAATCATTTCGGAAGCATGAAAAGTGGTATAATATGGTTTGGTAAAAGGGTCATTTGAATAACTATAAATGTCATATTGTTTTGATGTTAAGATATGGTAACATGTTTAGCTTATAGATTGAGTGATGGAAATGTTATGATTTATTGAGTTAAATTTGATTACCGAAAGGTTGTTTATTTAAATTGTTGGACATATGTGAAAATTTGATATGTTATTTAGATGTTAGATATGTTAGATATGTTAGATATGTTAGATATGTTAGATAACATGTTAGATATGTTATTTAGCTTGCAAATTTGATATTTTATGACTTGACATTTGTATTCGAAAATGGTTAAATTTGATTTAGTAAAATGTACATAAAGTTATAATGTTTAAAATGCTATGATTTGGAAATTGTATTTAGAAATGGCTTTTGGTTTTAGGGTGTTATGCGCATGGTTGAATGATGTTGAAAATATAGTTGGTCATGTATAAAGTTACCTGACGTTTTATGTGCAAATGATTATTAAACCGTGAGATATGGCCAAATTAGTTTAACAGGCGCATGTATAATTTTTATTAAATGTTACGTTTGTTATCTAGTTAATGATATGGGTTGAAACAACTTAATATGCGATTGTACTTAGATTTATAAAATGATATGATCGTTGATTTGTTATGGAATTGATGTAAACAAATAGGTGTCTCGATATATGCTCGGTATATGAAATGAAATGTGTTTGATTATAAATTGGGTATTCGAATGTCATAGAAATGATGGTCATATGGCTTGAATTTTTGTAATTATGAAATATGTACAAATTGGTTTATTAATTTATTTCGAAAAATTTTATAAAGGAGAATGCATTACTGGGCGTATGAATTGTAAAGAATGTCTATTCTGAACTGTGTTTTGTTCGGTAATGCCTCGTAACCCTAGTCCGGCGACGGATACGAGTTAGGGGTGTTACATTTGATTGGTATCAGAGCTATAGTTTAGTCGGTTCTAGGACTACCATAGCGTATGTGAGTCTAGCTATACATGCCATATTTAACCTACGATAGTGTGATATCTCCCGACTCTGACGAAAATTATTTTTATGAGACAGATATGTTTTCCAACAAAGCTAATTCTGATAGTACAGAAATAAATACTCAAATGTTTGAGTGAAAATGTGTTGATTATGAGTTGAAACTCATAAAGGTAAGGATCGAATTGTATGACATGTTGTTATTGATAAATGTTGTAATTATATGAGCATATGAGATATGATATTTGAGTTATGATTGCTATCTGAAATGCTTTGATTGTGAATTAGTGATTTGAGTTGGCATATGAACAATGTGTTAAGAACAAAAGTGATTAAAAGCAAAAGTTAATTAAATGATTTGAGAATGTGAAATTAGTAATGAACTGGCTATTTGTGATAGTATGTGTTATATGCATTTATGTGTAAGTTAAATTTGAGGCTTTACTATCCTCACCCTCTTATCAGTGAAATGTTATAATGAAATCTATAAGATTTGGGTTGAATAAGCTCACGAGTGTGGAGTTACAGAAGTCTGTGTTTGGAAGATTAATAACGCGGTCAGAAAAGAGAATGAATCAGCAAATGAAGACAGTATTAAAAGAGATATTGGATAGTTCTGAAAACTATTCAGATTATGTAAAGTTACTGTTACAGAAGAAGTTAACTTCAATAAAATGACCTATTCAGGTATGTTATCTAAAGAAAGTATTAACTGGAAGCTTCTCTGGATTGATTTCTGTTATTGATGGGATAATATGAACTTAATGATGTGAAATTAGACAGTTGAATAATGTTTGAATTGTATTGATGGTGAGTCACGATGGATGGTTATGTTATAGTCGAGGCGATTACTATGACTTCTTCTAGGCATTCTACATGTACATTTATCCTCAGAAATATATGTAACTGTTTAATTTTAGAATGAATTCTTATCGTATGAGAACATTAGCTAAACATATTAATGGATGAAAGTATCGTTGGTCTGTTTGGGTTATGTTCGACATTACTATGTCTTTCTCTGGTATTTATTCCCTTGTGTGAATATAAAAAAATTGACGGTAAAATTTGTATAAGACTAATATTCTGTTTCTACTGGCTATTATTCTATTGAATATATGTGAAGATTATGTGGCTTCTGTTACTGTGGGTTTCAGTATTTATGGGTGACATTGTTCTTTCTGGACATTTTCTGGGATATCATCGGAATTGATATCATTCTATATAGGTTGTAAATTTTCAGCTATTCTGTGTAACTCCAAGTGTTGAAATTTTTCTATTCTGGTTTTCTTATGATTCCATGTGATTATCTGCAAGAGATCTCCATTTGACAGAGATGACTATGTCTATTATGATTATAATCTCTGGCTTGAAATGTGAGAGTACAATGGTACCGTCCTCAGAGTTATAGAAGTTGTGTTTCTGCAATGGTTGTTATTTAAATCATATTTGATTCTTTTTTGTGTTCAAATGCTTCATTAACAGCCGGGATAATATTTATTATAGGGTTGAGACATCGTTCTTAGTAAAACCCAATGATTTCTATTTGGTTAAGGTGATTTCAGTATAATTCAAAGTTTCGATGATTAATATATGAGACAGCTTTATTATAAATTATTTTCTAGTTCTTGTGAAGGTTCGACATTGATAAAAGTGAAAATGATAGAAGATCAAGATCAATTTGTATAATGTTATGTCTAGGGTTATCCTTCTAATGAGAAGAAATATTTCTTCGAAAAGACCGATTCAGTAGTTAGTATGATATGAATTATTTGACTAAAAAGTTAATTGGGTTATATGTGTATGAATCTATCTATGAACTGGAAATAAACTTTGAACGTACATGTATGAATTGAAGGATAGTCTAGAAGAAGAATTTGTATTCTTAAAGACTTGATACAAAAATTATATCTATCAGAATGATTCTATCTGAGAAATGTTATGGTAAATTAAAGTTGGTTCGCTTGTTGAAGCTTTCTTTTACACGAAGATAATTTCAACCGAAACATTCGTTCTGGTTCAGTCTAAGTTAAATAAAGATATTATGATTTTTGGCCATACATTATTGAACGGTTTGAAGTGTGTTCTAATAAAAGAGTGTACAGAGATATCTTGTGATTCCATATAGTTAAAGCTGCATGAAAAGAGTTATGTGACATATTTGATGACAATAAGAGTTTAAAATGTTTAATGTCAGAGAAAGATCCGAACTTGGCATAGCAAGGTTAGCTCGAATCGTCGAAAAACTTTTGAGTGTGTAAGTAATTATTATCCGAGGAAAACAATCATAGTTTCGGATGTTCAGAATAGGAAACTCTTATGTGCTTTATGAGCGATGAATACATGATTGATCTTATCAGATGATGAACAACTTTTAGCTGAGTTAGAAGCTAAATAGATGTTATTTATTGAAGATGTGAAACTTAGAAATGTGTTATCAAATTATAAGTTAAAAAGGGGTTCAACATAAATTGATTTCTGATTCAGAACTTCAGATGTGGAATCGATGATTATTTGTTACTTCGAGATAAATTGTCTATACCGAGAAACTCTGAGATTGTATAACCATTGTTATAGGTAGTTAATGATGTCGATTAGTCTGTTAAATGCGAGTATCATGATGCACGACATTCCGAGATATGGTATTAATGAATGAATGTGAACTGTGATATTTCTAACTTTGTTGATTATAGAAATAGAGTGCTGATGAATTCTGTATTGGGATTGTCCTTATCATTGCAAAGGATAGAGTTATATGTTCCTAAGATGATAAGTCTACACATGGTGCCAATCATCATTGTTTCGGATTGAGATTTGAAACTCATATTGTGATTCCGAGGGAAATTACAGTAATCTGTGAATATGAGATTGCATTGAAATTGGGAAACGCAATTCAAATTCTCGAAATATTTATTTGTCACTGTGTTTTAGAGTTTCAAAACAACTAAGAAAGACTATTATTGTTAGTTGAGTAATCGTGTGAGTATGAAGACGGTATTATATGAAGTATTGTATAATTACAATTACCGAACCTTGTTGTACTGGATTGAACTGTGTGCGAGAAAGATTCATAAAGATGCTTTGATCAGAGAAATTGAAGAGAAAGTAAAAGTGATTTGTAACAGCTTGAAAGCAGTTTCAGATTGACAGAAAACTTATGCAGAATTGATACGTAAAAGCATTCAATTTCAGTAAGATAATTGAGTATTTGTGAAAATATTGCTTAGATTGGAATTTCTTGACTCAACTAAAAAGAGAAGTGAAAAGGTAATACCAGTGACTTCTTCAACTTAAATTCTTTATCGAACTCGAGAAGATTAAGTAAAGTGTTTCTTATATCTATGATGTGATGATTCAGCTTACTATGACGTATAGCAAAAGACAAATCAGAATTTTGGTTGGTATGATTAAAGAGTTGTAAAATCCGAAATTATGTGAGATTTTTATAATGCTATGTGAAAGCAAATCATTAATTTATTCTCTGGTAAGATTTTCGGGGACGAAAATCCCTAAGGGGGGAGAGTTGTAATAGCCCGGTTTAGACCCTAATCGGAACAGTGGTTTCGGGACCACAAATCTGAGTCAGAAAAATATTTTAATATTATTTTGGTATTTATAGCATGTGAATTAATATGTTTGAAATTTTCGTGAAATAATTTTATCGATTGGTTGTTTAAATTGATAAAAGGACTTAATCGCATAAAATGCAAAAGTAGCTTTCTATTTGTTAAAGTGCTTATTTTCTATGATTTATTAAATGTGAGGTTCTTATGTGGCAAATAGTCCATTTATGAGTTAATGGAAGATAGTGGAGTGGCATTTGGTGTAATTATTAATGTTATTAAAGGTTAAATAAGTAAAAATGCAATTATATGTTAAATTAAATAAAACAAATTGTGTCATCTTCTTCCACTATCCATATTCACCGAAAATTCAACTTAAAATCAGCCATGGGAGAGCTTGATATTCGGCCAAACTTTGAAGACAAATTGGTGAGTGGTTTTTGCTCGATTTTTAATAATTTCTACGTTTTTGAGATCGTTGCTTCGTAATCTAGCTAACCCGTAAAGAATTTGTGAATTTCCATTATTGAATACTTGAGCTCTTTGATAGTTTTTGATGAAATATGAATATTTGATGTTAGATTTTCATCTTTTATAAAGTGATTTTTGATAAAAATGTCAATTTTGGACTAAATTGTGAAATATGAAAATATTGTGGTAGAAATGTGAAATAAATGAAAAATATGGCTGTTATAGCAATAAAGAGAATTCGGCTAGCATGGGTATTTATGTAATTTTGTGAATTTTGTGTATTTGTATAATAAGGACTAAAGTACAAAAATGTGAAATGTTAGGGGCTAAAATGCAAATTGCCCATTTATATGTTCTTGGATGAAAATTGAATGAAATGTTGAATAAGTAAATTAATTTTGATATTAATTAGATTGGCAAAAGTGGAATTCGGATCTAGATCGAGGGAAAATCAAAGTATCAGATTAGTCGACTTAATTTGTCGTTACTGCGAACGAGGTAAGTTCGTATTTTAATAGACATTACAAAATCATGTTTTAAATGCATATTATTTGTATGATTGAATTCAATGCCGAATGGTAATACAAATGTATGTATTTTGAATAAGTTATATATATATGTTATTATGATATTGAATTGTTCGAGAAGCAGAATATATGAATACGAGAAAGTTTCGATAACGTGACGACGTCCGAAAAGCCCCGTACGAACCATAGGAATAGTTAGGATACATATGTCATGACATAGGATTCCGATATGTGTTTTCGTGTAAGACCACGTCTGGGACGTTGGCATCAATTTGTGTTTACGTGTAAGACCATGTCTGGGACATTGGCATCGTATTTGATTCGTGTAAGACCCTATCTGGGACAATGGCATCGATATGTGATTTCATGTAAGACCACGTCTGGGACGTTGGCATTGTACGAGCTTTCCGAGCTAACCGAGTATCCTTATTAATTCTGAACAGTTCAACGGGCATTCCGAGAAATAAGTGATTAGGCAAATGACATTTCGATTCAGGTACGTTGAAATGTATACAATATTTGATAATGAAAGGTAAGTATATATGTGCAAAGAATGTTATGTGATGTGTATGTAAATGAATTGTGAATATGTGCATATGAAACATGAACAAGTGAATAAAATATGATTTATAAAGTGGCATATGTGAAATTGTCAGATACTATATGAATGAAAGATGAATTTGAATATAAGTGATGATATGTGATTCATATGAAAAATATATGTGATTAAATATGTTATTTCCCATATTGTGCTCATTTGGTTATATGAAAGTGAGACTTGAATGTTATATGAGAATTGAATTGAATAAAATTGTAAAAGCTTAAGTTAGTGAGTAAGTAAGTATATTATTAAATAATGATGATTTGGTATGAAATCATGATATAAACTTGAGATAATTTGTGTTTTGACATTTGAGATAGCATAGTATGCTTATAGCATTGTGATGAATTTATTATTTATATTAAGTATATTAAGATACGAGCTTACTAAGCTTTCAAAGCTTACTCTGTGTGTTTTTCCTATATTTATAGATTTTTTGAGATTTGGTCTGGTTGGAAGTCGGCGGAGATCGCATCACACTATTTGGTTAATGATTTCGGTATTTATACCTTTATGACTTGGTTATATGGCATGTATAGGCTAGTTTTGATATATTTGGTTATAAAATTTGTATATGTATTTAGCCATGCAAAAATGGCTTGTTCATGATGCAAATGTTGGTAGTTATATTTTGTCATGTTATAAGCTTAATTGAGAGGTATGATTTAAGGTAAATATGTCGTGATGTTGGTTATATGATTTGGCAATGAGGAGTGGTAAGTAGGGTGTATATTCAGCTTATTAATTAACTCATTTTGGAAGCTGAAATGTGGTATAATATGGTTTGGTAAAAGGGTCATTTGAATAACTATAAATGACATATTGTTTTGATGTTAAGATATGAGATAACATGTTTAGCTTATAGATTGAGTGATGGAAATGTTATGATTTATTGAGTTAAATTTGATAATCGAAAGGTTGTTTATTTAAATTGTTGGACATATGTGATATGAATACATGTGCCTATTTAATGTTTGCTTGTAGTTCAGTTTAAAAAGATCAAATCGTTGGTTCAATGAGTGATTATAAAATGTGTTATATATAAGTAGTTATATGTTGGGCTATGGTATTTGACTATTTAGGCTCGGTTTTGAATGACAAAGAATGTATATGATTTAATTGTTAGATGGAAGTTAAATTGGATGATCGATTATTGAATAAATTAATTGGTTGTGTATATGAATTATAAGCATGATAATTAGCATGAGAATTAGGTATGTGGTTCATGTGTATGGTTGAATATAACATGTTAGATATGTTATTTAGCTTGCAAATTTGATATTTTATGACTTGACATTTGTATTCGAAAATGGTTAAATTTGATTTAGTAAAATGTACATAAGGTTATAATGTTTAAAATGCTATGATTTGGAAATTGTATTTAGAAATGGCTTTTGGTTTTAGGGTGTTATGCGCATGGTTGAATGATGTTAAAAATATAGTTGGTCATGTATAAAGTTACCTAACGTTTTATGTGCAAATGATTATTAAACCATGAGATATGGCCAAATTAGTTTAACAGGCACATGTATAATTTTTATTAAATGTTACGTTTATTATTTAGTTAATGATATGGGTTGAAACAACTTAATATGCGATTGTACTTAGATTTATAAAATGATATGATCATTGATTTGTTATGGAATTGATGTAAACAAATGGGTGTCTCGATATAAGCTTGGTATATGAAATGAAATATGTTTGATTATAAATTGGGTATTCAAATGTCATAGAAATGATGGTCATATGGCTTGAATTTTTGTAATTATGAAATATGTACAAATTGGTTTATTAATTTATTTCGGAAAATTTTATAAAGGAGAATGCATTACTGGGCGTATGAATTTTAAAGAATGTCTGTTCTGAACTGTGTTTTGTTCGGTAATGCCTCGTAACCCTAGTCTGGCGACGGATACGAGTTAGGGGTGTTACATGGCCTCGGCACCAAATTGAAAACCCGTATAAGACCATATCTGGGATATGGCATCGGCATCGAATATGAAAATCGTATAAGACCATATCTGGGATATGGCATCGACAATCGATATGAGATCCCGTATAAGACCATATCTGGGATATGGCATCGGCATCTAGAAGTGACCCCACGTAAGACCACACCTGGGATGTGGCATTGGTGTCGTAATTATGTGAATGAGGATGATCATGTATCCTGGGATATCCCAAGTAAATTAATGGGATAAATAATTAAGCTTATGATAGATAGGGGATTAATGCTAAGACTATGTGATGAATTGATACAGGTATATGTGAGTAATTTCATGAGAATGGTTTACGAGATGTGGCATGATGTGTAATTGGTAGGAGTAAGTATGAGTAAGTTATGGAAATGAGTTTAAGACTTGTGTTTTAGTCAATGCAATGGATGGATGAAATTATGAGATTTATGTTTCTATTTATTTCATGCAAACTTACGAAGCTTTATGCTTACCCCTCCTACTTCCCTCTTCCTTGTAGCATTGCCTAGTTAGCTCGAGATTTCGTGGAACGTCGGAGTACGAAAATCACACTATCGACTACTCTTCGGTATAGCCAAACTAGATTCATTTTGAGTATGGCATGTATAGGGCTTAGTCTCTTTTGTTATGTCACTTTTGTTAGCCAAAGTGTTGGCTATTAATGTTGCTAAACTCATTTTGTAAGTGGTCTTTGGAATTGGGCTAACACTTGACAAGTTTATATATATATTCAATGATGATGAATTTAATGATGTGTATGCTTGTGTGGATGTATCGATTTTGGGTCCTTAGAAGTACTCTATACTCATGATATGTGTTGGATTAAATTGGTACAAGTATGGTTGTTGTTCAGGGTGGAATTTGGCTTGGTAGATAGCCCTTTAAATGTCCATACGGGTCGACACACGGCTGTGTGTCCAGATCGTGTGTGACCCACGGTCAGCCCCATGGGCGTGTTGATTGGCCATGTGTCCCCATGCATGCTAGGCTTACAAGTCAGTATACTCAGTAGTAAACACACGGGCAGAGACACGGTCGTGTGTCTCAGCCGTGTGGGAGGCACGGCCATGGACATGGGCGTGTGCCCAGGCCGTGTGAAGTCTGCACCTAAAATTAGGAATTTAATTCGACACACGGTCTAAGGACGCGGGCGCGTGCCTTGGCCGTGTGACCTTAGTGAAGTGATGATGTCATAAACAGAATGCCATTATTTTGGCACATGGTCTAAGACACGGGCGTGTCGAGACCGTGTGAGGGACACAAGTGTGGAACACGGACGTGTTCCATTTCCCACGGGCGTGTGGCCCCTGTTTAGGTAAAAAAAAATTTGAATGTGTAAAAGTTTCTGGTGTGATTCTGAAACCTTCCGTAAGTATGTTTAAGGCCTCGTAGGCCCATGATAAGGATATTATGAGTATGAATGAAAAGTCTTATATCGAAACGAAATTTTTATGACCCAGTGTTGTATGTTTAAGTAAGTTGAGTTGAGTAATGCCTCGTATCCGATTTCGATTTTGAACACGGGTAATGGGTGTTACATTTAGTGGTATCAGAGCCAGGTTTAGTCGATTCTCGGACTAACATAGTGTAAGTATGAGTCTAGCTATACATGCCATACGTAAGAGTATTTGTGTAATGATAGTGTGACGACTCCTGACGGTTTGAATTGCATTTTTATATAGTAATGGATCTGATCGGTTTGCGGTGATGATCTTTGCGAGTAATGTTGGCTCCGCGCAAGGGACCCCCTTGAAGAAAAGTAGACCCGAGACTTTGGGTCAAGGAGAAGAGGCTCGAGAAGCCTTTCTCTATATGATGAGCAACTGGTATACCGAGTTTATTCGAGCAAATCCTAATGCTCAACCCCCTCCACCCCCACCTATTCCTCAGCCCGCTCCTCTAGCTCCTCAGGTGGTAGAGGTAGTAAGGAGAGAAAGGCCTTCAGTCGATAAGATCCAGAAACAAGGAGCCGAGGAATTTCGGGCTAGTAAGGATGATGATCCGGAGAGGGCGAAATTCTGGCTTGAGAATACCATCAGGGTATTCGATGAGTTGTCATGCACGACTGAAGAGTCCATAAAGTGTGCGGTATCTCTCTTGAGAGATTCGGCCTATCAGTGGTGGAACCCCCTTGTGTCGGTGGTACCAAAGGAGAGAGTTAATTGGGAATTCTTCCAAGAGGAATTTTAGAAGAAGTACATTAGTCAAAGGTTCATCGACCAGAAGAGAAAGGAGTTCTTGGAGCTAAAGCAAGGTCGAATGATAGTGGTTGAATATGAGCGTGAGTTCGTAAGGCTCAGCAAATACGCTCGAGAGTGCGTATCGACAGAAGCCATCATGTGCAAAAGATTCGAGGATGGGTTAAATGATGATGTTCGTTTGTTTGTTGGTGTCCTCGAATTAAAAGAGTTTATGGTTCTAGTAGATCGGGCCTGTAAGGCTGAGGAACTAGTCAAAGAGAAAAAGAAAGCTGAAATTAAGTCTCGCGACTCGAAGAAGAGATAGTTAGGGAAGTCATTCCAATCCTCGTCCAAGAAGTCAAGGGATTTTACTATTCGATCGGCCACCTCAACTGGGTTTTCGAGTAGAAGTAAGGGTAGACAGTACCCAGGGTCTAAAGCTCAGACTACTTCAGTCGCTAGTGTTGGCAACGCTCGACCAAATAGACCGAAATGCCCGCAGTATGCCAGACGTCATCCCGGTGAGTGTCGAGCAAACGAAAAGGCTTGTTTCAAGTTTGGATCCCTAGACCATTTTATCAGAGATTGCCCCGAAGCGGGTGAGAAAGAGAAGCCTCAGAATGCAAGACCGGGAAGTACTGCTAGGGGAAGACCACAGAGAAACTCGGGAAATGAAATTAGTAGCAAGAATTCATCTAGAGAACACACTGCAAGAGTTGAGGGTAGAGCACTGGCGAGAACATATGCCATTCGTACTCGCGAAGAGGCGTCCTTATAACATCCTAAAAAAAAATTGAATTTTTATATGTTGCATTTTTTTGGTGCTCAGCTAGTTAAACTATCCAATGTGTGTGTTTTTATAGTCTCGAGAAGGCTCGGGATTTATTTGGATTTGGAATAAATTTTTGTAATTAGTACTTTAATGAAATGGAACAAGTGACCTTAAAGCTTAAGGTAATTAAATGGTAAAAGTTAGCATAAGTGAGCTAGTAGTAAAGAGGAGATGGCACCATATGTGTTCCTTGAGGGAAGGAGTTCGAATCCCTTGATGTACATATGAGAATGTTATTTTTTTTGCTTTCCTTCCTCAAAGTGTCGGCCAAGCCTAGTACATATGGTAAGTTGGACTTTTATTTTTAAGGTAAGGTGGCTAAGAGAAAAGGCAAGTTTTAATTTAAGGAAGGGAATCAAATGGAAAAGGCATGAAGGGGGAACACAAGGCTTATAACAAGGAAAATGTTATGGAAAGTTTGGGGTGGCCAAACTTTGACCTTGTGGCCATGCACATGGACGGTTTTAGGGGCTAGGGGGTGGCCGAATTTTTGTTGGCTTTTGGTAAGGTTTAGGTTCTAGTTGGTCACTTTGGCATTTTGGGCATTTTTGTGTTTCTCTTCAAAAAATTTCTCTCCAATTTCCTCTCCCTAGCCGAATGTATCATGAACAATAGGTAAACCTTTGCTTTCTTTTGGCCATTTCATTTTTGACCATTTCGGTCTTATTTGTTCATTCTCTTCAAACCATTTCCTCTTTGTGCCGAAACTACATAACCTTGAAGGGCCATTATTCTTTTCTTCTCTTTTCTTCTTTGCCGAATGCACACTAGTCTCAAAACCTTTTCTTTATTCATCTTCTATTCTTGAAAAGAACTGAAATCTAAACACCTTATTTTCTTCTTCTTTTGTTTCTTACAAAAACTCTCAACATCATTCCCTCTTTAATAATCACCATGGCCGAATATCATTAAGCATCATCCTCTCCAATTTTTCACTATAGCCGAACCTTTTACTTCACACATAATTCCTTCTCAACCGTTTTTCTTCTTCTCACACTTTGATCAATTGAAACTTAGTGGAAGGCCGAAACTTGGAGTGTCCGAAGTCATCGTGTTATCATTAGGATTCGGTTCAAAAACCTAAGGTAAGGATTACTTTCTAGGATTTCATATTACTTATTATTGAAGATAGGGCGATTAACCAATTTTTATCTTAGGGACTCTATCACTCGATTCTCATCCTTTGAACGAAAGGATTTTGTGGTAAGCTGACTTCACTCATTACGACCAATCGTTTTAATTACGAAGTATTAGTTTGGCCTAATATTCATTTGTCAATGGAGGCAAACAAGATTGAATCAAAAGGAGTGGTGAATAGTGATCGGAAAAGGAGCGGATTCACGATCCCCTCTAGATTCAAACGAAGGGCTGTTTCGGCAATCCGGGATTTTCCACCGGGTTGTGGACCCTCATCCGGTGAGAATCAACTATTCGAGGTTGTTCGCAGTTCTGAACCATTAGCTATTCGGGATTTTCCAACGGGTTGTGAACCGTCAATCGGGGAGAACCGGTAAATAGTAGTTATTCGCGATTCCGAGGGTAAAAATCCTAGACCGTTTATCTTAGAATAAATTACTATAAGTGTTAATGATCTAATCGAGCGTTAAAAATATTCTAGGTGTTGACGATCAAGAAAGTGTAGTGCTCACCGTAATCAGGTGTGTAATCTCACACCGTATTCCATGGGTTAGATAATTATATCGTGTTAATCGTTTGATTAAATCGCATGTTAGTGACATCGGGTAAAATGGCATAATTATTACTAAAATGGTAAAGACTATGAAATCGGTATTAAGACTGTAAAAATTACGAGATTACCCTTAATGGGCCAAATGTGATATTTGATATATGGGCCAAATGTGATATTTGATATATGGGCCAAATGTGAGATTCGATATATGGGCCAAATGTGATATTTGATATATGGGCCAAATGTGATATTTGATATATGGGCCAAATGTGATATTTGATATATGGGCCAAATGTGAGATTCGATATATGGGCCAAATGTGATAATTGATATATGGGCCAAATGTGATATTTGGTATATGGGCAAAAAAGAGTGATATGGGCCAGATTGTGGAAATTTTTATAATGGGCCATATTGTTCGTAATAATTATATGAATGGATTGTTGTAAATGAATATGCATAATATATACATGATTTGCATGGGTTGGGATATTGACGAAGAGAAGTTCTGGTAGCTTTGCTACAAAATTCTGGTGGCTCTGCCACAAATCTAAAAAATGGCAAATGCCATGAAAACTCTGTAAATCTGGTGGTTTGTCCATAAATTGATAAATGGCTTAATGCCTATTTTGGTGTGTTGGCGGGGTGGGTGACTAAAGCTCCCCACAGGTGTCTTTGGTTAGTACGGGTGGTGTGTAGCGGATGGAAATTAGGTTTGGTTTAGGAATTGCATATTACATTCATTTAATATATGTTATTATGTTATATTTGTATTGGGCTTTGGCCCAATAAATGCTAAATTGATTTTTGGCCCGATGGGCGATGGTAAGTGGTTTACACACTAAGTTCTAAGTAACTCACCCCGTTTCCTTACCCTTCTCGGTAATGATCAATGATGGAGGCTTGGGCGGGGGCGACTCGATGGAGGCCATACTACGAATAATGGGTTATTTACATTTTGATTTCTTTTTAAGTATTTTTATTATTTTTGCTATTTAAGCTAAGTTGTAATAAGGCCTCTGGTTATATTTTTATGGATGTTTTACTTGTGGATGGATTTTATAATACGCTTAAAATACTTAAGTGGGATTTCTTTTCTAAAAATAAAAATAAAGCGTTTTTCTTAAATAAGCGTCACGAAAAGGATTTTATTCTTATATATTTTTAACTCAGAAATTTTTCTGTAACAATATTTTAAATCTTTGTTTTCAAATTACTTTCGAACTCTTTAAATTTTCTCAAAATATTAAATCCAATTTTCCTAAGTTTCAATTTATACGACTCAAATTATTAGATTTAGTAATCAACCTTAGTTTTTAATAACTCCATGTCAAAATGTTTTTTTTTTGAAAATCCGATTTCTTTAAAAGACTAGATGTATATTCATTTTGTGTGACATTTCAAATATGGTCTTAACGCATAGACCGAGTTTGGGGTGTTACAGTCCTCCCCCGACGTAATTACGGGTACATTTTCTCTTTATGATACTCATGTTATAGCATTGATTGATCCGGGTTCTACCCACTCTTATATTTGCATGAAATTAGTCTCTAGCATGAACATACCTGTAGAGTCTACTAAATTTGTGATAAGAGTGTCAAATCCCCTAGGCAAATGTGTGTTGGTCGATACAGTATGCAAAGGTTGCCCTTTGATGATTAGGGGTCATTGTTTTCCTGCTAATCTCATGCTATTGCCGTTTGATGAATTTGATGTCATCCTTGGGATGGATTGGTTAACTGTTCATGATGTGATAGTGAACTGTGGAAGGAAGTTTATTGAGTTAAAGTGTGAAAGTGGAGATCTTATTCGTGTTGAATCAAATGAGCAAGACAGATTGCCAGTAGTGATACCTTCCTTGCTGACTCAGAAATATCTAAGAAAGGGGTACGAAGCTTACCTTGCCTTTGTGATGAATGCTAGAGAGACTGAGTTGAGAATTGAATTAGTGCCTATAGTATGTGAATTTCCAGACGTTTTCCTAGAGGAATTGCCAGGGCTACCCCCGGTTAGAGAGATTGAATTTGGAATCGAGTTAGCTCCTGGTACTGCCCCCATTTCTATTGCTCCATATAGAATGGCTCCTACTGAGCTAAAAGAACTGAAGGTACAGTTGCAAGAGTTAACGGATAAAGGCTTCGCAAGACCGAGTTATTCTCCGTGGGGTGCTCCCGTATTATTTGTGAAGAAGAAGGATGGTTCTATGAGATTATGCCTGTTGCCAAGAACAAGTAACTGTGAAGAACAAGTACCCGTTGCCAAGAATTGATGATTTATTTGACCAATTGAAGGAAGCCACGGTATTTTCCAAGATAGACTTGAGGTCGGGATATTATCAGTTGAGAGTCAAGGACTCTGATGTGCCGAAAACTACATTGCGGACGAGGTATGGCCACTATGAATTTTTGGTCATGCCTTTTGCTTTAACAAATGCCCCTGCAGTTTTCATGGATTTGATGAATCGTATCTTTCGGCCGTATTTGGATAATTTTGTAGTAGTTTTTATCGATGATATATTGATCTACTCTCGGGATGAGAGCGAACATGCCGAGCATTTGAGAATAGTTTTGCAAATTTTGAGAGATAAACAATTGTATGCCAAGTTTAGTAAAAGCGAATTTTGGCTTAAGGAAGTTGGATTTTTTGGGGCACAATGTCTCGGGAGATGGAATTAGAGTCGACCCGAGTAAGATCTCAACAATTGTAGATTGGAAACCACCAAGGAATGTAACCGAGATTAGGAGCTTTCTGGGCCTAGCTTGCTACTATAAACATTTTGTCAAGGGATTTTCTACGATAGCTACTCCAGTGACAAGGTTGCTTCAAAAAGATGTAAAGTT
Organism: Gossypium sturtianum; assembly: GCA_025698515.1. Classification (NCBI taxonomy): domain Eukaryota; kingdom Viridiplantae; phylum Streptophyta; class Magnoliopsida; order Malvales; family Malvaceae; genus Gossypium; species Gossypium sturtianum. The sequence continues at coordinate 88,636,826 of CM046949.1, read as the reverse complement.
TGAATGGACCGAAAAGTGCCAACAAAGTTTTGAGGAACTAAAGGCGTTGTTGACTGAGGCTCCAGTTCTAGTACAACCCGAACCAGGAAAAGAATTTGTGGTTTACAGCTATGCATCCCTGAATAGATTGGGTTGTGTACTCATGCAAGAGGGTAAGGTGGTTGCATATGCCTCTAGACAATTAAAGCCGCACGAAAATAATTACCCGACTCACTATTTGGAGTTAGCCACAATTGTTTTTGCACTAAAGATTTGGAGACACCATTTGTATGGTGAGAGATGTTGGGTGTTCACTGATCATAAGAGCCTAAAATACTTGATGACTCAAAAAGAGTTGAACCTTAGGCAATGTATATGGTTAGAGTTGATAAAAGATTACGAATCGGTAATTGACTACCATCCGGGAAAGGCAAACGTGGTCGCCGATGCCTTGAGTAGGAAATCATTGTTTGCGCTGAGAGCCATGAACACACGGATAGCTTTGTCAAATGATGGTTCTATACTAGCCGAGTTGAGGGCTAGATCAAGAAATTTTTGAAGCTCAGAAAGGTGACAATGATTTACAAGCTAAAAGAGTTCATTGTGAGTCCAATGTTGAGTCGGACTTTCGGATAAGTCCTGATGGATGTTTGATGTTCCGAGATAGGGTCTGTGTACCCAGAAATTTTGAGCTTATTCGGAAGATTTTGCAAAAAGCTCATAGCGGATGTTTGTCTGTACATCCAGGCAGCACGAAGATGTATAATGATTTGAGGAAATGGTATTGGTGGCCGTGTATGAAGAAAGACATTTTCGAGTTTGTTTCGAGATGTCTAATTTGTCAACAAGTGAAGGCTGAACATCAAGTACCATCAGGTCTACTTCAGCCTATTATGGTTCCCTAGTGGAAATGGGACCGTATTACTATGGACTTCGTGACAGGTTTATCGTTGTCACCGAGGAGGAAAGATGTTGTATGGGTTGTAGTCGATAGACTTACTAAGTCAGCCCATTTCATACCAGTACGAGTCGATTATTCTCTTGATAAGTTGGCGGATTTGTATGTGTCAGAGATAGTTAGGCTTCATGGAGTACCGCTGTCGATTATTTCGGATAGAGATCCAAGATTCACGTCACGGTTTTGAAAAAAGTTGCAAGAGGCTTTAGGTACAAAATTGAGCTTCAGGACAGCTTTCCATCCGCAAACCGACGGGCAGTCGAAAAGAGTAATACAAATACTTGAAGGCATGCTACGATGTTGTGTTTTGGAATTCCAAGGCAATTGGGAAAAATACTTACCGTTGGTGGAATTTGCCTACAACAACAGTTTTCAGTCAAGTTTGAAAATGGCGCCTTATGAAGCATTGTATGGGTGTACGTGCCGAACGCACTTGTATTGGACAGAACTCAGAGAGAATCAGATTCAAGGGTCGATTTGGTCAGAGAAACGGAAGAGAAAGTAAAGGCGATACGTGAATGTCTAAAAGTTGCCTCAGATAAACAAAAGTCCTATGCAGACTTAAAACGAAAAGTGGTTGAGTTTCAAGTCGGTGATAAAGTGTTTCTAAAAGTATCACCATGGAAGAAGGTCCTTAGATTTGGCCGGAAGGGAGAGTTGAGTCCGCGTTTTATCGGACCTTATGAGATTACCGAGAGGATAGAGCCTGTAGCTTATCATTTGGCTTTGCCACCAGAATTGGAAAAGATTCACGATGTCTTCCACGTGTCTATGTTACGTTGCTACCGATCTGACCCTTCGTATGTGATTGTACCATCAGAGGTAGAGATTCGACCGGACATGACTTATGGCGAAGAGCCGGTTAAGATTTTGGCACGAGAGGTCAAACAATTGAGAAACAAAAGTATAGCCCTTGTGAAAGTGCTATGGCAAAGGCATGGAGTAGAAGAGGCTACATGGGAGCCCGAAGAGACTATGAGAAATCAATATCCCAACCTTTTCACCGGTAAGATTTTGGGGGACGAAAATTCTTAAGAGGGGAGAATTGTAACAGACCGATTTAGGGGCTAGTCGGAATAGTGATCTCTGGATCACTAATCCGAGGTCGAAGAAAATTATTTTATTATTATATGAGTTATAGTATGATTATATAGGTGCATGAAAATTTTGGTAATTTAATTTTAGTGATTTCATGCTTAATCGCGAAAAAGGACTAAATTGCATAAAGTGCAAAAGTTCCATTTTATAAGCTAAAGGTGCCTAATAGCCATAGAATATTATTGGAGGTCTTTAAAGGGCAATTATCCCCTTAAATAATGGTTGGTCGGCCATAGGGGACAATAGAGGTCAAAATTTGGTCAAGTAGGTGGACTAGGTGGACTAAATTGGGATTTTTTATTAAAATAAAGAAAGAAAAGATATCATCTTTTCCTCTTCTTTCCTCCACCGAAAATTAGCAGCCAAAATGGGGTTTGAAAGCTCAAAAATTTCAGCACACTCTCCTCCTTACAAGTAAGTGTTTTAGTGATCATTTCTTGATAATATTTGTACTTTTGGGACCCCTAAAGCTTAAGCTAGCTAAAGAGGTGACTATTTTGCAAAATGGTGGAAAGTTTAAAGTTTTACCATGTAAGCATGTATGTTGTTTGCTACATTTTTATGGAAGTATATGAGTCCTAGTTGTTAGATAAACAACTTTTGTGAAAGGTGTTATCATGAAAACACCTCAAATGACCTTTTTGTAAAGGTTGCAAAATGTGTGATAAATGTGTGAAATGATGAGTATTGAAGATTGCCATAAGAGTAATAAATGTTCATCTAGGCTTGTAGAAGAAAGAAATTCTATTAGAATCGATTTACGAGCCTAGGGGTAAAATGGTCATTTTGTGATAGTCTAAGGGCAAAATGGTAATTTTGCCAAAATTATTATTGTTGGGATGTAATTATTAATGTGGCAATTAAATGAGCTAATTTTTTATTATAGATCAAGAAGAGCAAAGAATTAACCTCGACCGAGGAAAGGGAAAAGTATCGAACTAGATCGACAGTCTAGCCTATTTTGAAATCGAGGTAAGTTTGTGTGTATTAAATTCAACATCATGTCATTAAGCCTTAAAATGTTCGATGTTATTGATGATGTATATTGTTTCTATGAATTTGAGTAATGATGTTGAATGATGAAATAATGAGAATCTATGATGTTGAAGTCCCGGTTGGACTTAAATAAATGAGAGAATAGTTTCATCAAAACTTGAGATGGATAAGGTCCCGTATAAGACCATGTCTGGGACATGGCCTCGGCACCAAATTGAAAACTCGTATAAGACCATATCTGGGATATGGCATCGGCATCGAATATGAAAATCGTATAAGACCATATCTGGGATATGGCATCGACAATCGATATGAGATTCCGCATAAGACCATATCTGGGATATGGCATCGGCATCTAGAAGTGACCCCACGTAAGACCACACCTGGGATGTGGCATTGGTGTTGTAATTATGTGAATGAGGATGATCATGTATCCTGGGATATCCCAAGTAAATTAATGGGATAAATAATTAAGCTTATGATAGATAGGAGGTTAATGCTAAGACTATGTGATGAAGTGATACAGGTATGTGTGAGTAATTTCACGAGAATGGTTTACGAGATGTGGCATGATGTGTAATTGGTAGGAGTAAGTATGAGTAAGTTATGGAAATGAGTTTAAGACTTGTGTTTTAGTCAATGCAATGGATGGATGAAATTATGAGATTTATGTTGCTATTTATTTCATGCAAACTTACTAAGCTTTATGCTTACCCCTCCTACTTCCCTCTTCCTTGTAGCATTGCCTAGTTAGCTCGAGATTTCGTGGAACGTCGGAGTATGGAAATCACACTATCGACTACTCTTCGGTATAGCCAAGCTAGATTCATTTTGAGTATGGCATGTATAGGGCTTAGTCTCTTTTGTTATGTCACTTTTGTTAGCCAAAGTGTTGGCTATTAATGTTGCTAAACTCATTTTGTAAGTGTTCTTTGGAATTGGGCTAACACTTGACAAGTTTATATATATTCAATGATGATGAATTTCATGATGTGTATGCTTGTGTGGATGCATCGATTTTGAGTCCTTAGAAGTGCTCTATAGTCATGATATGTGTTGGATTAAATTGGTGCAAGTATGGTTGCTGTTCAGGGTGGCATTTGGCTTGGTAGATAGCCCTTTAAATGTCCACACGGGCGTGTGTCTAGACCGTGTGTGACCCACGGTCAGCCCCATGGGCGTGTTGATTGGCTGTGTGTCCCCATGCATGCTAGGCTTACAAGTCAGTATGCTTAGTAGTAAACACACGGGCAGAGACACGGCCGTGTGTCTCGGCCGTGTGGGAGAGGCTGACCATGGACATGGGCGTGTGCCCAGGCCGTGTGAAGTCTGCACCTAAAATTAGGAATTTAATTCGACACACGGTCTAAGGACACGGGCATGTGCCTTGGCCGTGTGACCTTGGTGAAGTGATGATGTCATAAACAGAATGCCATGGTTTTGGCACACGGTCTAAGACACGGGCGTGTCGAGGCCGTGTGAGGGACACAGGTGTGGAACACGGGCATGTGATATGCCACACGGGCGTGTTCCATTTCCCACGGGCGTGTAGCCCCTATTTAGGCAAAAAAAAATTCTGAATGTGTAAAAGTTTCCGGTGTGATTCCGAAACCTTCCGTAAGTATGTTTAAGGCCTCGTAGGCCCATGATAAGGATATTATGAGTATGAATGAAAAGTCTTATATCGAAATGAAATTTTTATGACCCAATGTTGTATGTTTAAGCAAGTTGAGTTGAGTAATGCCTCGTATCCTGTTCCGATTTTGAACACGGGTAAGGGGTATTACACAAATGGTCTAATTACCATTTAAGTCCACTCACTTTAAGGTTCCATAGTCATTTGACCCTTTTTTACTAAGAGAACTCCACTTTTGCACCTTTTAGGATTTAGTCCTTTTCACTTAATTAAGCATGCAAACGTCAAAATTTCTTAACGAAATTTTTATACGACCTTACTAACATTCCATTAACATTAAAATAATAATAAAATAAAATTTTACTCATCGAATTTGTGGTCTCGAAACAACTGTTCTGATTTCATTGAAAACAGGCTGTTACGAGTAGTGTCTTGCCAACTTGCAGCAGTCATGCTCCTATAGCCTCATGAACGTTAAAAATAGATTGGGAATGGATTTGGAAATAGAAACTCCAACCCCAAAACTGTTGCTTTGAGAATGTGCTCATAGCATTTTGCGAACAAATCACTTCCTTTTCGCAACAAGGCATGAACTTGCAAAATATTTGCCCCTTATGTACTAGTCATCTCGAAACCATCGACCATTTTTTATGTAATTGCTCAGTGAACAATCATTGTTGGATTTCATGCCTACTGTTGATCCAAGACTTAGCTAGTTCGAATGGCTCAAAGCTAATGTTGACTCAAAGGTTTGGTTCTAAAAAGTTCAAATTCCTTAGAAATACGTGTACTGTTTCTTTCTCAGAGAAGAAAATTTTGGCTCGTGTGGAACTCATTGGTCTTCACAAGTAAACCCATTCCATGTGATATTATCTCAAGAGCTTTAGCAAAAGTAAATGAATTCTTTGGCCTTGCTACCGTGATTAAAAAGAAAATCCCTTTACCCACAATTGTAGGAGTAACATGGAGGGCACCACAAGCACAATGGCATTAACTTAATACAAATGACATCACGGGGAATTTGGGAATAGAGTGTTAGATACAGGACTTAGCTAGTTTGAATGGCTCAAAGCTAGTGTTGACTCAAATGTTTGACTCCAAAAAGTTCAAATGACTTAGAATTACGTGAACTGCTTCACTATTTGAGAAGAAAATTTTGGCTGGTATAGAACTCATCAGTCTTCACAGGTAACCCATTCCATGTGATATTATCTCAAGAGCTTTGGCAAAAGCAAGCAAATTATTTGGCTTTGCTACCGTGGTAAAAAAGATCCCTTTAACCACATTTGTAGGAGTAACATGGAGGTCATCACAAGAACAATGGCATAAACTCAACAGATGACTCCATTTGGAATTTGGGAATATAGTGTTGAATCTCTTATAAAAGATAATAATGATAAATGGGTTATTTGGTTCATATCGATTTATCTAGTTGCCTCCAATGGATTACTGGTTCATATCAGTTTATCTCACTTGGCTCGAGGGTAGAAATTGAACTTTGAGCAGGACTTTGCTGTCCATGTTTGAACTACAATCCAAGCATGTCTTCAGAAAATGTAATGGTACTGTAGCCATCAAACATATCTTCAGGGAAAGCAATAGTACTGTGAGTAAATCGAAAAATCAATATTATTGAAAGTGACAACCACCAATATGAATAATAAAACCGACATAGATAATATAAAAAAAAATACAATGAACTTCCGTGCTAATATAAGGAACAGCCTCGGTCACGCTTCCAACTCAAGCCTGTTATTTTCTGAAATATCTGGTACCATTATGCATCAATTTTTTTTTTTTTTTAAATTTACAAATGATCCTTCATCGACCTAAAAGAAATTATCTTTAATAACATATAATTAGTGATCAAAGTGATTCACAAAAGAAAACATAATAAATTACTTTTTTAAATCGATAAAGATAATAAATTAAATGCAACAAGTGATTCCAAATGATAATTAAATATATATTGATCAATGTCGACTTAATCTAGAGAAAGGATTAGAATCTCATTCAGTGTAAAATCAGAAAAATATAACATGCAATATAAGGTTTGGCAATAACAACGGCTAAAAGCCATTAAAATATTCAACAAGCAGTAAAAATGGAGAAAGGGAAGAATAAATAGAAATTGCCGAGCATCTTATCTAACCCACTAAATGCGATTATTGTTGCACATAGATGGTATTTTTTCTAAAGCTAGCTGGTAGTAAGTGTACTACGTTTTCTACAAACTCACCCCAACCCTTGAGACGCTCTTTTTCGAACTTGATGACTTGGCTACCTCCAGTTAATGACTGACAAACAAAATTAGTCCCTGCAAAACAATGCATTTATTGACCTTTTAAAGAAAATAAAATATTAAGATTAAATGCAACTGTCTAACAACCATGTAAACCATTATAGCTTCTAGAGAAAGAGGTCGAAGAACTTGTTTTACTGCAATTAGACTCCAAGGGTATAGCATAAGGTCGTTAAGCAAACAAAAACAAATCAGATAACAAAGTGGCCAAGGCATTGCCTTAACTACAACCACATCTACATGACATCTTCCCTCTGTTTCTGAGCTGTTTAAGTAGCAGAATAGATATGCAGGAGATGTGTTGTTTCTTGTTTGGCAATGAAGGAAAAGCTTCTTAGTGTATGACTAGCATAAATAATAGCAGCAATTTTCTCTTAGCTGAAGCTATTAGACAGTGAAGGGTACAGATTATGAGGTTAGCGTGTCCAACAAAAATTCAGAATATGACAGACTCAACTTTATTGCTATCTACTAAAAACCTGGTGCAAGATGCCATTGTCTTCTTCCTATCAAAGAGGAGCTGCTTTGCAGTATTCAATATTGTAGGATGTATTATGCAAACATATTAAGCAAACTAAGAACTATGTGGCTCTTAATGTCGGAAGAATTTCCCCTGCAATTATTTTTACTTACGATCCTACAATTATCACAAGACACAATCATGTAGGGGCCACTACTTAGAAGAATGGGTTTCGATTCAGGACTGCAATAGATAAATTGCACTACAATAATTAAAGGCGATGTGCTCCTCATGATCTGTCTAGGCATGCTGTATTGACTATCTTGATAGGAGTTTAGATCTTTGTAATGCTTGTGATAAAGAGTTTCTTCAGCAGAGCAGAGTTTTCTAAGCAATCCACAATATCTAAAGAATGATCCTATTCCAACCAGAATAAAAGAAAACAAAGCAGTAGCAAAATATAAATATATAGAAATTGAAGCAACAACAAAATTATCCAGCTAAAAGTCATCAAATAAAATGTGGCTCACCAGTACTTGATCAAGCCATCCCAGCCACAAGTTGCAACTTTACTTTGTTCCAATGGATGCCACTCACACCCAATGCAAACTCCCTCATGGCACTTGAGGGTTCTAAATACTTTGCAGCTCTTCCAGTCCCAAAACCAGCACTTACCCTCTCCATCTCCAGACATAACAAACCGTCCGTCTGGTGAAAAATTGACTTGGCAAGCATAGCCAGCCACAATGTGCCCAGCAAACCTTTTCTTTTTGTTAAGCTGAAACCGCTCCCTGGTGCTGTAAATAAGAATTTGGTTATCCAAACTTTGAGCAGCAAGCCAATTAGTGTTGGGGTGAAGTGAAATGGCTGGCATAGAGTGCATGTGAGGCTCACTAATATACTTTATAACAACAGGAATTCCAAACTCCCATACTCGAAGTGACTTGTCGTCACTTGAGGTAACAAATCTCCTATTGTTATCGACAAATGTAATGGTATTCACTGCCCCTAAATGCTGATCATACTCTTGTGTAGTCTGTCCAGTATTAATATCCCACTGAACAATCTTCTTATCACTCATTCCCGCTAACAGAATATTCTGCTTATCTTCATCAGGGTTAAGCTTAACTACATAAGGAATCTTCCCAGTTGAGAAAGTTGATATAACCTGCCCGGTTTCAGTATCCCAATACTTGATGTTCTTGTCATATCCAGCAGTTAAAAATTTAGTGCCATCATTACAAAATGAAATATCTCTCACTGCCTTTGAATGACCCATATATGTCCTCATACACTTGCCTGAATTGAACACATCCCAGATCTTCACTTTAGTATCCATCCCAGCAGAGAGAATCAAATGCCCGTACTTAGGGAAGAACCTGATAGCTGAGACACCCTTAGTGTGCCCACTCCAAGTGTGCATCAATCTTTTTGGTATATAACAATGATCATTTGTTGCTTTTGCATCTTTAGGAGGAGCAATCCAAGACCTTCCTTGGTAATCTCTCTCCTCCTTTCCGTGAAAAGTAGTCTTATCCACCAAGTGCTCACCTTTCTCACCTGAATGTCCTTTCTCTTCTTTCTTCTTCGCATACTCCTCTGCATACTTCTTTTGCTCCTCAGTCAACTCTGTTTGCACCCCCTCTTTTTTACCTGCCCAAGGACTCTTTTTATTCTTCATCAACCATACGTCACTGGCCGGATTATCAATATCTGTTGGATTAACCTCATGCTCACCACCCACAACCTCATCCTCCATTTCAACATCCTTCATTTTTTCAATTTTTCGCTTCTTTTGCTCATGTTGTGGAATGTTATAGACTGAAATGGCATCATTCTTCTGCAAAGCATCCAAATCACCAATATAGTTGTTCCCCGAAGGGTCAGCAGCATAACCATATTTGTGGAAGGTGTTGTATTGCTCATCAAAAACAAAAGAGTCAATTGCGGCATCCTCAACAAATCCCAGCTTGTGGTTGCGCATGCCCTGGGCGATGCCATCCTTGGCATATGGATGAGCTGGGCCATAAATAGGGGCCCAGAGTTGGTCATAGGTGGGATTGAAGGCAACAACATGCTGGCTTGGATCAATGGGCTTCGAATGGGATTGATGCGCTTTTGCTACTGTTAAGGCCAGCATTGTGTCATCAACCTTGGGTGCAGCAGATTTGGAGGGGATGAGTCGTGGAGGTGAAGAGTCTGGAGATGAAGTAGATGGCTGGTGACTTTGGTCTTCACCATCACTTTTATCTGCATACGTTTGGAGAAGATCCATGGAAGGCTTCTTGAAAGCCTAATTCATATAAACATAGATATTACTTGGGGTATTTGTCATTGAATTATATTTTGATTATCAGAAAGGCACAAGTAGAAAATTATACCATACTTTATTTGAAAATTTATTTGGGGATAAGATAAACACCATAGTTTGTCTTAGTTAACAAACCATAGAAGACAATAAAAGGAGAATCACAAGACTTGCTTGAATTTTACATAAGATGGTCTTTTGAAAGCTTTCTACAAAAGAAATAGAGATGCTTATAGATTCTTCATAGAATCCAGTTCATCAAAAACAGGAAGAAAAAGAGAAAACATCACTGTTGATGGTGACACGGAGATGTTAACAACAAGGAATAGAAGAAAAGCTAATAAGAATGACTTGGTTATGATGCAATTTAAGAAGCAAAGGGAAATGCTGGATCTGAAAGAGAGCAAGTATAAGCGTATTGAACATAAAGTGAGCAAGTACTAAAATACCATCTTCTTTGGTCGTGATAAAAATTAAGAAGAATCAACAACACATTTGAATCATTTTTTCCCTTGATGAGAGTGACAAACAGACAACAGATAGACTAAAAATATGAATTACAATCACCACTCCAAAAGCAACCAAGAAAAAGAACATCTTACAAGAAATGATTGATTAGAACCATGAAAAAAGTAGGTACAACAACCAGGTTTCAGACAAGAGATAACTAAGACTTCAAGAGATATTAGTACTGAACTTTAAAGTAAGGAAATTCATAAACAAAAACCCACACGTAAAATTACAACAAGAAAAAAGAAGGAAAAAAGAAGGAATTTAAGGAGAAAAAGCTCAGACTAAAAATAAGTAATAATCGGTAATGACATTACAACTATGCATAAAACTAACTCACAAAATAAGGGCATAATCTCGAAGGAGATTTAGGAAACAAAAGATTTATTCTATTTTATTTTATTCAGAATAGACCTCAGTTTTTTAAGAAAATTTAATCTTTTCCAGAAAGGATTTCACTGGGAAATATCCTAGAAAGCGTAATAATTGTTTCGCACTTACTCTTTTAAACAAGTCAATGAGATTTTCAGTGGCTACAATACTTTATTCGGAGTGGTAGAAATTCAGGGTTTCGAATGGCGCTGCTGTGTCATACCGCAATTTGGGGGTAGCGGCACCGTCCCCCCGTAAAGATCTCAATAACAGTGTGAACAAATCTCACATCAATAGCAGCGGATCGCGGCCGCAAATAGCAGTGTAACTAAAAATAGCGACCATAACGGTCCACTATGTCCACTATTTCCACTAAACAGACAGAGTATGAGATGACACAGCGTAACAAGCAGAATTATCGAAAACAGAAAGTAAAATATTAAAAAACAATGCAGAGGCAGAGACCAGAAAACTCAAAATCTCATTACTCAAGTAGAAAACTTCAACTTATGTTTAGGGTTCAAAAATTTACCTTAGTTAATTTCCTGACCTGCCAGAAACTTGAAGGCAATAGAGGGCTTAGGTCAGGGACTGGAGGAGGAGGAGAAGAAGGATAAAATATGAGGAAGAGAATGACGAGGCCGGGACGAAGTGGCGGCGACAGGTTTGTTTGGCGGCGGAGATGTGTGAACACAGAATATATAAACTATCAAAACTGAAAATGAAGAGAGAGAAATTGATGCTTACCTGGGTATTTTGAAACAGGCGTGGTTTTCCAAAATTTCGGAAAAGAAAGGAGAAGAAGCACTAGCATGTGAGAGGAGTCGATTAGAAGGTTGGAAACGAGCCATCCAAAGGTAAAAAACTAATTATACTGGCTTCCAAATCAATAAATAAAAAAGATAATAAATTTTAACATACTTAAATCTATATATTCTTGCATTGAGAATAATTTATATCAATTAAGTTAAAATTAAATTGACTCTATAAAAATTAGTCCGTGTGCTTTAAAGATAAAAAACCATTAATAAATTTTTGATTTAACAACATTATCTTATAATTATAAAATTTTAAGTTTGATTTTAAGTAATTTCATTTTTTAAATTATAAAAAATAAGAAATATGTTATTGGTTTTTTTTTCTATTTTGGTTATATTTTTTAATTTAGTCATTATCTTTAATTTAAATTCATTTTTTATTTCTTAATTATTTTTATATTTTTCTTTTCCTTATTCTTTTTTTTTCTTTATTTCTTTTTCATTATCTTTTCTCTCTTTTTTCTAATTTTCTTCCTTAAACCCATTTATTTCTTCTTGTTGTAGAGAGTCTCCATACTTGGTTTAACAATTGTTCTGTGGTCTCAAGCTTATTTGCTCGTGGAAGTGCAGATAATACCACAAGTTGTTTGTTCTCAATACGGTTTGACAATCAGTGTAACGGTAGCTCTTATTGTTTAAGTTCTTGTTTGGATATATTTTCTTATTTCTTACCCGATAAGAAAGGTGATAAGTGTTGCTATAACCCCTCACCATTAATGTCATTTTAATGATGAGAATGGCAATCAAGCTTTGAACTTCCTACAAATAGTTATATTGCCTGATCTTAAGTGATTTTCAAATGCTGGACTTTCTTCTAGTGCCATGGGTCGCGGATTAAAGCCCATGACTATTGGGCACATAATGTCCCATAAAGAGCAACTAATTAAATAAGGTTATTTTGACTCGCTTGAACTAGCTCGACTTGTGGAACATATAGAGAAACCCATTTACTTGAAGCCTTAGTGACCTAGTGAACCACTCCAGTAAAAGTAGAGTTACTAGGGTAATTATTGTAAATCTTAAAGGATAAAGATGTATAGAGTTTAAATCCCTTAAGACTCTCATATTGTAGATAGCCTCTAATCTGGACCGTCAATGTAACTCAATCTGTACCGTTGAATTTGGGGGAGCTCAGCTATAAATAGAGGCCTTCCCCCTCATTTGTAATCACTTAGTTGTAAACCTTCAAAGTAATAGAACACTTTTGAGAGCATTTACTCAAACATTTAGTGTGCGTTATTTTTCAATGGCTTTTTTGTTCTCTCATTGCTCTTTTGTTTCGAGTTTGCTTCTGCTTTGCTTCGGTGCCTTAGAGAATTTCTACAATAATTCTCATTTATCGAGAGTAGGTTGACTTAGGCAGGATTTGAACCTAAGAAATCGCCTAAGGTCGCGTGGTTTGTTAGACTAAAGTTTTAACCCTATGACACTAGGTCATGGACATGGACATGTTGCACTTTTCAAAAGAGTTGAGTTGAAAAAATTGGAAATGGGCTTATTTATGTCCTTCTTTATCATCGTTGTAACATCTCAAAATTTTCAACTTGGCACTATTTCAGTAACGGATATAGTGATTTGGTGAGAAATTTTGAAAAAAAATGAGTTGGATAAAAGAATCTTATGAAATCAAGTTGATAATTAAGATGAGAAAACTTTGAAACGAATTTAGAAGTGGACATGTGACAAAAGGACCAAATTGCAAATTTTGAAAAGTTTAGGGACTAAATTATAATTTTCCCATTTTCACCAAAAAAGGGAAAAACTATAATTCTCATCACTCAAGGACTTATGTTAAAGATTTATTATGAATTATGATCTTGAATTGGTCTAATTATCGATTTGTGAGAAGAAATCGCTAAAAAGGGTAAAAAGGAAAAAATGGTAAATTTGTCGTAAAAGGGTAATTTGGTCTATTATCGAGACTTTTATGATGAAAATAGTACTTAAATATGATATTTGACATCCAAAATTATTTTGGACCATGGGGACCCCGTATTAAGGAAATGAGCTTCAAATGAAAATACAAACTAAAATCTCATGTCACTTGACATCGACTCTCGCATTTCTTTTCCCTCTCGAGGGCTCGACATCGTCTTTAGCTACGAATAATAATTCAAAAATTACACAATATCAATTTCCACTCAATTCAGATTCAAATACAAAGTCAATAATTTTTTTTCAATTTATTCAATTTAGTCCTTAAACCCGAGATAAGCATAACTTTCGATATAGAGCTTCAGATTAAAATCCAATTTCACATTTACTCATTAAGGACTTTCTATTTTCTTTTACTACCATAATTTCATAACAAGTTTGCATTTTATTTAATTTGGTCCCTAATGTAACAAAGCTAACAATCAAGCTTGTTAAGCTTTACAATTTAGTCCTTTTCATAATCTAAGCTTAATTGCTATCAATTTTACACCTAATTCATCCAATTCTCAACAATGAAAACTTATCAAATTTTCAACAATTGAATAATTTGATATATGAGCTAGCTAAATCAAGCTCCCATGATTCAATTTTCATAAAAATCAAAGAAAAACAGTTAGGGGCTTACTTATAAATAGATGGCTGAATGTTTGAATACCTAAAGCTTTCTCCTTTTATTTTTTTTATTTTGCTTCTATGGTTTGAAGAAGAAGATTATAGCATTTTATCTTTATTTCCACTTTGTTTGCTATTTATACTTTAATTAACATAGTGTAATATTAATTAATTAGTCTTAATCATAATTTAACTTAATTAATCTATGTGTTAATTAGTCTAATGACATCCACCACCATCATCCACTGGCCATTATCCCAAATTGGTTTATTAACCATTTTAGTCTTTTAGATAATTGCTATTTAAGTCCCCTTTTCTAAATTAAAAATATATAACAACTAGACTTTTACAATTTCGTCCCTAGGCCTTAATTAACCACTTTTTCGACTAAAATACTTAACTGAATTTCAATATATTCTAATATTAACTTTGTAAATATTCCTATTTAATATTTACGGACTCAGTTTACGGAAATGAGATCTGAAATTGTATTTTTCGACATTACTGGAAATCGAGTTGTTACAATAAATCCATAAACGGATTTAGGATCTATTTTACTTGGGTCATGTTCGATGTATTGTCAGTCCAGTTAACTACATCTATGTCTCTACCTTTCGGGAGTCATCCTCTCCGTTGCTCAAGACAAAACATCTTCCCAATTGGACTTGATAGACAACATATTAATCTTTTAATCGGTTTGCTCATTTTTTATTAGACTAAGGACATATTTTGGTTCATATACTAATACAAACTGTCTTTTCGTAATACGATCCAACCATGTAGTACCGCTTAGTATTAATTAAATATCAGATAACCATTGAGCCAATATTCACTTTCTGACCTGCCACAAATTGTAGTGGCAATTTAAGTACTTTTCAGCACTTAATGAGCTTTTTTTTTTATAGTCATTTCATGTTTAATTATTGCATTTTCAATTGTATTAGCTTAGATTCAAATTATTGCAAAATAAGTTTTTTTAAGCAACATTTCAAGTTAGTTGACCTATTGGGCTAACATCGACTTTAAGGTAGTTTTAACGATTTAATTGAGTGTGTAAGACACCTATTTTCAAGCCCAAAAGCAACAAGAATGACAACCGAGTCGCGAAACGCACTAGTCTGTGTTGCAACACAGGTTTGACGGAGGGAAAAAATTAATTAAGGGTGTTTTCATCCGCACAATCGATATTTAGTGTGATTAAGACTTGTATTTGACCTAAAATGGGCTGCTAACTTTGCCTATAAATAGGAGGCTTACGCTCAACTAGAGGGAGCTTTTGCCAAAGCCATTTTAGGGTTTTAGTTTAGTAGTTTAGTATTTTAACTTAGTTTTATTTTAGTTACAAAATAATTTTATTTCTTGTTATTCGACTTGGATTCGATTTGAGTCCAACTCTTCATTATTTAGTGTTTTCATCATTTTCTTTTATGTTTCTCTTGCAAACGATGACATCTCGACAACTATTAAAGGATTTTGTAGATCCAAGAACATCTAGTTTATCAAATGGATCAATTTCCATCCTTCTCTCATTTTAATTTAATTTGTGTGTCTTGCATGATTAATTTAATTCTAATGAAGATGGTAATTGAATCGATGAGTGACTAATTCCTTTAGGGAGATTAACGAGTGGATGTAGGAGTGATCAACGGAAGAATGGGGGTTTCTTATACAGGTTAGTTGGTATAAATTTATGTCTTCTTAAACCTTAAGATTGACGACCCTAGGATGTAATCTACGTTAAACGAGGTTGAAAGATAAGTTTGCCGAATAAATCATGAGTTTATCCAGGTCAAGAAAGTGAGGTTGAGAGATAAGTGAGTAATAGTCAATTAATTAATTAGTAGAGGCCGAGAGGTAATACTGGTTAGTTAAAAACTAATTCACTAATAAAACCCAAATTCTGAAGTTAATTAAAACCACTGAAGCGAGTTAATATTCTGTCTGTTAAATGAGATTTTTGTCGTTGATTTATTTTCTTCTAGTATTTTATTTATTTTAGTTCGCAATATTAATTTCAATATTTTCATTTATTGTAATATGATTTTTGGTGATTACTGTTTAGACCTATTATCGTAGAAGTAATTTTAGATTTAATCAATCCTCCCTTGGGTACAATCCTCGAAGTACTTCCAGTACCCTATTGTACATTTACTATATTACAATTTGACTTGTATACTTGCAGAAACTATTACTATATTTCTTTTTTTTTTTACAATATTTTCAGTCAAATGTTCGCATGTTTGGCGGCGATCAAGTTGTTAGCGTAGTTGCCGAGGAGGTTTCGATATTAAATTTAAATTAATTTTTCGCAATTAGTAGGATAAATAGGAAAATTTAAAATTATAGATACGATTTCTTTGTTTTATTTTATTTTTTCTATTTTTATTTTTTAAATTAGGTTTACTAATTTTATTATTTTCTGTCTCTGAATTCAGTTAATGACCCGAAGTGGAAGCACAATAATCTATGTAACACCCCTAACCCGTAACCATCACCGGTCTAAGGTTAAGAGGCATTACCGGACAAATCAGAAACTTTTATGAACATTTCACATCATAAAGTATATCATCATCATATCATAGCAAAATACAAGCATATAGTCCCTTAATGAGGTCTACGAGACCTTAAACATACATTAGAAAGGGGTTGGGACTAAACCGACCTCATACAAATTTTTTTGAAAATTAAACATTTTTTCAAAGTTACAGAGGTCACACGCCCGTGTGGCACACAGCCTCAGACACACCCATGTGTCCAAGCCGTGGTCAACACTGACTTACATCACACGGCCTGTCATACGCCCGTGTGTCTGGCCCGTGGTCGAAACTGACTTGCATCACACGGCCAGTCACACGCCCATGTGTCCAACCCGTGTGCGAGCCTGACTTGAATCAAATTACAAATTTCAGGGACACGGTCAAGCCACACGCCCGTGTGCTCAACCGTGTGAGCAAACATAGGCCATTTGCAAGGCCAATTTGCCACCCATTTTGGGTCCATCCTACAAGCTCAAACAAACACATTTCATACTTTCAAAATGCAACCAAATCATACCAATAATATCCATCTTTTCTAACCATTCAAATGCATAACAAACATACCAATCTATGTACCATTTATCTCATTCTAATCACAAGCATTTCTAACTAAAATCCATTCAAAAACTTACCAATTCAATATACTAGCCATTCATCAAAACATACTAACTTTGCATCACCAAAACATAAATAACATTTACCATATTCACATCCCATTTACAAGCCATATCACATATCTTATATATATATACAACTCAAAACATTATCTAATTTAACTAGACTATACATGTCATACTTAAATATGTACACATTCAAAAGGTACCAAAATATGATTTGATAGTGTGATGATGATCCTCGACAATCCCTGAGCCTTCTGTAGCTTTAACGATCTATAAAACAATGCAAACACACAAAAAGTAAGCTTTCAAAAGCTTAGTAAGCCATATACAAATAAACTTATCATATAAACATTTATAACCAAATCAATTACAAGTTCATTAGCATATTTCAATGGCATATTCATATTACTTCTTTAGCTCAATTGTTCCCAACCATTTGCTTATCAACAAATCACATCTCCATGTATTTCATTAGATCATAGCACATTCATATATATATCACATTTTATCTCAACAAGTCTATACACATATCTCACTTTTGCAATTTCACATATACTTACCTTTCATAACCAAACATGGTATACACTTCAAACGTACTTGTATCGGTTACACATTTCACATAGTCATTCATATCTTGGAATTGCCCGTTGAAGCGTTTGGAGTCAAATAGGATACTCGGATAACTCAGAATGCTCATACAATGCCAACGTCCCATACGTGGTCTTACATGTAATCAAATATCGATGCCACTATCCCAGACAGGGTCTTACACGAAATCATTTACGATGCCAATGTCCCAGACATGGTCTTACACGTAATTCTCAATTCGACGCCAATGTCCCAGACGTGGTCTTACACGATATCACATATCGGAACCCTATGTCATGACATACGTATCCTAACTATCCTAAGGTTCGTACGAGACTTTTTGGACATTGACACATTGTCGATACTTCCTCGGATTTCACATGTGTGTATCTTCCGTAGTCATTCATCACAATTAAATTTTATATGAACATAAATAAATCAATTCAAATACATTTATTTGTATATAGACTTACCTCGTAAGGATATAAACGGACGGATTCGATTACTCGATCACTTTCGACTTTCCTCGGTCTAAATCCGTTTTCTTTGGTTCTTGATCTATACATATTCAAATTTAACCCATTTATTCACCAAATCATTCAATTCAATCCAAAAACACACATTTAGGGCATTTTACAATTTAGCCCTCACATTTTCACATTTTGACATTTAAGTCCTTATTTCACAAAATCACCAAATACACATAAGTTCTTTGTACCCATGCTTAGCTGAATTTTTATATGCTTCATATAAGCCCATATATTTCATTTATTTCACATTTTAGTCCCTCAAAATACTATTTTCACAATTTAGTCCAAATTATTCAAATTTATCAAAAATCCAAAGACAAAACATGTTAATCTAACACATATATTTCATATTTCATCATCAACTATCACAAACCTCACAAAATCATCAACGACATATCTCAAAATCTTCATCAAATTCTAAAATTGAAGCATGGGCTTGATAGTATACTAAGCAACGATCACAAAAACGTAGAAATTATCAAAAACCGAAATAAAAACTTACCTTAATTGAGCTTAACAATGGCCGAATATACAAGAGCTTCAAACCCTCTTTTTCTTTTCTATTTTCGGTGAAATAACATCAAAGATGAGCATTAATTCATCTATTTGTTTTATTTTATTAAGCTTTGTAACTAATTTACCTTTTTATCCTTTATAAATACATTATAAATTCTTTAAATGCATGTCCACTACCGTCCATGCCATAATACAATGGCCTAATTCCATTTTAAGGCCTTCATATTAAAATAACATAGCATTAAAGCACTTTAACAAATAGAAAGCCACTTTTACCTTTTATTCAATTTAGTCCTTTTCTCTAATTAAGCATACAAACAATAAAATTAATTCACGATACTTTCACATATGCTTAATCACACACTGCAAGCATAGAAAATAATATTAAAATATTTTTTTAACTCGGATTTGTGGTCCCGAAACCACTGTTCCGACTAGGGTCTAAATCGGACTGTTACAATCGAGCCATATTCTGATCTGGAGTAATTTCTAAGGCACGATCGTCAATTAATGCAAAACGATCCACTCTTGGTAGTTGACTTACCTAGGGAAAATCCTTTATTTGAAGATCCACCTGAACCACAAGCACAAATTCGTGGAAAGCTACTAATGGCTCAATAAAGAATGTTGCGTGATTGTGCCTTACCGACACTAGATGTAGTGTGAGGCAGCATGGAACGACCAATAATCAATGCCAATAATTTTGAGATCAAAACGACGATGATCTAAAAGACCTTGTAGTTTCAAGGGAATATGATGGAGGATCCAAACCATCACCTAAAATGGTTCCTCCAATTGTGTGACACTTTCTAGTACAATGGGGTAACAGATGATCTCGTTCGTCTTCAGTTATTCCCCTTTTCTTTATGTGATAATATGATTGATTGGTTAGATTCAGTAGAGTCGGGTTTTATGACCACATGGGACGATTTAGCGAAAAAAAAATTATAACTTTTTTCCCATAAGTAGAACAATCCAACTCAGGTGTGAGATCCCAAGCTTCAAGCAAGATGAATGAGAGAATCTGTATGGGACATGGGAGCATTTTAAATTGATATTAAGGAAGTGTGCATATCATGGATTACCAAAATGGTTCCAGGTACAAATATTTTACAATTATTTAGATGGAAATTTGAGATCCATGTTAGATGATGCATCTGGAGGATCTCTTATGAACGACACATATGAGTGAGCCCTTAATTAATTGACGACATGGCTACAAATTCTTATATGTGGCCTAACGAGAGGTTCACCTATAACTTGAAACCACCAACGGTGAAAGCCATTCGCGAAGAAGAGATGCATCAAAACATATTAGAGAGGCTGAACTAGTTGGATACTGTAACATCCTGATTTAAGGCCTAGTCAGAATAGTGGTACGAGACCACAAATCTGAGGTATATGTATGAGTTTTGAGGTTTATGCTATGTTTTCATGTTAGTGTGAAAGTTTCATGAAGCAATTTTGTTAAATTGCGGTTGAATTGTCCAAAAGGACTAAATTGCAAAAGTTGCAAAATGTGAGATTCTAGAAGCTAATTGTATGAAATTGCTTTGGATTATCAATTAGAGGTCCTTAAATAGTAATTTTCCCAAATTCTAATTTTTGGACAAAATTGGGCATGAGTGGATGGTATTGGAAAAGTTTGACTAAGGGGCATTTTGGTCATTTATCAATTAAGTGATTAAAAAGAGAAAAAGATGACAAAATTTCATTCATCTTCTTCTCCAAGTTGCCGAAAATTTCAAGAAGCCATTGTTAGGGTTCTTCAATTTTTCAAGCTTGCTAGTAAGTGCATCCAAGCCCCGTTTTTGATATTCTTCGTATTTTTGAAGTCCTAGTAACATGAGTAAGCTATTTTTAGCTATATGTTGAGCTAGGATTGATGTTCAAAAATGTAACCATGTATGACATGCATGTATTTTGATGTTTTATGGAAGAATATGAAGGCTTGATGTAGTAGAAACATCTTTTGCTAAGTGAATTCCATGAAAAATGCAAGTAGGGACTAGTTTGTGAAAGTCTTGAGATTGGTCATACATGAGTGATTTAGTGAGAATTAATGATAGCTTTAGTTGAGTAAATGATTCGGCTAAGCATGAAAGGCTAAAAAGTTGAATGAAAATCACTTTACGAGCCTTGGGGCAAAAGTATAAATATGAGGAAGTTTAGGGGCAAAATGGTACTTTTGCTAAAGTATGAGATAATGGTCAATTTAGTGAATGTGTGTGACGAGTTGATTTGTCATTTTAGATCAAGAAAGACGAAGCCCGGATCTTAATCGAGGCAAGGGCAATGTCGTGGACTAAATTGCACATCTCCATACTTTTTGAGTACCGAGGTAAGTTTACGTATGAACAATGCATTTATGCGTATACGTTGTTAATGCTAGCTAATGTGTAGCATAATTGTGAACATATTCGATTCTAGTGGAATGAATGAGATAGTAGTTGTGAATGGATGAATGTATTATAAGTAGACATGTGAATGTGTAGTGATAATGTTTGATAGTGGGCTAAGTGCGATACCACCTTGATACTTAACAATGATGGGCTATGTGCGATACTATTGTTAAGCATATTATCTAGTGAGCTATGTGCGAAATCACTATATTTATCCTTTGTAGTAGGCTATGTGCGATACTACCGTATGATCTGATTGTGGTGGGCTAAGTGCAAAACCACCGAGTAATTTAGCTATGTGGATGTATTATTGAGAAATAATGATGTGTTTTATTTTGTGTAAATGTGCTATTAAGTGCATGGGTGCATGTCAATGATTATGAGTATGTGACTCATGATGTGTTGGAGATGTGGTAAAGGATAGAAAGAGTAAGCATAGTAGTGGATGTGAATTACATATGTTAGTATAATGCTAATTGTTGTTTAGCTTGTACTAGAATGCTTAAATTGTTTATGTGTAAACTTACTAGGCTCAAAGCTTACTCCTTTCTTTTCCCTTGTCTTATAGAGAACAAGGATTGAATCGTGATACGCGGATTAATCGGAAGATCGCCCACACTATCAGCACACTCTGGTACATTGGACTTAATGTTTTGTATATGGCATGTATAGGGGTTAGATAAGCTAGTGAATTTTGTTGTATTGGCTAAGATGTGTTGGCCATTAGATGGATAAACTATTTTGTATAATGCCATGGTTGTTGGATACTTTATTATATAAAAGACGTAGTTATCCATGTAAGATTGTGTTTCAAAATGAGTTGGTTATGGATGTGTTGAATGAGTACATGTTGTGTATGCTAGAGGGGTGAGAAGAGCTTAGCAAATAGCTTTGTTCTTGTCCATATGGATAGACACACGGGCATGTGTCTAGGCCATGTGTGACACATGGCCAGCCTACAGGTGTTTGACTTGGCCGTGTCACTTTGGCAGATTCGAGTGTTATAGGCCACGGGCTAGCCACACGGGCGTGTGTCTAGGCTTTAGGCCGTGTAGAGTAGTCAGTGTTCACCACAGGTGGAGAGCACAGGCGTGTGCCCTAGCCGTGGGACTTTGGCAGAATGCTTGAGTTTTGTGCACGGTTTATGGACATGGGCGTGTGTGACTACACACGGGCGTGTATCATCTTACATGGGCGTGTAGCCCTATTGGGATGGAAAAATTTTAAATTCGTAAGAGTTTCCAATATGGTCTCGAGAGCCCTCGTGTATATGAGTAAGGTCTCGTAAGTTGAGAATGAGGTCGTTGTGGTGACTAAGAGAGAGTAGTCACGTTGAGCCTAAGTGGCGATCAAGCGGTTTTATTTCGATAATGCCTCGGGCTCGGTTCCGGCGTAGAATACGGGTAAGGGGTGTTACATTTAGTGGTATCAGATCTATGGTTTAGTCGGTTCTAGGACTACTGTAGCGGGTGTAAGGGTCTAGCTATACATGCCATAAGTGTACAATGATAGTGTGGTGGTTTCTGATGATTTTAAACCTTGTTTTATATAGTATATGGATCCCGATCAATCGATCACGATGAAGCAAACTAGTAATGCACGGCTCTGCGCAAGGAACCGCTACTGCTGAGAGTGGACCCGAGGTTAGGGGTCAAGGAGAAGAGGCTTGGGAAGCCTTTCTCCAGATGATGAGTAATTGGTACTCGGATTATGTTCGAGCGAACCCTAATGCTCAACCTCCTCCACCTCCTCCTATACCTCAGCCAATTCTAGTGGCTCCTCAAGGTATTGACGTAGTGAGGATATCGAAACCTCCGATGGATAAGATTAGGAAACACACGGGCGAGGAGTTTAGAGCTAAGGTAGATGATGACCCCCGAGAGGCGAGTTCGGCTAGAGAACTCAATGAGAGTATTCGATGAACTCTCTTGTACACCTGAAGAGAACTTGAAGTGTGCCGTATCTTTGCTGAGGGACTCGGCATACCATTGGTGGAAGACGTTGACGTCAGTAGTCCCGAAAGAGCGGGTGACGTGGGACTTCTTTCTAGAAGAGCTTCGAAAGAAGTATATAAGCCAGTGATTTACTGACCGAAAGCGGAAGGAATTCCTTTAGTTGAAGCAATGAAGAATGACAATAGCAGGATATGAGCGCGAATTTGTTAGGCTTAGCAAGTACGCGCAAGAATGTGTGTCGACAGAGACTATCTTGTGTAAAAGGTTCGAAGATGGACTGAAGTAGGATATCAAGCTCCTAGTGGGTATTTTGGAGTTGAAAGAGTTTGTTGTATTGGTTGAAAGGGCAAGTAAGGCTGAGGAATTGAGTAAGGAAAAGAGAAGGGCTGTGAGTGAAGCCCGAGATGCGAGAAAACGACCGATGGGTAACACATATCAAGCCCAGTCGAAAAGATCCAAGGAAGTGAATCCTCGGACGATAACACCAGTGGGATATCCACGTCGAGACTTGGACAACACTCGTTCGGGTTCGAGAGTCTAAGCCACCTCGATATAAAGTGTGGGCAATTCGAAGAACAAATCGGAGTGTCCAAGTTGTGGTAGGTATCATATCGGAGAGTGTTGGGGAAATAACTGAAGTTGTTATAAGTGTGGTTCCCCCGACCATTTTATCCGAAATTGCCCCGAAAGGGATGATAAGGAAGAGAAGCAAGAGACAAGACCTAGCGATGTGTCTGCAATGGGTAGACCGCCAAGGAACCCGAGAGGTGGGACTAGTGGTAGAGGTGCGTCCAAAGACTCTGCTGGGAGACCGGAGGGTTGGGCACCTGCGAGGACGTATGCCATTCGCGCCCGCGAAGAGGCATCATCCCCAGATGTAATAACGGGTACTTTTTCTCTTTTTGACACCTTTGTTATTGCTTTAATAGATCCAGGGTCTACTCATTCTTATATTTACATGAGATTGGCATCTAGTTTGAGTATGACCGTTGAGTTTACGGATATTGTGGTTGAGGTGTCAAACCCGTTAGGTAAGCATGTGTTAGTGGACAAGGTGTGTAAGAATTGTCCTTATGTTGTTGCCGTTTGATGAGTTGACTTAATCCTTGGCATGGATTGGTTGACAACCCATAGTGTCTTAGTGAATTGTGGTAGTAAGTTTATCGAATTGAAATGTGAGAATGGAGATGTTGTTCGGGTTGAATCAGGTGGATTGGATAGTCTACCAGTGATGATTTCTTCCCTAGTGGCTGAGAAATGTTTGAGAAAAGGGTGTGAGTCCTATCTCGCCTTTATTTTGAATACTCAAGAGGTTGGAGTAAAGTTTGATACAGTGCCAGTGGTATGTGAGTATCCGGATGTATTCCAGGAAGAGTTACTCGGATTACCTCCAGAGAGAGAGGTCGAGTTTGGGATTGAGTTAGTTCCAGGAACGGCACCTATTTCAATTGCTCCGTATAGGATGGCACCTTTAGAGTTGAAAGAACTGAAGGTTCAGTTGCAAGAGTTGACAGATAAGGGTTTTGCAAGACCGAGCTACTCACCGTGGGGTGCTCCGATACTATTTGTAAAGAAGAAAGATGGGTCTATGAGGTTGTGTATAGAATAGGCAACTCAATAAAGTGACGGTGAAGAATAAGTATCCTTTACCAAGGATTGATGATCTTTTTGATCAACTGAAAGGAGCTACAGTGTTCTCCAAGATCGACCTGAGGTCTTGTTATTACCAGTTGAGAGTGAAAGACCAAGATGTGTTGAAAACTGCATTTCGAACAAGGTATGACCATTATGAGTTTTTAGTCATGCCGTTTGGTTTAACGAATGGACCTGCGATTTTCATGGATTTGATGAACCGTGTCTTCCGACCGTATATGGATAAGTTTGTAGTTGTCTTCATTGGCGACATATTGATCTATTCTCGGGATGAGAACGATCATGAGGAACATTTGAGAATTGTCTTGCAAACTTTAAGGGATAAGCAGTTGTATGCTAAGTTTAGCAAGAGTGAGTTTTGGCTCTGAGAGGTCGGATTCCTATGGCACATTGTGTCGGGTGATGGTGTCAGAGTTGACCCGAGTAAGATATCGGCTGTCGTGGATTGGAAACAGCCGAGGAATGTGTCAGAAGTCAGAAGCTTCTTGGGATTGGCAGGATATTACAGATATTACAGACCACACGGGCATGTGAGCCCTGTACCTTGGAAAATATTTGAAATTTCGTGAAAAATTATCAGTGATCCCGAATTAGTCCCGATTTGTTTCTACTGTTCATATTGGGCCTCGAGGGTCCATTCAAGGGACATTATGGTTGATTACGGATATGAATAGTAATTTAACATGATTTATTTGTAATTATACTGTAACTCCGGTAATGCTCCGAAACTCTGTTCCGACGACGGATACAGGTTAGGGGTGTTACAAGGCATCTCCCCAATTGGATTTGATAGAAGACATATTAGTCTTTCAATAGGTTTGCTCATTTCCGATTAGAATAAGGACATGTTTAGATTCGTCTACTAACACAAACTGTCTTTCCGTACTACGATTGACCACGTAATATCGCTTAGTATCAGTTTAAACAATAGACGACCAATGAGCAACATTTGCTTCCATTTTGCATTTTGTGCAAAAACCATTTGAGGAAAATAATACAAAGTATATTAATTTAGTTCATGAATAATTTTATTGAGAAATTTGTTCGAAAAATTAAAAGTGTACTCAGACAAAAGTACTACACTTAGGGCACCAAATCCAATAGTCTGGTTCGGTTGGATTAGAATCAGCTGGTCACTTAGTGGAAGACAAAATGATTATAGATGAACGGTTGATATGCAGTTGGAGACTATGCTTGAAGGGTTATAAATAGCTAAGAAATGAATCCTAAGATGAATTTGTTGGAAAAACGAGTTTGGAAAACACAGCGAAAAATAAATTTAGGGAAAAACCAGAGTTTTAATTTTTTTTCCAAAAAAATGATCTTTGTTGTGATATATAAAGTAATAAACACTTAATCAAAATTTTACCTCTTCGATTCGTCTAGGATAAGCGCTTTGACGGAGTAGTCTTCTCCGTTATCCTCAAGCTCACGTCTGCTGAGTGTGGGCTCGCTTTGAATTAGAAAATTTTTTCAGAAAAATTACAAGTGGGGTAATTTCGTAATTTCTCTAAATATTTGGGTCAAGTTGCAAATCAGAAAAATATCTCTAGAAATTTTCTGAAATAATCTATTCAGAGAATTTTTTTCTCTACAACTTTCTCTTGAATTCAAGTGTGTGTAAATAATGACCCAATGCTCTCTTTATATAGGGAGAGTTTAGAGAGTTCAACTATGATTAAACTTAATCACTTTAATATTAAATTAATATAATATTTATCAAGATAAATATTAGATTAAATTTAATATTAAATCTTATTAAAATAATAGAACATTTATCTACAATATGAACATTAAATTAAATTTAATATTAAGATAATCACTTTAATATTAAATTAGTAAAATACTATTAAGATAAGTATTAAATTTAATTTAATATTAAACTATTAAAATAATATTATTTTTGGAATAATTATTTGAAATCAAATTCTCTACTAGAGTCCTAGTAGGAGTGTAACTCTTCCATTGCTCAACCACCGACGACCAACCGCCGCTGGCCATCGGGACACTACCGTCGCAGCCATCGACACCGCGGTGTCTGGTGATGTAGGTGTGACACCCTTACGCCACCCCGATCAGGTTCGACTGCTACCGGTTCGGTCTGAGTCAATGACGACCCAACCGGTCCGGTCTAGCCACCGGTTGGACCATTGGCCCGGTTTCATATACCGGGCTCGATTCGACCATTTTTTGGGTCTTAGTCTCGATTTTAGGCTCTCGACCCTAATTTTCGATCTCAAGTCCCAAGTTCAATTACCCATTGGGCCAATTGTTTGACTTGAAAATTAACTTCAAAAAATATCATATTAATTTTAGTTGATTTGATTAATTTAATTTTACTTGATCAAAATTAATTTTTCCAAAAAATCACTTAGATTTTTCAATTTAATTTTTCAAGAAAATTCTTTAATCAAATTCTCTAGTTGAACAATTCTTATGACCACCTAATTTAATTCCACATCAAATAAATCGACTCAATTAAATTATTCCCAAATTCGTAGAATTTTCTTCTGATTCAAATGTAGTCCGATTGAGCTTTTGTTGAGCTAGCGAAGGGACCAATCAGACATATACAATTGGGCTCTAGTGATTGCAATTATGTCCAGAAGCATTGTTTCTATAATTCGCAATTACTTAATCATGGAGCCAGTCCACAAGAAGTACCATGATTGAAAACTCCTTATTGTATACTCTTTATGAGAGCAATTCATCCAATTGTTTTGTCCAATGACCTCGTCATGTGTGTGTTACCCTCATATGATATCCCTGATTCCTTTGAGTTAAATTCGTGCACTCAATACAATCTTATTTTATTTCATTGTCACCATTGTGTCTTCTTAATGATTAATATTATCACTGTCAACAAATGTTTGTGTTAAATTGCTCGTCCGAGAACAAGCAACCTGTGGCCACTTTCTATATTTATCAATCCACACAGTGCCAATGAGAGGATATCATTAACTCTTTAATTAAGCTATGAATTCCACTATTGGTAGTAAAGCCATGCCATACACAAGTCATGTACCCAACATACCGGCTATGGGCTCGATCATCTTTAGAGCATAAGCCTCCACTTATATCAAAGCACATGAATTGCATACCTATGGTCTGTGGCTAACTAAGAATTTAGGTAAATCACACCATGAACTTCACAAGTGAATTAATTCACAAACAGATTCAGAATTAATTCATCTTGGGTCCAATCCAATGTATTATTATACCAATGAATACATCTATGTTTCTACTCGTGGAGTCAACTGCTCTGATAGCCAAGACTAGCCATCTCCTCAATTGGAATTGTAGATGACATAATAATCCTACTCAGTATTTGAATCAAATGCTCACTTTGATTCTTTTACGGGATTACAGACTCATTTAGATTATCTATTGAAGTAAGTCGTCTTTCTCACAATGTAAACGTTCTTTACAATGCCACTTATCTTCAGTTTGAACTTTAGACAATCAATGAGCTAATATTTTCTTGTCACAATTTCGCTATGCATGCAAAATATAAAAAAAAACATAAATACAAAAGACATAATAGTGAAATGTAAAATTTGTTGGAAAATGTAGCGGAAAATAAACTTAAGGAAAAACCGGAGTTTTAATTTTTTTTCCAGAACAAGATCTTGGTTGTGATATCTAAAGTAATAAACATTTAATCAAAATTGTACCTTTTCGATTCGTTTAGGATGAGTACTTCGATCGAGTATTCTTCTTCGCTATCCTCAAGCTCACGTCTACCGAGTGTGGGTTCGCTTCGAATCAGAAAAATTTTCACAAAAATTACCAGTGGGGTAATTTTGCAAGTTCTTTAAACTTTTGGGTCAAGTCGTAAATCAAAAAAATATCTCTATAAATTTTCTAGAGTAATCTCTTTAGAGAATTTTTTCTCTACAACTTTCTCTTAAATTCAAGTGTATGTAAATAATGACCCAAGTTGTTAAAACTCCTAGTTGCTCTTTGACATGTATGTAAATAATCCCACACCGTGTTGGATTTCATAGAATCTATCTCGGCATCCATGGCCTATTTCCAAAACTTGGAATCAACGCCCTGCATAGCCTCCTTGTAAGTGAGTGGATCATCATCCTCATTATTGGCTTCCGTATTATAAATACTACCATCATATATGAAGAAGTTTGGTTTCTTAGAAACTCTCCCACTACGACGGATTCCCCTATGCTATTGATCGTTTGAAGGTTTTTCTACAACTTTCTCGAGAATTAAACTTGGTGATTGTTCTACCACTCTCGAAAGTTACTTGTAACACCCCTTACCTGTATCTGTTTTCAGAATAGGGTTACAGAGCATTACCAGACTTATTACTTAAACAATCATATATTTCATGTTCATTATTCAATACTAAACAAAAATCATTTAAATTCAATCATATAGTTCTTAACACGAGCCCTCGAGGCCCAAAGCAAGCATTAAAAACAATTCGGGACTAAATTGAGAACTCAAGGAAATTTTAGGAAAACATTGAAAATTTTCAAAGTGCAGGAACACACGCCCGTGTGGCCAAGCCGTGTGTCTCACACGGCCAAGAGACACGCCCATGTCTTAGGCCGTGTGGGCATTCGAAATGGGATCACATGGCCGTGTCCCAGCCCGTGTCCAACCCCGTGTAACTCACTGACTTGGGTCACACAGCCAACCACATACTCGTGTGACTAGCCCGTGTAACTCATTGACTTGCTTAAATTAGAAATTTCAAGGGACACACGGTTGAGATACACGCCCGTGTCTCTGCCTGTGTGGACGAAATTAGGCTATTTTCTAAGCCACATTTCTCACCCAAATAGGTACCAACCTAAGCTCAATAATGCACATACAACCATGACATAAATAAACATTCAAAACCAACCAATTCCAAGTCTATAACATACAATATCCACACATACAACATGATATCCATAAGCACATTCACTTGACAACTTTAAAGCATACCACATATACTTCCAAAGTCTACCTAATTAGTCAATTACATATATACACTTTTGTGCCTAAGACATAACTTATATGCCATTTCTAAATCTCAACAATATGGTACTCTACTTACCAAATCAAAATCTAGGCATTTTCAAGACATTCCATACATCATGAAGCTAACCACACACATATATATATACATATCAACCCATAGCAATTCAAACCACATTAAATGGCCAATTATATAACCAAAACATATAGGCTTTCATTGGCCAAATAACCTATACATGCCATATAACCAAAATTCATTAAGTCCAAAAGTACCAAAACAGCTGCTGGATAGTGTGATGAGATCTCCGACAACTTCCAATCCGAGCAAGCTTCCGAATCACTATAAAACACGGAAAAGTAAACAGAGTAAGCAATTAAGCTTAGTAAGTTCGTATAGCATAAAACTCATCTTACAATTTAATCATGATTTAAGTAATTAAACATCGCATAATGCAACTCAATTTGATCCACAAGCCTAACACATATTCATCCATAAAGTTAAACATGAAATCACAAATCTTATAGATTCAATTCTCACATGATTCACGTACATCCCTGTACTGGTTCATATTGAATTCACATACTCTCGTAACATCACTATGCCCGTTGAACCATTTGGAATAATATCGGATACTCGGGTATCTCACACACTAAGTGCCAATACATGGTCGAAACCATCTCTATCTCATATCTCGTATAGATGCTCACTCTCGAGCTATCACTGGGTTTGCTCACACAAGTTAACGGTCAAGACATAGCTACACGGTGCTGCTCACACAAGCTGACGAGTAACTGCAACACATGCCAAAAAACTCAGCCACCGGTAGAACATATAGGACCAGCACCCATAACACGGTAACCCCTAATGACATGTCATTTGTATCCTATCTATTCCTAAGGTTCAACCGGGATACATAAAATTTGTCTATATCTCGTCAAGAATTTCCGTAGTGTCGTATCATCACAATTATATTAATTAAGCATGTAAACACAAATAATTTAAAGCTTATTAATATACGAACTTACCTCGAACTCGTATGAAGGAAAGCGATCGTTCTGTCCAAAACTTTATCTTTTCCCCGATCTAATTCCGTACGTTGCTTTTCTTGATCTATATAATCAAATTTAACTATTTTAATTCATATTTTACTCAATTCAATCAAAATTTCATGTTATGGCAAAATTACCATTTTGCCCCTATACTTTTAACTCCTTCACAATTTAGTCCTACTCTCATAAAAATGAAAATTCATGCAATTTAGTCCACACCCATGCTAGCCGAATATCAACTAAGCTTAAAGCAGCCCATACATTTCATTAATTCATACATTTCACCACATAATTTTCACATTTTACAAATAAATCCCTATTTGATATTTTCAACCAAAATCACTTTACAAAACTTGTTTAACTATCACTAAACTTTCATTTTCATCCATCAAACATCAAACATCAAAAACAACCAACACACATTCATGGAAAAATTTTAGAATTTTAACAGTATTGCAAATTAGTCCCTGGGCTAGTTAGATTAAGCTACAACGACTCCGGAAACATAAAAATCATTAAAAATGGGACAAATTTCACTTACATGCACAAGGAATGCTTGACCGAACCTAACAAGCTTCCATGGAGGTTTCTTTCTTTGGTTTTTTGGTGGAAGAAGATAGAAAAGATGATAGCTTTTGTCTTTTCTTTATTTTACTAACATATATTTATTAATTTACAATTTTAACCTTAATTATTTACCTTTAAAATCACTTAATTAATGTCCATATTTATCTACTCATATTAAAAATGGTATAATTACCACATAAATCCTTTAACTATTTAATTTAATAGCCATTTAGTACCTTTAATTTATAGAATTCTAATTTTTCACCTTTTTCGATTTAGTCTTTTTTACTAAATTAAGCATGCAAACTTTGAAATTTCTTAACAAATTTTTATACGACCTTGCTAACATACTGTAGACATTAAAATAATAATAAAATAAATATTTTCACATCGTATTTGTGGTCTCGAAACCACAGTTACGATTTTACTGAAAACGGGTTGTTACATTCCACGAGTACCATTTTACTTTGAGGCTTAAAATTATCCATGTAGCTTTCCTTGAGGAAAGTAGCATGAGTGGAAACTTTAATCGTATTATATTTCGGATTGTAGAATAATCCTCCATTGGTTCCTTTTGGATATCTAACAAACATGCACAATTCTGTTCGTGCATCTAACTTCTTTGCATCGTTATCCAGAATGTGTGCTGGACAACCCCATATTCTAAAGTGATTTAGAGCGGGCTTCTTTTCATGCAACAATTCATAAGGTGTCTTACAAGAAGACTTGGTTGGCACATCGTTCAGAATATATCAAGCCGTTTGTATCGTATATCTCCAAAAGAAAGTAGGAAGTTGTGAATAGCTTAAGATTGAACGAACCATGTCAAGCAAGGTTATATTCCTTCTCTCAGCTATGCCATTTTGCTGTAGAGTGCCAGACGCAGTTAATTGGGATAAAATCACATTCTCTATGAGGTATCCTAAGAACTCATCGGACAAATATTCCCCACATCGGTCAGACTGAAGGTTCTTTATGGATAAATCTAGTTGCTTTTCCATTTCCGCACAAAACTTTCAAAATTTATCAAAATTTTCGCTTTTGCGGTGCATTAGATATGCATATCTATATCAAGAATAGTTGTCGATAAAAGTCACATAATAATCGTAACTTCCTCAGTCACTAATGCTCATGGTACCACATACATCAGTGTGCACAAGTTCTAAAGGTTGGTTGGCCCTTGTACCTTTCGCATTAAAAGACCTCTTAGTCATTTTACCTTCCAAGCAAGATTCACTGTAACACCCCTAACCCGTATCCCTTGCCGGAATAGGGTTACAGAGCGTTACCAAAAATTTTCAGAACATTTGCAGACATTTCGCATTAATCACTATTCATTCACTGAGATTATACATAACGTCCCTTAAATGGACCCTCGAGGCCCAATACAAGCATTAGAAACAAATCGAGACTAAATCAGGATCTCAGGAAATTTTTCGTGAAATTCCAAAAATTTTCTTACGTATAGTGCCCACACGCCCATGTGGTCGGGCCGTGTGACTACACACGCCCGTGTCCTTAACCCGTGTAACTCTCTGACTTCTAAGGCATGAAGAAATTGAAGTCACACGGCCAAGTCACATGCCCGTGTGCTAGGCTATGTGGCGAATTTTTATTTTCAAAATTAGGTGCAGTTCTCACACGGCCGTGTAACACGCCCATGTTCAAGGTTGTGTCAACCACACGGCTGAGACACACGCCCGTGTCTCTACCCGTGTGCTCAATTTTTAGCATTCTATTTCTCATTTTAAGATGCAGGGGATACACGACCGGACTACATGCCCATGGACACGCGGCCTAGACACACACCTGTGTGCCTGCCCATGTGGACAAAATAAAGCCATTTCTAGCTTCATTTTTCACCCAAAATCACACCCAAGACCTGCACTTGAAACCCACATCCAATACAAATCAATTCAAGCATTCAAAATAAGTAATTCCATCATTCAACATGGCATACCATTTCAAGCACAAGTGTTTATAAACTTACCTTGGTTTAACTTATGCAATAACAACATTTGATCACATATACTTAACATAACACATGTGTATATATATCATAATAAACTACTTAGTCATACCAAAATGAACCATTACTAGCCATTCCAATGGCTAGGTTACAAAACATCATTTTGAAGCCACTATTGGCCAAGTTGTCTTATACATGCCATTATACCAAAATGATTTTACTAAGTATACCCAAAATAAGCTAGTTGATAGTGTGATGATGCTCCAATGATCTCCAACCTTCGCTAGCTTCTGAGCACTAAAAATAGGGGAAATGGAACAGAGTAAGCATTACATGCTTAGTAAGTTCGTATAACGGAAACTAAACTTACCAATCCCGTTTATTAAGTCTAAGCATACAATATCATGTTTTCCATCCATTAGCAATATTGCCTAAACAAATGCACTCAATCAAACAAGTTAGTCACCAAAATCTTCATATCAATCAAGTAAACATAGATGAGCTCATCAAGTAATATTCTTACAAGTCATTATCATTCCATCTCAAAATTCTCATACCAGGTCAAGAGTTATGTCTGCTGAATCATTGAAATTCTGATGGATACTCAAGTAGTACACTCGAGGTGTACGATTTAATAATCCGTCAATTCTTATTCAAGGGTACAGGAAACACAAAAATATACACACATTTTCATGCCTTTTTTACCTCAACTTCATGCAGTTTCGGGAAAATTATTATCGAAAAATATATAATTATTATAAAATAAATATTTTGTACTTAAATTATTAACATAATGAATTTTAATTAATTTTATAATAAATTTTGATTAATTTTGATCAATTTTTGGCAAATTCGCACAAAGGGCGAAAATTGGCTCGGCAGACACTGCTAAAAGCGCAAAACCGAGAAGGGATTTTTGAACCATCGAGACGAATGAATTTTTCAGCTATAGATGGTCCAAATTATGTGTATTAATTCATAATATAATTATTTTTAATTTTAATCCAATTTAATTTGGGTTAAATAAATTATTATTAATTAATTATGAAAAGTGGCCCAGTTGAGCTGAACTGAGAGAACCGAACCAACCAAGCTATGGGCAGCCCAAAACCATCCAGCATTCTGACCCAATCAGCTTACTTGGCTGATTAGTTGGCTTGCAAAAAGGCCCTTGAAGACTTCATCAAACTACAAACAAACCCCTCCTCTTTTAGTGCCTTTCTAGATTTGCCCCAGCCTTAATATAGCAAGTTTGAAAGCTTCAAACTTGCCACATGTGTGGCTGGCCAAGGGAGGGCTCTTTGGCTACTGATTTTGGCTATTTTTAGCAGCCCTCTCACCCTATAAAATCTTCATTTTTTGCTCATTTCAACACACCACAACATTCTCATCTCTTCTCTTCTCTCTCAACATTCTCTCTTTATTTTCCATCTGTTTTCCTTTGTCCTCTTGCCGATTTCACCTATTGAAAAAGAGTCGTTCATCCATCATTTGGAGAAGCATTAAAGTGTTCATAGAAGCCTTGGTTCGACAAGAACAAGTGAAGAAGAAAGAGTGGAGCAACCCAGCCAAACCACGGAGAAACACCGGATTTGGTTCTTGTTCCCTATCTTTTTAAATTCTGTTGTTATGATAAACATGTCTATGAATATTTATGTTGATATGATTTATTTAATTTATATGGCTTAAATTTAATTCGTGTTAGGTTGATTGCATTTCATCTTCTTAATTTATTAAAATTGTATTTGTGTTGTTATAGGCCTCGGTAAGATGTTTAATTTAGTAAAACTATGACTAAGTTATTCTTGCATTACTATAACACCCCTTACCCGTATTCGACACTTGAACCGGGTACGAGGCATTACCATACTTAACTTGCTCAATCGTGCAACATCGATTCGTAAAATTTTTATTTCAAATTAAAACTTTTCATTCAAGACAATAATGTCCTTATTATAGGTCTACAAGACCCTAAACTTGTACCCAGAATGATTCAGGACTAAACTGGAAACTTTTGAACCCTTAGACAAATTTGACATAAAACAGGGCCACATGCCCATGTGAAAGATGGGACACATCCGTGTGGCAAATCACATGCCCGTTTTCCAAACTCGTGTGGAACTTATTTTTCAATTCGATCCTACAGGGGTTTTCACACGGCCGGACACACGCCCGTGTCCCTGGCCCGTGTCCCTCACATAGCCTCGACACGCCCGTGTCTTACCCCGTGTGCAAAAACCTTAGCATTCTGTTTATGACGTCATCACCTCAATAAGGTCACACGGCCAAGGCACACGCCCGTGTCCTTAGGTCGTGTGTTGAATTAAATTCCCAATTTCAAGTGCAGACTTCACCTGACCTGGGCACACGCCCATGTCCATGGCCGTGTCTTCCACACGGCTGAGACACACGGTCGTGTCTCTACCCGTGTGTTTACTACTGAGCATACTGACTTGTAAACCTATCATGCAAGGGGACACACGGCCTAGACACACGCCCGTGTGTCTACCCGTGTGGACATTTAAAAGGCTCTCTACCAAGCCAAATGCCACCCTTCACAACAACCAAACTTACACCAATTCAATCCAACATATATCATAACCATAGAGCACTTCTAGGGACTCAAAATCAAGACATCCATACAAGCATGCATTTCATGAATTTCATCGTCATTGAATTTATGAACTTGTCAAGTTTGGCCAATTTCCCATGACCATTTACAAAATGAATTGTACATCATTAATAGCCAACACTTTAGCTAACAAATATGACATAACAAAATGACCAAGTCCTATAAATGCCATACTCAAAATAAATCTAACTTTGCTATACCAAGAAGAAGTTGATAGTGTGATTTCCAGACTCCGACGTCCCACGATCCCTGAGTTCGCTTAGCAATACTACAAGGAAAAAGGAAATGAGAGGGGTAAGCATAAAGCTTAGTAAGTTTGCATGAAATAAATAATAACAAAAAGACTCATAATGTCATCTATTAATTTCGTTGAAGAAAGACACAAAGTCTTAAGCACACTGCCATAACTTACTCATGCTTACCATACCAATTACATATCATGCCACATCTCATGAACCATTCTCGTGAATTACTCACATATACCTGTATCACTTCATCACATAGCTTTAACACTAATTTCATCTCAATTATAAGCTTAACTATTTATCCCATTAAATCTGTAACAGCCCAATTTTGGGGCTAGTCAGAACAGTGGTTACGAGACCACTAAACCGAGGTCGAGGAAAATTATTTTGATGTCATTTTATGTGCTGTAGCATAAATTTATGGATGCATGAAAATTTTGGTGTTCTAATTTGAGTGATAGCATGCCTAATTTCGAAAAAAGGACTAAATCGCATAAAGTGTGAAAGTTCTATTTTATAGGATAAAGGTACCTAATGGCTATAGAATGCAATTTTGAGGATTTTAAAGTGCAATTAGGCCATTTATTTAGTGATGGCCGGCCATCGGGTGCATAGGGGACAAGAGCATTAATTTTTAGTCAAATTTGGTGATAGTTGTTGACTAGTTGACTAAAATATGATAAAATAAGGGAAGGCTATCATCTTTTTTCCCTTCTCTTCTTCTTCCACCGATTTTTACACTCAAAAGAAGGGTTTTGAAGGCTTTGAAATTTCAGCAACTTGTCCTCACTCTAGTAAGTAATTTTTGGTGGTGTTAATTGATATTTTTTGTGTTTTTGGAGTCCCCAAAGCTTAAGCTAGCTATTGAGGGGACTAATTTGTGATATGGTTGAAAGTCTAGGGACTTACCATGAGAGAAATTATGTTGATAGCTGATTTTTTATGGAAGAAAATGAATGTTAGGGAGGTGAGAGACAACTTTTATGAATGGTGTTAGCATGAAAACACCTAAATAGAGCTTGAATGCAAAGATTTAATTTGTGTCATAAATGTATGGAATAGTTGGAATGGTGAGTAGTTGCAAGAGAAATAAATGTTCATCTATGCTTGTTTATTTAGAAAATATGGTGAAAAAATGATTCACGAGCCTAGGGGCAAAATCGTAAAATTTGCCATGGTATGAGGGCAAAATGGTCATTTTTGCGTAAGTATAGATTTTGGTGCATCATGATCGTAAAATGTTTTAAATGAATGAATTTTATTGTTATAGTCAAGAAGAACGCGGGATTAACCTTGACCGGGGAAAAGGCAAGGTTACGGAATAAACCGCAAATCGACACGTTTTGCACCGAAGTAAGTTTACGTGTAAACGATGCATTTTATATGCACATTATTGTTGTTAATTAGCGCATGACACAATTGGGAATATATATAATTCAAGTAGATAAAAAGTGGTTGTTATTGAATAACTCTGATATGAATGATGGAATGGATATGTGAGTGTGTTATATCAATATTTGATGGTGGGCTAAGTGCGATACCACCTTGTCGCTAAACTACGATGGGCTATGTGCGATACCATCGCCTATTAATCCTTTGGTGGGTCTGTGTGCGATACCACCGTAATTAATCCTTTGGTGGGTGTGTGCGCGATATCACCGTAATTAATCCTTTTTGGGTCGTGTGCGATATACCACCGAGTAACGTGAACATGAGTAATGTATTTCGATATAGTGATGCATTGTATTATGTGACCTTGTGATGCTAAGTGCAGGGAAACTGTTAATGAATGTATGCATCATGCTTGAGATGTGGTTGGAATGTGTGAATGGAAGAAATAAGTAAGCCTGATCTTGAATGTAGATTGTTTCTTGCTTAGTAAATAATGCTATGGAAGTGTTTATGTCATGTTAAAATGTTATATTGTTTACATGTAAAATTACTAAGCTTAAAGCTTACTCCCCTTACTTTCCCTTGTTTTATAGAGCTTAAGAGCCGAGCCGGGATACGTCGATAACCAGAAAACCGCCCGCACAATCAGCTCATCTCGGTATACCTAGACTTAATGATTTTGTAAATGGCATGTATAGGGGCTAGACTAGTAAAATTATTTTGTTATTTTGGCCAAAGGTGTAATGGCTCCTGTTAAGACATTTAATTTGTAAATTGCCATGCATGATGGCTCATTTTACCATTTATGAAATTACAAGTTATCTATGGGAGTTCATGTTGAAGTTATGAGATGTTTACTAGTATGTTGAATGGATTCATGTAGTGTAAGCTATAGGGGTACAAAGAGCTTGGCAAACAGCCTTGTTCTTGTCCACATGGGTAGACACACGGGCGTGTGTCTAGGCCGTATGTGACACACGATCAAGCCATGGGCGTGTGCCTAGGTCGTGTGAAGTCTGCACCTTGAAATTTGAAATTTGAGTGCTCACACGGTTAAAGCACACGGGCGTGTCTAGACCGTGGGGAAATAGTTAGAGGCGACCACGGACCAACCATATGGGCGTGTGTCCAAGTCGTGTGACCCAAGTCAGTGTCGTCCACGGGTGTCGAGCACGGGCGTGTGACTAGGCTTTGAGACCGTGTGTCTGTAGTCAGTATTTACCATCTAGATCTATTTGATTAGTATATAATCATAAGTGTTATATGTTTTGATAAATGCCGAAATCCCGGCATAATGACGGAAACCCAAAGAGGGTAAAAGCAAATCACCAGGTTAGTGAATGCTCTGATTAAATGATTTAAGAATATTGATTATTTATGATTGCATGGGTTGGGTTGATGAAAGGAGGAAGTTATATGTTGTAGCGGTTTTTACCATGATCTGTTGTAGCGATTCCTTACCGTGATCTGTTGTAGCGGCTTCTGCCGTGATCTGTTGTAGTGGCTACGGCCATGATCTGATGATGAGCAGCATGACTACCATCAAGGCGTGTAGCGGTGTGGGTTGATTGTAGAAATCCCTAATGGTGTGAATGGCTGGTACGGGGGCGTGTAGCGGATGGACACCTAGGATATGGGTTGGGCTTTGCATATTATTTTTGTTACTTATATTTTGATTATTCTGTTTTATGGGGCTAAAAGCCCAAATCTAATGGTGCATGAGGGTTGCACACTGAGTCTCGCGACTCACCCTTTAATTTTAACCATCTCAGGTGACACTTAGGGCATCGAACCGGGCTGGAGAGGAGAGCAAGGTGGCCATGCGACAGAGCTTTGAGAATTCAGCAAAAAGACTTAGTCTAATTTTTTTTATTTTCAATTAATTAATGGGTTCAAATTTCCTTGTAATAAGGCCATGGGCCACTAGACTACCATTTATGTTTTGGGATTTTGTTGGGCTTGTATTACTGGGTTTTAAGTTTTACGTTTTCAATTAAGTTAAGACCTGCATGAAATTTCGGTTTTTATGTAAAATCTACCAAGATAATTGGTTACTTAATATTTTATACTTTAATGAATTATTAAGCTTTCGAAATAAAGGTGTAAACCTAGTAATTGTTTTCCAAAATGCGACATGTTATGTAAAATCTCTTAAGTGACATACTAGATCCGGTTGTAGCATTTGGGCCGGGTTTGGGGTGTTACATCCCGTGCCAAGATCTTAATTGGCTCTTTGCCATAAGTCATGTCCGGTCGAATTTCTACCTCCGATGGAACAATCACATGCGAAGGGTCTGAACAGTATCGGCGTAACATAGACACGTGGAAGACATCATGAATCTTTTCTAGCTCAGGTGGCAAAGCCAAATGATAAGCCACTGGCCCTATCCTCTCGGTAATCTCATATGGTCTGATAAAGCACGGACTCAACTTGACTTTTCGGCCAAATCTAAGGACCTTTTTCCATGGTGATACTTTCAAAAACACTTTATCACCGACTTGAAACTCAATCTCTTTCCGCTTTAAATCCGAATAGGACTTTTGTCTATCTGAGGTAGCTTTTAGACACTCACGTATCACTTTTACCTTCTCTTTGGTTTCTCTGACTAAATCGACCCCGTGAATCTGATTCTTTCTAAGTTCGGTCCAATACAGGGGCGTTCGGCACTTACGCCCATACAATGCCTCATAAGGCGCCATCTTCAAACTCGACTGAAAGCTGTTATTATAGGCAAATTCCACCAACGGTAATTATTTCTCCCAATTACCTTAGAATTCTATAACACAACATCGAAGCATGTCCTCAAGTATCTGAATTACTCTCTCCGACTGCCCGTCGGTTTGCGGATGGAAAGCTGTACTAAAGCTCAATTTTGTGCCTAAAGCCTCTTGCAACTTTTTCAAAAACCGTGACGTAAATCTCGGATCTCTATCCGAAATAATCGACAACGGTACACCGTGAAGTCTTGCTATTTCTGTCACATAAAATCTGCCAACTTATTAAGCGAGTAGTCAACCTGTACTGGTATGAAATGGGCTGACTTCGTGAGTCTATCGAACACGACCCATACGGTATCTTTCTTTTTCGGTGTTAACGGCAAACCCGTGACGAAGTCTATAGTAATACGGTCCCACTCCACTCGGGAACCATAATAGGCTGAAGTAAACTCGAAGGTACTTGATGTTCATCCTTCTCTTGTTGAAAGATTAGATATCTCAACACAAACTCAGAAATGTCTTTCTTCATACTCGGCCACCAATACCATTTCCTCAAGTTGTTATACATCTTCGTGCTGCTTGGATGTACAGACAAACATCCACTATGTGCTTCATGCAGAATCTTTTGAATAAGCTCATCATCTCTGGGTACACAGGCCCTACTTCGAAACATCAAACATCCATCAGGATTTATCCGAAAGTCTGACTCAACATTTGATTCACATTGAACTCTTTTAGCTTGTAAATCATTGTCACCTTTCTGAGCTTCACAAATATCTTGGAGAAACATCGGTCTAGCCCTCAACTTAGCTAGAATAGAACCATCATCTAACAAAGCCATCCGTGTATCCATGGTTCTCAGCTCATACAAGGATTTCCTACTCAAGGCATCGGTGACTACGTTCGCCTTTCCCGGATGGTAGTCAATCACTAGCTCAAAATCCTTTATTAGCTCTAACCATCTTCTCTGCCTTAGATTCAACTCATTTTGAGTCATTAAGCACTTTAGGCTCTTATGATCTTTGAACACCCGGCATTTCTCACCATACAAATGGTGTCTCCAAATCTTTAGTGCAAATACAATTGTGACTAATTCCAAATCGTGGGTCGGGTAATTCTTCTCGTGCGACTTTAATTGTCTAGAGGCATATGCTATCACCTTGCCCTCTTGCATGAGTACACAACCTAATCCATTCAAGGATGCATCGCTGTAAACCATGAATTCTTTTCCCGGCTCCGGTTGCACTAAAACAGGAGCTTCAGTAAAAAACGCCTTTAGTTTCTCAAAACTCTATTAGCACTTTTCTGTCCATTCAAACTTTACACCTTTTTGTAGCAATTTCGTCATCGGAGTAGCTATAATGGAAAATCCCTTGACAAAACGTCTATAGTAGCCAGCTAGGCCCAGAAAACTTCTAACTTCGGTTAAATTCTTTAGCAGCTTCCATTCGACAATTGCTGAAATCTTACTCAGGTCGACTCTAATTCCATCTCCCGAGACAATGTGCCCCAAAAATCCAACTTCCTTAAGCCAAAATTCACTTTTACTAAACTTGGCATACAAATGTTTATCTCTCAAAATTTACAGAATCGTTCTCAAATGTTCATCATGCTCGTTCTCATCCCAAGAGTAGATCAATATATCATCGATAAAGACTACAACAAATTTATCCAAATATGGTCGAAAGATACGATTCATCAAATCCATGAAAACTACAGGGGCATTTGTTAACCCGAAAGGCATGACCAAAAAATCATAGTGACCATACTTTGTGCGAAATGTGGTTTTTGACACATCCGAGTCCTTGACTCTCAACTGATAATATCCAGACCTCAAGTCTATCTTGGAAAACACCGTGGCTCCCTTCAATTAATTAAACAAATCATCGATTCTTGGCAACGGGTACTTGTTCTTCACAGTTAACTTATTGAGCTGTCGATAATCTATACATAACCTCATGGAACCATCTTTCTTCTTCACAAATAATACGGGAGCACCCCACGGAGAATAACTCGGTCTTGCGAAGCCTTTATCCGTCAACTCTTGTAATTGTGCCTTTAGTTCTTTTAGCTCGGTTGGAGCCATTTGTATGGAGCAATAGAAATGGGGGCAGTACTAGGAGCTAACTCAATCCGAAATTCAATCTCTCTAACCGGAGGTAGCCCTGGCAATTCCTCTAGGAAAACATCCGGATACTCACATACTATAGGCACTGATTCAATTCTTAACCCAGTCTCTCTAGTATTCATCACAAAGGCAAGGTAAGCTTCGTACCCCTTTCTTAGATATTTCTGAGTCAATAAGGAAGATATCACTGCTGGCAATCTGTCTTGCTCATCTGATTCTACATGAATAAGATCCCCACTTTCACATTTTAACTCAATAAACTTCCTCCCACAATTCACTATCACATCATGAGTGGTTAACCAATCCATCCCAAGGATGACATCTAATTCATCAAACGACAATAACATAAGATTAGCCGGAAAGTAACGACCTCTAATCATCAAAGGACAATCTTTGCATACTCTATTGACTAACACACATTTCCCTAGGGGATTTGAAACTCTTATTAAAAATTCGGTAGACTCTATGATATGTTCATACTAGAGGCTAATTTCATGCAAATATACGAGTGGGTAGATCTCGGATCAATCAATGCTATAACATGAGTATCATAAAGAGAAAATGTACCCGTAATTACGTCGGGAAAGGATGCCTCTTCGCGAGCGCGAATGGCATATGTTCTTGCCGGTACTCTACCCTTACCTCTCTCAGTCTGCTCTCTAGATATGTTCTTACTGCCCACTTCATTTCCCGTGTAACACCCCAAACCCGACCCAAACACCACGACCGGATCTGAAATGTCACATGGGAAGAATTTATAAACTTTGCGAACATCAGATAAGTTTCAAGTCCCTTTTGAAAACTCTCAGTTTAGTAGTTAGCTTGAAAACTCAATAATCATTTATCGAAACTTTTTAATTAGCCCAATATTTGTGTTTAGGTGACGTTTGAAAACACATATTTGTTACATCAGATTACACTAGTAGTTTTTCGTAAAAACTTGTTTATAAAATTGTTACTTAGGTTATGAGAAAAACTTTTATTTGCTTTCAGTAAAACATCTTATCGATTATTTTGTATTCAAAATGTCTAAAGTTTAAATCGAAATTAAACCAATTTAATAGTGTAGTGACCTTATTACAAATCAAAATCCCAATTTTAAGTAAATAAGTCTGAGGAAAAGAAAAGCAAAGTTTTACTAAGCATAAAGTGCATGGCCACCTCAGAGTCGATCCTAGCCCATGTCCGTTGAACTAGGAATTACCTGCAAAAAATTAAGCAGTGGGGGTGAGTCAAGCAGACTCAGTGTGCAATTACTCTACATACACCATTACTGGGTCCGAGCCCATTCTTTTGCCAACTGGGCCCTAGCCCTTACAAATCATTTTGGGCGAATCCGCACGTAAAACAGATCGGGCCTTAGCGCTTTTAGCGAGTATAGCAGATAATCGATATAAGTGCAATATGATGCAAATCCCAACCCAACCTAGTTATCCATCCGCTACACACCACCCTTTCCTGCCAAACACACCAATGGGGATTTCTACAATCGACCCTCACTGCTACACACCATCGATGGCAGTCTTGCTGCAGTTAGCTGCTCATCGTCATAGTTGTGACAGAGTCACCAGATTATGTGGCATGGCCACAAGAAGCAGAGTGTGGCGAGCCACGGATATTGTGACATAGTCACGGATACACTTCCCCTTCCATTAATAGCATATGCCCATCCCCATGCCACATAAAATCATGATGTATGGATGCAGCAGATATCGATATATATAAGATGTTCAAAGTACATACATAATCATGTCAACATAATCGCTTATATATCATAATCAGACGTCACTAACCTGATGTCTTGTTTTTACCCTCTATGATAGCCAATACCAAAGTTTCAGCATTTAGTAATACAGATACATATTAACAAAAACAATAGGCAAAGGTGTGAGAATTACACACCTGTATACGAGGAGAACTAAACTCTCAATACTATCGACACTCTCAGAAGAGGGAACAACTGTAATCTGTCTATTTAGATCCGAAGCCGGTCCACAACCCGGTGGAAAATCCCAAACGGCTGACACTGCACGTCGTTTAAACCTAGGGGCAGAGACTAAGAGCCTACTCCCTTCCTTAGATTGGCTAGCACTCACAATTTACCTATCCCAAGCAGATGTCGGTTCCCTACCATAACCCGGCGGGAAGTCCCGCACTGCCGATACTGCACGTTTTTTAAACTTAGGGACCGAGACTAGGGGTTCGCTCCCTCCTTTTGATTGACCGGCACTTGCATCCATGAAGAGAGCTTTGATCAGGAAACTAGGTTAAGTCATTGAAGAAGATGAAAGAGAGAATAGGTGCTTACAACGAAGAAGTTTTTTACCTAGGTCGACA
This sequence comes from Gossypium sturtianum, assembly GCA_025698515.1. Taxonomy (NCBI): domain Eukaryota; kingdom Viridiplantae; phylum Streptophyta; class Magnoliopsida; order Malvales; family Malvaceae; genus Gossypium; species Gossypium sturtianum. The sequence continues at coordinate 88,592,017 of CM046949.1, read as the reverse complement.
GAAACCGAAAGCTACTAGACTTGGATTAAGAAATCAATTGAGTCCCTACACAATCACCATATTAGAATCGGTCCTTCACAATAGATTACAAGGAGTGGCCTTACGGCCAAACAAGTTGGTAAGAACCCCCCTACCTTGGTCGAATGAAACCAATTGCCCCCCAAAGATCCTCCAAATGTCGGCCAGATTTAGAAAGGAATACGAAGATGAGGCCCCCTACATACGGCCAAAGCACCAAAGTACTAAGTTAACACCTTCGGTTTAACAACCAGCAAGAGAAGGAAAAAAATTGAAACATAGAGAAGAAGAACACTTACCACCAAACAAGGAGGAACTGATTTGAGAAGGTTAGAATAAGCGACGGTAATCTAAAGAAACCAGAACGTGCGAAGAGAAACAAACGCACAAGGGAGATTCGACTATAGTGAAGAGTATAAACAAAACTCAAAGAGAGGGAGTGAGGGATGGGTTTCGGCTTTTAGAAGAAGAAATAGAGGAGAAGGTTGAATCACCAAGAAGTGAGATGAAGATTTGGCTATGAAGAAGCAAGAAGAAGAAATATGAGCAAGTAGGTGTTTCAACTTTTGATTGACAAGGGAATGAATGCAAAAGTGAGAGTCCAAAAGATGGTTTCGATTTTGGTAAATGAGAGAAGAAAACAAGTGTTCACAAATGCAAAAGAGAAGAAAAGACTTGTAAGCTTGATTTGCTAATACTCCACTCAAAATGGCATTTGAAAGAATCGGCCCCCACACACACCTAGAGACCGAAAGTGCACCAAAGAGAAGAAAGAAAAGCCTAAAACTCCAAGGACTTTCGGCACACTCACTTCTCCTAGCCCCCCAAAACCGAAAACCCCTCTTCCACCAAACCAAATTCGGTCAACAACCCCCCAACAAGCCACCAAATCCCTTGATCATCTCCTACATTCACTCTCTTCCCACCATTTGAATCGGTTTGACTCATTCAACTCCACTACTTCCTCATGACCTTACATTCAAAATATTTGACTTATTCCACCAACCACCCTAGAGAGCCCTTGCCGAAACCACCACCTTAGCCTCCACAGTGCAAAAATTAAAGCTCCTGAATGCTGTTGATGCGACTCGAACCTCTTTCCCCTGTTGCTCCCCTTATGACGCCACTTCTCTACAACCCAAGTGGCGTCTTCTTGCCACTTTACCAATTCACTTCTTGTGTCAACAAACACAAGCAATGATCCTTAAAGCCTGTCCCAGCTAGCTTTCCTCTAAATTGCCCAAAATATAAAGTTTTCTCCAAGACTCCAGCTTACTTTCGAGCCTTCCCGGGCCCCCAAACACACCCAAACACAGACAAAGCATACCAAACGCAAACAGAAACATAGCAACTGCAAAGCCCCTAATTCCCGGATGTTACATCCTGAGTTTCTCTGTGGCCTTCCTCTAGCAGTACCTCCCGGTCTTGCACTCTGAGGTTTCTCTTTCTCACCCACCTCGGGGCAATCTCTGATAAAATGGTCTAGGGATCCACACTTGAAACAAGCTTTCTCGTTTGTTTGACACTCCCTGAGATGACGTTTTCCACACTGCAGATATTCCTGTCTACTCGGTCGAGCATTGCCAACACTAGCAACCGAAGTAGTCTGAGCTTTAGACCTCGGGTACTGTCTACCCTTACTTCTACTTGAAAACCCAGCTGAGGCGGCCGATCAAATAGTGAAATCTCTTGACTTCTTGGATGAGGATTGGAATGACTTGCCTAACTCTCTCTTCTTCTAGTCGCGAGACTCACTTTAGCCTTCATTTCCTCTTTAACCAATTCCTCGGCCTTATAGACTCTATCTACCAGTACTACAAATTCTTTTAGTTCGAGGACACCAACAAAAAAATGGACATCCTCATTTAACCCATCCTCAAACCTTTTACACATAATAGCCTTAGTGGACACGCACTCTCGGGCATATTTACAAAGCCGTACGAACTCACGTTCGTATTCAGTCTGTAACAGCCCGGTTTAGACCCTAGTCAGAATAGTGGTTTCGAGACCACAAATCTAAGGTCAAAATAATATTTTAATATTATTTTTGGTGTATATTATATGTGGAATAGTCTGTGTGAAAATTTTGTGTGCTAATTTTATCGACTGTGTGCCGAATCATGAGAAAGGACTTAATCGCGTAAAGTGTAAAAGCTGTGTGCTAATTGTTAAGTGTTTAATTATTGTTGTTTTGTTAATATGAATGCCTGATGAGGCAATTAAACCACTATATAGTTAGTGGATGGTGGATGGACAAAAATACCAAAGGATAGTGGAAATGGATTAATAATAAAAGGGGTAATTAGGTAATTGATGTATTTATGATAATAAACAAAACAAAAACATTTAGTAGACATGGTTATCATCTTTTCTTTAATTGAAAATAAGAGAAGAAAAAGAAGGGTTTATAGCTTGTGATAATCGACCCTTGTTCATCTTGATTGAGGTATGGTTTTGAGTCGATTTTTGATAATTTATATGTTTTCGTAATCGTTGCTTTGTGCTCTAGCTAACCCATGTTGTAATTTTGTGAATTAATGATGTTTTTGTGATAAGCCATTGATGAATGTTTGAGCTATGTGCTAGTTGATAGTGAAATATGAAAACTTGGTGTTGAGATAACATAGTTTGTATTGGGATTTTTAGTGAAATTGAGCATTTTAGGCTTAATTGAGAAAATGAGAAATTGAAGGATTAAAATGTGAGATAAATAAAATGTGTGGACTTGAATGAGTATAGTGAGAATTCGGCTAGGCATGGGTACAAGCAAATTGTGTGTATTTGATGAATTTATGAATTAGGGACTAAAGTGTCGAAATGTGAAAATGTGAGGGTTATTTTGTAAAATGCCCTAAATATGTGTGTTTGGACTAAAATGAATGGTTTGGTGATTGAATGGATTGAATTTAAATCTGTATAGACCAAGAGAGGAGAGGTTCAGATCGAGATCGAGGCAAAGACAAAGTGCTCGATTAATCGACCGTTTCGATAGTTCGACGTCCGAGGTAAGTTCGGACATAATACATATATTTAGTTATGTTAAATGCTATGAAATGAATGTTATGATGATATTGAAATGTGAATGCTATGTGAGAGCCTGAGTTATGTGGCACTAAGTGTGCGTATTCGAAAATGTGACCGAGATGATTAGCACTGTGTGTGCGAAATAATATAAACTTTGACTTTGTGGTTAGCACTGTGTGTGCGATATCGATTGAAGAGCGGTTTGATATAGATGCACTATGTGTGCGATGTTAATTAAGCTTCGTCTAAATATTTGGGCACTAAGTGTGCGATTGAATCGAAGAAGAGACGTAAGTTGATCGAAAGGGAATAGTGAGTATTGAGTAGCAAATGTAATTGATTACTAAGTGTTGGTTAAGGTACGCTCGGAACCTATGTGGTTGATGAATCAATGAATGAGATAATGAAATGTTAAATGGGCATATTAGCTTTGGATAGTATGATATATATATATATATATGTGAAATAATCTATGTCATGGTTTGTTTGATTTAAATGTATTATGTTACGAACTTACTAAGCTTTGGAAAGCTTACTGTGTGATTTGTTTCTCTGCTTTGTAGTGTCAGTAAAGCTAGCTCGGATCCAGGGATCGTCAGCATATCAGTCACACTATCGGCAATCTATTTTGGTATTTTTGGAAAGATGTATATAGATGGAATATGGCATGTATAGGCTAGAAGTTAAGATATGTTTTGAAATGTTCAGTCCTTGCCATGTGAGTTGGCTTGGAAGTTGAATGATGTTGTAACACCCCAAACCCGGCCCACAAGCCCTGACCGGATCTGGTATGTCACTGCGGAAAAATGTTTGAAAATATTTTGACTTAAAGTTAAAGTAAATAAATTTATAGTCTATAGACGGGAAACCTTGTGTAATTAAAATTTCGAAATAACTTAAGTTGTTACCAAATTCCCGGTTTGAAATTTTATCATATATATATATTTCAGGGGCCCTATTACAACTCAAGTAAATAAAATAAGATTAAAATAAAAATGAACCAAGGTCCATGTAAACTAAGTTTCCCAACCGCATGGCCACCTCGAGTCCCTCAGGCTCCTCATCCGCGATCTACGAGTCACTGAAAAGTTAAGGGAGAAGGTGAGTCACCAAGACTCAATGTGTAACCCTTCCCCGGTTAATGCAACGACTTACACAAATCATAACTAAGTATGGCATGCACCCAACCTAGCCATCCATCACTCATTTTCTACCCCCGTGGTACCAAACCCACTGGTGGTGCCAAACCACCGGTGACCCAAAGTCACGATATCCATCAATATTGTGGTGCTAAAACCTTTGGTGACTAGAAGTCACGAATAATAGCTTGTGGGGCCAACCCACGTGTGATACCAAATCACGGCGTCAATCCCGTTATGTCAATCGTGGGGCCAACCCAATTGTGGTGCTAAGCCATTGGGACGAGACGCTATGAGGTGCCAAACCTCCGGTGACTTAAAGTCACGAAACGTGGTACCAAACCACTTTGGTGTCCAAAGACACGGATATCACTTCCCCCTCCATTCATATCACCCACAATAATACAATGTACATATATAAAGAAATCATGCCAATCATGCTTAAATAATAACATACACCGAATTTATCAAAGGCCATATTTTCATATATCACATATACCAAATATGTCATGCATCAACATGCATTATATAACAAGCTCATATCGAAACGGACTTACGAATCCTTGCCCATACCCTTACGGTATCCATCCGGATCTACACATATCAGGTTTAACACATACAATTTATTAACAATTTATTATCTATGAAGTGTGTAAGTACACACTGTTATTAACACGAGTCCTAGATCCGAGGATCCGATCTCTGCGCTAGATCCTTTGACCCTTGAACCGATTTGGTTTCCAACCAAATCCCGAAGCCACACACCCCACTTGTATTCGGCTACACCTAGATCGATCACCGGATCCCGAATATCCACAGCGTTAGATTGTGCTCCTTCCTAAAATCGATCACATTAACATGAGTCATAGGCCATTCGGCCAAAACCATAAATCCCGAAAACCAAACAAAAGTCATTGGCCATGTCCACTTACCCTTTTGAGAGCCGATTGGAGAAGGAAACTCGAAAAGATTTATGCCAATCTTGATATTCGGTCAAAGTAAAGAAAAGAAACGAGAAAAAGGGTTGGAGGTTGAGTAATACGGCAATGGTGGAAAAAGGGAAGATTCGGCTAACAAAAATAAAAGAAAGGAATTGGGAAAGGGATATAGATTCGGCCAAGAACAAGTAGAAGAGAAAGAGCACTAATGACCTTATTGGTCCTTGAAGTCTCGGTCACTAAAACAAAGAGGAAGAAAGCCGAACTAGATGGTTCTAGCACAAAAAGAGAATGGCACACAAAGAGGAAAAAAGAACAAAAATTCGGCACACCCTCCTTATAAACTTCAAAGCCGAAAATTCCCAAGCTAGAGAGTCCCCCATTCGGCCACTTTATCTCCTTATCAACTCCCATTTAATTTCCTATGTTATCTCTTCATTTAAAAAAAAAAATACAACCATTATCCCTTATCACCTCTTCAAAAACAATTAAAAATAAAGCCACCCTTGTCTTCTATCTTAAAGTAGATAAAAAAAAAAAGCTAGCATTTATCCAACATCCCAACCGAATTTAAAAAACAAAAACTAGCTTAAATCTTTATCTATTTGAGGATCCCATGTGCCGTCCACCTTCACTCCACCTCTTCACGCCAAAGATAAAAAAATAAACTCCAAATTGTCGCCCCACGATTCGAAGTTGAGACCTGCTTTGGAACACCATGCGCTACTGACCACTTTGCCAAGGCGCCGTTTGTGATATAACCTCCTGCAATTTCTTTTAAACCCTCCTTAGCCAAGCTCCTTCTTGACGCAAAAGAAATAAAATCCCATTCGCTTTCCTCGCAACTCGAACCGGGGCCCTTATTGCCTCAAGCCACATATAACGCCCCAAGCCACTCTGCCAAGGCTTTTTCTTGTGATATAAACTCGCCACAATTTATTTTAAAGCCTCCTTCACCTAGCTCCCCTTAACGCCAAAAGCAAAAATAAAAAACTACTTGTCATGTAGTGAATCGAACCAAGGTCCTGTTGGCGACATTCCTGTGCCTTAAGTGGCGTCCTTAAGCCACTTTGCCAAGCTCACTTTCATGTCCAAAAGTCCTTACATTTATTCTTAAGGCCTCCTTAGCCCATTCCCCTTTTAACTTAAAATTTCCACATTTTTCCAAAGCTTCCTCTTCCATCCTAGAGCTTCCAAAGCCCCTCACACACCTCCAAACACACTCACTGAGCCCATTAACACATGAATTATGCACTAAATGCATAACCCCTAATCTAGGATGTTACAGTTCTACCCTCCTTAAAAATAATTTCGTCCTCGAAATTACTTGGCGAAATGCACTCCTACTCACCACACTACTACTTATGTCGCGACTCTAATCTTAATAAAACCATCATACGTCCTAGGCACAATCTCTAAGTTCACATCCAAAGTTTGGGCACTTCACTAGCAATACAAGAAAACTCTACAATAATCAAAGCAATTAAGGGTATTCCAGAAATAAGGAACGCATCGTTGTCACTTCGCACATCTTCCTCCTCGCGATGGCCAACCGCATAAACCAACCTTGGTTGCCTCGCCTCTGCCCTTCAGCACCTCGGCCACGCCCATTACCATTACCATTATCATTACCCCTAGCCGCACCTCGACCCTCTCGTGGTTGTTGGCCATACCTCCCGAATTGAACACGTCCTTGACCTCGCTTGAGTCCTAGCCAACCGGCAGAAAATCCCTTACCCGGTGCTCCATTGATCCACACTCAAAGCACCCTCTACTTCCGACCAAACATTCTCCGAGTGGGATTTCCCGCATCTAGCACACCGAGGTGGCCATCGAAGCGAGCTTTGCGGCTCTTTTCGATTCCCAAATCTAGCCCTCTTACGCACATCATCTTTGCTCGATCCAGACGATCCAAAGCCTCTCTTCTCTGTTTGTTCCTTTCGTGGTTCCGTCTTATGGACTCCTTGATCCCTTCGGCTACCTTAGCCTTTTCCACTAGGACTGAAAATTCACGCTCTGTTGTGGAGCAATCGACAGCAACCTTAGATCATCCCTAAGTCCATCCTCAAAGCGGACACGCTGGCGTTAGGTGCTCGTTGACACAATTCCTCGAGCATAGCGGCTCACCTTAAAAATTTTGCTTCATACTACTGGACACGCACTTATTCCCTTGAACCAACCTCAGAAATGCTTTCCTCTGCGCATCAATGTAGCTGGTCCCCACATACTTCTTCTGGTATGCTGCTTTGAAATACTCCCAAGTAAGGTCATCTGCCGCGCAAAGACCATCCCGAACCGTGAGCCACCACTGGTATGACTCATCCACGAGGAGCGACACCACTCCTTTCAGCTTCTCCTCAGCCGTCAGATCTAGATCATCCATGATCCTCTCAGTTGATTCCAACCAATACTCCGTCGTACTGGGTGCCACACCTGATACACCCCGGAACACCTCAGCTCCATTGGCTCGGAGTCATTCGGGTACATATTTCTGAGGTTCCATACCTCCACCTGTTCCAGCCACCATCTCAAGGACTCGCAGAAGACGACTGCGATATCGCTGCCTCACCCCGTCCCGATCCTGTTTGCTCAACACCAAAAGTTGGGGGGGGTGGTGGTGGTATCTCATTATCAGACCCTTGACCCGACCTAACGGGTTCTGACACGGTCATTCTTCCTCTACCGCGTCCACGACGGCCACGTCCTCTAGAACTCATTTCTAACGATTGCGTTTTAATTTGATTAAGAAATTTTATGGATTAGTACTTGTTTCACTTGGTTATCCGCGAGAATTTTATGAATAGAGCTTAATAGGGATTCTTTCGATCATTCAAAGTTTCAAGTTTTCTATCCTAATTCACAAAAAAGTACACCCATTCCATAGTATCTCCCATACACACTCACTCTTCGGCATTTCTGTCCGTTCCTATCTTAGGGGTTTTTCGTCATTTGTCCTCTGTGGTATTTTTAGTAATTTGCCAAAATAAGGTTTCTCGGTGATTTTGTCAACAATGGTATTTTGGTAATTCTGAAATCCCGGGGGTATTTCGATAATTTTGAAATTCTGAGGTTTTTCGGTAAATTTGAATTTCCAGAGGCATTTCGGTAATTAACCAGGGTAAATTTATAAATCGTAATAAATCATGGGTATTTCCAAATTTGCAAAACTTGGGGGTTCTTTTTGAGAATTTGTTTTCCAACTTGGTAGTGTTGCCAAAAATTTTGAACATGAAGGTCATTTTGGTAATTTTGTAAGTTAGGGGCAATTTCGTAATTTTCTAAAATCATGGCATTTTTGATATTTTGCAAATTAGGGTTTTTGGGTACTTTTGTAAAATAAGAAAAATTTTATTGAATTCGGGGGTAGTTTAGTAATTTTAGAAACCAGGGGCATTTTTGTAATTTTACCACTAGGGGTATTTTTGTAATTTTCATAAATCAAAAATTTTCGGAAAGGTTGTAAAAATAGTTCCCACAAGTAAAAAGGATAATTTTAAGAGTTTTAAAACTAGGGTTTTTATAAAAAAAATACGGCTAGTTCCCTTTCGGGTTTTAGTTATTGGGTTTAGCCTATGAATAAGTCCTCATGGTTAGGGTGAACTGAAGCTACGCACCAGGTAGGATTCCTGCGAAGAGGAGGTGAGTCACTAGGACTGCTTAAGTACTGAGCTCTTAGGATCCAATCCTAGACATGCGCACAAGGGTTACCACACCCTAACTCAACGGCGACTTAGTCATAGGTTTGTTTAATTAGACATTAAGTCTTATGAAATTCTTATATTGGGGTATACTATTCCTAGGGTTCAGATACTTATCATACTATCTACGTTCCATTCCTACCCCTCTAAAGATAATAATTCACATAGTAGTCAGGAGTACTTACCTGGGCGGATTGGTGTCGGAGACTCGATGCCATGCTGTTCAAAACAAAAACCATTTTCATAATATTTCACAGAGGCCTACCAAAAACATTTTGGGCCTGGGCCCCATGACCAAGTTTTGAACCTGGCTCTGATACCAATTTGTAACACCCCAAACCTGGCCCACAAGCCCTGACCGGATCTGGTATGTCATTGCGGAAAAACGTTTGAAAATATTTTGACTTAAAGTTAAAGTAAATAAATTTATAGTCTTTAGACGGAAACCTTGTGTAATTAAAATTTGAAATAACTTAAGTTGTTACCAAATTCCGGTTTGAAATTTTATCATATATATATTTAAGGAAAAATAATCATTTGTAGTTAATATTTAAATTGTCAATCCATAAAAAAACATAATAATAAAAATGCTTGGTAAAAATACTTAAAACTTTCGGGGCCCTATTACAACTCAAATAAATAAAATAAGATTAAAATAAAAATGAACCAAGGTCCATGTAAACTAAGTTTCCCCTTCGCATGGCCACCTCGAGTCCTCAGGCTCCTCATCCGCGATCTACGAGTCACTGAAAAAGTTAAGGGAGAAGGTGAGTCACCAAGACTCAATGTGTAACCCTTCCCCCAGTTAATGCAACAGCTTACACAAATCATAACTGAGTAGGCATGCACCCAACCTAGCCATCCATCACTCTTTTTCTACCCCGTGTGGTACCAAACCACTGGTGGTGCCAAACCACTGGTGACCCAAAGTCACGATATCCATCAATATTGTGGTGCGAAACCACTGGTGACTCGAAGTCACGAATAATAGCTTGTGGGGCCAACCCACGTGTGATACCAAATCACTGGCGTCAATCCCGTTATGTCAACTGTGGGGCCAACCCACTGTGGTGCTAAGCCATTGGGACGAGACGCTATGAGGTGCCAAACCTCTGGTGACTTAAAGTCACGAAACGTGGTACCAAACCACTGGTGTCCAAAGACACGGATATCACTTCCCCCTCCACTCATATCACCCACAATAATACAATGTACATATAAAAGAAATCATGCCAATCATGCTTAAATAATAACATACACCGAATTTATCAAAGGCCATATTTTCATATATCACATATACCAAATATGTCATGCATCAACATGCATCATATAACAAGCTCATATCGAAACGGACTTACCCGAATCCTTGCCCATACCCTTACGGTATCCATCCAGATCTACACATATCCGGTTTAACACATACAACTTATTAACAATTTATTAGCTATGAAGTGTGTAAGTACACACCTGTTATTAACACGAGTCCTAGATCCCGAGGATCCGATCTGCTGCGCTAGATCCTTTGACCCTTGAACCAATTTGGTTTCCAACCAAATCCTGAAGCCACACACCCCACTTGTATTCGGCTACACCTAGATCGATCACCAAATCCTGAATATCCACAGCGTTAGATTTTGCTCCTTCCTACAATCGATCACATTAACATGAGTCATAGGCCATTCGGCCATAACCATAAATCCCGAAAACCAAACAAAAGTCATTCGGCCATGTCCACTTACCCTTTTTGAGAGCCGATTGGAGAAGGAAACTCGAAAAGATTTATGCCAATCTTGATAGTCGGTCAAAGTAAAGAAAAGAACAGAAAAAGGGTTGGTGGTTGAGTAATACGGCAATGGTGGAAAAAGGGAAGATTCGGCTAACAAAAATAAAAGAAAGGAATTGGGAAAGGGATATAGATTCGGCCAAGAACAAGTAGAAGAGAAAGAGCACTAATGACCTTATTGGTCCTTGAAGTCTCGGTCACTAAAACAAAGAGGAAGAAAGCCGAACTAGATGGTTCTAGCACAAAAAGAGAATGGCACACAAAGAGGAAAAAAGAACAAAAATTCGGCACACCCTCCTTATAAACTTCAAAGCCGAAAATTCCCAAGCTAGAGAGTCCCCCATTCGGCCACTTTATCTCCTTATCGACTCCCATTTAATTTCCTATGTTATCTCTTCATTTAAAAAAAAATACAACCATTATCCCTTATCACCTTTTCAAAAACAATTAAAAATAAAGCCACCCTTGTCTTCTATCTTAAAGTAGATAAAAAAAAATAAAAGCTAGCATTTATCCAACATCCCAACCGAATTTAAAAAACAAAAACTAGCTTAAATCTTTATCTATTTGAGGATCCCATGTGCCGTCCACCTTCACTCCACCTCTTCACGCCAGCATAAAAAAAATAAACTCCAAATTCGCCCCACGATTCGAAGTTGAGACTCTTTGGAACACCATGCTGTTGCCACCACTTTGCCAAGGCGCCGTTTGTGATATAACCTCCTGCAATTTCTTTTAAACCCTCCTTAGCCAAGCTCCTTCTTGACGCAAAAGAAATAAAATCCCATTCGCTTCCCCTGCAACTCGAACCAAGGCCCTTATTGCCTCAAGCCGCATATAACGCCCCAAGCCACTTTGCCAAGGCATTTTCTTGTGATATAAACTCGCCACAATTTATTTTAAAGCCTCCTTCACCTAGCTCCCCCTAACGCCAAAAGCAAAAAAACTACTTGTCGCGCCGTGAATCGAACCAAGGCCCCTGTTGGCGACATTCCCAGGCCTTAAGTGGCATCCTTAAGCCACTTTGCCAAGCTCACTTTCATGTCCAAAAGTCCTTACATTTATTCTTAAGGCCTCCTTAGCCCATTTCCCCTTTTAACTTAAAATTTCCACATTTTTCCAAAGCTTCCTCTTCCATCCTAGAGCTTCCAAAGCCCCTCACACACCTCCAAACACACTCATTGAGCCCATTAACACATGAATTATGCACTAAATGCATAACCCGTAATCTAGGATGTTACAGATGTAGAATTTATGAATGAGCTATGAATGTGGTATGTTTCATGACTTTGTGGTAGATGAAAGATGTGGATTGAAGATGGTTTATGTTATGGATTACATGATGTTTGATATGTACATGTTTTGAGATGTACAACTGTTACTTTGAATGGATTTATTGTGATGACATTAGGTATGGAAGTAAATGGTAATGTTGATGGTTATTAAGTACATGAAATGGTATGTTTGAGTGCATTTAAAAGCATGAATTGGCATTGTTATGAAGCTTGTTGGTAGACCCTTGTATGGGTGGCAAATTGGCCTTGCAAATGGCCTGTTTTGCCTACACAGTTATGGCACACGGGCGTGCCTACTGATCGTGGGATAAAGTCAGTAGCTAGCCTAAGTATGCACGGCCATGGTACACGGACGTGCCTAGTAGCCGTGTGAATAAGTCAGTATATTGCCTAAGAGTACACGGCCTTAGCACATGGGCGTGCCTGGTGGCTGTGTGAAGAAGTCAGAATACATGCTCTGTTTTGACACGGCCTGGACACATGGGTGTGTCTGGTGATCGTGTGAGGCACACGGCCTGATTGAACGGACGTGTGACCTCAACAGTGTTGAAGAATATTTGAAATTATGAAAACTATTGTAAGTGTTTGGTTTAGTCTCGACCCCTTCCTAGCATGTGTTTAAGGTCTCGTGGACCTCAATAAGGGACTATATGATTATATTGTGATATGTTTTAATGATGATTGACTTCGTCTAGTTAATTGGATGAGAAATGTTCTGTTCATTTGGAAATGCCTCTTAACCCTATTCCGGTGACGGTTTCGGTTTAGGGGTGTTACATTTTATTGGTATCAGAGCTATGGTTTAGTCAATTCTCAGACTAACATAGCGTGTGTGAGTCTAGCTATACATGCCATATATGAAATTGTGATAGTGTGATGAATCCTGACAGTTATAAATGCGTTTTTGTATAGCAAATGGATCCCGATCGAGCAGTTGCTGACGATGTAGAGAGTAACACGCCTTCTCTCGCTCAAGGAACAGCACCGACCACATCTAGGCTTAATGAACGTAGTGAGGGAGGAGAGGCTAAGCAAGCCTTCTTCTGTATGATGAGTGAGTGGTTTTCGAAGTTCGTTCGAACGAATCCGGCTGCTCCACAACCTCGACCCCCACAAGTACCTATTGTGCCACAAGTTGTAGATTCGATCAGATTGAATAAACCTCCGGTGGATAAGATTCGAAAGTACGGGGCCGAAGAGTTTAGGGCCACAACCGATGATGATGCCGAGAGAGCTGAGTTTTGGCTCGAGAATACCCTTCGAGTATTTGATGAGAAGTCATTGACTCCTGATGAATGTATAAAATGTGTTGTTTCGTTGTTGAGGGATACTGCGTATAACTGGTGGAAAACATTGATATCCGTGGTTCCGAGAGAGAGAATCACCTGGGATTTCTTTCAAGCCGAGTTCAGAAAGAAGTATATCAGTCAATGATTCATTGATCAGAAACGTAAAGAGTTTTTAGAGCTGAAACAAGGCCGTTGGTCAGTTACTGAGTACGAGCGGAAATTTGTGAGATTGAGCCAGTATGCACAGGAATGTGTTTCGACCGAAGCCACTATGTGTAAACTATTCATTGAAGGATTGAATGAGGACATTAAGTTGTTGGTTGGCATACTTGACATTAACAAATTTTTTGTGTTAGTCGAAAGAGCATGCAAAGCCGAGGCCTCAGTAAAGAAAAGAAGAAAGCTGATTCTGAAGCTCGTGATGAAAGAAAAAGATCGATGAGTAAGATTTCTCAACCTTCGATGAAGAGAATTAGAGATACAAGCAACCAATCACATACTTCATTTGGACATCCGAATAGAGACCGCGCAAGACTAAGTGTTGGTCCGAGAACTCAAGCTCCAATAGAATCAAGTGTTGATAGTGCCAAAAGTAACAAACCTGAGTGTAGTCAGTGAGGAAGACGACATGTGGGAGAATGCTAGGGCAAGTACAACAATAGAGTTTGCTATAAATGTGGATCACGAGATCACTTTATTCGAGACTTCCCAAAGATGGTTGAGGAAGAAAATGTTCAGAATGTGAGATCGAGTAATGTGACAGCTAGGGGTAGACCACCTAGAAATACCGGGAATGTGAGTGGAAGTCAAAAAGGGACTACTGATACAGTTATGAGATCAGAGGCGAGAGCACCTGCCCGAGCCTATGCTATACGTACACGAGAGGAAGCATCATCTCCAGACGTTATCACTGGTACTTTTACTTTATTTGATACTGATGTGATTGCATTGATAGATGTGTGTGTGAATCTAGTATTGAATAAGACTCTACCTGTTGAGTCTACTGAATTTGTGGTTAGAGTATTGAACCCCTTAGGCAAGTGTGTCTTGGTGGATAAGGTGTGCAAGAATTGCCCATTGATGTTTTGTGATATATGTTTTTCGGCTAATTTAATGTTGTTTCCGTTCGATGAATTTGATATAATTCTGGGTATGGATTGGCTCACTCTGCATAATGCCATTTTAAATTGTAAAAGGAAGAGTATTAAATTGAGAAGTCAGAATAGTGAGATAGTTCGAATGGAATCCAGTGATATGAAAGGGTTACCAGCTGTTGTATCCGCGATGAAAGCTATGAACTATGTGAGAAAGGGTTGCGAAGCCTATCTGGCATATGTGATTGATACAAAAGTGTTAGAAAAGAAAGTTGAATATGTACCTGTGGTTTGTGAGTTTCCAGATGTGTTTCCTGAAGAGACTGGGATTACCTCTGATTCAAGAAGTTGAATTTGGTATTGATTTGGTACCGAGAATAGCTCCTATCTCGATAGCACCGTATAGAATGGCACCAACAGAATTGAAAGAGTTAAAGTCACAGTTACAAGAGTTGACAGATAGAGGATTTGCACGACCGAGTTTCTCGCCCTGGAGTGCTCCTGTGTTATTTGTGAAAAAGAAAGACGGTACTATGAGAATGTGTATTAATTACCGATAATTGAACAAAGTGACGATAAAGAACAAATATCCATTACCTCGTATCGATGATTTGTTTAATCAGTTGACAGGAGCTACAGTGTTTTCTAAGATAGATTTGAGATTGGGATACTATCAGTTGAGAGTCAAAGAATCCGATGTGCCAAAAACTGCTTTCAGAACAAGGTATGGACAATATGAATTCTTAGTGATGCCTTTTGGACTAACGAATGCTCCCGCAATGTTTATGGATCTGATGAATCGGATATTTAGACCGTATTTAGATCGCTTTGTTGTGGTGTTCATTGATGATATTTTGATTTATTCCTGTGATGAGATGCAACATGCCGAACATTTGAGAATTGTGCTTCAGACTTTACGTGAGAAACAGTTGTATGCTAAGTTTAGCAAATGTGAATTTTGGTTGCGTGAGGTTGATTTTCTGGGGCATATTGTATCAGTTGCGGGAACACGAGTTGATCCGAGTAAGATTTCAGCTATTTTAGAATGGAAGCCTCCGAGAAATGCGTCTGAAGTTCGTAGTTTTCTGGGACTAGTGGGATATTATAGACGATTTGTGAAAGGCTTCTCGATGATTGCGACTCCATTGACGAAGTTGCTACAGAAAGATGTTAAATTCGAGTGGTCTGAAAAGTTGCATCAGAGTTTTGAGAAATTGAAAGCGTTGTTAACAGAGGCACCTGTGTTAGTTCAACCTGAATCGGGCAAAGAATTCATAATTTATAGTGATGTATCGTTGAATGGTTTGGGCTGTGTGCTGATGCAAGAAGGCAAAGTTATTGCTTATGCTTCAAGGCAGCTAAAGCCGCATGAAATGAACTATCCGACGCACGACCTTGAATTAGCAACAATTGCGTTTGTATTGAAGATTTGGCGTCACTATCTATTTGGTGAGAAATGTCACATCTATACTGATCATAAGAGTTTGAAGTACTTGATGACTCAGAAAGAATTAAATTTACGACAGAGAAGATGGTTAGAATTGTTGAAAGATTATGAACTAGTGATTGATTATCATCCGGGCAAAGCTAATGTTGTCGCTGATGCTTTGAGCCGAAAGTTTATATGTGCTTTACGAACAATGAATGCTCAGATAGATCTGTGTGACGATAGTGTGGTTTTCGCCGAATTAAAAGTGAGACCAATGTTTGTACATCAGATTCGTGATGCCCAGAAAATTGATGATGAAATGATAGCAAAACGAGCTCAATGTGATTTGAATTCGGATTCAGAATTTCGAGTTAACAGTGATGATTGTTTGAGATTTAGAGATCGGATTTGTGTTCCGAAGAATTCAGAATTAATTCAGTTAATTCTAAACGAAGCTTATAATAGTCGTTTGACTGTGCATCCGGGGAGTACGAAAATGTATAACGATCTGAAACAGTTTTATTAGTGGCATGGTATGAAAAGAGATATTTCTGACTTTGTGTCGAAGTGTTTAGTTTGTCAGCAAGTTAAAGCCGAACATCAAGTTCCATCCGGTTTGTTACAGCCGATCATGATCCCTGAGTGGAAATGGGAGAGAATTACGATGGACTTTGTGTCGGAATTGCCTTTGTCTCCGAGAAAGAAAGATGCAATTTGGGTGATAGTTGACAGATTGACGAAATTAGCTCATTTTGTTCCGGTGAGAACAGATTATTCACTCTATAGATTGGCTGAATTGTATATTGCTGAGATTGTGAGATTGCACGGGTTGCCACTATCTATTGTGTCTGACAGGGATCCGAGATTTACCTCGCGATTTTGGAGGAAATTGCAAGATGCGTTAGGCACAAAATTGCATTTCTGTATTGCTTTTCATCCGCAAACGGATGGTCAATCCGAGCGGATCATTCAGGTTCTCAAAGATATATTGAGATGTTGTATTTTGGAATTTGAAAGTACGTGGGAAAAATATCTGTCGTTCATTGAATTCGCGTATAATAACAGTTTTCAATCTAGTATCAAAATGGCACCATATGAGGCTCTTTATGGTCGAAAATATCGAACTCTATTGTATTGGACTGAGCTGAGTGAGAATAAGATTCATGGGGTTGATCTTATTAAAGAAACTGAGCAAAAAGTGAAAGTGATTCGTGACAGTTTGAAAACGGCCTCAGATTGTCAGAAGTCTTATGCAGACTTGAAACGAAAAGATATTGAATTTGAAGTTGGCGACGAAGTGTTTTTGAAAGTATCTCCGTGGAAGAAAATACTTTGCTTTGGCCGGAAAGGCAAGCTGAGTCCGAGGTTCATCGGACCGTATGAGATCATTGAACTAGTTGGGCCGGTTGCTTATAGATTGATGTTACCATCTGAGTTAGAAAAGATTCATAACGTGTTTCATGTATCAATGCTTTGCCGGTACAGATCTGATCTGTCTAATGTGATTACTACTACTGAGGTTGAGATTCAGTCGGACTTGTCGTATAGTGAGGAACCGATTCAAATTTTGGCATGAGAGATCAAACAGTTGAGAAACAAAAGAATTTCCTTAGTGAAAGTGTTATGGCACAAGAACGGAGTTGAAGAGGCTACGTGGGAGCCTAAAAATATTATGAGAGAGCGATATCCACACCTATTCACTGGTAAGATTTTCGGGGACGAAAATCCCTAAGGGGGGAGAGTTGTAACAGCCCAGTTTAGACCCTAGTCGGAATAGTGGTTTTGAGACCACAAATCCGAGGTCGGAATAATATTTTAATATTATTGTTGGTATTATATATGGAATAGTCAATGTGAAAATTCTGTGTGCTAATTTTATCGACTGTGTGCCGAATCATGAGAAAGGACTTAATCGCGTAAAGTGTAAAAGATGTGTGCTGATTGTTAAGTGTTTAATTGTTGTTGTTTTGTTAATGTGAAGGCCTTATGAGGCAATTAAACCACTATATAGTTAGTGGATGGTGGATGGACAAAAATACCAAAGGATATTGGAAATGGATTAATAATAAAAGGGGTAATTAGGTAATTGATGTATTTATGATAATAAACAAAACAAAAACATTTAGTAGCCATGGTTATCATATTTTCTTTAACCGAAAATAAGAGAAGAAAAAGAAGGGTTTATTTGATTGAGGTATGGTTTTGAGTCGATTTTTGATAATTTCTATGTTTTCGTAATCGTTGCTTCGTGCTCTAGCTAACCCATGTTGTAATTTTGTGAATTAATGATGTTTTTATGATGAGCCATTGATTAATGTTTGAGCTATGTGCTAGTTGATAGTGAAATATGAAAACTTGGTGTCGAGATAACATAGTTTGTATTGGGATTTTTAGTGAAATTTAGCATTTTAGGCTTAATTGAGAAAATGAGAAATTGAAGGATTAAAATGTGAAATAATGAAATGTGTGGACTTGAATGAGTATAGTGAGAATTCGGTTAGGCATGGGTACAAGCAAATTGTGTGCATTTGATGAATTTATGAATTGGGGACTAAAGTGTCAAAATGTGAAAATGTGAGGGCTATTTTGTAAAATGCCCTAAATATGTGTGTTTGGACTAAAATGAATGATTTGGTGATTGAATGGATTGAATTTTAATGTGTATAGACAAGAGAGGAGAGGTTCGGATCGAGATCGAGGCAAAGACAGAATGCTCGATTAATCGACCGTTTCAATAGTTCGACGTCCGAGGTAAGTTCGGACATAATACGTATATTTAGTTATGTTAAATGCTATGAAATGAATGTTGTGATGATATTGAAATGTGAATGTTATGTGAAAGCTTGAGTTATGTGGCACTAAGTATGCGTATTCAGAAACATGACCGAGATGATTAGCACTGTGTGTGCGAAATAATATAAACTTTGACTTTGTGGTTGGCACTGTGTGTACGATACCGATTGAAGAGCGGTTTGATATAGATGCACTATGTGTGCGATGTTAATTAAGCTTCGGCTAACTATTTGGGCATTAAGTGTGCGATTGAATCGAAGAAGAGACGGAAGTTGATCAAAAGGGAATAGTGAGTATTGAGTAGCAAATGTAATTGATTACTAAGTGTTGGTTAAGGTACGCTCAGAACCTATGTGGTTGATGAATCTATGAATGAGATTATGAAATGTTAAATAAGCATATTAGCTTTGGATAGTATGATATATATATGTGAAATAATCTATGTGATGGTTTGTTTGATTTAAATGTGTTATGTTACGAACTTACTAAGCTTTGGAAAGCTTACTGTGTGATTTGTTTCTCTGCTTTGCAGTGTCAGTACAGCTAGCTCCGATCCGGGGATCGTCAGCATATCAATCACACTATCAGCAATCTATTTTGGTATTTTTGGAAAGATGTATATAGATGGAATATGGCATGTATAGGCTAGAAGTTAAGATATGTTTTGAAATGTTTAATCCTTGCCATGTGAGTTGGCTTGGAAGTTGAATGATGTAGAATTTATGAATGAGCTATGAATGTGGTATGTTTCATGACTTTTTAGTTGATGAAAGATGTGGATTGAAGATGGTTTATGTTATGGATTACATGATGTTTGACATGTACATGTTTTGAGATGTGCAATTGTTACTTTGAATGGATTTATTGTGATGACATTAGGTATGGAAGTAAATGGTAATGTTGATGGTTATTGAGTACATGAAATTGTATGTTTGAGTGCATTTAAAAGCATGAACTGGCATTGTTATGAAGCTTGTTGGTAGACCCTTGTATGGGTGGCAAATTGGCCTTGCAAATGGCCTGTTTTGCCTACACGGTTATGGCACACGGGTGTGCCTAGTGACCATGGGATAAAGTCAGTAGCTAGCCTAAGTATGCACGGCCACGGTACACGGACATGCCTAGTAGCCGTATGAATAAGTCAATATATTGCCTAAGAGTACACGGCCTTAGCACACGGGCGTGCCTGGTGGCCGTGTGAATAAGTAGAATACATGCTCTATTTTGACACGGCCTGGACACATGGGTGTGTCTGGTGATCGTGTGAGGCACACGGCCTGATTGCACGGGCGTGTGACCTCAACAGTGTTGAAGAATATTTGAAATTATGAAAAGTATTGTAAGTGTTCTGTTTAGTCTCGACCCCTTCCTAGCATGTGTTTAAGGTCTCGTGGACCTCAATAAGGGACTATATGATTATGTTGTGATATGTTTTAACGATGATTGAATTCATGCAGTTAATTGGATGAGAAATGTTCTGTTTGTTCAGTAATGCCTCTTAACCCTATTTCGGTGACGGTTTCGGGTTAGGGGTGTTACACAGTCACCGTCATCCGACCTTGCTTTAGCTCCAAGAACTCTTTTCTTTTTTGATCAATGAACCTTTGACTAATATACTTCTTCCAAAACTCCTCTTGAAAGAATTCCCAGTTAACTCTCTCCCTTGGTACCACCGACACAAGGGTGTTCCACCTTCGATAGGCCGAATCTCTCAAGAGAGATACCACACACTTCATGAACTCATCAGGTGTGCATGACAACTCGTCGAATACTCTGATGGTATTCTCAAGCCAGAATTCCGCCCTCTACGGATCATCATCTTTACTAGCCGAAATTCCTCAGCTCTTTGTTTCCGGATCTTATCGATCGGAGGTCTTTCTCTTCTTACTACCTCTACCACTTGGGGAGCTATAGGGGTAGGCTGAGGAATAGGTGGGGGTGGAGGGGGTTGAGCATTAGGATTTGCTCGAATATACTCAGTGTACCAGTTGCTCATTATATGGAGAAAGGCTTCTCGAGCCTCTTCTCCCTAACCCAAAGTCTCAGGTCTACTTTTTACTGGCGTGGTCCCTTGCGCAGGAGTCGGCGCATTACTTGCAGCATCATCAGCTGCAGTTCGATCGGGATCCATTTACTATATAAAAGCACAATTCAAATCGTCAGGAGTCGTCACACTATCATTATGGAAATACTCATACATATGGCATGTATAGTTAGACTCATACTTACGCTACGTTAGTCTGAGAATCGACCAAACCATAGCTCTGATATCACTAAATGTAACACCCCTTACCCGTATTTGACACTTGAACCGGGTATGAGGCATTACCATACTTAACTTGCTCAATCATGCAACATAGATTCGTAAAAAAATCATTTCAAATTAGAACTTTTCATTC
Organism: Gossypium sturtianum; assembly: GCA_025698515.1. Classification (NCBI taxonomy): domain Eukaryota; kingdom Viridiplantae; phylum Streptophyta; class Magnoliopsida; order Malvales; family Malvaceae; genus Gossypium; species Gossypium sturtianum. Next base: position 88,571,118 of record CM046949.1, on the reverse strand, counting down.
AAGACCATAATGTCCTTATTATAGGTCTACAAGACCCTAAACTTGTACCCGAAATGATTCGGGACTAAACCGAAAACTTTTGAACGCTTAGAAAAATTTGACATAAAATAGGGCCACACGCTCGTGTGAAAGATGGGACACGCCCGTGTGGCAAATCACCTACCCGTGTTCCACACCCGTGTGGAACTTATTTTTCAATTCGATCCTACAGGGGTTTTCACACGGCAGGACACACGCCCGTGTCCCTGGCCTGTGTCCCTCACACGGCCTCGACACGCCCGTGTCTTAGCCCGTGTGCAAAAACCTTAGCATTCTGTTTATGACGTCATCACCTCAATAAGGTCACACGGCCAAGGCACACGCCCTTGTCCTTAGGCTGTGTGTCGAATTAAACTCCCAATTTCAAGTGCAGACTTCACACGACCTGGGCACATGCCCATGTCAATGGCCGTGTCTTCCACACGACTGAGACACACGATCGTGTCTCTGCCCATGTGTTTACTACTGAGCATACTGACTTGTAAACCTAGCATGCAAGGGGACACACGGCCTCTCCACATGCCCATGGGGCTGACCGTGTATCACACACGGCCTAGACACACGCCCGTGTGTCTACCCGTGTGGACATTTGAAAGGCTCTCTACCAAGCCAAATGCCACCCTTCACAACAACCAAAACTTACACCAATTCAATCCAACATATATCATAACCATAGAGCACTTCTAGGGACTCAAAATCAAGACATCCATACAAGCATGCATTTCATGAATTTCATCGTCATTGAATTTATAAACTTGTCAAGTATTGTCCAATTTCCCATGACCATTTACAAAATGAATTGCACATCATTAATAGCCAACACTTTAGCTAAAAAATATGACATAACAAAATGACCAAGTCCTATACATGCCATACTCAAAATAAATCTAACTTTGCTATACCAAGAAGAAGTTGATAGTGTGATTTCCGGACTCCGACATCCCACGATCCCTAAGTTAGCTTGGCAATACTACAAGGAAAAAGGAAATGAGAGGGGTAAGCATAAAGCTTAGTAATTTTGCATGAAATAAATAACAACAAAAAGACTCATAATGTCATCCATTAATTTCGTTGAAGAAAGACACAAAGTCTTAAGAACACTGCCATAACTTACTCATGCTTACCCATACCAATTACATATCATGCCACATCCTGTAAACCATTCTCATGAATTACTCACATATACCTGTATCACTTCATCACATAGCTTTAACACTAATTTCATCTCAATTATAAGCTTAACTATTTATCCCATTGAATCACTTGGGATACTCAAGGATATATGATCATCATCATTCACATGAATACGACGCCAATGCCACATCCCAGATGTGGTCTTACATGGGGTCACCTCTAGATGCAGATGCCATATCCTCGATATGGTCTTATATGGGAATTCATCTCAATTATCGATGCCATATCCCGGATATGGTCTTATACGATCTTCCTATTCGATGCTGATGCCAACTCCCAGATGTGGTCATATACGGGATCTCAATTCGGTGCCGAGGCCATGTCCCTGACATGGTCTTATACATGACCTTACCCATCTTAAGTCTTGTGGACATTATTCTCTCATTTACTAAAGTCGAACCGGGACTTCAACATCACAATTCTCATCATTTTTCCCATTCAACATCATTACTCAATTTCATAGAAATATTATACATTTTCACGAGTATCAAACATTTTAAAACATACTAGCATGATGTTGGACTTATTACACACAAACTTATCTCGATTTCAAAATAGGCCAAATTGCCGGTCTAGTCTGATACCTTGCCTTTTCCTCGGTCAAGGTTAATTCCTCATTCTTCTTGATCTATAATAACAATTTAGCTCATTTAATTATCACATTAATCAATGCATTTCAATCATCAAACTTTGGCAAAATTACCATTTTGCCCTTAGACTTTCACAAAATGACCATTTTCCGCCTAGGCTCGTAAATTAATTCTAATCAAATTTATTTCTTTAACGAGCCTAGGTGAACATTTATTTCTCTTATGGCAACCCTCAATACTCATTATTACACACATTTAACACCTATTTTATAACCTTTTCAAAAAGGTTCTCTTAGGTGTTTTCATGGAAACATCTTTCACAAAAGTTGTTTATCTAACAACTAAGACTCATTTTCTTCCATAAAAATGCAGCAAAAAACATAAATGCTCACATGGAAAGACCCTAAGCTTTCAACCATATTTCAAAATAGTCCCCTCTTTAGCTAGTTTAAGCTTTAGGGGTTCCAAAAGTACAAATATTATCAAGAAATGATCATCAAATCACTTACTTGTAAGGAGAAGAGCTTGCTGAAATTTTTGAGTTTTCAAACCCCTATTTGCTGCTAATTTTCGGTGGATAAGAAGAGAAGAAAAGATGATATCTTTTCTTTCTTTATTTTATTATAAAACATCAATTTAGTCCACCTAATTTCAACCACTTTGACCAATTTGACATTGTTTGTCTCCTATGGCCGGCCACCCTATCTCTAGGGGTCTAATTGCACTTTAAGGGCCTACAATTAATATTCTATGGCTTTTAGACACTTTTAGCTTGAAAAAATAGAACTTTCGCACTTTATGCGATTTGGTCCTTTTTCGCAATTAAGCATGCAATCGCTAAAATTAAAGCACCAAAATTTTTATGCACCTTTATAATCATGCTCTAACTCATAAAATAACATTAAAATAATTTTCTACGACTTCAGATTAGTCGTTCCGAAACCACTGTTCCAGCTAGCCCCAAAATCGGGCTGTTACAATTACAATTGTAAGGTAACTAATGAATTAATTATTTAAACGGATTGAAATTGTAATTAATTGACACAATACTTAATCTGTGCATGTTTAATCATCTAAGGTAGCTGAGGGTTAAATTAGCAACTATATCGAGAGATACAATTGCCTTACATAACTTCCAAGATTATTGTGATTAAACTGTTTCAAGGTAGGAATACATTGTTACCTCACTTAATCTTTTATGTGCTTATGAGATTGAATTAATTGTTTGAATTGACATAGGGATATGTACAAGAGATTATTTTGATTTCATAAGTATGTATGTGCATTAATATATTTGTCTACTAAAATTTGTTTAATCGGTTGAATTGACATAGAGATATAGTCAAGAGATAAATGGATTTTTGTAGGTAAGTATGTTCATAAGTTAGCAAATTACCGAGTTGCCCTGAATTTATTCGTAACAACATAAACATGAGTTTAATAATTCTAGGTTAAGAAATCTAATTAATCTAACACAGATATGTCATCTTGATTAAAATCATATTTTGAAATCGTGCATTAGAACTCTATTTTACTTTATTTTCTAGTTTTTAATCAGTTCTCAAATCAAAATATTTTTCTTCACCAAAGTGTTTTAAATTGCGTTCATAAATAATTCTTTTCACAGTCCCTGTGGGTACGATAACTCGACATTTACTTGTCACTTTTTTACTTGTTGCAATTGTGTACACTAGCACATTTTCGTCGTTCCAAGTTTTTGGCGCCGTTGCCGGGGACTGTTTTAAAAAGTCATTATTTGTGAATTTGTTAGTTTTACATTGTGGTTTATTTTTCTGTTCAATTTTAACTTAATTAATTTTTCTGTGATTATTTCAGGTGTTTATGAGTATTGACCGAATTATCGATTTACTCCCTGTAGACCCTGAGATTGAATGAACTTTTCGACAGCGAAGAAGACAAGCAAGTCAGAGAAGGACCGAAGAGATGAACATCGAATATCCGAATCAAGGAAATGGAGCAGACCCTGCTCAAAATTCTATCCTTATTGCTGATGATAGGGATAGAGCTTTAAGACAGTATGCCGTGCCAATGTTTAATGATCTTAATCTGGGTATTAGTAGACCTAAAATCGAGGCACAATAGTTCGAGCTAAAGCCAGTCGTGTTCTAGATGCTTCAGATAGTGGGCCAATTCAATGGAATGCCTACCGAAGATCCTCACCTACACTTAAGATTGTTTATGGAGGTGAGCGATTCTTTCAAGTTAGCCGGAGTACCGGAAGATGCATTACGATTGAAGCTGTTCCCATATTCACTAAGAGACAGAGCTCGAGCCTGGTTGAACTCATTGCCACCAAATTCAATTTCCACATGGCAAGAGTTAGTAGAAAGATTCCTCATGAAATATTTTCCACCTAGCAAGAATGCTAAGTTAAGGAATGAGATCACTGCTTTCCAACAAATGGATGATGAGTCCTTGTATGAGGCATGGAAAAGGTATAAAGAATTATGACAGAAGTGCCCTCATCACGAAATCCCACATTGCATCCAACTTGAGACATTTTATAATGGTCTCAGTGCACACACGAGGGTGGTAGTGGACGCTTCTGCTATTGGTGCTCTCCTTTCTATGTCTTATAATGAGGCTTATGAAATCATTGAGAGGATTGCCAGTAACAATTATCAATGGCCAACCAATCGAGCTACGTCAGGAAGACGAGTCGCTGGAATACATGAAATGGACGCTCTTACTTCACTTGCATCTCAGGTATCCTCAATATCCTCAATGCTTAAAATTTTTACCACTAATGGGTTTAATAGTTTTGTAGCTCAGCCACCGAATCAAGTTGAAAATGTAGCCTGTGTCTATTTTGGGGAAGGATATTTATTCGAAGAATGTCCATCGAGCCGAGAATTCGTGTATTACATGGGTAACCAGAACCAAAATCGAGGAAGGCAAGGACTGCAATCCAATTTATATAACCCATCATGGCGAAACCACCCGAATTTTTCTTGGAGTAACCAAAGGGGCGGGAACCAGTAACAATTATGCCGAACCTAGACCGACCCAGCCACCTGGTTTTTCCCAACAAGCTCAAAAACCAACCCAAGCTAAACCGTCCAATAGCTTAGAGAATTTATTGAAGGCATACATGGCAAAGAATGATTCCACTCTAAGGAATTTGGAGAATCAAGTGGGCTAGCTTGCAACTAAACTCAGAAACTGACCACAAGGTGCTTTACCTAGTGATACGGAGAATCCAAAATCCAGGGAAGGAGCATTGTAAAGCATTGACATTGAGGAGCAGAAAAACATTAGAGCCCAACACCGTCAAAGTTCAAGAGGAGCCAGCTGTAGCTCAGGACTCAGAGGAAGTTCAACCAAGTGTTGAAAATCCAGTTTCACCAAAACCTGAATCTGCAAAATCCGTTAAGGTAACTTCTAAACCAGTTAATTTTAATAAACTAACAACTTCGTTAGACGCAGAATTTCCACAGAGGACAAATCAACCAGTTCGAGTAAAGAAGCCTCCTCTACACCACCATCAAAGACTTTAGAAGCAGAAGCAGGAAATTCAATTCAAGAAGTTCCTAGACGTACTCAAGCAACTTCATATCAACATCCCGTTGGTTGAAGCACTTGAACAAATGTCGAACTACGTCAAATTCATCAAGGATATCCTGTCAAAAAAATGAAGGCTTGGAGAATTTGAGACGGTAGCCCTGACAAAGGAATGCAGTGCATATCTTCAAGACAAACTACCCCCAAAATTGAAGGATCCTGGATGTTTCACCGTACCTTGCAACATTGGAGCAACATATTGTGGTAAAGCACTATGTGACTTGGGTGCGAGTATCAACTTGATGCCCATGTCAATATTTAGGAAGTTGGGGATAGGTGAAGTTAGACCTACTACGGTTACACTTCAACTAGCAGATCGATCCTTAGCACATCCAGAAGGAAAAATCAAGGACGTATTGGTACGTGTAGAAAAATTTATTTTTCCTTAGCACATTAGCCTTATTATTCATACCAACACCCCATCCTTAGCCGATAACCCTCCAACCTACCTTAATTCGACCTCTTTTGTTTTCTAATTATTTTTTTAGGAGTTCCTAATTTTTATAAAAAGGTGGTAAGACGAATTTTTCTCCTAAATTTTAATTATTTTTCAATTTATTGAATTATTAATAGTTTATACTAATTAAATTTTTGAGAAAATAATTTTTTTTCATCTTATGTTTAGGTTAATCATGCCTCGCAAGAGAACTCGTGCCTCTGCCCAAATTGACGAATCACAAAAAAAATTCCACTGTGAATAAGCCAAAGTAAGATACGAAAGTATCTTCAAGAATCAACAGATGCATCATGAGAAAGACTTCACATTGAAAGAAAGCAATTATATTGATTTAATGGCGCGCGTTCGTCAAGTTGCTGAAACTCTCAATTGGGAGTTGTTTTTGTGAGAAAAGACCTAGTGTGGATGAGGAGTTAGTTCATGAATTTTATGCGAATTTAACCTCAAGCGAGTTGACGGAAGTTTCTGTTCGTGGAATCAAGGTACTAATAACCTCAAATGCTATTAATGAAATATTTGAATTATCTAATTTTGACGACGACGAGTATTCTTCCTTGATGAACGATATTGAGCCTGAAAATTTGGAAGAAATTCTCGAGGAATTTACAGTTCCAGGTTCCAGGTGGAATGTGTCAAAATAAGGAATTGACACTTGGCGAAGAGAATATTTGACACCACTAGCGAAGGTATGGTTCTATTTTGTCCGATTCAGCCTTATGCCTAGTTCACATGGGACTACGATTTCATTAGAGCGAATGGTCTTGTTATACTCGATTTTAACTAGAAAGACCATTGATGTGGGAAAAATCATCTCAAGAGAGATGCAGAATTATGCTGCTAGACGTTCTGGCCCAGCTTACTTCCCCTTTACGATAACAATTTTGTGCTTAAAAGCTAAAATTCTTGAAAACGTAAAAAAGACAGGCTATAGCTAGGGCACAATCACAGATTGAGACCTCTACCGACTAGCTGGAGCCTTTGTTCTACAGCAACAAGTTGAAGAAAGTGAGGATCTCGAAGAAGAAGAAGAAGATCCCACAGAGATCGAACCAATGCAATCAGCTGAAATCCCTGATAAGGCAGAACCAATGGAACCAGAAGCCGAACCAGATGCTGCAACTTTAATGTTCAGAACTCAATCGCCTCGCCCAGATCTTCGAGATGAGCTATCAAAATTGATGGACTTAATGCAACATCTGCAGTGGCAGCAACAAGCTTATCGGAGATATTCAAAAATAAGGGATGACTCCATGAGAAGCGCTTTTACAAAAATATACAATGACTCGTTTATTTTTGTACCTGAGTTTCCAGATTTCATATTTGAACCATGGAGTCCACTATCAAAGAGGGAGTGAACAAAATCAATGCCAACGTCCCAGGCAGGGTCTACACGAAATCATACAATGCCAACGTCCCAGACGTGGTCTTACATGGAATCAATAAGGATACTCGGATAACTCGTAAAGCTCGTACAATGCCAACGTCCCAGACGTGGTCTTACATGTAATTAAATATCGATGCCTTTGTCCCAGACAGGGTCTTACACGAAATCATATATGATACCGATGTCCCAGACATGGTCTTACACGTAAATATCAAATCGATGCCAACGTCCCAGACGTTGTCTTACATGATAACTCATATCGGAATCCTATGTCATGACATATGTATCCTAACTATTCCTATGGTTCGTACGGGGCTTTTCGGACGTCATCACATTATCAAAATTTTCTCAGATTTCACATATTCAGCTCCAATAGCCATTCATCATATTTCATTAACATATAACCGATAATAATTCAATTCAAACACATTTATTTGTATATAGACTTACCTCATGACGGAAAGAACTAAAACTAAAGCACTATTCAACTACTTTCGATTTCCCCCGATCTAATTCTATTTTCTTTGGTTCTTGATCTATACACATTAAAATTTAACTCTTTTATTCACCAAATCATTCAATTCAATCCATTTAAACATATTTAGGGCATTTTACAAATTAGCCCTCATATTTTCACATTTTAACACTTTAGTCCTCATTTCACAAAATCACATAATACACATAATTTCATTATACAAAGGCTTAGCCGAATATTCCCTTAGCTCATATAAGCCCACATATTTCATTTATTTCATATTTTAACCCTTCAGATTCTCATTTTCACAATTTAGCCCATAATAATCAAATTCATCAAAAATCCCAATACAAAATACATTTATCTATCATCCAACACTTATTTTCTATCATCAAACCTCACAAAGCTCACATTATCAACAATGGCATAACTCAAAATCATAATCAATTTCATGAATTTAAGCATAGGCTAGCTAGAACACTTAACAATGATCACAAAAACATAAAAATTATCAAAAACTGAACAAGAACGAACCTTTAATCAAGCTTGGAAGTAGCTGAATGTTAAAACACAAGAACCCTAGCTTTTCTTTCTTCAATTTCGGCAAAACAAAGATGAATGAAGCACTAATTTGATTTTTATGTTTTATTAATCATCATATAATAACTAGTTTACCAATTTACCCTTGCTTTATAACAATTAAAAATCACTTATTGGATGGTCATTAATGTCCATTAACCTTAATCATGGTCTAATAACAACATAAGGACCTTTCATTTAAGAAGCCATGTCAATTCGGCACTTCATCAAGTAGAACACAACTTTTACATTTTCTGCGATTAAATCCTTTTATCAAATCGGCAAACTTCATACAAAATTTTCACACATATCAATTCACATACTATAAACACGAAAAATAATATTAAAATATTTTTTTGACTCAAATTTGTGGTCCCGAAACCACTGTTCTGACTAGGGTATAAACTGGGTTGTTACAACTCTCCCCCATTAGGGATTTTCGTCCCCAAAAATCTTACCATTGAACAGATTCGTATATTGCTCTCTCATAGCATCTTCGGGTTCCCATGTAGCTTCTTCGACCCCGTGTCGATGCCATAATACTTTTACTAACAAAATTTTCTTATTTATCAATTCTTTAACCTCGTGAGTTAAGATACGGATCAGTTCTTCTTCATAAGTCATATCAGACTGAATCTCTATCTCAGACGGAGAAATCACATGCGAGGGATCGGATCTGTATCATCGAGGCATCGATGCATGAAACACATTATGGATCTTTTCTAAGTTAGATGGTAGCAACAGTCTATAAGTAAACGGCCCAATATGCTCGATAATCTCATACGGCCCGATGAATCTCGGACTCAATTTGCCTTTTCTGTCGAATCGAAGTATTTTCTTCCACGGAGAAACTTTCAAAAATACTTTATCACCAAACTCAAATTCAATATCTTTTCGTTTCAAATCTGCATATGATTTCTGTCGATCAGACACTGCTTTCAGACTATTTCGTATCACCTTTACTTTCTGTTCAGTCTCTTTAATCAAATCAACCCCGTGAATTTTCTTTTCACTAAGTTCAGACCAATACAGAGGTGTTCAGCATTTCCTACCATACAAGGCTTCGTATGGTGCCATTTAAATGCTCGATTGAAAACTATTATTATACGCGAATTCAATCAATGGCAAATACTGTTCCCACGTACCTCGAAGCTCAAGAATGCAACATCTCAACCTATCCTCGAGTATCTGAATAATCTGCTCGGATTGACCATCCGTCTGCGGGTGAAAAGCAGTACTGAAGTGCAATTTCGTACCTAAAGCCTCTTGCAATTTCTTCCAAAACCGCGAAGTAAACCTCAGATCTCTGTTAGACACAATAGATAGTGGCACCCCGTGCAATCTCACAATATTAGAAATGTATAACTCAGCTAACTTATCAAGCGAATAATTCGTTCTCACCGGAATAAAATGAGCTGATTTTGTCAATCTATCAACTATAACCCAGATTGCATCTTTCTTCCTTGGAGTTAAAGGCAAACCTGAAACAAAATCCATCGTCACACTATCCCATTTCCACTCAGAAATCATAATCAGTTGTAACAAATATGATGGCACCTGATGTTCAGCTTTAACTTGCTGACAGATCAAACATTTTGAAACAAAATAAGAGATATCTCTTTTTATTCCAGGCCACCAGTAAAGTTGTTTCAAAACATTATACATGTAATATCCTAAAAAAATTGAGTATTTGTGTTAGCTCGAGTATGATTATTATTATGTGCTTAGTATAGTTTTATGAAGGCTTGGAATTATTAGCTAAGCTAGAATGATTTTTAGTATTGAAAATATAGTGAAGTGGATTAGATGAACTTGACACTTAAGTTAATTTAAGTGTTAAATTCTAACACAAGAGGAGTTAGTGGCATAGTGGATAAGGCGCATGAAAGGTTGCTTAAGGGAAGTGGTTCGAGTAGCATTGAAGGCATATTAAGGATTTTATTTTTTTTTATGCATCCTAGCATTAAGTGTCGGTCAACTATTCATATGGATAAGATGGACAATTTTCTTTTTATGGCAAGAAGACTTAAGGTTATGGTAAGCATGAAATAAGGGATAGAATTGCTAGATTTTGGGGATAAAATTTCTTCAACTTTGGGAATGTAGAGGATTTCAAGGCTTGGCTTAAGGGTGTTGTTTTGGAAACACTCCTATGGCCATTAGTGCATGAATGTGGATGGCATGTGTGGCTAGGGGTGGCCGAATGTTGATAGGAAGTTTGGGGGAATAGTTGGCCAACTTTAGCATTTTGTGCATCATTTGGCATTTTTCTTCCTCTCCAAAAACTCCTCTTTGGCCGAATGTATCTTAGGCATTTTGGTGCAATTTTGCTTTTGATTTAGCTCTCATTTGTGTTTGAACCAAAATCTAATTTCTTCCTCTCATTTCCCTTTTGAAACCGAAACCACAATTTGCATTTTTGTGCACTTTTCTTTCTTTCGGCAAACTAGGTGTTTGGCCGAACCTCTTTCTCCCATCTCTCTCTTTTCTTTCTTTTGATACTTGCGCAAAAACCACATTTCCTTTTTCACTTCCTCTTGGCCGAATCTTCCTCCTTCCCAAATCCCATCTCTTTCATTTTTTTCAAAGTTAAAAACATCCATTACCATTCTATTTTCATTTTCTATTTTCCTCTTTCTTCCATTTTGAATCATCCTTCTCCTATTTCACTTTCACTTTTATTTTTCCTTTCTTTTTACTCCACCATAGCCGAATCTTCTTTCTCTCTTTTGGTGTTATATTGGCCGAATATCATCAAGGGTAGATAATCTTTGGGTTTTCTTCAATCGGTTTTGGAAGATAGGTAAGTGTTCATGGTCAGTATTTCCGTTATTTCCTTCTCCTTTCTAAGTCGTTTTCTTGTGGACAAAGGCCAAATCCTTGGGCATTTGTTTGCAAGGTTCTAACCATTATTTAGGAACCGATTTTTCCTTTAGGCTCTTTGGGACGTTGGAAGCAATCGATCTAAGCCATTCCATTAGCAATCGAAGTTGGTAAGTCAAGTGGTAAGATTCATGTCGATTCATTATTCTTTTTGAGGATAAAGACTAAGGCTATTGGGATTAAGATGTGATGTTGGCGAATGGATTTTTGCTTATAGTTTTGTGGTATGGCCGAATGTAGGACAAGGTGATCTAGTGCGGTAGATCGGATCTTCGAAAGTTAGTATTTGCGTTAGTGAAAGGTGTGTACCTTACACACTTTATAACTCGGTATATATATATGTGTGTGTTAATAACTATTCATGTTGTTAAAGCCGAAAACTATGAGATCTTGAAATGATACCTTGATGGGTATGAGCAAGGATACGGGTAAGTCCGTTTCGATATGATGTTGATATATGTTGTTAATATCACGATCTATGATATATATTGGTTATATGTTTATATCAAAGTATAATGACATGATTTGTTATCTATTGCATTGGTATGGGCGATATGAGAGGAGGGGGAAGATTGATATCCGTGTCTTTGGGACACCAGAGGTTTGGCACCTCCAGTGGTTTGGTACCACATATTTCGTGTCTTTGGGACACCAGAGGTTTGGCACCTTATAGCGACTCGTCCCAGTGGTTTCACACCACCGTGGGTTGGCCTCACATTTGATGTATTGGGATCGTTGCCAGTGATTTGGTATCACACGTGGGTTGGCCCCACAACTTGATTATTCGTGACTTTGGGTCACCAGTGATTTGGCATCACATTATTGGATATCGTGACTTTGGGTCACCAGTGGTTTGGCACCACTAGTGGTTTGGTACCACACGGGGTAGAAAAGGAGTTTTGGATGGCTAGGTTGGGTGCATTATATATATATTGCTTGGTTATAATTTGTGTAAGTATGTGGCATTTACCCGGGAGAGGGATTATGCATTGAGTCTTGGTGACTCACCTTCTCCCTTACTTTTTCGGGTGATTCGTAAAATCGCGGATCGGGAGCCGGATGAACTCGAGGAGGCCATGCAATAAAATTTGGTTTTACATGAACTTCCATTTGGGTACTTTATTTTAATTCGTTTTCATCTTTTTATGGATTTGTAATAAGGCCTCTTTAATTATATTTTTGGATTATTTATATGCTTTGGATTTGTTTTAAATATGGCTTATAAATTACATGGTTGATATAATAATTTGAGCACCAAGTTTTTCGAACTACTAAACGCGATGGTTTTTAAAACGTTACCATCGGGTAACATAAATCAATTGATAGTATTTAACAACTTAAGTATTTTTGATAACTCATACTATTTTCCAAAACTCCGGTTCCAAATTTCTATTAGATACGGTTTTCAACCTAATCGCTTTAGTTTGTTTTCAATTTATAAAAGGTTTACAAATCTAAGTTTGCAACTAAGTTTTAAAGATTTATTTTCGGATTTCAAAGTAAATTATCGTTTTTAATTTATTATACACTGATTTCTACGAACTTAGAACAACAAAGAGTTTTTCACTAAAATTTAATCGGTAACTCGTTTTTCCTCAAAACGTTTTCCCCTGTGACATACCAAATTCGGTCGTGGCGTATTGACCGGGTTTGGGGTGTTACAATACATCTTTGTACTTCCCGGATGAACCGATAAGCGACTACTATGAGCTTCTTTCAAAATCAACTGAATCAACTCTGGATTTCTCAGAACACAAATCCGATCTCGGAATCTCAGAAAATCATCATCATCAACTTGAAATTCTGAATCAGAGTTCAAATCACACTGAGCTCGTTTCGCTAGCATTTCATTGTCAACTTTTTGGGCATCACAAATCTGCTGTAAGAACAACGGTCTCGCTTTCAATTCAGCTAAAACCGAACCATCATCAGACAGAACTAAATGAGCATTCATCGCAAGTAAGGCAAACAACGATTTCTAACTCAAAGCATCAGCAACAACATTTGCTTTTCCTGGATGATAATCAATCACAAGCTCGTAGTCTTTTAACAGTTCTAACCATCTTCTTTGTCGGAGATTCAAGTCTTTCTGAGTCATCAAATATTCCAGACTTTTATGATCTTAAAACACATGACATTTCTAACCGAAAAGATAGTGGCGCGAAATTTTTAGAGCAAACACGATCGCAGCTAACTCAAGGTTGTGCGTCGGATAATTCTTTTCATGCAGTTTCAATTGTCTCGAGGCATAAGCTATAACTTTGGCTTCCTGCATCAAGACGTAACCCAGACAGTTTAACGAAGCATCACTAAAAATCATGAACTCTTTACCCGATTCTAGCTGTACCAAAACTGGAGCTTCAGTCAAAGGGGCTTTCAACTGATCAAAGATTTTCTGACACTTTTTAGACCATTCGAATTTCACATCTTTCTGAAGCAATCTTGTCAACGAAGTTGCAATCATCGGAAAGCCTTTTACGAACCGTCGGTAATAACCAGCAAGTCCTAGAAAACTGCAAACTTCAGACACATTTTTCGGAGGCTTCCACTTTAAAATAGCTGAAATCTTGCTCGGATCAACTCGTATACCGGATGTTGACACAATATGCCCCAAATGCCAACTTCGCGCAACCAAAACTCATATTTACTAAACTTTGCATACAATTGCTTATCACGCAGAGTTTGTAGCACAATTCTCAAATGTTCGGCATGCTCAATTTCATCACGTGAATAAATCAAAATGTCGTCAATGAATACAACAACAAATTGATCTAAATACTATCTGAAAATTCTGTTCATCAAGTTCATAAAGACAGCAAGAGCATTTGTTAATCTGAAAGGCATAACTAAAAATTCATAATGCTCGTACCTCGTTCGGAAGGTAGTTTTCGGAATGTCTGAATCTTTTACTCGCAACTGATAATATCCCGTTCTCAGATCTATCTTTGAAAACACAGAAGCTCCTTTTAACTGATCGAACAAATCATCAATTCTGGGCAGAGGATACTTGTTCTTAATAGTCAATTTGTTTAACTGATGGTAATCAATGCACATTCTCATCGTGCCATCTTTCTTTTTCACAAACAGAACGAGAGCGCCCCAAGGAGAAAAGCTCGGTCGTGCGAAACCTCTGTCTATCAATTCTTGCAACTGAGACTTCAATTCTTTCAATTCTGTCGGAGCCATTCTATATGGAGCTATTGAGATAGGTAATCCCAGTAATTCTTCAGGAAATACGTTAGGGAACTCACAAACAACTGGCACAGATTCAACTTTCTTTTCTGTCACTATCGTATCAATCACATACGCAAGATAAGTTTCACATCCCTTTTTCACATAATTCAGAGCTTTCATCGAAGATATTACGGTCGGTAACCCATTTAAATCACTGGACTCAATCCGTATTATTTCATCATTCTGACATCTCAAATCAATAGTCTTCCATTTGCAATTCACAATAGCATCATGCAATGTTAGCAAATCTATACCTAAAATTATATCAAACTCATCGAAGGGTAATAACATTAGATCAGCCGAGAAACAGATATCTCGAAACATCAACGGACAATTCTTGAACACTTTTTCAACCAGAACACACTTACCTAAGGGGTTCGATACTCTAATTACAAATTCAGTAGACTCTATAGGCAAAGTCGTACTGGATACTAAGTTCATGCATATATATGAATGAGTAGACCCTGGATCTATCAATGCGATCACAGAAGTATCATAAAGAATAAAAGTACCGGTAATGACGTCTGGAGACGAAGCTTCTTTGCAAGCGCGAATAGCATAAGCTCTGGCAGGTGCTCTCACCTCAGATCTCACAGCTGTATCTTTTGTAGCTCTCTGGCTACCACTCACATTTCTTGTGTTTATGGGAGGTCTACCCCTAGCTGAAGCATTATTCTACTTCAAATTCTGTACAGTCTCTTGCTCAACAGACTCGGGACAGTCTAGGATAAAGTGATCCAAAGATCCACATTTGAAACAAGCTCGATCATTTAATCGACAATTGCCTGGATGTCTTTTACCACAATGTCTACACTCGGGTCGCTCAGATCTGACATTTCCAACACTTGCAATCGAAGTAACTGGAGCTCGGAAGCTCAAATGTGATCTTGCACGATCTCTACTCGAATGTCCCATATTAGCCTTTGAACGGCTATAATTATCTCAAAATTTCTTTGATGCCGACTGATATGAGTTACTCTTTGTTCGTTTTCGCACCTCTCTAGCTTCTGAATCAGCTTTTCTTTTCTCTTTCCCGAGTTTTTCAGCTTTACACGCTCGGTCAACAACCACAATGAATTCTTTTATTTCCAGAATTCTGACTAACAAACAAATATCTTCATTCAAGCCGTCTTCGAACCTTTTACACATTATTACCTCAGTCGAGACACATTCTCGTGCATACTGGTCCAGTCTCACAAATTCTCGCTCGTATTTTGTAACAGACATACGGCCCTGTTTCAATTCAAGAAACTCTTTGCGTTTCTGATCTATAAATCTCTCACTGATGTATTTCTTTCAGAATTTAGTCTGAAAGAAATCCCAGGTAATTCGTTCTCTCGAAACAACAGAAGTCAGAGTTTTCCACCATTAGTAAGCCGTATCTCTCAACAAAGAAATGGCACATTTAACACATTCATTAGGGGTACATGACAACTCATCAAATACCCGAATCGTATTCTCAAGCCAGAACTCGGCTCTCTCAGCATCATCATCAGTAGTAGCACAGAATTCTTCAGCCCCATATTTTCTAATCTTATCAATCGGAGGTTTATTAGATGAATCGGATCTATAACTTGGGGAGCTACGGGAACTTGCGGCGGGGGAGGTTGAGGAACAGCCGGATTTGCTCTAACATACTGAGTGAACCACCCATTCATCATTTGGAAGAAGGCTTGTTTAGCCTCTCCTTCCTGACCGCTAGTAACGGGTTTAGAATCAGACGGTACTGTCCCTTGAGCGGTAGTAGGCGCATTACTTTCAACATCGTCAGCTACGGCTCGTTGGGGATCCATTTACTATACGAAAAACACATTTTATCTGTTAGGATTCATCACACTATCACAGTTCGAAGATATGGCATGTATGGCTAGACTCTCACACGCTGCGTTAGTCCTAGAATAGACTAAATCGTAGCTCTGATACCAACAAATTGTAACACCCCTAACCCGTATTCGTCGCCAGACTAGGGTTAAGAGGCATTACTGGACATATCGAAACATTTTACGCTCATTTCATAGCATCAATCATACAACATCATTTCATAATAATTCATATTTATATAGTCCCTTTAGAAGGTCTACGAGACCTTAAACATGCTTTAGAGAAGGTTTGGGACTAAACTGATCTTATACGGAAACTTTACGGAACTTACAAATTTTTTCTTTCAAAACAGGGCACACGCCCGTGTGGCTAGGCCGTGTGCCTCACACGGCCGTGCCTTGGACCATGTCCCAGCCCGTGTGCAACACTGACTTGGGTCACACGGTTTGGCACACGTCCTTGCTTCTTGCCTGTGTGGCATCTTGACTTGCTTCGAATTGCAACCTTGAGAGACACGGTCGAGACACACGCCCGTGTGCTCAATTGTGTGGGCAAATATAGGCCATTTGCAATGCCAATTTGCCACCCAAAATTGGATCATACCTACAAACATCAAACAAGCATCAATTCATGTCCCAAATGAAGCCAAAAACATACCAAATCATGCACAATTTGACCCGTAACAACATCATTCATTTCCGTATACAAATCCAACTCAAACATACCAATTCAAAGTACCAACTTCATATAAAAAACATGAGATTCATACATCATATTAATCCATTTCAATTCATAGCATTTCTCATCATATCAATTTCCCAAATCAACCATGAAACTTACCAAAATTGACCATTTCTTTTGGCCATTCATGAGCACATGAAAACATACCATTTTTTTTTGCATCACATAGCATGCACTAAATTCACTCCATAATCACATTCATTATCAAGCCATATCACATGGCTATATTTACACATTTCAAAACATAATCAAAGTTCTCTAGCCTATACATGCCGTACTTCAATATTCACAATTACAAAAGATACCAAAATATAATTTGATAGTGTGGTGATAATCCTCGACGATCCCCGAGCTTCCAGTAGCTTCGATAATATATAAAACAATTGAAAAACACACGAAGTAAGATTTCAAAAGCTTAGTAAGCCTTATACAAATAAACTTATCAATTAAGGCAAATATGCATCATAAAATACATATAATCCATAGCCAAATACTATCACAATCCTCATAGTTATAAATTCTTTTCACCTATTCCAATTCATTTGCATTATATGGCATATTTTCGCATATAGTCCAATTGTTCATAATCACTTACTTATAAACACATCACATATTCATGTAGTTCACATATCAAATGATCATATTCATACTTATCTTCCATTGCCAAATTTCATATACATTTCATATGTACCTGAAAAGGATACATATTCATATATTCAATCATATCTCGGAATGCCCGTTGAACCGTTCGAAATAAATAAGGATACTCGGATAACTTGTAAAGCTCGTACAATGCCAACATCCCAGACGTGGTCTTACATGTAATTATATATCGATGCCTCTGTCCCAGACAGGGTCTTACACGAAATCATATACGATGCCGATGTCCCAGACATGGTCTTACACGTAAATCTCAAATCGATGCCAACGTCCCAGACGTGGTCTTAAACGATAACTCATATCGGAATCTTATGTCATGACATATGTATCCTAACTATTCCTATGGTTCGTACGGGGCTTTTCGGACGTCATCATATTATTAGAATTTTCTCGGATTTCACATATTCAGCTCCAATAGCCATTTATCATATTACATTAACATATAACCGATAATAATTCAATTCAAACACATTTATTTGTATATAGACTTACCTCGTACGGGAAAGAACTGAAACGAACAGCTATTCAACTACTTTCGATTTCCCCCGATCTAATTCTATTTTCTTTGGTTCTTGATCTATACACATTCAAATTTAACTCTTTTATTCACCAAACCATTCAATTCAATCCATTTACACATATTTAGGGCATTTTACAAATTAGCCCTCATATTTTCACATTTTAACACTTTAGTCCTCATTTCACAAAATCACATAATACACATAATTTCATTATACAAAGGCTTAGCCGAATATTCCCTTAGCTCATATAAGCCCACATATTTCATTTATTTCATATTTTAACCCTTCAAATTCTCATTTTCACAATTTAGCCCATAATAATCAAATTCATCAAAAATACCAATACAAAATACATTTATCTATCATCCAACACTTATTTTCTATCATCAAACCTCACAAAGCTCACATTATCAACAATGGCATAACTCAAAATCATAATCAATTTCATGAATTTAAGCATGGGCTAGCTAGAACACTTAACACCGATCACAAAAACATAAAAATTATCAAAAACCGAACAAAAATGAACCTTTAATCAGGCTTGGAAATTTTCGAATGTTAAAACACAAGAACCCTAGCTTTTCTTTCTTCAATTTCTGTAAAACAAAGATGAATGAAGCACTAATTTGATTTTTATGTTTTATTAATCATCATATAATAACTAGTTTACCAATTTACCCTTGCTTTATAACAATTAAAAATCACTTATTAGATAGTCATTAATGTCCATTAACCTTAATCATGGTCTAATAACAACATAAGGACCTTTCATTTAAGAAGCTATGTCAATTCGACACTTCATCAAGTAGAACAAAACTTTTACATTTTCTGCGATTAAATCCTTTTATCAAATCGGCACATAAACGATAAAATTTTCATACGAAATTTTCACACATATCAATTCACGACTATAAACACGAAAAATAATATTAAAATATTTTTTTGACTCAGATTTATTGTCCCGGAACCACTATTCTGACTAGGGTATAAACCGGGTTGTTACAATTTTTTGAAAATAAGTTTGGGGGACTTGAAAAGAAGTATCAAATGCTCAAAAATTTTGTAGTACATAAGCAAAATGCTCATTAAAAAAAGAGAGAGGAGCATATGTACTTGAAAGAAAATGTACAAAAGAGCAGGTGAAAGCAAAGTAAGTTGGCGTATTGAATGTAATTATTCTGGAGGTCCGATTGAAGCTGAGTCTAGGGGTTTTAGCCTAAATTTATCCATCTTTTACATACCCCTAGCCTAGCCACGTTACAACCTATTTAAAGACCTATTGATTCAAGTTTCTATGCTACCTACATTAGTGGAGAGAAATCGTTATGTTCAACATATGAAGGCACAAGTTAAACTTAATGTGTAACAGCCCATTTTTCGGTGAAATCGAAACAGTGATTTCAGGACCACAAATCCAAGCTGAAAATAAAATTTATTTTTATTTTATTTTATGGTCCGTAATATGATATAAATATCATGTGAGAATTTTGATAAGAAAATTTTACTGATTATGTGCTTAGTTAGGAGAAGGACTAAATCGCATAAAATGCGAAGGTTGGATTCTAGTAGCTAGAAGGATCAAATAGCTATGGAATTCAAGACTTGAGGTCTTTATATGGTAATTAGACCATTAATGAAAAGTTAGTATATATTTTTGGATGATTCATCCATGGAAAATTAGAAAAAGGCTAAGAACTAAATTGGAAAGTGATAAAATTAAAAGATGATAAATAATTAAATAGAAATAAAAATCATTTTATATTATCTTCTTCCCCAAATATTCCATGGAAACCCTAGGAAAGAGAAACCAAGCTTTCTTGGTCAAATTGGTAAGTTTTCATGTCCCGTTTTTAGTAATTTTTATATTTTTGAGATCTGGAAAGCTTAATTTGTCTATTTGGGGGATTAATTTGAAAAGATATCAAAGTATAGATGTAACACCCCTTACCCTTATTCGACGTCGGAACCAGTTACGAGGCATTACCAGACTTAACATACTTAATCATACAAAATCGGGCCATAATTTTCATTCTAACTTAAAACTTTTCATTCGTGTTCATAACATCCCTATTACGGGCCTACGAGACCCGGATCATACCTATAGGGTGGTTCGGGTCTGAACCGGAAACTTACGAAAACATGGAAATTTTTTACTCAAAATAGGGCCACACGCCCGTGTGGAAAGGAACACGCCCGTGTCTATAGCCCATGTCCCTCACACGGCCATGACACGCCCGTGTGTGAAAACCTTGACATTCTGTTTATGACGTCAGTAGATATTTAGGGTCACACGGCCAAGTCACACGCCCGTGTGCTAGGCTGGGTAGCGAATTTAATTCTCGCAATTAATGTGCAGACTTCACACGGCCTGGGCACACACCCATGTCCTGAGGTCGTGTCCTTCACACGGTTGAGACACACGGCCGTGTCTCTGCCTGTGTGTTTACTACTGAGCATTCTATTTTGCTAAATTTGGATGCAGGGGACACACGGCCTATCAACACGCCCACGGGGCTGACCGTGTGTCACACAAGGCCTAAACACATGCCCGTGTGTCTACTCGTGTGGACAAATATAAGGCTATTTACCAAGTCATTTGCCACCCTGAAAAGCAACCATACTTATATCATTTCCAGCAACACATAGCATAACAATAATGCACCTCTAATAACCACAATCAAGACATCCCCACCTTAATTTCACACTGCATTCATCATACATATACTTCACACATTACTCATTCAATTGCGCAAGCTTGCACTTCATGAATTTCATCATCATTGAATAGATATAACTTAACTAGTATTGGCCAATTCCAATGGCCATTTACAAAATGAAATAAGTAACTGATAAACCGTAAAAGTAACATATTTTAATCCCACATTTAGCATGCTTTTGGATGAATTATCCCTTATTTTATGTAATTTGGTGCTCTTAATCATTTATTTTCACGTTTTATACTCAGGGAAGCACCGGAGGATGAAAAGAATAGAAAATGGTCTTAAAACGGGCCAAATGGGCTAGATCACGAAATCGGCACGGCCTGGACCCAAGACCACACGGCCGTGCCTCATTAATGAAGTCCAACACATCCTGGCCACGATTCACACGGGCGTGTGCCATGGCCGTGCCCCTGCCGTGGCAAAGAGAAGTTTCATTCAGATCGGGATACTTAGGGGCAAAGAAACACATTCCAAAAGCCTATATATACACCCTAAGTATGACCTAAAAGGGAGAGCCCAAGGCTATCGTCTAGGGGCGTCTTGCTAGGCCAGAGAAAGTAGATTTGTGGGGATTCACTCGAGGATAGCCAGTTGATTCATCTCTAGAAGCCGGAATTATACTCAAGACGGAGGATCTCTCCTTCAATTCCTTCAGGGAGTTTTAGGGATTTCTTATGTTTTGTTTTATCTTTTCTTCTGAGATGTTTTCTTTTATTGTTATGAACTAAACCCTCAGATACCTGAGGGGGATGAAACTTAGATGAATCTTGTTATCGTTTACTGAACTATATGATAAATATTTGCCTTGTTCTTAATTATGTGTTCTTAATTCTTGTGTTGATATTTCCTGGATATTGATCCAAGTTTGATGTGCTTAGGTGGAGGAGCAAAAGTCCCTGCCTAAGAGTAGATCTAGCATAGTTAAGCGGAGTTGATCGCGTGCCTAGAGATAAGGTGACGAGATTTTGCCGGATTAGGGTGAAACCTAATATGGGATTCCATAGATTGAGTTAATGCAATTCTAGGGGTTTTAATTAGAAAGAGATTTCAATTAATCAACCTAGGGTTAGACGTTATTCGCTTCGAGAGAGGGTTTAATATACATTAGGGAATCTTACGGATCAAGTTAAATGAATAAATTGTCTGGTTCAGAGTTAGATAACAAGTGAAGTCTAGGTGGATTAGATAACAAGTGAAGTCTAGGTGGATTCTTCCTTGGGTGTCGTCTTAATCAATTGGATTTTCCTCAAGTTATTTTCCCAAATTCATTCTTCTTTGTCTTAGAGTCTTTAGTTTAGTAGTTAATTAATTTAGATTAAACAACAAATTCCCTTTATTTTATGCTAGATAATAAAAAGAGAGTTAGTATTAGTACTTTTAGTTCCTTTGGGTTCGACATTCCGGTCTTGCTACTAAACTATACTATTGTTCGATAGGTGCGCTTGCCTCAAATCGTTGTCATAGTTAGTTTCCAGGTTCGATCATTCTTTCTATAAATTTTAAGACTTTGACATCGCGAAAACAACGATTAGTAACATTAATAGCCAACAAATTGGCTAACCACTATGACATATAACAAAATGACCAAGTTCCTATACATGCCATACCCAAAATAATCAAACTTTACTATACCCAAAAGAATAGCTTGATAGTGTGAATCGAGCTCCGACGTCCTTCGATCCCCGAGCAAGAAAAGGAAAAAGAGAGGGAGTAAGCATAAAGCTTAGTAAGTTTGCATGTAATAGATAATAACATAAAATCTTGTAATAAAATTCACGTATTACATTATGAATTAACACAAAATTCTCAATGCAACATTGACATGGCTTACTCATACTCACTTTTACCGACCACATATCACATACCGGACTCATTTCTCGTGAGTTTCGCATATGTACCTATATCACTCCATCACATAATTTTAGCCCTTTTTCCATCTTTAACATAACTTTAATTCTTTACCCCATTGAACCACTTGGAATATCGTAGGATACTCGAAAATTGTCATACACGTAGTAAGATGCCAATGCCATATCCCAGATATGGTCTTACATGAGATCACATGTCAATGCCAATGCCATATCCCAGATATGGTCTTATACGGGATCTCATATCGATGTCGATGCCATATCTCAGATATGGTCTTACACGAGATTGT
Source organism: Gossypium sturtianum (assembly GCA_025698515.1). Taxonomy (NCBI): domain Eukaryota; kingdom Viridiplantae; phylum Streptophyta; class Magnoliopsida; order Malvales; family Malvaceae; genus Gossypium; species Gossypium sturtianum. Next base: position 88,548,077 of record CM046949.1, on the reverse strand, counting down.
ATGTCGATGCCATGTCCCAGACATGGTCTTACACGATTTCATACCGAAGCCAAGTCCCAGACATGGTCTTACACGGAATCACTATTCGATGCCGATGCCATATCCCAGATATGGTCTTACATTGGATCTCAATTCAGTGACGAGGCCATATCCCATATACAGTCTTATACGGGACCTTATTAATCTAATGTCGTGAGAAGGTTATCCTTTCTATTCCTAAGGTTCAACTGGGACTTCGATATAGTAAAACTTCATCATTTTTTTTCTTCGTCGAGACCTCATTAACCAATTTCATGAAAAGAGTATACATTTCATGTAATATCAAGCATTTAAAAACATAATAATATAATGTTGATTTATTACACACAAACTTACCTCGGTATCAAAATATAGATAGTTGTTCAATTTAGTCCACCACCTTGTTCTTTCCTCGGTTTAGGTCCGGACTTCGTGTTTCTTGATCTATAATGACAAATTTCACTTATTTAATTATCACATTGACTAAAACAGCCCATGAATCATACTTTGGCAAAAATTATAATTTCCCCCTAAACTTTCACATATTTGCAAAATGGTCCCTAGGCTCGTATGATGAAATGTACTCATTTTCTTGGTTACCCAAGCCTAGCCAAACCTATCTTAAGCTTATAATAGCTCACACTTTCCTTAAAAACTGATTTTTACTAAACATTTTATCACTTTTACAAATAGGTCCTTTTTAGGTGTTTCCATGAAAAATCACTTAGAGAAAGATGTTCATCACACCTCAAACTTCCATATTCCTCAATTAAACATCAAAATACATGCATGACATACATGGGTAAGTTTTTAAACATGAACTCTAGCTTAAAATATGGTTTGAAATAGCTAAATCGAGCTACGAGGATCTCAAAAATGTAAAGAACTTTAAAAACGGGGCTAGGATGCACATACTTTGAGCTTGAAAATGAACAAAACCCTAGCTATGGCTTCTCTTCAATTTTCGGCACTTAGGGAAGAAGATGGACACCAATTTTGACTTCTTTTTCCCTTTTTATTAATTTATTAACTAAATAACCAAAATTCCCTTAAGGCCCTTCCTTGAGATTTTTCCCTTCCATGTCCATTTTTGTCCATCATGAGATATAATGGTCTAATTACTAAATAAGGACCTCTAATAAATTTTCAAATGTTATCTCATACTTAAAACTTCTAGAATCTCATATTTTTCAATTTATGCAATTCAGTCCTAAAAGATAAATTGATCATTAAATCATAAAATTTCTTCATGAAATTTTTACACAACCATGCAAACATGTCATAGACCTCATAAAAACCATAAAACATATATTTCTACTTCAGGTTTGTGGTCTCGCAACCACTATTCCGACTAGGCTCTAAATCGGGCTGTTACAATTCTCCCCCCTTAGGGATTTTCGTCCCCAAAAATCTTACCGGTAAAAAGGTTTGGATATTGGTTTCTCATAGCCTCTTCAGGCTCCCATATAGCCTCTTCTACCCCGTGTCTTTGCCACAATACTTTCACAAGAGCTATATTTTTATTTCTTAATTGTTTGACCTCTTGAGCCAAAATCTTAACCGACTCTTCACCATAAGTCATGTCCGGTTAAATTTCAACCTCTATCGGTACAATCACATGTGAAGGATCTGAGCGGTATCTTCTCAACATGGATACATGGAGCATATCATGAATCCTTTCTAACCCTGATGGCAAAGCCAATCGATAGGCTACCGACCCTATCCTCTATGTAATCTCATACGGTCTAATAAAGCGCGGACTCAATTTGCCTTTTCGGCCAAATCTGAGAACTTTCTTCCATGGTGACACTTTCAAAAATACCTTATCACCAACTTGAAACTCAATCTCTTTCCGTTTCAAATCCGCGTAGGATTTTTGTCTATCCGAAGCAGCTTTTAAACAATCACAAATCACTTTTACTTTCTTTTCGGTTTCTCTGACTAAATCAACTCCGTGAATCTGATTCTCTCTGAGTTCGGTCCAATACAAGGGTGTTAAGCACCTACGCCCATACAATGCCTCATAAGGCGCCATTTTCAAACTCGACTGAAAACTATTATTGTAGGCAAATTCCACTAACGGTAAATACTTTTCCCAATTACCTTGAAATTCCAAAACATAGCATCGGAGCATGTCTTCAAGTATCTGTATTACCCTCTCCGACTTTCCGTCGGTTTGCGAATGGAAAGCTGTACTAAAATTCAACTTTGTGCCCAAGGCTTCTTGCAACTTTTTCCAAAACCGTGAAGTTAACCTCGAATCTCTATCTGATATAATCGACAAAGGCACTCCGTGCAATCTCACAATTTTAGAAATATACAATTCGGCTAATTTATCAAGTGAGTAGTCAGTACGTACTGGAATAAAATGAGCCGATTTCGTAAGCCTATCAACCACAACCCAAACAACATCCTTCTTTTTCGGTGTCAAAGGCAAACCCGTCACAAAATCCATGGTAATTCTGTCCTATTTCCACTTGGGAACCATCACCGGCTGAAGTAAACCAGAAGGTACTTGGTGTTCAACTTTCACTTGCTGACAAATCAAGCATCTCAACACGAACTTGGAAATATCTTTCTTCATACTCGACCAACAATACCATTTCTTCAGGTCATTATACATCTTTGTACCACTGGGGTGAATAGACAAACAACTACTATGTGCCTCATGTAGAATTTTTTGAATAAGCTCACCATCTCTCGGTACACAGATTCTGTCTCGGAACATTAAACATCCATCAGAACTAATCCGAAAGTCTGACTCCATACCCGATTCACATTGAACTCTTTTGGCATGTAAATCACTGTCGCCTTTCTGAGCTTCACAAATCTCTTGGAGAAACATCGGTCTATCTCTCAACTCAGCTAGAATAGAACCATCATCAGATAAAGCCAACCGTGTATTCATAGCTCTCAATGCAAACAAAGATTTCCTACTCAAGGCATCGGCGACCACGTTCGCCTTTCCCGGGTGGTAGTCAATCACTAGCTCGTAATCATTTATTAACTCTAACCATCTTCGTTGCCTTAGATTCAATTCCTTTTGAGTCATCAAGTATTTTAGACTTTTATGATTAGTGAATACCCGACATTTCTCGCCATATAAATGGTGTCTCCAGATCTTCAATGCAAATACAATGGTGGCTAATTCTAAATCATGGGTCAGATAATTCTTCTCGTGCGGCTTTAGCTGTCTAGAGGCATAAGCCATTACTTTGCCTTCTTGCATGAGTATACAACCTAATCCACTAAAGAATGCATCACTGTAAACCACAAATTCTTTTCCGGTTCAGGTTGCACTAAAATAGGAGCTTCAGTCAATAATGTCTTTAATTTCTCAAAACTCTATTGGCATTCTTCTGTCCACTAAAACTTAATATCTTTTTGTAACAACCTCATCATCAGAGTAGCTATCATGGAAAATCCTTTGACAAACTGTCTATAATAACCAGCTAGGCCTAGAAAACTCCTAACCTTTGATACGATCTTCTGCGGTTTCCATTTAACAATGGCCAGAATCTTTCTCGGGTCAACTCTAAGCCATCACCCGAAACAATGTGGCCCAAAAATTGAACTTCTTTAAGCCAAAATTCACTTTTACTAAACTTGGCATATAACTGTTTATCCCGTAAAATTTGTAAAACCGTTCTCAAGTGCTCAACAAGACAATTATACTAAATAAAATTATACATCAACACATAGGTCATCAATAAATCATACAAAATATCCAAATTCAAAAGCATAGCACAGTCATTTCATGGCAATTATAAACACATATCATAAGTCGAAGATGCATCCAACATTTACCTCATTACTTAACCGAATTATAAGACCATCCATCACAAGCATATATCAACATTAGTTAACTTATAAGTCATTCATGCCATATTCAATCAAACCATATAATAGCAAATTATACCAACTTTCGAGACTATATTATCATGCATATAATAAATACATCATATACCTATAATACACATATTACTTTCGAAATAGGCTTAAAACATAACTAAATTATACAACCATTAACAAATATGCCAAACACATCACACATATATATTATGACCGGAATTTGCATAAACTTAAGCATCATATTTATCCATTAGATCAAAAGCATAAAAACCAAGCTTAACCAAAATGAATAAGCCATTTTCGTATGGCTCATATTTACATACCCCAAAATCAAGTATATTAACTAGTCTATACATGCCATAAGTTCGAATTCAAACTTAACAAAATACCAAAAAGAGTTGATAGTGTGATAGACTTCTCTGACGATCCCCGAGCTCGTAACCAACTTCCAAAATCTATAAAACAGAGAGAAAATACACACAGTAAGCTATCACATCTTAGTAAGTCATAAGAAAATGAGACATTTAATCATATACATAATTTAATCTAGATAAACAGTAATAAGCCATCATAATTTCATATATATTTCCAACTTATAATTTCATATATCAAAACATATATAATTTGCATAAATTTTCCTTAGGCCGAATACATAATTGAACATTAGTATATTTAACTTTTACTTCAACAACAAAAATACATCCTTTGGCCGAATATATACATTCACATATACATACACATTATTCACATTAACATATGACATTATATCATCAATTCAAACATTCAACTTACCATATTTTCATAACTTTGTATGAGTACATACCTGAGCCTTTCTAACCTGAATTTTACACTCGATCTTAACTTATCATTGCCCGTTGAACCATTCGAAATTAAAAAGGATGCTCGGATAGTCAAACATTTCGTACAACTCCAACATCCCAGATGTGGTCTTACATGTAATCACATATCGATGCCACTGTCCCAGACAGGGTCTTACACGTAAATCACAAGTCGATGCCAACGTCCCAGACGTGGTCTTACACGATAACACATAATGGAATCCTATGTCATGACATATGTATCCTAGCTATTCCTAGGGTTCGTACGGGACTTTCGGACATTATAACTCGATCGAATCAATCTCGTAAACTTAGCTCCCAAACTTATAAACATTCGGCCAACACATATACATAGTCATAAAATTCAATTCGACATATAAAATTCACATATATTCAAAATTAACAACATTTATATGCTTATAAACTTCCCTCGAATATTGACAGATGGAATAAAATGACTATTCAATTATTTTTATTTTCCCCCGATCCAAATCTGTTTTCTTTGGTTCTTGATCTAAACATATTCAAATTAAACTTATTTAAACACCATTTTATTCAATTTAGTCTAAAAACACATAAATGGGCAAATTACCATTTTGCCCTAATATTTTACACTTTTCACAATTTAGTCCCTATAGCATAAAACACAAAATATGCAAAATTTCAATGTCCCATGCTTAGGCCAAATTTAACCCATAATCATACAAGTCCATATATTTCATTTATTTCACATTTTAGTCCCTCAATTTATTATTTTTATAATTTAACCCTAATTACTCAAAATCATCAAAATTTCCAATACAAAACATATTAATCCAAAACATATCTTTCATAATCTATCATCTAACATCACAAAGCTCATAAATTCATCAATGGCTTAACTCAAAATATCCATCAAAATCAAAAATTAAAAAGCATGGGTTTTGTAAATTTCATAGCAACGATATCAAAAACGTAAAAATTATCAAAAATCGAGCTAGTTACATACCTTAATCAAGCTTGGCTATGGCCGAATGTGGCTTTCTTTTTCTTTTTCTTTTCCTTAGCTAGTTTCGGCTATTCCAAAGATGAACATGCATGGTTTTATGTTTTATGTTTTATTATATTAACTTAATTAATATATTTACTAAATTAACCTTACTAGTTTAATATAAACATATTATATATTATGCACATAACCGTCCATCATATTAATTCATGGTATAATTACAACATAAACACCTCCCGCTAATAGAACAAATCAATTTAGCACTTTAACAAATAGTTAGCCACTTTTACAATTTACGCGATTAAGTCCTTTTATTTAATCGAACACTCAAACGATAAAATTAAATCACGAAAGTTTCACAGATATAAATTCACACAGTAAAAACATAGATAATAATATTTAATAATTTTTCTAACTCGAATTTGTGGTCCCAAAACCACTGTTCCGATTAGGGTCTAAACCGGACTGTTACATTCTCTGTGCATTGTTTAAAAAAATGGATCCTCCTAGAAATAATATCGACTGTCATGAAGTAATTTTTCCTTTGTTGGTATGTCATTATTCGAGGAATTATTCCACATGCTTAATAATTAACAAAATCAACAAACCAAGGTGTTTCATGAATTCAACTTACCTTGAAGATATGCTCATCAGAAAAATTCTCATTACTTGGAACACGTGAAGAAGTTACCTCATTTTATTCCAACCTCGACAGATGATCAGCTACTTGATTTTCAACACCCGTTCTATCTTAGACCTTAAGGTTAAATTCTTAGAGTAAGAGTATCCATCAAATCAGCCTCGATTTAGCATCTTTCTTCGTGAGCAAATACTTATTAGTCACATGATCGGTAAACACTGTAACTTTGGTACTTATAAGATATGAACGGAACTTGTCAAAAGAAAAAACTATAGCAAAGAGTTTTTTCAGTTACTGTATAATTGAGCTGGGCTCCTGTTAAAGATCTGCTTGCATAGTAGATAGGATGAAACACTTTGTTTCTTCTTTGACCCATCACATTTCCAACCGCAAAATCTTATGCATCACACATCAACTGAAAAGGTGAGATCCAAAAAGGTGTAACAATTATTGGGGCTGAGATTAACCAATTTTTCAATTCATTGAAAGCTTCTAAACATGCTTTGTTAAAATAAAAAACAATATCTTTTCAAAAAGCATACTTAATGGTTTAGAAATATCTGAAAAATCTTTAATAAATCTACGATAACAACTAGCATGGCATAAGAAACTTCTAACTCCTTTCACACTAACTAGAGGTGGTAATCTTTCAATTACGTCCACCTTTGCTTTATCCACTTCTGTAATGCCCCGAATTTGGGCCTAGAAGGAATGGGCCTTGAGTGTGGGATCAGCTAGGAGACTGCACATAAATATTTATGTGTGCAAGAAAATGTCACAAATTGCTTGTTTGCTTTAATGGCTAAGTGATTTGGGTGTGTACGGGAGTGTTTGAGAAGCCTGGGTTCAAGTCTTGGCTTTTGCAAAAAAAATTAGTTTTTCTCTTAAATGAATCTGGACACTGGCATATAGGCTTTATAAATAATAATGCTTGTTTATGACACAAGAAGAGCTTGTGGTCTAGTGGTAAGGTGGCGTGTTGTGTAACTGAGAGGTCTGAGGTTCAAGTCCTGGGTTGCGTAAGGGGGTATTTATTTTGCTGCATGAGCTGTGTAGGTAGTAGAGTTGGACTGAAACACAGCTAAGGGGAGTTTGGATAGATTTGAATGGTTTTTGAACTGGTCATGGAGAGATTCAAGGAGGGATAAGGGGAGAGAATCAAGGAGTTTGAGTGAGAGGAGAGTTGTGCCGATTTGGGTGTCTGGCTACTCAGATTTTCGGCAGTGATTTCTTTTGGGTATAGTCCTTGTTCGGCTCTTTCTTTTGGCATTTTTTTGTTTTATTCTTTTTGTTCTCCCTGGCCGAATTGTCCTTTTGGGTCTTAGCATCGTAAATTATTTGGTCGATTCCTGGTAAGTCAAGTGCCTCTTGGTACCTTTTTGGATTCCTTTTTCCTCTGCTATTTTTCCTTTCAGCCGAATTCATTCTTCTCCCTTATTTCTCCTTCACTTCTTCTCAACTGTTCTCCTTTCCTCTTTGACTGAGTGGCCCTCTCTCTTTTTCTTTCTCTACTGTAACAATCAGTTTGGTAGTGGGCGACGATCTCTTCTCCTGTGCATAACACTATGGTAAGCCGAATCCTACATATCCTCTTTTCCCCTCTCTCTTTTATTTCTCTTCTTTTCAAATATAGACTGAATGCCGTAAATTTGTCTTGTTATTTCGAAACCCTGTGGATGATAGTCTCTGACAATCGGTGGAGCGTCGACTGCCTTACTTCTCTGCACATTTCTGCCTTCTACTTCGAATACCTCTTTGGCCGAATACTGTGGGGTAAGTAGATTGTTTTGTAGTATTGGCCGAATACCCAATCTGCTCTAACTCTAACTCTTTGGACTATGGGCATCAATTCAAGCCTTGTATTACACGAGTATGGCTAATGAAATTTGTCTTATACGCAGTAAATCGAGAAGAAGGGTGTGATCATTTTCAACCAGCGATCTAAGAGTGAAAATCGCGTAACTTTCGGTCAAGGTTGATCGCGCGTGGGGAAATTTGTTCGTTATGCAAACAGGTGTGTAGTCACACCTCTCTCTTCTGTGAATCGGCAAAAGTCGAAAAGCTAAAACTTCGGCATTTGTGGCCCTACGAGCGTGCGATCACTCGTGTGGTAAACCGAGCCCACCAATCGTGGGCGATAGACTGTAGAGGCCACCACGAGTGTTCTCGTGCTCTTGGGCTGACATGGGCCTCGTTTGGCTGAAATGGGCCGTATGGGCCCAATAGGGCTCGTGGGCCCCACACAGATGAAATCCACGATAAGTGGCAAATATTGGACTGGGCTATGTAGTTCGCATAGTCGTGACTGAGTTTGGGCTAAATGGGCCACACGAGCGTGTGGGCCCACATGGGCCGAATAATGGCCTTTGGCCCATTTACACCGTTATGACCATTTAGGTTATCTGTGTTGCTCGAGGCGACTGTAGACCTTCAGAGAGGTCATTATCTGCACCGAGACCCCAAAATAAGTATAATGACAGTAACACCCTCGTAGGGTAAAATGACTGTAATGCCCCGTAGGGTAAAATGACCGTAATGCCCCTGTAGGGTAAAATGACCGAAATAGCCCATAGGGTAGAATGACCGTAATGCCCCTGTAGGGTAAAATGACAGTAATACCCCCATAGGGTAAAATGACCGTAATGGCCCTATAGGGTAAAATGATCGTAATGCCCATGTAGGGTAAAATGACCGTAATGCCCCTGTAGGGTAAAATGACTGTAATACCCCCAAAGGGTAAAATGACTATTTTGCCCCTTGAGGGTAAATGGCTGATTTTTCTGTGATTTAAATGACTGATTTGTCTTTGATTTGTATGACTGATTCTGAGCATGGCATTCTGCATACACGACATACTGCATGGGGTTGGGGTACTGTTACAGAGGAAGATTACTGTACTGTTGGGTCGCACGGGTCGCACAAGACAACTGTGGACTTACTAATGGCTTCGTGCCGTGCATATTATTGCTACTGATGGCTTGGTGCCGATCATATTACCGCTACTGATGGCTTCGTGCCATTCATATTACAGCTACCGATGGCTCTGTGTCGATCATATTACAGCTACTGATGGCTTTGTGTCGATCATAGTGTAGCTACCAATGGCTTTGTGCCAATCATATTACAGCTACTTTTGTGCAGGTCATAGTACAGCTACCAATGGCTCTGTGCCGATCATATTACAACTACTGATGGCTTTGTGCCGATCATACTACAGCTACCGATGGCTCTGTGCCGATCATATTACAGCTCTTGATGGCTTTTTAGCCATCCTATTTATAGCTTATAGCTATCCTGTTTATGGCTCTTAGCCATACTGTTATTGGCAGCTCTGCTGCGTTATTATTACTGGCAGCTATGCTGCAATATTGGTGTGCTGGCTGGGTGGGTCGATTTTATCCCCACATGGTGTGTTGGTTGGTACGGGTGGTGTGTTGGCTGGATTGGGGTGGGTTGCATATTTGCATCGTACTAATACTGTATTGGGCTTAGGCCCACACTATTACTGAAATGGGCTATGGCCCACACTGCACTGTTACTGAATAGGGCCAAGGCCCAGACTGTTACTGCATATATTGTTACTGACTGACTGATAGGGGATTACACACTGAGTTTTTGTAAACTCACCCTTTCTTTTAACTGTATAGGTAATCCCCAGGCTTAGACGATTTGGAGCCGCGAGAGACTCGGAGGTGGCCACACGATCGCTGATGTTCTGCTTTAGACTTATTTATTTAAATTTCTTATTGGGCTATTGATTCTGTAATAAGGCATCTTAAACCTAATTTATGTTATTTTGGCTTTATTTATTTGATACTTAACTGATAGTGATAGAACACTGGTTTTTAAAAAGATTAACTGTTTTCAAAACACTGCGTTTTCGCAACATTTTGGATATTGCTTCTGCAACAAACAATGTTTTTAAAGTAAAGACATTTTAATTAGTTAGTAAATGGTTAAGATGTTTTGAGTTTTAACAAAGAGATTTCAACTCAGAAACTAATTTCTCCCAACAAGTCTAATTTTTGAAAGACACATCAACGTGACACGCCAGATTCAGCCATAACGTCTAGGCCAGGTTTGGGGTGTTACAACTTCAATCCTGGTTTTGGAAATTTTATGTCCTAAGACAATTCCCTCATTAACCATAAAATGACATTTCTCCTAGTTAAGGACAAGATTCATCTATAACAACCCAGTTTTAGTTAAATCAGAACCATAAATTTGATGTCAAAAAATTATTTTAATATTATTTTTGGTGTGTACAGCATGATAGCATGTATGTGTGAAAATATCGTGAGCTAATTTTATCGATTGGTTACTCAATTCGAGAAAAAGTACTAAATCGCGTAAAATGCAAAAGTTGCATTCTACTTGCTAAAGGTGTCAAATAGCTTTGGTTTTTAAATATGAGGGCCTTAAATGGTAATTAGACCATTTTAAAGGTTAATGGACATATATGTACATTTGATGAATGTTTGAAATGGTTTTTCATTAAGGTTAAAATAGTAAAATAGTTAATAAAGGTTAATAAATAAATAAAAAATGAATTTTGTCCATCTTATTCTCATTTTGGCCAAATATTAAGGAAGAAGAAAGCCATTGTTGGTGTTTTAGGGTTCGACACACATTAAGCTTGATTAAGGTACGGTTTGAGCTCGATTTTTGATGATTTCTATGTTTTTGTAATCATTGCTTCGTATTCTAGCTAACCCGTGACCTAATTTTCAAATTTGTTCATGAAATCATAAAGTTCCATTGATGAATATTTGAGCTTTTAAATGTTTGATTGTAACACCCCAAACCCGGCCTAGACGTTATGGCCGAATCTGGCGATGTCACATGGTAGTGTTTCTCGAAATAAATGAGTTGTTGTAGAAACCTCTTTTCTATTTAACCTTCATACAAAATCTTGTGTTAAATCTAGGATGCGTCGTTAATTTTCAAACGTAGTTCATTATTACAAAATTATTCTTTTCCAAAACGTTGTTAATTTTCAAAACGTCACTTGTTGCGGAAGCTTTGTAAATCAGTTTGCGTATTTGAGTGTATTTTGTTAAAACAATTGATTCTTTTTGAAAACCCGATTAACCCTACTACTAGCAATTGTAAATAAAAATAATAAAAATCCCAAATTAACCATGAAAATCCAAAAAGGCCATTATTACAGCAAAATACCCCAAAATAAAATTAAAAACCATTATTAAGTACTAATCAAATAATTTAGGTCGTGTGGCCACCTCGGAGTCCTCCGCCACACCAATCTGTCTATGTTTGGGGGTTACCTGTACAGTCAAATCAGAAGGGTGAGTTTTTGAAAACTCAGTGTGTAATCCCATATAAAGCAAACAGATAGGCAGAAGGCAATCACAGTCTGGGCGTAAGCCTTTTTTAGAATCAGTGACAGTATCAGTTTGGGCTTTAGCCCATCTCAGTACAGAGGCAGTCATGCATTTGGGCCTTGGCCCATTACTGAGATCGAGAATCAAGACAAAGATCAAATTATGCAAAGATACAAGTCCTACCCAGCCAGCCTCTACACTCCATATGTAACACCCCAAACCCGGTCAATACGCCACGACCGAATTTGGTATGTCACAGGGGAAAATGTTTTGAGGAAAAACGAGTTACCGATTAAATTTTAGTTTAAAACTCTTTGTTGTTCTAAGTTCGTAGAAATCAGGTGTATAATAAATTAAAAACTGATAATTTACTTTGAAATCCCGAAAATAAATCTTTAAAACTTAGTTGGAGCTTAGATTTGTAAACCTTTTATAAATTGAAAAGAAACTAAAGCGATTAGGTTGAAAATCGTATATAATAGAAATTTGGAAACTGGAGTTTTGGAAAATAGTATGAGTTATAAAAAATACTTAAGTTGTTAAATACTATCAATTGATTTATGTTACCCGATGGTAACGTTTTAAAAACCATCACGTTTAGTAGTTTAGAAAACTTGGTGCTCAAATTATTATATCAACCATGTAATTTATAAGCCATATTTAAAACAAATCCAAAGCATATTAATAATCCAAAAATATAATTAAAGAGGCCTTATTACAAATCCATAAAAAGATGAAAAAGAATTAAAATAAAGTACCCAAATGGAAGTTCATGTAAAACCAAATTTTATTACATGGCCTCCTCGAGTTCATCCGGCTCCTCATCCGCGATTTTACGAATCACCTGAAAAAAGTAAGGGAGAAGGTGAGTCACCAAGACTCAGTGCATAATCCCTCTCTCGGGTAAATGCCACATACTTACACAAATTATAACCAAGCAATATATATATATATATAATGCACCCAACCTAGCCATCCAAAACTGTAACACCCCAAACTCGGACAAGACACCACGACCGAATCTGGTATGTTACGGGGAAAAATGTCTTTGAGTGATCTTTTTTTTTTTCCGCTTAAAAGTGGGGCGAAAACATAGTGAACTTGAGGAAAATTTGAGTAGGCTTGTTTGATTAGATTTTGAAAGCTTATCCAAAGTATATAGTTAAAACGAGTTGATTTCATTTAGCACTTCCAATAGTTTCTTAGTGCCATTTTGAAACATTTTAGGCTTAGTAGAAAATCAAGTTTGATTCGGAAATCATTTGAGTTGATTGTATAGTAAAACATGGCGAGATACCCGATGGTATAGTTTAAAACACATTGCGATATAATTTTGAAAACGTTGTCTTTCCAAGTTTTAGTAAGATTTCATGCCAAGTTATTTGTTAAGCAGGTTGAGAATCTAATTAAAACATACCCATCATAAAACATAATTTAAAGGCCTTTTACAAATCCAAATTAAAACCCAAACAAAAGTAAATAAGCTAAAGTACCCAATTTGATTAGTCGAGCAAAACTTTTATTAAAGCATGGCATGAGCACCCGAGTCCATCCGGCTCCATGTCGCGCGCCTACGAGTCACCTGAAATGTCAAAGGAGAGGGTGAGTCGAAAGACTCGATGCATAAATCCCGCTCCCGATGAAACAACATGCTAACACACATCATACATAACAACATAATTAATGCAACCCGATCCTAACCATCCGTATCTCCTTTTTCTACCCGTGTGGTACCAAACCACTTGGTGGTGCCAAACCACTGGTGACATATAGTCACATGTGTTACTAAAACACTGGTGTCCTAAAGACACAAATGTGCTACTAAAGCACCGGTGACCGTAGTCACAAATCAATTGATGGGGCCAACCCATCGTGGTGATACCCAATCACTAGCGCAGACGATCCCATATCTCATGTGGGGCCAACCCACGGTGGTGTTAACCACAGGGACAAGTCGCAATGAGGTGCCCAACCTCTCGGTGTCCCAAAGACACAAATGTGCTACAAAGCACTGGTGACCGTAGTCACAAGGTGTGTTACTAAAACACCGGTGCTCACGAGACAAAATCATCACCGCCCCTCCACTCATATCACCCATCAACAAACCAACTCATGTAATCATGCATATCATACAAATTATGCATATCATGCTAATATGTTTGACTCATGCCCCATATCACATACATACATAGTCATGATACCATATAGATCATCAAGTAATCTAGTAACAATAATTGACTTACCCGGATACGTACACATACCCCGTTTGGGTATCCAATAATCCATCATACTGTCATGATTTTAATAGGCAAACAGGTTTATTAATAATATTACTAAATATCAGTGTGTTAGTTTACACACCTGGTAATACGAGTCTAGAAACCTGACAAAAGCGATCTAAGTCCCTCGATTACTAGCTCCTACACTCGGCCAACACATAGGGGTTAGGCATCTATAACATTCGGCCATCAACAATTAACCAAAGGGGGGTTAATATCGAACCCTTACCTTTTAAGATGATTTGGTTTCCTACCAAATCCGAATCAAACAATGATTCTCCTTAAGCAATCGGCTACACCATAAAAAGATGAACAGTTAATCCACTTGAATCCCTATCTTATTGAAATCCAAAAGAATAGACTAACAAATAATCTTCTTACCACCACTTATCAAATGGTTAAACCAAGGTAGAAAGCTCCACTTGTCCGCTTCAAAGTCCCCGTCGCCCTATGATGCAATCGGTTCCAACATAAGAGATAACACTCATCAATAGTTGTCATATACGATTCTTAAACAACTTAAATCGATTAAGAAAAAGAGAGAAACTAGATGACCATTCGGCCAAGGCTTACCAATCTCCAAACGATTGAAGCAAGAGACCCAACACTCTATATTCGGCCACCCAACACAAGAAGAGAACCACAAGTTTATTCGGCCGGGACTTATGCCAAAAGAAGAATCAAAGATTCGGCCAAGGTGGTTTATACCAATCACGATTTTTCGGTCGAGTTGAAGAGAAGAGTAAACAAAATGCAAAGAAATAGTGTTGATATTCGCCAAGTAACAAAATAGAACAAAGAGATAAAAGGTACTTCTGATTTGAAGAAAAAGAAAAGATGAATGGTATTTGAGAGAATGGGGGTTTCGGTTTACAAGGTTTCAAAAACAAGAAAAGAAAGTTGAGAAGAGGAGAGGCTAGCTTCGATTTACACAAAGGAAAAAGAAGAGAAAAGTGTAAGGGACATTCTGGCTTCACCCTACTCAAGAGAACAAAGAATTTCGGCACACCTTTGAAAATTTGGTCTTTCGGTTTCAAAAGATGAAGAACAAAATGAGGGGAGTTCACTAGGAAATCGGTATTCAAAAGACAAAATAAAAACCCTTAGAACATTCGGCTAACCAAAGACCAAAGAAGAGGCTTTCTTGCTTGATATCCAAAGACCGAAATTGCACCCAAAATGCCAAAATGCAAAAATGCATTTTGGCTAGCACCTCACCCCACTATGCCGTCCACTTCCCCCACTCCAACACCCCACAAATTCGCCACACTCCCAAACACACTCACCACCACTCATTTCAAATGAGTGGACCAAGTCCTCCTCCACAATTTGCTCTCCACCTTACATTTGAAAGTGAAGACCAAGTCCAAGTAGAATTTCACTAGCCTTCTACCTCTCCTCCATGCCGTCCCAAAAAGAAGCCAAAATGGGGACTCTGCAGCTCGAACACTGGACCTCCACTTCATGTAGATGACGCCACACCAAGCTCCCCATGTGACGCATGCCTTGCCACTCTGCCAGCTCTTCACTTGTGCAATAAAACACCAAAAAAACCCTTATACCCTAGCTCCTACTGGCTCCCGACTTAACACCCAAAAATAAAAATTTTCCCATTCACTGTGCATACACCTAGACTTCAATTAAGCCCCTAAGACACCAAAATAGCAACACAGCACACTAAACACATGCAACAACAAAATAGCCCCTAACCTGGGATATTACAAAAACTCCTTTTCTACCCCGTGTGGTACCAAACCACTGGTGGTGCCAAACCACTGGTGACCCAAAGTCACGATATCCAATAATGTGATGCCAAATCACTGGTGACCCAAAGTCACGAATAATCAAGTTGTGGGGCCAACCCACGTGTGATACCGAATCATCGGCACGATCCCAATACATCAAATGTGGGGCCAACCCACGGTGGTGTGAAACCACTGGGACGAGTCGTTATGAGGTGCCAAACCTCTGGTGTTCCAAAGACACGAAATATGTGGTACCAAACCACTAGAGGTGCCAAACTTCTGGTGTCCCAAAGACACGGATATTAATCTTCCCCCTCCTCTCATATCGCCCATACCAATGCAATAGATAACAAATCATGTCATTATACTTTGATATAAACATATAACCAATATATATCGTAGATCGTGATATTAACAACATATATCAACATCATATCGAAACGGACTTACCCGTAGCCTTGCTCATACCCATCAAGGTATCATTTCAAGATCTCATAGTTTTCGGCTTTAACAACATGAATAGTTATTAACACACACATATATATATATATACCGAGTTATAAAGTGTGTAAGGTACACACCTTTCACTAACGCAAATACTAACTTTCGAAGATCCGATCTACCGCACTAGATCACCTTGTCCTACATTCGGCCATACCACAAAACTATAAGCAAAAATCCATTCGGCCAACATCACATCTTAATCCCAATAGCCTTAGTCTTTATCCTCAAAAAGAATAATGAATCGACATGAATCTTACCACTTGACTTACCAACTTTGATTGCTAATGGAATGGCTCAGATCGATTGCTTCCAACGTCCCAAAGAGCCTAAAGGAAAAATCGGTTCCTAAATAATGGTTAGAACCTTGCAAACAAATGCCCAAGGATTCGGCCTTTGTCCACAAGAAAATGACTTAGAAAGGAGAAGGAAATAATGGAAATACGGCCATGAACACTTACCTATCTTCCAAAACCGATTGAAGAAAACCCAAAGATTATCTACCCTTGATGATATTCGCCAATATAACACCAAAAGAGAGAAAGAAGATTCGGCTATGGTGGAGTAAAAGAAAGGAAAAATAAAAGTGAAAGTGAAATAGGAGAAGGATGATTCGAAAATGGAAGAAAGAAGAAAATAGAAAATGAAAATAGAATGGTAATGGATGTTTTTAACTTTGAAAAAAAAATGAAAGAGATGGGATTTGGGAAGGAGGAAGATTCGGCCAAGAGGAAGTGAAAAAGGAAATATGGTTTTTGAGCAAGTATCAAAAGAAAGAAAAGAGAGAGATGGGAGAAAGAGTTTGGCCAAACACCTAGTTTGCCAAAAGAAAAGTGCACAAAAATGCGAATTGTGGTTTCGATTTCAAAAGGGAAATGAGAGGAAGAAATTAGATTTTGGTTCAAACACAAATGAGAGCTAAATCAAAAGCAAAATTGCACCAAAATGCCTAAGATACATTCGCCAAAGAGGGAGTTTTTGGAGAGGAAGAGAAAAATGCCAAGTGATGCACAAAATGCTAAAGTTGGCCAACTATTCCCCCCAAAACTTCCTAGCAACATTCGGCCACCCCCCTAGCCACACATGCCGTGCACATTCATGCACTAATGGCCATAGGAGAGTTTCCAAAACAACACCCTTAAGCCAAGCCTTGAAATCCTCTACATTCCCAAAGTTGAAGAAATTTTATCCCCAAAATCTAGCAATTCTATCCCTTATTTCATGCTTACGATAACCTTAAGTCTTCTTGCCATAAAAAGAAAATTGTCCATCTTATCCATATGAATAGTTGACCGACACTTAATGCTAGGATGCATAAAAAAAATAAAATCCTTAATATGCCTTCCATGCTACTCGAACCACTTCCCTCAAGCAACCTTTCATGCGCCTTATCCACTATGCCACTAACTCCTCTTGTGTTAGAATTTAACACTTAAATTAACTTAAGTGTCAAGTTCATCTAATCCACTTCACTATATTTTCAATACTAAAAATCATTCTAGCTTAGCTAATAATTCCAAGCCTTCATAAAACTATACTAAGCACATAATAATAATCATACTCGAGCTAACACAAGTAACAAGATGATACTCAATCAATTTTTTAGGATATTACAATTCTACCCCTTAAGAAAATTTCGTCCTCGAAATTACCTGCTCAAAAGAGTTGAGGAAACTGCTGCCTCATCACATCCTCCGGTTCCCACGTAGCTTCTTCTACGCCATGGTTCCGCCATAAAAACTTCACTAAAGGAACCGACTTCCTACGCAAAACTCTCATATCTCGGTCTAGAATCTGCACAGTTTCTTCTTCTACCGTCAGATCTGGACTCACCTCTATTTCCTCTACTGCCACAACATGCGATGGATCAGAACGATAGCGTCTAAGCATGGAGACATGGAACACATCGTGAATCTAACTCAGCTCTGATGGCAACTCGAGCTGATAGGCTACTGGTCCCACTCGTCTCAACACCTTATACGGCCCAATAAACCTTGGACTTAACTTGCCTTTTCTCCCAAATCTTAACACTTTCTTCCATGGCGAGACTTTCGTAAAAACTTTGTCACCCACGTAAAATTCTTTATCCTCCGCTTGAGATCGGCATATGACTTCGCCGATCCAAGCTTCCTTCAACCGAGCTTGAATCAACTTCACCTTATCTTCGGTTTTCAGAACCAACTCTGGTCCTAACATTTGACTCTCACTCAACTCGGTCCAAAGATGTAGGTGTGCGACACCTCCTACCATACAACGCCTCATATGGTGCCATCTTAATGCTTGCTCGATAACTATTGTTGTATGCGAACTCGCTAATGGTAAAAACTCTTCCCACCGCCTCTCTCAAGTCCAATACACAACCTCTCAACATATCATCTAAAATCAGATAACTCTTTCCGATCGCCCGTCGATTGTGGATGAAATGCGATACTAAAATCCAACCGCGTACCCAAAGCCTGATGTAACGCTCTCCAAAACCTCGACGTAAATCTAGGATCTCTGTCTGAGATGATTGACACTGGTACACCGTGCAACATTACTATCTCCGCCACATACAACTTAGCTAACTTCTAAAGCGAGTAATCCACACTTACCGAAATAAAATGAGCTGACTTAGTCAGACGATCCACAATCACACAAACTGAGTCCTTTTTACTTGGCGTAAGGGGTAATCCACTGACAAAGTCCATAGTGATCCTTTCCCACTTCCACTGTGGAATCTTCACCGGCTGAAGTAACCTGTAAGGCAACCGATGCTCGCCTTGACTACGACACGCCGACATTTACCCACAAACTCGTTACCTCACGCCTGGACACGGCCACCAAAATCGCTCTCTTAAATCCCGATACATCTTGCTACCTCCAGGATGCATAGCGTATGGGCTGCTATGTGCGTCCCGAAGAATCCTTTGCCTCAACTCAACATCCTTTGGCATACAAGCTCTTCCTTTAAAACACAATACTCCATCCTTGGACAAACTATAATACTCTAAACCACCATTTCAAACTCAGTAACCTCCGATCATTCAAACCATCATCCTCTAACTGCGTTTCTCCTTGATCGCTTCTAACCAAGTCGACTTGACTTGCAATTCAGCCAAAAGACTCCCATCGTCATATAAGCTAAGATGAGCAAACATCGATCTTAAGTCTGATACAACCTTTCGGCTCAACGCGTCTGCCACCACGTTAGCCTTGCCCGGATGATACTCAATCGAACAATCGTAGTCCTTCAACAACTCTATCCATCTACGCTGCCTCAAGTTCAAATCCTTCTGAGTCAAAAGATACTTAAGACTCTTGTGATCTGTGTAGACTATCGACTTCTCTCCATACAAATAGTGTCTCCATATCTTCAAAGCAAAAACCACTGCAGCTAATTCCAAGTCATGCGTCGGATAGTTAACTTCATGTGGTCTCAACTGTCGAGATGCATAAGCCACTACCTTCCCTTCCTGCATCAGCACACATCCCAAACCAGTATGTGATGCATCACAGTAAACCGTGAATTCCTTGCCTGCCTCAGGTTGAATCAAAATCGGAGCTTCAGTCAGAATCTTCTTCAACTTGTCAAAACTTCCTTGCTGCTTCTCGATCCACACAAATGGAATTCCTTTCCTCAATAACTTAGTCATAGGTGCTGCTATCAAAGAAAATCCTTTCACAAATCTTCGGTTATACCCCACCAGACCTAGGAAACTCCGATCTCACCATCGACTTAGGCGGCTTCCAATCCAACATCGCCTCAATCTTTCGAGGATCCACTCTAATCCTCGGTGATACTATGTGACCCAAGAAAGTCACCTCCCTAAGCCAAAACTCGCACTTACTAAATTTTGCATAAAGCTGCTTTTCCCTCAAAATCTGCAACACTACTCGCAAATGCGCATCATGCTCCTCCTCTGACTTGGAGTATACCAAAATATCGTCTATAAATACCACAACAAATTGGTCCAAAAACTGCTGGAATACCCGATTCATCATGTCCATGAATGCTGCCGGCGCGTTAGTCAACCCAAACGGCATTACTAGAGTACATAATTTAAAGGCCTTTTACAAATCCAAATTAAAACCCAAACAAAAGTAAATAAGCTAAAGTACCCAATTTGATTAGTCTGAGCAAAACTTTTATTAAAGCATGGCATGAGCACCCCGAGTCCATCCCGGCTCCATGTCCGCGCCTACGAGTCACCTGAAATGTCAAAGGAGAGGGTGAGTCGAAAGACTCAGTGCATAAATCCCGCTCCCGATGAAACAACATGCTAACACACATCATACATAACAACATAATTAATGCAACCCGATCCTAACCATCCGTATCTCCTTTTTCTACCGTGTGGTACCAAACCACCGGTGGTGCTAAACCACCTGGTGACATATAGTCACAATGTGTTACCAAAACACTGGTGTCCCAAAGACACAAATGTGCTACCAAAGCACTGGTGACCGTAGTCACAAATCAATTGATGGGGCCAACCCATCGTGTGATACCCAATCACTAGCAGACGATCCCATATCTCATGTGGGGCCAACCCACGGTGGTGTTAACCACAGGGACAAGTCGCAATGAGGTGCCCAACCTCTGGTGTCCCAAAGACACAAATGTGCTACCAAAGCACTGGTGACCGTAGTCACAAGGTGTGTTACCAAAACACTGGTGCTCGTCAGCACAAAATCATCTTGCCGCCTCCACTCATATCACCCATCAACAAACCAACTCATGTAATCATGCATATCATACAAATTATGCATATCATGCTAATATGTTTGACTCATGCCCCATATCACATACATACATAGTCATGATACCATATAGATCATTAGTAATCTAGTAACAATACTGACTTACCCGGATACGTACACATACCCCATTTGGGTATCCAATAATCCATCATACTGTCATGATTTTAATAGGCAAACAGGTTTATTAATAATATTACTAAATATCAGTGTGTTAGTTTACACACCTGGTAATACGAGTCTAGAAATCCTGACAAAAGCGATCTAAGTCCCTCGATTACTAGCTCCTACACTCGGCCAACACATAGGGGTTAGGCATCTATAACATTCGGCCATCAACAATTAACCAAAGGGGGGTTAATATCGAACCCTTACCTTTTAAGATGATTTGGTTTCCTACCAAATCCGAATCAAACAATGATTCTCCTTAAGCAATCGGCTACACCATAAAAAGATGAACAGTTAATCCACTTGAATCCCTATCTTATTGAAATCCAAAAGAATAGACTAACAAATAATCTTCTTACCACCACTTATCAAATGGTTAAACCAAGGTAGAAAGCTCCACTTGTCTGCTTCAAAGTCCCCGTCGTCCTATGATGCAATCGGTTCCAACATAAGAGATAACACTCATCAATAGTTGTCATATACGATTCTTAAACAACTTAAATCGATTAAGAAAAGAGAGAAACTAGATGACCATTCGGCCAAGGCTTACCAATCTCCAAACGATTGAAGCAAGAGACCCAACACTCTATATTCGGCCACCCAACACAAGAAGAGAACCACAAGCGATTCGGCCAGGACTTATGCCAAAAGAAGAATCAAAGATTCGGCCAAGGTGGTTTATACCAATCACGATTTTCGGTCAGAGTTGAAGAGAAGAGTAAACAAAATGCAAAGAAATAGTGTTGATATTCGGCCAAGTAACAAAATAGAACAAAGAGATAAAAGGTACTTCTGATTTGAAGAAAAAGAAAAGATGAATGGTATTTGAGAGAATGGGGGTTTCGGTTTACAAGGTTTCAAAAACAAGAAAAGAAAGTTGAGAAGAGGAGAGGCTAGCTTCGATTTACACAAAGGAAAAAGAAGAGAAAAGTGTAAGGGACATTTGGCTTCACCCTACTCAAGAGAACAAAGAATTTGGCACACCTTTGAAAATTTGGTCTTTCGGTTTCAAAAGATGAAGAACAAAATGAGGGGAGTTCACTAGGAAATCGGTATTCAAAAGACAAAATAAAAACCCTTAGAACATTGGCTAACCAAAGACCAAAGAAGAGGCTTTCTTGCTTGATATCCAAAGACCGAAATTGCACCCAAAATGCCAAAATGCAAAAATGCATTTCGGCTAGCACCTCACCCCACTATGCCGTCCACTTCCCCCACTCCAACACCCCACAAATTCGCCACACTCCCCAAATACACTCACCACCACTCATTTCAAATGAGTGGACCAAGTCCTCCTCCACAATTTGCTCTCCACCTTACATTTGAAAGTGAAGACCAAGTCCAAGTAGAATTTCACTAGCCTTCTACCTCTCCTCCATGCCGTCCCAAAAGAAGCCAAATGGGGACTCTGCAGCTCGAACACTGGACCTCCACTTCATGTAGATGACGCCACACCAAGCTCCCCATGTGACGCATGCCTTGCCACTCTGCCACTCTTCACTTGTGCAATAAAACACCAAAAAAACCCTTATACCCTAGCTCCTACAGCTCCCGACTTAACACCCAAAAATAAAAATTTTCCCATTCACTCGTGCATACACCTAGACTTCAATTAAGCCCCTAAGACACCAAAATAGCAACACAAAGACACTAAACACATGCAACAACAAAATAGCCCCTAACCCGGATATTACGCTTCTACCCCTTAAAAATAATTTCTATTTGAATTATTGCCGGTCAAAAGAGTTGCGGGTATTCTTTGTCTCATCATATCCTCGGGTTCCCACGTAGCTTCTTCTACGCCATGATTCCGCCAAAGAACCTTAACCAAAGGCACAGATTTCTTTACGCAGAACCTTCACATCTCGATCAAGAATCGCATGTGTTCCTCCTCCATAGTCAAGTCCGGATTTACCTCGATCTCTTCCATCGCTACTACATGCGATGGATCGAACGATAACGTCGAAGCATCGAAGCGTGGAAAACGTCGTGAATCGACTAAGCTGCGGCAACTCCGGTGATACGCCATCGGTCCAACTCGCCTCAAGACCTTATACGGTCCAATAAACCTCGGACTTAGCTTGCCTTTCTTCCCGAACCTCAACACCTTCTTCCAAGGTGAGACCTTGAAACACTCGATCCCCACAAATAACTCTATATCTCTTCGCTTAAGATCGGCATAAGACTTCTGCCGGTCCAAGCTTCCTTCAATCGAGACTGAATTAGCTTAACCTTGTCTTCGGTCTCAGCAACCAACTCGGGTCCCAACAACTGACGTTCACCTAACTCCGCCCAACACGTAGGTGAGCGACATTTCCTACCATACAACGCGTCATACGGTGCCATCTTAATGCTCGCTTGGTAACTGTTGTTGTAGGCAAACTCAGCTAATGGCAAAAACTCCGCCCAACTACCTCTGAAATCCAGGACACAACCTCTCAGCATATCCTCTAAGATCTGAATGACCCTTTCTGATTGACCGTCCGACTGCGGGTGAAAAGCCGTGCTGAAATCCAAACGAGCACCCAGAGCCCGATGCGGTGCTTTCGGAACCTTGACGTGAATCGGGATCCCTATCCGAGATTATCAAATCGCACGCCGTGCAACCTCACTATCTCTGAAACATACAGCCCGCTAGCTTCAAGTGAGTAGTCAACCTCACCAGGGATAAAGTGAGTGATTTAGTCGGTCGATCCACCACTACCCAAATCGAATCTTTCTTGCTTGGCGTAAGCGGTAACCCACCGACGAAATCCATGGTTATCCTTTCCCACTTCCATCGAGGAATCTTCACAGGCTGAAGCAAACCCGACAGAATCGATGTTCGGCCTTGACTGGCGACAAGTCGACACTTCCCAACAAACTCTGTCACCTCTTTCTTCAAGCCGTGCCACCAAAATCGCTCTCTAAGATCCTTATACATCTTGCTACCTCTGTGGTGCATAGCATAAGGAGGCTGCTATGTGCGTCTGAAGAATCTTCGCCTCACTCAACATCTTTAGGCATACAAGCCTTACCTCAAAACACAGTAACCTCGCCACTAGACAGTCAGAAACCTCCAAACCACCATCTCAGCACTTGCAACCTTCGCGCACTCGTAACCTCATCCAATAATCTGCTTTCTCTCGATCCGCTCAACCCAAGTAGGCTTAACTCGCAACTCGCGAGAATACTTCCATCGTCATACAAGCTCAAGTGGGCAAACAATGCTCTTAACTCGAAACAACCTTACGACTCAACGCGTCACCACCACGTTAGCCTTGCCCGGATGATACTCAATCGAGCAGTCGTAATCTTTCAAAGAACTCGACCCATCTGCATACGCCTCAAATTCAAATCCTTCCGAGTCGCCAGATACTTCGGACTCTTGTGATCTCTGTGTAGACTATCGATCTCTCTCCGTATAAGTAGTGCCTCGGATCTTTAAAGCGAAGACTACAGCTGCTAGCTCCAAATCGTGCGTCGGATAGTTGACCTCATGTGGCCTCAGCTGTCGAGAAGCGTAAGCCACAACCTTACCTTCTTGCATCAGCACACAACCCAAGCCCGTATGTGATGCATCGCAATAGACTGTGAATTCCTTACCACTGCCTCAAAGTTGAATTAGAACCGAGCCTCGGTCAAAATCTTCTTTAACTTGTCGAAGCTTTCCGCCGCTTCTCGGTCCATACAAACGGAACTTCTTTCCTCAAAGAACTTGGTCATCGGCATACGCTATATCGAGAAACCCTCAACAAACCTTCGGTAGTATCCGGCCAAACCCAGAAAACTCCGAATCTCAGCCACCGACTTAGGCGGCTTCCAATCCAAAACTGCCTCAATCTTACGAGGATCTACTCGAATCCCCTCCGCCGACACTACATGACCCAAGAAAGTCACTTCTCTAAGCCAGAACTCGCACTTACTGAACTTAGCATAGAGCCGCTTTTCCTCAAAATCGCAACACCACTCGCAAATGCTTATCATGCTCTTCCTCTGTCCTTGAGTACACCAAGATGTCGTCTATGAAAACCACGACGAACTGATCCAGATACTGTTGAAACACCCTATTCATCATGTCCATAAACGCTGCCGGTGCGTTAGTCAACCCGAACGGCATTACCAGAAATTCGTAGTGCCCATACCGAGTCCAAACGCTGTTTTATGGATATCGACCTCCTTAACCTTCAACCGATGATACCCGCACCTCAAGTCGATCTTCGAAAATACCGCAGCACCCCTCAGCTGATCAAACAAATCGTCTATCCGTGGCAACGGATACTTGTTTTTAATCGTCAGCTTGTTCAACTGGCAGTAGTCTATGCACATCCGCCTTGTGCCATCTTTCTTCTTGACAAAGAGTACCGCGCACTTACGGCGAAACACTAGGCCTAATGAAACCTCTATCCAATAACTCCTCGGATCGAGCCTTAAGCTCCACCAATTCCTTTGGTGCCATCCTATACTGGAGCAATAGACACTTTGCGCAGATTCCGGCACAGATCTATCCCGAACTCCACCTCGCGATCCGCGGCAAACCCGAAGCTCCTCAAGAAAAACATCAGCAAACTCCTTAACGGTACGAACCTTCTCCACAGTCGACTCTTTAGCCTCCAAGGCATACACATGAACTACATACGCTTCACAGCCTTTCCTGACCATCTTCTCTGCCTTCAGAGCAGATACCACATTAGATAAGTAATCTCTCCTATTACCTATCATAGCCACCTCTTCACCCTTAACCGTCTTAAGAACCATGCGCTTGGCCGCGCAATCCAACCTCGCCTGGTACTTGACCAACCAATCCATCCCAAGAATCAGATCGAACTCCCCAAACGGCAGTTCCATCAGATCAACAGCAAACACTACCCCTTGGAGTTCTAAGGGTACCTCTCTAAACAGTTTATCTACTACTACAGAGTGACCTAGCGGGCTAATCACAGTCATCTGCCTAGAAGATATCTCAGAGTCTAAATCCATGGTCTCTACTATACTACTGGCAACATAAGAGTGCGTTGAACCCACATCAATCAAAGCAGTATAAGGAGAACCAAAAATCAAGAACGTACCGGTTATGACGTCCCGGCAAGCGCCGCCTCTCGGCGCCTCGCGCAAGCATAAACTAATCCAGCCGTCTAGCATCGTGAGCTACTCGCACCTCCGCCGGTGCTCCACGGCCCCACCAGAACCATTACCACTCGCCATTACCACGGCCCCTCTCGCGGTGGCGGTCCACTACCTCGAACCGATTATGGCCCCGACTCTCGATGAATCCTAGCCAACCTACGCGGACAATCCCTCACGGTGTTCCAGAGAACCACACTGAAGCAACCTTTTCCTCCGGTCAAAGAACCACCCCAATGAGATTTTCTCCAGATCGATCACATCGCTGGCGTCCCCCCGCCTAGCAAAGAACAAACCTAGCAGGCTGGTTCGGCCCACTCGGTCTAGCCCTCTTCTGCGGATTACCCGACGATCCGTAAGACCCAAAGCTCCTCTTATGTCTATTTCTCGCCCATGCCTTGTCTCACCGACTCCTTAACAACCTCGGCTACCTTAGCCTTCTCAACTAAGACAAACAAACTCGCGGCCCGGCGAGGAGCAATCAGCAACCTCAAGTCGTCTCGCAGACCATCCTCAAACGAACACACCTCTCATGCTCGGTGGCCACAATGCCCCCGGCATACCTACTCTCGGCCAGGAACTCACCTCGACTAAAAGCAGATTTACTCCCGAACAAGCCTCGTAAATGCCTTCTGGCTGGGAGTCAATATAACTAGCTCCGATGTACTTCTTTTGATATGCGCCACGAAATAATCCCATGTCAGATCCTCTGCCGCCACACTGTCTCGAACCGTGAGCCACCACCGATATGACTCATCCCGGAAGAAGCGAGCACGATGCCCTTCACTTCTCTTCAAAGAAATCAAGTCCAGATCATCCATGATCCGCTCGGTTGCCTCTAGCCGATGATTCAAAGCAAAGGCTTTGGGGCAACACCGTAAACACCTCGGAAGAATTCGGCCCCATTTGCCCGAAGTCGCTCAGAACGATTTCCTAACTCCCGCGCCACCACCAACTCCTCGCTACCCTTTCCAACACTCGCAAAGATCGCTCGTGACACTGCGTCGTCCTGGGCCCGATCTTGGAACTCACCACCTCCGGTGGCGACGGAACCAGTATCTCATTTTCTCGAACCCCGACCAGATCCTACGGGCTCGTAAACCGTCATCCTACCACGACCTCGCCCACGACCACGCCCACCTCTAGCGCTCATGACTAATCTTCCTACGTATATGATTAACAATTTTTATGCATCAGTATTTATTCCACTTGTTTAAAAGCAAGTCTTATGAATATTTTAAGAGGATTTGTTCTCGCGAGTTCACAAAATCCTATCAGTTTTAATCTCTAAAGTAGTATACTATTGCTATTCATCAGATCATATCACATCCAATCAATTCACAAGCAATAGTACGGGGTACTTACCTGGGCGAACTGGTGCCGGAGACTCGGTGCCATGCCTTTCAAACCATACTTTAAGAATAAAGATTAACAAAACAACCTTTTTGAAAACATTTTGGGCCTCAGGCCCACAGCCGAGCCTTTGAACTTAGCTCTGATACCACAATTGTAACACCCCAAACTCGGACAAGACACCACGACCGAATCTGGTATGTTACGGGGAAAAACGTCTTTGAGTGATCTTTTTTTTTTCCGCTTAAAAGTGGGGCGAAAACATAGTGAACTTGAGGAAAATTTGAGTAGGCTTGTTTGATTAGATTTTGAAAGCTTATCCAAAGTATATAGTTAAAACGAGTTGATTTCATTTAGCACTTCCAATAGTTTCTTAGTGCCATTTTGAAACATTTTAGGCTTAGTAGAAAATCAAGTTTGATTCGGAAATCATTTGAGTTGATTGTATAGTAAAACATGGCGAGATACCCGATGGTATAGTTTAAAACACATTGCGATATAATTTTGAAAACGTTGTCTTTCCAAGTTTTAGTAAGATTTCATGCCAAGTTATTTGTTAAGCAGGTTGAGAATCTAATTAAAACATACCCATCATAAAACATAATTTAAAGGCCTTTTACAAATCCAAATTAAAACCCAAACAAAAGTAAATAAGCTAAAGTACCCAATTTGATTAGTCTGAGCAAAACTTTTATTAAAGCATGGCATGAGCACCCCGAGTCCATCCCGGCTCCATGTCCGCGCCTACGAGTCACCTGAAATGTCAAAGGAGAGGGTGAGTCGAAAGACTCAGTGCATAAATCCCGCTCCCGATGAAACAACATGCTAACACACATCATACATAACAACATAATTAATGCAACCCGATCCTAACCATCCGTATCTCCTTTTTCTACCCCGTGTGGTACCAAACCACCTGGTGGTGCCAAACCACCTGGTGACATATAGTCACAATGTGTTACTAAAACACTGGTGTCCTAAAGACACAAATGTGCTACTAAAGCACCGTGACCGTAGTCACAAATCAATTGATGGGGCCAACCCATCGTGGTGATACCCAATCACTAGCAGACGATCCCATATCTCATGTGGGGCCAACCCACGGTGGTGTTAACCACGGGGACAAGTCGCAATGAGGTGCCCAACCTCCGTGTCCCAAAGACACAAATGTGCTACCAAAGCATGGTGACCGTAGTCACAAGGTGTGTTACTAAAACACCTGGTGCTCACAAGACAAAATCATCACCGCCTCCACTCATATCACCCATCAACAAACCAACTCATGTAATCATGCATATCATACAAATTATGCATATCATGCTAATATGTTTGACTCATGCCCCATATCACATACATACATAGTCATGATACCATATAGATCATCAGTAATCTAGTAACAATACTGACTTACCCGGATACGTACACATACCCCGTTTGGGTATCCAATAATCCATCATACTGTCATGATTTTAATAGGCAAACAGGTTTATTAATAATATTACTAAATATCGGTGTGTTAGTTTACACACTGCAATACGAGTCTAGAAATCCCGACAAAAGCGATCTAAGTCCCTCGATTACTAGCTCCTACACTCGGCCAACACATAGGTGTTAGGCATCTATAACATTCGGCCATCAACAATTAACCAAAGGGGGGTTAATATCGAACCCTTACCTTTTAAGATGATTTGGTTTCCTACCAAATCCGAATCAAACAATGATTCTCCTTAAGCAATCGGCTACACCATAAAAAGATGAACAGTTAATCCACTTGAATCCCTATCTTATTGAAATCCAAAAGAATAGACTAACAAATAATCTTCTTACCACCACTTATCAAATGGTTAAACCAAGGTAGAAAGCTCCACTTGTCCGCTTCAAAGTCCCCGTCGCCCTATGATGCAATCGGTTCCAACATAAGAGATAACACTCATCAATAGTTGTCATATACGATTCTTAAACAACTTAAATCGATTAAGAAAAAGAGAGAAACTAGATGACCATTCTGGCCAAGGCTTACCAATCTCCAAACGATTGAAGCAAGAGACCCAACACTCTATATTCGGCCACCCAACACAAGAAGAGAACCACAAGCGATTCGGCCAGGACTTATGCCAAAAGAAGAATCAAAGATTCGGCCAAGGTGGTTTATACCAATCACGATTTTCGGTCAGAGTTGAAGAGAAGAGTAAACAAAATGCAAAGAAATAGTGTTGATATTCAGCCAAGTAACAAAATAGAACAAAGAGATAAAAGGTACTTCTGATTTGAAGAAAAAGAAAAGATGAATGGTATTTGAGAGAATGGGGGTTTCGGTTTACAAGGTTTCAAAAACAAGAAAAGAAAGTTGAGAAGAGGAGAGGCTAGCTTCGATTTACACAAAGGAAAAAGAAGAGAAAAGTGTAAGGGACATTCGGCTTCACCCTACTCAAGAGAACAAAGAATTTCGGCACACCTTTGAAAATTTGGTCTTTCGGTTTCAAAAGATGAAGAACAAAATGAGGGGAGTTCACTAGGAAATCGGTATTCAAAAGACAAAATAAAAACCCTTAGAACATTCTTGGCTAACCAAAGACCAAAGAAGAGGCTTTCTTGCTTGATATCCAAAGACCGAAATTGCACCTAAAATGCCAAAAATGCAAAATGCATTTCGGCTAGCACCTCACCCCACTATGCCGTCCACTTCCCACTCCAACACCCCACAAATTCGGCGACACTCCCCAAACACACTCACCACCACTCATTTCAAATGAGTGGACCAAGTCCTCCTCCACAATTTGCTCTCCACCTTACATTTGAAAGTGAAGACCAAGTCCAAGTAGAATTTCACTAGCCTTCTACCTCTCCTCCATGCCGTCCCAAAAAGAAGCCAAAATGGGGACTCTGCAGCTCGAACACTGGACCTCCACTTCATGTAGATGACGCCACACCAAGCTCCCCATGTGACGCATGCCTTGCCACTCGCCACTCTTCACTTGTGCAATAAAACACCAAAAAAAAACCCTTATACCCTAGCTCCTACAGCTCCCCTGACTTAACACCCAAAAATAAAAATTTTCCCATTCACTCAGGCATACACCTAGACTTCAATTAAGCCCCTAAGACACCAAAATAGCAACACAGCACACTAAACACATGCAACAACAAAATAGCCCCTAACCTGGGATATTACAAAAACTCCTTTTCTACCCGTGTGTGGTACCAAACCACCGGGTGGTGCCAAACCACCTGGTGACCCAAAGTCACGATATCCAATAATGTGATGCCAAATCACTGGTGACCCAAAGTCACGAATAATCAAGTTGTGGGGCCAACCCACGTGTGATACCGAATCACTGGCGACGATCCCAATACATCAAATGTGGGGCCAACCCACGGTGGTGTGAAACCACTGGGACGAGTCGTTATGAGGTGCCAAACCTCTGGTGTTCCAAAGACACGAAATATGTGGTACCAAACCACTAGAGGTGCCAAACTTCTGGTGTCCCAAAGACACGGATATTAATCTTCCCCCTCCTCTCATATCGCCCATACCAATGCAATAGATAACAAATCATGTCATTATACTTTGATATAAACATATAACCAATATATATCGTAGATCGTGATATTAACAACATATATCAACATCATATCGAAACGGACTTACCCGTAGCCTTGCTCATACCCATCAAGGTATCATTTCAAGATCTCATAGTTTTCGGCTTTAACAACATGAATAGTTATTAACACACACATATATATATATATACCGAAGTTATAAAGTGTGTAAGGTACACACCTTTCACTAACGCAAATACTAACTTCCAAGATCCGATCTACCGCACTAGATCACCTTGTCCTACATTCGGCCATACCACAAAACTATAAGCAAAAATCCATTCGCCAACATCACATCTTAATCCCAATAGCCTTAGTCTTTATCCTCAAAAAGAATAATGAATCGACATGAATCTTACCACTTGACTTACCAACTTCGATTGCTAATGGAATGGCTCAGATCGATTGCTTCCAACGTCCCAAAGAGCCTAAAGGAAAAATCGGTTCCTAAATAATGGTTAGAACCTTGCAAACAAATGCCCAAGGATTCGGCCTTTGTCCACAAGAAAATGACTTAGAAAGGAGAAGGAAATAATGGAAATACGGCCATGAACACTTACCTATCTTCCAAAACCGATTGAAGAAAACCCAAAGATTATCTACCCTTGATGATATTCGGCCAATATAACACCAAAAGAGAGAAAGAAGATTCGGCTATGGAGGAGTAAAAAGAAAGGAAAAATAAAAGTGAAAGTGAAATAGGAGAAGGATGATTCGAAAATGGAAGAAAGAAGAAAATAGAAAATGAAAATAGAATGGTAATGGATGTTTTTAACTTTGAAAAAAAAATGAAAGAGATGGGATTTGGGAAGGAGGAAGATTCGGCCAAGAGGAAGTGAAAAAGGAAATATGGTTTTTGAGCAAGTATCAAAAGAAAGAAAAGAGAGAGATGGGAGAAAGAGGTTCGGCCAAACACCTAGTTTGCCAAAAAGAAAAGTGCACAAAAATGCGAATTGTGGTTTCGATTTCAAAAGGGAAATGAGAGGAAGAAATTAGATTTTGGTTCAAACACAAATGAGAGCTAAATCAAAAGCAAAATTGCACCAAAATGCCTAAGATACATTCGGCCAAAGAGGGAGTTTTTGGAGAGGAAGAGAAAAATGCCAAGTGATGCACAAAATGCTAAAGTTGGCCAACTATTCCCCCCAAAACTTCCTATCAACATTCGGCCACCCCCCTAGCCACACATGCCGTGCACATTCATGCACTAATGGCCATAGGAGAGTTTCCAAAACAACACCCTTAAGCCAAGCCTTGAAATCCTCTACATTCCCAAAGTTGAAGAAATTTTATCCCCAAAATCTAGCAATTCTATCCCTTATTTCATGCTTACGATAACCTTAAGTCTTCTTGCCATAAAAAGAAAATTGTCCATCTTATCCATATGAATAGTTGACCGACACTTAATGCTAGGATGCATAAAAAAAATAAAATCCTTAATATGCCTTCCATGCTACTCGAACCACTTCCCTCAAGCAACCTTTCATGCGCCTTATCCACTATGCCACTAACTCCTCTTGTGTTAGAATTTAACACTTAAATTAACTTAAGTGTTAAGTTCATCTAATCCACTTCACTATATTTTCAATACTAAAAATCATTCTAGCTTAGCTAATAATTCCAAGCCTTCATAAAACTATACTAAGCACATAATAATAATCATACTCGAGCTAACACAAGTAACAAGATGATACTCAATCAATTTTTTTAGGATATTACAATTCTACCCCCTTAAGAAAATTTCGTCCTCGAAATTACCTGCTCAAAAGAGTTGAGGAAACTGCTGCCTCATCACATCCTCCGGTTCCCACGTAGCTTCTTCTACGCCATGGTTCCGCCATAAAAACTTCACTAAAGGAACCGACTTCCTACGCAAAACTCTCATATCTCGGTCTAGAATCTGCACAGTTTCTTCTTCTACCGTCAGATCTGGACTCACCTCTATTTCCTCTACTGCCACAACATGCGATGGATCAGAACGATAGCGTCTAAGCATGGAGACATGGAACACATCGTGAATCTAACTCAGCTCTGATGGCAACTCGAGCTGATAGGCTCATGGTCCCACTCGCCTCAACACCTTATACGCCCAATAAACCTTGGACTTAACTTGCCTTTTCTCCCAAATCTTAACACTTTCTTCCATGGCGAGACTTTCAGAAAAACTTTGTCACCCACAGAAAATTCTTTATCCCTCCGCTTGAGATCGGCATATGACTTCTGCCGATCCGAAGCTTCCTTCAACCGAGCTTGAATCAACTTCACCTTATCTTCGGTTTCTGTAACCAACTCTGGTCCTAACATTTGACTCTCACTCAACTCGGTCCAGCATGTAGGTGTGCGACACCTCCTACCATACAACGCCTCATATGGTGCCATCTTAATGCTTGCTCGATAACTATTGTTGTATGCGAACTCGCTAATGGTAAAAACTCTTCCAGTACCTCTCAAGTCCAATACACAACCTCTCAACATATCATCTAAAATCAGTATAACTCTTTCCATTGCCTCGTCGATTTGTGGATGAAATGCGATACTAAAATCCAACCGCGCACCCAAAGCCCGATGTAACGCTCTCCAAAACCTCAACGTAAATCTAGGATCTGCATCGAGATGATTGACACTGGTACACCGTGCAACATTACTATCTCCGCCACATACAACTTAGCTAACTTCTAAAGCGAGTAATCCACACTTACCGAAATAAAATGAGTCGACTTAGTCGACGATCCACAATCACACAACCGAGTCCTTTTTACTTGGCGTAAGGGTAATCCATCGACAAAGTCCATAGTGATCCTTTCCCACTTCCATCGTGGAATCTTCACCGGTGAAGTAACCTGAGAAGGCAACCGATGCTCGCGCTTGACCTGGCGACACGCCGACATTTACCCACAAACTCGGTTACCTCACGCTGGACACGGCCACCAAAATCGCTCTCTTAAATCCCGATACATCTTGCTACCTCCGGGATGCATAGCGTATGGGCTGCTATGTGCGTCCCCGAAGAATCCTTTGCCTCAACTCAACATCCTTTGGCATACAAGCTCTTCCTTTAAAACACAATACTCCATCCTTGGACAAACTATAATACTCTAAACCACCATTACGAACTCAGAACCTCCGATCATTCAAACCATCATCCTCTAACTGTTTCTCCTTGATCTCGCTTCTAACCAAGTCGACTTGACTTGCAATTCAGCCAAAAGACTCCCATCGTCATATAAGCTAAGATGAGCAAACATCGATCTTAAGTCGATATAACCTTTCGGCTCAACGCTGTCGCCACCACGTTAGCCTTGCCCAGATGATACTCAATCGAGCGGTCGTAGTCCTTCAACAACTCTATCCATCTACGCGCCTCAAGTTCAAATCCTTCTGAGTCAAAAGATACTTAAGACTCTTGTGATCTGTGTAGACTATCGACTTCTCTCCATACAAATAGTGTCTCCATATCTTCAAAGCAAAAACCACTGCAGCTAATTCCAAGTCATGCGTCGGATAGTTAACTTCATGTGGTCTCAATCTGTCGAGATGCATAAGCCACTACCTTCCCTTCTGCATCAAAGACATATCCCAAACCAGTATGTGATGCATCACAGTAAACCGTGAATTCCTTGCCTGCCTCAGGTTGAATCAAAATCGGAGCTTTAGTCAGAATCTTCTTCAACTTGTCAAAACTTCCTTGCTGCTTCTCGATCCACACAAATGGAATTCCTTTCCTCAATAACTTAGTCATAGGTGCTGCTATCAAAGAAAATCCTTTCACAAATCTTCGGTTATACCCCGCCAGACCTAGGAAACTCCGAATCTCAGCCACTGACTTAGGCGGCTTCCAATCCAACACTGCCTCAATCTTTCGAGGATCCACTCTAATCCCCTCAGCTGATACTATGTGACCCAAGAAAGTCACCTCCCTAAGCCAAAACTCGCACTTACTAAATTTTGCATAAAGCTGCTTTTCCCTCAAAATCTGCAACACTACTCGCAAATGCGCATCATGCTCCTCCTCTGACTTGGAGTATACCAAAATATCGTCTATAAATACCACAACAAATTGGTCCAAAAACTGCTGGAATACCCGATTCATCATGTCCATGAATGCCGCCGCGTAGCGTTAGTCAACTCCAAACGGCATTACTAGAAACTCGAGTGCCCATACCGAAAAGCGAAATGTCGTCTTATGGATATCACCTCTTTCACCTTGGTGATGATATCCAGACCTTAAATCAATCTTGGAGAAAACCGCTGCCCCCTTAAGCTGATCAAACAAGTCATCTATCCTCGGCAAAGGATACTTGTTTTTGATCGTCAGCTTATTCAACTGGCGATAGTCTATACACATCCGCATCGATCCATCCTTCTGACTTGAAGTAGTGCGGTGCTCCCAAGGCGAAACACTTGGTCGGATAAAACCTCGATCCAACAACTCTTGAATTTGAGCCTTCAATTCCCCTAATTCCTTCGGTGCCATCCTATACGGAGTAATAGACACTGGCGCAGTTCCGGGTAACAGATCTATACCAAATTCAACTTCACGATCCGGAGGCAATCTCGAAAGTTCTTCTAGAAATACGTCAACATATTCCTTTACCGTTCGGACATTCCCCACAGTAGACTCCTTAGCCTCCAACGCACACACATGAACCACAAATGCCTCACAGCCCTTCCTGACCAACTTCACAGCTTTCAACGCAGATACCACGTTGGATAGATAATCTCTTCTATTACCTATCATAACCACCTCTTTGCCCTCAGCTGTCTTCAAAACCATGCGCTTAGCAGCGCAATCCAAACTTGCTTGATACTTGACCAACCAGTCCATCCCAAGAATCAGATCGAACTCCTCAAACGGCAGTTCCATCAGATCAGCTACAAACATTACCCCTTGGAGTTCTAGGGGTACATCTCTATACAGCTTATTTACTTCTACAGAGTGACCCAGAGGGCTAAGTACTGTCATCTTCCTAGAAGTAGTCTCAGAGTCTAGATTCATAGTCTCTACTATGTTACTAGCAACATACGAATGTGTCGAACCCACATCTATCAAAGCAGTATATGGTTCACCAAAGATTAAGAACGTACCAGTTATGACGTCCGAGTGCGTCGCCCTCCTCTCGACGCCTCGCCAGATACACCAAACCAGTTGTCTTGCCTCGGTGTTGCCGGCACCTCGCCAGATGCTCCGCGGCCTCGACCGTAACCATTACCTCCTCTACCATTACCACGACCTCTCTGCGGTGGCGGTCCCTCATTTCTCGAACCGAGCACGACCTTGACCCTCGACCGATTTCCGGCTAGCTTACGTGGATGGGTCTCTCACCACGATGATCCGGCGAACCACACTCAAAACATCCTTTCCTCCGGTCCAACATTCGCCCCAATGAAATTTTCCACATCGGTTACATCGTGTTGGTCCACGATTAGCGATAACAGCCTCCCAGATTGATTCGGCCCACTCGCCTAACCCTCTTTCGAGAATTACCGGGTGACCGGATGATCCAAAACTTCTCTTATGTTTATTCTTGTCGTTCCTCCGCTTTCATCGATTCCTTTATCCATTCGCTATCTTAGTCTTTTCAACTAGCACAAAGCAAACTCTCGCTCCGATGTGGAGCAATCAGCAATCTCGATTCGTCCCTCAATCCATCTTGAACCGGACACATCATCGTACAGACGAAGCCATGATACCTCCAAAGATACTGGCTCAATCTTAAAAATTTCGCCTCATATTACGATACGGACTTACTCCCTGGACCAAACTCGAAATGCCTTACGCTGTGCATCAATGTAACTAGACCCAACATATTTCTTCCGATCTGTTGCGCTTTAAAATAATCCCAAGTGAGATCCTCCACTACAAAGACTGTTCGCATCGTGAGCCACCACCGATATGACTCATCCCGAAGAAGCGACACTATCCCTTTCAGCTTTTCCTCGGCATTCAGATCCAAGTCATCCATGATTCGTTCCGTCGCCGCTAACCAATACTCGCATCTTGAGAGCCACACGAAACACCTCGAAATACCTCGGCTCCATTGGCTCGGAGTCGCCGCACAGATTTCAGAGCTCCGCCTCCACCTATTCTAGCTACCCTCTCAAGGACTCGCAGCATCGCCTGAGACACTGCGTCATCCCCCGTTTGATCTTGATGCTCAACTCCAACCGCTGGTGGTGGGGGTAGTGGTACCTCATTTTCGGATCCTTGACCTGGACCTCACCGGCTCGCATACACGACCATCCTACCCGACCGCGTCCACGAGTAATACGACCCCGACCTCGAGTACTCATGTCTAAAGTCTCGAATTATCTGATTTAAAAGTGTTATGCATTAGTCATTATTCCACTTTCTTTAAAACACAGTTTTATGAATAATTTTAATAAGAAGTTGTTTCGCGAGTACATTCAACCTATAGTTTGGGTCTCTAGAGTAGTTTCTACTACTAATCAGTCATACTAACATCATCATATCATCAAGATCAACAGTTTAAAGTACTTACCCGGGCGGATCGGTGCCGGAGACTCGGTGCCATGCCTTTCAGATCATATAATTTTAAACAAAAACATTTTAAGATCATACTTTAAATCATTTTGGGCCTTGGGCCCACAGCCGAGCTTTTGAACTTGGCT
This sequence comes from Gossypium sturtianum, assembly GCA_025698515.1. Classification (NCBI taxonomy): domain Eukaryota; kingdom Viridiplantae; phylum Streptophyta; class Magnoliopsida; order Malvales; family Malvaceae; genus Gossypium; species Gossypium sturtianum. The sequence goes on along the minus strand of CM046949.1, from coordinate 88,510,279 downwards.
CTGATACTAATTTGTAACACCCCAAACCCGGTCAATACGCCACGACCGAATTTGGTATGTCACAGGGGAAAACGTTTTGAGGAAAAACGAGTTACCGATTAAATTTTAGTGAAAAACTCTTTGTTGTTCTAAGTTCGTAGAAATCAGGTGTATAATAAATTAAAAACTGATAATTTACTTTGAAATCCCAAAAATAAATCTTTAAAACTTAGTTGCAGCTTAGATTTGTAAACCTTTTATAAATTGAAAAGAAACTAAAGCGATTAGGTTGAAAACCGTATCTAATAGAAATTTGGAAACTGGAGTTTTGGAAAATAGTATGAGTTATCAAAAATACTTAAGTTGTTAAATACTATCAATTGATTTATGTTACCCGATGGTAACGTTTTAAAAACCATCGCGTTTAGTAGTTTAGAAAACTTGGTGCTCAAATTATTATATCAACCATGTAATTTATAAGCCATATTTAAAACAAATCCAAAGCATATAAATAATCCAAAAATATAATTAAAGAGGCCTTATTACAAATCCATAAAAAGATGAAAACGAATTAAAATAAAGTACCCAAATGGAAGTTCATGTAAAACCAAATTTTATTGCATGGCCTCCTCGAGTTCATCAGGCTCCTCATCCGCGATTTTACGAATCACTGAAAAAAGTAAGGGAGAAGGTGAGTCACCAAGACTCGATGCATAATCCTCTCCGGGTAAATGCCACATACTTACACAAATTATACCCAAGCAATATATATATATAATGCACCCAACCTAGCCATCCAAAACTCCTTTTCTACCCGTGTGGTACCAAACCATTGGTGGTGCCAAACCACTGGTGACCCAAAGTCACGATATCCAATAATGTGATGCCAAATCTTTGGTGACCCAAAGTCACGAATAATCAAGTTGTGGGGCCAACCCACGTGTGATACCAAATCATTGGCGACGATCCCAATACATCAAATGTGGGGCCAACCCACGGTGGTGTGAAACCACGGGACGAGTCGCTATGAGGTGCCAAACCTCCGTGTCCCAAAGACACAAAATATGTGGTACCAAACCACTTTGGAGGTGCCAAACCTCTGGTGTCCCAAAGACACGGATATCAATCTTCCCCCTCCTCTCATATCGCCCATACCAATGTAATAGATAACAAATCATGTCATTATACTTTGATATAAACATAAAACCAATATATATCGTAGATCGTGATATTAACAACATATATCAACATCATATCGAAACAGACTTACCCGTATCCTTGCTCATACCCATCAAGGTATCATTTCAAGATCTCATAGTTTTCGGCTTTAACAACATGAATAGTTACTAACACACACACATATATATATATACCGAGTTATAAAGTGTGTAAGGTACACACCTTTCACTAACGCAAATACTAACTTCCGAAGATCCGATCTACCGCACTAGATCACCTTGTCCTACATTCGGCCATACCATAAAACTATAAGCAAAAATCCTTTCGGCCAACATCACATCTTAATCCCAATAGCCTTAGTCTTTATCCTCAAAAAGAATAATGAATCGACATGAATCTTACCACTTGACTTACCAACTTCGATTGCTAATGGAATGGCTTAGATCGATTGCTTCCAATGTCCCAAAGAGCCTAAACGAAAAATCGGTTCCTAAATAATAGTTAGAACCTTGCAAACAAATGCTGAAGGATTCGGCCTTTGTCCACAAGAAAATGACTTAGAAAGGAGAAGGAAATAACGGAAATACGGCCATGAACACTTACCTATCTTCCAAAACCGATTGAAGAAAACCCAAAGATTATCTACCCTTGATGATATTCGGCCAATATAACACCAAAAGAGAGAAAGAAGATTCGGCTATGGTGGAGTAAAAAGAAAGGAAAAATAAAAGTGAAAGTGAAATAGGAGAAGGATGATTCGAAAATGGAAGAAAGAAGAAAATAGAAAATGAAAATAGAATGGTAATGGATGTTTTTAACTTTGAAAAAAAAAATGAAAGAGATGGGATTTGGGAAGGAGGAAGATTCGACCAAGAGGAAGTGAAAAAGGAAATATGGTTTTTGAGCAAGTATCAAAAGAAAGAAAAGAGTGAGATGGGAGAAAGAGGTTCGGCCAAACACCTAGTTTGCCGAAAAGAAAAGTGCACAAAAATGCAAATTGTGGTTTCGGTTTCAAAAGGGAAATGAGAGGAAGAAATTAGATTTTGGTTCAAACACAAATGAGAGCTAAATCAAAAGTAAAATTGCACCAAAATGCCTAAGATACATTCGGCCAAAGAGGGAGTTTTTGGAGAGGAAGAGAAAAATGCCAAATGATGCACAAAATGCTAAAGTTGGCCAACTATTCCCCAAACTTCCTATTAACATTCGGCCACCCCCCTAGCCACACATGCCATCCACATTCATGCACTAATGGCCATAGGAGAGTTTCCAAAACAACACCCTTAAGCCAAGCCTTGAAATCCTCTACATTCCCAAAGTTGAAGAAATTTTATCCCCAAAATCTAGCAATTCTATCCCTTATTTCATGCTTACCATAACCTTAAGTCTTCTTGCCATAAAAAGAAAATTGTCCATCTTATCCATATGAATAGTTGACCGACACTTAATGCTAGGATGCATAAAAAAAATAAAATCCTTAATATGCCTTCCATGCTACTCGAACCACTTCCCTCAAGCAACCTTTCATGCGCCTTATCCACTATGCCACTAACTCCTCTTGTGTTAGAATTTAACACTTAAATTAACTTAAGTGTCAAGTTCATCTAATCCACTTCACTATATTTTCAATATTAAAAATAATTCTAGCTTAGCTAATAATTCCAAGCCTTCATAAAACTATACTAAGCACATAATAATAATCATACTCGAGCTAACACAAGTAACAAGATGATACTCAATCAATTTTTTTAGGATATTACACCATATCCGTCCAACCCTACACTCCATGTGGGGATATAATCAACCCACCAATCCCTACAGTCCAAAAAGTACCGAATGTAGCACTAAACAGTAGTTTGCAGCTGAGCTGCTAGTAAGTTAGGCTCGAAGCCTTTCAGTACACTTCCTCTAATCCATATAAACCCATCCCCATCCAATGCATCATACAATCATGTCATGCCAAATCATGGTATCATATGTGTATTCAGTACAATTTTAACAGCATGCTTAAAATACAGTCGTACATGTATATATATAAAGTACATGGATATAACAATCATTCAGCCATTTAGAGATCTAGGTAATCTTACCAACCCTACAGTAGGTCCACAGTCGACTCGGACAACCCGTGCAACCTTAGCAGTCAAAATAGTGAAAATGGGCCCACAAGCCCATGTACTTTGCCCATATGGGCCCACACGCCCGTGTGGTTCACCCGTGTGGGGCCTACACAGCTCAATTTAGCTCGGCCCATGAATCGCACATGGCCTGCATCGTCGATCACCCACCCGTGTCTAATCACATGGCCTACCACACGGGCGGCCATATGCCCGTGTGGTGTCGACAGTCTCACTTTTCGGCTTTTCACCGATTTCCGTTTGCAGAGTTGTGTTTACAGACCTGGTCACGAAAAATACACACACCGTTCTTGAGCACTCCAACCTATGTTCGACCATAACACACAATTAATCACATATCAATTGGATTAAAACTGTAACACCCCAAACTCGGACAGGACACCACGTCCGAATCTGGTATGTTACGGGGAAAAACGTTTTTGAGTGATCAGATTTTTCGTTTAAACGCGGGGTGGAAACATAGTGAATTTGAGGAATATTGAAGTAGGCTTGTTTGATTAGATTTTGAAACTTATCCAAAGTACATAGTTAAAAACGAGTTGGTTTCATTTAGTAATTCCAATAGTTTCTTAGTGCTATTTTGAAACATTTTTGACTTAGTAGAATATCGAGTTTGGTTTGAAAATCATTTGAGTTTACTTTATAGCAAAACATAGCGAGATACCCGATGGTATAGTTTAAAACACATTGCGTTATAGTTTTGAAAACATTATCTTACCAAATTTTTAGTAAAATTTCATACCAAGTTATTTGTTAAGCAGGTTAAGAATCTAATTAAACCATAACCATCATAAAACATAAATCAAAGGCCTTTTACAAATCCAAACTAAAACCCAACTAAAGGTAAATAAGTTAAAGTACCCAAATTGAATAGTCTGAGCAAAACTTTTATTAAAGCATGGCATGTGCACCCCGAGTCTATCCCGGCTCCTTGTCCGCGTCTACGAGTCACCTGAAATATCAAAGGAGAGGGTGAGTCGAATGACTCAGTGTATAAATCCCGCTCCCGATAACACAACATGCTAACACACATCATACATAGCAACATAATTAATGCAACCCGATCCTAACCATCCGTATCGCCTTTTCTACCCCGTGTGGTACCAAACCACTGGTGGTGCCAAACCACTGGTGACATATAGTCACAATGTGTTACCCAAAACATCTGGTGTCCCAAAGACACAATATCCATCAATGTGGTGCCAAACCACCTGGTGTCCCAAAGACACGTTTGTGCTACCAAAGCACCGTGACCGAAGTCACAAATCCAATGATGGGGCCAACCCATCGTGGTGATACCCAATCACTAGCAGACGATCCCGTATCTCAAGTGGGGCCAACCCACGGTGGTGTTAACCACGGGACGAGTCGCAATGAGGTGCCAAACCTCCTGGAGGTGCCAAACCTCCGTGACCCAAAGTCACAAAGTGTGTTACCAAAACACTTTGGTGCTCGCCAAGACAAAATATCACTGCTCCCTCCACTCATATCACCCATCAACATACCATACTCATGTAATCATGCATATCATACAAATCATGCATATCATGCTAATATGCCTAACCTCATATCCCATGTCACATATATCCATAGCCATGGTATCATATAGATCATCAGTAAACTCATAACAATAATAATACTGACTTACCCGAGTCCAAGATCATACCCATTAGGGTATCATATCAATCATCACTGTTTCATTAGTTATCACACAGGTTATCAATCATATTACTAAACGGAAGTGTGTTAGTTTACACACCTGGTATACACGAGTCTAGAAATCCTGACAAAAGCGATCTAAGTCCCCTGATTAACTTGCTCCTAGAATCGGTCAAACATAGGGGGTTAATACATATAAACCATTCGGCCAACATCATTTAGACCAAAAGGGTTTGTCGAATCACCCTTACCTTGCTATTGGTTTGATTTCTTATCAAACCCGAACCACAGTAGTTCTCTTTCCAACAATCGGCCAACCCCTAAAAGGGAACAGTTAAACCTTAATAACCTTGACTTAATCGAAACCAAAAGATTGAACGATCAAAGCCAATACCAATCACTTACCACAACCACTACTTACCAATCGATCGAGTTCTTGTGAGAAGGCTTTGTTGACTGCTTGAATCCCGAATGCCCTATCAAGCATTAAGTTCCAAAATAAGAGGTTAACTCCTTTCATCATCCAAAATCGACATAGCACTAGAGAGAAAAAGGAATGGCCATTCGGCCAAAAACTTACCAACACCCAAAATTCGGCCAAAAGGGGACTTCTAGGAGAGAAAATGGATTCGGCTAACACTTTTAACAGGGAGAAGGATTCGGCCACAGTGTTTTAACACACACCCCCAAATTCGGTTTCGAGAGAAAGGATATAAAGAAAATGTTGATGAAAGTCTAGGTTCGGCACAAAAGAAATAAGAAGAACAATTGGAGAAATCGGCTAAGGGTTTTTGGAAAGAAGAAACAAAAGATGGATAGAGGGTAGAAACTTCGGTTTCGAACAAGAAAAGAAAAGATGAAGGTGCTTGAGAAGGTGAGTGTTTCGGCTACAAGAGGTTAAGAGAAGAAAAGAGAGGAAGGTGGGATGCTAGATTCGGCTTAGCTCAAATGAAGAAGAAGAAGAATGTAGGGGAAATGGTTCGGCTAATAAAAATAAAAGAAGAGATGCAACCCGAAGATGTGCCTTCAAAATGACATTCGACCACCCAATTCAAAAGGCAAACTAATTTCGGCAAGATGAGAGCTTGACTTTCTTTTTCAAAAGGAAGAAAAACAAAAGAAACACTCTTGAAAATTCGGCTAAAACTGACAAAATGAGAGCTTCCTTTGTTTACCAAAGCTTGACCGAAAATGTACCAAAATGCAAGAGTACATTCGGCCTCCCCCCTAACCCACACTATGCCGTCCACTCCCCCAACACACACCCCAACAAATTCGGCCAAATCCCCCCATTCACTCACATCCACACATTCAAACCAACAAGACCAAGTCTCCCTCCTACAAATGCTCTCCACCTTTCATTTGAAAGGTATGACTTGGTCCAAGGTAGAATTCTAGTTGCCTTCTACCTCTCCTCCATGCCGTCCCAAAAAGTAGCCAAAATGGGGAATTCGCAGCTCGAACACTAGACCTCCACCACATGTAGTTGACGCCACCCCAAGCTCCCCATGAAGCGCATGCTTGCCACCTTGCCAGCTCACTTTTTGTGCAACAAAACATCAACTAAAATTCTTAAACCCCAGCTTCCACAGCTCCCTTCACTTAACACCCAAAACCAACATTTTCCCATTCCTCAGCACACTCCTAGCCCACAATTAAGCCCTAAAACACCGAAATAGCAATACAAAGACACTAAACACATGCAATTTCATGCAACAACAAAATAGCCCCTATCCGGGATATTACGCTTCTACCCCTTAAAATAATTTCGACCTCGAAATTACCTGATCAGAAGAGTTGCGGGTATTGCTGTCTCATCATATCCTCGGGTTCCCACGTGGCTTCCTCCACGCCATGATTCCGCCAAAGTACCTTAACCAAAGGCACAGACTTCTTACGCAGAACCTTCACATCTCGATCAAGAATCTGTACAGGTTCCTCTTCCATAGTCAAATCTGGATTTACCTCGATCTCTTCCACTGCTACCACATGCGACGAATCTGAACGATACCTCCGAAGCATCGAAACGTGAAAAACATCGTGAATCTGACTAAGCTCTGCTGGCAACTCAAGCTGATACGCCACTGGTCCAACTCGTCCCAGTACCTTATACGGTCCAATAAACCTCGGACTTAGCTTGCCTTTCTTCCCGAACCTCAGCACCTTCTTCCAAGGCGAGACCTTCAGAAAAACCTTATCCCCAACAGCAAATTCTATATCTCTCCGTTTAAGATCGGGATAAGACTTCTGCCGGTCCGAAGCTTCTTTCAATCGAGACTGAATCAACTTAACCTTGTCTTCGGTCTCAGCAACCAACTCGGGTCCCAACAACTGACGTTCACCCAATTCCGTCCAACATGTAGGTGAGCGACACTTCCTACCATACAATGCTTCATATGGTGCCATCTTGATGCTCGCTTGATAACTGTTGTTGTAGGTAAACTCAGCTAATGGTAGAAACTCCTCCCAACTACCTCTGAAATCCAAGATACAACCTCTCAGCATATCCTCTAAGACCTGAATGACCCTTTCTGATTGACCGTCAGACTGCGGGTGAAAAGCCGTGCTGAAATCCAAACGAGTACCCAAGGCCTGATGCAATGCTTTCCAGAACCTTGACGTGAATCTGGGATCCCTATCCGAGATTATCGAAACTGGCACACCGTGCAACCTCACTATCTCTGACACATACAAACTTTCGCTAGCTTCAAGCGAATAATCAACCCTCACCGAATGAAGTGAGTGATTTAGTCGATCGATCCACCACTACCCAAACCGAATCTTTCTTGCTTGGCGTAAGTGGTAACCCACACGACAAAATCCATGGTTATCCTTTCTCACTTCCATCGAGGAATCTTCACAGGCTGAAGCAAACCCGACGGCAATCGATGTTTAGCCTTGACTGGCCGACAAGTCGACACTTCCCAACAAACTCTGTCACCTCTTTCTTCAAGCCAAGGCCACCAAAATCGCTCTCTAAGATCCCTATACATCTTGCTACCTCTGTGGGTGCATAGCATAAGGATCGCTATGTGCGCCCCGAAGAATCCTTTGCCTTAGCTCAACATCTTTAGGCATACAAGCTTTACCTTGAAAATACAGAACCCCATCACCGGACAAGTCAGTAACCCTCCAAACCACCATCTCGCACTTGCAACCTTCGCGCCCTCGTAACCTCATCCAATAATCTGTTTCTCTCGACCGCTCAACCCAAGTAGGCTTAACTCGCGATTCGCGAGAATACTCCCGCTGCCATACAAGCTCAAGTGGGCAAACAAAGCTCTTAAGTCCGAAACCACCTTGCGGCTCAACGCGTCCACCACCACGTTAGCCTTGCCGGATGATACTCAATCGAACAAAGTCGTAATCTTTCAAAGAACTCAACCCATCTCGCGCTGCTCTCAAATTCAAATCCTTCTGAGTCAGAAGATACTTTAGACTCTTGTGATCTGTGTAGACTATCGATCTCTCTCCGTACAAGTAGTGCCTCCAAATCTTTAAGGCGAAGACTACAGCCGCTAGCTCCAAATCGTGCGTCGGGTAGTTGACCTCATGTGACCTCAGCTGTCGAGAAGCGTAAGCCACAACCTTACCTTCTTGCATCAGCACACAACCCAAACCCGTATGTGATGTGTCACAATACACTGTGAATTCCTTACCAGCCTCAGGTTGAATCAAAACCGGAGCCTCAGTCAAAATCTTCTTTAACTTATCGAAGCTTTCCGGCTGTTTCTCACCCATACAAACGGAACTTCTTTCCTCAAAGCAACTTGGTCATCTGGTGCTGCTATCAACGAAACCCTCAACAAACCTTCGGTAGTATCCGGCCAAACCAGAAAACTCCGAATCTCACCACCGACTTAGGCGGCTTCCAATCCAAAATCGCCTCAATCTTACGAGGATCTACTCAATCCCCTCGGCCGACACTACATGACCCAAGAAAGTCACTTCCTAAGCCGTAACTCACACTTATCGAACTTAGCATAGAGTCGCTTTTCCCTCAAAATCGCAACACCACTCGCAAATGCTTATCATGCTCTTCCTCTGCCCTGAGTACACCAAGATGTCGTCTATGAAAACCACGACGAATCGATCCAGACATCGTTGAAACACCCTATTCATCATATCCATAAACGCTGCGTGCGTTAGTCAACCCGAACGGCATTACCAGTAAATTTGTAGTGCCCATACCGAGTCCGAAACGCCTGTTTTATGGATATCGCCTCTTTAACTCTTAATCGGTGATACCTGCACCTCAAGTCGATCTTTGAAAATACCGCAAAGCACCTTCGGTGATCAAACAAGTCATCTATCCGTGGCAACGGATACTTGTTTTTAATCGTCAGCTTATTCAACTGGCGGTAGTCTATGCACATCCGCATCGTGCCATCTTTCTTCTTGACAAAGAGTACCGCGCGCACTTACGGCGTAAACACTAGGCCTAATAAAACCTCGATCCAATAACTCCCGGATCCGAGCCTTAAGCTCCACCAATTCCTTTGGCGCCATCCTATACGGAGCAATAGACACCGGCGCAGATCCTGCAACAGATCTATCCCGAACTCTACCTCTCGATCGGCGGCAAACCCTAAGCTCCTCAGAAACACATCAAAGAAATTCCTTAACAAGACGAACCTTTCTACAGCAGGACTCTTTAGCCTCCAAGGCATACACATGAACTACATACGCTTCACACCTTTCTCGACCATCTTCTCCGCTTCTCAGAGCGGACACCACATTAGATAAGTAATCTCTCCTATTACCTATCATAGCCACCTCTTCACCCTCAATCGTCTTAAGAACCATGCGCTTAGCCGCGCAATCCAACCTCGCCTGGTACTTGACCAACCAATCCATCCCAAGAATCAGATCGAACTCCCCAAACGGCAGTTCCATCGGATCAAGAAGAAACACTACCCCTTGGAGTTCTAGGGGTACCTCTCTAAATAGTTTATCTACTACTACAGAGTGACCTGCAGGGCTAATCACGGTCATCCGCCTAGAAGATATCTCGAGTCTAAATCCATGGTCTCTACTATACTAACTGGCAACATAAGAGTGCGTTGAACCCACATCAATCAAAGCAGTATAAGGAGAACCAAAAATCAAAAACGATCGGTTATGACGCCCGGCAAGGCCGCGCCTCCTCCCGCGCCTCAAAGATACACTAATCCAGCCGTTCGCATCGAACTACCGCACCGCCCTGCTCCACGGCCCGACCAGAACCATTACCACCTCTCGCCATTACCACGGCCCTCTCTGCGGTGGCGGTCCATTACCTCTCTGAATCGACACGGCCCCGACTCGGATCAATCCTCGCCAACCCACGCGGACAATCCTCTCACGGTGCTCCAGAGAACCACACTCAAAGCAACCTTTTCCCCCACCCAACAACCACCCCAATGAGATTTCCCACACCGATTGATCGCAAGGCGGTCCCGCGCTAGCAAAGAACAAACCTAGCAGTCGACACGACCCACTCGGTCTAGCCCTCTTCTGCGGATTACCCGACGCACCCGTAAGACCCAAAGCTCCTCTTGTTCCTATTTCGCCCATACCCCGCCTCACCGACTCCTTAACACCCCGGCTACCTTAGCCTTCTCAACTAATACAAACAAACTCAAGGCCTCGCTGTGGAGCAATCAGCAGCCTCAACTCGCCTCGCAGACCATCCTCGAAACGAACACACCTCTCATGCTCAGTGGCCACAATGCCCTTGGCATACCTACTCACTTCAGAACTCACCGTGCTCGTAAACAGATTTACTCCCCGAACAAGCCTCGTAAATGCCTTCCACGGGAGTCAATATAACTAGCTCCGATGTATTTCTTTTGATATGCAGCCTGAAGTAATCCCATGTCAGATCCTCTCGCCGCCATTACATCATCTCGAACCGTGAGCCACCACCGATATGACTCATCCCGAGAAGCGATACGATGCCCTTCGGCCTTCTCTTCAAGCGAGTCAAGTCCAGATCATCCATGATCCGCTCGGTTGCCTCCAGCCAATACTCAAGATCTTTGGGAGCGACACCAGATACACCTCGAAAGAATTCGCCCCATTTGCTCAAGTCGCTCAGCACTCGATTTCCTAACTCGCACCGCCACCTACACCGGCTACTCTTTCCAACACTCGCAAAGATCGCTCGCGTGACACTGCGTCATCACCAGTCTGATCTTGGAACTCATCACCTCCAGCTGGTGGCGGAACCGGTATCTCATTTTCTGACTCTTGACCAGATCCTACGGGCTCAGAAACTGTCATTCTACCCCTACCTCTACCACGAGTATTACGACCACGTCCGCCTCGGGTGCTCATGACTAAACTTTCTACGTATCTGGTTAAGAATTTTATGCATCAGTATTTATTCCACTGTTTTAAAGCAAGTCTTATGAATATTAAAAAGGATTTGTTCTCGCGAGTTCACAAAATCCTATCAGTTTCAATCTCTAAAGTAGTATACTATTGCTATTCATCAAATCATATCACATCCAATCAATTCACAAGCAATAGTAAGGGTACTTACAGGCGAACTGGGTAGGAGACTTGGTGCCATGCCTTTCAAACCATACAAACACTTAAAATAAACTCTTAAAACTTTTTGGGCCTCAGCCCACAAACCAGCCTTTGAACTCGGCTCGATACCACAATTGTAACACCCCAAACTCGGACAGACACCACGTCCGAACTGTATGTTACGGGAAAAACGTTTTTGAGTGATCGATTTTTCGCTTAAACGGGGTGGAAACATAGTGAATTTGAGGAATATTGAAGTAGGCTTGTTTGATTAGATTTTGAAACTTATCCAAAGTACATAGTTAAAAACGAGTTGGTTTCATTTAGTAATTCCAATAGTTTCTTAGTGCTATTTTGAAACATTTTTGACTTAGTAGAATATCGAGTTTGGTTTGAAAATCATTTGAGTTTACTTTATAGCAAAACATAGCGAGATACCCAATGGTATAGTTTAAAACACATTGCGTTATAGTTTTGAAAACATTATCTTACCAAATTTTTAGTAAAATTTCATACCAAGTTATTTGTTAAGCTAAAAGTTAAGAATCTAATTAAACCATAACCATCATAAAACATAAATCAAAGGCCTTTTACAAATCCAAACTAAAACCCAACTAAAGGTAAATAAGTTAAAGTACCCAAATTGAATAGTCTGAGCAAAACTTTTATTAAAGCATGGCATGTGCACCCCGAGTCCATCCGGCTCCTTGTCCGCGTCTCACGAGTCACTGAAATATCAAAGGAGAGGGTGAGTCGAATGACTCGATGTATAAATCCCACTCCCGATAACACAACATGCTAACACACATCATACATAGCAACATAATTAATGCAACCCGATCCTAACCATCCGTACGCCTTTTCTACCCCGTGTGGTACCAAACCACCGGTGGTGCTAAACCACCGGTGACATATAGTCACAATGTGTTACCTAAAACACTGGTGTCCCAAAGACACAATATCCATCAATGTGGTGCCAAACCACCTGGTGTCCCAAAGACACGTTTGTGCTACCAAAGCACCGTGACCGAAGTCACAAATCCAATGATGGGGCCAACCCATCGTGTGATACCCAATCACTAGCAGCACGATCCCGTATCTCAAGTGGGGCCAACCCACGGTGGTGTTAACCACGAGGGACGAGTCGCAATGAGGTGCCCAACCTCCGTGTCCCAAAGACACAAATGTGGTATAACCAGCGGTGACCGTAGTCACAATAATCGAATGATGGGGCCAACCCATCGTGGTGATACCCAATCACCAGCAGACGATCCCATATCTCATGTGGGGCCAACCTACGGTGGTGTTAACCATAGGGACGCAGTCGCAATGAGGTGCCAAACCTCCTGGAGGTGCCAAACCTCCGTGACCCAAAGTCACAAAGTGTGTTACTAAAACACTGGTGCTCGTCAAGACAAAATATCACTACTCCCTCCACTCATATCACCCATCAACATACCATACTCATGTAATCATGCATATCATACAAATCATGCATATCATGCTAATATGCCTAACCTCATATCCCATGTCACATATATCCATAGCCATGGTATCATATAGATCATCAGTAAACTCATAACAATAATAATACTGACTTACCCGAGTCCAAGATCATACCCATTAGGGTATCATATCAATCATCATTGTTTCATTAGTTATCACACAGGTTATCAATCATATTACTAAACGGAAGTGTGTTAGTTTACACACCTGGTATACACGAGTCTAGAAATCCTGACAAAAGCGATCTAAGTCCCCTGATTAACTTGCTCCTAGAATCGGTCAAACATAGGGGGTTAATACATATAAACCATTCGGCCAACATCATTTAGACCAAAAGGGTTTGTCGAATCACCCTTACCTTGCTATTGGTTTGATTTCTTATCAAACCCGAACCACTGATAGTTCTCTTCCAACAATCGCCAACCCCTAAAAAGGGAACAGTTAAACCTTAATAACCTTGACTTAATCGAAACCAAAAGATTGAACGATCAAAGCCAATACCAATCACTTACCACAACCACTACTTACCAATCGATCGAGTTCTTGTGAGAAGGCTTTGTTGACTGCTTGAATCCCGAATGCCCTATCAAGCATTAAGTTCCAAAATAAGAGGTTAACTCCTTTCATCATCCAAAATCGACATAGCACTAGAGAGAAAAAGGAATGGCCATTCGGCCAAAAACTTACCAACACCCAAAATTCGGCCAAAAGGGGACTTCTAGGAGAGAAAATGGATTCGGCTAACACTTTTAACAGGAGAAGGATTCGCCCATGTTGTTTTAACACACACCCCAAATTCGGTTTCGAGAGAAAGGATATAAAGAAAATGTTGATGAAAGTATAGGTTCGGCACAAAAGAAATAAGAAGAACAATTGGAGAAATCGGCTAAGGGTTTTGGAAAGAAGAAACAAAAGATGGATAGAGGGTAGAAACTTTGGTTTCGAACAAGAAAAGAAAAGATGAAGGTGCTTGAGAAGGTGAGTGTTTGGCTACAAGAGGTTAAGAGAAGAAAAGAGAGGAAGGTGGGATGCTAGATTCGGCTTAGCTCAAATGAAGAAGAAGAAGAATGTAGGGAAATGGTTGGCTAATAAAAATAAAAGAAGAGATGCAACCCGAAGATGTGCCTTCAAAATGACATTCGCCACCCAATTCAAAAAGGCAAACTAATTTCGGCAAGATGAGAGCTTGACTTTCTGTTTCAAAAGGAAGAAAAACAAAAGAAACACTCTTGAAAATTCGGCTAAAACTGACAAAATGAGAGCTTCCTTTGTTTACCAAAGCTTGACTGAAAATGTACCAAAATGCAAGAGTACATTCGGCCTCCCTCCTAACCCACACTATGCCGTCCACTCCCCCAACACACACCCCAACAAATTCGGCCAAATCCCCCCATTCACTCACATCCACACATTCAAACCAACAAGACCAAGTCTCCCTCCTACAAATGCTCTCCACCTTTCATTTGAAAGGTATGACTTGGTCCAAGGTAGAATTCTAGTTGCCTTCTACCTCTCCTCCATGCCGTCCCAAAAAGTAGCCAAAATGGGGAATTCGCAGCTCGAACACTAGACCTCCACCACATGTAGTTGACGCCACCCCAAGCTCCCCATGAAGCGCATGCTTGCCACCTTGCCAGCTCACTTTTTGTGCAACAAAACATCAATTAAAATTCTTAAACCCCAGCTTCCACAGCTCCCTTCACTTAACACCCAAAACCAACATTTTCCCATTCCCTCAGGCACACTCCTAGCCCACAATTAAGCCCCTAAAACACCGAAATAGCAACACAGCACACTAAACACATGCAATTTCATGCAACAACAAAATAGCCCCTATCCCGGGATATTACAAAAACGACCCCTCTTCAAAACACTTGTCCAAAAGATCGATTGCCACTTGCCTTGTTTAAACAACTGAGGCCTTACACACTTAAACCGTTGATAAGGAGTGATCACTAGCTCCACGGTTAGTACCTGTATTCCAGCTGAACCCCTATTAATAAGTATTCACATGACTAGCTTGAAACAAAATGAAAATCAACTTACCGAAAACGCAAATCCATGCCTAGGGGGAAGAAACTATCAGCCTACAACCAAAAAGAAGGCCAAAAGCACAACGACTCGACAGAGAAAAAAGATAGAACAACCGCACCCCTAGCAGTAATCGGCAACTTAATCCAAATAAATAAATAAGAAGAAAGAAATTGAAAATAGGGATTGTAGGTAGCGAAATCGGCAGCAAAAAGGGAGGTGTTTGGTGAAGTAACCACTTCGGCAGAACAACCGTTATGCACCAAAAACTGATTGGACAAAGAACAAAAAGAGAACAATGAGAAGTGGCAGGTTTTGGCTACAAGGAGGGATGAGAGAAAGAAAAAAACCAAAAGGTAAAGTCGGCAGAAAAGCAAACAAGATGAAAAGAGAGAAAATTGCCAAAACCGAAAGAATTGTGAGAGTGAGAGGAAGAGTGCTGAAATTTTTAGCCCACCAAATATGGGATAACTTCAAAATCCCCAAATGTTCTCCTAAAAACTCTCCAACCTTCCCACTACTCAGACTTTTAATGAAACACAAACTCTAGCCATCTATAATAGCAAAAATAGTGCCCACACCAGTACTCGAACACAGGACCTCCAACATGCCAACACTCTACTTATCCACTAGACCAGCAAGCCCATTCTAACATATTTTACCAACATATAATTATAAGCCTAGTGACCTAAGATAGGGGTTTATTCATTTGAAAACAAAAATTTGCCCAAGCTAATGCTTGAACTTGGGACCTCTCAGACACTTCCTAGAACACATAGCCACTGAAGTAGATAGACATTGTGTCACAACCATACGAGAATAATTATAAAGGATTTTTGGGGTGTTACATTGATAATGGAAAATGACTATTTGTTGATAGATTTAAATGTTTTGTAAAGTGATTTTAAGTAAAAATGCATTTAAGGGATTTAATTGTGAAAAGTGTAAATTGAGGGGTTGAAATGTGAAATAAATGAAAATTTAGGGCTGCTAAGGATCCTATAAAAATTAGGCACTCATGAATTTAGAAAGAAATTGTGTAATTTGTGATTTTATGTGATAAGGATTAAATTGAAAAAATGTGGAACTTTAAGGGCTAAAGTGTAAAAATGCCTAATTATGTGCTTGTGGATTGAATTGAATGAATTAATGAATAAATGGGTTAATTTTGAATGTATATAGATCAAGAAAGAAAGAAATTGGATTTAGATCGGGAAAATCAAAGGTTATCGAGTAGTCGATTCGATCCGTCTATCCTGAATACGAGGTAAGTTCATATGCAAATAAATGTCTTTAAATTGAATTATATAAGTTTATTTTCCATTGAACTGCATTGAATGTCGAGTATTCAAATACGAGCAAGAATCGACAGAGTTACAACATCCGAAAGTCCCGTACGAACCTTAGGAATAGTATAGGATTTAAATGTCATGACATTAGAATTACTGAGATGTGATTACGTGTAAGACCATGTCTGGGACATTAGCATCGTTATGTGATTTCGTGTAAGACCATAGCTAGGCTATTGGCATCGATATGTGATAATATGTAAGACCATATCTAGGATATGGCATTGTACGAGCTATATGTGATTTTCGGGTATCCTAAATGATTCTGAAAGGTTCAACGGGCAAAGTCAAGACGAGAAAGAATGTGTAATTGAAATAAGTGATACAGGTACGTATGAGATTCATACGAGTATTAAAAATGGAAGTATTTGATGAATGTATATGTGTTCTTAGATATTTATACATTGGGAAAGGTTTGTGAACTTATATGTGCTTATTCATAATTTGTATATTTGATGGAAATGATGTTGTTCATGAGGTAAATTTATTTGTATATGGCTTACTAAGCTTTTAAAGCTTACTTTGTGTGTTCTTTCCCTGTCTTATAGATAATCGAAACTAGCTCAGATCCGGGAATCGTCAGAGACTTCATCGCACTATCGATCATCTATTTTGGTACTTTTGAAGCTATGTATATATGGTATATGGCATGTATAGACTAGTTGTAGTACTTTGGTTGCGAATATAGCCATGAGAATTGGCTTGTAAATGAATATGTGTAACAGTTCGGTTTAGACCCTAGTCTAAACAGTGGTTTCGAGACCACAAATTCGAGTCTAAATATTATTTTAATATTATTTTTTATGCTTATAATATGTGATTTAGCATTTACGAAGGTTTCGTGAGTTAATATATTTATTCGTGTGCTTAATTTAAGAAATGGGCTAAATCGCATAATTTGTAAAAGTTATCTTCTAATTGATTAATGATTTAATTGATGTGGCTTTAAAACGTGGAGGATTTATGTGGCAATTTAGCCACTATTTTAGTAAGTGGACGGAAAGGCTATTAAATGTGTATGTTGTATAAGTTAAAGTTTTTATTAATATTATATGTTATATGTTATTATAATAAAACAAAAGCATAAAATAAAGCCATTGTTATCATCTTCCACCAAAAACACAAAAGAAAGAAAGAGTTTGAAGTTTTCTAACATTCGGCACTTTGTCTTCTTGATTAAGATCAAGAGCCGAAGAAAACGGACTTAGATCGCGAAAAGGCGATAGTAGTCGAATAACCGAGTCTGAACAAATATCCGAATTCGAGGTAAGTCGATATACAAATAAATGTATTTGTATTGAATTATATATGTTCTTATGACTATTGTTAAGGATGAATGTATATGAGATGGTGTGTATGTGAATTCTGAGATAGAATCGACTGAGTGTCAACATCCGAAAAGTCCCGTTTGAACCTAGGAATAGATAGGAAAGTATATGTCATGACATAGGTGTCTGTTATGTGATATCATGTAAGACCACGTCTGGGAAGTTGGTGTTGATTTGAGATTATGTGTAAGACCACGTCTGGGACATTGGCATTGATAATAGATTTCGTGTAAGACCACGTCTGGGACGTTGGCATCGATATGAGATTTACGTGTAAGACCATGTCTGGGACATCAGAATCGTATTTGATTCTTGTAAGACCCTGTCTGGGACAGTGGCATCGATATCTGATTACATGTAAGACCACGTCTGGGACGTTGGCATTGTACGACTATTCCGAGCATTCTGAGTATCCTATTAGATTCCGAATGGTTCAACGGGCAAGTCTGAGAAACAAACGATTATGTGATCAGTATATTTGTTTCAGGTACATTCGATATATACACTAAGTGTGTATGAAAGGTAAGTGTCTATATGAACTTACTATGATGAATATATGTTTTGAAATGATGAGATAATATTTGAAGATATTTTCGAATGATCCATATGTAAATGTGATATTTGAGTTGAAGATTATGGTAATATATGGCATAGCAATTGAGCCAAAGATTATATGAGATGAATTTGCTATGAGAGCCAATAATGTTATTATATCACTTTAGTTATGTGCAAATTAAGCTAAGTTTATTTGTATATGGCTTACTAAGCTTTTGAAAGCTTACTCTGTGTGTGTTTGCTCTGTTTTATAGATCGTCAAAGCTACTGAAGGCTCGGGACTGTCGAGGATCATCATCACACTACTCAAACTCATTTTGGTATCTTTTCGAAATGTATATAGCTAGATATGGCATGTATAGGCTAGTCATTTTGGTATATGTTGATAGTGTATATAGCCACATGATATGGCTAGATAATTGTTAGTTATATACATGAGTAATATGGTTTATGATGATGGTTTTGGTATGTTTATATGTCCATGATATGGTAAAATTTGCGGTAAGTAATTTGATGCTATATGAGCATATAATTGTGATAAATGAAATGATTATATATTTGGTAAGATGTGAATGTACCATGCATTGTTATACATGTGAATTGGCTATGCAAAGTTGTATATGAGTTGGCATGATTAGAAGTGAGATTGAATGAGATGAGATGTTGTGTATTTGGTATGATTTTTGGTTGCCAAATGTGTATGAAAATAGGTTTGTTTGAGTTTATAAGGTAGACCCTATTGTGGGTGGCATATTGGCCTTGCAAAGGGCCTATTATGCATACACGGTCGTGGCACACGGGCGTGCCTAGTGACCGTGGGATTAAGTCAGTATATAGCATAAGAGTACACGACCATGGTACACGGGCGTGCTTGGTGGTCGTGGGGATAAGTCAGTATACCTGCCCTATTTTGGCACGGCCAGGACACATGGGTGTGTCTAGTTGCCGCGGGAGGCACACGACCTGACTGCACAAGCGTGTGACCTCTGCAGTGTTCAAAAAGTTTTAAATTTCTGAGAATTTTCGTATGTGTTCTGTTTAGTCCCAACCCTCCTCTAAAGCATGCTTAAGGTCTCGATGACCTATCTAAGGGACACAGTGAATGCAATCGATGACTTGTATTATGAAATGTCTGTAAATGTTTTTGATCCGTCTGATAATACCTTTAACCCTAAACCGGCTACGGATACAGGTTAGGGGTGTTACATTTGGTTGGTATCAGAGCCACGGTTTAGTCGATTCTCAGACTAACGTAGTATGTCAGAGTCTAGCTATACATGCCATATATCTGAACTGTGATAGTGTGATGAATCCTGACGTGTGAAATGTGATTTTCGTATAGTAATGAATCCCGAAAGAGCCATAGTTGACGATGTAGAAAGGAATGCGCCTGCTCCCGCTCAAGGGACAACGCCATCTGATCCGAGACCAGCTACGAGCGGTCAAGAGGGAGAAGTTAAACAAGATTTCTTCCAGATAATGAGTGAGTGATTCACTCAGTTTGTGAGAAATAACCCGACTATTTCGCAACCTCTTCCCCCGATTAATCCTCCTCAGACATCTACTATGCCTCCGAGTATGAATCTGAATCTGTTGAACAAGCCTCCGGTTGACAAAATCCGTAAGTATGGGGCTGAAGAGTTCAGGGCTACCAATGATGACGATGCTGAGAAAGCTGAGTTCTGGTTAGAAAACATAATTCGGGTATTTGATGAAATGTCACTGAGTCCCGAGGAATGCATAAAGTGTGTGGTTTCTTTGCTACGAGATGCGGCTTATCAGTGGTGGAAAACTCTGATTTCTGTTGTTCCGAAAGAACGGGTGACATGGGACTTCTTTCAGATTGAGTTTCAAAAGAAATACATGAGTGAGAGATTCATTGATCAGAAACGAAAGGAATTTCTGGACTTGAAACAGGGTCGTATGTCTATTACTGAATACAAACGAGAGTTTGTGAGATTGAGTCAGTATGCTCGTGAATGTGTATCCACCGAGGCAATAATGTGCAAAAGATTCGAAGATGGTCTTAACGAAGACATCCATTTACTTGTTGGGATTCTAGAAATAAAAGAGTTCGTTGTACTAGTTGATCGAGCGTGTAAAGCTGAGGCACTCGGGAAAGATAAAAGGAAAGCTGAGTCTGAAGCTAGAGATGTGAGAAAGAGATTTCAGAGTAAATCATTTCAGTTTGCTTCAAAGAAATTTAGTGATGAACAAAGCCGTTCAAGAGTTAATATGGGACAATTGAATAGAGATCGAGTTAGATCACAAATGAGCTCCAAAACTCCGGCAACTTCAGTAGCAAGTGTTGGAAATGTTCGTTCCGAACGACCTGAGTGTAAGCATTATGGTAAAAGACATCTGGGAAGTTGTAGATTGAATGACCGAGCTTGTTTTAGATGTGGATCACTAGATCATTTCATTCGTGATTGCCCAGAGTCTGTTGAGCCAGAGACTATTCAGAATCTGAGATCAGATAATGCTTCAGTGAGAAGTAGACCTTCGCGAAATACAAGAAATGTCAGTGGTAGTCAGAGAACTATGAGAGATACTGTTGCGAGATCTGAAGCTAGAGCGCCTGCCAGAGCATATGCCATACGAGCTCGTGAGAAAGCTTCATCTCTTGATGTTATAACTGGTACTTTTACACTTTATGATACTTCTATGATTGCATTGATAGACCCTGGTTCTACTCATTCGTATATATGCATAAATTTGGTATCCAGTAAGACTTTGCCTGTAGAGTCTACTGAATTTGTTATAAAAGTATCGAACCCTTTAGGTAAAAGTGTCCTGGTTGATAAGATATGCAAGAACTGTCCGTTAATGTTTCGAGATATCTGTTTCCCTGCTGATCTGATGCTATTACCGTTTGATGAGTTTGATATAATTTTTGGTATGGACTGGTTGACATTGCATGATGCTGTTGTGAACTGTAAAAGAAAGACTATTGATTTGAGTCGTCAGAATTGTAAAATAGTTCGTATTAAGTCGAATGATTTAAATGGATTGCTCTTTGTGATATACGTGTTGAAAGCTCGAGTTATATGAAAAAGGGTTACGAAGCTTATTTTGCTTATGTGATTGATTCGAAAGTGTCTGAAAAGAAAGTTGAATCAGTACCAGTTGTTTGTGAGTTTTCTGATGTATTTTCTGAAGAATTACCGGGATTGCCTCCGATACATGAAGTTGAATTTGGTATTGATCTGTTGCCTGGTACGACACCTATTTCGATAGCTCCGTATAGAATGGCACCTACAGAGTTGAAAGAATTGAAGTCACAGTTGCAAGAATTGACTGACAGAGGGTTCGTCAGACCAAGTTTTTCACCGTGGGGTGCTCCTGTTCTGTTTGTGAAAAAGAAAGATGGCACAATGAGAATATGTATAGATTATCGTCAGTTGAATAAAGTGACTATAAAGAACAAATATCCTTTGCCTAGAATTGATGATTTGTTCGATCAGCTTAAAGGAGCCACTGTGTTTTCAAAGATAGATATGAGATCAGGATACTATCAGTTGCGAGTAAAAGATTCAGACATTCCGAAAACTGCTTTCAAAACAAGGTATGGGCATTATGAGTTTTTAGTTATGCCTTTCGGACTAACGAATGCTCCTGCTATTTTTATGGATCTGATGAACAAAATTTTCAGACCGTACCTAGATCGATTTGTTGTTGTATTCATAGATGACATTTTGATTTATTCACGAAATGAAACTGAACATGCTGAACATCTAAGAATCGTGTTGCAAACTCTTAGAGAAAAACAATTGTATGCGAAATTCAACAAATGTGAATTCTGGTTATGAAAAGTTAGTTTTTTTGGGACATATTGTATCGGCTTCTGGAATACGAGTTGATTCGAGAAAGATTTCTGCTATTCTGGATTGGAAACCTCCGAAGAATGTGTCTGAAGTTCGTAGTTTTTTGGGACTTGCTGGTTATTACTGCAGATTCGTAAAAGGCTTTTCAATGATAGCTACTCCGTTAACTAAATTAATTCAGAAAGATGTGAGATTTGAATGGTTCGATAAATGTCAGAAAAGCTTTGATCATTTGAAAACTCTGTTAACTGAAGCTCCAGTGTTAGTACAATCGGAATCGGGCAAAGAGTTTGTAATATACAGTGATGCTTCGTTGAATGGTCTGGGATGTGTATTGATGCAAGAAGGCAAAGTAATAGCTTATGCCTCGAGACAACTTAAGCCTCATGAGAAGAACTATCCGACACACGACCTCGAGTTAGCTGTAATTGTGTTCGCATTAAAGATTTGGCGACATTATCTGTTCGGCGAGAAATGTCACGTGTTTTCAGATCATAAAAGTTTGAAATATCTGATGACTCAGAAAGATTTGAATCTGCGACAGAGAAGATGGCTAGAACTGTTAAAAGACTACAAACTTGTAATAGATTATCATCCGGATAAAGCTAATGTAGTTGCTGATGCATTGAGTCGAAAGTCACTATGTGCATTACGTGCTATGAACGCTCAATTAGATCTGCCTGATGATAGTTCAGTGTTAGCTGAATTGAAAGCGAAACCATTGTTTTTACAGCAGATATGTGATGCTCAGAAAGTTGATAACAAATTTTTAGCGAAACGAGCTCAGTGTGATTTGAACTCTGATTCAGAATTTCGAGTTGATGTTGATGATTGTTTGAAATTCCAAGATCAAATTTGTGTTCCAAGAAACTCAGAGTTGATTCAATTGATTTTGAACGAAGCACATAATAGTCGTCTATTTGTTCATCCGGGTAGTACAAAGATGTACCATGATCTGAAGCAACACTATTGGTGGTCTGGTATGAAACGAGATATCTCTGATTTCGTATCGAAATGCTTAGTCTATCAGCAAGTGAAAGCGTAACATCGAGTTCTCATGCGGGTTGTTATAGCC
The DNA here is from genome assembly GCA_025698515.1 of Gossypium sturtianum. Classification (NCBI taxonomy): domain Eukaryota; kingdom Viridiplantae; phylum Streptophyta; class Magnoliopsida; order Malvales; family Malvaceae; genus Gossypium; species Gossypium sturtianum. Next base: position 88,487,140 of record CM046949.1, on the reverse strand, counting down.
GATTTCGACGATTCAGTGGAAATGGGATAGAGTGACAATGGATTTTGTTTCAGGATTGTCTCTGACTCCGAGAAAGAAAGATGCGATTTGGGTCGTAGTTGATCGTTTGACAAAATCTGCCCATTTTATTCCGGTACAATCTGATTTCTCTCTTGATAAGTTAGCTGAACTTTACATTTCTGAGATTGTAAGATTGCACGGGGTGCCACTATCCATTGTGTCTGATAGAGAACCGAGGTTTACATCTCAATTCTGGAAGAAATTGCAAGAAGCTTTAGGCACAAAACTGCATTTTAGTACAGCTTTTCATCCGCAAATGGATGGTCAATCCGAGCGGATCATTCAGATTCTCGAGGATATGTTGAGATGCTGCATTCTTGAGCTTGATGGTATGTGGGAACAGTACTTATTACTGATTGAATTTGCATATAATAGTTTTCAGTCGAGCATCAAAATGGCACCTTATGAAGCTTTGTACGGACGTAAATGTTGTACACCTCTGTATTGGACCGAGCTAAGTGAAAATAAGATACACGGGGTTGAAATGATAAAAGACACTGAACAGAAAGTGAAAGTAATCCGTGATAGTCTGAAAGTAGCGTCTAATCGTTAGAAATCCTATGCGGATTTGAAACGTAAAGATATTGTATTTGAGATTGGTGACAAAGTGTTTTTGAAAGTATCTCCGTGGAAGAAAGTACTCCGATTCAGACATAAAGTCAAGTTGAGTCTGAGATTCATCGGGCCGTATGAGATTATCGAGCAAGTTGGGCCAGTTGCGTACAGATTATTATTGCCATCTGAACTTGAAAAGATACACAATGTATTTCATGTTTCGATGCTCCGTAGATACTGATCTGATCCGTCACATGTGATTGTTCCGTCTAAAATTGAAATCCAATCCGATATGACTTATGAAGAAGAACCGATTCGTATATTAGTTCGTGAAGTGAAAGAATTGAGAAACACAAAAATTCCGTTAGTAAAAGTGTTATGGCGTCGACACAAAATAGAAGAGGCTACGTGGAAGCCTGAAGATTCAGTGAAATAGCAATATCCAAATCTGTTTAACGGTAAGATTTTCGGGGACGAAAATCCCTAAGGGGGGACAATTGTAACAGTCCGATTTATACCCTAGTCGAAACAGTGGTTTCGGAACCACAAATCCGAGTCAGAATATTATTTTAATATTATTTTTGTTCTTATAATATGTGATTTAGCATTTACGAAGGTTTCGTGAGTTATTTTGTTTATTCGTGTGCTTAATTTAAGAAATGGGCTAAATCGCATAATTTGTAAAAGTTGTCTTCTAATTGATTAATGATTTAATTGATGTGGCTTTAAAATGTGGAGGATTTATGTTGTAATTTAGCCACTATTTTAGTAACTGGACGGCAAGGCTATTAAATGTGTATGTTTTATAAGTTAAAGTTTTTATTAATATTATATGTTATATGCTATTATAATAAAACAAAGGCATAAAATAAAGCCATTGTTATCATCTTCCACCGAAAACACAAAAGAAAGAAAGAGTTTGAAGTTTTCTGAAATTCGACTCTTTGTCTTCTTGATTAAGATCAAGAGCCGAAGAAAATGAACTTAGATCGCGGAAAGGCAAAAGTAGTCGAATAACCGAGTCTAAACAAATATCCGAATTGAGGTAAGTCGATATACAAATAAATGTATTTGTATTGAATTATATATGTTCTTATGACTATTGTTATGGATGAATGTATATGAGATGGTGTGTATGTGAATTCTGAGATAGAATCGACTAAGTGTCAACATCCGAGAAGTCCCGTTTGAACCTAGGAATAGATAGGAAAGTATATGTCATGACATAGGTGTCTGTTATGTGATATCATGTAAGACCACGTCTGGGACGTTGGCGTTGATTTGAGATTTTGTGTAAGACCGCGTCTGGGACATTGGCATCGATAATAGATTTTGTGTAAGACCACGTCTGGGACGTTGGCATCAATATGAGATTTACGTGTAAGACCCTGTCTGGGACATCGACATCATATTTGATTCGTGTAAGACCCTGTCTGGGACGTGGCATCGATATCTGATTACATGTAAGACCACGTCTGGGACGTTGGAATTGTAAGACTATTCCGAGCATTCTGAGTATCCTATTAGATTCCGAATGGTTCAATGGGCAAGTCTGAGAAACAAATGATTATGTGATCAATATATTTGTTTCAGGTACGTTCGATATATACACTAAGTGTGTATGAAAGGTAAGTGTCTATATAAACTTACTATGATGAATATATGTTTTGAAATGATGAGATAATATTTGAAGATATGTTCGAATGATCCATATGTAAATGTGATATTTGAGTTGAAGATTATGGTAATATATGGCATAGCAATTGAGCCAAAGATTATATGAGATGAATTTGCTATGAGAACCAATAATGTTATTATATCACTTTAGTTATGTGCAAATTAAGCTAAGTTTATTTGTATATGGCCTACTAAGCTTTTGAAAGCTTACTCTGTGTGTGTTTGCTCTGTTTTATAGATCGTCAAAGCTACTAAAGGCTCGGGACGTCGAGGATCATCATCACACTACTCAAACTCATTTTGGTATCTTTTGGAAATGTATATAGCTAGATATGGCATGTATAGGCTAGTCATTTTGGTATATGTTGGGAGTGTATATAGCCACATGATATGGCTAGATAATTGTTGGTTATATGCATGAGTAATATGGTTTATGATGATGGTTTTGGTATGTTTATATATGTCCATGATAAGGTAAAATTTGTGGTAAGTAATTTGATGCTATATGAGACTATAATTGTGATCAATGAAATGATTATATATTTGGTAAGATGTGAATGTACCATGCATTGTTATACATGTGAATTGGCTATGCAATGTTGTATATGAGTTGGAATGATTAGAAGTGAGATTGAATGAGATGATATGTTGTTTATTTGGTATGATTTTTGGTTGCCAAATGTGTATGAAAATAGGTTTGTTTGAGCTTATAAGGTAGACCCTATTGTGGGTGGCATATTGGCCTTGCAAAGGGCCTGTTATGCATACACGGTCGTGGCACACGGGCGTGCCTAGTGACCGTGGGATTAAGTCAGTATATAGCATAAGAGTACACGGCCATGGTACACGGGCCTGCCTGGTGGTCGTGGGGATAAGTCAGTATACCTGCCCTATTTTGGCATGGCCAGGACACATGGGTGTGTCTAGTTGCCGTGGAAGGCACACGGCCTGACTGCACGGGCGTGTGACCTCTGCAGTGTTCAAAAAGTTTTAAATTTCCGAGAATTTTGGTATGTGTTTGGTTTAGTCCCGACCCTCCTCTAAAGCATGCTTAAGGTATCGATGACCTATCTAAGGGACACAGTGAATGCAATCGATGACTTGTATTATGAAATGTCTGTAAATGTTTTCGATCCGTCTGGTAATACCTTTAACCCTAATCCAGCGACGGATACGGGTTAGGGGTGTTACAATATGTTTGCTTTGTATATATAGCCATAAATGATGGCTTATTTTGGTATTTTTTGCTATAAATGTGGCTAAGGTATTATAAATGTTCAAATGGTTATATTTTGAGTTTGGTAAATGATCTATATAGTGTGATTGAAGTTGATAATTTGGGAAGTCATGTCCTTGTTAATGAATGCTTGATGATATAAATTTTGAATAGGTATTTGGCATTGACTTGAGTATTGAATTTGGTTGAATTGGATATGGTATAAATGATGCATTTGAATGATGATTTTGGCTGCCTATTGTATGATGAAATGGTACCATTTTGGTTGTTAAGTGTGCATGAGAAAAGGGTGGCAAATTGACCTGTCAAATGGCCTATTTTTCTCCACACGGGCAGAGACACGGGCGTGTGTCTCAGCCATGTGTGATACACGGTCATGTTACACGGCTGTGTGTCCCCTAGTGTTGAAATTGAATTGAAGTCAGTATGCTCCACACGGCCTCACACACCAAGTCAGTATACCCCCTAAATTGCACACGGCTTAGCATACGGGCATGTGACTTGGCTATGTTGCATAAGTCAGTATACCCTACAGGAATGGCACGACCTGTACATGGCCTGGAACATGGGCGTGTGTGGCCATTTTGAAGGGCACACGGGCGTGTGGTCAGCCGTGTGACCCAAGTCGGTATGTATGCCCTGTTTTCACACGGCCTGGACACGGGCATATCTGGAGCCGTGTGAGGCACACGACCTGTTCACACGGGCATGTGACCCTTGTATGTTAGAAAAATTTCTAAGTTTTCCAAAATTTTCGTATTTTATTGATTTAGTCCCGAACCACTTCTAAAGCATGTTTAAGGCCTCGTAGGCCCTTATAAGGGACAATGTGATTATGATTGAATGGTGTATTAGAATGGATGCATAAATGTATGAGTTATGTATGTTAAATGGTATGTATTGATCTGTAATACCTCGTAACCCTATTCTAACCGTGAATACGGGTGAGGGGTGTTACATCGTCTCATCGCATCTTTTTAGTACCTTAGCCAAATTACTCAAACAAACATCATAAGTGTTACCAAAAATAGAAAAATTATCCATGAGAACCTCAACAAAATTTTCAACCATATTAGTGAAAATTGCCATCATATATCGCTGAAATGTGGTAGGTGCATTATATAAGCTGAAAGGCATTTGCCTAAAAGCAAATGTATCGTATGGGCAAGTAAAAGTATTTTTATGTTGGTCTTCTATCGCTACAACTATTTGGTTGTATCCCGAATATCCATCTAAAAAGCAGTAAAATTCGTTACCTTCCAATTGATCTAACATCTGATCCATAAAAGGTAATGAAAAATGGTCCATACGAGTGGCTTTATTAAACTTTCTGTAGTCAATATAGATTCTCCAACCCGTGACAGTTCTTGTCGGAATTAACTCGTTACATTCATTCTCGATAATCATGATTCCACATTTCTTTGGTACACATTGTACTGGACTTACCCAAGAACTATCTAAGATGGGGTAGATAATTCCTGCATCTAACCATTTGATCACTTCCTTCTGTACTACCTCTTTTATGATAGGGTTAAGTCTCATTTTCCCATCAATTCTACCTCGCTCACCTTCCTCTAAAATAATCTTATGCATATAGAAGGAAGGGCTTATACCTTGTATGTCAGCTATGGTCCAACCAATATTGTTTTTAAATTTCTTTAAAACAACAATTAGTTGCTCCTTTTGTCAGCTCTACTGAAATAATCGTAGGCAAAGTAGAACAGTTACCTAAATAAAAGTATTTTAAATGGGACGGAAGTATCTTTAGTTCAAGCTTAGGCAGTTCCTCGGTTGACAACTTGGGTTGTGTAAATTCTCGAACTTCCAACTTTAGCGGTTCGAGCTACAGTGGTTGAACATAACTCCTTAGATTAGCTTCCATCAAAGCCCTGTTTTTATTACCTTTTTCATCTTCCAATGGTTCAGACCCTAAAGTGTTCTCCAACAGGTCTTCTTCAAGATTACTCTCCCATTCCATAGAAACTAAGGTTTCTAATTCCACCATTACCGAACATTCTTCCATCGGATCGGGAAATTCATGGCCTTCAGAACATTAAATGTTACCTGGTCGTCTTGAACTCTCATTGTGAGTTCTCCTTTCTGCACATCTATCAGCATTCTTCTCGTGGCTAGGAAAGGTCTCCATAGGATGATCGGAACTTCCTTATCTGCTTCAAAGTCTAACACAATAAAGTCAACAGGAAAAATAAACTTATCAACTCTTACCAAAACATCCTCAATCTTTACCTCGAGATATGCTAACGAACAATCCGCTAGTTGAAGTGTCACAGTAGTGGGTCTTACTTCACCTATTCCCAATAGGTTGAAAATAGATTTAGGCATCAAGTTGATGTTTGCTCTAAGGTCGCACAAAGCATTACCACAATAAGATTGTCTGATGTTTCAGGGTATCGTAAAGCTTCTAGGGTCTTTCAATTTCAGAGGAAGCTTGTTCTGTAAGAACACATTGCACTCCTTTATCAAAGCAACAGTCTCATACTCACTAAGCCTTTTCTTCTTAGGCAGAATATCCTTCATAAACTTCACGTAATTAGGCATTTTCTCTATAACCTCCACCAACAGGATGTTGATATGAAGTTGCTTTAGAATATCCAAGAACTTCTTAAATCGTGCCTTTTGTTTCTGCTTATGCTGCTGAAGTCTTAGAGGATATGGAACTTTAGGTTGAAATGGACAACTTTTCTGAGGAGGCAAATCTGTAAAAAAAAGTTGTTAGCTTTTCAGAATTTACTAGTTTAGGATTTACCTCATCAGATTTTTCAACTTCCAGCTTTTCTGGTGTAGGAACTTCAACTGTTGGTTAACTTTCCTCCTTTTCAATAGGCTCATTTTCAACCACAACCTCGTTGGGTTCCAAAATCTTACCACTTTGTAATGCAACCACCTTGTAATATTCCTTACCAAAATTCCTTGGACTTTCTGTGTCGCTTGGCAATGCTCCTTGCGGTTTACTACAAATCTCAGTAGCTAACTGACCCATCTGGTTCTCCAGATTTTTCAGTGTTGCTGCTTGAATTTGGATCAAAACATCATTTTCCATCATGTACGCCTTCAACAAGTCCTCCAAACTATTTGATGACTCAGCTTGAGGTGGTTTTGGAGTTTATTGACTAAACCCTTGGGATTGATTGGGTTTATGTTGTATATGATTGTTTAATCCATTTCCTTGGTTACTCCAGGAAAAGTTTAGATGATTTCACCATGATGGATTGTAGAAGTTGGACTGTGGTCCTTCTCAACTTCTATTTTGATACTGATTCCTTACATAACAAACAGACTCTGGGTTTGAAGGGCAATTCTCGAAAGAATGACCATCCCCACAATACACACTGGAAAGAACATCATACTAACTTGGTGATTGAGCTGCAAAATTATTTAAACTATTACTGGTAAACTATTTTAACATTAAGGAAATAAAAGATACTTGAGTAGAGAGTGAAGTCAGCGCGCGTCCACTTTATGCACTCTAGCTACTCATATTCTGAAAACTGCCTGATTTTTTGCCTTTGGTAATTGTTTCTAGCAATCCTTTCAATGATCTCGTAAACCTCGGTATAAGACTTAGACAAAATCGCACCATTTGCAAAAGCATCTACCATTAATCTTGTATACGCGTTGAGACTGTTATAAAACGTTTCCAGTTGTATCCCATGAAAGGGACACTTACAAAGCAATTATTTAAATCTTTCCTACACCTCGTACAAAGACTTGTCATCTAATTATTGGAAAGTGGTTATTTCATTTCACAACTTTGCGTTCTTGCTCGGTGGAAAATACTTTACCGAAAACCTGTCTACTAATTCTTGCCAAGTAGATATTGAACTTGGGGGCAATGAATTTAGCCATGCTCGTGCTCGATCTCACAATAAGTACGGGAACAACTTCAATCTTAATGCATCTTCAGTCACACCAGCTATCTTAAACAAATCACTCACCTCCATGAATAATTGAAGGTGAAGATGTGGATCTTCGGTGGACATACCACTGAATTGGCCCACCGTTTGGAGCATTTGAAACATCATTGGTTTAATTCAAATTAGGGTGCCTCAATATCCGGCCTCTTGATTCTCAGATTTAATTCATTGGAGAGTAGCACAGCGTATTGTCTAATGGCACAATCCCTATCATCAACAATAAGGATTGGGTTGTGCACATGATTGACTCCATTACCTTGTCCATGATTTTGATTTCCTAGGTCCATCTCGATCTGTCTTTGAGCTAATCTCTTGCATCTTCTCTATCTAAATGACCACTCAATTTCAGGGTCTATAGGTAATAGATCGATGATTCGATCTATGCTCATAAACACTTGATAAATAAATCACAAACAAAGAATAAAGAATAAATTAGTAATGCTAGAAATTAAATGAAAACCAAACTGTAAGAATAAATTCACAAAGAATGATTAAGGCAACAGTCCCCGCAACGGCGCCAAAAACTTGTAACGGGGTTTTTATGCAAGTGTACATAGTCGTTCAAGTAATAAGTAACATGAGTTATTGTCTCCACAGTGACTATGTATGTTAATCGATTATTTGTAAATTATAAGTTAACAATTTGGTGGTAAAAACACAATATTTTGAATGGTAGATGATTAAATTAAACTATCTAGATGCAAGATGATCCCTATGCAATTAAATCTAAATGCAAATTATCTAAATGTATGAATAGATTTTAGCAACAAAAACACAACTTCAACAATCAATAACATGAATAGGCTATGATAATCATATTAATCATATTAATTCATTTTCATCATGCTTAACATTGTCAGAAAACATTCCATGGAAACTCGATCTCTCATGAGTTTGGAAACCAAATTAAGTCCTCTCGGATCTTTTACTTAGTGAAATACGCATTTTACTGATCATATTAAACTAAGGGTTTCTTAGTATTTATATGAGGCAACAGGGACAATTAAGTTTGAAATAGTTTAATCACATAAACCTAAAAACTATGCAAGATAATAGAGCTAACTAAAGATATTATGAACCTCTAATTTAGTCGGGTTTAATGATATAAATTGAGCATTACACTTTTCAATTATGTGCCTAATAGTCGTCAACTGGTTAGGATCGCTCAGCTAATCTGAATACATCCAATCACTTATGAATGTAATACATCTTGATTAATTGAAAACATGATCGACTGAGGCACAAACACGTTAGACATGAATCAAATGAATATTATTAAATTAACATAATCATCCAAGCTAAATAGAATTAAGCTATCATTATTGATTGCAAGATCAATAAACACTTACCAAACAAGTTTAAATTAAACAACAAAGAGGAAAGAGTAAAATCTAATTCAATTCAACAGCCTTTCAGATATTTTTGACTGAGGTGTTCCTCCGATCCGCCTGTTGCTCCTTTGCTAAAGGTTTTTCAAGGTGGTCGACCAAGAGATGGTCTTACAAGGCTTTTGTTGGCTAAATAATGGAAAGGGAGATGGAGTAGCTAGGCGTGGAAATTGAGAAGGGAAATGTAACACCCTGGTTCAGGGGCTGTGCGTATTGGGTTTTAAATCAAGTGTTAGTGGGTTTTTGGGAGTGCTTGGTTGAGTTTAAGAGGCTCTAAGAATGTTGGGATGAGAAGGGAAGGCTTTGGAAAATTTAGATTTTTAGGGTAAAAAGGAATTGGGCCAAGGGAGGCCTTAAGATTAATTTTGGTAATTTTTGGCACAAGTGAGGCTTTGGCAAAGTGGCTATGTCTTGTGATTTAAGAAATTTGGAGGTAGCGTCTGTGAGGGTCTTAGGTTCGATCCAAGAAGGCGTGCAGATGGGTTTTAATTTTTGGAGTATGGCGTTGCGGGGGTAGAAGGCCTTAAAATAATTTGGGGCGTGTTTGGTCGCGCAAGGAGAGCGGTGGTCCAGTGGTGCTGTGCGGAACTTAGCGTGAAGGTGCGTGTGGGCGTTGGTTCGGCGGCGGAGTAGCTTTGCGTGTTTATTTTTCTTATGCGGTGGGGCTTGGGTAGGTAGCCCTTAAAGATTTTATGGTGTGGTTTTTGTCATAAAAATCAAGATGGCCGAAAGTGGCACGGGCGTTGGGGTTAGGCGTCTGGTAGATTGGTCCCGAGTTCGAACACGGAGAATGGCAATTGGAGTTTTAGTTTTTTTAGTTATTTATTTATTTATTTTGGGCAGCAAATTGAAGGTGGACGGTTTTTGGATGCTAAAAAGGTGGATGAAGACTTGGTCTTCTTTTTTTTTGATTTTGGCTAGGTAGGTTTGACTTTTTCAAATCTTTTTGAATGGATGGAAGGGAGGTGTTTTAGGAGAGTTTTGAGGATTTTTTTTTGGGAGCTTGGAGCTTGGCCGAATAGTATAAATAGGGGAGGTGCTCATTGTTCATTCACCATTTGCTTTCTCCCTCACTAAAAGTTCTTGCTTCTTCTATTTTATTTTCCCTTAGTCTCTTGCCAAAAATAAGTCAAGAACACCCTTTCTTTTCCTTTCATTTTGTTGTAGCCAAAGCCGGAAGTTGGCTTATCCATTTTTCCCCTCTCCCTTCACCCCTTTTCTTTGACCTTGCTTCAAACCGAAATCACCCTTAAAAGCCTGCCATTGCCGAATATCTCAACACCATTTTAGAGTCATTGCCGAATCACCATTTATTCTCTTACTCCACTTTTGTTGCAAGTCCCTGAGCCGAACTTCCTGGTGGTGGTGGATTCTTGTTAGAGCAAAGGGTAGTGGTTAGCAAGGTAAGGGTGTGTTAGTTTTCTTTGTGCTATAGTTTTTGTCTTGGCCGAATGGCCTAAGTGTTCATTGTTTTTATGCCAAGGTCGATTATAGGGGAGGAGAGCCTAGCGCAGGAGACCTTTCGGGATTTGTTTAGTCAGCAGTGCAGTGGTATAAGGTTGCGTTTCGAGGGTAGATCGGGTGTGCTATCTAGGTGCGTAATCATCGCAATATTTCTGTGGCTTGGTTTGCTAACATGTTTATATGTGTATTATGTGTAATAGCCGTTTATAATGGCATAAGTGATGAGTAACTGGTGATGGTAAGTTAATCTTGATATACATTTATATATGTACAATGTGGTAGTGATAAGTGATAAATACTCATTCTATATGATATTCTTGCATGATTTATTGACACATGGGCATGGGATTGGATTGAAGAAGGAAGAAGTGTACACAGGATGTACGTGGTCTAATGATAGCTCGGGCTACATTAGCGCTTGAAGGCTAGCTTTGTGCTACCTCAAGGGAGGTGTGGCTCGGTGCCCATCTCGGCGGTTGATGGCTATGTGCGTCACCGTGAGCGGATTTTGATATCGGGATCACGATTGGTTGATCGGTGGCTCAGCCACGGCCTCGAGCAGCGAGATTGCCGAGGTAAGAGTTATGGATCACGATGTGATCAGTGGTGGGTTAGCCACGGCCTTAGGCAGGGAGTCTGCTAAGGTTGGTGTCACGGTTGGATAGTAGGTTTGGTGAGATGCATTCTTGCATGATTTGTTTCGATGGCTGTGTGGGTATGGGCCAAGCCCATACGGATGGGAATATGTGTTGTGGTTATGCACTGAGTCAGTGGACTCACTCTTTTCATTAACCATTTCAGGTGACGCGTAGTTGGATCGGGTTGGGAGAGGACACATGGTGGCCCATGCGAGAAAGAAGAGTTTAAACGTTTTAGGCTTACTTTAAGTATCTTGTTTTAAATAGAATATGTAATAAAGGCCTTTTGACTCTTATTTATGTTTGTTATTATTTTATTAGTATTTATTATGGTTTGAAGAATTTGAAACACTATGTGAAGATGATTATGTTTTTCCAACCTACTTATTCAATTTGGCTTGTATATATTAATCTTTTAGTATGAGTATATTTTAATAACAAAGTTTTACTCATAAGTTTAAATAAACATGGCTTTTTCAAAAGGTAGCAAGTTTTACTAAATTTTTCTAAGTAAAGAAAGATATTTTCACTAACATAACCAGACTTGGTCGTAGTGAATGGGCCGGGTTTGGGGATGTTACAGTTTGGTATCAGAGCCCGGTTCAAAACTCGGCTTTGAGGGTTTTGGGCCCAAAAACATTTTCAAGATGGGCTTTTCAAAAATATGGGTTTTTATGAAATATTTTCAGGTATTCTGGCATGGCACCTGTACCTCCGGCCCGAGTCCACCAGGTAAGTACTTCAGACTTGTGAAGTAGCTTGTTATATGAATTGTTATGGGCTTATTTGGGCTCGTAGATTAGAATATTAGGGCTATTGAACCCTAGGACTAGTCTACTCAAACACATGCATAAGACTTAAGGTTACTAAACAAACCTGTGATTAAGTCGCCGAGTTAAGGTGTGGCAACCATTGTGCGCATGTCTAGGAGTGGATCCGGAAGAGCTTGGTACTTAAGCAGTCCTCGTGACTCACCTCCTCTTCTTTGAAATCCTGCAGTGCGTAGCTACGGTTCACCTTAACCAAGAGGACTTGTTCATAGGCTAAATCAATTATTAAAACCCGAAAGGGACTAGCTGAGTGCCGTTTTATAAAATTCCTAGTTTTAAAACCCTTAGTTTTAAAATTTCCAAAATTTACCCCTTTGGTTTGTAAACTCTAAATCTGATTTTGAAAGATGTTTTCTCAATTTACCAAATTACCAAAATGCCCCTGTATTGTAACATTACCGCACGACCCACAACTTTTGTTAAAATATTTCTACTTTGCAAAATATCAAGATACCCTGATTTGAGGAAATTCACGAAAATACCTCAGTTACCAAAATCTTGTTATACCTTCAATTTGCGAAATTTTCGAAAATACTCTTCAATTTTGGGAATTTCAAAAAGATCCTGACTTATTAAAGTTTTTGAATCGCTCTGGTTTATGACGAAAATGTCCCTGTAGGAAAATGACGAAAATACCCCTGGGGTAAAAACAGGCAGAGATGTTTGGATAGTGAATGTGTGTGGTGGATACCACTGAATGTGCCTCTATTGAGGAAGGAATGTGTTTTTGTTGATGAATGGATGTGTCCTTATGGATGAACGTGATATTCTGAAATAGAATAGGGAACTTGAACTGAAAATTGGTGTGATCGAAAGAACTACCTCTAGAGATTCTTTTCATAAAATTGTTCGCGGATAAACAAGTGAAACAAAATTCCTAATGCATAAAACTTTTAATCAGATTAAATTGCGACGCTAGATATGAGTTCTAGGGGGCGTGGTCGTACTTCTCGTGGGCGTGGTAGAGGCGGTTTTGGTATTTGTTTATTTTGTTGCTCGTAAAGTATGTTAGCTCTTGGAGATCGAGTCTGTGACGATAGCATAATGGAGAGAATTGGGTATTAGTTTAAACAAGTAATTTCGAGGACGAAATTATTTTAAGGAGGGTAGAATTGTAACACCTGGTTTGGGGTGCATGCGTATTGGGTTTTAAATCAAGTGTTAGTGGGTTTTGGGAGTGCTTGGTTGAGTTTAAGAGGCTCTAAGAATGTTGGGATGAGAAGGGAAGGCTTTGGAAAATTTAGATTTTTAGGGTAAAAGGAATTGGGCCAAGGAGGCCTTAAGATTAATTTTGGTAATTTTTGGCACAAGTGAGGCTTTGGCAAAGTGGTGTGTCTTGTGATTTAAGAAATTTGGAGGTAGCGTCTGTGAGGGTCTTAGGTTCGATCCAAGAAGGCGGCGCAGATGGGTTTTAATTTTTGGAGTATGGCGTTGCGGGGTAGAAGGCCTTAAAATAATTTGGGGCGTGTTTGGTCGCAAGGAGGCGGTGGTCGGTGGTGCTGTGCGGAACTTAGGCGCGAAGGTGCGTGTGGGCGTTGGTTCGGCGACAGGCGGCTTTGCGTGTTTATTTTCTTATGCGTTTGGGGGCTTGGGTAGGTAGCCCTTAAAGATTTTATGGTGTGGTTTTTGTCATAAAAATCAAGATGGCCGAGTGGCCTGGGCGTTGGGGGTTAGGCGTGCGGCAGTTGGTCCCAGGTTCGAACCTGGAGAATGGCAATTGGAGTTTTAGTTTTTTTTAGTTATTTATTTATTTATTTTGGGCAGCAAATTGAAGGTGGACGGTTTTTGGATGCTAAAAAGGTGGATGAAGACTTGGTCTTCTTTTTTTTTGATTTTGGCTAGGTAGGTTTGACTTTTTCAAATCTTTTTGAATGGATGGAAGGGAGGTGTTTTAGGAGAGTTTTGAGGATTTTTTTTTGGGAGCTTGGAGCTTGGCCGAATAGTATAAATAGGGGGGGAGGTGCTCATTGTTCATTCACCATTTGCTTTCTCCCTCACTAAAAGTTCTTGCTTCTTCTATTTTATTTTCCCTTAGTCTCTTGCCAAAAATAAGTCAAGAACACCCTTTCTTTTCCTTTCATTTTGTTGTAGCCAAAGCCGGAAGTTGGCTTATCCATTTTTCCCTCTCCCTTCACCCCTTTTCTTTGACCTTGCTTCAAACCGAAATCACCCTTAAAAGCCTGCCATTGCCGAATATCTCAACACCATTTTAGAGTCATTGCCGAATCACCATTTATTCTCTTACTCCACTTTTGTTGCAAGTCCCTGAGCCGAACTTCCTGGTGGTGGTGGATTCTTGTTAGAGCAAAGGGTAGTGGTTAGCAAGGTAAGGGTGTGTTAGTTTTCTTTGTGCTATAGTTTTTGTCTTGGCCGAATGGCCTAAGTGTTCATTGTTTTTATGCCAAGGTCGATTATAGGGGAGGAGAGCCTAGCGCAGGAGACCTTTCGGGATTTGTTTAGTCAGTGGTCTGATGGTATAAGGTTGCGTTTCGAGGGTAGATCGGGTGTGCTATCTAGGTGCGTAATCATCGCACTATTTCTGTGGCTTGGTTTGCTAACATGTTTATATGTGTATTATGTGTAATAGCCGTTTATAATGGCATAAGTGATGAGTAACTGGTGATGGTAAGTTAATCTTGATATACATTTATATATGTACAATGTGGTAGTGATAAGTGATAAATACTCATTCTATATGATATTCTTGCATGATTTATTGACACATGGGCATGGGATTGGATTGAAGAAGGAAGAAGTGTACACAGGATGTACGTGGTCTAATGATAGCTCGGGCTACATTAGCGCTTGAAGGCTAGCTTTGTGCTACCTCAAGGGAGGTGTGGCTCGGTGCCCATCTCGGCGGTTGATGGCTATGTGCGTCACCGTGAGCGGATTTTGATATCGGGATCACGATTGGTTGATCGGTGGCTCGGCCCGCGGCCGAGCAGCGAGATTGCCGAGGTAAGAGTTATGGATCACGATGTGATCAGTGGTGGGTTAGCCACGGCCTTAGGCAGGGAGTCTGCTAAGGTTGGTGTCACGGTTGGATAGTAGGTTGGGCTGAGATGCATTCTTGCATGATTTGTTTCGATGGCTGTGTGGGTATGGGCCAAGCCCATACGGATGGGAATATGTGTTGTGGTTATGCACTGAGTCAGTGGACTCACTCTTTTCATTAACCATTTCAGGTGACGCGTAGTTGGATCGGGTTCGGAGAGGACACATGGTGGCCCATGCAGAAAGAAGAGTTTAAACGTTTTAGGCTTACTTTAAGTATCTTGTTTTAAATAGAATATGTAATAAAGGCCTTTTGACTCTTATTTATGTTTGTTATTATTTTATTAGTATTTATTATGGTTTGAAGAATTTGAAACACTATGTGAAGATGATTATGTTTTTCCAACCTACTTATTCAATTTGGCTTGTATATATTAATCTTTTAGTATGAGTATATTTTAATAACAAAGTTTTACTCATAAGTTTAAATAAACATGGCTTTTTCAAAAGGTAGCAAGTTTTACTAAATTTTTCTAAGTAAAGAAAGATATTTTCACTAACATAACCAGACTTGGTCGTAGTGAATGGGCCGGGTTTGGGGATGTTACAGGAAATGACATAATGCTTGATGAATGAATGTATTAAGTGATGTGAGGGATGAGGGATGTTTTGAAAGGTGAGAGGTGTATGGTGTTTATAGTTGAAGGTAAGGAAATGAGAGAATCCTTCATTTTCTCTCATGCTTGGCCGGCCACAATTTGTGGAGAAAGAGGTGGTTTGGTTGCTCATTTTGAATTCAAATCCTTGCTATTACTAGCCATGAAGTGGGCGGTTTCAAAGATAAAGTTAGTGTGCTAATTTCTATTATTTTTCCAATTGTAGGGACCTCCAATAAAATATCCCATAGCTGACTTTTGTGTGGCCATATGCTTATGCCGAAATTGGGCTTGACTCTTGTAACGGTATTTGTGCAAGTTTACATAGTCGTTCAAGTAATAAGTAAGTAAAAATGAGTTATTGTCTCCACAAGAATTGTGTATGTTAATCGATTATTTGTAAAATTATAAGTTAATAATTTGGTGGTAAAAACACAATATTTTGAGTGGTGGATGATTAAATTGAATTATCTAAATGCAAGATGAACCCTATGCAATTAAATCTCAATGCAAATGATCTAAATGTATGAATTTATAGCCTTAGAAATAAAAACAATCAACATAAAATAGGCTAGGATAATTATATTAATCAACTAAATTCATTTTCATCATGCTTAATAATGTTCAGAAAACATTCCATGTCAACTGAATCTTTCATGAGCTTGGAAACCAAATTAAGTCCTCTCGGATGTTTTACTTAGTGAAATATGCATTTTACTGGTTATATTAAACTAAGGATTTCTTAGCATTTATGTGAGGTAATAGGGACATTTACGTTTAAAACAGTTTAATCGCATAAACCTAAAAAATATGCAAGATAATAGAGATAACTAAAGATATTATGAACCTCTAATTAGTCAGTTTTAATGATCTAAATTGAGCATTGCACTTTTTAATTATGCGTCTGCTAGTCGTCATCTGGTTCAAACCGCTCAGCTAATCTGAATGCATCCAATCGCGCATGAATGAAATACAGCTTGATTTTAATTGAAAACATGATCGACTGAGGCACAAACATGTTAAACATGAATCAAAAGAATAGTATTGAATTAACATAATCATCCTAGCAAATAGAATTAAGCTAACATTGTTGATGTCAAGAACAATAAACACATAGAAAACATAATTAAACTAAATAACAAGAAAGAAAGAGTAAACTCTAATTCAGTTTAGCAGCCTTTCGGATCTTTATGACTGATGTGTTTCTTCGTTCTTCTCATTACTCTTTTGCTAAGGTTTCTTAATGTGGTCGGCCAAGGTAGTGTCTTAAGAAAGCTTTTGTTGGCTAAAGAATGGAAAGGAAATGGAACAGCTATGCAAGGGAAATAAAAAAGGGAATTGAGAATGAGAGAGTGAGAATGATGAATGAGTGATAAGGGATGAGGGAGGAGGGAGGAGGGATGTGTTATGAATGAAGAAATGATTTGAGAAGTGGGATTTGTATGGTATTTATAGGTGAAGGCAAGGGTGAAGTTTACTAAAAATAGCATTTAAAAATCCATCCTTTTCTCTCATGCTTGGCCGGCCACAAATTATGGAAAAGGGGATGACTTGGTTGCTTCATTTTGAATTTAAAACTTTGCTATTAATAGTCATAAGGTGGATCGTTTCAAAGGGTGAACTTGTGTGGTAATTTTTTATGTCTTTTCAACTGCAGGGACCTCCGAGAAAATATCCCAAAGCTGACTTTTGGGCAACAATTTTGTAACACCTTAAACCTAGCCTAGACGTTATGGCCGAATCTGGCGATGTCACATAATAGCGTGTTGAAAATAAGTTGTTACGATAAAATCATTTTCATTTATTTACTCTTGTTGACTCCAAAATCGCTTACTTATTTAATCGATTGTTTTAAAACACAATTCGTTTAGAAATCATTTATTTTATGAAAAACTGAGTTAATTAGGTAAATCCGTCCATCTTAGAAAAACCCCTTTGTTTGTTGAGTTTGTGCAGTTTTTAAATCCACGAAAACAGTCTAAAATCTGAAATAAATGCAAACAGTCCAAAAAGTTCAATTTACATAAAAAATAACCCAAAAAATAATTAAGAAATAAATACCAAAACTGAAATTAAAATAGTTTAAAATACGTGTGGCCACCGTCGAGTCCTTCGCTGCACCGATCCGTCAAGTCTGGGGATTACTTGTGCGCATTAAACAAAAAGGGTGAGTTTACGTAAACTCAATGTGTAATCTCGCAGAAACAAACAAACAATCAGTATTCACAGTACACGGTTGAACAGCCTTGGGCCTAAGCCCTTTTCAATATCAGTGATAGTTTGGGCCTTAGCCCATCTCAGTACAGTGTCAAAATGCAGTAGGGCCTTAGCCCATCACAATATCAGTAGCAGTAACAGTTATGTAGTAGCAAAATCCGACCCAACCAGCCTCTACACACCATTTCCGTCCAACCCTACACTCCATATGGGGATATAATCAAACCACCCATCCCTACACTCCAAGTAGTACCTAGAATACGAAGACAATCTGAGAGTTTGCGGTGAAGTTGCCATGATAAATTAAGCTTAAAGCCTTTCAGTACACTTCCTCCGAATAACAATCCCCCAACCCAATGCAATGCAACACACAATGGATGACATGCTATTATGCAATTTCAGTACATATATTCAGTTCAGATATTAACATGCCCAGTACAGATATCATTCAGTCAATTTCACACATTTAGGGGTCTAAGTAGCGCTTACCGACCCTACAGTAGGTTCACAGTTGACTTGAGCGACCCGTGCAACCTTAAAAACATTTCGGTAAAAAAGGGCCCACATGCCCGTGTGATCTACCCATGTGGGCCCACACGCCCATGTGGCCCACTCGGCCCAAATTGGCCTTAGCCGTGTGATCCATTTTTAAAGTAACCCATGCTAGCTCATGTAAGAGTATGCCCGAAGATCAATCATGAGATGGTTGTAATAACATACTTGATTTACCATGTTTATTAATATAAAGCGTTGTCATTATTATTTGCTTTTTTCTTTACGTGTGTAAAAATAAACTACTTTATAATAATGTCACGAGAATAATATGATTATTCTTAAAAGATCCTTAGTCAAGTATTATTGTTGACTAGGACAACAATAATGCATTAAAACTAACATGTAGTTGATTGATGATAAAGAGTTGTCATTGATATGGAGTGTCAAAATCAATGCATGAATATGTGTGTTAGAGAACAACATATTGGGTGACCCGCTATGAGTATGTTTCTTGGATTGTTATGTAATTGTCACAACATTACTCATAGTGATTAATATGTATATGATCCTCGGACTTGAGATCATCATTATCCCAACATCGTGAGTTGTATATTTTAATACGATCAAATGTACACCGTAATGTGAGTTGTTCTATAAAGGTGATGTTGGATATACCACAATCTATGTAGAGGATATGGTTGATCAATATAGGATAAGTCCCTCCTACATAATAGGAGTAATAACTTAGGCCACTTGATTGAGTGAGACTAGAAATGCATGGCCATGCTCAAATAAGTTGATATGAGATGTCATACTAATTTGTATATCATAGTCTACTCAAGATATCAAGAAACATGGGATGGACTATGCAAGTGTGACTATTCCATGACTTGTGTGCATTCAGAGATAAAGGACTTAAGGATTAATGCATGAAAGGTTAATCACAAAAGGTTATGTCGAATCATGACTTCTTGTAACTTAGGTAGCAATGATGCATTGCTAGATGCCACTCATTGTTTGTGACATTAGAATCGTTCTAGTATTACTGCTAACGTTACAAGAACCAATAGGGTCACACCCTATGGTTGAAATGAACGGAATAAAACATAGTTGGTATTGTGTTTGGTTGTCACATGAATTAAATTAATTAAAGAATTAATTTAATTGGGCAATCAAATATTGAACATATTATATGTACAAGGATGTTGTACACATAATGACAACATAGTTCTATTAATATATGAATTTGGTTCGTAAAATAAATTAAAAAAATAATAGTTTACCGAAATCCTTTTTATAATTAATGTAATTATAATTTTCGGTTAAAAACTTTATTGTATTTATTTAATTTTATGAGTCATTAAAGATATACCAATTATAAAAGGTAATAAAAGATACAGAGCTTAATATAAACCCTAAGAGATTGCTTGTGAGGTCTAGCAGCCGTCAAGCAAATAAACCTCCAAAACAGTTTTGGAGATTTCTTCCGTTCATAGTCAAACCGGGTGGATTACGTAGAGGCCAACATCGGAAAAGGTTGCGGCTTAGTTCGATAGTAGATCAAAATTCTTGTTGCCGAGGCGTCGCTGTCTACTCAGATTGAAGTTTCGGTAATTTTGAAACCTTTATTTCACCCCGATTCATTCCTCACACATGGATTCATGGTTTGGATCGCCGGAATTAATTTTATTTTGCCGCGCCAAGGGGTGCCGGCGTTCCAACAGCTCAATACTCATATATGTTTCCACTATTTACTTATATGTGCATTCAAAGCTGTCTACTTGAGTCATTATCACTAAATTATTAATATCTTGAGCTAAAGAATTCCAAATTAAGATCCTCTTGATGTTTTTGAAACTAGACTCAAATACCTTTCTACCATAAAATTTTCAGAATTTATAGTTTATCAAATAAGTACAATAAAATCTTTAAATTTATCCCTATTCTGCTGTTTGACAACTTCATCCTTTCCTTACTAAACATAATTTATCTCTTAGTACAGAATTTAGATGATATTTACGTTTGTTTCTCATGAAAATAGACTCATTAAGGATTTAAACATATAAATTTAAGCCCCTAATTATTTTCTTACAATTTTTTATTATTTTCCAAAGTCATAACAGGGGAACCCGAAATCATTCTGACATTGTCTCACAAAATTTATTATAACTCATGATTTTCAATTCCATTGCTTACACTGTTTCTTCCAAGAAAGACTAGACTCAATAAAATTTAATTTCATATTTTATTCAACCTCTAACTTAAATTACACTATTTTTGATGATTTTTTAAAGTTATACTACTGCTGCTGTCCAAAACTGTTTTAGTGCAAAATGTTGATTTCCTAGTTTTTAGCGCCCTTATTTCCTTTCTATACAATTTTTCGCATCATTTTCTCTTATTTCTCTTATTTCTCGATAGCAAGCAATTTTGGCTTTTCGCCGAACCCCATTTTCTGCGTTTCGGGTACACACCTAGTATCGTTTTGATGCCTAATCACTCGCGAGCACTTCAAGGCCTAAAATCAAGATACTCAACATCAATTTAACGGATTTACAAGTGAATTGAAAACCAAGAACGAACAGAAACCCAGCTTACTGCCAATGATAACCCTCCGTTTAACTATTGTTAAGATGAGAACACTGAATTCACCAGTCCGAGCCTCCCCCTACGCCCAAATCGCAGAGAAAAAACATTACCACTTCAGTCGCTAAGAGATTCATGACAGAAACAAAGAGAAACACTTACCGAAACTAAGCGAGCACTAACCGCGTGCGAAAACGAAGGAAAATAAATGGATTAGGGAAAAAACAAAGAAGAAGAAAAAGAAAAGAAAGATGGAAAAACTCAGACAATTTCGGCAAGAGGAGAGGGAGAAGAATAGACGGCTGAATTTTTTTTGGGAAAAGGGAGCCAAATTTCGGTTATGGAAAAAAAATAAAAAAAATCCAGATAACCCCCAAAATCCTTTAATCTTCTCCCATAATTCCCACTTCACATCCACTACTCAGAATCCCCCTATTACACAACTCTATCCCGAAATCTGAGCAAAAAATAATAATAATACCTTTGCCTGCACAAGGATTCGAACACAAGACCTCCACCATAATAACACACCACTTAACCACCAGACCAGCAGGCCAATTCTAATGTAGTTTACCCAACATTTAAACTTAAGCCCTTTGCACAAGGTTAAGGCTTTATTTATAAAAATACCAAAATTTGCCGAAGTAAGGCTTGAACTTGGGACCTCTCACACACACCCAGAACACATAACCATTGAAGCAGATAGACATTGTGTGTCACACATACACGAAATCAAAAATTAAAATTTTGGGGCGTTACAATTGTACCCCCTAAAAGAAATTTTCGTCCTCGAAATTTACCCGGTCAAAACAGATGAGGATATTGCTGACGCATCGTATCCTCAGGCTCCCACGTAGCTTCCTCAGTGCTATGATTACGCCAAAGAACCTTAACCAGTGGAATAGATTTCCTCCTCAGTACTTTTACATCTCGATCCAGAATCTAAACCGGCTCCTCCTCAAAGGTCAAGTCTGGCCTAACCTCAATCTCCTCAGCGGAAACAATGTGAGTAGGATCAGAGCGGTAGCGCCTCAACATCGAGACGTGGAACACGTCATAGATACGATCCAACTTTGGAGGTAGCTCCAACTGATAACCGACTGGTCCCACTCGCTTCAAAATACGGTAAGGTCCAATAAACCTAGGGCTCAACTTGCCCTTACGACCAAACCTCATTACCTTCTTCCATGGCGAGACATTAAGGAATACAAAGTCCCCCACCGAATACTCAATCTCACGTCGCTTTTGGTCCGCATAGGATTTCTGTCTGTCAAAAGCTGCTTTCAGTTGATTCCGAATCAGTCTAACCTTATCCTCTGTCTCAGAAACCAACTCAGGACCCAGGACATGTTGCTCGCCCAACTCAGTCCAACATAAAGGAGTGCGACACTTACGAACATACAGTGCCTCGTAAGGTGCCATCTGGATGCTAGACTGGAAACTGTTATTATAGGAAAACTCCGCTAACGGCAAATACTCCTCCTAACTACCACGAAAATCAAAACTCGCACTTGCTACACTTAGCATAGAGCTGCCTTTCCCTCAAAGTCTGAAGGACAACTCTAAAGTGCTCATTATGCTCATCCTCAGTCTTCGAATAAACCAGTATGTTGTTGATGAACACCACCATAAACTGATCCAGATAGGGCTTGAATACTCGGTTCATCAGGTCCATAAAAGCTGTCGGTGCATTCGTCAGTCCAAAAGGCATCACTAGGAACTCGTAGTATCCATAACGAGTCCTAAATGCCACCTTAAATACATCAGCCTCCTTAACCCTCAACTGATGATACCCAGATCGGAGGTCAATCTTAGAGAATACCGAAGCTCCTCAAAACTGGTCAAACAGATCATTTATCTTCGGTAGAGGGTACTTATTCTTAATGGTCAACTTGTTAAGCTGCCGATAGTCGATACACATCCGCATGGATCCATCCTTCTTCTTCACAAACAGTACCGGTGCTCCCACGGAGACACACTAGGGCAGATGAACCCACGATCCAATAACTACTAAATCTGAGCCTTTAGCTCCACAAGCTCCTTCGGTGCCATTCGATAGGGAGCAATGGACACCAGAGCTGTACCAGGTAGAAGCTCAATACCAAACTCCAACTCGCGATTCGGAGGTAACCCCGATAGCTCCTCAGGAAAGACGTCCAGAAAATCCTTTACCATTCTGATATCCTTAACTGTAGAATCCCGAAAATCTGAAACACTTACGTAGGCCAAGAATGCCTCACATCCCTTTTGAACCATCTTCTCTGCCACCAGTGCAGAGATCACATTTGATAAGTAATTTCGGCGTTCTCCAATCATGACTACCTCAGTATCCTCCTCGGTGATCTTCGCCTTTCCATCTGTGCAGTAAAATCTCGCTCCCTCTGCGGAGCTATCAGAACCCTCAGATTATCCCTGAGACCATCCTCAAAGTGGATACATCACTCATATTCAGTTGCCACCATACCTCGTGCATAGCGGCTTAGTCGTAAAAATTTGGCCTCATACTCCCTGAGTCAGATTCAGAAACTCTCTCCTACGGGCATCCACGTAACTGGCCCCCACATATTTCCCCTAGAAGGCGGTCTTAAAATACTCCCAGGTCAGTCGTTCGGGCTGAGTGCGCTCCTGAACAGTGATCCACCACTATAAGCCTTATCGCGTAGCAGCGACACTGCACCCTTTAATTTACGCCGAGTGCGATTCGGATCATCCATGATCCTCTCGTGGCCTCAATCCGATGCCAGCCACATTAGGGGCGACCCCAGTGACACCCTTGAAAAGCTCAGCTCTATTGGACTAGAGTCGTTCCGTAACTGACCCTCGGATCCTAGATCCAGTATTGGGCCCAGCGACCCTCTCTAAAATCCTTAGCATAGCCTGGGACAATGCGTCATCCCTAGCCATGCGATCTTGAGACCCAGTCTCAGTAGCAGGCGACACTGGCGTCTCACTCGTATCCAAATTCGGTATGCTACCCAGTAAAGAGGACTCAGCTCAAGCCCCTCTACAGCCTCTACCTTGGCCTCTAGTACCCCGTCCATGGATACCTCGTGCACTCATTGTCTAATCACGTTTATCTGTATTAACAGTTTTATGAATTAGTTACAGTTCCAGTGTTTATTAACAAATGTTTTATGTAAAACAATATCGATTATTCAGAGTTCGTTTTCATAAATCGCAGTCTCATTACAGTTTTCAGTTTCTCTACCATTTTCAGTATACACTAACTAGAGTGTTTTCAGTACAGTTTACTACCTATAGTAGTTTTAGAATATACTATCCATAACAGTTTCAGTTTAAAACAAATCACAGTTCAGAATACTTACAGGATCGACGCTGGAGACTCGATGTACCACTTACTCAGTAAAAACATTTCAAATCATTTGGAAATCAATCAATTTTTCAAAAACCCATTTTTTTATAAAACCCATAATCCACAGCTGAGTTTTGTAACCTGGCTCTGGTACCACTAAATGTAACACCTTAAACCTAGCCTAGACGTTATGGCCGAATTTGGCGATGTCACATAAGAGCGTGTTGAAACTAAGTTGTTACAATAAAACCGTTTTCATTTATTTACTCTTGTTGTCTCTAAAATCGCTTACTTATTTAATCGATTGTTTTAAAACACAATTCGTTGCGAAAGCTTTAGATCATTTATTTTATGAAAAACTAAGTTAATTAAGTAAATCCGTCCATCTTAGAAAAACCCCTTTGTTTTAGAGAAAACCATTTGTTCGTTGAGTTTGTGCAGTTTTTAGATCCACGAAAACAGTCTAAAATCAGAAATAAAAGCAAACAGTCCAAAAAGTTCAATTTACATAAAAAAAATAACCCAAAAAATAATTAAGAAATAAATACCAAAACTGAAATTAAAACAGTTTAAAATACGTGTGGCCACCGTCGAGTCCTCCGCTGCACCGATCTGTCAAGTCTGGGGATTACCTATGCACATTAAACAAAAAGGGTGAGTTTACGTAAACTCAGTGTGTAATCCCGCAGAAACAAACAAACAATCAATATTCACAGTGCACAGTTGAACAGTCTTGGGCCTAAGCCCTTTTCAGTATCAGTGACAGTTTGGGCCTTAGCCCATCTCAGTACAGTGTCAAAATGCAGTAGGGCCTTAGCCCATCACAATATCAGTAGCAGTAACAGTTATGCAGTAGCAAAATCCTACCCAACCAGTCTCTACACACCATCTCCGTCCAACCCTACACTCCATGTGGGGATATAATCAACCCACCCATCCCTACACTCAAAGTAGTCCCGAATGCGGCAATCTGATGAGTTTGCGGTGAGCTACGATAAATTAGGCTTAAAGCCTTTCAGTACACTTCCTCCGAATAACAATCCCCCAACCCAATGCAATGCAACACACAATGGTTGACATGCTATTATGCAATTTCGGTACATATATTCGATTCGGATATTAACATGCCCAAAGATGGATATCATTCATCAATTTCACACATTTAGGGGTCTAAGTAGCGCTTCATCGGCCCTACAAGAGGTTCATAGTCGACTTGGGCGACCAGTGCAACCTTAAAAACATTTCGATAAAAATGGGCCCACATGCTGTGTGATCTCGCCTGTGTGGGCCCCTGCGCTGTGTGGCCCACTCGGACTAAATTGGTCTTGGCCGTGTGATCCATTTTTAAAGTAACCCATGCTAGCTCAATACTCATATATGTTTCCACTATTTACTTATATGTTCATTCAAAGCTGTCTACTTGAGTCATTATCACTAAATTTTTATATCCCGAGCTCTGAATTCCAAATTAAGATTAAGCTTGATGTTTTGAAACTAGACTCAAATACCTTTCTACCATAAAATTTTCATAATTTATAGTTTATCAAATAAGTATAGTAAAATCTTTAAAGTTATCCCTATTCTTCTCTTTGACAGCTTCATCCTTTCCTTACTAAAATTTATTTATCTCTTAGTACAGAATTTAGATGATATTTCCGTTTGTTTCTCTTTAAAATAGACTCATTAAGGATTTAAAAATATAAATTTAAGCCCCTAATAATTTTTTTTACAATTTTTTATGATTTTCCAAAGTCAGAAAAGGGGAACCCGAAATCATTCTGACCTTGTCTCACAAAATTTATTATAACTAATGATTTAAAATTCCATTGCTTACACTATTTCTTCCATGAAAGACTAGACTCAATAAAATTTAATTTCATATTTTATTAAACCTCTAACTCAATTTACACTATTTTTTATGATTTCTCAAAGTTAGACTACTACTGCTATCCAAAACTATTTTAGTGCAAAATGTTGATTTCCTAGTTTTTAACGCTCTTATTTCCTTTCTCTACAAATTTTTGCATCATTTTCTCTTATTTCTCTTATTTCTCAACATCAAGCAATTTTGGCTTTTCGCCGAACCCTGTTTTCTGCGTTTCGGGTACACACCTGGTATTGTTTTGATGCCTAATCACTCCCGAGCACTTCAAGGCCTAAAATCAAGATACTCAACATCAATTTAATGGATTTACAAGCGAATTGACAACCAAGAACGAACAGAAACCCAACTTACCGCTAACGATAACCCTCCATTTAACTATTGTTAAGACGGGAACACTGAATTCACCAGTCTGAGCCTCCCCCTACGCCCAAATTGCAGAGAAAAAACATTACCAGTTCAGTCGCTAAGAGATTCATGACAGAAACGAAGAGAAACACTTACCGAAACTAAGTGAGCACTAACCGCGTGCGAAAACGAAGGAAAATAAATGGATTAGGGAAAAAATCAAGAAGAAGAAAAAGAAGAGAAAGATGGAAAAACTCAGAGAATTTCGACAAGAGGAGAGGGAGAAGAATAGACGGCAGATTTTTTTTTTTTGGAAAAAGGAGCCAAATTTCGGTTATGGGAAAAAAATAAAAAAAATCTCGATAACCCCCAAAATCCCTTAATCTTCTCCCCTAATTCCCACTTCACATCCACTACTCAGAATCCCCCTATTACACAACTTTATCCCGAAATCTAAGCAAATAATAATAATAATAATAATAATAATAATAATAATACCTTTGCCTGCGCAAGGATTCGAACACAAGACCTCCACCATAATAACACACCACTTAACCACAAGACCAGCAGGCCCATTCTAATGTAATTTACCCAACATTTAAACTTAAGCCCTTTGCACAAGGTTAAGGGTTTATTTATAAAAATACCAAAATTTGCCCAAGTAAGGCTTGAACTTGGGACCTCTCACACACACCCAGAACATATAACCACTGAAGCAGATAGACATTGTGTGTCACACATACACGAAATCAAAAATTAAAATTTTGGGGCGTTACACATTTGCTTGTGCCAAAATTGGGCTTGACTCCTCCTTGTTGGATGGTTTCTTAGTCCAATAATTAATCAGACATGTCCATCTTGTAGCACACTTTTACTGGGTCAAATTAACATCATTATGACCCAGATTTACATGGTCTTGTTGTCCAAATAGAGTGGGTATGTGCATGTCCATGCAAAATTTATATTAGTCTCATCTTCCATGGTCCTACTGCATAGTTAAAATTCACTTATTAATAATTAACATGAAAATAATATAAATTATGCATAAAAATCATGTAATAAAGCATAATTTCACATACATTATAAATTTATGTCTAATATTAATAGTTAAGTAAAATTCACTTAATTAAACAATAATTACTCGAGATTAACATATTTATTAAGTCAAAAGGTGGTAAAATATGTAGAAAAATCATGTATAATTTCGAGTTTACAACTCCTCCTTGTTGGACGGTTTCTTAGTCCAATAATTAATCAGACATGTCCATCATGTAGCAATACTTTTACTGGTTCAAATTAACATCCTTATGACCCAGCTTTGTATGGTCTTGCCGTCAAAACATATTGGATGTGTGCATGTCCATGCAACATTTATATTAATCTCATCTTCTATGGTCCCACTGCATAGTGAAAATTAACATATTAATAATTAACATGAAAATAATGTAATTTATGCATAAAAATCAAGTAATAAATCAAAATTTTGCATACTTCATAAATTCATGTCCATTATTAACATTTAAGCAAAATCCACTTAATTTATTAGCAGTTACTCAAGATTAGTATATTAAGTCAACAGGTAGTAAAAATATGTAGAAAAATCCTACATAAATTTGAGTTTACAGCAGGACATTGATTCCAAGCTCAGGAAACAGACCATGGATGTCGAGATGGATTCTATGAAATCCAACAAGGTATGGGAACTTGTAGACTTACCAATTGGAATTAAACCCATAGGGTGTAAGTGAATCTACAAGAAGAAGAGAAATGTGAAAGGGAAAGTGGAAACACACAAAGCTAGACTTGTAGGGAAAGGCTACACACAGAAAGAAGGCATCGATTACGATGAGACCTTTTCTTTGGTAGCCATGCTCAAGTCTGTTCGCATACTCTTATCCATTGTCACTACTCTCGATTACGAGATCTGCAAATGGATGTCAAGATATCATTCTTGAATGGCTATCTTGATGAGACCATTTACATGGCTCAACCCACTGGCTATGTTGTCAAAGGAAAGGAGCAGAAAGTTTACAAACTGCTAAGATCCATTTAAGGACTTAAGCAACTGTCCCGCTTATGGAATAAAAGATTTTATCAAACGATCAAGACTTTTGGATTTGAGCAAAATGCTGATGAACCTTATGTTTATAAGCGTATAAAGGACAAAAAGGTGGTCTTCCTCGTTTTGTATGTCGATGATATTCTACTTATCGGAAACGATGTAGGAGAATTATCATCGGTTAAACTCTGGTTAGCTCAACATTTTAGCATGAAGGACTTGGGTGAAGCTAGTTATATTCCTGGATTTTGAATCCTTAGGGATCGAAAGAATAAAATGATAGCACTATCTCAAGCTTCGTACCTCGATAAGGTACTGGAACGTTTTGCAATGACCGATGCAAAGCCAAGCGTTCAGTCGACTGCATCAGGTTTTCATCTTTCTTTAGATTATTATCCTAAGATAGTGGGAGAAAGAGAGCATATGAGTAAGGTTCCATATGCCTCAACAATTGGAAGCCTTATGTATGCAATGCTTTGCATACATCCAGATATCTATTTTGTAGTAGGAATGGCTAGTCGATATCAGGCGAATCCAAGTCCCCAAAAAATGACAAATTCGAAGCTAAATTTTCACCCATTTGCTTAGTAGCTTAAACACATTCAAATACACACTTCCATAAGCTAAAAACTATCTTCAAACACATTCAAAACATGTCAATGGATTCAACCTATAAATCAAACCAATGTGCCCTCACTGACACCGCAAATCATTTCATAACATTTCATCTTCAAGGCTGCATATACAAGATATAGTTACACATCAAACATCAATTCATTTCAAACTATAAACTCACATATTGTCAATGTTTTCTACCATCATGCTTAACACTTAACTTAGATGAAACATTTATAATTTCATTTGTCACAACACATAACACAAACTTAAGTAAACTTGCTCAAATTAGGATTCAACATCATACATACAAAGAGGTCCTAGTACATGCCATATATACCAAACTAAAACAAAGTCTACCAAAAATCTCCTGGATAGTGTGATTTCTTGAGTTGATTCGATCTTCTAAGCCTTCAAAACGTCATATACAAAATGAGACAAATACAGGTAAGCTTGAATAAAGCTTAGTAAGTTTGTTTGTATGTATTGATAAACCTTTCCAATTAAACATAGTAATCAATTAAAATTAAATGTTGAAATTCCCTAAAACACAACCTTTATCAATAATTAACAATCAGTACTATAGTTCAGCATATTTAGTGGATAATGCTCATTTGAGCTTTACTCAGTATATCAGTAGATTCCACTCGACTGAGCTTCTTCAGTATATTAATGGATAACGTTCCTTGAGATTTATTCAGTATATCAGTAGATTCTTTTACTCAGTAGAGCATTCTTTTCAATAGAACCAGTAGGTATGGCTTGAGAGCACTTTCATTGCAATAGATTCAGTAGGTATGGCTCGAAAGCGCATACATTTCAGTAGATTCAGTAGGTACCGCTCGTCCGAGCACCAATCAGTATATTAGTGGGTAACGCTCGCTGATCTTATTTGGTATATAATATAACATTCAATAATAGTATATTAACAAAGAGGACCTGGATTATTAGAAGCATAAATAAATGTATGAACTTACAAGATTGATTTACTGTAACGACTCATAGTATCTCAATCAGTGATCAATTCATTTCAATTCATTAATTCCATTTCCAATTACACACATCAATATAATCCAATATTATGCAATTAAGTTCCTATAATACATTTAAAAATGTACTAAAATTAAACAGTACGAACTTACCTGACTAAATTGCAGCAACGACAAAGTACATGGGCTATTTGCTAATTTTCTCTTTTCCTCGATTTTCCACTCGTATAGGATCTAAAATAATAATTCCATTCAATTCACTAATTCTAACTGAAAAATTAATTCATTTTATGCAATTAAATCATTTTTGACATTTTTACAAAATTGCCCCTAACATTTTACTTTTATACAATTTAGTCCCTAAGCCCAAAACATGCAATTTAACCAATTTCAAATAAAATCAAGTTTAGCTAAATCATGAATACGTTTGTGAATTAAATCACTTGTGACGTTCATGGTGTGATTTATCTAAATCCTGAGTTAGTCACTAACCATGCGTATGCAACTCATGTGCTTTGATATAAGTGAAGGCTTATGCTCTAAAGATGATCGAGCCCATAGCCGGTATGTTGGGCAAATGACTTGTGTATGGCATGGCTTTACTAGCAACAGTGGAATTCATAGCTCAATTAAAGAGTTAATGATATCCTCTCATTAGCATTGTGTGGATTGATAAATATGGAACGTGATCAAGGGTTGCTTGTTCTTGAACTAGCAATTTATCACAGTCATTTGTTGACAATGATCATATTAATCATTAAAAAGACACAATAGTGATAATGAGATAAAATAGGATTGTATTGAGTGAATGGATTTAACTTAAAGGAATCAAGGATATCATATGAGTGTAACACACATGACGAGGTCATTAGACAAAGTAGTTGGATGAATTGCTTTCGTAAAGAGTATACAATAAGGAGTTTTCAATCATGGTACTTCTTGTGGACTGACTCCATGACTAAGAAATTGTGAATGATCGGAACGATGCTTCTGGACATAATTGCAATCACTAGAGCCTAATTGTATATGTCTGATTGGTCCCTCCACTAGCTCAACAAAAGCTCGATCAAAATGGATTTGAATCAGAATAAAATTCTACGAATTTGAGAATAATTTAATTGAGTCGATTTATTTGATGTGGAATTAAATTAGGTGGTCGTGAGAATTGTTCAACTAGAGAATTTCATTAAAGAATTTTCTTGAAAATTTAATTTGAAAAATCTAAGTGCTTTTTGGAAAAATTAATTTTGATCAAGTAAAATTAAATTAATCAAATCCATTAAAATTAATATGATGTTTTTGGAAGTTAATTTTCAAGTCAGACAATTGGCCCAATGGGTAATTGAACTTGAAAATTGGACCTGAGATCGTAAATTGGGCCTAGGAGCCCAAAATCAAGACCCAAAAATTGGTCGAACTGAGCTTGGTATGTGAAATCGGGCCGACGGTCCAACCAGTGGCTAGACCGGATCGGTTAGGTCTTCATTGACCTGGACCGAACCGACAGCAGCCGAACCGGCTCGGGGTGCCGTAAATGTGTCGCACCTGTATCACTGGACATGGCGGTGCAAGTGGCTACAACGACGGCGTCCCGGTGGCCGGTGGCGGTTGGTCATCGGTGGTTGAGCAGTGAAAGAGTTACACTCCTACTGGGACTCTACCAGAGAATTTGATTTCAGATTAATTATTCCAAAAATAATATTATTTTAATAGTTTAATATTAAATTTAATTTAATACTTATCTTAATAGTATTTTATTAATTTATTATTGAAGTGATTATCTTAATATTAAATTTAATTTAATGTTCATCTTGTCGATAAACATTCTATTATTTATTAAGATTTTAATATTAAAGTGATTAAGTTTAATCATAGTTGAACTATCTAAACTCTCCCTATATAAAAAGAGTATTGGGTCATTATTTATACACACTTGAATTCAAGAGAGAGTTGTAGAGAGAAAATTCTCTGAAGAGATTATTCCAGAAAATTTCTAAAGATATTTTTCTGATTTATAACTTAACCCAAAAGTTTAGAGAAATTGCAAAATTACCCCACTGGTAATTTTGTGAAAACTTTTCTGATTTGAAGCGAGCCCACACTTGACATATGTGAGCTTGAGGATAACAAAAAGGACTACTCGGTCGAAGCGCTCATCCTAGATGAATCGAAAAGGTACAATTTTGATTAAGTGTTTATTACTTTAGATATCACAACCAATATCTTGTTTTGGAAAAAAAAAATTAAAACTCTGGCTTTTCCCTAAATTTATTTTTCACCGTGTAACACCCCTTACCCGTATTCAACGCCGAAACCGGGCACGAGGCGTTACCGTAATAAAAACCCACAAGATCGCCACTTAGGCACCATGCGACCACTCTCTTTGGCCATCACAACAACCTCAGACCCGACTTACGAGGCCTCTCTCAACCACACGAGGGCTCTCGAGACCATATCAAAAACTCTTACGATCTTAAAATTTTTCCATCTATACAGGGCTCACACGCCCGTGTAAGATTTGGCACGCCCGTGGATGGCACACACTCCCATGGTCACTACCCATGCATGAAAACTCAAGTATTCTGCCAATGCCCCATGGCTAGGGAACACGCCCGTGCTCTTCGCCCGTGGTGCACACTGACCACCTTAACACGGCCTAGAGTCTAGACACACGCCCATGTGGCTAGCCCGTGGCCAACACTGATTAATCCCACATGCCCTAGGCACACGCCTGTGTGACTAGTCCGTGGTCTATTCTGACTTCAAATACTAACATGCAGGGGACACACGGCCAAGTCACACGCCCATGGACTGACCGTGTGTCACACATGGCCCCGTGTGTCTACCCACATGGACGAGAACAAAGCTATTTGCCAAGTTCTTTTCACCCATCTAGCATACACAATCATGCACTCATACAACACTTCCATAATTAACACAAAATCTTACAATCTCACATAGATAACTACATCTTCTCATATAATAAAGTAGCCAACAACTACGGCATAATACAAAATAGATTACCCATTCAAAGGCTAACTCATCATAGCCATATACAACAAGATTCACTAACTTGTCTAGCCCCTATACATGCCATATACAAAACATTGAGTCTAATGTACCAGAGTGTGCTGATAGTGTGGGCGATCTTCTAATTGATCCTCGTATCTCGATTCAACACTTTACTCTATAAGACAAGGGAAAAGAAAGAGAGTAAGCTTTGAGCTTAGTAAGTTTACACATAAACAATTAAGCAACATGGTATAAGCTAAACAACAATTAGCATTATACTAACATAAAATGTACAACTATGAGTTACTTACTCATATCCATTGACATGCACCCCTGCATTCAATATCACATTTACACAATATACAACACATCATTATTTCTCGATAATACATCCACACAGCTAATCCACACAGCTAATGTCTCGGTGGTTTTGCACTTAGCCCACCACAATCAATTAATAAGGTAGTATCGCACTTAGCCTACCATAAAGGTAATCATAGTGGTTTCGCACATAGCCCACTAGATAATATACTTAACGATAGCATCGCACATAGCTAGCTCATCGTCCATATGCATTAGGATTGTATCGCACTTACTAACAAGCTTGAAAATTTTGAAGAACCCTAACAATGGCTCTTGAAAATTTCGGTAGCCTTGGAGAAGATGAATGAATTTTGTCATCTTTTCTCCTATTTTAATCACTTAATTGTTAAATGACCAAAATGCCCTTTTTGATAAACTTTCTATTTTAACTCATCTATGCCCAATTTTGTCCAAATGTTAGAAATTGGGAAATTTTCTATTTAAGGACCTCTAATTAATATTCTAAAGCTATTTCACACAAATAGCTTCTAGAATCTCACATTTTGCAACTTTTGCAATTTAGTCCTTTTGGACAATTCAACCGCAATTTCACAAAATTGCTTCATGAAACTTTCACACTAGCATGCATACATAGCATAAACCTCAAAAACTCATTCATATACCTCAGATTTATGGTCTCGCACCACTATTCCAACTAGGCCCTAAATCGGGATGTTACAACTCTCCCCTCTTTAGAGATTTTCGCCCCCGAAAATCTTACCAGTAAAGAGGTTTGGATGCTGCTCTCTCATAGCTTCTTCCGTTTCCCACGTAGCCTCTTCCACACCGTGTTTTTGCCATAACACTTTCACTAGTGCTATGCTCTTATTTCTCAACTGTTTCACTTCTTGAGCCAAGATCTTAATCGGCTCTTCATCATAAGACATATTCGGTCTTATCTCAATTTTCGCCGAAGGAATCACGTGTGAAGGATCGGAGCGATACCGTCGCAACATCGACACATGGAACACATTATGAATCTTTTCCAACTCTACCGGCAAAGCTAACCGGTATGCTACTGGTCCAATTCTATCTGTAATCTCATACGACCCTATAAATCTTGGACTCAATTTTCCTTTTCGTCCAAATCTCATAATCTTCTTCTATGGGGACACTTTCAAAAACACTTTGTCGCCCACTTCAAACTCAATTTCTTTTCTTTTTAGATTCGCGTACGACTTCTATCGGTCCGAAGCAACTTTCAGACTATTACGGATTATTTTTACTTTCTCCTCGGTCTCTTTTACTAGATCGACCCCATAGATCCGCTTCTCACTAAGCTCGGTCCAATACAAATGAGTCTGGCACTTACGACCATACAAGGCCTCATACGGTGCCATCTGTATACTCGACTGATAACTGTTGTTGTAAGCAAATTCAACTAAAGGTAGATATCTCTCCCAACTACCCTCGAATTCTAACACACAGCATCGAAGCATATCCTCGAGAACTTGAATCACTCTTTCAGACTGACCATCGGTTTGCGGATGGAACGCAATACTGAAATTCAACTTTGTTCCCAAAGCCTCTTGCAACCTCTTCCAAAACCTCGAAGTGAACCTCAGATCTCTACCCGATATTATAGACACAGGTACACCATGTAACCTCACAATCTATGTACACTTATGGCATGTATAGCTAGACTTTTACACCCGCTACGGTAGTCCTAGAACCGACTAAACCATAGCTCTGATACCACTAAATGTAACACCCCTTACCTGTATTCAATGCCAGAACTGGGCACGAGGCGTTACCGTAATAAAAACCCACAAGATCGCCACTTAGGCACCACGCGACCACTTTCTTTGGCCATCACAATAACCTCAGACCCGACTTACGAGGCCTCTCTCAACCACACGAGGGCTCTCGAGACCATATCGAAAACTCTTACGTTCTTAAAATTTTTCCATCTATACAGGGCTCACACGCCCGTGTAAGATTTGGCACGCCCGTGTGTAACACCCCAAACCCGGCCCAAACACTACGACCGAATTTGGTGTGCTACAGAGAAAGTATTTTTTTTTGAAAATCCCTTTAGGCCAAATTAACTTTTTGATAAAAGATAGCATCCGATTTAAACATTTGAGGTGTATAAACACCATACTTAGGTTTATTTTAAAAATATTCATTAAGTCAGATTATTACCGATTCAGGTGTGCCCGATGGCACGATAAAATATTTTGCGATTAAAATTTTAGAAAACATGTGGACTTAATTTAATGTTAAGAAATAGTTTAAACATATTAATCCAAAACATAGAATAATAAAAATTATATCTAGGAGGCCTTATTACAACTTAATTAAAATAAAACCAACATTAAATAAAATAAAACAAAATCCAAGTTCTTCTAATTAAAATTTCCTTTGCATGGCCACCTCGAGTCCATCGGCTCCATCTCGCGATCTACTCATCACGCAAAATGTTAAGGGGAAGGGTGAGTCACCGAGACTCAATGTGTAAATCCCCCACCCGGAAAATACATCTCATACACAATTCATTAATAAACATGCTCATGCAACCGAACTAGCCATCCATACTCCTTTTCTACCCCATGTGGTCAAAACCACTGATGACTTAAAGTCACAATTTAAATGATGGGGCCAACCCATCGTGTGGTCAAAACCACTGATGACCATAGGTCACAATATATCAAATGTGGTCAAAACCCATTGGTGGTACCAAACCACCGGGACTTAGTCGCAAATAATCAATCATTGTGGTCAAAACCACTGATGACCATAGGTCACAAAATAGTCTGATGGGGCCAACCCATCTTGTGGTCAAAACCACTGACGACAGTCCATAATTCATCCCCCTCCTCTCATCAATCCCACCATCACATGCTTATACATCAAATTTCATAAATCATGTCATAATATTAAACATCATGTGATGGCATGCAAACATATATCAAAAATTACAAGTTAGGGGACTTACCCGATATCCATGATTATGCCACAAGCTAACCATAAACAAAAGATCTAAGGCAAATAATAACATCATGTAAATTAATAAAGTGTGTAGAGAGATCTTACACACCTGTTACTATCGTAATTCCTAGATCCCGAAAAGTCGATCTACGATGCTAGATCTTGACCCTTTGAGTGGATTTGATTTCCAACAACCCTGAAACCTTATTTAGCCCCTAAGTCCATGGCGCACATATTAGTTTTGCATTTAACCAATAAACTTTTATCAAAGGCCCTTGGCCGAATGTGCTTACCAACTCACCCTTGGAAAAATAAATCCTGCAAGCTTCCCACACTTATTGAAAATCGGCAGCACCTTTTTCCCCCAAGGGAGATTCGGCCCAAGCACAATTGGAGGGCTGGAATTTTGAGAAGAGGAGAAGGGGTATTCGGCTAAGAAGAAACAACAATGCTGGAAATTTCTAAGCAAATTTTTGGCTAAGAGTTAGGAGAGAATTCGGCAGCACAATGAAGAGAGGAAGAAGAAAAAGAATTTCCTGAAATTATCTCTTAAAAGAGGAGGGTAGACTCGGCTAAAGGAAGCAAGAAAAGCTGGAAGTTTTGAATAGTTTCGGCCATGAAACAATTGAGAATTTGGCAGCAGCAAAATTTGGGGAGAAGAAAAGAGTTTTGGTTGAACTTTTTTTACACTTCTTTGCTATACAAACTGATTATAGACAGCCCCCAAAGAGTCCTCAATCAGCAACCACCTTGTTTTTGTGATAATTCAAGCCTTGAATTATCCAAGATAATGCAAGGTTTAATCTTCCCTCTATCTCCTAATCTTCTTTGAACTATTTAAAAGCAAATAAACTACCTACAATTACCCCCTTCCAGCCGAATTTGAGAGTCCAAAATTGAACCAACACTCTCCCATTCACGCCAAGCGTGACATTAAAAAAATAATAATAATAAATACCCAAAGTGACCCACTGGGGTTCGAACCAATGACTGGTGAAGGCAACAAAGCAGCGACCTCCCTTAACGCCCCTTTCCAACCTTCCCAATTGACTTTCATGTCGTAAAACCCCATCATTAAATTTTAAGGCCTTCCTACTTAAGCCCATCACCGCACATAAAAAAAAATAAAACGCAAAACGCTGCTCCGACCATTCGAACTCGCGCCCATCTTCACCTCCAACTCCTAAGTGGCGCATGGAAGCCACTTTACCAAGGCTTGTGTTATGTCCAAAGCGCCTATAACTTCTCTTAAGACCTCCCGGCCCAGCCCTTCCTTCCTAACGCAAAAAGGAAAAATAAAATACTCCCATGCCATCTTCAAGACTCGAACTCCAGACCCTTGTTGGTGTCATTCCCAGGCCTTAAGTGGCGTCCTTAAGCCACTTTACCAAGCCCCCTTTCGTGACCCAAAACGCCCACAAATTATTCTTAAGGCCTCCTCAGCCTAATTTCCTCTTTTTACACTTAAATCCAAAATTTTTCCAAAGTTTTCACCCTCATTCTAAAGTTCTAAAAACTCTTAAAACATCTCCAAATACCCTTAAAACCCACTAGCACTTGGGTTATGCTCCAAACGCATAACCCCTAATCTAGGATGTTACACCGTGGATGTCACACACGCCCATGGTCACTACCCGTGCATGAAAACTCAAGTATTTTACCAATGCCCCACGGCTAGGGAACACGCTCGTGCTCTCCGCCCGTGGTGCACACTGACCACCTTAACACGGCCTAGAGTCTAGACACAAGCCCGTGTGGCTAGCCCGTGGCCAACACTGATTAATCCCACACGCCCTAGGCACACGCCCGTGTGACTAGTCCGTGGTCTATTCTGACTTCAAATACTAACATGCAGGGGACACACGGCCAAGTCACACGCCCATGGACTGACCGTGTGTCACACATGGCCTAGACACACGCCCATGTGTCTACCCACATGGACGAGAATAAAGCTATTTGCCAAGTTCTTTTCACCCATCTAGCATACACAATCATGCACTCATACAACACATCCATAATTAACTCAAAATCTTACAATCTCACATAGATAACTACATCTTATCATATAATAAAGTAGCCAACAACTATGGCATAATACAAAATAGATTACCCATTTAAAGGCTAACTCATCATAGCCATATACAACAAGATTCACTAACTTGTCTAGCCCTATACATGCCATATACAAAACATTGAGTCTAATGTACCAGAGTGTGCTGATAGTGTGGGCGATCTTCCAATTGATCCTCGTATCTCGATTCAACACTTTACTCTATAAGACAAGGTAAAAGAAAGAGAGTAAGCTTTGAGCTTAGTAAGTTTACACATAAACAATTAAGCAACATGGTATAAGCTAAACAACAATTAGCATTATACTAACATAAAATGTACAACTATGCTTACTCTTTCTATCCCTTACCACATTTATTCCAACACATTATGAGTCACTTGCTCATATCCATTGACATGCACCCCTGCATTCAGTATCACATTTACACAATATACAACACATCATTATTTCTCGATAATACATCCACACAGCTAATCCACACAGCTAATGTCTCGGTAGTTTCGCACTTAGCCCACCATAAACAATTAATAAGGTAGTATCACACTTAGCCTACCATAAAGGTAATCATAGTGGTTTCGCACATAGTCCACTAGATAATATACTTAACGTAGCATCACACATAGCCAGCTCATCGTCCATATACATTAGGATGGTATCGAACTTACTAGCAAGCTTGAAAAATTTGAAGAGCCCTAACAATGGCTCTTGAAAATTTCGGCAGCCTTGGAGAAGAAGATGAATGAATTTTGTCATCTTTTCTCCTATTTTAATCACTTAATTGTTAAATGACCAAAATGCCATTTTTGATAAACTTTCTATTTTAACTCATCCATGCCCAATTTTGTCCAAATGTTAGAAATCGGAAAAATTGCTATTTAAGGACCTCTAATTAATATTCTAAAGCTATTTCACACAAATAGCTTCTAGAATCTCACATTTTGCAACTTTTGCAATTTAGTCCTTTTGGACAATTCAACCGCAATTTCACAAAATTACTTCATGAAACTTTCACACTAGCATGCATACATAGCATAAAACTCAAAAACTCATTCATATACCTCAGATTTGTGGTCTCGCACTACTATTCCAACTAGGCCCTAAATCGAGATGTTACACACTGCGCTTTCCAAACCCATTTTTCCAACAGGGTGGAACTCAGTGAGAGGAATCTGGTAGGTCCTAAGTTAGTTCAAGAAACAGAAGAAATTTTTTCTATCATTCATAATCATCTGAAAGCTACCCAAGATCACCAAAAATCTTATGCTGATCTAAAAAGGAAAGAGATCTCATTTGAAGTTGGTGACAAAGTGTTTCTAAAGGTTTCTCCTTGGTACAAAATTATAAGGTTTGGTCAGAAAGGAAAATTAAGTCCATGTTTTGTAAGACTGTATGAGGTTTTAGAACAAGTTGGACCAATAGCATAAAAGTTGGCATTACCACCAGAGCTATTAGATATTCATAATGTATTCCATGTGTCTATGTTAAGGAGATATCGATCAAATCAAGATCATGTTGTTCAAGTCGAAGACATAGAAGTAGAGCCAAATTTATCTTATGAAGAGGAACTTGTTTGCATCTTAGCTAAAGAAGTGAAAGAGTTAAGAAATAAGAGAATCTCATTGGTAAAAGTGTTACGGAGGAATCATAATATTGAAGAGGCTACTTGGTAAAGAGAAAGTGTGATGAAAGAGAAATATTCTTAGCTTTTCACACGTATGAATTTTGAGGACAAAATTTTCTAAGTGGGGGAGAATTGTAACTATCCGCCTGACGGAGATTCAGTATTATGTTACTGTTCGGCGTGTAGTTGGTAAAGTTAAGGGTAGAATAGAGTAGGTAAAGTATTTTTTTTGGCTAAGTAGAGTACTCTATGCGATTCACCATTTAGAAAACTCCTAGTTTTGGCAAACACTAGGGATTGAAAGACTCTTCTGTTAAGTATCCTCCCACCCCAGATGTTTTGGGCAAACTCGTTAAGTTCACAGTTGTTATAAGCAAGAGTAGGGCAACCTGATTGAAAGAGTAGGGCTAGTTGCCTATCATTTAGATCTACCATCAGAGTTGCAGAAGATACATAATGATATCCATGTAATGCCCTAAACCCGACCTGATTCACCGGATCTGGATCTTGGATGTTACATTACAATTACAGACTTATACATGCTTAAGACATACAAATTTTCAAAGAAATGCATCTTATTTAGTAATACTTCCTGTCAAAGTTACATTTGGGCGTACAATGTGTACAAAACTTACAAATATAATTACACATCACATTGGAATATATTGTCCCCCTTATTCAACCTCTAAACAATAATATTGTTGACTCTACTTATTGACCTACACGATCTATATGGCTTACAAAAAAAATTTAAGACTTGTTCAAAACATTTCTATCAGCTCGATCACACCCGTGCAACCCCCGCTCTATATGCATATGTGCCCACTTCACCACTATTTTGGTGCAGCCCTGGCATCGTCCCTCCTAGCGTCTCCTTTACCTGAGACATAAAACATAGAGGGGTAAGTTTAATAGAACTTAGTGAGAAAACCCTCTTTTACCTGAGCCTTTATTCAAGGATTTCATCATTTGTTTCTTATTCATAACTTTGACCCTATCCATTGTACAATCTTTGCCATAATCTTCCATAATGGCTTTCCCTTCAGAGCAAAATCGTACTTGCCACTTCATAGAATACTGTGTTTTCCATTCATTCAGAGTCCACCTATAGGCGTTGTCTTTAGATGGCCATCACGAGAATCATTCTTCAAATTATGCCACGAAGGCGTTCCTTTCCAAAGATAGTTATAGAGGCTTTCCTTTTAGAGTCTCACCACGATGGCATCCTTTGACAGAGATTGTCACAAAGGCTTCTTTTTGACAGAGATTGCCACAAAGGCTTCCATTTAACAAAGATCGCCACAAAGGCTTCCATTTGACAGAGACAGCCACAAATGCTTGCATTTAACAAAGATCACCATAAAGGCTTCCATTTAACAAAGATAATCAGAAAGGTTTCCGTTTAAAAAAGATCGCCATAAAGGCTTCCATTTAACAGAGATCGCCACAAAGGCTTCCATTTGATAGAGATAGCCACAAAGGCCTCCATTTAACAGAGATAGCTACAAAGGCCTCCATTTAATAAAGATCGTCACAAAGGCTTCCATTTAACAGAGATAGCCACAAAGGCTTCCATACAGAAATTGCCATAAAGGCACTTCTTTAGGTTGCACCACAAAGGCGTCTCATTATAGATTACCACAAAGGTATTCCTTATCAGAGATTTTCAACTAAGACATTTCTTTAATATAAATAGCCACAAAGGCTCACTTTTACAGAAATTGGTGTTTTTGACGATAGGGATTCGGCTAAACTCACTGTCATGAGGTTTGCTCATCATCCCTGGTACTCAGCCAACCGTTCTTTACATATTCCATATGATGCCATAGTCCATCCATGGTCTTAAACTATATGGTCTTCAGAGTGTCATGGCCATAGACTTGTCCTTATCAGATATTCGTGTTTTTAGTCCCGACGAACCCCTTTAGCCTGAGTTTTGTGTTTTTAGTCTCGATGGACCCCTTTAGACAAATCCAGAGACAAACACATACTCATCATGCAAACTCATACTTGACAGATGCATTCCTTTCAAACTTATTCATGAAAGATGCATTCATCCTTACAGATGTGACGCACTTCATATCAGACTCATTCAAATCATGACTAACTCATGACAAACATGTTCATGCTTTCAGACATATATGCATGCATTTCGTTCCTTTCCTTCTTCAGAGTCATAGAGTCATACTTTACTAGTTTCAATTTCATGCTTTAGTAGTCACTTAGCATAGAAATATCTAAACTAAAAACAAACACGTAAGAGTCAGTCTAGGGACTCACTTGACAGCCTTAATAGCAGCTTTGTAACACCTCAAACCCGGTCAATACATTACGACCAAATCTAGAATGTTACAGAAAAAGAAGTTTTGAAATTTTCAACAGAACATCAAAATTTAGAAACTTTTCGTTTTGTGATTTTAAAAACGTGACATTTCAAAACAATGTTGAGGTTTTACGAAAATCTCTGAATTAATTAGTTATTCGCATGTCATCTTCTTGTTATCACCTTTTTAGAAAAATGATGGTTTATGGTTTTATTTTAGAAAAACTGCATATTTGACAATTCATAAGATATGCAATAACCAATTAAAGCTAAAACCCAAATTAAAGTTATGGAGGCCTTATTACATAGCAAAATCCCAAAATAAAAAAAAATAAGTTTAATTAGGAAAACGAAAGTGTACGAGAAAAATCATGCATGGCCACCCCAAAGTCTGCCTCGGCTCCCAATTCCACGATCTAGGGATTACCTGCAAAATTAAGCAGAGGGGTAAGTCACCGAGACTCAGTGTGTAACTCCCCTTATAACACAATCGAGCTTTAAGCCCACAGATGCACATTGGGCCTTAGCCCACACAATATGGCATATTAAGAATATATGCAATGCAGCCCAGCCCAATCCTAGT
Source organism: Gossypium sturtianum (assembly GCA_025698515.1). NCBI lineage: Eukaryota > Viridiplantae > Streptophyta > Magnoliopsida > Malvales > Malvaceae > Gossypium > Gossypium sturtianum. The sequence goes on along the minus strand of CM046949.1, from coordinate 88,444,295 downwards.
TTTCCACCTCTAGGTCTCCTGAATCGACCAAACACCCGTGGCATCAAGCCACTTTGTGGTCCTGCACCACCGTGGTCCTAGACCACTGTGTGAGTCACGAATATATATACGTGGGGCCAACCCACTGTGGTCCCAGACCACTGTGATGATCTCTGATAAGTATATGTGGGGCCAACCCACTGTGGTCCCAGACCACTGAGATAAGTCACTGAATAAAATATGTATACGTGGTTCCAAACCACCATGGTCCCAGACCACTGTAACATAGTCACTGAATAAAATATGTGGGGCCAACCCACCGTGGTCCTAGACCACTGTGACAGACACTGAATCACACTTCCCCTTTCAATCTTTTCCCAAAACCCATACAACATATTATCATACTTAGATGAATGCAACATACTTTCAATGTACAGTGGATAATTAATTCATACATACATATATTCGAAAGTAACATCATAGCGGAACTTACCCTGTGTCTCCAACCTTACCCACGAGGGTATCTCGACTATCTATACAGTCATTTCGGCTTTCAGCCAACACAGTTATTAATGTAATTTAAGAAAGAAAAGTGTGAGCATTACACACCTGATAAAGCGTAAGACTATACACTCTAACTCGTCAACACTTTCACTAGAAGAAACAACCGCGATTTGTTTATCCCAGGCAGATGTCGGCTCTCTTCCACAACCCGGCGGAAAATCACGAACCGCCGACACAGCACGTCGTTTGAATGACAGATTAAAGACTATGAGTCCACCCCCCTCAGACTCCTTAGATGCACCCTCCTTGGATCGGCTGGCACTCATATCCATGATGAAAAACCTTGATCAATACAATACTATAGTGAATACAGGGATTGCCCCAACAAGGGGTTTGATTACGGTAGAGTAATATGAATAAAAGTTGATCACAAAGAATAAAAGAGAAACCCCTTACCTTGGCTACCAAAAAATCTTATCAACAGATTCAGCTTGTGATTCTTGATGAATCCCTAATGAGAACCCGACGTTAAGAAAAGGCTAGAAGGGTGTGTTAGAACACCAACAGATTCAGCCATAGGAAAAGAAACACCAAAATGAGACTTTCGGCTTTTAGAACGAACAAACTAAAAGGAAGAGAACAAGAATCGATAGCAAAGGATTAAGGAAGAAGAACATTACCTTGCAAAACGCACCTACTAAATTTAGAGGATATTTTGGCAGACAGAAATTAACTACTCTGCTTCTTAAGATTTGGCTAAAGAACAAGAAATAGGGGTGCACAATGAGAAAATAAAAGATATGGGAGAAGTGCAGAAAGTATTCGGCTAGAAGAGACAGAAGTAGAGGAGTAGAGAGTTTCGGCTTTTGAAAAGGGTGAAAGAAAAGAAAAGTGAAAGAGATGAGTAGAAGAGAACCAAAATTCGGCTAAGAGGTAGAAGAGGGTTCGGCTAAAGAAAACAAAAGAATCAAAGGAGAAAAGAAGAAGAAAAAGGGATGCCCGAATGGTCACACTGATTTCGGCTAAGGTCAAAGAAGCAAAAGAGATGAATAGGAGAAACTGGCAATTTCGGCACAGTGAGAAGTAGGGAACTGAATGAGAGAAAAAGAGAGAACTCAAGAAGACTTTTGCACAAATCGGCACTCACCCTTAATGACCGAAAATGCCAAAAATGAAAAATGCCTAAGACCTATGGGAATTTTGGCACACTCACCTCCTAGCAACTAAATCGAAATCCCCCCATCAAGCTCCCCACATTCGGCCAACACCTCCACCATCACCAGATCCCTTAATTTGCTCCTATTTTCACTCCCCAACACCCATTCAAATTGGTTTGACCAATTCAAATTCCTTCAAGCACTCTTGTCCATCCATTTGAATACATTGACTCATTAAACCATCACCCTTGAAGAGTCCCTGCCGAATCCATCTTCTTTCCTTCCTGGCGCCAAAAAAATAAAGCTTTATAATGAGGCTTATGGGATTCGAACTCCTCCCCTTCTGCTCCTACAAGTGACGCCACCTCCACTTGGACACAAGCTCCTTTGTGTCAACAACCACACGCAAATAAACTTAAGGCCTGCTCCTACTAGCTTTCCCCCCTAAAGTGCCCAAAACAAAAATTTTACCAAGGCTCTGGCTTGAACCCGAGCCTCACCAGGAACCCCAAACACATTTAAATAACAAGCAGAACAACCAACACACAGAAAAGCCTAACATGCAGAACCCCTAATTCTAGGATGTTACAGTTCTACCCTCCTTAAAGAAATTTCAGCCTCGAAATTTACCTGATCAAAAGAGGTAATGGTATTGCTGTCGCATCACATCCTCTGGCTCCCACGTGGCTTCCTCTGAACTGTGATTCCGCCAAAGAACTTTAACCAACAGAACTGTCTTCCTTCTTAACACTTTAACATCTCGATCTAAAATCTGAACAGGTTCTTCTTCAAAAGACAAATCAGGTCTTACTTACATTTCTTCTACCGGCACTATGTGAGATGGATCCGAACGATAGTGCCTTAACATCAAAACGTGAAATACATCATGTATTCGTCTCAATTTCAGAGGTAACTCGAGCTGATAAGCTACTGGTCCCACACGTTTCAACACTCGGTAAGGCCCGATGAACCTGGGGCTCAACTTGCCCTTTCGTCCAAACCTTAAAACCTTCTTCCAAGGTGAAAATTTCAGAAAAACCTGATCACCCTCTGCAAATTCTATTTCCTTACGCTTCAGATCTGCATAAGATTTCTACCTGTCGGAAGCTTCCTTCAACCGAGTCTGAATTAACTTAACCTTTTCCTCTTTCTCTGAAACCAATTCCGGACCCAACAACTGTCGCTCACCCAACTCTGTCCAGCAGGTAGGAGTACGACACTTACGACCATACAACGCTTCGTAGGGTGCCATCTAAATACTGGATTGATAGCTATTGTTGTAAGTGAATTATGCCAACGGTAAGGAATCCTCCCAATTACCCCTGAAGTTGATAACACAGCCTCTCAACATATCTTCTAGAATCTGAATTACCCTCTCTGACTGACCATCAGTCTGTGGATGAAACGCCGTGCTAAAATCCAGTCTTGTACCCAACGCTTTATGCAACGCCTTCCAAAACTGCGATGTAAACCTGGGGTCTTTATCTAATATGATAGACACTGGTACCCCATGTAACCTCACAATCTCCGCTACATACAGCTTGGCTAACTTCTGTAGTAAGTAATCAACACGAACCGGTATGAAGTGTGCGGACTTCGTCAACCGATCGACAATCACCCACACCGAATCCTTTCTAGTAGGCGTAAGAGGTAGCCCACTAACAAAGTCCATAGTTATCCTCTCCCACTTCCAAAGTGGAATTTTCACTGGTTGTAGCAGCCCCGAAGGCAACTGATGTTCCGCCTTCACCTGCTGACACGTCAAGCACTTACCCACAAACTCTGTAACTTCTTGCTTCAATCCTGGCCACCAAAATTGTTCACGCAAATCTCGAAACATTTTACTCCCACCGGGATGCATAGCGTATGGACTACTATGCGCTTCTTGCAGAATCCTCTGTCTTAACTCGAAATACTTCGGCATACAAGCCTTTCCACAAAAGCACAATACCCCATCACTGTTCAAACTAAAGTCTTCTGTCTTACCACCTTCCACTTGCTGAAATCTAGAACTTAACGATTCATCTGACAACTGCTTCTCTTTAATCTAACTTACCCATGAAGGCTTCACTTGAAGGTCAGCTAACAAGCTTCCATCATCATACAAACTGAGACGAGCAAACATTGCCCTCAGATCAGATATCACCTTACGGCTCAACGTATCCGCCACTACGTTAGCTTTACCTTGGTGATACTCAATCGAGCAATCGTCGTCTTTCAACAATTTAATCCACCTCCGCTGCCTTAAGTTCAACTCCTTTTGGGTAAGGAGATATTTCAGGCTCTTATGATCTGTGTAGATAATAGACTTCTCCCCATAAAGGTAATGTCTCCAAATCTTCAGAGCGAAAACTACCGCAGCTAACTCCAGATCATGAGTGGGATAGTTCACTTCATGCGGTCTTAGTTACCGAGACGCATACGCTACTACTTTCCTTTCTTGCATCAACACACATCCTAACCCTGTGTGCGACGCATCACAGTAGACGACAAACACTTTTCCAGCCTCAGGCTGAATCAACACTGGTGCCTCCATCAGAATCTTCTTCAACTTCTCAAAGCTTTCTTGCTGCTTATCTGTCCATACAAATGGTACCCCTTTTCGTAACAACTTGGTTAAAGGTGCAGTGATCAACGAGAATCCCTCAACAAACCTTCTGTAATATCCAGCTAACCCAAGGAAATTTCAAATTTCTGCTACAGACTTTGGTGGTTTCCAATCCAAAACAGCCTCAATCTTTCGGGGATCAACCCTAATCCCCTCGGCAGACACAACATGCCCTAGAAAAGTAACTTCCCTCAACCAAAATTCACATTTGCTGAATTTGGCATACAGGTGCTTCTCTCTCAAAATCTGCAGAACAATCCGAAGATGCGAATCATGCTCCTCTTCCGTCCTTGAGTATACCAAGATATCATCTATGAATACCACGACATAATGGTCCAGATAGGGTTGGAATGCCCAGTTCATCATATACATAAATGCGGCTGGTGCATTCGTCAATCCGAACGGCATCACTAAGAACTCGTAGTGACCATAACGAGTTCGAAAAGCAGTCTTATGAATATCTGCCTCCTTGACCTTAAGCCGATGATAACCTCGACCTCAAGTCTATCTTGAGAAGACCGAAGCACTCGCGGTGATCGAGCAGGTCGACAATCCTTGGCAACGGGTACTTGTTCTTAATCGTCAACTTGTTCAATTGCCTGTAGTCAATGCACATATGCATCGACCCATCCTTTTTCTTGACGAACAACACCGGCGCTCCCCACGAAGACACACTTGGTCGGATAAAACCACGGTCCAACAATTCCTGAATCTGAGCTTTAAGTTCCACCAGCTCCTTCGGCGCCATCCAATACGGGGCAACGGACACCGGAGCTGTTCCCGGAAGAAGATCAATACCGAACTCCACCTCGCGATCCGGAGGTAACCCTGGAAGCCCTTCTGGAAAAACATCTGAGAATTCTCTCACCGTTCTAACATCTCTTACAGACAACTCCTTGGCTTCTAAAGCACTAATGAAAGCTAAAAAAGCCTCACACCTTTTTCTCACCATTCTTTCAACCTTTAAAGCAGACACCACATTGGACAGGTAATTTCTTCTCTCACCTATTACCAACACCTCCTTATCCTCGAGAGTCTTCAAAATCATGCGCTTAGTAGCACAATCCAAATTTGCACGATACTTAACTAACCAGTCCATGCCTAAAATAAAATCGAACTCGCCGAACGACAATTCCATCAAGTCAGCTGGGAAGACTACCCCTTGTACTTCTAAAGGCACACTCCTAAATAATTTGTTCACCACTATAGATTGTCCTAAAGGGCTAATCACAGTCATTTCTCTGGAAGCAACCTCAGATTCTATGTTCAAAGTTCCAGACACAGTACTAGCAACATATGAATGTGTAGACCCAATATCTATCAGTACTGTAAAGGGCAAACCAAAAATAAGGAACGTACCAGTTATGATGTCCGGTGCATCGTCGTCCTCTCGGCGTCTAGCTGCATAAACCAACCCAGGCTATCTCGCATCTGTATTCCCAGCACCTCTGCCTGGTGCTCCACGCCCTCGACCAAAACCATTTCCTCCTCTGGCCGGACCACGACCTCTCTGTGGTTGCTGCCCACCTCCTCCAGGCTGTACATATCTCTGACCTACTTGTCGTGCCCCTCTGCTCACCGTGGACGATCCCGACTGAGATGATCTATGGATCCACACCGTAACATCCTTTACTCTTTGCCCAACACTCCCCGAATGGAAATTCCACATCTAGCACATCTTTGAGACCGCTCAACGACATAAAGCTTTCCAACTCGACTCGGCTCATCAACCCTAGGCCTCTTTTGGAAACCTCCAGCAGATCCTGCCGACCCAAAATTCCTTTTATTCCTACCCATATCCTTATCCTGATTCTGCCTTTCAGACTGCTTCACCTCTTCGGCTAGCTTAGCCTTCTCCACCAGAATAGCAAACTCTCTCTCCCGTTGCGGAGCTATCAGTACTCGCAACTTGCCCCTCAGACCATCCTCAAATCGGACACAACGCTCGTGATCTATTGCAACAATGCCCCAGGCATAACGGCTTAGACGTAGGAATTCTGCCTCATATTCAGCCACCGACTTATTCCCCTAGACCAAGTTCAAAAATTCCTTTCTCTGAGCGTCCATGTAACTTGCCCCGACGTACTTTCCCTAGAACGCTGATTTAAAGAAGTCCCAGGTAATACGATCCGCTGATGTACCATCTTTAACCGTGAGCCACCACTGGTACGCCTCATCTCGAAGGAGGGACACTACTCCTTTCAACTTTTCCTCCGCGGTACAATCAAGATCGTCCATGATTCGTTCAACCGCTTTCAGCCAGTACTCAGCTACGTTAGGAGCCACACCAGAAATGCCTTTAAACATCTCAGCCCCATTAGCTCGGAGTCGCTCAGAAACAGATTTTTGAGCTACTGATCCCGAGCTTGCTCCAACAACCCGCTCCAGAACATGCAACATAGCTTGAGACACAAAGATCGTCTCCACCGCCCGATCTCGAAATCCCGCTCTCACTGGTGGTGATCTTTGGCACTTCACCTTCCGGCCCATGCCTTGATTCTGAGGGTTCAGCCTCAACACCCCGGCCTCTACCCTGGCCGTGCATACCACGTCCACTTCCTCTAGGGTTCATAATTACGAAGTCGACTTAATCTGATTAAAATTTTTATGGATTAGTACGTCTTCCACTGTTTATTAACGGATAGCTTATGTAAATAGTATTAAAAGTAATTTTCGCCAATCGCATACCTAAGGGTCTCAGTTTCTAAAGTTGTATCTCTTAAAACTAGCAATCACAGCACAACACAATATAATAATTCATACAATTCAATCAATAGTCAAAAGACTTACCGTATGGATTTGGTGCCGGAGACTCGGGTGCCATGCTTCCAGAAAACATGTATTTTTCTTAACCATATTACAAACCAACATTTGAAAACATTTTTGAACCCCAAACCCACAGTCGAGTTTTGCAACCTAGGCTCTGATACCACAATTGTAACACCCCAAACCCAGTCAATACGTTACGACCAAATCTGGTATGTTACAAAAAAGAAGTTTTGAAATTTTCAACAGAACATCAAAATTTGGAAACTTTTCGTTTAGTGATTTTAAAAACGTGACATTTGAAAACAATGTTGAGGTTTTACGGAAATCTTCGAATTAATTAGTTATTCGCGTGTCATCTTCTTGTTATCACATTTTTAGAAAAATGATGGTTTATGGTTTTATTTTAGAAAAACTGCATATTTGACAATTCATAAGATATGAAATAACCAATTAAAGTAAAAACCCAAATTAATGTTATGGAGGCCTTATTACATAGCAAAATCCCAAAATTTAAAAAAATGAGTTTAATTAGGAAAACGAAAGTGTACGAGAAAAATCATGCATGGCCATCCCAAAGTCCGCCTCGGCTCCCAATTCCACAATCTAGGGATTACCTGCAAAATTAAGCAGACGGGTTAGTCACCGAGACTCGGTGTGTAACTCCTTATAACGCAATCGAGCTTTAAGCCCATTGGATGCACATTAGGCCTTAGCCCACACAATATGGCATATTAAGAATGTATGCAATGCAATTCTTTGACCCAATCCTAGTTTTCCATCCACTAGGTCTCCGAATCGACCAAACACCCGTGGCATCAAGCCACTGTGGTCCTGCACTCACCGTGGTCCTGCGGACCACTTGTGATAGAGTCACGAGAATATATATACGTGGGGCCAACCCACTGTGGTCCCAGACCACTGTGACGATCTCTGATAAGTATACATGGGGCCAACCCACTGTGGTCCCAGACCACTGAGGTAAGTCACTATATAAAATATGTATACGTGGTTCCAAACCACCGTGGTCCCAGACCACTGTGACATAGTCACTGAATAAAATATGTGGGGCCAACCCACCGTGGTCTTAGACCACTGTGATAGTCACTGAATCACACTTCCCCTTTCAATCTTTTCCCAAAACCCATGCAACATATTATCATACTGAGATGAATGCAATATACTTTCAATGTACAGCGGATAATTAATTCATACATACATATATTTGAAAGTAACATCATAGTGGAACTTACCCGGTGTCTCCAACCTTACCCACGAGGGTATCTCGACTATCTATACAGTCGTTTCGGCTTTCAGCCAACACAGTTATTAATGTAATTTAATAATGAAAAGTGTGAGCATTACACACCTGATAACGCGTAAGACTATACACTCTAACTCGTCAACACTTTCACTAGAAGAAACAACCGCGATTTGTTTATCCGAGGCAGATGTCGGCTCTCTTCCATAACCCGACAAAAAATCATGAACCGCCGACACAGCACGTCGTTTGAACGACGAATTAGAGACTATGAGTCCACCCCCCTCAGACTCCTTAGATTCACCCTACTTGGATCGGCTAGCACTCATATCCTTGATGAAAAACCTTGATCAATACAAGACTATAGCGAATACAGGGATTGCCCCAACAAGGGGTTTGATTACGGCATAGTAATATGAATAGAAGTTGATCACAAAGAATAAAAGAGAAACCCCTTACCTTGGCTACTGAAAAATCTTATCAACAGATTCAGCTTGTGATTCTTGATGAATCCCTAATAAGAACCCGACGTTAAGAAAAGGCTAGAAGGGTGTGTTAGAACACCAAATGATTCAGCCATAGGAAAAGAAACACCAAAATGAGACTTCTGGCTTTTAGAACGAACAAACTAAAAGGAAGAGAACAAGAATCGATAGCAAAGAATTAAGGAAGAAGAACATTACCTTGCAAAACGCACCTACTGAATGTAGAGGATATTTCGGCAGATAGAAATTAACTACTTTGCTTCTTAAGATTCGGCTAGAGAATAAGAAATAGGGGTGCACAATGAGAAAATAAAAGATTTGGGAGAAGTGCAAAAAGTATTCGGCTAGGGGAGACAGAATTAGAGGAGTAGAGAGTTTGGACTTTTGAAAAGGGTGAAAGAAAGAAAAGTGAAAGAGATTAGTAGAAGAGAACCAAAATTCGGCTAAGAGGTAGAAGAAGGTTCGGCTAAATAAAACAAAAGAATCAAAGGAGAAAAGAAGAAGAAAAAGGGATGCCCGAATGGTCACACTGATTTCGGCTAAGGTCAAAGAAGTAAAAGAGATGAATAGGAGAAACTGACAGTTTCGGCACAGTGAGAAGTAGGGAACCGAATGAGAGAAAAAGAGAGAACTCAAGAAGACTTTTGCACAAATCGGTACTCACCCTTAATGACCGAAAATGCCAAAAATTAAAAATGCCTAAGACCTATGGGAATTTCGGCACACTCACCTTCTAGCAACTAAACTAAAATCCCCCCATCAAGCTCCCCACATTCGGCCAACACCTTCACCATCACCAGATCCTTTAATTTGCTCCTATTTTCACTCCCCAACACCCATTCAAATTGGTTTGACCAATTCAAATTCCTTCAAGCACTCTTGTCTACCCATTTGAATACATTGACCCATTCAACCATCACCCTTGAAGAGTCCCTGCTGAATCCATCTTCTCTCATTCCTGGCGCCAAAAAAATAAAGCTTCATAATGAGGCTTATGGGATTCAAACTCCTCTCCTTCTGCTCCTACAGGTGACACCACCTCCACTTGGACACAAGCTCCTTTGTGTCAATAACCACACGCAAATAAACTTAAGGCCTGCTCTTACTAGCTTTCCCCCTTAAAGTGCCCAAAACCAAAATTTTACCAAGGCTCTGGCTTGAACCCGAGCCTCACCAGGACCCCCAAACACATTTAAATAACAAGCAGAACAACCAACATACAGAAAAGCCTAACATGTAGAACCCCTAATTCTAGGATGTTACAAGCTTGTGCTCTAATTCTAAGTTCTTCTCAAGGATCGCAGCGACTACTGACTTGGTATGAAGAAATAACCGATAAAGCTCAAGATTTCTATTCTAGTAAAAAAGAATACTTTCTCTGTTCTTCTAACCTTAAGATAGTAGGATCTTGTAGGGAAAGAAGGAGGGTTGTTCTAGTTCTACTAAAAACACTTATCTAAGAAAGAAGAAAAACTCTTCTTTCAATCCTGGTCGCCTAGATTTATACAACCCTTGTCTGTATGATAACTTGACACATGTTACAATCCTAATCAAGTTGTCGTATGGGTGGTTCACAGCTATAAGGAAACGTATATAAGAATCTAAAATCTTTTCATATTTTTGATTTGACTGACCGTTCATTTCTAACTATCTTGTTAGTGTATCACCTACACATTAACTAAGCTAACTGGGTGCACCTTAACCTTGAAAACATCCCTTACCACTCACAAACCCTTGACATCTTTTGTCAATTTCTCCTTCTACATGTACACATACTTTACGGAGAACATTCCTTACTTTAAATTTCTATTATTCCATATCCGCTCTACTAGCGTGTCGGAACGTCAGTTGGGCAAGTAAGATCATGCCAACCAAATTTCCTTTGACCAACACGCCCAGACTCAAAACCTCACCAAGTCTAGGTGTTACAATCTATGCTTTGGCAACTTCAATCCAATCCTTCCCATGTGATACCCATTAAAAAGATCGAGGTGCAACCTGATTTATTATACGAGGAAGAGTTGATAAAAAAATCTTGGCTCAAGAAGTGAAAGAATTGAGAAACAAGCGTGTGTCATTAGTGAAAGTCTCATGGCATTGTAACAGTCTGAATTTGACCCTAATCGGAACGGTGGTTTCGGGACCACGAATCCGAGTCTGAAAAATTTTTAAATATTATTTTTGGTGCTAATTATATGTGATTTATGATGTGTGAAAGTTTTGTATAAAAATTTTATCGTTTGAGTGTTTAATTTAACAAAAAGGACTAAATCGCGTAAAGTGTAAAAGTTGCATACAATAGTGGAAAGTGCTTAAATGATGATGGCTTTCTAATATGGGGTATTAAAAAGGTAATTAGCCCATTTTTAAGTTAGTGGGTGGTATATGACATAAGTAACCGTAAGTTATATTTTAGTTTTATTTTATTTGAAAGGTTATATTAGTAATTAAGTAAAATCATATTATATGTTAAAATAAAACAAATGAAATGGCCATTATCATCTTATTTCTCTTGGCTGAATATTGGAGGAAGAAGAAGAACTTGGTTTCTTTTTATTTTCGGCACATATAAGCTCAAATTCAAGGTTAGTTTGATTTCGATTTTTGTTAATTTTTACGTTTTTGAGATCGTTGCTTCGAACATTAGTTGACCCATGTTAGAATTTTTAAATTTGAGCATGTTTGATGTTCGGACATTGTCATGTTCTTGTAGTTTTTGATGTTTGATGATGTTATATTAAAGTTATGTTAAGGATTAGCATGTTTTGTGTTGGAAATTTTAGTGAATTTGAGTATTTTGGACTAAATTACAAAGAATAAATTTTTGAGGGGCTAAAATGCAAAATAAATGAAAGAAATAGACTTGTATAGTCCCTATGAATATTCGGCCCTTGAGTGGTATAGTGGAATTTTGTGTATTTTGTGTTTTATACAAATAGGACTAAATTGTAAAAATGTGAAACATTAGGGGTAAAATGGTAATTTGCCCATTTATGTGTTTTGGGACTAAATTGAGATGAAATGTGCTTGAATGAGCTAAATTTTAATGTGTTTAGATCAAGAACAAAGAAAAACAGATTTGGATCGGGGAAAGGCGAAGGTTATCGAATAGCCGGTCTACATTGTCCGTCGATAGTCGAGGTAAGTCCTGAAGCAAATATATGTTAAAGAATTAATTATGAACATGGTAAGTGATGATATTTGATAATTTTGAGTATAAATCTATGTGATGGCCGAATGTGGTGGTATATTATTGGATTGACTTTATGTTGTTTAATGTAATGTGAATAAGTAAGTTCGGTTTGATATGTGAAAGAAATATGAAGTATACGAAATGTTTGTGAATTTAGCACTAAGTAATGCGAATTGAATGGTTAATAGTGTTGATATTCGGGCTTCGAGCCTTGCAGGCCTTGTGCCGGTGAATTATTTTAGGCTTATTGCCTAGCAGGCCTTGTGCCGGTGAATTATTTCGGGCTTATTGCCTAGCAAGCTTAATGCCGGTGTTCGAACTTCAGACTTCGGGTCTAGCAGGATTAATGCCAGTGATATGCTATAAACGGAGAATCCGAAAATCAAACAAGGTGACACATATATAGTGCTATGTGCTAAAAGCTCGGGTAAGAGTTAGCCTACTATATTAGTAAGGAATGAATTAAGTTAATTTATTATCGTTTTAGTTAAGTACGATGTGATGAAGTGGATGATTCTATAAGTATTTTATTTTATAATGTATTTTATTTTATAATGTTGAGCTTATCATTAATGTGTATGAACATTATATGTGTGTGAAATTGAGATATATATATGCTTATTACATTGAAGATTCAGTTACAAATGGAAAGATCAATGGTGAAAGAGTTTGAAAGTGTTTGCATATATGTATAAGTAGATATAGGAGATCGATACCTAAGATGTGTTCATGTGACTCGGAATATACGATTAAATATGATTGTAACACCCCAAACCCGGCCCAAACGCTACGACCAGATCTGGTATGCTACGGGTTGAACTTTCAAAACTTTGCTTTGAAGGTACTTGATATCTTGGTTTGTTCATTTAGGTATTCATTCAGAAAAATGATATTTGATGAAAACCTTTGTTTTTTTTTCATTGAACGTGTTTGAAAATCCCATTTTATTACTCCTTATGACTTAAGTCCATGATCATAAATTTATAAATTGTAAACATTAACAAATAGAAAATCAAAACCTAAGCCATGGGCCTTATTACAAAAATAATCAAAAAATTAAAACTTAAAAAACCGAAAATAGTTTATGAAAATAAAAGACTTGATGGCCCATCGAGTCAGCTTCGGCTCCCATGTCCACGATCTACTGCTCATCTGAAAAGTCAGGAAAATAAAAGGGTGAGTCACCAAGACTCAGTGTGCAAATCCCAAAAACACGTGAAAGGCTTTAGGCCCACAAACACATTATGGGCCTTGGCCCATACATAACAGCAACAACATATTTACATGCAACATGGCCCAACCCAACCTAAAAGTCCGTCCTCTACACACCAGCCCGTACCAGCCAACACACCTCGGGGATTTCTACAATCAACCCGCCAACCGCTACACACCACATCGATAGTCATGCTATCAGTTATAATGCCGATCACCATGTGACCTTATAATCCACTGTGGCAGAGCCACCGATCACTAATGTGACCTAACTGTACGTATCGTGGTTTTACCACCGATCACTGAGTGACCTATTAGCATGCTCTTCCCCTTCATCACATTAACCCTATCCCATGCATACATCCATGCAAAATCACACAATATACTACCTAAATGATCTCAGATTTTTACATACATCGATACACACATAGAGAAGTTTCTATGCTTACGTACCTGGCATCCTTTGCCTACCCTGTTTGGGTAAAACGATCGCCCACACGAATTTTTCCGGCTTTTAGCCCATAACATACATATTACAGTTTTAATTAGTGTGTTAGAGATCTACACACCTGATTACGGTTAAGACGACACTTTCTATGTCGACACTATCATTAGTCGATACGACTGCTATCTGTCTACTATTCTGCTCCGAAGCCGGTCCACAACCCGACGGCCAATCCTGAACCGTCGACACCACTCGTTTCTTGAACTTTGGGGCTGGGACCATAGATCCAACCCCTTCCTTTGATTTGCTGACATTCGAGTCCATGAATGACCTTGGTCAGAAGGTACTATGATGATTGCTTAACGAAACATTAGGTTAAGGCACGAATAACGAAAAGAAACCGATTGATAAACTTAAGGAGAACCAAAAACCTTACCTTGAAATCCCGAAAATAATATGATTCGTATGCTACCGATTTCTGGCTTAGAAACCTAGACGATTAGATCTCCTTCAAATCCTGGAATGCCGCCAAAGAGAAGGAACACAAGATTAGAGAAAACATCAAACTAAGGATGGCCCTAACCACCATCTAGCCATTCGGCTATGGTCTCAAAAACCGAAAAAGAAAGGAAGCAGAAGAAATCGGCACTCACCATTAACACCAACAGATTCAGCTTCTCCTAACAGATTATGACTTCTGCGACAATCAAAAGAAATATGGTGCACAGGGATCTATGGGGGTTCGGCTTACTGAAGAATTTGGCAAAGAGAAAAGAATGGGGTTTAGGATTTCGGCATTTAAAAAGAACTAATCGAGAGAAGAAGAGTAATATCAAACGTAAAGAAGTGATAGGAACGGTATAGGAAAAGAAAGAATTTCGTCAAGGCTAGGGCAGATTCGGCTATGGCAGACAAATGTGAAAAGAAAGAATGCTTAAGGGAGTTTTCGGCTCTTATTCAGAAAATAAGGAAAAGAGAGAAGATAAGAACCCTAAATGCCGAAAATAAAGAAGAGAACCCTCACCTAACTATTTAAAATTTCGGCACTTATCACCCCAAAAGCCGAAATTTGCAATCTAAAGGAAAGCACTGAGTCCTATGGCTAAAGAGAATTCGGCACACCCTTGCCCAAGCCAAAATCGATTGCCTGTTCCTTCAAGAGTTTGAAATTCGGCCACCACCTAGCCCTTCAGAAAATTCCTAGATTTTCTCCCTTATCCTCATCTGATCTCTCATCCACAAGTGGCATGAATAACACCACCTCTTCTTCCCTTTATCTGCCACAATATCCATATTATCTACATTATCCAAACAAATAAATCTTTCTATTTAAAAGCATCCTAGCCGTCCCACTTTGCTCCCTTCTAATGCCAGAAATAATTAAAATTAAAAGAGGGAATTAGGCTTCATGCGACTCGAACTTGGCCTCCTCAGCTGACGCCACCTCCCTGCTCTCTAAGTGGTGCCACTTTGCCACTGGGCTACAAGCCCATTTTGTGTCCTAACCCACAGATAATATCTTTTAAGCCCCATCTTATCAGGCTTTCTCCTAGAGTGTTCAAACAGAAAATTTAATTTAGGCCTCGGCCCAACCCTGAGCCCATTCTGGACCCCTAACACTTACGTTAAACATAACCACACATAAACGCAAAGGCCCATTAACTCAGGATATTATAGTTCTACCCCCTTAAAGAAATTTCGGCCTCGAAATTACCTGATCAGGAAAAGATGGGGGTATTGGTGCCGCATCGCTTCTTCTGGTTCCCAAGTAGCCTCCTTAGAACCGTGATTTCGCCATAGAACCTTAACCAACGGAACCGTCTTCCTTCGCAATACTTTGACATCACGATCCAGAATTTCCACTGGTTCCTCTTCAAAAGATAAATCGGGTCTTACTTCGATTTCTTCCACAGATACCACATGGGATGGATACGAACGGTAACGTCTTAACATAGAGACATGGAACACGTTGTGAATCTGGCCTAGCTCAGAAGGTAGCTCTAGCTGATAAGCTACTGGTCCCACTCGTTTTAACACCCAATATGGTCCGATAAATCTGGGACTTAATTTACCCTTCCGTCCAAACCTTAGTACTTTCTTCCACGGCGACACCTTTAAGAAAACTTGGTCACCCACTGCAAATTCTATGTCCCTACGCTTTAAATCAGCATAGGACTTCTGTCTGTCCAACGCTTCCTTTAGTCTAGCCCGAATTACCTCTACCTTCTCCTCTGTCTCGATAACCAATTCTGGACCCAAAATCTGACGTTCCCTTAATTCCGTCCAACAGGTAGGTGTACGACACCTCTGCCCGTACAATGCTTCATAGGGCGCCATCTGAATACTTGGCTGGTAGCTATTGTTGTAAGCAAACTTCGCTAATGGGATAAATTCTTCCCAACTACCCTTGAAATCAATGACACATCCTCTCAACATGTCCTCCAAGATCTGGATTACCCGCTCCGACTGTCCATCGGTCTGAGGATGAAACACCGTACTGAAATCCAACTTCGTACCCAACACTTGATGCAACGCCTTCTAAAATCGTGAGGTGAACCTAGGGTCCCTATCCGATATGATTGATACTGGTACCCCATGCAACCTCACTACCTCCGCTATGTATAGCTTAGCCAATTTCTGCAGAGAGTAATCGACCCGTACTAGTATGAAATGAGCAGACTTCGTCAAGCGATCCACAATCACCCAGACCGAATCTTTCTTAGTAGGCGTGAGGGGTAGCCCACTAACAAAGTCCATTATGATCCTTTCCCACTTCCATTGTGGAATCTTCACCGGCTGCAACAACCCTGATGGTAACTGATGTTCCGCCTTTACCTGCTGACAGGTCAAACACTTCCCCACAAATTCGATCACCTCTCACTTCAAACCCGGCCACCAGAACTGATCTCGCAAATCTCGATACATCTTACTTCCTCCAGGGTGCATAGCGTATGGACTACCATGCGTTTCTTGCAAAATCTTATGCCTCAACTCCGGATCTTTCGGCATACACACTCTCCTTTGAAAACATAATAGCCCTTCCTCGTTCACACCAAATTTTGCTGATCCTTCACTTGATCCTACCGGAAACTTCTCCTTTAGCAACTCATCAGTTTGCTGTTTCTCCTTAACCTGACTGACCCAAGAGGGTTTCACTTGAAGTTCAACTAATAAACTCCCATCATCATACAGACTAAGGTGAGCAAACATTTCTCTCAAGTCAGAGATTACTTTACGACTCAAGGCATCTGCCACCACATTAGCTTTACCCGGGTGGTACTCGATCGAGCAGTCATAGTCCTTTAGCAACTCGATCCACCTCCTTTGCCTTAGATTCAAATCCTTCTGGGTCAAAAGGTATTTTAGGCTCTTGTGATTGGTATAAATGACAGATTTCTCCTCGTATAGATAATGTCTCCAGATCTTCAAAGCGAAAACCACCGCCGCCAACTCCAAATCATGGGTGGGATAATTTGCTTCGTGCGGTCTCAACTGACGCGATGCGTACGCAACAACCTTTCCATCTTGCATCAACACGCATCCTAATCCCGTGTGTGAAGCATCACAATAAATCAAGAATTCCTTCCCAGCCTCCGACTGAATCAATACTAGAGCCTCCGTCAAAATCCTTTTTAATTTCTCAAAACTCTCTTGCTGCTTACAAGACCAAACAAACGAAACTCCTTTCCGTAACAACTTAGTCAACGGCGCCGCGATCAATGAAAATCCTTCCACAAACCTTCTGTAATACCGGGCTAACCCAAGAAAACTCTAAATTTCTGCTACCGATTTAGGCAGCTTCCAATCCAACACCGCTTCAATCTACCGAGGGTCAACCCTAATCCCCTCTGCCGACACAATGTGACCTAGAAAAGTAACCTCCCTTAGCCAAAATTTGCACTTACTGAATTTGGCATACAACTGCTTCTCCCTTAGAATCTGCAGAACCACCCGAAGATGTGAATCATGCTCCTCTTCCAATTTTGAATAAACCAGAATATCATCTATGAATACCACGACAAACTGATCCAAGTAGGGTTGAAATACTCGGTTCATCATATCCATAAACGCTGCTGGTGCGTTAGTCAACCCAAATGGCATCACCATGAATTCGTAGTGTCCATAGCGAGTCCTAAAAGCCGTCTTATGAATATCCGCCTCTTTGACCTTAAGCTGATGGTACCCTGACCTCAGATCTATCTTTGAAAAGACTGAGGCCCCCTTCAGCTGATCGAACAAGTCATCGATCCTTGGCAATGAGTATTTGTTCTTGATGGTTAACTTATTCAACTGACGATAGTCAATGCACATACGCATTGACCCATCCTTCTTCTTAACGAATAACACCGGCGCTCCCCAAGGCGACACACTTGGTCGGATAAACCCTCTATCCAGCAACTCCTGAATCTGCGCTTTCAATTCCACCAACTCCTTTGGCGCCATCCTATACGGAGCAATAGATACTGGCGCTGTTCTCGGAAGAAGATTGATACCAAACTCCACTTCACGATCCGGGGGTAATCCCGGAAGCTCTTCTGGGAAAACATCAAGAAATTCCTTCACCATCCTAACATCTCCGACAGTTAGTTCCCTGGCTTCCAGAGCCCGAACAAACATTAGAATTGCCTCGCATCTTTTCCTCACCATCCTTTCTGCCCTTAAGGCAGACACCACATTTGACAAACAGTTCCCCCTTTCACCTATCACCAACACTTCACCACCATCGGGAGTTTTTAACACCATACGCTTGGCAGCACAGTCCAAATTAGCTTGATACTTCACTAACCAATCCATTCCGAAGATCAAATCGAACTCCCCAAACGGCAGTTCCATCAGATCAGCCCGAAAAGCTACCCCTTGAACTTCCAGGGGTACATCCTTATACAGTTTGTTCACCACTATAGTTTGTCCTAGAGGGCTTACTACAGTCATCTCCCTAGAAGAAATCACATATCCTAAGTTCAGAGTTCCCGCTATAGCACTAGCAACATAAGAGTGTGTCGAACCAATATCAATCAAGGCAGTGTAAGGCAAACCAAAAATTAAAAACGTACCAGTTATAACATCCGATGCATCAGCCTCCTCTCGACGTCTGGCAGCATGGACTAACCCCAGCTGTCTCGCCTCAGTGTTTCCTGCCCCTTGGCCTGGTGCTCCACGGCCCCGACCGGATCCGTTACCACCTCTGGCTGGACCACGACCTCTCTGTGGCTGCTGACCACCTCTTCCTGGCTGTGCATTCCCTTGGCCCGTGGGCCTTTCACTGCCCCGTTGCTGCAGACAGTTTCTAACTTGATGGTTCGTAGATCCACACCTAAAGCACTTCCCACTGCCTGTCCAACACTCAACTACATGGAATTTACCACATCAAGCACATACGTGCACGACCAACAAAGAGCGAGGTCTCTTCCCGTCTCGGCCCGGCCCGACTGGGCCTTTTCTGAGTACGCCCAGCTGCCCCTGACGATCCAAAATTCCTCTTACTTCCACCCCTATCTCTATCCCGATTTAGTTTCTCTGTTCGCTTCACCTCCTTAGCTATCTTAGCTATTTCCACAAGCACAGCAAATTCCCTCTCCCGCTGTGGAGCTATCAATACATGCAAATCATCCCTCAGACCATCCTCAAACCGAACACAATGTTAATGGTCTGTGGCCACCATTACTCGAGCATAACGGCTAAGGCGTAAGAATTCCGCTTCGTACGCAGCCACCAACCTACTTCCTTGCACCAAATTCAGAAATGATCTACGCTGCGCATCTACATAACTTGTCCCAATGTATTTACTCTGAAATGCCATTTTGAAGAGATCCCAAGTGATACAGTCAGCCACCGTACCATCCTTAATCGTAAGCCACCATTGATAAGCTTCGTCCCACAAGAGAGATACAACCCCTTTCAGTTTTTCCCCTTCGGTGAAATCCAGATCATCCATTATACGCTCAACCGCTCCAACCAACGATTACTCGGTGTACTCGGGGCTATTCCAGAAATTCCCCTAAACACTTCTGCCCCATTAGCTCTAAGATGTTCTGACACAGATTTTCGGGCTCCTGTGCCCATGCCTGCCCCAGCAACCCTCTCTAAGACCCTTAACATCGCCTGAGATACTGCATCATCTCCGACCATCTGGTCCTGAAATTCCTCCTCCGCAGCTGGTGGTACCGGTATCTCGTTTCCAGATCCATGGCCAGACTCATCCTACCCCTACCATGACCACGCGGCAGATGTCCACGACCTCTTGTACTCATTCTACCGATTCGTGTTTATCTGGTTAGAAATTTTTATGAATTATTAATTTCTTCCACTAATTACCCACGAACAATCTTATGAACAGTAGTTTTAAGAGTTCTTTCGAATTCGCGATTATATCTACGGTTCAGTCTCAAGTCTGTATCTCCTAGTTCTAGGAACCTCATACATCAACCATCATACATCAACATACAAGTAGCATCCATGAACTCACATTCATCACATAAGGATATTTTCGTCATTTCACTACCCAGGGGTACTTTCATAATTTTATCCTACAGGGGTATTTTTAAAATAATTTTTGTTTCAAAATAGGGTATCTAGGTGATTTTACGAAATAAGGGTATTTTGGTAATTTTGCATTTCGGGGGTATTTTGGTAATTTTCCAAACCAGGGGTATTTTGGTCATTTTACAAATCAGGGGTAATTTAGTATTTTTTTGCAAACCAGGGTATTTTGGAAATTTCAAAATTAGGGTGGCTGGTCCCCTTCTGTTTTAATTATAAATTTTGGCCCGTCGGCCAAGTCCTCATGGCTAAGGTGAGCAGTCCACTACGCACTGTAGGATTCTAGTGAAGAGGAGGTGAGTCACTAGGACTGCTTAAGTACCAAGCTCTCCACGAATCCAATCCTAGACATGCGTATGCCTGTTGCCACAC
The DNA here is from genome assembly GCA_025698515.1 of Gossypium sturtianum. Taxonomy (NCBI): domain Eukaryota; kingdom Viridiplantae; phylum Streptophyta; class Magnoliopsida; order Malvales; family Malvaceae; genus Gossypium; species Gossypium sturtianum. Next base: position 88,423,773 of record CM046949.1, on the reverse strand, counting down.
CCCGACCCAGCGACTTGTTCACGGGTTTATTTGGTTGGATTAAATCTGTAACACCCCAAACCCGGCCCAAACATTACGACCGAATTTGGTTTGCTACAGAGAAAAGTTTTTGAAAAAATCATTTTAAAACTTAGTTGAATTGTCTTTCAATTTAAATTTTCTTTGTTAAAAACCAAACTTAAAATATTTCTTTGAGTCGAGTTGTTTACAAATTTGAATGTACCCGATGGTACTTTAAAACATTTTGCGTTTAATTTGAGAAAAACATGTGCAACCGTTTTAACATCATCAAGTAATTTAAACCAAACATTCAAACATGCAGCAATAATAAAATAATCCTAGGAGGCCTTATTACAATTAAACAACTTAAATCCAAAAGAAAGATAGATAAAATCTAAAATTCATTTATTAAAAACTCCTTTGCATGGCCACCTCGAGTCCATCCGGCTCCTCACCCGCATGATCTACGAATCACTGAAAAATTAAAGGAGAAGGTGAGTCACCAAGACTCAATGTGTAACCCTTCCCCAATTTAATGTAATAACATACACAAATTATAACCAATTAACATGCATAAGTTTAAATGCACCCAACCTAACCATCCATACGCCTTTTTCTACCCCTTGTGGTACCAAACCACTGGTGGTGCCAAACCACTGGTGACGTATAGTCACAAATGTGATACCAAATCACCTGGAGATACCAAATCTCGGTGTCAGAAGACACAATTGTGTTACCAAAACATGGTGACCGAAGTCACAAATAGATGATGGGGCCAACCCATCGTGTGATACCAAATCACCGCGAGACAATCCCATATCTCAAAGTGGGGCCAACCCACGGTGGTATTAACCACGGGGACAAGTCGCTATGAGGTGCCAAACCTCTGGGAGGTACCAAACCTCGGTGACCGTAGTCACGATGTGTTACCAAAACACTGGTGTCCGTCGACACAAATATCACTGCCCCCTCCTCTCATCAACCCATAACAATCATTTATATGCATGTACCACAAATCATGTTAATAGATTTATTTAACAACATCCAATCGATTTATCATAAGCCATATATCAAATAATACACATACCAAATGTGTCATGCTTCCCAAAAGCATCAAATAATAATCACATAGTAATAAGAACTTACCCAAATCCTTGTCAATACCATGAAGGTATTTCATCCATGTCTACACAAAACGTTTAGGCATAAAATAACACTTAGCATATTAAAAAGTTATAAGATGTGTATGTATACACACCTGGCACCAAAAAGAGTTCTAAATCCCGAATAGACAAATCGGCCACACAAGTATTCTTGCCCCTATATTCGGCCAAAAATGAATATTAGAACCATGGCCTATTCGGCCAAACCAAAATAATTGAGAAAGGTTCCTTGTGAACCTAAAATCTTACCCAAAGCCTTCGAACACTTAACCAACACACTCCTAAAAGAATCGGCCTCACCTCCCTACAATCAACCATCATCAAAAATGTTTATTAGCCTTCGGCTTAAACGAAACTTAAAAAAATTAATAATCCTTCGAAATAAACCTTACCACCTTACCAAACCAATTTCTAGAGAAGTCCCGATGATAACTATCTTACCTTCAATATTCGGCCAAAATTGATCAAGATGGGAGAAGAATATTTTCGGTATACCCAAGAGAGTGGATTCGGCTATGATTTGTTCAACACAATCAACCAAGGTTCAACTTGTATGGAAAAAGATGAAGTAAGAAAGTGAACTAATAGTTTCGGCTAAGTGCTTTTGAGAAGAGAAAAGAAAGAAATAGATAGAATATTATGGTATAGGAGATTCGGCTAAGAAAGAAAGAAGAAAATGGACAAAAGAGATAAGTGTTTCGGCAATGGTTGAAGAAAATACTCAAGTTTCGGTTTTGAGAGAATGAAAAGGAGAAATAGAAAATGAGCCAAAAATGACCAAATGGTCAAAAAGTATTAAGCTTAGCAAATGGTAAAATTCGGCTAACAAGAAAAGAGTTTGAGAGAAAAATTTGTTTTGCACTTTTGCACCAAATGAAAGAATGACCAAAAAGAATTCCTAAGCCTTACCAAGACTAGCATATTCGGCCAAACCCCCCTCTTAGCCACAATGCCGTCCAAGTTCATGGCATAAAGGCCATTATTTTGTTTCCAAAACATAATCCTTGATACTAGCCTCATGTCTCCATATTTTCCTTAATTACTTGATTCCCTTCCATATGTTAACACTTGCCTTAAACCTATAGTCTACTAACCAAAAACAACATGGTCAACCCTTATCTTAATCATCCTTGGCCGACACTTACCATACCAAAGCAAAAATAAAAGTTGTCCCAATGCTATTTAAGGGATTCGAACCTCTCCCCTCAAGCTAAACTCCATGCGCCATTACCAACTTGCCATGCACTCATCTTGTGTCACTTATTGCTACTTAAATTAACTTAAGTGCTAAGCTCATTTAATCCTCTTCTTTAAATAAGCCATACTAAGAATTATTCTACTAAACCGAGCTTACTCAAGACCCCAAATTAAGCCTTATATCATCACGAATAATATCACAGAAATTCAAATACAAGAAAAATAATTCAATCACAAATAACCCCTATTTTGGGATGTTACGATTCTACCCCCTTAAAATAATTTCGACCTCAAATTACGATCGAAAAGGTGGGGGTATTCTTTGCCGTATTACATCCTCGGGTTCCCACGCCGCTTCCTCCGTACCATGGTTTCGCCATAGCACTTTCACTAAGGGTACCGACTTTCTACGCAATACTTTGACATCACGATCTAAAATCGAAGCTGGTTCCTCCTCGAATGATAAGTCGGAGTTAACCTCAATCGCGCATCGCGCACGATGTGCGATGGATCGACCTATACCGTCTAAGCATCGACACATGGAAGACATTGTGAATCGACTTAACTCTGCTTTGGCGATTCGAGTGATAAGCTACCGGTCCTACTCGCTTCAACACACGATATACGGGCCGATGAACCTTGGACTTAATTTCCTTTTTGCCCAAAGCGCAACACCTTTTTCCAAGGCGACACCTTAAAGACTTTATCTCCTACCTCGTATTCCATCTCCTTACGCTTGAGATCGGCGTAAGACTTTTGCCTATCCGATGCTTCCTTGAGACGAGCCCGAATTACCTTAACTTTGTCCTCGTTTCCGTCACCACCGGACCCAAGACATGTCGTTCACCTAGTTCCGCCCAACACGTAGAGAGTACGGCATTTTCGCCCATACTCTGATTGCTTCATATGGAGCCATTTGGATACTCGCTGATAACTATTGTTATAAGCGAATTCCGCCAATGGTAGATACTCCTCCCAAGCGCCATGAAGTCCGAGAACACAACCTCTCGAGCATATCTTCTAAGATCTGAATCACTCTCTCTCCGATTGTCCGTCGGATTGCGGATGAAAAAGTCTTTGAAGTCCAATCTCGTACCCAAAGCTTGATGCAACGCTCTCCAAAACCTCGATGTAAACCTCGGATCCCTATCCGAGATAATCGACATCTTGGCACACCATGCAATCTCACTATCTCGGCTACATATAACTTAGCTAACCTGCAGGCGAATAATCTACCCTTACAGGTATGAAATGCGCTGATTTAGTCGACGATCCACAATCACCCAAACTCGAATTCTTCTTGCTAGGCGTAAGAGGTAATCCACCGACAAAGTCCATGGTGATCCTCTCCCACTTCCATCGTGGAATCTTCACTGTTTGAAGTAAACCGGATGGCAATCGATGTTCACCTTGACTTGTTGACACGTCGGACACTTACCCACGAACTCGCCACTTCCCGTTTCTGCACTGGCCACCAAAATTGCTCTCTCAAATCCCGATACATCTTGCTACCTCCGGGATGCATAGCATATGGGCTGCTATGTGCGCCCGAAGAATCCTTTGTCTCAACTCCACATCCTTCGGCATACAAGCTCTTCCTTTAAAGCACAAAACTCCATCATCGGGACGGACTAAAATCCTCTAATCCACCATTACGGACTTGCAACCTCCGATCATTCAAACCATCATCCTCTAACCGCTTCTCCTTAATCGATTTAACCAAGTCGGCTTGACTTGCAATTACGCCAAAAGACTCCCATCATCGAACGGACTAAGTCGAGCAAACATTGATCTTAAATCCGATACAACCTTACGACTTAACGCGCCACGCCACCACGTTATCCTTACCGGGATGATACTCGATCGAGCGATCGTAGTCCTTCAACACTCAATCCATCTACGCTGCCTCAAATTCAAATCCTTACGAGTCAAAAGATACTTAAGACTCTTGTGATCCGTATAAACTATCGACTTCTCTCCGTACAAATAGTGCCTCCATATCTTCAAAGCGAAGACTACACCGCTAACTCCAAGTCATGAGTCGGATAATTAGCCTCATGTGGTCTCAATCGCCGAGATGCATAAGCCACTACCTTCCCTTCTTGCATCAAGCACGCATCCCAAACCAATATGTGATGCATCGCAATAAACCGTGAATTCCTTGCTCGCCTCAAAGTTGAATCAAAACCGAGCTTGATCGAATCTTCTTCAATTTGTCGAAACTTTCTTGTCGCTTCTCGGTCCACACAAATGGAACTCCTTTCTCAACAACTTGGTCATCGGTGCGGCAATCAAAGAAAATCCTTCCACAAATCTTGGTAATACCCCGCTGGACCTAGAAAACTCGAATTTCAGCCACAGACGAAGCGGCTTCCAATCTAACATCGCCTCAATCTTTCGAGGATCCACTCTAATCCTCGGTGAAACAACGTGACCCAAGAAAGTCACCTCCTTAAGCCGAGTCGCACTTACTAAATTTCGTGATATCTTTGCTTTTCCCTCGAATCTGCAACACCACTCGCAAATGCGCATCATGCTCCTCTTCCGACTTGAATACACCAAAATATCATCTATAAAGACCACAACAAACCGATCCAAAAGCGTTGAAATACCCTATTCATCATGTCCATGAAAGTTGTTGGTGCATTAGTCAAACCAAACGGCATCACCGGGAACTCGTAGTGTCCATACCGAGTACGAAATGCCGTCTTATGGATATCACCTCTTTCACCTTCAGTTGATGATATCCGGACCTTAAATCAATCTTAGAGAAAACCGCAAATTTCTTTTTGGTGATCAAACAAGTCATCTATCCTCGGCAAAGGATACTTGTTTTTAATCGTCGACTTATTCAATCAAGTGTAGTCTATACACATCCGCATCGCACCATCCTTCTTCTTGACAAAAAGTACCGGAGCTCCCAAGGTGAAACACTTGGTCGAATGAAACCTCGATCCAACAACTCTTGTATCCGAGCCTTCAATTCCAACAATTCTTTTGGTGCCATCCTATACGGAGCTATAGACACCGGCGCCGTTCGGTGCAATGAGATCTATACCAAATTCGACTTCACGATCCGGAGGCAATCCCGGAAGTTCTTCAGAAATATGTCAGCAAATTCCTTAACGGTTTGAACATTTCCCACACGAAGACTCCTTAGCTTCCAAAGCACACACATGAACTACTTAACGCCTCACGGCCCTTCCCGACCATCTTTATCGCTTTCAACGCAGATACCACGTTGGATAGATAATCTCTCCTATTACCTATCATGACCACTTCTTCACCTTCAACCGTCTTCAAAACCATGCGCTTTAGCGGCACAATCCAAACTTGCTTGGTACTTGACCAACCAGTCCATCCCAAGAATCGGATCGAACTCCTCAAACGGCGGTTCCATCGGATCGGCTACAAACACTACCCCTTGGAGTTCTAGGGGTATATCTCTATCTGACTTATCTACTTCTACAGAGTGACCTAAAGGACTAAGTACGGTCATCCTCTTAGAAGCGATCTCGGGAACTAAACTCATGGTCTCAACTATACTACTAGCAACGTAAGAGTGCGTCGAACCCACATCTATCAAAGGCGTATATGGAACACCAAAAATTAAAAACGTCACGGTTATGACGTCCGGTGCGTCTCCTTCCTCACGACGCCTCAAAGATACACCAAACCAGTCGCCTAGCCTCCGAAAGTTGCCAATACCTCTCGCCACGGTGCTCGCGACCTCCATTAGAGCCATAACCACCTCTACCATTACCACGACCTCTGCGGTGCTGGTCCTCCTTTCTCGAACTGGGCACGACCTTGACCTTCAGATCGATTCCTAGCTTGCTTACGCGAGACAGTCCCTCACACGATGTTCTAGCGAACCACACTCGAAACATCCTTTCCTCCGGTCCAACATTCACCCCAATGAAACTTTCCACAACGGTTACATTTGGGCCGATCTTTGATTAGCGGTGTGGACCTCCTCGCCTGATTTGACCCACTCTGCCTAAATCTTTTCTAAACATTACCACCACGACCAGACGATCCAAAGCCTCTCTTGACTTGCTCCTATCATAACTTTGCCTCGCGGACTCCTTGATTCCTTTCGGCTACCTTGGCCTTCTCCACCAAGACAAGCAAACTCACGTTCTGCTTTGTGGAGCAATCAATGACCTTAAACTCGTCTCTAAGTCCGTCTTCAAAACGAACACAACGATCATGTTCCGATGCCACTATTCCCCGAGCATAACGACTCGGCCTTAGGAATTCCGCTTCATACTCCGAGACAGACTTATTCCTTGCACTAACCCCGTAAAAGCTTTCCTTTGAGCGTCAATGTAGCTTGATCCAACATACTTCTTACGGTATGCGGCTTTGAAGTACTCCCAAGTGAGATCATCTGCCGTAGCACCATCTCGGACCGTGAGCCACCATCGATATGACTCATCCTTGAGAAGCGACACCGCTCCTTTCGGTTTCTCCTCATTTGTCAAATCTATCTCATCCATGATTCTTTCGGTCGATTCCGGCTAATACTCACCGTATTGGGCGCTACACGCACACACACCTCGGAAAAATTCAGCTCCGTTAGCTCAAGTCTCTCAGAACCGACTTGAGAGCTCCTCCACTTCCGCCAATTCCGGCTACCCTTTCCGGAACCCGTAGCATCGCTTGTGACACAGCGTCGTCACCCGTCTGATCCTGCTCTTCAGCTCCAAAGGTTGGGGGTGGTGGTGGCGGTATCTCATTCTCAGATCCTTGACCCGACCCGGCGGTGTTACGACACTGACCATCCTACCCCTTCCGCGCCCCCACGGCGGCCACGTCCTCTAAAGCTCATTCTAACTATCGCGCTTTTAACTGATTAGGAAATTTTTATTAATTAGTACATGTTTCACTTGATTATCCGCGAAGAAATTTTATGAAAAGAGTTTAATAGAGATTCTTTCGATCAAACAAGGTTTTAAGTCTTCTATCATGGTTTACAAAGAATAATACATCCATTCCCTATACCTTTCATACCTATGCACTCTTCAGGCATTACTGTCCGTTTCTAACCCAGGGGTATTTTCGTCATTTTTCCTAAAGGGTATTTTTGTAATTTTGTCAATCAAGAATATTTTGAAAATTTTCGAAGATACATTTGTCCTACCATCAAAAAAAAAATATAATAATAATAATTTAATGATTTTAAAACCGAAGTTTTCCTTAAAACATGGCTAATCCCTTTCGGGTTTTATTTAGGATTTTGCCTATGATCGAGTCCTCTTGGTTAGAGTGAACCGAAGCTACGCACCAGGTAGGAATCCCATGAAGAGGAGGTGAGTCATGAGGACCGCTTAAGTACCAAGCTCTTAGGATCCAATCCTAGACATGCGCACCAAGGTTACCACACCTTAACTCGCGACTTGGTCGTAGGTTGGTTTAATTAGGCTCTTAAAGTCTTATGTCTTTGTTTTGAGTAAACTAGTCCTAAAGTTTAAAATACTATCACTATCTACGTCCCATGCTTCCTACCATTCTACAAAGAAATAATTCATACAAAAAGTTAGTGGTACTTACCAGGCGGATCGGTCTGCAGGAGACTCGGTGCCATGCTTATTCAAAACCATAATATTTCAAATAGACCTACTAAAACATTTTTGGGCCTTGGGCCCCACACAAATGAGCTTTGAACTTGGCTCTGATACCAATTTTGTAACACCCCAAACCCGGCCCAAACATTACGACCGAATTTGGTTTGCTACAGAGAAAAGTTTTTGAAAAAATCATTTTAAAACTTAGTTGAATTGTCTTTCAATTTAAATTTTCTTTGTTAAAAACCAAACTTAAAATATTTCTTTGAGTCGAGTTGTTTACAAATTTGAATGTACCCGATGGTACTTTAAAACATTTTGCGTTTAATTTGAGAAAAACATGTGCAACCGTTTTAACATCATCAAGTAATTTAAACCAAACATTCAAACATGCAGCAATAATAAAATAATCCTAGGAGGCCTTATTACAATTAAACAACTTAAATCCAAAAGAAAGATAGATAAAATCTAAAATTCATTTATTAAAAACTCCACTGCATGGCCACCTCGAGTCCATCCAGGCTCCTCACCCCGTGGTCTACGAATCACTGAAAAATTAAAGGAGAAGGTGAGTCACCAAGACTCAATGTGTAACCCTTCCCAATTTAATGTAATAACATACACAAATTATAACCAATTAACATGCATAAGTTTAAATGCACCCAACCTAACCATCCATACGCCTTTTTCTACCCCTTGTGGTACCAAACCCTTTGGTGGTGCCAAACCACTTTGGTGACGTATAGTCACAAATGTGATACCAAATCCTTTGGAGATACCAAATCTCGGTGTCAGAAGACACAATTGTGTTACCAAAACACTGGTGACCGAAGTCACAAATAGATGATGGGGCCAACCCATCGTGTGATACCAAATCACCGCGGACAATCCCATATCTCAAAGTGGGGCCAACCCACGGTGGTATTAACCACGAGGGACAAGTCGCTATGAGGTGCCAAACCTCTGGAGGTACCAAACCTCACGGTGACCGTAGTCACGATGTGTTACCAAAACACTGGTGTCCGTCGACACAAATATCACGCCTCTCCTCTCATCAACCCATAACAATCATTTATATGCATGTACCACAAATCATGTTAATAGATTTATTTAACAACATCCAATCGATTTATCATAAGCCATATATCAAATAATACACATACCAAATGTGTCATGCTTCCCAAAAGCATCAAATAATAATCACATAGTAATAAGAACTTACCCAAATCCTTGTCAATACCATGAAGGTATTTCATCCATGTCTACACAAAACGTTTAGGCATAAAATAACACTTAGCATATTAAAAGTTATAAGATGTGTATGTATACACACTGGCACCAAAAAGAGTTCTAAATCCCGAATAGACAAATCGGCCACACAAGTATTCTTGCCCCTATATTCGGCCAAAAATGAATATTAGAACCATGGCCTATTCGGCCAAACCAAAATAATTGAGAAAGGTTCCTTGTGAACCTAAAATCTTACCCAAAGCCTTGAACACTTAACCAACACACTCCTAAAAGAATCGGCCTCACCTCCTACAATCAACCATCATCAAAATGTTTATTAGCCTTTGGCTTAAACGAAACTTAAAAAATTAATAATCCTTGAAATAAACCTTACCACCTTACCAAACCAATTTCTAGAGAAGTCCCGATGATAACTATCTTACCTTCAATATTCGGCCAAAATTGATCAAGATGGGAGAAGAATATTTTCGGTATAACCAAGAGAGTGGATTCGGCTATGATTTGTTCAACACAATCAACCAAGGTTCAACTTGTATGGAAAAAGATGAAGTAAGAAAGTGAACTAATAGTTTCGGCTAAGTGCTTTTGAGAAGAGAAAAGAAAGAAATAGATAGAATATTATGGTATAGGAGATTCGGCTAAGAAAGAAAGAAGAAAATGGACAAAAGAGATAAGTGTTTCGGCAATGGTTGAAGAAAATACTCAAGTTTCGGTTTTGAGAGAATGAAAAGGAGAAATAGAAAATGAGCCAAAAATGACCAAATGGTCAAAAAGTATTAAGCTTAGCAAATGGTAAAATTCGGCTAACAAGAAAAGAGTTTGAGAGAAAAATTTGTTTTGCACTTTTGCACCAAATGAAAGAATGACCAAAAAGAATTCCTAAGCCTTACCAAGACTAGCATATTCGGCCAAACCCCCTCTTAGCCACAATGCCAGTCCAAGTTCATGGCATAAAGGCCATTATTTTGTTTCCAAAACATAATCCTTGATACTAGCCTCATGTCTCCATATTTTCCTTAATTACTTGATTCCCTTCCATATGTTAACACTTGCCTTAAACCTATAGTCTACTAACCAAAAACAACATGGTCAACCCTTATCTTAATCATCCTTGGCCGACACTTACCATACCAAAGCAAAAATAAAAGTTGTCCCAATGCTATTTAAGGGATTCGAACCTCTCCCCTCAAGCTAAACTCCATGCGCCATTACCAACTTGCCATGCACTCATCTTGTGTCACTTATTGCTACTTAAATTAACTTAAGTGCTAAGCTCATTTAATCCTCTTCTTTAAATAAGCCATACTAAGAATTATTCTACTAAACCGAGCTTACTCAAGACCCCAAATTAAGCCTTATATCATCACGAATAATATCACAGAAATTCAAATACAAGAAAAATAATTCAATCACAAATAACCCCTATTTTGGGATGTTACAAAATCTTATGAAATTGAAGAGTTGTTTACTCTAGGCCTAAGGTCCATTATTGCCTAATATACTAGTCTACGTCCATCAAGCCCATCAAACCCAACATGCATATCATATCCAGAGTTAGGATACTTACCTGCGTGGATCGAGTGCCGGTAGACTCGAAGGCCATATCTCAACCCAAACTTTTCTCAAATTCACATCATTTTCAAATCACTACTAGACCCATTTCACAGCTCGAGTTTTGTAACTTGGCTCTGATACCAAAATTTAACACCCCAAACCCGGCCCAAACGCTACGACCAGATCTGGTATGCTACGGGTTGAACTTTAAAAACTTTGCTTTGAAGGGACTTGATATCTTGGTTTGTTCATTTAGGTATTCATTCAGAAAAACAATATTTGATGAAAACCTTTATTTTTTTTTCATTGAACGTGTTTGAAAATCCCATTTTATTACTCCTTATGACTTAAGTCCATGATCATAAATTTATAAATTGTAAACATTAACAAATAGAAAATCAAAACCTAAGCCATGGGCCTTATTACACAAATAATCCAAAAATTAAAACTTAAAAAACCGAAAATAGTTTATGAAAATAAAAGACTTGATGGCCCCTCGAGTCCGCTTCGGCTCCCATGTCCACGATCTACTGCTCATCTGAAAAGTCAAGAAAATAAAAGGGTGAGTCACCAAGACTCAGTGTACAAATCCCAAAAACACGTGAAAGGCTTTAGGCCCACAAACACATTATGGGCCTTGGCCCATACATAACAGCAACAACATATTTACATGCAACATGGCCCAACCCAACCTAAAAGTCCGTCCTCTACACACCAGCCCGTACTAGCCAACACACCTCGGAGATTTCTACAATCAACCCGCCAACTGCTACACACCACATCGACAGTCATGCTGTCAGTTATAATGCCGATCACCATGTGACTTTACAATCCACTGTGGCAGAGCCACCGATCACTAATGTGACCTAACTGTACGTATCATGGTTTTACCACCAATCACTGAGTGACCTATTAGCATGCTCTTCCCCTTCATCACATTAACCCTATCCCATGCATACATCCATGAAAAATCACACAATATACTACCTAAATGATCTCATATTTTTACATACATCGATACACACATAGAGAAGATTCTATGCTTACGTACCTGGCATCCTTTGCCTACCCTGTTTGGGTAAAATGGTATCACATGACCCTTTTTTGATTTTAGCCCATAACATACATATTACAGTTTTAATTAGTGTGTTAGAGATCTACACACCTGATTACGGTTAAGACGACACTTTCTATGTCGACACTGTCATTAGCTGATACGACTGCTATTTGTCTACTATTCTCCTCCAAAGCCGGTCCACAACCCGGCGGCCAATCTCGAACCACCGACACCGCTCGTTTCTTAAACTTTGGGGCTGGGACCACAGATCCAACCCCTTCCTTTGATTTGCTGACATTCGAGTCCATGAATGACCTTGTTCAGAAGGTACTATGATGATTGCTTAACGAAACATTAGCTTAAGGCACGAATAACGAAAAGAAACTGATTGATCAACTTAAGGAGAACCAAAAACCTTACCTTGAAATCCCGAAAATAAGTTGATTCGTATGCTACCGATTTCTGGCTTAGAAACCTAGACGATTAGATCTCCTTCAAATCCTGGAATGCCGCCAAAGAGAAAGAACACAAGATCAGAGAAAACGTCAAACTAAGGATGGCCCTAACCACCATCTAGCCATTCAGCTATGGTCTCAAAAACTGAAAAAGAAAGGAAGCAGAAGAAATCGGCACTCACCATTAACACCAACAGATTCGGCTTCTCCTAAAAGATTTCGGCTTCTGCGACAATCAAAAGAAAGATGGTGCACAGGGATCTATGGGGGTTCGGCTTACTGAAGAATTCGACAAAGAGAAAAGAATGAACAGGGGAACATTCAGCTATAGCAATGGAGATGAGAATGGGGTTTAGGATTTCGACTTTTAGAAAGAACTAATCGAGAGAAGAAGAGTAATATCAAACATAAAGAAGAGATAGGAATGGTATAGGAAAAGAAAGAATTTCGGCAAGGCTAGGGCAGATTCGGCTATGGCAGACAAATGTGAAAAGAAAGAATGCTTAAGGGAGTTTTTGGATCTTATTCAGAAAAGAAGGAAAAGAGAGAAGATAAGAACCCTAAATGCCGAAAATAAAGAAGAGAACCCTCACCTAACTATTTAAAATTTCGGTACTTATCACCCCAAAAGTAAAATTTGCAACTAAAGAAAAGCACTGAGTCCTATGGCTAAAGAGAATTCGACACACCCTTGCCCAAGCCAAAACCGATTGCCTCCTCCTTCAAGAGTTTGAAATTCGGCCACCACCTAGCCCTTCAGGAAATTCCTAGATTTTCTCCCTTACCCTCATCTGATCTCTCATCCACAAGTGGCATGAATAACACCACCTCTTCTTCCCTTTATCTGCCACAATATCCATATTATCTACATTATCCAAACAAATAAATCTTCCTATTTAAAAGCATCCTAGCCGTCCCACTCTGCTCCCTTCTAATGCCAAAAATAATTAGAATTAAAAGAGGGAATTGGGCTTCATGCGACTCGAACTTGGCCTCCTCAGCTAACGCCACCTCCCTGCTCTCTAAGTGGCGCCACTTTGCCACTGGGCTACAAGCCCATTTTGTGTCCTAACCCACAGATAATATCTTTTAAACCCCATCTTATCAGGCTTTCTCCTAGAGTGTTCAAACAAAAAATTCAATTTAGGCCTCGGCCCAACCCTGAGCCCATTCTGGACCCCTAACACTTACGTCAAACATAACCACACATAAATGCAAAGGCCCATTAACTCAGGATATTACAATGATATTCATGAGATTTGATAATGTATATGTTCATGGTGATATAGTGATAATATTTAAATCAAGGGTATTACTAGTATTCGGCTATGTACATTGTTTTTACATATTGAAATATTTATGTTCAATTCTATAAGCCTAAAGATTTAAAATATTTAAGTGTATGATCATTACATTTATAGTTGCTTGAGACTTAATAAGCTAGTGAGCTTACTTTGTGTGTGTTCATTGTTCGTTTTATAGATTTTGGTCAAGCTACGGGCTCGAAAGATTGTTGGTGAAGTCAACCACACTATCATCCCTTTTTGGTACTTTTAAGCTAGTTATTTTGAATCAAAGGCATGTATAGGCTAGCTAAATGTTGGAATGATGTTATGTTTATATATAATAGCCATGCGAAAATGGCTTAAACATTCATTATAAGTTCGGTTTTATTTGTTCTTGACTATGTGATTAAAGTGTTTGGTTTCAACAATTCGTCTATGGGTTGTTTCTTTACTTCAAGCTTATGTATTATGCGTTCTATATGATTGCTTGTTTGTAATGCCAATGTTTGTGTTAAATTAGTCGTGTGTTCGGCATTTAAGTTAATCTTTGCATGTATAAGTCAAGGTAGGTATGTGTTAGTTGAGCATCATTCTGAATTTATGTATGTGTGTCAACTTTAGTCGATTTCTGAAGTATGAATTATATTGAGTAATGCGTGTATGTGTATTCGGCCAAACCTAGGTGATAGTTGCAAATGTAGTTAACATGTTTAAAGAATTAATTGTTTAGGCTCATAGTCGAATATGGAAAATGTGCATAACTATGATGTATACATGTATATATATATTTGGCTTGTGAGATTGCTTAATTTAATTGAGTGCATGAAACTACCAAACTCGGTTTTTGCTAGGTAACGAACATGAAATGTTATCAATGAGACCTTGTATATTCGGCCAAATACATAAGTATGTATGTGATGTGTAATAAGTTGCATATATTCGGTTATGTGGAAATAGGTTTTATGCCATATGAAATTGGTCTTAATAGGAAGTATTATGCATTGAGATTCGAAGTATACTTACTTAATTAATTAGTTACCAATAGTTTAGTTGTTTATAAATTTTATAGATCAAGATCGTTTTGATAAATGTGGTGCACGAAATCTGTATTGTTATGTGATAATGTCATGTCGTAATATACATTGCATGGTCATTTTATGTTCATCGATGATTATATCGTATATGACTTGGATTAATGTATTAAGTATGTGTTACACATGTGTGATTTGTCTGTTTATAATTAAATTATTTGATAAAGATGATCAACTAAGATTTAATCGAGTGAACTGAAGTTTTAACTTACATGGTAATACCCGTAACACTAATCTGGCGACGGACACGGGTTAGGGGTGTTACATTTAATTGGTATTAGATCTTACGGTTTAGTCGATTCTAGGACTATCGTAGCGCGTGTGAGTCTAACTATACATGCCTTTATTATATATATGATAGTGTGGTGACTTCTGACATTTCAAACTATGTTTTATATAGTAAATGGATCCTTACATAGCCGTAGCAGATGATGTAGAGAGTGTAGCGCCTGATCGCGCACGTTGATCAGCGCCTATAGACTCTCGACCTGTTCTGGGTAGCCATGAAGGGGAGGCTAAGCAAGCCTTCTACCAGATGATGAATGAATGGTTCACCCAGTTCATTCAAACTAACCCGGCTGTACAACAACCTCCACCCCCGAATAATCCAACTCCAGCACCTTCTGCACCTCCGATGATAGATTCGATGAGATCTAGTAGGCCTCCCATTGATAAAATCAGGAAATATGGGGTCGAAGAATTCAAAGCTAATGATGATGATGACGCAGAGCGAGCTGAGATGTGGCTTGATAACACTATTTGGGTACTTGATGAGCTATCCGGTACTCTAGATGAATGCCTGAAGTGTGCTATATCTCTACTTCGAGACACTGCATATCACTGGTGGAATACACTAGTATCAGTGGTTCCAAAAGAAAAAGTGACTTGGGATTTCTTCCAGATCGAGTTTCGTAAGAAATATATCAGTCAGAGATTCATCGATCAGAAACGAAAAGAATTTCTGGAACTAAAACAGGGTCGTATGACTGTGACGGAATATGAGCGGAAGTTTGTCAGATTGAGCCGATATGCCGACAGTGTGTATCAACTGAAGCTATTATGTGCAAAAGATTTAAAGACGGTCTGAATGAAGACATAAAGTTGCTTGTGGGCATTCTTGAGATCAAAGAGTTCGTGGTACTTGTCGAGCGAGCTTGCAAAGCTGAAGAGCTTGGAAAAGAGAAAAGAAAGGCTGAAATAGAAGCTAGAGACACTCGTAAAAGATCATCGAGTAAGACTTTCCATACCGCGCCTAATAAGTTCAAAGATGACTTCGGCCGACATAAAGCTACTTCAAACCTGTCTAGGCGAGATCGACCTCCAGTGGGTTCCAGAGCCACTTTGATGGCTAGTGTTGGCAATGTTCAGCAGAACCGGGCTGAGTGCAAGCATTGTGGAAAATGGCATTCTGGGAGTTGTAGATTCTGTGATCAGTCCTACTTTAAATGTGGATCATTGGACCATTTTATTAGAGAGTGCCCGATGCTAGCCGAGCAAAATACGGCTCAGAACACTAAACCGAGCAATGCGTCAGCACGAGGCAGACCACCCAGACATTCAGGGAATGTAGGTGGGAGTTAGAGAGGAACGAAGGACACTGCAGTTCGATCAGAGGCTCGAGCACTAGCTAGAGCTTATGCTATACGTGCCAGAGAGGATGTTTCTTCCCTAGATGTCATTTCTGGTACTTGCACACTTTATGATACTACTGTGATTGCATTGATTGATCCTGGTTCGACTCATTCGTATGTGTGTGAAACTCTAGTATCCGATGAAGACTCGCTGTGGAGTCTCATCGAGTTTGTGATTCGTGTGTCCAACCCCTTGGGTCGATGTGTACTCGTTGATAAAGTGTGTAAAGGTTGCCCATTGATGATTCAGGATTTCTGCTTTCCAGCTAATTTAATGTTGTTACCTTTCGACGAGTTCGACATAATTTTGGGAATGGACTGGTTAACTTTGCATGATGTAGTGGTGAATTGCAAAAGAAAGATTATTGATTTGAGATGCCAGAACGGTGAGATCATCCGGGTTGAATCTAATGATCTGAGTGGGTTACCGGTAGTAATATCCTCGATGTTAGCTCGTAAGTATGTGAGAAAAGGATGTGAACCTTACATGGCCTATGTGTTGGATAATAAAGTGTCTGAAAAATAGATTGAATCCGTACCAGTTGTGTTTTAATACCCAGATGTGTTTTCAAGAATTATCGGGTTTACCTTGATTCGAGAAATAGAGTTTGGTATTGAGTTAGTACAGGGGATGACTCGATTTCGATAGCTCCGTATCGGATGGCACCTAATGAATTAAAAGAGTTGAAAGCACGATTGCAAGAGTTTGATGATAGGGCTTTGCACGACCGAGAGCTTTTCTCCTTGGGGTCCACCGGTTCTATTTGTGAAAAAGAAAGATGGGACTATGCGAATGTGTATTGATTACCGGCAGTTAAATAAGGTGACAATAAAGAATAAATACCCGTTGCCTCAGATTGATGACTTATTTGATCAGTTGAAAGGGGCTTCAGTGTTTTCAAAGATAGATCTGAGATCGGGTTATTATCAGTTGCGAGTCAGAGATTTTGATTTGTCAAAGACTGTAGTTCGGACGAGGTACGGACATTTTGAGTTCCTGGTTATGCCTTTTGGACTTACTAATGCACCTGGTGTTTTTATGGATTTGATGAATCGGATTTTCAGACAGTATTTGGATCGATTTGTGGTAGTGTTTATAGATGATATACTGATCTACTCCAGAGATGAAACTGAGCATGCCGAGCATTTGAGATTGGTGCTACAAACTTTGCGAGATCGACAGTTGTATGCAAAGTTTAGTAAGTGTGAATTTTGGATGAAGGAAGTCAGCTTTTTGGGTCATGTCGTTTCAGCATCAGGCATTCGGGTTGATCCGAATAAAATATCGGCTATACTTGATTGGAAACCACCGAAGAATGTTTCTGAAATTCAAAGTTTTCTAGGACTTGCGGGTTACTACAGACGATTTGTGAAATATTTTTCTATAATAGCTACCCCGTTGACAAAGCTATTACAGAAAGACGTTAAATTTGAATGGTCGAAAAAGTGTCAGGAAAGCTTTGATCAGTTGAAAGCCCTTTTGACCGAAGCTCGAGTGCTAGCTCAGCCTGAATCGGGTAAAGAATTTATTGTTTTTAGTGATGCTTCTTTGAATGGTTTAGGTTGCGTTCTGATGCAGGAAGGTAAAGTCATAGCCTATGCTTCGAGACAATTGAAGCCTCATGAAAGAAATTATCCGACTCATGATCTGGAATTAGCAGCCATTGTTTTCGCATTGAAAATTTGGCGTCATTACTTATTCGGTGAGAAATGTCATGTTTATTCAGATCACAAAAGTCTGAAGTACTTGATGACTCAAAAAGATTTGAACTTGAGACAACGCAGATGGTTGGAGCTGTTGAAGGACTATGAATTAGTGATTGACTACCATCCGGGGAAAGCTAACGTTGTTGCAGATGCCTTAAGTCAAAAATCATTGTTTGCTCTCCGTGCGTTGAACGCACATATGGTTATGTCTGGTGATGGTTCGATCATAGCCGAGATGAAAGCAAGACCGATGTTTATTCAGCAAATTTGTGATGCACAGAAAATTGACAAAGATATGATTGCTAGACGAGTTCAGGTGAAAATGATGCAGAGTCAGTGTTTCGAATTGATGCAAATGATTGTTTGAACTTTAAAGGCCGAATATGTATTCCGAGGAATGTGGATTTGATTCAGATGATTTTGAACGAGGCTCATAATAGTCGACTATCGGTACATCCAGGTAGCACGAAAATGTATAATGATTTGAAACAGTTCTATTGGTGGCCTAGCATGAAACGGGATATATCTGAATTTGTTTCAAAGTGTTTAATTTGTCAACAAGTAAAAGCCAAGCATCAAGTGCCTTCTGGGTTACTTCAGCCGATCATGATACCTGAATGGAAATGGGATAGAATCACTATGGATTTTGTATCCGGTTTGCCTACGACACTGAGCAAGAAAGATGAAGTCTGGGTTATAGTGGATAGACTGACCAAATCAGCTCACTTTGTGCCGGTTCGTAAAGACTATTCGCTCGATAAACTTGCTGAGTTGTATGTATCTCAAATTGTGAGATTACATGGTGTGCCGAGTTCCATTATTTCAAACAGAGATCTGAGATTCATATCGCGGTTTTGGAAGAAGTTGCAAGATGCTTTAGGTACTAAACTCCACTTTAGCACAGCCTTCATCCGCAGACAGATGGTCAGTCTGAACGAACCATTCAGATACTTGAGGACATGTTGAGATGTTGCGTCCTTGAGTTTGAAGGTACGTGGGAAAGATACTTACCTTTGATTGAATTTGCTTATAATAACAATTTTCAATCCAGTATCAAAATGGCACCTTACGAAGCTCTATATGGCCGCAAGTGTCGTACACCGTTGTACTGGACCGAGCTCAGTGAAAATAAGATACACGGGGTTGATTTAATTAAAGAGACGGAACAGAAAGTGGCTATAATCAGAGATAGTTTGAAAGCTGCCTCGGATCGTCAAAAGTCATACGCTGGCTTAAAACGTAAAGACATTGAGTTCCAGGTCGGAGACCGAGTATTCTTGAAAGTTTCTCCGTGGAAGAAAGTACTCTGATTTGGTCAGAAAGGCAAACTAAGTCCAAGATTCATCGGACCATACGAGATCATCGAACGTATTGGGCCTATTGCTTATAGATTGAAGTTGCCCTCTGAATTACAAAAGATACACAACATATTTCACGTTTCGATGCTTCGTAGATATAGATCAGATCCGTCACATGTGATCGTTCCGTCCGAGATTGAAATCCGATCCGATATGACGTATGAGGAAGAACCGATCCGTATTTTAGCTCGGGAAATGAAAGAGTTGAGAAACAAGAAAATTCTATTAGTGAAAGTGCTATGGAATTGACACGGAGTTGAAGAGGCTACGTGAGAGCCTGAGGATTCAATGAGGCAACAATATCTGACTTTGTTTAACGGTAAGATTTTCGGGGACGAAAATCCTTAAAGGGGGGAGAGTTGTAACAGTCTGAATTTGACCCTAATCGGAACGGTGGTTTCGGGACCCAGAATCCGATTCTGAAAAATTTTTAAATATTATTTTTGGTGCTAATTATATGTGATTTATGACGTGGGAAAGTTTCGTATAAAAATTTTATCGTTTGAGTGTTTAGTTTAACAAAAAGGACTAAATCGCGTAAAGTGTAAAAGTTGCATACTATAGTGGAAAGTGCTTAAATGATGATGGCTTTCTAATATGGGGTATTAAAAAGGTAATTAGCCCATTTTTAAGTTAGTGGGTGGTATATGGTATAAGTAACCTTAAGTTATATATTAGTTTTATTTTATTTGAAAGGTTATATTAGTAATTAAGTAAAATCATATTATATGTTAAAATAAAACAAATGAAATGGCCATTATCATCTTATTTCTCTTGGTCGAATATTGGAGGAAGAAGAAGAACTTGGTTTCTTTTTATTTTCGGCACATATAAGCTCAAATTCAAGGTTAGTTTGATTTCGGTTTTTGTTAATTTTTACGTTTTTGAGATCGTTGCTTCGAACATTAGTTGACCCATGTTTGATGTTCGGCCATTGTCATGTTCTTGTAGTTTTTTTATGTTTGATGATGTTATATTAAAGTTATGTTAAGGATTAGCATGTTTTGTGTTGGAAATTTTAGTGAATTTGAGTATTTTGGACTAAATTACAAAGAATAAATTTTTGAGGGGCTAAAATGCAAAATAAATGAAAGAAATAGACTTGTATAGTCCCTATGAATATTCGGCCCTTGAGTGGTATAGTGGAATTTTGTGTATTTTGTGTTTTATGCAAATAGGACTAAATTGTAAAAATATGAAACATTAGGGGTAAAATGGTAATTTGCCCGTTTATGTGTTTTGGGACTAAATTGAGATGAAATGTGCTTGAATGAGCTAAATTTTAATGTGTTTAGATCAAGAACAAAGAAAACGGATTTGGATCTGGGAAAGCGAAGGTTATCGAATAGCTAGGTCTACGTTGTCCGTCGATAGTCGAGGTAAGTCCTTAAGCAAATATATGTTAAAGAATTAATTATGAACATGGTAAATGATGATATTTGATAATTTTGAGTATAAATCTATGTGATGGCCGAATGTGGTGGTATATTATTGGATTGACTTTATGTTGTTTAATGTAATGTGAATAAGTAAGTTCGGTTTGATATGTGAAAGAAATATGAAGTATACTGAAATGTTTGTGAATTTAGCACTAAGTAATGCGAATTGAATGGTTAATAGTGTTGATATTCGGGCTTGAGCCTTGCGAGCCTTGTGCCGATGAATTATTTCAGCTTATTGCCCAGCGTGCCTTGTCTTTGGTGAATTATTTCGGCTTATTGCCTAGCGGGCTTAATCATAGGTGTTCGAACTTCGGACTTGGGTCTAGCGGGCTTAATGTCGGTGATATGCTATAAACGGAGAATCTGAAAATCAAACAAGGTGACACATATATAGTGCTATGTACTAAAAGCTCGGGTAAGAGTTAGCCTACTATATTAGTAAGGAATGAAGTAAGTTAATTTATTATCGTTTTAGTTAAGTACGATGTGATGAAGTGGATGATTCTATAAGTATTTTATTTTATAATGTTGAGCTTATCATTAATGTGTATGAACATTATATGTGTGTGAAATTGAGATATATATATGCTTATTACATTGAAGATTCAGTTACAAATGGAAAGATCAATGGTGAAAGAGTTTGAAAGTGTTTGCATATATGTATAAGTAGATATAGGAGATCGATACCTAAGATGTGTTCATGTGACTTGGAATATACGATTAAATATGATATTCATGAGATTTGATAATGTATATGTTCATGGTGATATAGTGATAATATTTAAATCAAGGGTATTACTAGTATTGGCTATGTACATTGTTTTTACATATTGAAATATTTATGTTCAATTCTATAAGCCTGAAGATTTAAAATATTTAAGTGTATGATCATTACATTTATAGTTGCTTGAGACTTACTAAGCTAGTGAGCTTACTTTGTGTGTGTTCATTGTTCGTTTTATAGATTTTGGTCAAGCTACGGGCTCGAAGGATCGTTGGTGAAGTCAACCACACTATCATCCCTTTTTGGTACTTTTAAGCTAGTTATTTTGAATCAAAGGCATGTATAGGCTAGCTAAATGTTGGAATGATGTTATGTTTATATATATATATATAATAGCCATGCGAAAATGGCTTAAACATTCATTATAAGTTCAGTTTTATTTGTTCTTGACTATGTGATTAAAGTGTTTGGTTTCAACAATTCGTCTATGGGTTGTTTCTTTACTTCAAGCTTATGTATTATGCGTTCTATATGATTGCTTGTTTGTAAGGCCAATGTTTGTGTTAAATTAGTCAGGTGTTTCGGCATTTAAGTTAATCTTTGCATGTATAAGTCAAGGTAGGTATGTGTTAGTTGAGCATCATTCAAAATTTATGTATGTGTGTCAACTTTAGTCGATTTACGAAGTATGAATTATATTGAGTAATGCGTGTATGTGTATTCGGCCAAACCTAGGTGATAGTTGCAAATGTAGTTAACATGTTTAAAGAATTAATTGTTTAGGCTCATAGTCGAATATGGAAAATGTGCATAACTATGATGTATACATGTATATATATATATTTGGCTTGTGAGATTGCTTAATTTAATTGAGTGCATGAAACTACCAAACTCGGTTTGTGCTAGGTAACGAACATGAAATGTTATAAATGAGACCTTGTATATTCGGCCAAATACATAAGTATGTATGTGATGTGTAATAAGTTGCATATATTCGGTTATGTGGAAATAGGTTTTATGCCATATGAAATTGGTCTTAATAGGAAGTATTATGCATTGACATTCGAAGTATACTTACTTAATTAATTAGTTACGAATAGTTTAGTTGTTTATAAATTTTATAGATCAAGATCGTTTTGATAAATGTGGTGCATGAAATCTGTATTGTTATGTGATAATGTCATGTCGTAATATACATTGCATGGTCATTTTATGTTCATCGATGATTATATCGTATATGACTTGGATTAATGTATTAAGTATGTGTTACAATTGTGTGATTTGTCTGTTTATAATTAAATTATTTGATAAAGATGATCAACTAAGATTTAATCGAGTGAACTGAAGTTTTAACTTACATGGTAATACTCGTAACCCTAATTCGGTGACAGACACGGGTTAGGGGTGTTACATTTGATTGGTCATAGTCATAGCGCGGAAGAGGCTACATGGGAGCTAGAAGAGACAATAAGCTCTCAATATTCCCACCTCTTTTCAGGTAAATTTCGAGGACAAAATCTTTTAAGGAGGGGAGAATTGTAACGACTCGATTTTCAGTGGTGTTGAAAAATAAGGTTTTGGAAATCTATTTCCATAAAATAAGTCTGTAAGGGTGAAATATAAAGATTAATGAAGTTAGAATGAAAATTTATTAAAGATCAGATAAGTAAGTTAACCGAGAAAATAGTTAATTAAAGTTGAGGGACTAAATTGTAAAAGTTTAATTGCTATTGAGTTTTAATTTAAAAATGCTTTAGGACCTAGATAGAAATTACCTTAAGGGCCAAAATGGTAATTTAGCTGTTATTTAACATGAATTAGTGGATGATGATGGTTGTTTCCTCTTAATTCATCTTATAATTAATTTAATTTAATAAAACCTTAATTAATCTAATTAACCAAGATTAACTAAATGCTAGTCATGGTATAAATATTATCATAATAAAAAGAAGGATGATATTAACTAAATGCTAATCATGGTATAAATATTATCATAATGAAAAGAAGGATGATATTCATAATCTTCTTACACCATCCTTAAAAAAATAAAGGAGAAAACTCCATTGTTGAAGCTTCATTCGGCCATACCAAAATTAGAAAGGCAACAAAATTAAAATCATGATTTTTTTATATAGATTTTTTATCATGGAAGCTTGATTTAGCTACCCCATGTATCAATTTATTCAATTTTCAAGTGTTTAGCAAGTTATCTGTAACACCCCAAACCCAGCCCAAACACCACGACCGGATCTGGCATGTCACTAAGAAGACTTTATAAAACATGTCGCGTTTTGTTTTGTTTTAAAAACATAGTTTTGGCGTTTATACGGGAAAAACTTAATAGGTTGATAGATTGTAAAAGAAATAAATTTCATTTAATGCCTTAATGAATATCTAAACTGGAATTTTCCTTTGATTTTTATCATTTTAGTACATGCCATAGTTTAACCTTTTACGTAGGATTTTAGATGTCCAAAAACCCGAAAACCTAAAAGAAAACATAAAAGAATTATAACAACCGGTGGCCTTATTACAATAGAATATAAGCCAACTAATTAAAAATATTAAAAATAATTAAACTAGTAAAGTCTTTTGCTGAATCAAAATAATCCTTCGCATGGCCACCTTGCGCTCCTCTCCAACCCGGTCCGATGCACTAGGTGCTACCTAAAATATGTTAAATAATAGGGTGAGTCGCGAGACTCAGCAGTGCAACCCTCGTGCACCATCAGATTGGGCCTTAGCCCCACGTAAGCATAATAGCAGTATAATATATCGGAAAATATGCAAAGCCCAACCCAATCCTAGGTTTCCATCCGCTACACACCATCCTTACCGCCAATCACACCATTGGGGATTTCTACAATCAACCCACACCGCTACACACCATCGATGGCGGTCATCTGCAGATAGTCGCTCATCGTCGATCATGGCAATAGCCACTACAATGAGATCATGGCAAAAGCCACTACAACGAACACTTCCCCTTTCATCAATCACCCAACCCCATGCATACATAGAAATTGGCATACATATAAAGCATATCTTCTCAGCAGAAACATTCACTTTAGAATGACAGAGATCACTAACCTGGTGATTCGCCTTTACCCCTCTCGGGTTTTCAACAGCCATGCCGGTATTTTGGCATTTAACAGAATATACAGAATATAACAGGTTTGTATGCAAACTAATCAAGCAATCTAAATGGTGTGAGAGTGTTACAAACCTGATTAATGTGTAAGACTACCCTCTATGTCGATACCCTCGCTAATCGGATCTACTACCCTCTGTCTACAACTTTGCTCAAAAGCTGAAAGAACGCGAAGATAAGGCCTCTCCTATATTCGGCCAAGGGTTAGTGTTTTCCCACATTTATAGTTTTAAATTAATAGATCTCCTTACCTTGAAATCCTGAAAGTAATACGATTCGAGTGCTACTGAACTCTACCTTAGAAATCTAAGCGATTGAATCCCCTTCAAATCCCGGAATGCCGCAAATGAGAGAAAAACATAAGATCAGTTTCCTCATAGCCATTCGGCTAGGGTCTCTAAAACCGGAAAAGATTGAATTACGCGAATCGACACTTACCTTCAGTTATCCTCAAGATTCAACACAAGTAGACACCACAGAGGAAATTCGGCAATCACAGGAGATGAGATCTAGGGATTTCGGCTTTTAAGAAAATCCCAGAAAGATGAACAAGAGAAATACTGATGCATTTTTGGCTCTTAAAAGAACAAAGGATTAAAAAGATGGGCAAGGAATAGACAGAGAGATTCGGCTAGAAGAAGAAAGAAAAGAAAAGAAAGTGAAGAGGAAAGGGCGATTTCTTTTGAGGGAGAGAAGATAGGAGAAGAAAGAAAAACAAATGGGTATGATGCCTTCAAATTTCGGCACACCCACCTAAAGCCAAAATCGAGTGCCCCTTTCCTTT
Source organism: Gossypium sturtianum (assembly GCA_025698515.1). NCBI lineage: Eukaryota > Viridiplantae > Streptophyta > Magnoliopsida > Malvales > Malvaceae > Gossypium > Gossypium sturtianum. The sequence continues at coordinate 88,398,352 of CM046949.1, read as the reverse complement.
CCAACTCTTCAAAATTTCGGCTAACACTAATCTTCTAAAGATAGCTCCCATCTTTTCCTTATCTTTATCAAAACACCTACCCAAAAGTGTCCTACATCACACCACTTCCTCCCTCCTTTTATCAGCTTATTATCCACAAATTAAAAACATTAAAAATCCCTATTTAATAGCCTTGTGCCGTCCCCCCCTAACTCCTCTTTAAGTGCTGAATTTGGCCCAATAACTTAGGCTCCAAGCAACCAAAACTTGGGCCTTCTCCATCCACTAGTGACACCCCCCTTTTCTCCTCTATGGCGCCACCCTACTTTGGGCTACCAGCCCAATTTGACATTTCAAACAACCAAAACCTTATTTTAAGCCCTAGAGTATCTAAACAGAATATTTAATCAAGGCCTCAGCCCAAACCTGAACCCAATTTGCACCTCAAATTCTCAAATTAATCATATTAAACGTACATCACATAAAATGTATAGACCCAATAATTCAGGATGTTACATTATCATTAGAGAGGAATGGAAGAATTAGGCTTGAATTTGAAGGAATTGATAGTTAGTAAACTTAGATAGTGATAATGACTAAATTAGGAAGTAAATTGAACTTGTTAGATAGCTTTGTAGCATTAGGGACTAAATTGAATATATTGAAAATTTTCATGAGATTATGTTATGAATAAAAAATATTTACTTTATTGTTAGATAGCATGATATGATATGTTTAATTGCAAATGTAAAATGAATTGGTAAGTAAAGTTAGTATATGCATAAGTGATATATTAAATGAAGTATTTTACATGAATAGTATATGAATTGGTTGAATTTAAAGCTTGAATTGATTGTCTTCATATGAATAATGTTATTTTTATATTGACTTGAATCATGAAAGAACCACTGGGCTTTATCGCTCATCATTTCATTTGTTTATTCCCGTGCGCAGGTTTTGGAAGATCTCGAACTCCTGAGAAGTGATCCAGCATCCGATTCGCAACCCTCAACTAAAAAATATTTGTATAGCCTCCTTATATTCCATACTCGGGTTGGGTCGATTTTAGATTGTGATTTTTTCAACTTCGTACTTGTATAATAGGTGTTAATTAAGGAATGATACTTGAATGGTTTAATGTATGTATATAAGTAAACCAAGGCTTCAATGGTTGAAGCATGTAAATAATCTTATATGTTGAATTGAATTTTATTTTGGGGGTTTATATACCCATTGATAATTGCAAACTGACAGATTGAATCAAAAGAAGTAAATTGTAACACCCCCAGACCCGGCCTAGACGTTATGGCAGAATCCGGGAATGTCACATCAAAGGCATAACTCAAAATGACTTTGCTAAGTAAAAATTTAAGACCCAAAAGCCCAAAATCCTTGAGTCTTGTTAAGTAATGATAAAAACCCATTTTAATATTTTAAGTATTTCAGAAACCAAGTTTAAACATAAGAAATTTACTCAGGTTTAATAATTAAGTAAACAGTTGAAACAACAAAACCCAAAATCTAAAGTCAAATCAGAGTACAAGGCCTTATTATATCCAACGAAAATAAAGTAATTAAAATCATGTCTTTTGAGACAAATAAATAAAACTTCTAAGTATCTTGTAGTGTGGCCGTCTCCGAGTCCTCTCCCACGTCGAGCCCATTTAATAAAAAGGGGTGAGTTTCGAAACTCGGTGTGTACGACCCTTGGCAACCAAATCAACATACAAATATTACATTGGGCCTAAGCCCTATCAAAATCAGTGGTCTTGGGCCTTATCCCATAACGACATCATATCACATCAGTACCACATGAATGCAATGCACCCATCCCAAATCCAACCCTGCACACCATTTCCCTTCCAACCCTACACACCTGTGGGGATATAAATATCAACCCACCCATCCCTACACACCAAAGGTAGCACCAGCAGCGGCACTACTCAAACGTTGCAGCAAAGCTGCTATAATGGGCTTAAAGCCACCGGTGGATCCACGGTCATCAAGTGACTATGCGATCCTCAAATCTTCCTCCGTACCATCAAAACCCACCCAAGTGCAACATATATTCCATGAATGCAACATACATATTTCCACCCATTCGGCACTTAGGGGTATTTTAGTCATTTCACTACCTAGCGGTATTTCTGTAAATCTACTCTACAGGGGTATTTAGTTAATTTTGCAAATCAGGGATATTTTCGTGATTCCGCAAGTCAAAGTTATTCTGGTAATTTTACAATCAAGGGTATTTTATTAATTTATCAAATCTAAGGATATTTTGGTAAATTTCAAATCAGGGGTATTTGGTCCCTCTCGAGTTTTAGTTATGAACTTTGGCCCATAAAAAAGTCCTCACGGGTAAAGTGAACAGACACTATGCACCAGGTAGGATTCCAGAGAAGAGGAGGTGAACCACTAGGACCGCTTAAGTACCAAGCTCTCCCTAGATCCACTCCTAGACATGCATATGTCCGTTGCCACACTCTAACCCAGCGACTTGTCCACGGACATGTTCAATTATTAGAGTTAAGTTTTATGCAGTTTGAGAGTTGTTTAGAACTAGTCCTAAAGTCCATTATACCCTAGCATACTTGCCTACGTCTTCATAAAGCCCATCAAGCCCATTTCACGTTCATATAACCCATTATGCCCAATTCACATCCTTATGGCCCATTAGACCCAAATCTCATTCATATGGCCCGTTAGGCCCAAAACAATTCTAGATCATGTAACATGCATGCCTAACTCAATTCGTATAATCAAATCAATCAATTTCATCCAACTTAGCCTCACGGCCCACCGGGCCCATTTAGCCACTTTCGGCTTTTCAGCTTTCCGGCATTGCCAATATCATGTGTGTGTAGTGTTTGTACACACCTGGTTACTGCGATGTGCTATACTATCCATGGTCTTGAACCTACAACCAACCAACCTTCAATCAATCACCCACACTTAAACAAAATATCTACCAAAAGACAAAACCTTACCGTAACCTTACCGTGTGCCACCGGGTTCTAATAGCCCTTTCTTAGCTACTAATCATGAGTATCCCCTAGATCTACACTCACACACACACCATCAAGATTCGAGTGACTCATAATCCACACAAGTCACCCCTATAGATCAAACTCACATTCGGCCATTCACTTAAACCACAATCGAGTTGAGTACACTTACCCTTGCTAACGATCCTACCATGCTTGCGATCTTTGAACCTTATCCTTGTTATCACAGAGTTAACGATAGGACAGTTAGATAGCCTTTCGGCTTTTAGCAAAATGTACAAAATAGGTTAACCGAATACTTACCAAATCCCCTTTCGATCCTGCGGCCTAGATAGCTATTAACTAGATTCGGCTTTCAACACTTGACTGAGAGTAGGTAACAATCGATTTGTGATGGAGGAACAACCACCAAGATTCGGCACTATTAGGAATTTTGGCAAGAGAAAAGATGGTGGTAATTCGGCTATAGAAGAGTTTGGCTATGAGAGAATTCGGCACAAAGGAATTCAGCTTTAGGAGATTTCGGCAATGGGAGAGTTTGGCTATGGGAGGAACCGATTGAGGGGAAGAAAAGAAAGAAAAAGAATGAAAAATTCGGCATTACCTAGGACCCCAGATTCCGCACACACACATTTATATAGCCTATAGCCGAAACTTAGCCACCCCTAAAGTCCAATTCGGCACCACTTCATCCACTGTTCATCTCCTAATTTTTCTCCATGATATCTCCCTTATCCTTCTCCTAAATTCTCTCTACTGATCACTTCTCCTTAGAGTCCCTCTACACGCCACTTCCAGCCTTCTAGAAGCCTAAAATTAAATTCCAAAACAAAACTAAGCTAGCACTCGAACCTCAGACCTCCCTGCATGCATATGTCGCCACCTCTCTACACTCTAGTGGCGTCACTTAGCCACTTCACCACTGGCTTCTTTGTGCCATTTTTCAATTTTTTTTATTTAAAATCCCACTACTCACAACCCTGATTCCTTAATTAATTAAATTAAGAATCGTCCACCACAAAACTCGAACCCAGAGCTTCTCCAACACATCTACACACTCCAAATTCATTAAACCTTTAAAGCCGTCATGTCATTTGTCATTTTCTTGCTCACTTAAAAAAAATTATGAAACCAAAGCCCAATGGGCCCAACTCTACTAGGCCCAAAATTCGGGGTGTTACAATTCTACCCTCTTAAAGAAATTTCATCCTCGAAATTTTCAACTAACTATTAGTCGCACCGCTCAAGTCACACCACTATGCTTTCGCTGCGCACTCTGATTTTAATAACACTAACACACTTTAGCTCTAATGTTTTATGATAGTATTAAGTAAAGAGGTTGTTTTCGTAAATCCTCTATAGTTTCAAGTTCCTACGGGCTTTAGTCTCTAAGAACCTATTGTTTAAAGTAGCCCAATATCTCAATATAGTTCAGTAATTTAAACAAGTGCAATAAAAGAAAAAATTACTTGGCTTGACATCGAGGGATCGGTGAACTACACTTCAAGAATCCTGCAAAAGCTTTTTTTTTTAAAACACAAAATCTAAGGCCCATTTTATAGCCCGAGCTTTGCAATTGGGCTCTGATACCACTATGTGTAACACCCCCAGACCCGGCCCAGACGTTATGGCCGAATCTGGGAATGTCACATCAAAGCCATAACTCAAAACGACTTTTCTAAGTAAAAATTTAAGACCCAAAAGCCCAAAATCCTTCAGCCTTGTTAAGTAATGATAAAAGCCCATTTTATTATTTTAAGTATTTCGGAAACCAAGTTTAAACATAAGAAATTTACTTAGGTTTAATAATTAAGTAAACAGTTGAAACAACAAAACCCAAAATCTAAAGTCAAATCGGAGTACAAGGCCTTATTACATCCAACGAAAATAAAGTAAATAAAATCATGTCTTTTGAGACAAATAAATAAAACTTCTAAGTATCTTGTAGTGTGGCTGTCTCCGAGTCCTCTCCCACGTCGAGTCGTTTACTGAGGATCGCCTGAAACATTTAATAAAAAAGGGTGAGTTTCGAAACTCAGTGTGTACGACCCTTGGCAACAAAATCAACATACAAATATTACATTGGACCTAAGCCCTATCAAAATCAGTGGTCTTGGGCCTTAGCCCATAACGACCTCATATCACATCAGAATCACATGAATGCAATGCACCCATCCCAAATCCAGCCCCGCACACCATTTCCCTTCCAGCCCTATACACCTGTGGGGATATAAATATCAACCCACCCATCCCTACACACCAAAGGTAGCACCAGCAGCGGCACTACTCAAACGTTGCAGTAAAGCTGCTATAATGGGCTTAAAGCCACCGGTGGATCCACGATCGTCAAGCGACTATGCGACCCTCAAATCTTCCTCCGTACCATTAAAAACCACCCAAGTGCAACATATATTCCATGAATGCAACATACATATTTCCACCCATTCGGCACTTAGGGGTATTTTAGTCATTTCACTACCCAGGGGTATTTCCATAAATCTACTCTACAAGGGTATTTAGTTAATTTTGCAAATCAGGGATATTTTGGTGATTCTGCAAGTCAAGGGTATTCTGGTAATTTTACAATCAGGGGTATTTTAGTAATTTTTCAAATCTAAGGATATTTTGGTAAATTTCAAATCAGGGGTATTTGGTCCCTCTCGGGTTTTAGTTATGAACTTTGGCCCATAAACAAGTCCTCGCGGCTAAAGTGAACAGACACTATGCACCAGGTAGGATTCCAGAGAAGAGGAGGTGGACCACTAGGACCGCTTAAGTACCAAGATCTCCCTAGATCCACTCCTAGACATGCATTGTTCGTTGCCACACTCTAACCCAGCGACTTGTCCACGGACATGTTTAATTATTAGAGTTAAGTTTTATGCAGTTTGAGAGTTGTTCAGAACTAGGCCTAAAGTCCATTAAACCCTAGCATAATTGTCTATGTCTTCATAAAGCCCATCAAGCCCATTTCACGTTCATATAACCCATTATGCCCAATTCACATCCTTATGGCCCATTAGACCCAAATCTCATTCATTTGGCCCGTTAGGCCCAAAACAATTCCAGATCATGTAACATGCATGCCTAACTCAATTCATATAATCAAATCAATCAATTTCATCCAACTTAGCCTCACGGCCCACCGGGCCCATTTAGCCACTTTCGGCTTTTCGACTTTTCGGCATTGCCGATATCATGTGTGTGTAGTGTTTGTACACAACTAGTTACTGCGACGTGCTATACTATCCTTGGTCTTGAACCTAAAACCAACCAACCTTCAATCAATCACCCATACTTAAACAAAATATCTACCAAAAGTCGAAACCTTATCGTAACCTTATCGTGTGCCACCGGGTTCTAATAGCCCTTCCTTAGCTACTAATAAGGAGTATCCCCTAGATCTGTACTCACACACACACCATCAAGATTCGAGTGACTCATAATCCACACAAGTCACCCTTATAGATCAAACTCACATTCGGCCATTCACTTAAACCACAATCGAGTTGAGTACACTTACCCTTGCTAATGATCCTACCACGCTTGCGATCTTTGAACCTTATCCTTGTTATCACATAGTTAACGACAGGATAGTTAGATATCCTTTCGGCTTTTAGCAAAACGTACAAAAGAGGTTAACCGAATACTTACCAAATCCCCTTTCGATCCTGCGGCCTAGATAGCTATTAACTAGATTCGGCTTTCAACACTTGACTGAGAGTAGGTAACAATCAATTTTTGATGGAGGAACTATTACCAAGATTCGGCACTATTAGGAATTTTGGCAAGAGAAAAGATGGTGGTAATTCGGCTATAGAAGAGTTTGGCTATGAGAGAATTCGGCACAAAGGAATTCAGCTTTAGGAGATTTCGGCAATGGAAGAGTTTGGCTATGGGAGGAACCAATTGAGGGGAAGAAAAGAAAGAAAAAGAATGGGAAATTCGGCATTACCTAGGACCCCAGATTCCGCACACACACATTTATATAGCCTATAGCCGAAACTTAGCCACCCCTAAAGTCCAATTCGGCACCACTTCATCCACTGCTCATCTCCTAATTTTTCTCCATGATATCTCTCTTATCCTTCTCCTAAATTCTCTCTACTGATCACTTCTCCTTAGAGTCCCTCTACACGCCACTTCTAGCCTTCTAGAAGCCTAAGATTAAATTCCAAAATAAAATTAAGCTAGCACTCGAACCTCAGACCTCCCTACATGCATATGTCGCCACCTCTCTACACCCTAGTGGCGTCACTTAGCCACTTCACCACTGGCTTCTTTGTGCCATTTTTCACTTATTTTTATTTAAAAGCCCACTACTCACAACTCTGATTCCTTAATTAATTAAATTAAGAATCCTCCACCATAAAACTCAAACCCAGAGCTTCTCCAACACACCTACACACTCCAAATTCATTAAACCTTTAAAGCCATCATGTCATTTTTCATTTTCTTGCTCACTTAAAAAAAAATTTATAAGACCCAAAGCCCAATGGGCCCAGCTCTACTAGGCCCAAAATTCGGGGCGTTACATAAATGTTGAGGGAGACTGCCCTCAAAGTTGTGACACAATTCTCTTGATGTCACGACATCAATCCTCCATCATAGCGGTGTCCCTTATTTAAGGTTCTGACGTCTACCTACTACTTTTGAAATCGCGATATTGCACTATTGAAGTCATGATGCTAAGGTTTTACCCTTGATGTCGCTACATGTTACCTTCATGGTTGGGACGCCAACCTGGTAACTTTGTAAAATTTTCATTTTAGTCCTCAAATGGTCTCGGGTTATCATAAAAGCTTTCGTATGTTCATATAAACCCTTAATAAGATTATATAATATGTTATATTGATGTATTAATCTTAATAAATTATATAAATGTGTTGAATTGATTGGAATTATATTCGTAGTTGCTCTAACAATGAACGTGACATTCCATAGCTCAGACCGAACGATTGGGTCAGGTATGAGGTGTTACAAAATTTTCCTAAGCTCTACCAATATTTCCAATGCTTTACCAAGATTTCTAAAGGTTTAACAATTTTTCTGAAAATTTCCTTAGTATCCTAAACTCAATAAACTCAACATTTAGGGATACCAATATTTCTAAGGATTTACCAAACTTTATAAGGTTTTACCAAAATATCTAAAGATTTACTAACATTTCTAATGTTATGCCAAAATATTTAAGGATTTACCAAATATCTAAGGTTTTACCAAATTTTCTAAGGATTACCATTATTTCTAAACATTTCCTTAATGTCTTAAAACTATATCAACTCAACATTTTGGCATACCAATATTTCTATAGATTTAACAATATGCTAAGGATTTACTAAAATTTATAAGGCTTCGCCAAAATTTAGGATTTACCAAAATTTCTAAGTTTATATCAAAATGTATAAGGATTTACCAAAGTTTCCAAGATTAGACCAAAATATCCAAGGATTTACCAAAAATTCTAAGGCTTGCCCAAATTTCTAAGGTTATATAAAATATATAGGGAATTACCAAAGTTTCTAAGCTTTACCAAAATATCTAATGATTTCCTTGTGTCTTAGACTCAATCAATTCAACATTTTAACATGCCAAAATTTCCAAGGCTTTAGCAAAATTTTCAAGGATTTATCAATATTTCTAAGGATTCATCAAAAATTTTAAAGATTTCTTTAGTGTCCCAGACTCGATCAACTCATCATTTTAACATAACAAAATTTTCAAGGCTTTTCCAAAATTTCTAAGGATTTACCAATATTTCTAAGAGCTCACCAAAATTTCTTAAGATTTCCTTAGTGTCTCAAACTTGATCAACTCAACATTTTGGCATATCGATATTTCTAAGAAGAATTTATCAAAATTTATAAGGTTTTATCAAAATTTCTAAGGTTAAACCAAAATATCTAAGGATTTTCAAAAAGTTTCTAAAGATTTCTTTTGTGCCCCAAACTCGATCAACTCAACATTTTGGCAAGCATACCAAAATTTTTAAAGATTAACTATATTTTTAAGAAATTACCAAAATTTCTAAGACTTTATAAATATTTCTAAGGTTATACGAATATAAATAATGATTTACCAAATTTCCTAAGGATTTAACAATATGTATGAAGGTTTACAAATATATCTAAAGATTTACATAGTGTCCTAGACTCGATAAACTCAACATTTTGGTCAACCAAAAAATCTAAGGATTTACCAAACTTTCTAAGGTTATATTGTTGGGGATAAACCCAGTTTAAGCAATGAACAAGTAAAATAACGAAGAAATTGAAAAGATCGAACACAAATATTTTACATGGAAAAACCCCTCCGAAGAGGATAAAAAATCACGGGCAAAGATAAAGGACAGTCTCAGGTAGACAGTTTCTATGGGGCGTAGGCCATTCACTAAAATGAAGAGTAGAAAAGATAGGGATAAAACTAAACCCCGAAACCCAAAATAAGAACCCTCAAAATGTAAACACAAAATTCTCTGAAAGCTTGTAAAAGCTAATACCTAAATGTGTAATGGATTATTTTTCTAGGGTGGAAAAAAGACCTATTTATAGGCTAAATTTCTAGGTCAAATAATATTAAAATAATCTACACTAATCAGAGTTTAAGTGGGAAACTAATATTAAAATAACCTACACTAATCAGAGTTTAAGTGGTAAACTAAAAACAGAGTTTAACTGGGAGAAGAAAAGCTAAAAATATGAGGCATAACTCCATAAATCTCCACCTTGACTCGTATTTTCACATCGCCTTCTTTGCCAAAGCCCACCACGGCCTTTTCTCGAACTATGCAGGATATTAACTGAGTCAAAGTTGTGTTTAGAAGCTAGAAGTCTTCTAGTCTTCGACTTGTGCGCTACCAAATTAAAACTGACCCGAGTTTGATTTCAACAAACACAATGCCCGATCTTTTCAAAACCTGAATCCAAAAGAGAACCTCTCTTATATGAAACTGTCATACCTTTTTCCCTCCTATGACCAAGTTGTCTCCACTTCAAACGAGTCGACTTTCACTCCTTTACAGACGAGGGACGCCTTGTTTCACCGATCACTATTGATCCTTCCAAAACATAAAGACTGCCAATCTTTTTACCTATCATCAAAATGATAGCCCCACGAGGTACATTAATGTTGTTTGACTTGATGTTAATTCTACAAGCCTTTGAGTCCAAAATTCCAAAGGAGATGAGATTTTTCTTTAAGCCAAGCACATGCCTGACATCTGACAATGTCTTAATTTTCTCCTCATGCATCCTAATCTGAACAATACCAATACCGGTTACTTTACTAGGTGAACCATTCTACATACGCACAAGTCCACCTTCAACTGAACTGTATGTGGAGAATCAGTCCCTGTTGGGACACATGTGGAAAGAATGATGCGATCCCAGTCGCATCATGTTTCGATACATCTCGACGACATCGAGATTGACCTAAACTCGAGGGGCCCAAGTGCAAAATGAGACGTTTAATTTCAGTTTGTTAATAAATTGAGTTGTTGGACTTTATTTTTAATTAAGTTTCTTGAATAAATTACTCACCTTAGTTAATTGAGTTCATTTTAGTTAATTGAGTTCATCTTAGTTAATAACTCATCTTAGATTAATAAATGAGTTGCTGGTCATTAATTCAACTCATCTTAGTTTTAATAATTGAGTTATTATTGAATTTCATTTAATAGATGCTTCTTTAATTAATCTAGTTACTAGGATAATTTATTGATGCATGAGTTTAAGTTTAATAAATTATGCTTCATTTAACTAAACTAGCTGCTGGAATAATTGATGCATATATTTAGTTCATTCATTTAAGTTAAGTATTTATTTTTGATATGTTTAATTAGTGTTTAAATATGTTTAATAAGTTCATTTTAATGTGTTTATTACAGGTGTCTCTTTAGCTCACAACCGCTACATTTCAAGGCTATAACAACTTAATTGAAGTGACTTTTCAAGTGCTTTTTGGTTACAAAAGAAGGAGCTGTTACAAAGGAGGTTTATACATCATTTAAGGAGGTTTTAAGGAGCATTTTATCATCCATTTAATTTTAGCAGCAACCTTTTCAACTACCAGCCTGTTTTTGCCATTTCAAAGGTTAATTTAAGCATTCAAATACCATTAAGGAGCTGGTTAATAAGTTGGTGTCTATTCGGCTGGCCAAGGGCTAACTCAAGAGTCATTTTTCAAGCAATTAAAGTCATTCATTCAACTGAATTGAAGTGAATTCAAGAATGGAGTTATTTGGCTCAAGAATGTGAAAAGACTTGAGTTTTATTTCAGCTTTTAAATGGCACATTAAGTTGAATGTTTGTGACCATTCGGCTAGCCTATTCTAACACTATAAATAGGTGAAATCAGCCTTTGTAAAGGGACTTTTGAACTTTAATAAAATTTTATGAACATTTTGTTGACGAGTGAGTTTACCTCCTCTCCTATTTCGTACAAGTCTTGTTTGACTTATCTAGCGTTGCTAGTGGCATCTTCCCGACTTGTTTGAACTTATCACTAGCCTTGGTGTGGCGTTCATTCTACTATCTCCATCCTACCACCTTAACGACATAAGAAATGGGGTGACTCTATGATATAGTGTTGAATCTTTCTTCTGTTAAGTTCGTTAACCATCCCCATCAATTATTCCAAATTACATATCTTTGTTATTTTTGTTAAACCGAGCCTACTACATCTTTCTAAACCTACCATTCTTTTCTAAACCACTTTGTTAGCTTCCGCATATCTTAGTCAAACTTGCATTTTCAATGCACCGAACATTCTCCTCGTCAATGATCGGGCAACTACGTGAAATGACTCGATTAACCCGGGTCGGATCACATCATTTGGTATCAGAGCTACTAAAACGAGGAGCACCGACGTTCGTATCACGCCAGAAGTATGTTTGTAAAAAAATCAAAAAAAATTCGAAAAAAAATCAAGTTGTAATTTTATTTTTCGTTGATTCAACATATTGTATTGAAATATAAAAAAAGAAAAAAAAAAGAGGAATTACAAAAATTCAAAAAAAAAAAGAGAAAACATAAATGAGTTAAAAAAAAGTGTGAAGTTTTGCAAGTTTTTTGTTCTCGTTTCATCTTTCTTATTCCCAATCATCAAAATCTTTCTACCATCATTCTCCCTTCCCAAACGCCACACTCACACCCAAAAATTTCTTGTGTTCGGCCTACCTTATATAGCAAACGCTTATCCTTTGTTAAATCCTTTGAAACTGACCCCGAAGCAAGCAAATAGGTCTTTTGAGATGAAATACGAAATTGTGAGAGAGAGGTCGAGTGGAAAAAGGCAAGAGAGTGTGAGCTCAATAGAGTGTTGGAAAAATCCTTTTAAAAAAATGAGAGAAAACACGAGCGAAGTAAAAAATCATCTATTTTCATTCCGAGTGAATTTGCGAGGTTTTTGTGGTGAGGTAATCATTTTCTGCTTTTATTTTTAATATTTCTTCTTTTCAGTGAATAAAATCATGTCTCGAGAAGAATTTTCAGCCGACGAATTTCAATACTTGTTGAAAGAAATGGAGAATATGCTCGACCGAAAGATTAAGCCCATTCAAGACAAGCAAGCACCTCGAGCAATAACCTAACGGAAGCAAACTCCATCGAGTTGAGAAACGGAGTTAAGTTCATCACGACGACACTATTCGAGAAAAGACTCTTATCAAGACTCCTATTCAACAAGGCCTTCGAGACAAAGAGAAGAAAACTTCGAGTTTGAGACTTTTCGAAGTGACAAACAAGAAAGTACGAGTTATTCCTCGTATACCTCAAAGAAGTTCCACTCGGAGAAACGTTCATGAAGACTTGATCGAGAAACCTACAAGAATACTTTTTCTTTCTTTAAGCAAAACACCCATCTTTTCGATTCTTTTGTTACATCTTCATGTTGTAATCAAATCGAAAAAGAAAAAGAAAAAGAAGTTGAAAAAGAAATTGAAAAAGAAGAAAAAGAAAAAGAAGTTGAAAAAGAGACAGAATTTAAGAAAGAACAAGAGAGTGAGAAAAAGAAAGATGAGATTGAGATCGAACAAAAGTGTGAGGAAAAAGAGAAAATTGAAAAGAAAAAAGAAATGAGAGAAAAAGAGGCAAGTGAAAAAGAAAAGGTGAGGAGTGTTTCAACTAACCCACATGAAATATGTTCTTGTTTTGTTCTTTCTTTTCAGGTTTCTGAAAGGCCAAGTTACGAGTATCAACTTCAATACCTTCCTGATGAAAGACGTTTTCGCATGACCACAAAAGGTATGGTTGAAGATGAAATCGACCCACACGAGCCCAAAGGTAAGTAAGGTAAGGAAACTTTAACAACCGAGTCACGACAAATATGTTTGAAAGTTTTTGATAACATTTTTAGTGACTTAACTTTTAAAAGATTCCCTTATCTTCATCCGATCAATTGCTATTTCGTGGTTGTGGTTAATGAACTCTTTCCAAAAGAAAGCACAATGAGATTTTCTCTTGATTTGTCTTGCGAAGAAAACTTTGTTGATGTTGTTCGGTCCGATCCACAAACCAAAAATTTGATTTTGCGTGATAATGGGTTTTCACGAAAAATGCATAAATTGTTTGAATATGATATTAACACGTGTCCACTAAAGTTTTTTTGTGAAATCTTTGAATTTATGCAAACTGTTTCGATGATGGCAAAGAATTTTGGTTGTTTGTTCCTGTGTATGCAAAAATCCTTTCAATTTGACATGTTTGATTTACTAAACCCTTTGCTACACTTTGGCATAAGTAATCAAACTCATGTTTTTAAACCCGGAATATATTTTGGTTCGTTTTGCAGGAAAATCAAGCATCATCAATTGTGTGCGAATAATTTCTATCTGTTTGATACTTGGTTCTTAAATAAGGTAATGAAGTTTGATAATTTTTTTTTCGATTTAAAATCGTTCCTTGAATATTTTTTGTGGTTGTACATGAAGTTTACGTTTCATTTGAAAAAGGCTAATTCAACCACGAAGTTCTGACTACACTATACCCCTGAGGAGCGAAGGTTTGTGTTGATCGAGTGAGGTAAAAACGATCTTTATTTTCTTGCTCATAAAGGTAAGGCACGTGAGAATTTTGAAACGATTTTGTTCTCCTCAGATGGTGTTAACAATCGTGTTGATGACTTAGTTTTTGAAAATTACTTAGATCGTGATGTGATTAACTGTTCTGCTTTGTTTGAACACGATTTATCTGTTTTGATTGGTGATAAAAAGAATCTTGTTTTTGATCTCGGAGATCATTGTTCTTTATCATTGTTCAAAAGATTTGAGTCATGGACTTTTGTTGTCCGAAAGTATGACTTTCGAATGCTCCATGATTCTGGTTTGTTTCTTTCAAGGAAAAAGATAAATTCAATTTCTGTTTTTGATCCCGGCATTGATACATATGTTCAAATTGTACATAACGATTTCGAAAGTTCTTTGAAGTTCATCATCAATGCTGTCACTAATCTTTTTCATTTTTGTGAAGGTGACATTTGGAAATGGATTCCTCCTAAAGAGGGAGGGCAAGCGTTTAATCTATTTCATTTTCGAGACTTGTGTAGTTTCCAAGTTTGTGACGATGAAAAAATTTTTACGAGCAAATGGCCCGATTTGAGGACAAATCGTTTTCAAGATGGAGGGTATGATGCGATCCCGGTCGCATCATGTTTTGATACATCTCGGCGACATCGAGATTGGCCCAAACTCAAGGGGCTCAAGTGCAAAATGAGACGTTTGATTTCAGTTTGTTAATAAATTGAGTTGTTGGACTTTATTTTTAATTAAGTTTCTTGAATAAATTACTCATCTTAGTTAATTGAGTTCATCTTAGTTAATAACTCATCTTAGATTAATAAATGATTTGTTGGTCATTAATTCAACTCATCTTAGTTTTAATAATTGAGTTATTATTGAACTTCATTTAATAGATGCTTCTTTAATTAATCTAGTTACTAGGATAATTTATTGATGCATGAGTTTAAGTTTAATAAATTATGTTTCATTTAATTAAACTAGTTGCTGGAATAATTGATGCATATATTTAGTTCATTCATTTGAGTTAAGTATTTATTTTTGATATGTTTAATTAGTGTTTAAATATGTTTTGAAACACCCCAAACCCGGCCCACGAGCCTTGACCGGATCTGGTATGTTCCTTGAGTAAAACGGTTAAAAACTTGTTTGTTTCTTTGGAAAACTTTGGGTGATTTAGGAGAAAAATTTGGATTGGGTTCAAATTGAAAACATCGTTATTCTCGAAGATTAGGCTTTATTAAGACTTTATTGTTATATTTCAAAACCATAAGTTAAAGGAAAAAGTCGAGTTTTTAGAGTTTACTATTTAAATTGAAAATCATTTGTGTTAGGTGTTAAAACATTTAAAATTGCTTCCAAGATAAGTTATTTAACCCTCAATTTAATAATAATTGTATCATAATAAAAATTTGAAACATAAAACAGTTTAATAATAATGGCCTTATTACATCAATAGCAAACCCAAATAAATCCAAACTTAAAAATAAAGTCTCAAAATAAAATAAAGTCCGAGTTAAACATGGCCACCACTAAGCTCCCGCCGACCCGGTCAGCATCTTGGGTGTCACTGAAAAATATCCCACAACGGGGTGAGTCAAGCAGACTCGGTGTGTATAACCAACACTAAGTCCCAACGATTCGGGCATATCATATCATATCATACGTATATATATGAGATAGAAATAATGATGCAAACCCGAACCCATACCTAGATAACCATCCGCTACACATCACCCGTACCAACCATCACACCGTGGGGACTACTAAGTCGACCCTCCATCCGCTACACATCATCGAAGGATCGCGCATGACGACTTGCTCATCGCCTCTTATAAATTTTGTGGCATAGCCACAGACATTATTTTGTGACATAAGTCACCACATTCGATTTCGTGACATGAGTCACCACATTCGAGATATCGTGGTATAAACCACCGGATCACTTCCCCTTTCCATACAACCCATATGCCCCATGTCACACAGAATATGCAATATCATGCCTTATGCCTTATTCCACATTCTTATCGATATTCACATATGTACCATATTCCAAATATTCATATCATAATATTATTCATATCATTTATTAACATAATGTTAAGGTTACTTACCTGAGTACTTTGTACCATCACATGGTACCTTTGCCAACTTTTCACATTATTATAAACACATATATTAAATTGATGCCATAAATCTATTAAGAGTTAGTGTGGGGTACACACCTAGTTTACTTAACGAATTCACTGAAATCCCAAAAATCCCGATCTAAACCTCTAGATCCTTAGTTCCTTGCTGCCGATTTGATTACTAATCAAATCCTGAAACTTTGTGATGTTCCCTCTTGCAATCGGCCAACTTCTAATTCACTTAACCGATTAATTTCGGCTTTTGAACGAATAAGGAACATATCCGAATCACTAGAACCCTTACCTTGCGGATCTAAATCCCGAAATTAATCCTTGCTCCTGGTGATGTCGAAATACCTATAGGCTCATGTTAGATCCGCTTTTCAATCACTTAATGAACTTAATAAATGGCCTTTGGCCTACTATCACCCTTGCTTACCTTAGATCTAGAAATCCCGAAGATCTCCTCTAAAAGTCGGCTACTCCAAAAACCCCGAAAGATCCTTCAAGGTTTCAGCTAGAAACAATAATGGGATTAGTGCCTTGATTTTCAACAGTTAGAGAAAGAAAAGAACAAGAGTTCGGCTAGAGAGATCCTTACCAATAAGATGACTAAGATGCAATTGATCACTACCTTCAAGAAATCGGCAAGAGAGCTTGTAGGAGAAATCGATTCAAAGAGTGGCAATGAAGTGAACTTTCGGCTTTGAACCTTCGGCTAGGGGTTACCTTGAGTGTTCGGCTTTTGATGATCACTTAGAGAGATTCGGCTTCATCAAGGGAAAGAAAAGAAAGAATATGTGGCTTATGGAGAATCGGCAATGATGGGATTTGAGAGAGGAATATTCGGCTTGGTCAATTGAAGAGGAAGGGAAGAAGAAACAAAGAGAGCAAATTGAATTCCTAAGGACTTTTCGGCACAAAAGAGAGAGATGAGATGAGAAGAAATTTCGGCACATAACCTCCCTTGTATGACCGATTGCCTCACTTACTCCCCCTCCTAAATTCGGCTAGCATCCAAACACTAGCTACCCCTTGCTTTTCTCCTATTTTATCTCTTCTTCATCTATTCAAAATAATTAATATAATTCAACATTTATCTTCTACCTTAGCCGAATGTTAAAAGGAATTGACCAAGTCTAATCCTCATCTAAATAAAGTCCCTATGCCATCCACTACTGCTCCCCATTACCGCAAAATAAAAACTCCCTTTTTGCTTCCCTTGTGGCTCGAACTCAAGCCCTTGCACACTGATTATGGCGTCACTTACCAGAGCTTTAAGTGGCGCCTTCATGCCACTTTACCAAGGCACTTTTTGTGTCTAATTTCCCCTACTATTTCTCTTAAGGCCTCTTTTGTTCAATTCCCCTTCAATACTTAAAATTTAATATTTTCTAAGGCATTCACCTACACTCTTAAGGTTCTAAAAATTCATAAAACATATTTACAACACACACAGGCATGCTACTTCACATAATTAAGCAATAATGCACAAGCCATAAATCCCGGATATTACAGTTCTACCCCCCTTAAAATTATTTCATCCTCGAAATTACCTGGCTGAAATAGGTGAGGGTATTGCTGTTGTATTGCTTCTTCCGGCTCCCAAGAAGCTTCTTCTGATCCATGATTGCGCCATAACACTTTGACTAAAGGAACTAACTTCCTTCGTAGCACTTTCACATCTCGTTCCAAAATCTGAATCGGCTCTTCCTCGTAGGACAAATCTGGCCTTAGCTCCACCTCCTTAACTGGCACTACATGAGATGGATCCGATAGGTAACGACGTAGCATAGAAACATGGAATACATCGTGCATCTGCTTCAACTCCGGAGGCAACTCTAACTGGTATGCCACTGGTCCAACCCACTTCAATACCCGATAAGGTCCTATAAACCTTGGACTTAACTTCCCTTTGCGACCAAATCTCATCACCTTCTTCCATGGCGAAACTTTAAGAAACACCTGATCACCCACAGCAAATTCTATTTCCTTTCGCTTAAGATCCGCGTACGACTTCTACCTGTCAGATGCCTCCTTTAATCGTTCTCGAATTAACTTAACCTTTTCTTCGGATTCTGCCACAATCTCTGGACCCAAAACTTGACGTTCTCCTAATTTCTGTCCAACACGTAGGAGTGCGACACCTCCGTCCATACAGTGCTTCATACGGTGCCATCCGAATCTTTGGTTTGATAGTCTGTTATTATAATCAAATTTCGTTAGAGGCAAATATTCTTCCCAACTTCCATCAAGTCTATCACACACGACCCCTCAAAGATATCCTCTAACACTTGGATCACTCGCTCAGATGGCCGTCGATTGTGGATGAAATGCCGCGATCTTGAAGTCTAATCGGTGCCCAAAGCTTGATGTAGTGCTTTCCAGAACCGAGACATAAACCTTGGATCCCTATCTGAGATAATCGACATTGGCACTCCATGCAACCTCACAATTTCTGCCACATACAACTTTGCTAACCTCTGCAAAGAATAGTCAACCCGCACTGGAATGAAATGTGCGGACTTTGTCAATCGATCCACTATCACCCATACCGAGTCCTTCTTAGTAGGCGTAAGGGGAAGCCCACTAACGAAGTCCATGGTGATTCTCTCCCACTTCCACTACGGAATCTTTATCGGCTGAAGCAACCCCGACGGAACTTGGTGTTCAGCCTTAACTTGCTGACACGTTAAGCACTTCCCTACAAATTCTGTAACTTCCCGCTTAAGACTAGGCCACCAAAACTGTTCCCTTAGATCTCTATACAACTTACTACCTCCAGGATGCATAGCATAAGGGCTACTATGCGATTCCTAAAGAATTCTCTGTCTTAACTCCTCGTTCTTCGGCATACAGACCTTACCCTTGAAATACAATACTCCATCGCTGTTAACACCATAATCCTCTAACTCCCCACTCTGCACTTGTCACAACTTAGCACTTAGATCATCGTCTGCCAACTGTCCTTCTTTCACCTCATTCAACCACGTCAGCTTAACTTGCAATTCTGCCAGCAAACTTCCATCGTCATACAAGCTTAGATGTGCGAACATCGCTCTCAGATCCGACACTACTTTCTGACTTAGGGCATCTGCCACTACATTCGCCTTGCCCGGATGATATTCTATAGAACAATCGTAGTCTTTCAATAACTCCACCCACCTTTGCTGTCTCAGATTCAGCTCTTTCTGAGTCAGTAGATACTTAAGGCTCTTGTGGTCTGTGTAGATTTCTGACTTTTCTCCATATAAATAGTGCCTCCATACCTTAAGAGCAAGGACCACCGCTGCCAATTCCAAGTCATGCGTCGGATAGTTAACCTCATGTGGCCTTAATTGTCGAGACGCATAAGCGACTACTTTCCCATCTTGCATTAAAACACATCCTAACCCTGTGTGGGAAGCATCATAGTACACCACAAAATCCTTCCCTGCCTCAGGCTGAATCAAGACTGGAGCTTCAGTCAAGACCCTCTTAAGCTTCTCAAAGCTCTCCTATTGCCTATCTGTCCATACGAAAGGTACTTCCTTTCTCAACAATTTTGTCAAAGGTGTGGCTATTGATGAGAACCCTTCTACGAACCTTCTGTAGTAACCTGCCAATCCCAAGAAACTGCGAACCTCTGCCACCGACTTAGGTGGTTTCCAATCTAGCACTGCCTCGATCTTCCTAGGATCCACCCTTATTCCCTCTGCAGACACTACATGCCCTAAGAATGTGACCTCCTTCAGCCAAAATTTGCACTTGCTAAATTTGGCATAGAGCTTCTTCTCCCTTAATACTTGCAACACTAACCGGAGATGCTCGTCATGTTCCTCCTCCGACTTGGAATACACTAGGATGTCGTCTATGAACACAACGACGAACCTATCCAAGTAGGGTTGAAAAACCTGGTTCATCATATCCATGAACGCGGCTGGGGCGTTCGTCAATCCGAACAGTATTACTATGAACTCATAGTGCCCGTATCTTGTCTGAAAAGCTGTCTTATTGATATCCGCTTCCTTCACCTTAAGCTGATGATATCCAGACCGTAGATCTATCTTCGAGAATACTGCGGCCCCCCTAAGCTGATCGAACAAGTCGTCTATCCTTGGCAACGGGTACTTGTTCTTGATGGTCAGCTTATTCAACTGATGATAATCTATGCACATACGCATAGTTCCATCCTTCTTTTTCACAAACAGAACCGGTGCTCCCCATGGAGACCCACTGGGTCGGATAAACCCACGATCAAGCAATTCCTGGATTTGAGCCTTGAGCTCCACCAACTCCTTTGGTGCCATTCTATACGGAGTGATAGATACTGGCGCCGTTCCAGGCAACAAGTCAATTCCGAACTCCACCTCCCTATCAGGGGGTATTCTAGGTAACTCCTCCGGGAAAACATCCACAAATTCCCTTACGATTCTAACTCCACTAACTCCTTCTTCTTTTGCATCCAACGCACTAACGAAAGCAAAGAATGCCTTGCACCCTTTTCGAACCATCTTATCAGCCTTTAATGCAGAAACTATGTTAGACAAGTAGTTTCTTCTTTCTCCTATCATAATTATCTCCTCATCCTCCGGGGTCCTTAACTCTATTCGCTTAGCTGCACAATCCAATATAGCCCGATGTTCCACTAGCCAATCCATGCCAAGTATGAGATCAAATTCTCCGAAAGGTAGTTCCATCAAGTCGGCAGAGAATATCACTCCCTGAATCTCTAGAGGTACATTGTGAAATATTCTATTCACCACTACAGTTTGACCTAACGGGCTTACTACAATCATCTCCCTACTAGATAGTTCAGATGCTATGCCTAGCGTTTCGACTACTCTACATGCAACATAAGAGTGGGTCGAGCCAACATCAATTAAAGCAAAGTAAGGCTTATCAGCTATAAAGAACATACCGGTTATGACGTCCGGTGTGTCTCCATCCTCCCTCCGGCGAACTGCATACACCAGACTCGGCTGTCTTGCCTCAGCGTTACCAACACCTCTGCCTGGTGTTCCCCATCCTCTTCCAGCACCATTTCCTCTGCCATTCGGACCACGACCCCGTGGTGGTTGCGGTCCACCTCTTCCAGCCTGATTGAAACTCTGACCTGTTGGTCGGCCCCCGTCTATCTTTATAGGACAGTCCTTAATCATGTGTTCCTTAGACCCACACTTAAAACATCCCCCTATCTTCTTCCAACACTCTCCTAGGTGCCTCTTCCCACACTGATCACAAGTACGATACTGCCCTCCTGTAGCAACCTGCTGACCTCGCGGCCCATCCACCCTCTGTCTCTTTTGAGCATTCTCGGATGACCCTGATGATCCAAAACCTCTCCTTTGCCTGTTCCTATTCGTATTCTGCCTTACATGATTCCTTAACCCCTTCGGCTACCTTAGCCTTTTCCACCAACATCGCAAACTCCCCGCTCCCGCTGTGGAGCTATCAACAACCTCGAGTCATCCTCGTCCGTCCTCAAACTGGACACATCGTTCATGCTCCGTAGCCACGATACCTCGAGCATACCGGCTCAACCTTAAGAATTCACCTCGATTGCTACGGACTTGTTCCCTTGAACCGCCCTAAATGCCTTCCTCGAGCATCGGTATAACTAGTTCCAACATACTTCTTACGATATGCCGCCTTAACATACTCCCAAGTGAGATCCTCAGCTGTAGCACCATCCCAAACTGTGAGCCACCATTAATATGGCTCATCGAGAAGTAGCGACACCACTCCTTTCAATTTCTCCTCAGCAGTCAGATCCAACTCGTCCATAATCCGCTCCGTCGCCTCCAACCAATACTCAGCCGTATTGGGCGCCACACCGGATACACCACGGAACACCTCAGCTCCATTGGCTCGGAGCCGCTCGGGTACAGATTTTTGAGCTCTCCCACCTCCACCTACTCCAGCCACCATCTCAAGAACCCGCATCATCGCTGCGATCATCGCATCATCCCCGTCGATCCACGATGCTCAACGCCAAGCGGTGGTGGTGGTGGTATCTCATTCTCGGACCCTTGACCCGGACCTAACGGGTTACGTCACGGCCATTACGCCTCTACCACATCCTCGCACATTACGACCACGTCCCCTAGAACTCATGTCTACGATCGCGATTTAATCTGTTTTAGAAAGTTTTATGCATTAGTCTTTGTTCCACTAATTATCCACGAACAAGTTTTATGTAAGGAAGTTTAGTAGTAGTTCTTTCGATCATTTCAGAGTTTTGTTTCAAGTCTTCTATTCTAGTTCAGAGAAAGAAGCACCTTCATTCAGTAGTATCTACTACACACATTCATCACTTGTACATTTTTGTCCGTTTAAATCCCAGGGGTATTTTCGTAATTTGTCCTATAGGGGTATTTTGGAAATTTCCAAACTAGGGTATCTTGATGTTTTGCAAAATAGGGGTTTTTGGTATTTTTGTAAAGTAAGAATATTTTAGAAAAATTGAGGGTAGTGTGGTAATTTCATAAACCAAGGGAATTTTAGTAATTTCTCAAACCAGGGGTATTTGGGAAATTTTTTTGTAAATCGGGAATATTTCGAAAAATTTTCTTTTTAAGGTCTAAAATAGTTTTTACAAATCAAAGGGGTAATTTGGTGATTTTAAAACTAAGATTTATAAAACAATGTAGCAGGTCCCTTTCGGGTTTTAATTATTGAGTTTAGCCTGTGAATGAGTCCTCTTGGTTAGGGTGAACCGTTACTACGCAGCAAGTAGGATTCGAGTGAAGAGGAGGTGAGTCACTAGGACTGTTTAAATACCAAGCTCTTCCTGAATCCAATCCTAGACATGCGCACAATGGTTGCCACACCCTAACTCGGCGACTTACTCACAGGTTTGTTTAATTAGGCCTTAAATTTTATGTAATTCTTGTGTTGAAGTAAACTAATCCTAGGGTTCCATAACTTAATATACTAATCTACGTTCCCGTTATACCCATATACAAATCATACAATGATTAGGGTACTTACCAGTGGACTTTGGTCGGAGACTTAGGTGCCATGCCAGAGAAACCTGCTCAATTCCAAAAATTTTCACAAAAACTTATTTGGGCTCAATTTTTAAAAACGTTGTGGGCTTTATACCAAATTGAAACACCCCAAACCCGGCCCACGAGCCTTGACCAGATCTGGTATGTTCCTTGAGTAAAACGGTTAAAAACTTGTTTGTTTCTTTGGAAAACTTTGGATGATTTAGGAGAAAAATTTGGATTGGGTTCAAATTGAAAACATCGTTATTCTCGAAGATTAGGCTTTATTAAGACTTAATTGTTATATTTCAAAACCATAAGTTAAAGGAAAAAGTCGAGTTTTTAGAGTTTACTATTTAAATTGAAAATCATTTGTGTTAGGTGTTAAAACATTTAAAATTGCTTCCAAGATAAGTTATTTAACCCTCGATTTAATAATAATCGTATCATAATAAAAATTTGAAACATAAAACAGTTTAATAATAATGGCCTTATTACATCAATAGCAAACCCGAAATAAATCCAAACTTAAAAATAAAGTCTCAAAATAAAATAAAGTCTGAGTTGAACATGGCCACCACTAAGCTCCTGCCGACCCGGTCCGTTACTGAGTGTCACCTGAAAAATATCCCACAACGGGGTGAGTCAAACAGACTCAGTGTGTATAACCAACACTAAGTCCCAACGATTCAGGCATATCATATCATATCATACGTATATATAACAGATAGAAATAATGATGCAAACCCGGACCCATACCTAGATAATCATCCGCTACACATCACCCGTACCAACCATCACACCGTGGGGACTACTAAGTCGACCCTCCATCCGCTACACATCATCGAAGGCAGTCGCTGCAGATGACTTGCTCATCGCCCTTATAAATTTTGTGGCATAGCCACCAGACATTATTTTGTGACATAAGTCACCACATTCAGATTTCGTGACATGAGTCACCACATTAAGATATCGTGGTATAAACCACCAGATCACTTCCCCTTTCCATACAACCCATATGCCCCATGTCACACAGAATATGCAATATCATGCCTTATGCCTTATTCCACATTCTTATCGATATTCACATATGTACCATATTCCAAATATTCATATCATAATATTATTCATATCATTTATTAACATAATGTTAAGGTTACTTACCTGAGTACTTTGTACCATCACATGGTACCTTTGCCCACTTTTCACATTATTATAAACACATATATTAAATTGATGCCATAAATCTATTAAGAGTTAGTGTGGGGTACACACACAGTTTACTTAACGAATTCTTTGAAATCCCAAAAATCCCGATCTAAACCTCTAGATCCTTAGTTCCTTCTTTATCGATTTGATTACTAATCAAATCCCGAAACTTTGTGATGTTCCTCTTGCAATCGGCCAACTACTAATTCTCTTAACCTAGGTTAATTTCAGCTTTTGAACGAATAAGGAACATATCCGAATCACTAGAACCCTTACCTTGCGGATCTAAATCCCGAAATTAATCTTTGCTCTGGTGATGTCGAAATACCTATAGGCTCATGTTAGATCCGCTTTTCAATCACTTAATGAACTTAATAAATGGCCTTTGGCCTACTATCACCCTTGCTTACCTTAGATCTAGAAATCCCGAAGATCTCCTTTAAAAGTCGGCTACTCCAAAAACCCCGAAAGATCCTTCAAGGTTTCGGCTAGAAACAATAATGGGATTAGTGCCTTGATTTTTAATGAGTTAGAGAAAGAAAAGAACAAGAGTTCGGCTAGAGAGATCCTTACCAATAAGATGACTAAGACGCAATTGATCACTACCTTCAAGAAATCGGCAAGAGAGCTTGTAGGAGAAATCGATTCAAAGAGTGGCAATAAAGTGAACTTTTGGCTTTGAACCTTCGGCTTTTGATGATCACTTAGAGAGATTCGGCTTCAACAAGGGAAAGAAAAGAAAGAATATGAGGCTTATGGAGAATCGGTAATGATGGGTTTGAGAGAGGAATATTCGGCTTGGTCAATTGAAGAGGAAGGGAAGAAGAAACAAAGAGAGCAAATTGAATTCCTAAGGACTTTTCGACACAAAAGAGAGAGATGAGAAGAGAAGAAATTTCGGCACATAACCTCCCTTGTATGACCGATTGCCTCACTTACTCCCCCCTCCTCAATTCGGCTAGCATTCAAACACTAGCTACTCCTTGCTTTTCTCCTATTTTATCTCTTCTTCATCTATTCAAAATAATTAAAATAATTCAACATTTATCTTCTACCTTAGCCGAATGTTAAAAGGAATTGACCAAGTCTAATCCTCATCTAAATAAAGTCCCTATGCCGCCCATCTCATCGCTCCCCATTGCCATAAAATAAAAACTCCTTTTTGCTTCCCTTGTGGCTCGAACTCAAGCCCTTGCACACTGATTATGGCGTCACTTACCAGAGCTTTAAGTGGCGCCTTCATGCCACTTTACCAAGGCACTTTTTGTGTCTAATTTCCCCTACTATTTCTCTTAAGGCCTCTTTTGTTCAATTCCCCTACAATACTTAAAATTTAATATTTTCTAAGGCATTCACCTACACTCTTAAGGTTCTAAAAATTCATAAAACATATTTACAACACACACAGGCATGCTACTTCACATAATTAAGCAATAATGCACAAGCCATAAATCCCGGATATTACATGTTTAATAAGTTCATTTTAATGTGTTTATTGCAGGTGTCTCTTCAGCTCACAACCGTTACATTTCAAGGCTGTTACAACTTAATCTAAGTAACTTTTCAAGTGCTTTTTGGTTACAAAAGAAGGAGCTGTTACAAAGGAGGTTTATACATCATTTAAGGATGTTTTAAGGAGCATTTTATCATCCATTTAATTTTAGCAGAAACCTTTTCAACTACTAGCCCGTTTTTGCCATTTCAAAGGTTAATTCAAGCATTCAAATACCATTAAGGAGTTGGTTAATAAGTTGGTGTCTATTCGGCTGGCCAAGGGCTAACTCAAGAGTCATTTTTCAATCAATTAAATTCATTCATTCAGCTGAATTGAAGTGAATTCAAGAATGGAGTTATTTGGCTCAAGAATGTGAAAAGACTTGAGTTTTATTTCAGCTTTTAAATGGCACATTAAGTTGAATGTTTGTGACCATTCGGCTAGCCTATTCAAACACTATAAATAGGTGAAATCAGCCTTTGTAAAGGGACTTTTGAACTTTAATAAAATTTTATGAACATTTTGTTCACGAGTGAGTTTACCTCCTTTCCTATTTCGTACAAGTCTTGTTTGACTTATCTAACATTGCTAGTGGCGTCTTCCCGACTTGTTTGAACTTATCACCAGCCTTGGTGTGGCGTTCATTCTACTATCTCCATCCTACCACCTTAACGACATAAGAAACAAGGTGACTCTACGATATAGTGTTGAATCTTTCTTCCGTTAAGTTCGTTATCCATCCCCATCAATTATTCCAAATTACCTATATTTGTTATTTTTGTTAAACCGAGCCTACTACATCTTTCTAAACCTACCATTCTTTTCTAAACAACTTTGTTAGCTTTCGCATATCTTAGCCAAACTTGCATTTTCAAAGCACAGAACATTCTCCTCATCGACAATCGGGCAACTATGTGAAACGACACGATTAACCCGGGCTAGATCACATCAAAGAACACCTCGAATCCAGGATCCACTCGGATGTAAGCTCGAAGTTTTCACTTGTTGACACCAACAAGAAATCATCACCCTTGTCATTGGCCAAATTAGCACCAGCTAAATCTTCCTTGTTACTCTCAGCAGCCATTTTATTTCGCAGTTTGTAATAATTTGCCTTGATGTGACCTAACTTCTTACAATAACGACATCTCTTGTCTTGAATCCTTGATGCTACAAAAATTGAGGCTTTCCTATCTGACTTGCTATTCGAACCAAACTCATTGTCGAGTTTGTCTTTGCTCAACAAATGACCCTTCACATCCTCGAATGAGAGATTATCTCTGCCATAAATCAGGATTTCATTGAAAGACTTATATGAAAGGGGTAAAGAGCATAATAATAACATAGCCTGATCTTCATCATTAATCTGAAACTCAACATTCTTTAAATCATTCAAAAGAGTAATAAATTGACTGATGTGATCTCTAAGGTGCTCACCTTCATCTATGCGGAACGTGTACAACTGTTGTTACAACACTAATCGGTTAGCAAGAGACATTGTCGTGAAAGGGTTTCTAACCTTTTCCATAAGCTGAATGTCATTTTCTCCATCAAAACCTCCTACAACACATTATTTTTTAGATATAATTGAATCATGGATAGAGCCTTTTTATCTAACTTATCTCATTCTGATTTATCCATGTCGTAGACTTCTTCTTTATAAGGACCTTCTCAAAATTGTCCTGAATCAAAATTGTCGTCATCTAAACTTGCCACAAATTAACTTTATGATGCCATCGAACTTATCAATATCAAACCTTGTTGCTGCCATCTCTGAATGGGTTAATCGTGGAAATCAAACTAGCTCTGATACCAGTTTGTTGAGGATAAAGCCAGTTTAAGCAACGAATAAGTAAAATAACGAAAAAATTAAAAACATCAAACACAAATATTTTATGTGAAAAAACCCCTCCGAAGAGAATAAAAAACTACAGGCAAATATAATTTCACTAAAATGACAAAAAAATGAAAAGTTCAAAAGATGGAGATAAAACTAAACCCCGAAACTCGAAATAAGAACCCTCAAAATGTAAATACAAAATTTTCTGAAAGCTTGTAAAAGCTAATACCTAAATGTGTAATGGGTTATTTTTCTAGAATGGAAAAAAGACCTATTTATAGGCTAAATTTCTAGGTCAAATAATATCAAAATAACCTACACTAATCAGATTTTAAGTGGAAAACTATTATTAAAATAACCTACACTAATCAAAGTTTAAGTGGCAAACTAAAAATAGAGTTTAACTGTGTAACAGTCCGGTTTCAACCCAAATCGGAACAGTGGTTTTGAGACCATGAATCCGAGTCAGAAAAATATTTAAAAATTATTTTTTGTGTTTATTATGTGTGAATTTATATCCATGAAATTTTCGTTTTTAATTTTGTTGTTTTGAGTGCCGATTTAATAAAAAGGGCTTAATCGTGTAAGATGAAAAAGTTGATAGTTAAATATGTAAGGGTCGAATTGTTGTTGTCTTTAAAGCATGAGGTATTTATGATGCAATTAGACCATTTAATTTATGCATGGACACTTTTGGACATGAGTTAGTGGAAATGAAATAAAATTATAAAGGTTAAAAATGGAAATGAATAATTATATGATAATTAAATAAAACAAAAGCATAAATTAAAGCCATTATCATCTTTTTTGGCCGAATATATCAAAGAAAGAAAATCGTCCATGGCTTTTTAGGTTTCGGCTACTATCAAGCTTAATTCAAGGTTCATTTTTGCTCAGTTTTTTATAATTTTTACGTTTTTGAGATTGTTGCTATGAAATCTACAAAGCCCATGTTGTAATTTTTGAATTTGATGAATATTTTGAGTTTTTCCATTGATGAGTTTATGAGTTTTGTGATGTTAGTTGATGAATTATGAAAGATATGTTTTGGATTAATATGCTTTGTATTGGAATTTTTGATGAATTTGAGTAATTAGGGCTAAATTGTAAAAATAATAAATTGAGGGACTAAAATGTGAAATAAATGAAATGTATGGACTTGTATGAGCATGGGTAACATTCGGCCTAAGCATGATGTGTGAAAATTTTGCATGTTTTGTGTTTTGTGCAATTTGGACTAAATTGTAAAAAGAGTTAAATGTCAGGGGAAAAATGGTAATTTGCCCATTTATGTGTTTTTGGATTAAATTGAATGGAATTATGTTTGAATGAGTTTAATTTGAATATGTTTAGATCAAGAACTAAAGAAATCAGATTTGGATCGGGGGGAAACCAAAGTTGTCGAATAATCGTCCCGTTCCGATTTTTGTTGTCCGAGGTAAGTTTATAAGCAAATAAATGTCATTAATTTTGAAAATATATACGAATAGTAAATGTCGAATTGAATTTATGGATATATATATATATATGTGTGGTAGCCGAATGTGTATAAACTTGAAGGAATCATTTACAAGTTCGATTCGATCGAGTTACGATGTCCGAAAGCCCCGTATGAACCTTAGGTGTAACATCTTGAATTTTTGGGCCTATGCGTTTAGGGTGTGGATGCGTTTAATGTGTTAATTTGAGAATTAGAGGTGCAAATTGGGCTCAGGCTTGGGCTGAGGCCTTGATTAAATATTATGTTTAGATACTCTAGGGCTTAAAATAAAGTTTTGGTAGCTTAAATGGCAAAATGGGCTTGTAGCCCAGTGGCAAAATGGTGCCACTAAGAGGGAAGGGAGTTGGCGTCAATAGGCAAGGGGAGAGGCCCAATTTGTGGTCGTTTGGAGCCCATGTTTTTGGGCCAAATTCGACACTTATAAGGAGGAGTAGGTTGGACAGCAACAAGGCTATTATTTAGGGGATTTTATTGTTTTAATATATGGATAATTACAGCTGATAAAGGAGGGATGTAACATCCTGAATTTTTGGGCCTATACATTTGATGGGTCAATATGTGTAATGAGTTAATTTGAGCATTAGAGGTCCAAATTGGGCTCAGGATTGGGCTGAAGCCTTATTTAAATTTTTGTTTGGGCACTATAGGGTTTAAAAGGTGGTATCTGAGTTTAAAATATCAAAATGGGCTTGTGGCCCAGTGGTCAGTGGTGCCACTTAGGGAACAAGGAGGTGACGCCACACAAGGGAGTAAGGGGCCCAAATTTAAGTTACATGGAGCCCAACTCTTTTAATTTAAGTTAGCTAAATTTCGGCATTAGGGTTAGGTAGAGTGGACGGCAACAAGGCTCAAAAATAGGAGGATTTATGCGAATGGCATAATGTAGATAATATAGTTGATAATATGGAAGAAAAAAAAGGAGAAAAGATAGGAGCTATCTACAAGGCTAGGAGTTGGCCGAAATTCCATCACCTAGAGGAGTAAAGAAATCAGTTTCTAATTGCTATAGGGGGTGTCGAATTTTTCCTTTTTATGGGCTTAATTCTTTAGTTATCAGGAAGGGCACTTTCGGGTTTTGATAGGTAAGTGCCGAAATTTCTATAAATAGGGGGGATAGCTCATCAATTCTGGCATTTGAACCCTAATCTTTTCTCCATTCTTTGTGCCAAAATTCTCAGTCTCCCTCTGTAATTTCTTTTCTTTTGATTCCTTCAAAAGCCGAAATCTTCCAATCTTCTCAACATCTTTTCTTTCTAAAGACGAAACCCTGAACTCTCTTCTCATCTCCATAGCCGAATACTCCCTATTCTTTGCCGATTTCTTCAAATAAAAGCCGAAACTACTTAGATTTCTTCCTATCATCTTCTCTTCTGATCTTCTCAAAAAGCCGAAATCTCTAAGGGTTAGTCGAATTCTCTGCGTTAAGGTGAGTGTCGATTTTCCTATCTCTTCAACCTCTCTTTTGGTTTTTAAGAGACAAGGCCGAATGGCCACTTGGTTGTTAAGGCTACCGAATAAAGCTAATATTTCCTCTATTTTGCATTTGGGCGGCATTCTGAGATTTGAAGGAAACCTGATCATCTAGATTTAAAAGCCGGAAATCGCTAGTCTCCAATTTCGGGATTTTAAGGTAAGGTGATTTTCCCTAGATTTTCACTAGATTCGTTCATCGCATGCAAGATCTTAACTTTATGATGTGGATTAACGATCATATGTTGTGATAGTAGTTCTGACAAGAACTTTTGATGGAATCGAATATGGATCAGGCAAAGGAGAGGATTGGGTCGTAAACCCAATCCCTAAGTTTAAGAAACGAAACAGTGTCGTGAAGACGAGATTGGCCACCCGATTGTGGACCGGCTTCTGAACAACACCTTAGGCAAGTAGCGGTTGTATCGACTTCTGATAGTGTCGACATAGAGAGTGTCGTTTTAACGGTAATCAGGTGTGTAGATCTCTAACACACTAATTAATCTGTACTAAATATATGTTATGGGCTAAAAGCCGAGGAAAAAGGTGTATAGTAATCTGTACTAAATATATGTTATGGGCTAAAAGCGGAAAAAAGGTGTATAGACAATCGGATTACCCAAAAAGGGTAGGCAAGGGATGCCAGGTACGTAATCATAGAAACTTCTCTATGTGTATCGATGTATGTGATAGACTGTGAACTTTTAGGTAGTATATTGTTTTGATTCTGCATGTATGTATGCATGGGATGGGATTGATATGATGAAGGGGAAGAAGGTCGCATAGCGATCGGTGGCTTTGCCACATAGGTCACATAGTGATCGGTCTTTATGATAGGCAGCTCAGCTGTCAAAATGCTATGATGTATTATTAAGGTCTCATGGCGATCGGTGGCATTGCCACATAGGTCACACAGTGATCGGTCTTTAAGACAAAAAGACACAATTTGTCGATATGGTGTGTAGCGGTTGGAGGGTTGATTGTAGAAATCCACAAGGTGTGATGGTTGGTACGGGTTCGTGTGTAGAGGATGGATTTCTAGGCTGGGATGGGCCATGATGCATATATAGTTACCCTTGTATACGGGCCAAGGCCATAATGTGTTTGTGGGCCAAGCTTTTGATGTGTTTTCGGGATTTACACACTGAGTCTTGGTGACTCACCCTATTATTTTTCCTAACCTTTCAGGTGAGCAGTAGATCATGGACAAGGGAGCCGAGGCGGACTCGAGGGGCCAACAAGTCTTTTATTTATTAAATTTCCATTTTATTTTAAGTTTTAATTTTGGGATTATTTGATGTAATAAGGCCTCCATAGCTTAGGTTATAAGTTGATATTTGTTAATGTTTATTTTTTTTTTTTATGATCAAAGACTTATGTTTAAAAGAAATAAAAATGGGATTTTCAAACCTTATTTAAATAACACCTATTTTGGAAAGATAAATTACAAAGATTTTCTACAAGTGCCACCTATTTAACGAATATCCATAAAAACGAACTAAGTTTTACAAAGCCTTGCAACGTAAAAGTTTTTAACATTAAACCCGTAGCATACCAGATCTGGTCGTGACGTATGGGCCGGGTTTGGGGTGTTACAAAGGAAGAGTTGGAGATAATTAAGCCTCTTTTGGATGGGTGTTTTGATAGGGATAAGGGATAGGATGAGGATCTATCAGGAAGGCTAGTGTTGGCCGAAAATCAAACACAGGAGAGGGGGAAAATCGGTTGAGTATAGGCTAAAGGTGTACCGAAATTTCTATAAATAAGGGGGATAGCTCATCAATTCCGGCATTTGAACCCTACCATTTTCTTCACTTCTTGTGCTGAAATCCTCAGTCTCCCTCTACAATTTCTTTTCTTTAATTTCTTCAAAAGCCGAAACCTCTCCCTTTACTCTCTTTTCTATTCTTTTCCTCTTGTGCTGATTTCTCTAAAAAGCCGAATTCTCCCTACCCATTTGTTCATCTCTTCTTCCATTCATTAAGAACCAAAACCCTTTGAAGCCTTATCAGTTGACGAAATCCTTTCCATTCTTTTTCTTCCTAGCCGAAATCTCCAAGCCTCTTTCTTGTTTTCTTTTCTTCTTCTCTTTTTCTGCCAGAAGCCGAAACTCCTCACTCAGTTCTTCTAAAAGCCGAAAACGCATCAGCCTTCTTTTGTTCATACTTTTTCGGGATTTTCTTAAAAGCCAAAATTCCTAGATCTATACTCTTCTACGCTTCGATCTTCTTCTGGGATTACCGAATCTTTCTGCAAGGGGGTAGCCAAAATCATCTGTAGAGGTAAATGTCGATTTGTGTATTCTTTTCCGGCTTTTAGAGACTCTAGCTGAATGGCTATAGGGAAATTGACCTTGAGTTTTTCTCTTATTTTCGGCATTCCGGGATTTGAAGAGGAGTCAATCGCATAGATCTCTAAGTCAGAGTTCAGTAACACACGAATCGTGTTACTTTCGGGATTTCAAAGGGAGCCCAAATCTTCGTGTTCTTCCGGCTTTTGAGCAAGGTTTCAGACTAAGGGTTATAGATCCAAATAGTAAGGATATTGACTAAGGGTGTAAAACTACGCGATATCAGGTGTGTAACACTTCCACACCATTTAGATTGCCTGTTTAAATATGTTTATTAATCTGAAATATTCTATAAAATGCCAAAATCCCGGCATAACGGTTGAAACCCAATGAGGGTAAAAGCGAATCACCAGGTTAGTGATCTCTGTCATTCCTAAGTGAATGTTCCTATTAAGATGACATATGTGATAAGTATGCCGATTTCTGTGATTGCATGGGGTTGGGTTTGAAGAAAAGGGAAGTGTTCTGTTGTAGCGGCTTTTGTCGTGACCTGTTATAGCGGCTTTTGTCGTGACCTGTTGTAGCGGCTTTTGCCGTGACCTGTTGTAGTGGCTTTTGCCATGACCTGTTGTAGTGGCTACGGCCATGATCTGACGATGAGCAGCATGACTGCCATCGATGGTGTGTAGCGTGTGGGGGATGGTAGAAATCCCCAACAGTGTGACTCACAGTAAGGGTGGTGGTGTAGCGGATGGAAACCTAGGATTTGGGTTGGGCTTGCATAATTTTTGTTATATACTAATCTGTTATTCTTTTCTGTGGGGCTAAGGCCCAAATCTAATGGTGCATGAGGGTTGCACACTGAGTCTCACGACTCAACCTATTATTTAACATTTTCAGGTAGCACCTAGTGCATCAGACCAGGGTGAAGTGGGCGCAAGGTGGCCATGCGAGAGAGTATTTGGATTCAAAGAAAAGGCTTTTTATTATTTAGTTATTTTAATATTTTTTTTATTAAGAGGATTTTAAGTTTCAATGTAATAAGGCCATGGGCCACTAGACTCATATTTATTTTGGGTTTCATGTTGGGTTTTATTATTAGACTTTTAAATTTCATGTTAAAATTAAGCTAAGGCATGTAACAACTTAGTTTTTTCCTAATTCACCAAGGTATCATTTAGATTTACATTTTATACAGAATATTAAATTACCAAGTTTTTTCCGGTTAAAATGTTTAAACCTGATACTCGTTTTCCAAAGTGTGACAATTTATAAAATTCCTTAGTAACATACCAGATCTGGTTGTAGTGTTTGGGCCGGGTTTGGGGTGTTACATTTTGGTATCAGAGCCCAATTCAAAACTCGAGCTGTGAAATGGGTCTAGTAGTGTTTTGAAAATTTATGAGAAATTGAGAAAAAAATCTGGAAGAAGATATGGCCTTCGAGTCTACCGGCACCCGATCCACACAGGTAAGTATTCTAAACTTTTGGATGTGATATGTAGGTGGGTTTGATGAGCTTTAAGGGACGTAGATTATTCTAGTTAGAGCTTGATGGACCTTAGGCCTAGTTAAACAACTCTTCAATTCCATAAGACTTAATTTCACTAAACAAACCTGTGAACGAGTCGCAAGACTAGGGTGTGGCAATAGGCATGCGCTTGTCTAGGATTGGATCCGAAAGAGCCTGGTACTTAAGCAGTCCTAGTGACTCACCTCCTCTTCGCTGGAATCCTACCTGGTGCGTAGTGACTATTCACCCTAGCCACGAGGATTTGTTGACAGGCCAAAATTAATAATTTAAAACCCGAAAGGGACCAGCCACCCTATTTTCACAAAATTGCTAAAATACTTTTATTTTGAAAACTACCAAGATACCCATGATTTGCAAATATACCCCCACATTTACGGAAATACCCCGATTTACACAGTCAACGATTTTAAAAAAAACATACAACACACAACATCAA
This sequence comes from Gossypium sturtianum, assembly GCA_025698515.1. Classification (NCBI taxonomy): domain Eukaryota; kingdom Viridiplantae; phylum Streptophyta; class Magnoliopsida; order Malvales; family Malvaceae; genus Gossypium; species Gossypium sturtianum. Next base: position 88,363,480 of record CM046949.1, on the reverse strand, counting down.
TCAAAAACCACAAACACTTGAACGCCACTACTATTCTTTTGAAATCAAATTCTCTAAGATACCCCTGTTTAAAAAAAAAACCCCTTAGTTCTGTAAAATTTTTGAAAATACCCTTTATTTGTAAAAATTTTCCAAAATATCCCTGAGTTGTAAAATTACCAAATTACTCATGATTCGTAAAATGGCCAATATACCGTGATTTGTAAGATGACCAAAATACCACTGGATTGCAAAAACTATCAAAATACCTTTGTTTCACGAAATCATCAAGGAACCCTATTTTAGAAAATTACGAAAATACCCCTGTAGGATAAATTACGAAAATACCCCTGGGTAGTAAAATGACGAAAATACCCTTAGGTGATGAATGTAAGTTCGTGGATGCTATTTGTATGTTGATGATTGCATGTATGTGTTTCCTAGAACTAGGAGACAAACTTGACACTGAAACTTGTAGACGTAATTCCGAATTCGAAAGAACTACTCTTAAACTACTGTTCATAAGACTGTTCGCGGTTAATTAGTGGAAGAAACTATTAATTCATAAAAATTTCTAATCAGATAAACGTCAATCGGAAGAATGAGTACAAGGGGTCGAGGACGCTCCAGATGCGAATACCGGTGCATACTCTATCATATTATCCTAAGTGTTTCTTTTGGCTTTAGAATTAGAGTTCGCAGCGGAAGCATAGTGGTGAGACTTGGGTAGTACGATTAATAGTTAATTGGAAATTTTGAGGACGAAATTTCTTAAAGGGGGTAAGAACTGTAACATCCTAAATTTTTGGGCCTATGCGTTTAGGGTGTGGATGCGTTTAATGTGTTAATTTGAGAATTAGATGTGCAAATTGGGCTCAAAGCCAATGAGGCTTTGATTAAATATTCTGTTTAGATACTCTAGGGTTTAAAATAAAGTTTTGGTAGCTTAAATGGAAAAATGGGCTTGTAGCCCAGTGGCAAAATGGTGCCACTAAGAGGGAAGGGAGTTGGCGTCAATAGGCAAGGGGAGAGGCCCAATTTGTGGCCGTTTGGAGCCCATGTTTTTGGGAAAAATTTGACACTTATAAGGAGGAGTAGGTTGGACAGCAACAAGGCTATTATTTAGGGGATTTTATTGTTTTAATATGTGGATAATTACAGCTGATAAAGGAGGGAAGAGTTGGAGATAATTAAGCCTCTTTTGGATGGGTGTTTTGATAGGGATAAGGGATAGGATGAGGATCTATCAGGAAGGCTAGTGTTAGCCAAAAATCAAACATTGGAGAGGGGGGAAAAATCGGTTGAGTATAGGCTAAAGGTGTGCCAAATTTTCTATAAATAGTGGGGGATAGCTCATCAATTCCTGCATTTGAACCCTACCCTTTTCTTCTCTTCCTGTGCCGAAATCCTCAGTCTCCCTCTATAATTTCTTTTCTTTAATTTCTTCAAAAGCCGAAACCTCTCCCTTTACTCTCTTTTCTATTCTTTTCCTCTTGTGCTGATTTCTCTAAAAAGCCGAATTCTCCCTACCCATTTGTTCATCTCTTCTTCCATTCATTAAGAACCAAAACCCTTTGAAGCCTTATCAGTTGACGAAATCCTTTCCATTCTTTTTCTTCCTAGCCGAAATCTCCAAGCCTCTTTCTTGTTTTCTTTTCTTCTTCTTTTTTTCTGCCAAAAGCCGAAACTCCTCACTTAGTTCTTCTAAAAGCCGAAAACGCATCAGCCTTTTTTTATTCATACTTTTTCAGGATTTTCTTAAAAGCCGAAATTCCTAGATCTATACTCTTCTACACTTCGATCTTCTTCTGGGATTGCAGAGTCTTTCTGCAATGGGGTAGCCGAAATCATCTGTAGAGGTAAATGTCGATTTGTGTATTCTTTTCCGGCTTTTAGAGACTCTAGCCGAATGGCTATAGGGAAACTGACCTTGAGTTTTTTCTCTTATTTTTGGCATTCCGGGATTTTAAGAGGAGTCAATCGCATATATCTCTAAGTCAGAGTTCAGTAACACACGAATCGTGTTACTTTTGGGATTTCAAAGGGAGCCCAAATCTTCGTGTTCTTCCAGCTTTTGAGCAAGGTTTCAGACTAAGGGTTGTAGATGCAGATAGTAAGGATATTGACTAAGGGTGTAAAACTACGTGATATCAGGTGTGTAACACTTCCACACCATTTAGATTGCCTGTTTAAATATGTTTATTAATCTGAAATATTCTGTAAAATGTCAAAATCCCGGCATAACGGTTGAAACCCAAGGAGGGTAAAAGCGAATCACCAGGTTAGTGATCTCTGTCATTCCAAAGTGAATGTTCCTATTAAGATGACATATGTGATAAGTATGCCGATTTTTGTGATTGCATGGGGTTGGGTTTGAAGAAAGGGGATGTGTTATGTTGTAGCGGCTTTTGTCGTGACCTGTTGTAGCAGCTTTTGCCGTGACCTGTTGTAGCGGCTTTTGCCGTGACCTGTTGTAGTGGCTTTTGCCATGACCTGTTGTAGTGGCTATGGCCATGATCTGACGATGAGCAGCATGACTGCCATCGATGGTGTGTAGCGGTGTGGGTTGATTGTAGAAATCCCCAACGGTGTGACTCACAGGTAAGGGTGGTGTGTAGCAGATGGAAACCTAGGATTTGGGTTGGACTTGCATAATTTTTGTTATATACTAATCTGTTATTCTGTTCTGTGGGGCTAAGGCCCAAATCTAATGGTGCATGAGGGTTGCACACTGAGTCTCGTGACTCAACCTATTATTTAACATTTTCAGGTAGCACTTAGTGCATCGGACCGGGTTGGAGTGGAGCGCAAGGTGGCCATGCGAGAGATTATTTGGATTCAGCAAAAGGCTTTTTATTATTTAGTCATTTTAATATTTTTTTTATTAAGAGGATTTTAAGTTTCAATGTAATAAGGCCATGGGCCACTAGACTCATATTTATTTTGGGTTTCATGTTGGGTTTTTATTATTAGACTTTTAAATTTCATGTTAAAATTAAGCTAAGGCATGTAACAACTTAGTTTTTTCCTAATTCACCAAGGTATCATTTAAATTTACATTTTATACAGAATATTAAATTACTATGTTTTTTTCCGGTTAAAATGTTTAAACCTGATACTCGTTTTCCAAAGTGTGACAATTTATAAAATTCCTTAGTGACATATCAGATCCGGTTGTAGTGTTTGGGCCGGGTTTGGGGTGTTACATTAGGAATAGTTAGGATACATATGTCATGACATAGGATTCCATTATGTGCTATCATGTAAGACCACGTCTGGGACGTTGGCATCGACTTGTAATTTACGTGTAAGACCATGTCTGGGACATTGGCATCGTATTTGATTCGTGTAAGACCCTGTCTGGGATAGTGGAATCGATATGTGATTACATGTAAGACCACGTCTGGGACGTTGGCATTGTACGAGATGTTCCACTATCCGAGTATCCTTTTTAATTCCGAACGGTTCAACGGGCAATGTTAAGTAAAGACCAAATGTGAAATCAAATTAAAAGGTTCAGGTATGTATTAGTTATTTTTTTATATGAAAAAAATAAGGTAAGTTGATTACTTGAAATGAGATATAAATTATGTATGATGCAAATGGAAATATATATTTGTATTTGATTGTTCATGTTCGACCATATGGTATATGTATGTGAGATTAAAATGTGACCTTAGTAGTAAATGATAACTTTGTATTTGAAAATATGTGTATTCGGCCTATTTAACTTAATGTTAATATGCAATTGTTGATATATATATATATATTTGCTTATGACTTACTAAGCTGTGAAAGCTTACTGTGTGTATGTTTGCTCTCAATTTTATAGATTTTGGAAACTAGTTACTAGCTCAGGGATTGTCAGAGAAGTCTATCACACTATCGACTGTTTCGATACTTTTATAAAGTTGAACTTAATCCTGTGGCATGTATAGGCTAGTTTGTGTTATGTTTGATTTTGGGTATGTATATATTTAAGCCATGCTAAAATGGCTAGGAATGATATTCAAGCTTAGTTAATTTCGGTTATGTGTCATATATAAATATATATATAAATGATATGTGTGATATGTTTGGTTTTGGTCTTGGTGTTTCGGTTATGGTTTATTTATAAGTAAATATATGTGAATCTTGTTTGATATGCTTTGTTAAGGTATTGTTATGTGATTTGGAATTTAAGTGAATTCGGTTATGGCATATAGATGAAATGAAGTTGATATGGTTTACTAATGTTTGAGGTTTAGTATGTTTGATATTGAATGAGTTTATTTTGGTAAAAATGTTAAAGACATATGTGATTAATGAAGGTGTTTGGCTATGATATTAAATCTAAGTGATGGTTACAAATTGTTTGATATTCGGCCATGGAGAATGAACCAAGAATTTATGTGATGTGTTGGCATAATTTTGATGATATGGTATGAATATATGGTTTAGTTAATAAGTGTTTGATAAGTACATAATGAACTAGTTATGATTGATGTTTTAAGCCTAGTTAAATTCGGTCATGTTATATATATATATGTTATATATATATATACTTGTGATGAGCTTGTTATAAAATGCAAATTATGGATTGATATATTTTTGTTTGGTACTATGCAATATTATATGCGTGTGATGTGATTTAGTAAAATGAAAATAGACATTTACTAAAACATATGAATTTAGCATGTTCATATTCGGCCCTTGTATTTGGGTTTTGACCATTTGAATAGTAACTTGTGTTATAATAAAACAAGAAGGATATATGTGTATTAAGTAAATTGGTTTTGTTATTTGGGCTTTAATGATTAAGTAGTATATAGAAGTATAATGATACTTATATTAAATTCGGTCAAGTTTAGGTAAATTGAATGAAAATGCATGATGTGCCGGTTATGATAAGGTCAAAATGATATATGATTTTGATTTATTTGATATTTTTGCTTATGATTTATGTGACTACATATATGTCCGTTATATAATATGGAATGATTCGTAAAGAGTTTATGTTAGCTTTATAATTTAAAATTTGATTGATTTAAGAGACTCGTTTATGTGTACATATAAAATTGTTCGGATGTTGTGCTTTGTTTAGTAATGCCTCGTAACCCCGTTCCGGCAACGGATACGGGTTAGGGGTGTTAAAAACTGAGAGAAGAAAAGCCTAAAAATACGAGGCATAACTCCACATATACCAAAATATCCTTAGAAATTTTGGTAAATCCTTAGATATTTTGTTATAACCTTATAATATTTTCTAAGACCTTATAAATTTTGATAATGTTTTAAAAGTTTTGGTAAATCCTTTGAAATTTTGATATGCCAAAATGTTGAGTTGCTCGGGTCTAGAATACGAATGAAATCTTTAGATAGTAAATCTTTAGAAATTTTGGTAAAGCTTTAGAAATTTTTGTATAACCTTAAAAATTTTGATAAATTATTAGAAACTTTGGTAACTACTTAGTAATTTCTCTAAATCCTTAAATTTCTTATATGTAGCAACTTTTGAATATTTACAAAAATTAGTTTCTAATCCTAAATAATATTTAAAAACAAATTAAATGCCTTTTATTTATTATATATTAGTTTCTAGGTCATATTATTTTAATGATGTTAAGAAAATGTATCTTAATATGTAACAAAAACCAAATTTGATTACCAATTTGGATAAAAAAGAAACCTAGCTACCAATTTAAATATTGAAACAAAATTCAGATACTAAAAAATATACTTTCTCTTTCAATTTTTCCTTTTCTCGTTACCATTTATCGAGCTCATGGGAAGTTTTTTTGGAACGCTCTGTAACACCCCTAACCCGAAACCGTCGCTGGAATAGGGTTAAGAGGCATTACCGATCAATCGAAACATTACACATACATTTCACAACACTAAGTCATTCATCCATCAAACATACTCATTATCAATCATATGGTCCCTTATTGAGGTCTATGAGACCTTAAACACATGTTAGAAAGAGGTCGGGACTAAACCGAACACTTATGAAAATTCTCAGAAATTTAAAACTTTTCTAAGTTTTAGAGGTTACACACCAGTGTGGGCAGGCCGTGTGCCTCCCACGGCTGTTAGACACGCCCATGTGTCTCCCCCGTGGTCGAACCTGACTTAACTCCACGGTCATCAGGCACGCCCGTGTGCCACAACCGTATGGCAAAATATGCCATTTGCAAGGCCAAATGCCACCCACATTATGGTCATACCTACAAGCAAATTACCAATACATCTCATGCACATTTGACAACCAAGAACATATCAAAATAATCATCCAATCTCTACATTAAAAACCAATTCCATTCATGCCAATTTATAATACTAAAACTCATATATACACAAGCATAATTCATCCATACACTTATCATAAACTTAACAATTTCATATGCTATCAAACCATACCGAAACATGCACCATTTATCAAATTCATTAAAGCATGTTACCAACGCATAACTAGCCAAATCACATGGCTAAGTTCATATATCAAACTTACACCAAATTACTAGCTTATACATGCCATATCTAGCTATATACATCTTTCCAAAAGTACCAAAATAGATTGCCGATAGTGTGATAGAGATGCTGACGATCCCCGGATCTGAGCTAGCTTTACTGACACTGTAAAACAGAGAAACATATCACACAGTAAGCTTTCAAAGCTTAGTAAGCTCGAAATATAATACCATTAACTCAATGAATTAAATCAATAAATATATACATTCAGCCATCATATAGATAATTTACCAATGATACACAAATTCAACCTATCCAATACTCACATAAAATTCCATTCATATAGTTTCTATTTCATCCACCACATAGATATCTTACATATCTTTGCCAACACATAGTAACTTACCAACCATGCTACTTAATCATTCAACTTCTCAATTTGATCATTCGTTGCTATTCTCTTGCTTATTTCGCACACTTAGTGCCAATTGTAAACTTGACATGCTTGTCATCGCACACTTAGTTCCAATACGTTAAATCGAGCTTATATCGGTATCGCACACATAGTGCCAATTCAATAAGCCGAAGCTTCTATCAACTCGCACACACAGTGCCAATTATTTCTATCCCATTTCAAATTTCGCACACTTAGTGCCATCTATTTCCAATCCGCACATAGCATTTCTTATCTTATATTTAGGTACACATTCATTCAATTCAAATTAAATAGATATAAATTAAAAACTAGTATCATATCCGAACTTACCTCGGAAGTCGAAATACCGAAATGGTCGATTAATCGAGCACTTTATCTTTACCTCGATCTTGATTCGAACCTCTCCTCTCTTGGTCTATACACATTCAAATTCAGTCCATTCAATCACCAAATCATTCATTTTAGTCCAAACACACATATTTAGGGCATTTTACAAAATAGCCCTCACATTTTCACATTTCGACACTTTAGTCCTTAATTCACAAAATCACAAAATACACATAATTTGCTTGTACCCATGCCTAGCCGAATTCTCACTCTACTCATACAAGCCCAAATATTTTATTTATTTCACATTTTAATCCTTCAATTTACACTTTTCTCAATTTAGCCCAAATTACACAAATTCCTCAAAACTTCAAAGACAAACTATATTAATCAAACACATATCTTTCATTTTCCACCATTAAACATTCAAGAACTCACATGTTCATCAATGGCACATTTCAAAAACATCATCAATTCACAAAATTTAAGCATGGGTTAGCTAGAGCATGAAGCAACGACTACGAAAACGTAGAAATTATCAAAAATCGATCAAAAACATAAACCCGATTGAAGCTTGAAGTGGCCGAATGTTTCAAAGCTTCAAACGTTTTATTTCTTCTTCAACATTCGGTGGAAGAAGATGAACACCTCCACTATCTCTTAATTTTGTTTTATTATTATTACCTTATTAAACATTTTACCATTTTATCCTTTCATTAAACATATAAGACAAATTATCATCATGGTTATCTTGTCATTTAACACCCCACTATCTTAAAATGGACTAATAACAACATAAGGCCTTCACTTTAAAAAGCCAACAACAAATAGGCACTTAAAAATCAGCATCTGACTTTTACACCTTATGCAATTTAATCTTTTTTCATAATTTGACACACAGTCGATAAAATTATCACACAAAATTTTCACACAGACTATATCACATATAATCAACACCAAAAATAATATTAAAATATTTTTTTACGACCTCAGATTTGTGGTCCCGAAACCACTGTTCTGACTAGGGTCTAAACCGAGCTGTTACAACTCTCTCCCCCTTAGGGATTTTCGTCCCCGAAAATCTTACCAGTGAATAGGTGTGGATATTGCTCTCTCATAATATTCTAAGGTTCCCACGTAGCCTCTTCAACTCCATGTTTGTGCCACAAAACTTTCACTAAGAAAATTCTTTTATTTCTCAACTCTTTGGTCTCTCGTGCCAAAATTCAGATCGGTTCTTCACTATATGACAAATCTGGCTGAATCTCAACCTCAGTAGGAGCAATTACATGAGACGGATCAGATCGGTACCGACAAAGCATTGACACATGAAATAAGTTATGAATCTTTTCTAACTCAGGTGGCAACATTAATCTATAAGCAACTGGTCCAACTCGTTCAATGATCTCATATGGCCCGATGAACCTCGGACTAAGCTTGCCTTTTCGGCCAAATCGAAGTATTTTCTTCCACGGAGACACTTTCAAGAACACTTTGTCACCGATCTCAAATTCAATATCCTTCCGTTTCAAGTCTGGATAAGACTTCTGACGATCTGATGCTGCTTTCAAACTGTCACGTATCACTTTCAGTTTCTGCTCAGTCTTTTTTATAAGATCAACCTCGTGAATCTTATTCTCACTTAGCTCAGTCCAATACAATGGAGTTCAACATTTTCGACCGTAAAGTGCCTCATACGGTGCTATTTTAATGCTAGATTGAAAGCTTTTGTTGTATGCAAATTCAATCAATGATAAATGCTTTTCCTACGTACTTGAAAATTCAAGAATACAGCATCTCAACATATCTTCAAGAATTTGAATGATTCGCTCGGACTAACCATCCGTTTGCAGATGAAACACAGTACTGAAATGTAATTTTGTGCCTAAAGCTTCTTGCAATTTCTTCCAAAATCATGAGGTAAATCTCGGATCTCTATCCGACACAATAGATAGTGGCACCCCGTGCAATCTCACAATCTCAGCCATATACAACTCAGCCAATTTATCAAGTGAATAATCTGTTCTCACCAAAACAAAATGAGCTGATTTCGTCAATCTATCAACTATCACCCAGATCGCATCTTTCCTTCTCGGAGATAAAGGCAATCCCGACACAAAGTCCATCGTAATTCTCTCCCATTTCCACTCAGGAATCACGATCGGTTGTAACAAACTGGATGGAACTTGATGTTCAGCTTTAACTTGCTGACAAACAAAACATTTTGACACAAAGTCAGAGATGTCCCGTTTCATACCATGCCACCAATAAAATTGTTTCAAATTATTGTACATTTTCGTACTCCCCGGGTGAATAGTCAAACGGCTATTATGAGCTTCGTTCAAAATTAGCTGAATCAATTCTGAATTCTTTGGAACACAAATCCGATTTCTAAATCTCAAACAATCATCACTATCAACTCGAAATTCTGAATCAACATTCAATTCACACTGAGTTCGTTTAGCCATCATTTCAACATCACTTTTCTGGGCATCACAAATCTGACGTACAAACATCGGCTTTACTTTTAACTCGACCAAAACCACACTATCATCACACAGATCTATCTGAGCATTCATTTCTCGCAAAGCACATATAGACTTTCGGCTCAAAGCGTCAGCTACAACATTAGCTTTACCCGGGTGGTAATCAATCACAAGTTCATAATCTTTCAACAATTCTAACCACCTTCTCTGTCGCAAATTTAATTCTTTCTGAGTCATCAAATACTTCAAACTCTTATAATCAGTATAAATATGACATTTTTTTACCAATAGGTAGTGACGCCAAATCTTTAATGCAAACACAATCGCAGCTAATTTAAGGTCATGCGTCGGATAGTTATTTTCATGCAGCTTTAACTGCCTCGAAGCATAAACGATGACTTTGCCTTCTTGCATCAGCACACAGCCCAAACCATTCAACGATGCATCACTGTAAACTATGAATTCCTTACCCGATTCGGGTTGAACTAATACTGGCGCCTCCGTTAACAACACTTTCAACTGCTCAAAACTCTGATGGCATTTCTTTAACCACTCGAATTTAACATCTTTCTATAATAACTTCGTCAACGGAGTCGCAATCATTGAAAAGCCTTTCACAAAGTGTCTATAGTATCCTACTAGTCCCAGAAAACAACGGACTTCAGACACATTTCTCGGATGCTTCCATTCTAAAATAGCAGAAATTTTATTCGGATCAACTCGTATTCCCGCAGCTGACACAAAATGCCCCAGAAAACCAACCTCATGCAACCAAAATTCACATTTGCTAAACTTAGCATACAATTGTTTCTCACGTAGAGTCTGTAGCACAATTCTCAAATGTTCGGCATGTTGCGTCTCATCACAGGAATAAATCAAAATATCATCAATGAACACTACAACAAAATGATCCAAATACGGTCTGAATATCCGATTCATCAGGGCCATAATCACTGCATGAGCATTTGTTAGTCCGAAAGGCATCACCAAGAATTCGTAATGTTCATACCTCGTTCTGAAAGTAATTTTTGGCACATCGGATTCTTTACCTCTCAACTGATAGTAGCCTGATCTCAAATCTATCTTAGAAAACACTTTAGCTCCTCTCAGCTGATCAAACAAATCATCAATACGAGGCAACGGATATTTATTCTTTATCATCACTTTGTTCAACTGTCGGTAATCAATACACATTCTCATAGTACCATCTTTCTTTTTCACAAATAATACAGGAGCACCCCAGGGCGAGAAACTCGGTCTTGCAAACCCTCTATCAGTCAACTCTTGAAACTGAGACTTTAACTCTTTCAATTCAGTCGGTGCCATTCTGTACGGAGCTATAGAGATAGGAGTCGTTCCCGGAACTAATTCAATACCAAATTCAACTTCTCGAATCGGAGGTAATCCCGGTAACTCTTCAGGAAATACATCTGGAAACTCACAAACCACAGGTACAGATTTAACTTTCTTTTCTGACACTTTTGTATCAATCACATATGCCAGATAGGCTTCGCAACCCATTCTCATATAGTTCATAGCTTTCATCGTAGATACAACAGTTGGTAACCCTTTCATATCACTGGATTCAATTCGAACTATCTCACCGTTCTGACTTCTCAATTCAATACTCTTTCTTTTACAATTCACGATGGCATTATGTAAAGTGAGCCAATCCATACCCAAATTTATATCAAATTCATTGAAGGGTAACAACATCAAATTAGCCAGAAAACATATATCACAAAACATCAATGGGCAACTCTTGCACACCTTATCCACCAAGACACACTTGCCTAAGGGGTTCGATACTCTAACCACAAATTCAGTAGACTCAACAGGTAGAGTCTTATTCAATACTAGATTCACACACACATAGGAATGAGTTGAACCCGGATCTATTAATGCAATCACATCAGTATCAAATAGAGTAAAAGTACCAGTGATGATGTCTGGAGATGATGCTTCCTCTCGTGCATGTAACATCCTGAAAAGGGCCTATGCATTTTTGGTTTAATTGTACGAAATGACATATCTTATGTGTTATGAATATATTTTGAACACTTTTGGAAACCTAGAAATGTATGGAAATGTTAAGTTTAAAAGAGGAAAGTGAACATTTTTAGAACCTTGAAATGTAACGAAATGTCTTGTAAGGAAATGTCATGGAAATGTAAGGAAATGTCTTGGAAATGTAAGGAAATGTCTTGTAAGGAAATGTCATGGAAATGTAAGGAAATGTCAAGTTTACAGAGCCGATCGAAAATTTTTGGAAACTTAGAAATGACGAGTTTTAAGGTTTAAAAGGGGAAATTAAGGCAAGGTGGCCTTAAAAGAAAAAGTTTGTGAAATTTGACACACAAACAAAGCTTGGAAAAGTGGTCAGAAGATGCCACTTAGGGCCTATGGAAATGGTGCCATATGCAAGAGGAATGGGCCTAAGTTTGAGTCACATGGGAAGCAAATAAAAGAAATTTTATTTTGCTACAAGAAGCGGTGGAGGTGGACGGCACATGGCTATAAATTAGGAGCTTTTATTATTTTATAAATAGTGGATAAATAAGGGATTTATTTATCATTATTTTCAAGAGATAATTGTTGGATTAAATTCTTTTAATTTGAATAAAGAGATAAAGAGGAAAATAAGAGAGAAGTGATGGCCAAGTAAGGGACTTTGAGTTTAATAATTTCGGCTAAGTAAGGATAGTTCTTTGAATTATCTTTTATTTTAAGTGATAATTAAAGGATAAAGTTATCGATAGAGGAGTGGTGGCCAAGTAAGGGATTCTAAGTTAGTAATATCGGCTATAAAAGGAAAAGAGAGGCCATTCTGCATTATTATCTGTTTCTTTGAAAGCCTCTCTGCGAATTCTCTTCACCAAATCTTCTTCTTCTTTTATTTTTGCCAAGCCGAAATACCTTGTGATCTAGCCGAATCCTCCATCTTTATTCTTCCTTCTCTTTTCTTTCTAATCCCTCCAAAAGCCGAAAGTTGTGAGATCATCATCTAGCCATAGCCGAATCTCTGAAGGTTGAAGTGAAGGTGCAATCGATTTCTTCAAGTAAGGGTAAGATCTCATTCGATTTCATCCTTTTTTCTTAAGATTTGCCGAAATCTAGGACTAACCCCATTAATATCTTGTTGCCGAAACTTTGAAGAGATCTTTCGGGATTTACTAAGTGTCGACTACAAGGAAGGAGAAGTTCTTTTCCCGAAGGTACACCATAGGCCACGTGTTCCCTAGTTATTCAAAGTGAGTTTGGGATTTAAAATCCACAAGGTAAGTGTCTATAGTATTCGGCCAAGGCCATGTTTGGTAAATATATGTTTTCATTAATTATTTAAAAGCCGAAAACTAACCAAGTTAATTGATTCAATGCTTGGCGAATGCAAGAAGAGTATAGCGGAGATTTCAAGACTTGATTCTTAAGTCAAACGGCAACAAGGTAAGTTTAAGTATACTAATCCTACTAGGATTTGGATTTATGGGCGAATGGCTTTTTATTAAAGTAGTAGGTGATTAATCAAATGTAGGGATTAAGGATCTAAGCATTAGATCAAGCTTTTCGGGATTTCAAGACCCTTAGGTAAGTATGATAAGTTGTGGATATTTGGTTAAGAATTCGTATATTGATGATTAAATTGATTGTTACGATTAAGTGTGTTGATGGAGGCGAATACCATTCAAGAAGGGAAAGGGAAGGTCCCTATCCCGAAGTTTAAGAAGAAATCTGTCTCGGCTAGTTAGGGATTGGCCACCGGGGTGTGGACCAGTGTCAGAACAAGAAAGTAGGCAAACAGCCGTAGTATCGCCTAGTGATAGCATCGATCGTAAAGCATAGTTCTCCAAGTGATCGGTGTGTGATTAACCCACCGTTTTCGGGTATATGATATGTATGTGAAATGTGTATGTGTTATGAATGTGCTAACTAGTGCAAAGTGGAAATTGTGATAAGGATACCCTCAAGGGGTATGTCGATAATCCGGTAAGTACCAAACCACGATGATATGTGATTATTAATATGAATATGTGATAATATTCTTGATGGACATGCTCATGCATCATTACATTGTATCATTATTTTATGTGGCATGTGCATGGGTTGGGATATGAAAGAAGGTACGGGTGTACTTCGAGTACATGGTTTGATGTTAGCCTTGAGCTACATCGTGGATTGACGTTGGATCGAGGTCACGTTGTGGATTAATTGTGATTTAGTTCGCGTGGCTTGATGAGTGGCTATGTGCCTCATCGTGGTTGATATCGGCTATGTGCCATATCGTGGTTGATGAGTGACTATGTGTCCCATCGTGGTTTTTGATGTTAGCCTTGAGCTACATCGTGGATTGGCGTTGGTCGAGGTCACGTTGTGGATTAATTGCGATTTAGTTCGCGTGGCTTGATGAGTGGCTATGTGCCTCATCATGGTTGATATCGGCTATGTGCCATATCGTGGTTGATGAGTGAATATGTGTCCCATCGTGGTTTTGGTGTTAGCTACGGCTACATCGTGGATTGGCGCCGATCGAGGTCGCGTTGTGGACTATTGTACTTAATTGCACGTGGACGGCAAAGTGATTGCCTTTGGAGTGAAAAGGAGAGGGTGATTTGATAATCCCCCGGTGTGTGGTAGGTTGGATAAGGGGTGTGTAGCGGATGGACCCTAGGTTTGGGTTGGGCTCCATAATTGCATGATTTCGTATGTGAACATATGTGGAAATGGGCCAAGCCCAATATGATATGTGGATTAATGTGGAAATGGGCAAAGCCCAAAGTATATGAATGTGGATCGGTGTGGAAATGGGCTAAGCCCAGTATGTGGAAATTATGTGGTTAACTACCCTATTAGATGAATGTGATATGAATATGGGCCAAGCCGAGAATGTGATAATATGTGAATTTGATAATTGATATCGATATATGAGTTAATATGTGGTTAACATGTGGGTGGAATTCAGTGGATTAATTACACACCGAGTCCTGTATGACTCACCCAATTTTTATTAAACATCGCAGATGATTCGTGGTGATTGGACCGGGTTGGAGTGGATACGAGGTGGCCCATCAGAAGACATCTTCTTTATTTTATTGATTTATTACTAAGAACTTTTGTTTAATTATTTATTGTAATAAGGCCCGATTAAAGTATTTAAGTATTTCTATTTGAGCATTTTTATTATGTTTAAGCTAGACGACCATTAAATTATTATTTGGAAGTGCTTTTAATTTGGATATTTTTGTCAAGCTTATATTATTTAGAATTTTTAATTGGACATGGTTTTCAAATGACAAAATTTTTAATGTTTTTCCCAAAAGTGAAATCAGTCTTCAAACGTTTTTTCATGAGTGGCATCTCAAATTCGGGCAGTAACGAATGGGCCGGGTTTGGGGTGTTACAAATTAGTATCAGAGCCCAGTTCAAAACTCGGCTTTGAGGGTTTTGGGTCCAAAAATAATTTTTTTTTTCAAAGATGGGCTTTTCAAAAGTATGGGCTTTCATAAACTTTTCAGTTATTACGGCATGGCACTGTATCTCTACCAAGTCCACCAGGTAAGTACTTCTAATTATTGAAGTGACTTGTTTATGTGAACTGTTATGGGCTTAGAATATTAGGGCTATTGAACCCTAGGGCTAGTGCACTCAAACACATGCATAAGACTTAAGGACTATTAAACAAACTCGTGAAGTAAGTCACCAGCTAGGGTGTGGCAATCTGTTGTGCGCATGTCTAGGAGTGGATTCAGTAAGAGCTTGGTATTTAAGCGATCCTAGCGACTCACCTCCTCTTTACTCGAATCCTACAGTGCGTAGCTACGGTTCACCCTAACCAAGAGGACTTATTCACGGGCTAAACCCGATAATTAAAACCGAAAGGACTAGCCATGATAAAAACCCTAGTTTTAAAATCCCTAAATTACCCTTTTAATTGTAGTAAAAGATTATTGTGAAAATTTTTTCCAAAATATCTCCGATTTACAAAATTACAAAAATGCCCCCTGTATTGTAAATTACTAAAATACCCTTAGTTTTTAAGATTTTCAAAAATACCCTCGGCTTTTGTTAAAATATTTCTACTTTACAAAGATATCAAAACTTATGTTTTACAAATAACAAGATACTCTGATTTGGAAAATTTACTGAATCGCTTCGACTTCCAAAATTACAGAAATAACCTCGATTTTCAAATTTTTGCAACACCTCGATTTGGAAAACAAAATAACCCAGAGATTTTGTAAATTCTGAAATACCTCTAATTTGAAAAATATTTTGAATTGACCCCGATTTATTACCAAAATACCCTCAGTAGGGAAAAGACGAAATTACCACAGGTAGGGAAATGGATGGAATGGCCATAAAAGTGTAGTGAATGATGTTGTGAATGAATGTGACTTCATGGAAAAATGAATGTGTCTCGCTTATGAATGTGAATGTGACTGAGTTAGAGTAGTGAACTTGAACTAGAAACTTTGGTTGATCGAAAGAACTACTTCGAACATCTCTTTTCATAAAACTATTCGCGAATAATCGGTGGAACAAAATTTACGATGCATAAAACTTTTTAATCAGATTAAATCGTGGCGTTAGAAATGATTTCTAGGGACGTGAACTTAGAGATCGTGCCTAGAAAGTATGATGGTTCTATTAAGATCGAGTGCGCTGACATAAGCGTAGAAGTGCGGTGAGTTAAGATGTACGATTATTCGTTAATAAGTAATTTCGAGGACGAAATTATTTTTAAGGAGGGTAGAACTGTAACATCCTCTGAAAAGGGCCTATGCATTTTTGGTTTAATTGTGCGAAATGACATATCTTATGTTTTATGAATATATTTTGAACACTTTTGAAACCTGGAAATGTATGGAAATGTTAAGTTTAAAAGAGGAAAGTGAACATTTTAGAACCTTGGAAATGTAAGGAAATGTCTTGTAAGGAAATGTCATGGAAATGTAAGGAAATGTCTTGGAAATGTAAGGAAATGTCTTGTAAGGAAATGTCATGAAAATGTAAGGAAATGTCAAGTTTACAGAGCCGATCGAAAATTTTTGGAAACTTTGAAATGACCTAGAAATGACGAGTTTTAAGGTTTAAAAGGGGAAATTAAGGCAAGGTGGCCTTAAAAGAAAAAGTTTGTGAAATTTGACACACAAACAGGCTTGGAAAAGTGGTCTGAAGATGCCACTTAGGGCCTATGGAAATGGTGCCATATGCAAGAGGAATGGGCCTAAGTTTGAGTCACATGGGAAGCAAATAAAAGAAATTTTATTTTGCTACAAGAAGCAGGGAGGTGGACGGCACATGGCTATAAATTAGGAGCTTTTATTATTTTATAAATAGTGGATAAATAAGGGATTTATTTATCATTATTTTCAAGAGATAATTGTTGGATTAAATTCTTTTAATTTGAATAAAGAGATAAAGAGGAAAATAAGAGAGAAGTGATGGCCAAGTAAGGGACTTTGAGTTTAATAATTTCGGCTAAGTAAGGATAGTTGCTGAATTATCTTTTATTTTAAGTGATAATTAAAGGATAAAGTTATCAGATAGAGGAGTGGTGGCCAAGTAAGGGATTCTAAGTTAGTAATATCGGCTATAAAAGGAAAAGAGAGGCCATTCTGCATTATTATCTGTTCTTTGAAAGCCTCTGCCGAATTCTCTTCACCAAATCTTCTTCTTCTTTTATTTTTGCCAAGCCGAAATACCTTGTGATCTAGCCGAATCCTCCATCTTTATTCTTCCTTCTCTTTTCTTTCTAATCCCTCCAAAAGCCGAAAGTTGTGAGATCATCATCTAGCCATAGCCGAATCTCTGAAGGTTGAAGTGAAGGTGCAATCGATTTCTTCAAGTAAGGGTAAGATCTCATTCGGTTTCATCCTTTTTTCTTAAGATTTGCCAAAATCTAGGACTAACCCCATTAATATCTTGTTGCCGAAACTTTGAAGAGATCTTTCGGGATTTACTAAGTGTCGACTACAAGGAAGGAGAAGTTCTTTTCCGAAGGTACACCATAGGCCACGTGTTCCCTAGTTATTCGGTGAGTTTGGGATTTAAAATCCACAAGGTAAGTGTCTATAGTATTCGGCCAAGGCCATGTTTGGTAAATATATGTGTTCATTAATTATTCAAAAGCCGAAAACTAACCAAGTTAATTGATTCAATGCTTGGCCGAATGCAAGAAGAGTATAGCAGAGATTTCAAGACTTGATTCTTAAGTCAAACAAACAACAAGGTAAGTTTAAGTATACTAATCCTACTAGGATTTGGATTTATGGCGAATGGCTTTTTATTAAAGTAGTAGGTGATTAATCAAATGTTGGGATTAAGGATCTAAGCATTAGATCAAGCTTTTGGGATTTCAAGACCCTTAGGTAAGTATGATAAGTTGTGGATATTTGGTTAAGAATTCGTATATTGATGATTAAATTGATTGTTCGATTAAGTGTGTTGATGGAGGCGAATACCATTCAAGAAGGGAAAGGGAAGGTCCCTATCCCGAAGTTTAAGAAGAGATCTGTCTCGCTAGTTAGGGATTGGCCACGGGGGGTGTGGACCAGCCGTCGAACAAGAAAGTAGGCAAATAGCCGTAGTATCGCCTAGTGATAGCATCGATGATCGAAAGCATAGTTCTCCAAGTGATCGGTGTGTGATTAACCCACCGTTTTCGGGTATATGATATGTATGTGAAATGTGTATGTGTTATGAATGTGCTAACTAGTGCGTGGAAATTGTGATAAGGATACCCTCAAGGGTATGTCGATAATCCGGTAACTACCAAACACGATGATATGTGATTATTAATATGAATATGTGATAATATGCTTGATGAACATGCTCATGCATCATTACATTGTATCATTATTTTATGTGGCATGTGCATGGGTTGGGATATGAAAGAAGGTACGGGTGTAGTTCGAGTCACGTGGTTTGATGTTAGCCTTGAGCTACATCGTGGATTGACGTTGATCGAGGTCACGTTGTGGATTAATTGCGATTTAGTTCGCGTGGCTTGATGAGTGGCTATGTGCCTCATCGTGGTTGATATCGGCTATGTGCCATATCGTGGTTGATGAGTGACTATGTGTCCCATCGTGGTTTTTGATGTTAGCCTTGAGCTACATCGTGGATTGACGTTGGATTTGTGGTCACGTTGTGTATTAATTGCGATTTAGTTCGCGTGGCTTGATGAGTGGCTATGTGCCTCATCATGGTTGATATCGGCTATGTGCCATATCGTGGTTGATGAGTGACTATGTGTCCCATCGTGGTTTTGGTGTTAGCTACGGCTACATCGTGGATTGGCGCTGGATCGAGGTCGCGTTGTGGACTATTGTGCTTAATTGCACGTGGACGGGCGATGATTGCCTTTGGAGTGAAAAGGAGAGGGTGATTTGATAATCCCCGGTGTGTGGTAGGTGGATAAGGGAGTGTGTAGCGGATGGACCTTAGGTTTGGGTTGGGCTTCATAATTGCATGATTTCGTATGTGAACATATGTGGAAATGGGCCAAGCCCAATATGATATGTGGATTAATGTGGAAATGGGCAAAGCCCAAAGATATGAATGTGGATCGGTGTGGAAATGGGCTAAGCCCGAAAGATGTGGAAATTATGTGGTTAACTACCCTATTAGATGAATGTGATATGAATATGGGCCAGGCCCAGAATGTGATAATATGTGAATTTGATAATTGATATCTGATATATGAGTTAATATGTGGTTAACATGTGGGTGGGAATTCAGTGGATTAATTACACACTGAGTCTGTATGACTCACCCAATTTTTATTAAACGTCGCAGATGATTCGTGGTGATTGGACCGGGTTGGAGTGGATACGAGGTGGCCCATGCAGAAGACATCTTCTTTATTTTATTCAGTTTATTACTAAGAAGTTTTGTTTAATTATTTATTGTAATAAGGCCCAGTTAAAGTATTTAAGTATTTCTATTTGAGCATTTTTATTATGTTTAAGCTAGACGACCATTAAATTATTATTTGGAAGTGCTTTTAATTTGGATATTTTTGTCAAGCTTATATTATTTAGAATTTTTAATTGGACATGGTTTTCAAATGACAAAATTTTTAATGTTTTTCCCAAAAGTGAAATCAGTCTTCAAACATTTTTCCGCAGTGGCATCTCAAATTCGGTCGTAACGAATGGGCTGGGTTTGGGGTGTTACAGTGCACGTATTGCATAAGCTCGGGCAGGTGCTCTCGCCTCCGATCTTATAGTTATATCGGTAGTCCCTCTTTGACTTCCACTCACATTCCCGACATTTTTGGGTGGTCTACCCCTAACCATCACATTACTCGATCTCACATTCTGAACATTTTCTTCCTCAGCCATCTTTGGGCAGTCTCAAATGAAGTGATCTCGTGATCCACATTTATAACAAACTCTATTGTTGTACTTGCCCCAGCATTTTCCCACATGTCATCTTCCACACTGTCTACACTCAGGTTTGTTACTTTTAGCACTATCGACACCTGATTCTATAGGAGCTTGAGTTCTCGAACCAACACTTAGTCTTGCGCGATCTCTATTTGGATGCCCAAACGAAGCATTTGATCGGTTGCTTGCATCTTTGAATCTCTTCGTCGAAGGTTGAGAAAATTTACTCATCGATCTTTTTCTTTCATCACGAGCTTTAGAATCAGCTTTCTTCTTTTCTTTACTGAGCTCCTCGGTTTTACAAGCTCTTTCAACTAACACAACAAATTCATTTATATCAAGTATCCCAACCAATAACTTAATATCCTCATTCAACCCTTCTATGAAGCGTTTACACATAGTGGCTTCGGTCGAAACACATTTCCGTGCATACTGGCTCAGTCTCACAAATTCTCGCTTGTACACGGTAATTGACAAACGGCCCTATTTCAGCTCTAAAAACTCTTTACGTTTTAGATCAATAAATCATTGACTGATATACTTCTTTCTGAACTCATCTTGAAAGAAATCCCAGGTGATTCTCTCTCTCAAAACCACGGATATCAATGTTTTCCACCAGTTATGTAACACCCCAAACCCGGTCAATACACCACGACCGAATCTGGCATGTTACGGGGAAAATCGTGTTTGAGGGGTTAGGCTTCAGGTTAAAGATTCGATGAAAAACTCTTTGTCATATTTTATACTTGTCAAAATCTTGGGCATGATTGCTTTAAAGCGGTAGTGAATTTTGGAAACCGGAAATTTGAAAACTTGGTTGACTCCATAAGTAAGACAAATCCATATCGTTTGAGAATCCCAAGTAATCTCCTTCTTGATGCTTAAAAACATTTTGAGCTTAGTGTGGAAAAATCTCTAGTTTTAGAAAACGTTTGAGTTGCATTTATTTTTAATTTATAGTGTGATACCCGATGGTAAAATTTAAAACATATCGCCTTGTAGTTTTGAAAACCTCATTTTATATCCAAGTTTTTATTCGATAATAATCCATAATTTATTAGGACATAATTGAAATCCAATCAAAGCATGTGAATAATCAAAACATAATTTTAAGAGGCCTTTTACAATCCCAACAAAACCATATAGAATAAAAGAAATTAAGTACCAAGTCTAAATCAGTGAAAGTTCGAATTTATTCACGGCATGGTCACCTCGAGTCCACCGGCTCCATGTCCGCAATCTAAGTGTCACTGAAATGATAAGGGAGAAGGTGAGTCGCAAGACTCGGTGCATAAATCCCTCTCCGATTAATGCAACATGCTAACACACATCATAGCAGCGCAATACAAGTAATGCACCCAATCCTAGCCATCCGTACTCCATTTCTACCCCGTGTGGTACCAAACCCTTTGGTGACCCAAAGTCACGATATCCATAATTGTGGTGCCAAACCACTTTGGTGACCCAAAGTCACGAATAATCCAATGATGGGGCCAACCCATCGTGTGATACCAAATCACCGGCGTCAATCCCGTATAATCGGTGTGTGGGGCCAACCCATCGTGAGTGCGAAGCCACCGGGACGAGGCGCTATGAGGTGCCAAACCTCTCACGGTGTCCCAAAGACACGAATGTGATACCAAATCCTTTGGTGACCGAAGTCACGAATCCAATGATGGGGCCAACCCATCGTGTGATACCAAATCATTGGCGTCAATCCCGTATAATCAGCGTGGGGCCAACCCATCGTGGTGCTAAGCCACTGGGGACGAGGCGAGGTGCCAAACCTCTGGTGACCCAAAGTCACAATAATCAATCTGTGGTACCAAACCACTGGAGGTGCCAAACCTCTGGTGTCCCAAAGACACGGATATCATATTCCCCCTCCTCTCATATCACCCATAACATATCATACTAATGCAAATCGTGCAATACATGTAATCATGCTAACATGTTTAACATTGCATCTCATATCACATACATCATCGATCATGATATCATATACCATTAATAGAACTCGTAATGAAATGGGCTTACCCGAATCCGTGCACATACCTCATAGGGTATCATATCAATCAACCACACTGTTTGACAATCAGGTTTATTAAACATATTACTAAGCAATGAGTGTGTTAGTTTACACACCTGTTAAAACGCAAGCTTTTAAACCCAACGAACCGATCTAAGATCCTCAAATACCTTGCTCCTATAATCGGCCAAACATAGATTAGCCACTTATACCATTCGGCCAAAACCATTAAACCAAAGGGGTTAACAATTGAATCCCTTACCTTTCACTTGGTTTGGTTTCCTACCAAAACCCGAACCAACCAATGCTTCCTTAGCCAATCGGCCACACCCTAACAAGAGAACTGTTAATTTTTTGAAGTCTTTGATTAACGAAAACTAAAAGAATGCACTACTAGAACCTATCCCTTACCACCACTTACCAACGACAAGCGAGAAAGAAGACTCCTCTTGCTTGCTTCCAAAATCCAAAGGCCCTATAACGTAATAGTTAACAAAGATTAACTCCTTTCAACCAAACCCAAAATCGAACCAGAACAAGGGAGAGGAGAAATAACCATTCGGCCAAGCACTTACCTAACACCAACCAATATTGCCAAGAACCACTAGAGAGAGGAAAGATTCGGCCAACTCTTAAACAAGATGGAAAAAGAGGATTTGGCTAGGGTGATTTGTAATAATCACACAAGATTGACAGAGTGAAAGAAAAGAGAAAGCGAAAAGCAAAAGGATAGGGGTTGATATTCGGCCAAACAATAGAAATGGGAAAAGAAGAAGAAATGGAAAGGTTTAGAAGGGTGAAGTTTCGACTTGCAAAAGAAAGAATGGAGAAAGTGTTTTGGAGAATGGAGTTTCGACTTACACAAATGAAGAGAAAAGAGAGAGAGCAAAGAACATTCGGCTACCAAGAAAATTGAGAGGGACAAAGCAAATTCGGCAAGGCTATAGGGGTTTGGTCTTTTGGTTTCAAGAAGTAAAGAAAATGAGAGAAAGCTCTCTTGTAATTTTTGGCTACTATTGACAAAGAGAGGAATTTGGCTTGACACAAAGTGACCGAAAAATGCACAAAAGTGCCTAAGTGAATTTCAGCTAACACCCTCCCCACTTACCAAAACCGACCACTCTCTCTACAAACTCCCCAACATTCGGCCACTACCCACAATTACTCCAAGCCACACATTCAAACTAGTTTGAACTAGTCTCCCTCCTAAATTCGCTCTCCACCCACCATTTAAACATTTGACTTGGTCCATGGCAGAGTTGAGGCGCCCACAACTCTCTTCCTCCATGCCGTCAAAATGAGAGCAAAAATGTGGGATTTTCGCAGGTTGAACACAGGACCTCCTCCCCTGCAAGTGACGCCAAACACAAGCCCCAAGTGTCGCATGCTTTGCCATCTTACTAGCTCAACTCTTGTGCTAACTTTTCACCTAAAATTATTTATAAACCCCAGCTCCTTCAGCTCCTCTCACATAAAACTTAAAACCAAAATTTTTCCTACCACTCCGGCTTATACTAAGCTTACAACTAAGCCCCAAAACAACACAAAAGCAACATTGCAAAACAACCACATTCAAAACAAAGCAATAAAAAAAATAGCCCCTATCCCTGGATATTACAGTTCTACCGCCCTAAAAATAATTTCGGCCTCGAAATTACCTGATCAAAAGAGTTAAGGGTATTGCTGTCTCATCACATCCTCGGGTTCCCACGTAGCTTCTTCCACGCCATGGTTCCGCCATAGCACCTTTACCAGAGGCACTGACTTCCTACGCAAAACCTTCACATCCCGATCTAGGATCTGCACAGGTTCCTCCTCCATGGTCAAATCTGGATTCACCTCGATCTCTTCCACTGCTACGACATGCGATGGATCTGAACGATAACGCCTAAGCATCGAAGCGTGAAATACATCGTGAATCGACTCAACTCACTGGCAACTCAAGCTGGTAAGCTACTGGTCCCACTCGTTTCAGTACCTTATACGGCCCAATAAACCTCGGACTTAGCTTGCCTTTCCTTCCGAATCTCAATACTTTCTTCCATGGCGAGACCTTCAGAAAAACTTGATCCCCCACAGCAAACTCTATATCTCTCCGCTTGAGATCGGCATAAGACTTCTGCCTATCCGAAGCTTCTTTCAATCAAGCCTGAATCAACTTAACCTTGTCTTCGGCCTCGCAACCAACTCTGGTCCCAACAATGGCGTTCACTCAACTCCGTCCAACATGTAGGTGAGCGACACTTTCTACCATACAACGCCTCATATGGTGCCATTTTGATGCTTGCTTGGTAACTATTATTGTAGGCGAACTCAGCTAATGGCAGAAACTCCTCCCAACTACCTCACGAAATCCGAACACAACCTCTCAAAGATATCCTCTAAGATCTCGTATAACCCTTTCCGATTGCCGTCGGACTCACGGGTGAAAAGCCGTCTTTGAAATCAGCCAGCGTACTCCAAAGCTCGATGCAATGCTTTCCAGAACCTTGACGTAAATCGGGATCCCTATCCGAGATAATCGATCATCGGCACCGTGCAATCTCACTATCTCTGACACATACAGCTTCGCCAACCTCTGAAGTGAGTAATCAACCCTTACCGGAATGAAGTGAGCTGATTTAGTCAGACGGTCCACAATTACCCAAACTGAGTCTTTCTTGCTCGGCGTAAGAGGTAATCCACTGACGAAATCCATAGTTATTCTTTCCCACTTCCATTGTGGAATCTTCACTGGCTAAAGCAACCCCGACGGCAACTGATGCTCAGCCTTGACCTGCTGACATGTCAGACACTTCCCTACAAACCCCGTCACTTCTTTCTTCAAACCCGGCCACCAAAATTGCTCTCTTAGATCTCTATACATCTTGCTTACTCCAGGATGCATAGCGTATGGGCTGCTATGTGCGTCCTGAAGAATCCTCTGCCTCAGCTCAACGTCTTTCGGCATACAAGCTCTGCCTTGAAAACACAACACTCCATCACTAGATAAGCAGTAACCCTCCAAACCACCATCCCGCACTGAGACCTCTGCGCACTCAAAACCTCATCTTCCAATCTGTTTCTCTCGATCCGCTCAACCCAAGTAGGCTTAACTCGCACTCTGCGAGAATACTTCCGTCGTCATACAAACTCGGATGGGCAAACATCGCTCTTAAGTCGAAACAACCTTACGGCTCAACGCGTCGCCACCACGTTAGCCTTGCCGGATGATATTCAATCGAACAATCATAAGCCTTGAGCAATTAAATCCATCTGCTGTTGCCTCAAATTCAAATCCTTACGAGTCAAAAGATACTTTAGACTCTTGTGATCTGTGTAGACTATCGATCTCTCTCCGAACAAGTAGTGCCTCCAAATTTTCAAGGCGAAGACTACATTGCTAACTCCAAGTCGTGCGTCGGATAATTGACCTCATGTGGCCTCAGCTGCCGAGATCGTAAGCCACAACCTTACCTTCTGCATCAAAGACACAACCCAATCCCGTATGTGATGCATCGCAATACACTCGTGAATTCCTTCCCACTTCAAAGTTGAATTAAAGCAGAGCTTGGTCAAAATCTTCTTTAGTTTGTCGAAACTCTCCTGCCGCTTCTCACCCAAACAAATGGAACCCCTTTCCTTAACAACTTGGTCATTGGCGCTGCGATCAAAGAAAAACCTTCTACAAATCTTGGTAGTATCCCTGCCAAACCAGAAAACTCGAATCTCACCCATCGACTTAGGCGGCTTCCAATCCAAAGCGCCTCAATCTTCCGAGGATCTACCCTAATCCCCTCGGTGACACTACATGACCCAAGAATGTCACCTCCACGAGCGAACTCGCACTTACTAAATTTTGCATAAAGCTGTTTTTTCCTCGAATCTGCAGTACTATTCGCAAGTGTGCATCATGCTCCTACTCGTCTTTGAGTATACTAAGATGTCGTCAATAAAAACCACTACGAATCGATCCAAATACTGCTTTGAAACACCCTATTCATCATATCCATGAATCTTTGCTTGGCGCATTAGTCAACCCAAACGGCATTACGTAAATTTGTAGTGCCCATACCGAGTAGCAAAGCTTTTGTCTTGTGGATATCCGCCTCCTTCACCTTCAATTGGTGATACCGGACCTTAAATCAATTTTCGAGAATACCGAAGCACCCTTCGGTGATCAAACAAGTCATCTATCCGCTGCACAGCGGATACTTGTTTTTGATCGTCGACTTGTTCAATGGCGGTAGTCTATACACATCCGCATGGTACCATCTTTCTTCTTAACAAAAGTATTGGCGCTCCCCAAGGTGAAACACTTGGCCTAATAAAGCCTCGATCCAACAACTCACGGATCGAGCCTTTAATTCCACTAACTCCTTTGGCGCCATCCTATACGGAGCAATAGACACCTTTGGCGAGTTCTCAATATGAGATCTATCCCGAACTCCACCTCACGATCGGTGGCAAGCCGGAAGTTCCTCCGAAACACATCAATAAATTCTTTAGCTGTGCGGACCTTTTCCACGCAGATTCCTTAGCCTCCAAGGCATACACGTGAACCACATACGCTACTGACCCTTCCCGACCATCTTCTCCGCTTTTAGAGCAGATACCACGTTGGATAAGTAATCTCTTCTATTACCTATCATGACTACCTCATCACCCTCAGCCGTCTTTAGAACCAAGCGCTTAGCCACGTAATCCAATCTAGCACGGTATTTAACCAACCAGTCCATCCCGAGAATCGGATCGAACTCCCCAAGCGGCGGTTCCATCGGATCGACCACAAACACTACCCCTTGGAGTTCTAGGGGTACATCTCTATCTGACTTATCTACGACTACTGAGTGACCTAGAGGGCTAATGACCGTCATCCGCCTAGAAGTAGTTTGAGTTTAAGTCCATGGTCTCTACTATGCTACTAGCAACGTATGAATGCGTTGAACCTACATCAATTAAAGCAAAGATATGGAGAACCAAAGATCAAAACGCGTCTGTTATTACGTCCGGTGCGTCGCCCTCCTCTCGGCGTCTCGCGCATACACCAACCTGGTGTCTTGCCTCAGAGCTACCGCACCTCGCGCCGGTGCTCGCGGCCCCGACCAAAACCATTACCTCCTCTCGCCATTACCACGACCCCTCTGCGGTGACGGTCCATTATTCTGAACCGAGCACGGCCCGCCTCGGATGAATCCTAGTCAACTTACGCGACAGTCCCTCACACGGTGATCCAAAGAGCCACACTCGAAACATCCTTTTCCACCGGTCCAACAACCTCCTAATGAGATTTCCCACAACGGTTACACCGTATGCGGGTCCACGATTACAAAGCCATGCAGACCTAGCATCGATTCGGCCCACTTTGTCTAGCTCTTTTTCTGCGGATTACCCGGCGACCCGGAAGATCCAAAACTCCTCTTATGTCCATTTCCTATCCATGTTTTGCCTCATGATTCTTTAACACCCTCGGCTACCTTAGCCTTCTCAACCGGGGACGGCAAACTCACGCTCCTGCTGTGGAGCAATCAGCGATCTTAATTCGTCTCTCGGACCATCCTCGAATCGAACACACCTCTCTCGTGTTCGGTAGCCACAATGCCCCTAGCATACCTACTCGACTTCAAGAATTGCGCGCCTCGATTACGACACGGACTTACTCCCCGAACTAGCCTCAAAAATGCTTTTCGTTGTGCGTCAATGTAGCTAGCTCCAATGCACTTTTTACGATAAGCGACCCTAAAATAATCCCAAGTTCGATAAGTGAGATCCTCCCGCTGCGGCCCGTCTCGAACCGTGAGCCACCACTGGTATGACTCATCCCGAAGGAGCGATACTATCCCCTTGACTTCTCCTCGCGATCAGTCCGGATCATCCATGATCCGCTCCGTCGCTTCCGGCCAATACTCGGGCCGTCTTTGAGCAACACCGAAACACCTCTAAATACCTCGGCCCCATTTGCTCGAGTCGCTCAGCATGATTTCCTAGCTCCTGCGCGCTCCACCTACTCGGCTACCCTTTCCAGAACTTGCAAGATCGCTCGCTGCGACGCTGCGTC
This sequence comes from Gossypium sturtianum, assembly GCA_025698515.1. Lineage (NCBI taxonomy): Eukaryota > Viridiplantae > Streptophyta > Magnoliopsida > Malvales > Malvaceae > Gossypium > Gossypium sturtianum. Next base: position 88,335,348 of record CM046949.1, on the reverse strand, counting down.
ATCCCCGATCGATCACGAAATTCACCACCTCCGGTGGTGGTGGTACCGATATCTCATTCTCTCGACCCACGACCGGACCCTGCGGTTCGTAAACCGTCATCCTACGACCACGCCCACGTGTATTACGACCACGTCCACCCCGAGTGCTCATGACTAGAGTCTCGACTTATCTCGATTTAGAAGTTTTATGCATCGATATTTATTCCGCTATTTAAAAGCACGATCTTATGAATATTTCTTATTAAAGAAATTTTTGTTTTCGCAAGTCGTGGACCTAGTGGTTTCAGTTTCTAAAGTAATTGCTAGTCATTCAATCATATTACACCAACATCAGTAATCACAAGAATAGTAAGGGGTACTTACCTGGGCGGATTGGTGCCGGAGACTCGAAGCCATACCTTTCAAACCATATACTTTGAAACAAAAACATTTAAAAACAAAAATTCTTAAAACATTTTGGGCCTCAGACCCACAGCCGAGCCTTGAACTTAGCTCTGATACCAAAATTGTAACACCCCAAACCCGGTCAATACACCACGACCGAATCTGGCATGTTACGGGGAAAATCTTGTTTGAGGGGTTAGGCTTCAGGTTAAAGATTCGATGAAAAACTCTTTGTCATATTTTATACTTGTCAAAATCTTGGGCATGATTGCTTTAAAACTGGTAGTGAATTTTGGAAACCCAGAAATTTGAAAACTTGGTTGACTCCATAAGTAAGACAAATCCATATCGTTTGAGAATCCCAAGAAATCTCCTTCTTGATGCTTAAAAACATTTTGAGCTTAGCGTGGAAAAATCTCTAGTTTTAGAAAACGTTTGAGTTGCATTTATTTTTAATTTATAGTGTGATACCCGATGGTAAAATTTAAAACATATCGCCTTGTAGTTTTGAAAACCTCATTTTATATCCAAGTTTTTATTCGATAATAATCCATAATTTATTAGGACATAATTGAAATCCAATCAAAGCATGTGAATAATCAAAACATAATTTTAAGAGGCCTTTTACAATCCCAACAAAACCATATGGAATAAAAGAAATTAAGTACCAAGTCTAAATCAGTGAAAGTTCAAATTTATTCACGGCATGGTCACCTCGAGTCCACCCGGCTCCATGTCCGCAATCTAAGTGTCACTGAAATGATAAGGAGAAGGTGAGTCGCAAGACTCGGTGCATAAATCCCTCTCCCGATTAATGCAAGATGCTAACACACATCATAGCAACGCAATACAAGTAATGCACCCAATCCTAGCCATCCGTACTCCATTTCTACCCGTGTGGTACCAAACCACCGGTGGTGCCAAACCAGTGACCCAAAGTCACGATATCCATAATTGTGGTGCCAAACCACTTTGGTGACCTAAAGTCACGAATAATCCAATGATGGGGCCAACCCATCGTGTGATACCAAATCATTGGCGTCAATCCCGTATAATCGGTGTGGGGCCAACCCATCGTGGTGCGAAGCCACCGGGATGAGACGCTATGAGGTGCCAAACCTCGGTGTCCCAAAGACACGAATGTGATACCAAATCACCTTTGGTGACCGAAGTCACGAATCCAATGATGGGGCCAACCCATCGTGTGATACCAAATCATTGGCGTCAATCCCGTATAATCAGCGTGGGGCCAACCCTTTGTGGTGCTAAGCCACTGGGACGAGGCGAGGTGCCAAACCTCTGGTGACCCAAAGTCACAATAATCAATCTGTGGTACCAAACCACTTTGGAGGTGCCAAACCTCACGGTGTCCCAAAGACACGGATATCATATTCCCCCTCCTCTCATATCACCCATAACATATCATACTAATGCAAATCGTGCAATACATGTAATCATGCTAACATGTTTAACATTGCATCTCATATCACATACATCATCGATCATGATATCATATACCATTAATAGAACTCGTAATGAAACGGGCTTACCGAATAGGTGCACATACCCCATAGGGTATCATATCAATCAACCACTTTGTTTGACAATCGGGTTTATTAAACATATTACTAAGCAATGAGTGTGTTAGTTTACACACTGTTAAAACGCAAGCTTTTAAACCCAACGAACCGATCTAAGATCCTCAAATACCTTGCTCCTATAATCGGCCAAACATAGATTAGCCACTTATACCATTCGGCCAAAACCATTAAACCAAAGGGGTTAACAATTGAATCCCTTACCTTTCACTTGGTTTGGTTTCCTACCAAAACCGAACCAACCAATGCTTCCTTAGCCAATCGCCACACCCTAACAAGAGAAGCTGTTATTTTTGAAGTCTTTGATTAACGAAAACTAAAAGAATGCACTACTAGAACCTATCCCTTACCACCACTTACCAACGATTAACCGAGAAAGAAGACTCCTCTTGCTTGCTTCCAAAATCCAAAGGCCCTATAATGTAATAGTTAACAAAGATTAACTCCTTTCAACCAAACCCAAAATCGAACCAGAACAAGGGAGAGGAGAAATAACCATTCGGCCAAGCACTTACCTAACACCAACCAATATTCGGCCAAGAACCACTAGGAGAGAGGAAAGATTCGGCCAACTCTTAAACAAGATGGAAAAAGAGGATTCGGCTAGGGTGATTTGTACTAATCACACAAGATTCGGTCAGAGTGAAAGAAAAGAGAAAACGAAAAGCAAAAGGATAGGGGTTGATATTCGGCCAACAATAGAAATGGGGAAAAGAAGAAGAAATGGAAAGGTTTAGAAGGGTGAAGTTTCGGCTTGCAAAAGAAAGAATGGAGAAAGTGTTTTGGAGAATGGAGTTTAAACACACAAATGAAGAGAAAAGAGAGAGAGCAAAGAACATTCGGCTACCAAGAAAATTGAGAGGGACAAAGCAAATTCGGCAAGGCTATAGGGGTTTGGTCTTTTGGTTTCAAGAAGTAAAGAAAATGAGATAAAGCTCTCTTGTAATTTCGGCTACTATTGACAAAAGAGAGGAATTTGGCTTGACACAAAGTGACCGAAAACTGCACAAAAGTGCCTAAGTGAATTTCGGCTAACACCCCTCCCCACTTACCAAAACCGGCCACTCTCTCTAGAAACTCCCCAACATTCGGCCACTACCCACAATTACTCCAAGCCACACATTCAAACTAGTTTGAACTAGTCTCCCTCCTAAATTCGCTCTCCACCCACCATTTAAACATTTGACTTGGTCCATAGCAGAGTTTGAACTGCCCATAACTCTCCTCCTCCATGCCGTCAAAATGAGAGCAAAAATGTGGGATTTTCGCAGGTTGAACACAGGACCTCCTCCCCTGCAAGTGACGCCAAACACAAGCCCCAAGTGGCGCATGCTTTGCCATCTTACTAGCTCAACTCTTGTGCTAACTTTTCACCTAAAATTATTTATAAACCCCAGCTCCTTCAGCTCCTCTCACATAAAACTTAAAACCAAAATTTTTCCTACCACTCCGGCTTATACTAAGCTTACAACTAAGCCCCAAAACAACACAAAAGCAACATTGCAAAACAATCACATGCAAAACAATGCAATAAAAAAATATAGCCCCTATCCCTGGATATTACAAGTTATACGCAGTATCCCTCAATAACGAAATAGCACATTTTATACATTCATCAGGAGTCAACGACATCTCATCAAATACTCGAAGGGTATTCTCGAGCCAAAACTCAGCTCTCTCGGCTTCATCATCAATTGTGACCCTAAACTCCTCGGCCCCATACTTACGTATCTTATCCACAGGAGGCTTATTCATTCTAGTCGGATCTATAATTGGTGGCACAACAGGTACTTGCGGGGGTGGAGGTTGTGGAGCAGCCGGATTCGTTCGAACGAACTCCGAAAACCACTCACTCATCATTCGGAAGAAGGCTTGCTTAGCCTCTCCTCCCTCACTTCTATCATTCGGCCTAGATGTGGCCGGCGCTGTCCCTTGAGCGGAGCAGGCACGTTACTCTCTACGTCATCAGCAACTGCTCAATCGGGATCCATTACTATAATAAAACACATTTTCAACTGTCAGTATTCATCACACTATCGTAATTTCATTTATGGATGTACAGTTAGACTCACACACGCTACGTTAGTCCAAAAATTGACTAAATCGTAGCTCTGATACCAATAAAATGTAACACCCCTAACCCGAAACTGTCGTCGGAATAGGGTTAAGAGGCATTACCGGTCAATCGAAACATTACACATCCATTTCACAACACTAAGTCATTCATCTATCAAACATACTCATTATCAATCATATGGTCCCTTATTGAGGTCTATGAGACCTTAAACACATGTTAAAAAGAGGTCGGGACTAAACCGAAAACTTATGAAAATTTTCAGAAATTTAAAACTTTTCTAAGTTTCAAGGGTTACACGCCCGTGTAGGCAGGCCTTGTGCCTCCCACAGCTGTTAGACAAGCCCATGTGTCTCCCCCGTGGTCGAACCTGACTTAACTCCACGGCCACCAAGCACGCCCGTGTGCCATGGCCGTGGTCGATCCTGACTAAACCACACGGCTACCAGGCACGCCCGTGTGCCATGGCCGTGCACTCTTAGCTAAATATTGACTTACACCCACGGTCATCAGGCACGCCTGTGTGCCACAACCGTGTGGCAAAACAAGCCACTTGCAAGGCCAAATGCCACCCACATTATGGTCATACCTACAAGCAAATTACCAATACATCTCATGCACATTTGACAACCAAGAACATATCAAAATAATCATCCAATCTCTACATTCAAAACCAATTCCATTCATGCCAACTTATAAGACTAAAACTCATGTATACACAAGCATAATTCATCCATACACTTATCATAAACTTAACCATTTCATATGCTATCAAACCATACCAAAACATGCACCATTTCTTAAATTCATTAAAGCATGTTACCAACGCATAACTAGCCAAATCACATGGCTAAGTTCATATATCAAACTTACACCAAATTACTAGCTTATACATGCCATATCTAGCTATATACATCTTTCCAAAAGTACCAAAATAGATTACCGATAGTGTGATAGAGATGCTGGTGATCCCTGGATCTGAGCTAGCTTTACTGATACTGTAAAACAGAGAAACAAATCACACAATAAGCTTTCAAAGCTTAGTAAGCTCGAAATATAATACCATTAACTCAATGAATTAAATCAATATATATATACATTCAGCCATCACATAGATAATTTACCAATGATACACAAATTCAACCTATCCAATACTCACATAAAATTCCATTCATATAGTTTCTATTTCATCCACCACATAGATATCTTACATACCTTTGCCAACACATAGTAACTTACCAACCATGCTACTTAATCATTCGACTTCTCAATTCGATCATTCGTTGCTATTCTCTTGCTTATTTCACACACTTAGTGCCAATTGTAAACTTGACATGCTTGTCATCGCACACTTAGTGCCAATACGTTAAACCGAGCTTATACTGGTATCGCACACATAGTGCCAATTCAATAACCCGAAGCTTCTATCAACTCGCACACACAGTGCCAATTATTTCTATCCCATTTCAAATTTCGCACACTTAGTGCCATCTATTTCCAATCCGCACATAGCATTTCTTATCTTATATTTAGGTACACATTCATTCAATTCACATTAAATAGATATAAATTAACAACTAGTATCATATCCGAACTTACCTCGGAAGTTGAAATACCGAAATGGTCAATTAATCGAGCATTTTATCTTTGCCTCAATCTCGATCCGAACCTCTCCTCTCTTGGTCTATACACATTCAAATTCAGTCCATTCAATCACCAAATCATTCATTTTAGTCCAAACACACATATTTAGGGAATTTTACAAAATAGCCCTCATATTTTCACATTTTAACACTTTAGTCCTTAATTCACAAAATCACAAAATAAACATAATTTGCTTGTACCCTTGCCTAGCCGAATTCTCACTCTACTCATACAAGCCCAAATATTTCATTTATTTCACATTTTAATCCTTCAATTTACACTTTTCTCAATTTAGTCCAAATTACACAAATTCCTCAAAACTTCAAAGACAAACTGTAACAGCCTGAATTAGACCCTAGTCGGAATAGTGGTTTCGAGACCATAAATCTGAGGTCGAAAAAATATTTTAATATTTTTCTTGGTGTTGATTATATGTGTTATAAGCTGTGTGAAAATTCTGTGTGATAATTTTATCGACTGTGTGTCAAATTTTGAGAAAGGACTTAATTGCATAAAAAGTAAAAGCTGTGTGTTGATTGTTTAAATGTCTATTTGTTATGGCTTTATAAATGAATAGTCCTTATGAGGTTATTAGCCCATTTTATAGTTAGTGGAAGATGATAGCATGGCATAATGTGTTATTATTAATTTTCATTAAGGGTAAAGTAGTAAAATGCCAAATAAGTTAATATTAATTAAACAAAACATGAAATTGGTGGCTATAATGTTCATCTTCCACCGAAATTGAGAAAGAAAAATAGGGTTTGAAGCTTTTTCAATTTCGACACAAACATAGCTCAATCGGGTATGTGTTTTTGATCGGTTTTTGAAAATTTTTACGTTTTTGTAATCGTTGCTTTGTGCTCTACAAAACCCAGGCTTAAATTTTGTGAATTGATGATTTTTATAAAATGTGCCATTGATGAAATGGTAAGCTTTGTGATGAGTGTTGGTGTTAAATGAAAGATATGTGTTTATTGAACATGTTTTATTCTTGAACTTTTGATGAATTTAGCTAATTAGGGCTAAATTGAGAAAATAACATTTTGAAGGATTAACATGTGAAATAAATGAAATGTGTGGGCTTGTATGAATATAGTGAGAATTTGCCTAGGCATGGGTGCAAGCTAATTATGTGAATTTGATGATTTTATGAATTAAGGACTAAAGTGTCAAAATGTGAAAATGTGAGGGCTATTTTGTAAAATGCCCTAAATATATGTGTTTGGACTAAAATGAATGATTTGGTGATTGAATGGATTGAATTTGAATGTGTATAGACCAAGAAAGGAGAGGTTCGGATCGAGATCGAGGCAAAGATAAAGTGCTCGATTGACTGACCGTTTCGATAGTTCAACGTCTGAGGTAAGTTCGGACATAATACGAACATTTAGTTATGTTAAATGTTATGAAATGAATGTTATAATGATATTGAAATGTGGATGCTATGTGAGAGTTAAGTTTGAGTTATGTGGAACTAAGTGTGCATATTCAAAAACGTGATCAAGATGATCAGCACTGTGTGTGCAAAATAATATAAGCTTCGACTTTGTGGTTGGCACTATGTGTGCGATACCGATTGAAGAGTGGTTTGATATAAATACACTATGTGTTCGATGATAATTAAGCTTCGGCTAAATATCGGGGCACTAAGTGTGCGATTGAATCAAAGAAGAGACGGAAGTTGATCAAAAGGGAAAAGTGAGTATTGAGTAGCAAATGTAATTGACTACTAGGTGTTGATTAAGGTATGCTCGGAACCTATGTGGTTGATGAATCTATGAATGAGATTATGAAATGTTAAATGAGCATTTTGGTTTTGGATGGCATGATATATATACATATATATGTATATGTGAAATAATCTATGTGGTGGTTTGTTTGATTTAAATGTGTTATGTTGCGAACTTACTAAGCTTTGGAAAGCTTACTGTGTGATTTGTTTCTCTGCCTTGCAGTGTCAGTAAAGCTAGCTCAGATTTGGGGATCGTCATCATCCCAATCACATTATCGATAATCTATTTTGGGTACTTTGAAAAGATGTACATAGTTAAAATATGGCATGTATAGGCTAGTTGTTTTGAATCATATTTGAGACGTGTAAATAGCCATGTGATATGGCTAGCTAAGTGTTGGTAATGTGCATGAGTGAATATGGTATTTGGTGCATATTTTGATATGGCATGATGGTAATGAAGTAGCATATGAATGGTGAGTTCAATGATGAATTAATGCCTTAGTGATTTAGTGAGGTTATGGATGATTTATACCTAGATTTACATGTAATTTGGTTGTATAAAATGGCATGCTTAGAAATGAGATTCTATGTGATGATATGATTATATTTGGACATGAAATTGGTTGCCAAATTGTGTGTATAAAGATGCTCAAATGTGCTTGTAGGATTGACCCATGTGGGTGGCATTTTGGCCTTGCAAATGGCCTATTTGAGCCACACGGTTGTGGTACACGGGCGTGCCTAGTGACCGTGGGGCAAAGTTAGTAGCTAGCATAAGAGTACACGGCCACGGCACACGGACGTGCCTGGTAGCCGTGTTGTTTCATAAGGATCGACCACGGCCACAGTACACGGGTGTGCTTGGTGGCCGTTGAGCATAAGTTAGATTCGACCACGGCCAAGGCACACGGGCGTGCTTGGTGGCCGTGGATGTGAGGTCAGATTCGACCACGGGAAGGACACACGGGGGTGTCCAGCAACCGTGGGAAGCACACGGTCTTCCCACACGGGCGTGTATTCCCTGAAACCTAAAAAAATTTTAAATTTCGAGAAGTTTTTGTATGTGTTTCGGTTTAGTCCCAAACCCTTCCTAGCATGTGTTTAAGGTCTTATACGCCTTAAAAAGAGACTAATTGTTAATGTTTGATGTATTATGATGATGATTGACTTCGTGTCGTAAATGGGTTGTGAAATGATTCTATTGTCCGGTAATGCCTCTTAACCCTATTCCGGTGACGGTTTCGGGTTAGGGGTGTTACACAAACTATATTAATCAAACACATATCTTTCATTTTCCACCATTAAACATTCAAGAACTCACATGTTCATCAATGGCACATTTCAAAAACATCATCAATTCACAAAAATTTAAGCATGGGCTAGCTAGAGCACGAAGCAACGATTACGAAAATGTAGAAATTATCAAAAACCGATCAAAAACACATACCCAATTGAAGCTTGAAGTGGCCGAATGTTTCAAAGCTTCAAACCTTTTATTTCTTCTTCAACATTCGGTGGAAGAAGATGAACACCTCCACTATCTCTTAATTTGGTTTTATTATTATTACCTTATTAAACATTTTACCATTTTATCCTTTCATTAAACATATAAGACAAATTATCATCATGGTTATCTTGTCATTTAACACCCCACTATCTTAAAAATGGACTAATAACAACATAAGGCCTTCACTTTAAAAAGCCAACAACAAATAGGCACTTAAAAATCAGCATCTGACTTTTACACCTTATGCAATTTAATCATTTTTCATAATTTGACACATGATCGATAAAATTATCACACAAAATTTTCACACAGACTATATCACATATAATCAACACCAAAAATAATATTAAAATATTTTTTTACGACCTCAGATTTGTGGTCCCGAAACCACTGTTCCGACTAGAGTCTAAACCGGGCTGTTACACGCTCCATTATTTTCCTTTGTTTTTATTTGGGCTTTTTACCCAACTAATATAAAATAATAAAATAAATACTGAAATAGGATAAGGGTCCTAATATTTACCAATCTATGCAAACTCAACAGTGTAAAATCAGTGTCGCTTGACCAATTAGCGGCACCCCTCTCCCCTGCCACCGATGGTTGAAGCAATAATCACATTTGAAAAAAAAAATTATTTGGGTGTCGCCTGAGCAATCGGGGGCACTAGTATTTCAGACCCAGAAATACACCCGAAAAGACACCAGAAATACCCAAAAATAAAACGAAAAAAATATTAGTTTTTATTGGTGTCGTCAATGTGTCAGGCAGCACCCAAATATTTTATAGTAATTTTAAAAAAAATAAAAAATAAATAATTAAACACCCACTGGAACTCGAACACGTGACCGACGAGTCCGGATTCCAATACCAGATAAAATTTTAGTCTTTTTTTTTCAAATTTAATAAAAAGCTTATATTATTTTTATATTATTTTTATTATTATAAAAGGGGTTGGTTTGGTCCCCAACCCCATAGATCTAAAGAAAAAAAATGGAAGCTACTACTCAAGGCCCCCTTGTGAAAATCAAAAGAAAGGTATGTTTTAATTTATTTTTTTAGTATAATTAGTTATATCAGTAGTAGTTTAGTTTTAAGGTATTTATTTGTGTTAAAAGGTTAGTACTAATTATTTTGCATATTTGATTTTTTTTATATTACAAACACTTGGATGGTCCCTCCCCCCTCTCCACAGCCGAGGTCTCCTAAAAAAAATAGTTATATATTTTTTTCTAATAGTATAATTATTAATAGTTTATAATTGTGTTAAAAGTTTATTTTTTTCTGTAATAATATGTTAACTTTGAAAAAAATTAGAATTGTGTTAATTTAGATGTTTGTAATAGTATATTTAAAAAAATAGAATTGTGTATGCCAATTTTGTAGTGTATGTATGTTTATTTTATTTTGTAATGTATTTTTTTTTTAAAGATAGGTTTAGTAGTGCATGTTTATTTTAGTAGAATTATTAGAATTGTTAGAATTTTGTATTAAGATAGATTTGTGTTGAAAGTAATATTAAGATTGGTTTGACTAGTGTATTTTTTTTTAATTTTAATAATAATTTGTATCATTTAATATATAAAAGTGAACATTATCTGTTCGTTTGAGTAATTAGATTTTTGTTCATTACGAAAATGGTCTTCAAAAAAAATAGTTTTCATTATTTCTATATTGTTTATTTGTTAAGTCGATGATTAAAATTTTAATTGTTTGTGCAGATATTGATATGGGTTCGTTAATTACTGCAGAAGATCACACTGCAAGGACGATCCATTTGTCTATAAGAGAATGTTCTAATGTTGCACGTATTTTTGGGCATAGTTGCACATAATTTTTTATTTAATTTTGAGATATTAACAAATTTTGTAATTTAATATGACTAGGGTATGTACCGCGTATTGAGGCTATGTGGCCATGGTCTGAGCTATTGATTAGACACACAGATTATGCCCTACCTAGATGCCGCAGGATTTGGATCAGTGGCATTAATATGTGTGTTTGAGTTGAGGGGCGACTTAATATCGGCACTAATTGAGCGGTGGCGCCCAGAGACGCACACATTTTATTTCCTGTGAAGGGGAATGCACGATCACACTGGAGGATGCCGCAATGCAATTAGGGCTCATCGTGGACAGTGATGCGGTAACCAATTCAAGCCACATAGCATATCCTACGGCGCTCTGCTATGACTTGCTTGGATGCTCTCCTGGTGATAATACCGATAAATTTACAGGTTTAAAATTTTCGTGGCTGAAGGCAAATTTTGAAACATTATCGAATTATGCAACCGAGAGGGAGACGATACAAGCTGCTCGGGCCTATATACTACAGCTTATAGGGGGTACTTATGTTGGATTCCAATAATAATAGAGTCCGCTTGATGTACCTACCCTTAATGGCTAATTTGCAAGATGTTCGTTCCTACAGCTGGGGTTCAGCAGTACTAGTGATGCTATATCATGAGCTTTGTCGATGGCACAAAACACATAACACAAGATATTGGTGGCTGCCTGATACTGCTACAATCTTGGGCGCTATACAGGATGCCATTTTTGGCATCAGTAGGTCACCAAGTACATGTGTTCCCACTTATGAATAGGTAAAAAAAATTAAACTTAGATCAAGATTTTTTTTTTATGAAAATATGTTCTAACGAGTTTGGTTTATATTTTTAGATGGTATACTTGTCCGAATATCGAGAAGTTGGAAACACTCATTGTATACCGACAAATGATCGAGGCATATGTCAGGGATGAGGTAATTTATTTTCATAAAATTAAATTTTATTAATGTCATGTAATTAGTTTATTTATTAAATTATGTTGTAATTAGTATTTTAATCATGTGTCTAATTGTGCAGTTTGTGCGGATGTCGTATAGCGCACCATACGTTGCTTCCATCATTCCTCTGTCGGCTAGTGCCCATGCACTCGTGTGGTGTGTTAACGCACCCATGATCAATTTTCAAATGGTAGGGTGGTATGCCGAGGATCGGGTGCTTCTTCAATTCGGGTGTTGTCAACTTATTTTGGATGTTCTTATACAATTAGGTAAAGACGTCCACGGAATTGACAAGAAGGGGAAACATTCAAAGAACTGGGCATTAGAGCATCAACCATATATTGTGTTGTGGAATATCTGGTTGGAGAGAAGGCCACATATTTAGCCTATTGTCACTTCAGTACTACACCCTTTCCGAGCAAACCTTTGTGACACATGATTTTTCGAGTTTGTTTAATACACCCCAAGGATCACCCATGGGTGATGGGAATGTCGGTTCAAGTGAGATGGACATTGACCGTTTGGAGCACCCACAATGCGAAAGAAGACAACCACAACGATACACCCCACAGAAAACTCCATCAAACCATAAATTTTGAAGGTTTTAATTCAAAAAATTCGAATTATTGTAATGTTCAGTTGATTTAAAGTTTGTAATTTTACTTCATGTTAATGAAATGTTTGATATATTTTTAAATATACGTGCCTATCAAGTTCATGCAAATATATGGGACCATATCACATTCATTCAAATATACGTGACAATCAAGTTCATACAAATATATGTAAATAATTGAAGTTAATACAAGAATGGAAATTCAATACAAAATGGCATACATAATTTTGAACTTGGGATACATAAATTCACATTCCAGTCGATCGAGACAACTGTCTCGGGTGGTAATTTTGATGTGGGCATTTGCTTCGATTATGACTTATTGATCTGCATACGCCACAATGTTTAGTGTTGACCCTCTCCCTCATGTCCATGTCATTTCTTATCCGAGTAACATGCGGGCGACCTCTGGGCTTCCTATAGAGACTATTTTCTAGGACCAACTCAAAAGTCAGTGGAGAAACTTTCCACATTGGCACATCCTGCATTGTTGGGAACTCGTTTCCCCAAATACATAACGTGCGTTCAAATGTGTACACCTCATCGATATATTTTTTGACATTGATGGATACATCAGTGCATGCTACAATGACGTGCGCACACAGGTAATGAATGTCTAGAATTTCCCACAGTCGCATCCCATGTTTAGGAGATCAACTCCGTATGACCTAGGTGGGATATCTGGTCGACAATTGATGGTCTCTGTCTGTAACGCTCCGAATTTGGGCCTATTGGGCCCTGAGGGTAGGAGCATTTTAAAATTTTTGGGAAAATGAGAACATCATTATTTCAAGTTGGACCTATTAGGTGAGTGATTTTTGAAGGTTAGGAGGCTTCTACGAAGTCCCGAGATCAAACATGGGCTTTAGGAAAATTTTGGTTTTAGGTGAATAAAACCCTGGGAGTTAGTAGGTAGGCTTTAAAAATAAAATATGGATAAAAATGACACAAAAGGAGTTGTGGTCTAGTGGCAAATGGCGACACATGGGAGACAAGGGAATGACGCCACACAAGGAAGCAAGGGGTCCAAGGTTCTAGTCTTGGTACTTACTTTTCTTTTAGATTATTTTCTTTTAAAGGGAAATAGACTTTAGCTGTAGGCTTAATTTTTGTTGTGCATGTTTTAAGACACAAAAGAGCTTGTGGCAAGGAGACAAGTGGCATGTTGAGCTATTGAGGGGGGCTTGGGTTCGAATCCCACATACAGCATAATAGAGGCTTCTATTTTTGTGCTCAGGCAAGGGAGGTGGCTGGGTGGAGATCAAACTCTGTAGGAGAGAGGGAAGACTTGGTCAAATATTATGAATGGGTGATAGGGAGTGAGTGGAGGAGTAAATCAAGGAGTAAATCAAGGGATTTAGGGAGTGTGTTGATGGTTGGCCGAATATGGGAGTTGGTGGGAGGTGAGTTTCGGCTAGGAGTGTTTTTGGTAGGCAAATTTGGCATTTGGTGAGGGAGGAGTGAAAACCGAAACCTTTTGAGAGAGTGTGCCGAAATTCCCTTATGTTCTTAGCATTCTTCTTTTGACATTTTAGGCTTTCTTCCTAGACACTTTGGGTCCTTTGTGTTGCACGTTTTCTGCTATTCTCTTTTGAACATTTTTCCTTTCTTCTTATTTTCCTCTATTCTTCTTCCATTTGTTCTCTTTTGTGTTTCCATTCTCCCTTTTTGTTTCATCTCTCTCTTGTGCACAGTTTTGCCAAACCCCTCCTTCTACTCTTTAATTCTTCTCTTTTCTTTGATCAATAGTCACCATATATCCTTGAGGCCGATTGTTTGGGGGTTTTACTTTTGGGGGGCCGAACCTTTTTCTTCTAGTCGACTTCTCTTTTATCAAAGGTAACGCCTCTATCTCCTTTGTTCTTAACTCTTCTTCTCTTGGCTAAGCCGAGTTATCTATCAGTTGGTATTCTAAAATTCTTTTTTTTCTCCTTTGGGGTAAGGGCCGGATCAAATCACCATTTGCTACCACTCATCATTCTTTTAACCGTGGTCTCCGGAAGTTCATTGGTAAGATAGTTTGGCCGAATAAAGGTGGTGGATGGACGTTTGTTTTTCTAAGTTTAGTTAGGCCGAAAGGCCGTTTCTTCGTTATCTTGTGATAACATAACTGACTCGTACTCCTTCTTAGGGACTCGATTTGTGATCGGAGGAAGTGTACCGAACTCTCAATCGTAATAAAGAGTTGCTGGCGTTCTTGGTAAGTGATGTGAATCGGGTTGTCGTTTTCAAATCTATGGATACGACTTATTGAGATTAAGACTAATAGGTTAAGTGTATGGGTTCTTAGGTGCGTAATTTCGAGGATTAAATCTACGCTCGTTTCAGGTGTGTAGTCTCACACTCTTCTGAATGTCTGCATGTGATGACTTGCGAATCGGCCAAAAGCCGAAAGGCTGAAAAACCGACATCTGTGCCACTCGAGCGTGCGAGCGCTCATAGTAGTAAATCAAGATACGAGTAGTGACGGTAATACGTTGAGAGTGTCACGAGTGCTCTCACGACATTTGGGCTATAACGGGCTTAACCGAGCCGACACGGGCTTAACAGGCCCAATGGGCTTCCTGGCCCACATGGGCGAAGATAGCAAAAATTGTCAAAGAGTAAGTACGGTTGTGAAAAACTAGAAATCTGTGACTGAAACCTTGCGAAATGGGCCACACGAGCGTGTGGGCCCGAATGGGCCGAAATCGGGTTTTAGGCCCAATAGTCTGGTAACGACCGAAAATGGTGGCCGAGTCACTCGAGGCGACAGTGGGCCTTCAGAGTGGCCGATAAATGCAAAATTAATGAAATACCCTCGGTGGGTAAAATTACCGAAATACCCTCTGGAGGGTAAATTACTAAAATGCCCTCGTTGCGGAAATGACTGTTATGCCCTGAGGGGTAGTTATGCTTTGTTGTGTATACTTGATTAATTTTCCATGATGATACATTATTGCATTCACGAGATTATTATGCCATGACATGATGCATGGGGTTGGGTTATTTATATATTGGAGGAAGTGTCGCATTCTTGGCGACTCTCTTTGCAACATCGATCTTGGTGGCTATGCCACAATATACTGATACTGGCAGCTTTGGTGCGACTATACTGGCAGCTTGACTGCATTTTTGGAGTGTAGCGGATGGGTGGGTCGATTTAGAAATCCCCACAGGTGTGTAGGCCTGGTACGGAAGGAGTGTAGCGAATGGATTGTTAGGTTCGGGGAGGGTTGCATGTTTTATTTGCTTTACCATGATTTTGGGGTCGTGGGCCAAATTGATACTGTATAGGGCTAAGGCCCAGATTGTTACTGAATAGGGCTTCGGCCCAATTGGGATTACGTATAGGCTCGGGCCGAGTAATAACTGTTTAGAAGATTACACACTGAGTTCTCGTAACTCACCCCGTTGTTCAACCTTGCAGGTGATCCCCAGCATTAGTGGATTTGGAGCTGAGGAGGACTCTGAGGTGGCCATACATCGTGAATTCTAGTAAACTTCCATTTCGCTTTAATTTTAGGATACTATTTAATTGAGGATTATTGTTGTAATAAGGCCATTGGTTTTAACTTTCCTTTAAACTTACATTTCCGTTATTGTTTATTTTTAAATGTTTAAAACGGATGTTTTCCTTAAAACATTGAAAACCGTTTTTCCAAAATATCACGTACCCACAAATGTTCAAATTCGATTTTTCATAACAAAGACAGTTTTCAAAATTAATTACAACTTTTTCTAAAATGGACAGTGGGTAAAACGGGTCTTTATAAACAAACGTCTGAACTCGAACTTTTCAAAAGGATACAAAGTTTTATCAAACGCGCGATCTTCCAATAACCCTTTCATGTGACATGCTAGATCCGGTCGTAACGTCTAGGCCGGGTTTGGGGTGTTACACTGTCACCCAAAAAGTTTCAAAATGTCAAGAATATAATTGAACGTTCATGGTCCTCGCTCTTCAGCTGTTAACCACCATTGCTTTCATAATCGCCTTAACAAACACGAATGTTGTTGCATTCATCTGATTTACTTGTCTAAGCCCCATTCTTGGCATCAATGTGGCCATCTGGTATAAAGTAGCTTAGAATACAGATGCAATTAGGAGATATCATGTACGCCTCAATACCGCGTTAACGGCCTCTTCTATGTTGATGGTCATATGACTATATCGCGAACCGTCATAGAAACTTTGAGCCCAATACCAGAGCTCCATACTTTCAAACCAATCCTGTAATGTAGTATTCGTTTGACCTTGCATATCAGCTTGGAGGTCAACCAGTCTCTGTCTAAACCGATGTGGTTCCAGCTCATACCCTGGACTGTTACAACATGTTACATGCCATTTCATAGACTCTAAACATGTGGAAAAAAAATTAAACAGATAATTACACATCTTCACAACTTGTCTGTGCCAATCCGTATTTTTGAATTCCTTGTGGAAGTTCACCGTAATATGCCTAATGCAATAGACGGATCTCCACAGAACACCCGAAGGCCTAATTGTGGCAATTAGCCCATTTGATCTATCAAAAATTATGCAAACATTGTCTTGAGTGGCAACATACCTCCTCAAGTTCTCTAGAAAAAATTCCCACGACTCCATGTTCTCTCCTACAACAATGGCAAACACTATCGATAGCAAGTTCTGGTTCTCGTCTTGTGCAACTGTAATAATAAGGATCTACGTATATTTTACGTAAAGTCAGGTCTCATCTACCTGCACAAGCAGCTTACAGTGGGGAAAGGCCCAAATGCATGGATCAAATGTCCAAAACATCCGGTGAAAGTTGTCCTGGTCGTAATAAGGCAGCATCTGCAACTCAACGACAATCCCTAGAACGTACTCTCGCATTGTGGCTATCCACCCTTGGAGTTCGTTGTACGATGAATCCCAATCTCCGTGCAACTGATCCATGGCCATTTGTTTAGCCAACCATGCCTTCTGGTATGAAACTTGGTACTAGAACCGTTCTTTCATTTCGGCAATCAGCACCGATACAAGAATGGTGGGCATGTCTTTAACCATTGCCAATATGCAGTTGTAGATGGTTTTTGAATCAAACTTGCGGTGGTTCTGCGTCATACATGAAAAAATGCATATATGAGGTCCAACATATTTCCATATCTCCCACTGTTGGGACCTCTGGATAAATGCAACTCATACCCGCCACTTGTACCCTTCTATCAACTTCCAACACTCACCAACATAGATTGTCGGTTTAGAGTCAGCCACCTTGTAGTTAACAGACACCTTCATACTATAACGTTTGACGGCATTGACACACTCGTCTTTCCTCGCGAATCTTTGACCCACAAACAACTCTTCCAATTCAGGATATGCTAACATCAGGTGAGCAGGTATTATGTCTGGGTACTTGGGGAACTCAGAAGCATGCGTTGCATCGGGATCAACGATCGACATATGGGCCATAGGATCATTGCGTATGACGATGCCACAACTCGGGTTTCCGACCGAAGGGGCATGATCATTTCCATCATTTGGTCCTTCGTCGTCGATATCATCTGGGACATCGTCTAAATCAGGGTCACTAAAATCTTCACCTTCGTGATCAGAACAACCATTATTATTGGATCCGTCTTCACTAAGCGTGTTGGTTTCAATAACGACTAGATGTATCTGTAATCCACCACCGTATTGATCTGAACATCCAACGTTGAGATCGATGTCAAAACCGCGCATAGACGACCTCCTATCGACGGATTCTCTGGAAACCTCTATATGCAGGTCTTCAACTCGATATTGTTGACTTAACTGAGTTACATTTTCAACAGGCTCTACATCTACTAACTCAGCAAATAACTGAAACGATTCAGTGTTCACCTTTCCTGGCAGGCAATACAATGCGACCATTGTCTCGACGTCGTCATCGTCTAAAAGTTCTATCTCAGTAAATTTTATAGGATTTGACGAAACTAGAAATTTTTAGAAAAGTTTCGTCATCCTCCTTCGATAACGCCGAGAATTTTTTTTCACTGACCTTCTCTTTCATATTACCGACAGACACATTCCTATTGAATCTCATTCTTATTTTCTAGCTAGTTTCAAAAATACAACCAACGGTTGTTTCTAAAATAACACTATCGAAATGAATGATTGCAAAAAAAAAAATTGATTCTCCATTTTTTTCTGAAACTGCATAAATACAACCAAATATCTTAGTACTAATCTTAACACTAAATACATTTTTAACACAAATAAACTACTACTAAAAAACTAACTAATTATACTAATAAAAAATAACATTAAAACTAACTAAATACACTAACCTTTTTCTTTCTTCTTATTTCTGATGAGGGGGGACCTTCAATTCTGTCTGTTTGAATTTTTTTTTTTCCGTTCGATATTTGTGGGGGGTTGGGGGACCAAACCAATCCCCTTTTATAATATTCATAATATTATTTTTTATTATATTTTTTAAATAGAAAGTAAAAAAGTTAATATATAGAATAATCGGGCATTGGAACTCGGACCCGTGACTGACGGGCCACACCAATGGTGGCACCGGCCTGACAACCTGCCACCGATGTGACCCGTTAGTCACGGGTCCAGGTTTCAATGGGTGTTTATTTTATTTTTTTACTTTTACAAAAAAAGTATATATTATAAAATATTCGAGTGCCACTTGACACATCAGCAACACCAATAAAAATTAATATTTTTTTCGTTTTATTTCCGGGTATTTCTGATGTGTTTTCGAGTGTATTTCTGGGTCTGAAATACTAGTGCCACCGATTGCTCAAGCGGCACCCAAAAAAAATATTGTTTTTCAAATGTGATGATTGCTTCAATTATTGATGGCAAGAAAGAGGGGTACCGTCGATTGGTCAGGTGGTACCGATTTTACACTATTGAATTTACCTAAATTGGTAAATAATAGGGTCCTTTTTATTTTTATTACTAATGTCAATACGAAAACAGTGTTGTTGTGTATGGACTCAACCACACTTCCATTACAAGATAAATGCATCTAAACCGTAGAGATGAAAACAAAATTAATTCCGAAATGATGTGTTTTTTATTACCCATTGATGATTGATTTCCTAATATCCGAAATCCTTTTTTTTTTTTTTTGGTGGTGTTTCTAATATGCGAAATCCAATTCTTTAGTGTTGTAAAAGTTTGGGCATTCAGGAAATTTCATGATACGTAACATTAGGTATACTCATGTATACATAACGATATATTACCTTGTTAAATATTTTTTTCTATATATTTCTTTTACAAATTTATGTTTAAGAGTCTTATATAAAGATTTGATCTATAAAAAAAAATGATGAAAGACAATATAAACTAGTTATTGAAAAATAAAATTTCCAAAACCTTGAATCTCATTTGTCCTGATTTCCTGTACTTTTCTCCTTTTGTTCACAACAATTGGATCTTTAATTGTAGTTTTGAAGTTCTACATTTTTTTTATATATAATTGTGTTTCAAACCCAAACCATCCTTAAAAAAAAATAAACACTGGATCCATAGACCACAATTTGATATAATTATTTTAGTGCTTAAACCCCATCCCTTTGGTACTCTGAACCTAATGCATACCTAAAGTGTGCATATTTATTTATATTGGGAAACACTATTTTAGCATATTACCACATGAAAACCAAACAAATTCCTGTCCAATAATAAAGCGAATGTATAATCCATTGGAACATTTGATTCCAAGTGCTGATTAGAGGGGAAAAAAAGGTAAAAGGAACACTTCTACAACCTAGATTGCATCTATAAGAAACTACTAGATGAAGTACAGAGTACATATCCAATGAGCTTGACTCGTCACTGCTGTCCCTCCCCTGACTCAGGCTTTGGAGGTGCTTCCTTGATCTCATCTCCAGCTTCATCCTTAAAAATAAAAATAAAAATAAAAATAAAAATCCTTGAGAATCATTAACAGCTAAAATGAAACATGCAAGTTGCACATTTATAAATGAAACAATTAGCGTGTGTAATACAAGGCCCGAGTTATCAGCAATAACTTCAGAACACTACTTAATACAGTAGAAGCAACAATTATCTTGAAGATGAATTGAAACTTCAGGATCTTAGTCCTGTCTGATGTAATGCATGGAAGTTCAAAGAGTACAGCAGAGAACGCTGGTCAAGATAATGAACGTGAAAAGATCCGCTCAAGAATATGGCTGTAGAAATTTGTAAAATCCAGGTTGAGCATGGAACAAACAGAGGTAACAACCACCCAGGTTGCACCAACAAATTGTTCGTGAGAATTGTGGAGATTTAAAAATAATTGTATTTGACATTTAAAGGCAGCAGAGTTGGTTTTAAGTTTTAATGAACACACATGGAGGTGAGAGAGATACCGTGATGTCAGATGTCCAAAGGGTCAGATTGTCCCGGAGAAGTTGCATGATCAATGTACTATCCTTGTAAGATTCCTCACCCAAAGTATCCAACTCTGAAATTGCATCATCAAAAGCCTGCCAAATGAAAAATGTGTCATTTTATAATAGTTGACAAGCAATCTTTTAAGATTCAATTCGTGTACTAGGGAATCACTAAAATGTTCAAGTCTCACTGTACACTACATAACAAATAACAAATCAACTTTTTACCAGCAGATTTCATGGGAAAAATGAGTGGATCTATAGTAATTCTTTTTCCCCCCTAAGCTCATTATCAGCACCATTCTGAGTATCAACAAGATTGGCACACCAATTTCTAGTTCGGGTGGGTTTAGATTAGAACAATTTACTATGCTATTCAAAAAGTTGCCTACACAGTTAAAAAATAAAAACCAGGCAAAGAAAGCTCTGTAGTTTAGTTAATTAGCCGTTCTAGGTCAACAAAGACCAAAAAGAGTAAAAAAATAAAATCAATAGCAAAACAGTAGAGAATAAACACCTGTTTTGCAAGATTGCAGGCACGATCAGGTGAGTTGAGGATTTCGTAGTAGAAAACAGAGAAGTTAAGAGCAAGCCCGAGTCTAATTGGGTGAGTAGGAGCAAGTTCAACAATAGCAATATCCTGCCATCATAAGAAATCTAAAATGTTTCTGTAATTGAAAAAAAAAATTCCTAAAGGAATTATTGAGAAATATTGACAACATGTATCACCAATTTCACCTACCTGAGCAGACATGTAAGCCAACAAAGTGCTTTCAGCTGCTTCCTTCCTCTCGACGCCAGTCTTAAACTCAGCAAGATACCTGTGATAATCACCCTTCATCTTAAGGTAAAACACCTTGGACTCAGCTGTTGAGGCTGAAGGGATGAGATGAGATTCCAGAAGGCTCAAAATCCCATCACAGATCTTGCTAAGCTCAGCTTCAATCTTGCCCCTATACTCCTTGATGATAGCAACATGATCCCCATTTCCTCTGCTCTCTTCCTTCTGCTCAATTGAAGAGACTATCCTCCATGATGCCCTCCTAGCTCCAATCACGTTTTTGTAAGCCACGGAGAGAAGATTTCGTTCCTCAACAGTTAGCTCCTCTACATTGACAGCTTTTACAACTTTCTCCATGAACTCCACCATTTCCTCATACCGTTCAGCTTGCTCAGCCAACTTGGCCATGTAAACATTTTCCTCTCGTGTTGACCCGGTTGAAGACATTTTTACTATACCACTCCAATACCTGATCCTGCAATACAAGATGTACTTTATGAATCAAACATTTCTAACCAAATCTTAATCCGTCTAAACAAGTAAATGAATATCACAAACAATCATTGGAGACATTTGCATTCCTCGATCATAAAACATTATCAGTCTTTTTTTTTTCTTTTTTTCTTTTTTTTTTTTTTTTTTTTTGTTTCGTGAAAAATTTCAAACTTTAAGAATCAATATAATTTGTTCGAAACTTCGAAGTGTGTTTTTAATCTAAAAATAAAAATCCAAAATGCAAGGAAGGTATATTATTTATACTAGCTACTGTACTTCCACCAGTTTCGCAGGAACCAAACAGATCAAATTCATACTTTTCTTTTTTGTTACAAGAACTTATCTACTCCAAATCTGAGCAATCAAACAATGAAAAAATAAATCATGTCCTATTTTTTCCCATTTTTAGGAACCATACTGATCGCAACAATAACAAAACCCTAACTTGTCAAACCAAGAAATATAAGCTCAAATATAAAACAAATCGAGCCAGAACCACTAAAACAAAATCAATATAAAAAGCTAAAAGAACACGCATTGTATGCATCTGAAAGCAAAAATTAAAAAAACAAGTCCAAGAAATGAAAGCCTACGGATCTTAAAATAAAGAAATAAATTAAAAAATATCATTGAAAGAACTTAAAAGAAAAGGTCGATCAAAACAAACCTACCAGATAAAGGGGCGCTTTCTTTTTCGTTGCAGATGTGAAGTGAAAAAATATTATAGCAGGTGAATTAGGGCAAGAGCCGAGAGGAATACGTTGTGTGTGTTTACCTTTATTATTAAAATTTACAATTATTCTTTATTTTTACTGATATTTGTTATTATATTTTTATAAAATTAAATTTTTGCACTAAGCTTTAATTTTATTAAATTGTCATTAATTTTAAATTTTTATTAAATTTTATCACTTGATATTAATTTTGATTATTTGAAAGCATAATTTGTCTATATTTTATTTTATTAATTAACAATAATTTAACTTATAAATATTAAAGATTAGAAAATTAAATTAAATAGTCTATTTAATGAAATAAAAACTTGAAAAATAAAAATGCATAATACTTAAATAATAAACAAATCTAAACAGCCGCGAACTATTAATTCGCCCAAAGCATCTAGGTTGGGCAAATACTTAATAGAAGAGTCCGTCAAATCATAGAACTCGCTAAAACTAAGAGTTCGCCAAATGGCGCAATACACATAATTCTATACTTAGCCAAAACAAACATTTTACTTACACATATCTATCCTTGTTTTACCAACTATACGCAAAATAGTAACTAGATACAGAGACTTCGTCGGGCGGGCTGTTAAAATTCTCCCCACTTAGAAAATTTTGTCCTCGAAATTCATACATGTGAATAGCTAAGGATAATGTTCTTTCATTAAACTTTTTCTTTCCCAAGTAGCCTCTTCTGTATTATGATTTCTCCATAATACTTTCACCAAAGGAATCATCTTATTTCTTAGCTCTTTCACCTCTCTTACCAAGATACGAATGGGCTCTTCCTCAAAAGGTAGATTTAGTTTTACCTCTAACTCTTCAATTTACGCAACATGATCTAGATTTGATTTATATCTTCTCTGTAACAGACCGATTTAGGGGCTAGTCAGAACAGTGATCTCTGGATCACTAATCCGAGGTCGAAGAAAATTATTTTTATATTATTATATGAGTTATAGTATGATTACATAGGTGCATGAAAATTTTGGTACTTTAATTTTAGCGATTTCATGCTTAATCGCGAAAAAGGACTAAATCGCATAAAGTGCAAAAGTTCCATTTTATAAGCTAAAGGTGCCTAATAGCCATAGAATATTATTGGAGGTCTTTAAAGGGCAATTAGCCCCTTAAATAATGGTTGGCCGGCCATAGGGGACAATAGAGGTCAAAATTTGGTCAAGTAGGTGGATTAGGTGGACTAAATTGGGATTTTATATTAAAATAAAGAAAGAAAAGATATCATATTTTCTTCTTCTTTCCTCCACCAAAAATTAGCAGCCAAAAAGGGGTTTGAAAGCTCAAAAATTTCAGCACACTCTCCTCCTTACAAGTAAGTGTTTTAGTGATCATTTCTTGATAATATTTGTACTTTTGGGACCCCTAAAGCTTAAGCTAGCTAAAGAGGGGACTATTTTGCAAAATGGTGGAAAGTTTAGAGTTTTACCATGTAAGCATGTATGTTGTTTGCTGCATTTTTATGGAAGAATATGAGTCCTAGTTGTTAGATAAACAACTTTTGTGAAAGGTGTTATCATGAAAACACCTCAAATGACCTTTTTGTAAAGGTTGCAAAATATGTGATAAATGTGTGAAATGATGAGTATTGAGGATTTCCATAAGAGTAATAAATGTTCATCTAGGCTTGTAGAAGAAGGAAATTCGATTAGAATCGATTTACGAGCCTAGGGGCAAAATGGTCATTTTGTGAGAGTCTAAGGGCAAAATGGTAATTTTGCCAAAATTATGATTATTGCGATGTAATTATTAATGTGGCAATTAAATGAGCTAAATTTTTATTATAGATCAAGAAGAGCAAAGAATTAACCTCGACCGAGGAAAGGGCAAAGTATCGGACTAGATCGACAATCTAGCCTATTTTGAAATCGAGGTAAGTTTGTGTGTCTTAAATTCAACATCGTGTCATTAAGCCTTAAAATGTTCGATGTTATTGATGATGTATATTGTTTCTATGAATTTGAGTAATGATGTTGAATAATGAAATAATGAGAATCTATGATGTTGAAGTCCTGGTTGGACTTAAATAAATGAGAGAATAGTTTCATCAAAACTTGAGATGGATAAGGTCCCGTATAAGACCATGTCTGGGTCATAGCCTCGGCACCAAATTGAAAACCCGTATAAGACCATATCTCGGATATGGCATCGACAATAGATATGAGATCCCATATAAGACCATATCTGGGATATGGCATCGGCATCTAGAAGTGACCCCACGTAAGACCACACCTGGAATGTGGCATGGGTGTCGTAAATGAGGATTATCATGTATCCTGGGATATCCCAAGTAAATTAATGGGATAAATGATTAAGCTTATGATAGATAGGAGATTAATGCTAAGACTATGTGATGAAGTGATACAGGTATATGTGAGTAATTTCACGAGAATAGTTTACGAGATGTGGCATGATGCGTAATTGGTAGGAGTAAGTATGAGTAAGTTATGGAAATGAGTTTAAGACTTGTGTTTTAGTCAATGCAATGGATGGATGAAATTATGAGATTTATGTTGCTATTTATTTCATGCAAACTTACTAAGCTTTATGCTTACCCCTCCTACTTCCCTCTTCCTCGTAGCATTGCCTAGTTAGCTCGAGATTTCGTGGAACCTCGGAGTACGGAAATCACACTATCGACTACTCTTCGGTATAGCCAAGCTAGATTCATTTTGAGTATGGCATGTATAGGGCTTAGTCTCTTTTGTTATGTCACTTTTGTTAGCCAAAGTGTTGGCTATTAATGTTGCTAAACTCATTTTGTAAGTGGTATTTGGAATTGGGCTAAGACTTGACAAGTTTATATATATTCAATGATGATGAATTTCATGATGTGTATGCTTGTGTGGATGCATCGATTTTGAGTCCTTAGAAGTGCTCTATAGTCATGTTATGTGTTGGATTAAATTGGTGCAAGTATGGTTGCTGTTCAGGGTGGCATTTGGCTTGGTAGATAGCCCTTTAAATGTCCACACGGGTAGACACACGGGCGTGTGTCTAGACCGTGTGTGACCCACGGTTAGCCCCATGGGCGTGTTGATTGGCCGTGTTTCCCCATGCATGCTAGGCTTACAAGTCAGTATGCTCAGTAGTAAACACACGGACAGAGACACGGCCGTGCGTCTCAGCCGTGTGGGAGGCACGGCCATGGACATGGGCATGTGCCCGGTCCGTGTGAAGTCTGTACCTAAAATTAGAAATTTAATTCGACACACGGTCTAAGGACATGGGCGTGTGCCTTGGCCGTGTGACCTTAGTGAAGTGATGACGTCATAAACAGAATGCCATGGTTTTGGTACACGGTCTAAGACACGGGCGTGTCGAGGCCGTGTGAGGGACACGGGTGTGGAACACGAGCATGTGATATGCCACACGGGCGTGTTCCATTTCCCACGGGCGTGTGGCCCCTGTTTAGGCAAAAAAAAAAATCTGAATGTGTAATAGTTTTCGGTGTGATTCCGAAACCTTCCGTAAGTATGTCTAAGGCCTTGTAGGCCCATGATAAGGATATTATGAGTATGAATGAAAAGTCTTATACCGAAACAAAATTTTTATGACCCAATGTTGTATGTTTAAGCAAGTTGAGTTGAGTAATGCCTCGTATCCGGTTCTGGTTTTGAACACGGGTAAGGGGTGTTACATTTAGTGGTATCAAGGCTACGGTTTAGTTGATTCTCGAACTAACGTAGCGTAAGTATGAGTTTAGCTATACATGCCATACGTAAGAGTATTTTTGTAATGATAGTGTGACGACTCCTGACGGTTTGAATTGTATTTTTATATAGTAATGGATCCTGATCGGATTGTAATGATGATGATCTTTGCGAGTAATGCGCATTGCTGCGTGTAGGACCGCGCCAGTAGAGAGTAGATCCGAGACTTTGGGTTAATGAGAAGAGGCTCGAGAAGCCTTTCTCCATATGATGAGCAACTGGTATACCGAGTTTATTCGAGCAAATCCTAATGCTCAACCCCATCCACCCCCACCTATTCCTCAGCCCGCTCCTGTAGCTCCTCAGGTGGTAGAGGTAGTAAGGAGAGAAAGGCCTCCAGTCGATAAGATCCGGGAACAAGGAGCCGAGGAATTTCGGGCTAGTAAGGATGATGATCCGGAGAGGGCAGAATTCTGGCTTGAGAATACCATCAGGGTATTCGATGAGTTGTCATGCACGCCTGAAGAGTACATAAAGTGTGCGGTATCTCTCTTGAGAGATTCAGCATATCAGTGGTGGAACACCCTTGTGTCGGTGGTACCAAGAGAGAGAGTTAATTGGGAATTCTTCCAAGAGGAATTCCAGAAGAAGTACATTAGTCAAAGGTTCATCGACCAGAAGAGAAAGGAGTTCTTGGAGCTAAAGCAAGGTCGAATGACGGTGGTTGAATATGAGTGTGAGTTCGTAAGGCTCAGCAAATACGCTCGAGAGTGCGTATCGACAGAAGCCATCATGTGCAAAAGATTCGAGGATGGGTTAAATAAGGATGTCTGTTTGTGTGTTGGTGTCCTTGAATTAAAAGAGTTTGTGGTGCTAGTAGGTCGGGCCTGTAAGGCTGAGGAACTAGTCAAAGAGAAAAAGAAAGCTGAAATTGAGTCTCGCGACTCGAAGAAGAGATAGTTAGGCAAGTCATTCCAATCCTCGTCCAAGAAGTCAAGGGATTTCACTATTTGATTGGCCACCTCAACTGGGTTTTCGAGTAGAAGTAAGGGTAGATAGTACCCGGGGTCTAAAGCTCAGACTACTTCGGTCACTAGTGTTGGCAACGCTCGACCGAATTGACCGGAATGCCCGCAGTGCGTGAGACGTCATCCTGGTGAGTGTCGAAAAATGAAAAGGCTTATTTCAAGTGTGGATCCCTAGACCATTTTATCAGAGATTGCCCCCAGGCGGGTGAGAAAGAGAAGCCTCAGAATGCAAGACTGGGAAGTACTGCTAGGGGAAGACCACAGAGAAACCCGGGAAATGAAATGAGTAGCAAGAATTCATCTAGAGAACACACTGCAAGAGTTGAGGGTAGAGCACCGGTGAGAACATATGCCATTCGTGCTCGCGAAGAGGCGTCCTCCCCCGACGTAATTACGGGTACATTTTCTCTTTATGATACTCATGTTATAGCCTTGGTTGATCCGGGATCTACCTACTCGTATATTTGCATGAAATTAGTCTCTAGCATGAACATGCCTGTAGAGTCTACTGAATTTGTGATAAGAGTGTCAAATCCCATAGCCAAATGTGTGTTGATCGATAGAGTATGCAAAGGTTTCCCTTTGATGATTAGGGGTCATTGTTTTCCTGCTAATCTCATGCTATTGCCGTTTGATGAATTTGATGTCATCCTTGGGATGGATTGGTTAACTGTTCATGATGTGATAGTGAACTGTGGAAGGAAGTTTATTGAGTTAAAGTGTGAAAGTGGAGATCTTATTCGTGTTGAATCAGATGAGCAAGACAGATTGCCAGTAGTGATATCTTCCTTGCTGACTCAGAAATATCTAAGAAAGGGGTACGAAGCTTACCTTGCCTTTATGATGAATGCTAGAGAGACTGAGTTGAGAATTGAATCAGTGCCTTTAGTATGTGAATATCCAGACGTTTTCCCAGAGGAATTGCCAGGGCTACCCCTGGTTAGAGAGATTGAATTTAGAATCGAGTTAACTCCTGGTACCGCCCCCATTTCTATTGCTCCATACAGAATGGCTCCTACCGAGCTAAAAGAACTGAAGGTACATGTAACAGCCCGACTTAGGGCCTAGTCGGAATAGTGGTGCGAGGCCACGAATCCGAGGTGAATTTATGAGTTTTTAAGATTTATGTCACGTTTGCATGTTAGTGTGAAAGTTTCATGAAGCAATTTTGCTAAATTGAGGTTGAATGGCCCAAAAAGGACTAAATTGCAAAAGTTGCAAACTATGAGTTTCTAGAAACATTTTGTATGAAATAGCTCTAGAATAGCAATTATGAGTCCTTAAATAGCAATTTTCCCAAATTATAATTTTTGGACAAAATTGGACATGAGTTAGTAAATGGTGATATTTTTAAGAGAAGGGCATTTTGGTCATTTACCTATTAAATGATTAATAAAGGAAAAAGATGACAAAAATCATTATCATCTTCTTTCTTATTGCCGAAATTTTCAAAGAAACCATAGCTAGGGTTTGCTCATCTTTCAAGCTTGCTAGTAAGTTCATCTTAGTCCCGTTTTTAATATTCTTCGTGTTTTTGAAGTTCTCGTATTATGAATTAGCTATTTTTAGCTATAAAATGAGCTAAGATGCATGTTCAAAAATCTACCCATGTATGACATGCTTGTTAAATGATGTTTCATGGAAGATTATGAGAGTTTGATGTTAGATAAACATCTTTTCCTAAATGAATTTCATGAAAAATGAATATAGGCACTAGTTTGTAAAAATTTTGAGATTTCTCATACATAGTAGAAATAGTGAGAATTGATGGTTGTCATAGTAGAGAAAATGAATCAGCTAAGCATGAAGTTTAAGAAAGTTGAATGAGAATCATTTTACGAGCCTTGGGGCAAAAGTGCAAATATGAGAAAGTTTAGGGATAAAATAGTAAATTTTCCAAAGTATGATTTAAGAGTCAATTTAGTCAATGTGAGTATTAAATGATCTATTTATGACTATAGATCAAGAAAAACGAAGCCCGGATCGAAACCGAGGCAAGGACAAAATTGAGGACTAAATTGCATATCTACATACATTTTGTATATTGAGGTAAGTTTGTATGATTTCTAAGCTTTATGATTTATATCATTGAATTGCTTAGTATAATGTACAATGTTATTATGAAAATGTTTAATGTTATGTTAAACAAAGAAACTAATGAGATCAAGCATGAGAAAGCCCCAATTGAAGTTGAATAACTTAGGATACTCGATCTATCACATGAAACACGAAAGTCCGTATAACACCAAGCCGAGGCATGGCATCGGCAAGCAAGCAAGATATCATGTAAGTCCAAGGCAAGCTTGGCATTGAGCAAGATATCATGTAAGTCCAAGGCAAGCTTGGCATTGAGCAAGATATCATGTAAGTCCAAGGCAAGCTTGGCATTGAGCAAGATATCATGTAAGTCCGAGGCAAGCTTGGCATTGAACAAGTTATCATGTAAGACCAAGGCAAGCTTGGCATTGAAAAGTTATAAAGGGAAAGAGATCCCATATAAGTCCAAGTTAAGGCATGGCATTGGTGAGAACAAGAAAGACTTCGTATAAGTCCATGTTAAGTCATGGCCTCGAAATTTAGATGAGATTTAGTATCCTCGGTTATTCATATAAATTCATCGGGCAAACGAGCTAAGCTCAAATGAGATAACAAGAAAGCTAAGTAAGCAAAGCTATTATCAAGTGAAAATGAGTATTATTCATGTTATGAATGATGAAACAGAGATTATGATTATTATGTTAAAGTATGTTGATCAATGTGATCAAGTGATATAGGTACCTTGTTTACCTCTCAAGTATGAGACTAGTAAGTTTCATGGGATATGTAAGAATCAAGTATGAGTAAGTAAGCTTTATAGCTGAAATTTATGATGCCATTGTTTATGTCAAATGGTTTATATTAAGCAAGTATGTTGCTATGTGCATTATGCAAACTTACTAAGCTAAATGCTTACGTCTTTTATTATTTCTTTCTATGTAGTCCCGCCAAGCTAACTTGTGGATCGTTGAAGTCGGAGCTCAAATCACACTATCAACCGCTATTTTGGTATAGCCAAGTTGTTTTTATTAAGTATGGCATGTATAGGAAACATTTCATTTTGAGTATATGTCTTAGAAAGGGCAAAAGCATGGGCTATAAAGTTTATTATTATTCTTTTGTAAATGGCTAAATGATTGTCCAAGATTGACTAAAGTATGTATGTTATTGATATCAATGGAGCATGTTATATTGTTCATTAAAGTTGTAGCGATTTGAGTTGTTGAGATAGTATGAATTTGCTCTTGATTTCAGGGTGGCAATTGGCTTGGTAAATAGCCTCCAAGTGCCCACACGGTCGGACACACGGGCGTGTGTCTAAGCCGTGTGTACCCTGCACCATTGCACCTTAAGTCAGAATATCAAGTTGTAGTACACGGTCTAAGTCCACGGGCGTGCCATGGCCGTGTGTTATAAGTCAGAATGCTAAGTTTTTTCACACGGGCCAGGACCACGGGCGTGCCATGGCTGTGTGAAGTTTGTCAGTAAGCTCAAGTTTTAAGCACGGTTAGGAGACATGGGCGTGTCTCAGGTTTACACGGGCGTGTCCCAACTCACATGGGCGTGTGACCCCTGTTTCAATGAAAAGTTTTCGGTTGAGTTCCGAAAGTTTACGGACATGAGTTTAAGGCCTCGTAGGCCCATGAAAAGTACAAGTTGATTAAGAAAGATAAGTTCTTAATTCGGAACGAAATTTTATAGCCTGTAAGTACTTGATTAAGCAAGTTCAAGTATAGTAACTTCTCGTATCCGGTCTAAGCCTCAGACTCGGGTATGGGGTGTTACATTTAGTGGTATCAGAGCTACGATTTAGACGGTTCTAGGACTAATGTAGCATGAAAACGAGTCTAGCTATACATGCCATACGTGAGAATGTTTTTATAATGATAGTGTGACGACTCTTGACGATTTAAATTATGTTTATACATTTAGTAAATGGATCCCGAAAGAGTTATGGCGGACGATGTGCAAAGTAACGCGCCGCCTCTCGCTGAAGGGACGGTGCCGAATGAGAATGAGAATAGACCCACTACGGCGAGTCAAGAAGGAGGAGAAGGGGCTAGAGAAGCCTTCCTCCATATGATGAATACGTGGTATTCAGAGTTTGTTCGTATGAACCCAAATGTACAACCCCCTCCACCCCCACTGCTCCACAACCTATTCCAAAGAGCCCCTCAAGTAGTAGAGGTGGTAAGAGGAGACAAACCTCCAATTGATAGGATCAGGAAACATGGGGCAGAAAAATTCCGGGCGAAAAGAGAAGATGATCCGGAAAAAGCCGAGTTTTGGTTAGAAAATACCATCAGGGTATTTAATGAGTTATCATGCACACCTGAGGAAAGCATGAAGTGTGTAGTCTCCCTTTTAAGAGATTCTGCCTATCAATGGTGGAACACCCTTGTATCAGTGGTACCAAGGAAGAAGATCACATGGGAATTCTTCCAAGAAGAGTTCAAGAAAAAGTATATCAGTCAAAGATTTGTAGATCAAAAAAGAAAAGATTTTTAGAGTTAAAGCAAGGCAAGATGTCGGTGACCGATTATGAGTCTGAGTTTGTGCGACTCAGTAAATACGCTCGAGAATGCGTGTCCACCGAGGCCATCATGAGCAAAAGTTTTGAAGATGGGCTAAATGAGGACATCAAACTGTTTATTGCTGTCCTAGAATTGAAAGAATTTGTTTTGCTAGTGGAGAGGGCTTGTAAAGCCGAAGAGCTAGTAAAAGAGAAGAGAAAGTCTAAAATTGAGTCTCGTAACTCTAGAAAGAGACAGTGGAATAAGTCATTCCAATCCTCATCTAAGAAGTCAAGAGATTTACCTACCCGATCGACTACTTCCATTGGGTTTTCAAAGAAAGCCAAGAGTAAACAATATTCAGGAAATAAAGCACAGACTACTTCAGTCGCTAGTGTGGGGAACTTTCAATCTGAAAGACCCGAATGCCCACAGTGTGGCAGACGTCATCTTAGAGAATGCCGAGCGCACGAAAATGCATGTTTTAGATGTGGTTCCCAAGACCACTACATAAAGGATTGTCCAGAGACAATGAAAGAAGAGAGAGCTTAGAACCCGAGATCCGGGAGTATGGTCAGAGGAAGACCACAGAGAAACCCAGGAAGTGGGGCAAGAGGAAGAGGTAACCCTGGAGAGCAGGCCGCGAGACCCGAGGGTAGGGCACCTGCACGGACTTATGCCATTCGCACTCGTGAAGAGGCATCTTCCCATGATGTTATCACGGGTACCTTTTCTCTTTATGATATCAAAGTTATTGCTTTAATGGATCCCGGATCCACACACTCTTACATTTGCCTAAAATTAATATCAGATATGAGCATGCCTGTAGAGTCTACAGAAATTTTGATTAAAGTGTCTAATCCTTTAGGCAAGAGTGTGTTAATTGATGAAGTATGTAAAGATTGTCCGTTAATGATTAAAGGTCACTGTTTTAAAGCAAACCTTATGTTATTACCATTTGATGAGTTTGACATCATTCTTGGTATGGACTGGTTGACAACCCATGATGTAATAGTAAATTGTGGGAAAAAGTACATTGAAATGAGATGTGAGAATGGGGATATTCTCCATATAGAATCAGATGAACAAAGTGGGTTGCCGGTATTGATTTCTCATATGACGGCACAGAGATTTATAAGAAAGGGGTATGAGGCATATTTGGCCTTTGTGATGAATGATAAAGAAACATAGTTAAAGATTGAGTCCGTACCGATAGCATGTGAGCACATGGATGTTTTTCCCGAAGAATTACCGGGATTACCTCCAATCAGAGAAGTTGAGTTCAAAGCATTGAGCTAGCTCCCGTGATCTGCACCAATATCTATTACTCCTTACAGAATGGCTCCAACAGAGTTGAAAGAGTTGAAGATACAGTTGCAAGAGTTAACAGACAAAGGCTTTGCAAGGTCAAGTTGTTCTCCCTGGGGTGCTCCAGTTTTATTTGTGAAAAAGAAGGATGGCACTATGAGATTGTGTATAGATTACCGTCAGCTTAATAAAGTGACAGTAAAGAACAAGTACCCATTACCAAGGATCGATGATTTGTTCGATCAATTGAAAGGAGCCACCGTGTTCTCTAAGATAGACTTGAGATCGGGTATTACCAGTTAAGAGTAAAGGAGTCGGATGTATCCAAGACGCGCCGAACAAGGTATGGGCATTATGAATTTTTAGTCATGCCTTTGGTTTGACCAATGCTCTGCGGTATTCATGGACTTAATGAACCGCATCTTCGACCATACCTCGACAAATTTGTAGTCGTTTTTATTGACGACATACCGATTTATTCCCGAGATGAGAATGAGCATCTTTGAGCACCTACGGATAGTTTTACTGATTCTTCGAGAAATCGGTTGTATGCCAAGTTCGAGAAAAGTGAATTTTGGCTCAATGAAGTAGGATTTAGGGCATATTGTCTCGGGAGAAGGGGTTCGAGTAGACCCAAGTAAGATCTCGGCTATTACGGATTGGAAACCACCAAGGAATATCTCTGAGATTAAAAGTTTCCTAGGCCTAGCCGGCTATTATAGACGAT
Organism: Gossypium sturtianum; assembly: GCA_025698515.1. Taxonomy (NCBI): domain Eukaryota; kingdom Viridiplantae; phylum Streptophyta; class Magnoliopsida; order Malvales; family Malvaceae; genus Gossypium; species Gossypium sturtianum. The sequence goes on along the minus strand of CM046949.1, from coordinate 88,301,368 downwards.
TTGTCAAGGGGTTTTCCATGATTGCAACCCCGATGACGAAGTTGTTACAGAAAAATGTGAAGTTCGAGTGGACAGAAATATGCCAACAAAGTTTCGAAAAATTGAAAGCATTATTGACAGAAGCTCCAGTTTTAGTACAACCTGAGACGGGGAAAAAGTTTGTAGTTTATAGCGATGCATCCTTAAATGGATTAGGCTGTGTACTTATGCAATAAGGCAAAGTGACTGCTTATGCCTCAAGACAGTTAAAGCCTCATGAGAAGAATTATCCGACGCACGACCTAGAGTTAGCTGCCATAGTCTTCGCATTGAAGATATGGAGACATCATCTATATGGTGAGAGATGTCGGATCTTCACCGATCATAAAAGTCTGAAGTACTTGATGACGCAGAAAAAGTTGAATTTAAGGCAAATGAGATGGTTAGAGTTGATAAAAGACTATGAGTTAGTCATTGACTACCATCCAGGAAAGGCGAATGTTGTCGCCGATGCTTTAAGCAGAAAGTCCTTATTTGCATTAAGAGCAATGGATTCACAGATAATTTTATCTGATGATGGTTCCATTATAGCTGAGTTGAGAGCTAGACTAGTATTCCTCTAAGAGATTTCTGAGGCTCAGAAAGAAGATAGCGAATTACAAGTCAAAAGAGCTCAGTGCGAGTCAGATGTTGAATCCGACTTTCGGATTAGTTCTGAAGGATATTTGATGTTTAAAGGTAGAATTTGTGTACCGAGAAAAGAGGAGCTTATTCGAAGAATTTTGCATGAGGCACATAACGGGTGTTTGTCGGTACATCCGGGTAGTACTAAAATGTATAATGATTTGAAGCAACAGTATTGGTGGCCGAAAATGAAGAGAGACATTTCATAATTTGTTTCCAAATGTATGATTTGTCAGCAAGTAAAAGCTGAACACCAAGTACCTTTGGGTTTGCTTCAACCAATTATGATACCCGAGTGGAAATGGTACCGTATCACTATGGATTTTGTGACCGGTTTACCGTTATCACCGAGTAAGAAAGATCTTTGTATGGGTTGTAATTGATGACTCACTAAATCAGCTCATTTATATGCATTGAGTGGATTACTCACTTGACAAGTTGGCAGATTTGTATGTTTCAGAAATAGTAAGACTTCATGGAGTTGCTGTGTCAATCATATCGAATAGAGATCCGAGATTCACATCCAGATTTTGGAAGAAGTTGCAAGAGGCCCTAGGTACAAAGTTGAACTTTAGTACGGCCTTTCACCCTCAAACTGACAGTCAGTCAGAGAGGTTAATACAAGTACTAGAGGATATGCTTCGGTGTTATGTTCTAGAGTTCCGAGGCAATTGGGAAAAGTTTCTCCCATTGGTAGAATTTGCCTACAATAATAGTTTTTAGTCGAGCTTGAGGATGGCGCCTTATGAGGCTTTATATGGGCGTAAGTGCAGAACGCCTTTATTTTGGACTGAACTCAAAGAAAACCAAATTCACGGGGTTGATTTGGTTAGAGAAGCTGAAGAGAAATTAAGAGTGATATGAGAGTGCTTAAAAGCTGCTTCAGACAGACAAAAATCCTACTCGGATTTAAAAAGAAAAGAGATAGAGTATCAAGTTGGAGATAAAGTTTTCTTGAAAGTGTCACCTTGGAGAAAAGTTCTTAGATTTAGCCAGAAAGGCAAGTTGAGTCCATGTTTTATTGGACCGTATGAGATTACCGAGAAAGTTGGGCCTGTAGCTTACAGATTGGCTTTGCCATCAGAGTTAGAAAAGATACATGATGTGTTTCACGTGTCAATGTTGAGACGCTACCGATCAGACCCTTCACATGTAATTCCCTAGTAAGAGATAGAGATTTATCTCGACATGACTTATGGTGAAGAACCAGTTAAGATTTTGGCTCGGAAAGTCAAGCAGCTAAGGAATAAAAGTATCGCCCTAGTAAAGGTATTGTGGCAAAGACATGGAATAGAAGAAGCTACGTGGGAACCAGAAGAGAGTATGAGAAACCAGTACCCAAACCTATTTGCTGGTAAGATTTTTGAGGACGAAAATCCCTAAGGAGGGGAGAATTATAACAGCCCGACTTAGGGCCTAGTCAGAATAGTGGTGCGAGGCCACGAATTCGAGGTGAATTTATGAGTTTTTAAGATTTATGTCACGTTTGCATGTTAGTGTGAAAGTTTCATGAAGCAATTTTGCTAAATTGAGGTTGAATGGTCCAAAAAGGACTAAATTGCAAAAGTTGCAAACTATGAGTTTCTAGAAACATTTTGTATGAAATAGCTCTAGAATAGCAATTATGAGTCCTTAAATAGCAATTTTCCCAAATTATAATTTTTGGACAAAATTGGACATGAGTTAGTAAATGGTGATATTTTTAAGAGAAGGGCATTTTGGTCATTTACCTATTAAATGATTAATAAAGGAAAAAGATGACAAAAATCATTATCATCTTCTTCCTCATTGCCGAAATTTTCAAAGAAACCATAGCTAGGGTTTTCTCATCTTTCAAGCTTGCTAGTAAGTTCATCTTAGTCCCGTTTTTAATATTCTTCGTGTTTTTGAAGTTCTCGTATTATGAATTAGCTATTTTTAGCTATAAAATGAGCTAAGATGCATGTTCAAAAATCTACCCATGTATGACATGCTTGTTAAATGATGTTTCATGGAAGACTATGAGAGTTTGATGTTAGATAAACATCTTTTCCTTAATGAATTTCATGAAAAATGAATATAGGGACTAGTTTGTAAAAGTTTTGAGATTTCTCATACATAGTAGAAATAGTGAGAGTTGATGGTTGTCATAGTAGAGAAAATGAATCAACTAAGCATGAAGTTTAAGAAAGTTGAATGAGAATCATTTTACGAGCCTTGGGGCAAAAGTGCAAATATGAGAAAGTTTAGGGGCAAAATAGTAATTTTGCCAAAGTATGATTTAAGAGTCAATTTAGTCAATGTGAGTATTAAATGATCTATTTATGACTATAGATCAAGAAAAATGAAGCTCGGATCGAAACCGAGGCAAGGACAAAATTGAGGACTAAATTGCATATCTACATACATTTTGTATATTGAGGTAAGTTTGTATGATTTCTAAGCTTTATGATTTATATCATTGAATTGCTTAGTATAATGTACAATGTTATCATGAAAATGTTTAATGTTATGTTAAATAAAGAAACTAATGAGATCAAGCATGAGAAAGCCCCGATTGAAGTTGAATAACTTAGGATACTCGATCTACCACATGAAACAAGAAAGTCTGTATAAGACCAAGCCGAGGCATGGCATCGGCAAGCAAGCAAGATATCATGTAAGTCCAAGGCAAGCTTGGCATTGAGCAAGATATCATGTAAGTCCAAGGCAAGCTTGGCATTGAGCAAGATATCATGTAAGTCCAAGGCAAGCTTGGCATTGAGCAAGATATCATGTAAGTCCGAGGCAAGCTTGGCATTGAGTAAGTTATCATGTAAGTCCAAGGCAAGCTTGGCATTGAGTAAGTTATCATGTAAGACCAAGGCAAGCTTGGCATTGAAAAGTTATCAAGAGAAAGAGATCCCATATAAGTCCAAGTTAAGGCATGGCATTGGTGAGAACAAGAAAGACTTCGTATAAGTCCATGTTAAGTCATGGCCTCGAAATTTAGATGAGATTTAGTATCCTCGGTTATTCATATAAATTCATCGGGCAAACGAGCTAAGCTCAATTGAGATAACAAGAAAGCTAAGTAATCAAAGTTATTATCAAGTGAAAATGAGTATTATTCATGTTATGAATGATGAAATAGAGATTATGATTATTATGTTAAAGTATGCTGATCAATGTGATCAAGTGATACAAGTACCTTGTTTACCTCTCAAGTATGAGACTAGTAAGTTTCATGAGATATGTAAGAATCAAGTATGAGTAAGTAAGCTTTATAGCTGAAATTTATGATGCCATTGTTTATGTCAAATGGTTTATATTAAGCAAGTATGTTGCTATGTGCATTATGCAAACCACCAAGGAATTAGAGTCGACCTAAGTAAGATCTCAACAATTATGGATTGGAAACCACCAAGGAATGTAACCGAGATTAGGAGTTTTCTGGGCCTAGCTGGCTACTATAGACGTTTTGTCAAGGGATTTTCCGCGATAGCTACTCCGATGACAAGGTTGCTTCAAAAAGATGTAAAGTTTGAATGGACCGAAAATTGCCAACAAAGTTTTGAAGAACTAAAGGCGTTATTGACTGAGGCTCCAGTTCTAGTACAACCCGAACCAGGAAAAGAATTTATGGTTTACAGGGATGCATCCCTGAATGGATTGGGTTGTGTACTCATGCAAGAGGGTAAGATGGTTGCATATGCCTCTAGACAATTAAAGCCGCACAAAAAGAATTACTCGACTCACGATTTGGAGTTAGCCGCAATTGTTTTTGCACTAAAGATTTGGAGACACCATTTGTATGGTGAGAGATGTCGGGTGTTCACTGATCATAAGAGCCTAAAATACTTGATGGCTCAAAAAGAGTTGAACCTTAGGCAATGGAGATGGTTAGAGTTGATAAAAGATTACGAGTTGGTAATTGACTACCATCCGGGAAAGGTGAACGTGGTCGTCGATGCCTTGAGTAGGAAATCATTGTTTGCGCTGAGAGCCATGAACACACGGATAGCTTTGTCAGATGATGGTTCTAAACTAGCCGAGTTGAGGGCTAAACCAATGTTTCTTCAAGAGATTTCTGAAGCTCAAAAAGGTGACAATGATTTACAAGCTAAAAGAGTTCATTGTGAGTCCAATGTTGAGTCAGACTTTCAGATAAGTCCTGATGGATGTTTGATGTTTCGAGATAGGGTCTGTGTACCTAGAAATGTTGAGCTTATTCGGAAGATTTTGCAAGAAGCTCATAGCAGATGTTTGTCTGTACATCCAGGCAGCACGAAGATGTATAATGATTTAAGGAAATGGTATTGGTGACCGTGTATGAAGAAAGACATTTCCGAGTTTGTTTCGAGATGTCTAATTTGTCAACAAGTGAAGGGTGAACATCAAGTACCATCAGGTCTACTTCAGCCTATTATGGTTCCCGAGTGGAAATGGGACCGTATTACTATGGAATTCGTGACGGGTTTACCATTGTCATCGAGGAGGAAAGATGCTGTATGGGTTGTAGTCGATAAACTTACTAAGTCAGCCCATTTCATACCAGTACGAGTCGATTATTCTCTTGATAAGTTGGTGGATTTGTATGTGTCAGAGATAGTTAGGCTTCATGGAGTACCGCTATCGATTATTTCGGATAGAGATTCGAGATTCACGTCACGGTTTTGGAAAAAGTTGCAAGAGGCTTTAGGCACAAAATTAAGCTTCAGTACAGCTTTCCATCCGCAAACTGATGGGCAGGCGGAAAGAGTAATACTGATACTTGAAGACATGCTACGGTGTTGCGTATCTGAATTCCAAGGCAATTGGGAAAAATACTTACCGTTGGTGGAATTTGCCTACAACAACAGTTTTCAGTCAAGTTTAAAAATGGCGCCTTATGAAGCATTGTATGGGCGTACGTGCCGAACACCCTTGTATTAGATAGAACTCAGAGAGAATCAGATTCACGGGGTCGATTTGGTCTGAGAAACAGAAGAGAAAGTAAAGGTGATACGTGAATGTCTAAAAGCTGCCTCAGATAGACAAAAGTCCTATGCAGACTTAAAACGAAAAGAGATTGAGTTTCAAGTCGGTGATAAAGTGTTTCTGAAAGTATCACCATGGAAGAAGGTCCTCAGATTTGGCCGGAAGGGCAAGTGGAGTCCGCGTTTTATCGGACCTTATGAGATTACCGAGAGGATAGGGCCGGTAGCTTATCATTTGGCTTTGCCACCAGAGTTGGAAAAGATTCACGATGTCTTCTACGTGTCTATGTTATGTCGCTACCGATCTGACCCTTCGCATGTGATTGTACCATCAGAGGTAGAGATTCGACCGGACATGACTTATGGCGAAGAGCCGGTTAAGATTTTGGTACGAGAGGTCAAACAATTGAGAAACAAAAGTATAGCCCTTGTGAAAGTGCTATGGCAAAGACATGGAGTAGAAGAGGTTACATGGGAGCCTGAAGAGACTATGAGAAATCAATATCCCAACCATTTCACCAGTAAGATTTTCGGGGACTAAAATTCTTAAAGGGAGAATTGCAACAGCCTAATTTAGGGGCTAGTCGGAACAGTGATCTTGGGATCACTAATCCGAGGTCAGAGAAAATTATTTTTATATTATTATATGAGTTATAGTATGATTATATAGGTGCATGAAAATTTTGGTACTTTAATTTTAGTGATTTCATGCTTAATCGCGAAAAAGGACTAAATCGCATAAAGAGTGAAAGTTCCATTTTATAAGCTAAAGGTGCCTAATAGTCATAGAATATTATTGGAGGTCTTTAAAGGGCAATTAGCCTCTTAAATAATGGTTGGCCGGCCATAGGGGACAATAGAGGTCAAAATTTAGTCAAGTAGGTGGATTAGGTGAACTAAATTGGGATTTTATATTAAAATAAAGAAAGAAAATATATCATCTTTTCTTCTTCCTTCCTTCACCGAAAATTAGCAGCCAAAGAGGGGTTTGAAAGCTAAAAAATTTCAGCACACTCTCCTCCTTACAAGTAAGTGTTTTAGTGATTATTTCTTGATAATATTTGTACTTTTTGGACCCCTAAAGCTTAAGCTAGCTAAAGAGGGGACTATTTTGCAAAATGGTGGAAAGTTTAGAGTTTTACCATGTAAGCATGTATGTTGTTTGCTGCATTTTTATGGAAGAATATGAGTCCTAGTTGTTAGATAAACAACTTTTGTGAAAGGTGTTATCATAAAAACACCTCAAATGACCTTTTTGTAAAGGTTGCAAAATATGTGATAAATGTGTGAAATGGTGAGTATTGAAAATTGCCATAAGAGTAATAAATGTTCATCTAGGCTTGTAGAAGAAGGAAATTCAATTAGAATCGATTTACGAGCCTAGGGGCAAAATGGTCATTTTGTGAGAGTCTAAGGGCAAAATGGTAATTTTGCCAAAATTATGATTATTAGGATGTAATTATTAATGTGGCAATTAAATGAGCTAAATTTTTATTATAGATCAAGAAGAGCAAAGAATTAACCTCGATCGAGGAAAGGGCAAAGTATCGGACTAGATCGACAATCTAGCCTATTTTGAAATCGAGGTAAGTTTGTGTGTATTAAATTCAACATCGTGTCATTAAGCCTTAAAATGTTCGATGTTATTGATGATGTATATTGTTTCTATGAATTTGAGTAATGATGTTGAATGATGAAATAATGAGAATCTATGATGTTGAAGTCCCGGTTGGACTTAAATAAATGAGAGAATAGTTTCATCAAAACTTGAGATGGATAAGGTCCCGTATAAGACCATGTCTGGGACATGGCCTCGGTACCAAATTGAAAGCCCGTATAAGACCATATCTGGGATATGGCATCGGCATCGAATATGAAAATCGTATAAGACCATATCTGGGATATGGCATCGACAACCGATATGAGATCCCGTATAAGACCATATCTGGGATATGGCATCGGCATCTAGAAGTGACCCCACATAAGACCACACCTGGGATGTGGCATGGGTGTCGTAATTATGTGAATGAGGATGATCATGTATCCTGGGATATCCCAAGTAAATTAATGGGATAAATAATTAAGCTTATGATAGATAGGAGATTAATGCTAAGACTATGTGATGAAGTGATATAGGTATACGTGAGTAATTTCACAAGAATGGTTTACGAGATGTGGCATGATGTGTAATTGGTAGGAGTAAGTATGAGTAAGTTATGGAAATGAGTTTAAGACTTGTGTTTTAGTCAATGCAATGGATGGATGAAATTATGAGATTTATGTTGCTATTTATTTCATGCAAACTTACTAAGCTTTATGCTTACCCCTCCTACTTCCCTCTTCCTTGTAACATTGCCTAGTTAGCTCAGGATTTCGTGGAACGTCGGAGTACGAAAGTCACACTATCGACTACTCTTCCGTATAGCCAAGCTAGATTCATTTTGAGTATGGCATGTATAGGGCTTAGTCTCTTTTGTTATGTCACTTTTGTTAGCCAAAGTGTTGGCTATTAGTATTGCTAAACTCATTTTGTAAGTGGTATTTGGAATTGGGCTAACACTTGACAAGTTTATATATATTCAATGATGATGAATTTCATGATGTGTATGCTTGTGTGGATGCATTGATTTTGAGTCCTTAGAAGTGCTCTATAGTCATGATATGTTTTGGATTAAATTGGTGCAAGTATGGTTGCTGTTCAGGGTGGCATTTGGCTTGGTAGATAGCCCTTTAAATGTCCACACGGGTAGACACACGGGCGTGTGTCTAGACTGTGTGTGACCCATGGTCAGCCCCATGGGCGTGTTGATTGGCTGTGTGTCCCCATGCATGCTAGGCTTACAAGTCAGTATGCTCAGTAGTAAACACACGGGCAGAGACACGGCCGTGTGTCTCAGCCGTGTGGGAGGCACGACCATGGACATGGGCATGTGCCCAGGCCGTGTGAAGTCTGCACCTAAAATTAGGAATTTAATTCGACACACGGTCTAAGGACACGGGCATGTGCCTTGGCCGTGTGACCTTAGTGAAGTGATGATGTCATAAACAGAATGCCATGGTTTTGGCAGACGGTCTAAGATACGGGCGTGTCGAGGCCGTGTGAGGGACACAGGCATGTGATATGCCACACGGGCGTGTTCCATTTCCCACGGGCGTGTGGCCCCTGTTTAGGCAAAAAAAATTTCTGAATGTGTAAAAGTTTCTGGTGTGATTTCGAAACCTTCCGTAAGTATGTTTAAGGCCTCGTAGGCCCATGATAAGGATATTATGAGTATGAATGAAAAGTCTTATATCGAAACGAAATTTTTATGACCCAATGTTGTATGTTTAAGCAAGTTGAGTTGAGTAATGCCTCGTATCCGGTTCCGGTTTTGAACACGGGTAAAGGGTGTTACATTCTCAGCATAGACACATGAAACAAATTGTGAATCTTTGAACACTCTAGAGGTAAAGCCAATCTATAAGCCACTGGTCCAACTTGCTCTAAGACTTTATATGGCCCTACAAATCATGGACTCAACTTTCCTTTCTGACCAAATTTTATAATCTTCTTCCAAGGAGAGACTTTTAAGAACATTTTATCACCAACTTCAAAAGAAATCTCTTTTATCTTTAGATCAATATAGGCTTTCTGACGATCTTGTGCAGCTTTTAGATGACTACGAATGATAGAGGTTTTTTCTTTTGTTTCACGCACTAACTCAAGACCTATTAATTTTCTTTCACTAAGCTCCATCCAACAAGTAGGTGTTCTAAACTTTCTACCATACAGAGCTTCAAATGGATATACATTTTCAGACTGGCATGATAACTATTGTTATACATAAATTCAACCAAAGAATGATACTTTTCCCAATTCAGTCCAAAGTCAATTACACAACTTCTTAACATATCCTCTAGAACTTGAATGACTCTTTCAGACTGACCATTGTCTAAGAGTGGAATGTAATACTGAATTGCAACTTAGTTCCCAATGATCCCTCTAATTGCTTCCAAAATCTTGAAGTAAACCTTGTGTCTCTGTTTGAAACTATGGAAGATGGGATTCCATGCAAGCTCACTATCTTAGAAACATAGAGCTCAGCTAACCTTTTTAGAGAATAAATAGTATGCACTGGCAGAAAATGAGCTGACTTAGTAAGCCAATCTACTATCACCCAAACTAAGTTCTTCTTTGAGGGACTAAGAGGTAGCCCTGACACAAAATTCATGGTAATTCTATCTCATTTCCATTTTGGTATCTCCAATGGGTACAACTTACTCGAGGGAACTTGATGTTTTGTGTAACACCCCAAACTTGGCCTAGAAGTTTTGGCCCGAATTTGGCGAGCTACATTAGCAACCAAAGTGACTCTCTATTGACTCTTAACCTATCCTCCAACACACCACTTAAGTCTTAACAAAAGTTGCGCTAACTTAAAACACAACAGTAGAAACAGAAAGCAAACATCCTAGCTTTACAAACAAACATAAACAAGTTCGCATGCCTCATAACAACATACTTAAGTGTTCGCAGCACAACTAGACTTCTCAAACGACAACATAGTTCGCATAACACGAAAATATATGAGTTCACAGTTCAGTTTAAGGCATAAGCTTGCATACTTATCAGACTTCGCATGAAATAAAGTAATCATAACAGGGGTATGCATGAAATTAAGTTCCGCACCACTTACACGGGATCTCTTACATTTATGGGATCGCAGAGCTAGGGGTACGCATGTAAATATAACAGGCAGCATGCAGTAAACCTTAATCATAAATCTAACTTGCATGTAAATATAACACAATACCCTCATGCATGAATAAAATCAACTTTATTTATGAAATAACAAAAACTTTATACATGGTTCGTAAATCAATGTACTGAGAATTTAAAACATAACTAAATAGTCTTAACCTCAAATAATATTGTCATATTCATAAAGTCAAAAATATAACATTTAATTCTAAACTCATAACAATAATCCCATCGTCTTTAACCCAGGTTCGCCAATATATGCTCAGGAGTGCATCTCTCCACATCATCGACCTCACCAGTGCTAATCTGCAATCTACTTACCTGAGAAAAAGTAAGAGAGGAGTGGTTGAGTTCATGGTGAACTTAGTGAATAATCAGAAACCATTAGGTTATATTTAAAAATAGTGTTTGAACACAGTAGAAAACTTAAGTTTGAAAACGTTTTGCGTGCTAGGTTCGCGGGTGAGATTGCGAGAAACAATTTGCACATTCAGTTACAAAACATAATTTTGAAAACAGTTTTGAAAACTCATTAACCTTTTCTTAAAACATACTTGGTAGGGTCGCCTTAAAATTGCGAGACCTATTTCGTTTATTAAAAAACTTTTTAAAATAGAGTCTGGATTCGCCCTAAAATCGCGAAGCCAACTTGCTCTTTTTTAGAAAAACCTTTTTCTTTGAGCAGAGTTTGATCGCAAGACTGGTTCACAATTACGAGTAGAGTTTGCCTTAGGTCGCAAGATTGGCTCATCACTTTTCTCGTTGGATATAATCCAATCGAACTCATAGAGGAGTACGCACTTTGAGACATATCACACTAGCTCGCATAGAGTTGGGCTTACTGAGGAGCACAATCACTTAAGCTCGCATCGGGAGCTTTGCTGATACACAACTTGTCACTTAAGCTCACAAGGGGAGGTTCACTAATACACAACTTCTCACTTAAGCTCACGTAGAGAGCTTCACTGATACACAGTTTGTCACTTAAGCTCATGTAGGAAGCTTCATTGATACACAACTTATCCCTTAAGCTCACGTAGGGAGCTTCGCTGATATGCAACTTATCACTTAAACTCATGAGGTTTGAGTTGGCGCGATGCATAAGCTATAACCTTACCCTCCTGCATAAGCACACATCCAAGCACATTCATAGATGCATCAATATAAACAATATACTTTATACCAGGCTCTGGTTGTGCTAAAACTGGAGCTTCAGTCAATACTGCTTTCAACTTCTCAAAACTTTGCTGACACTTATCAGTCCATTCAAACCTGTCTTTCTTTTTCAATAATCTAGTGAGAGGAGTTGCCAACATTGAAAAGCTTTTCACAAACCTTCGATAATAGCTTTCTAGCCCTAAAAAGTTACGAACTTTAGTAACATTTTTGGGCAAATTTCATTCAAGTACTGCTTTCACCTTATCAAGTTCTACTTTAATACCTTCAGTAGAGATCACATGACCTAGAAAATGTACTTTTCTCAGCTAGAATTCACACTTACTAAACTTTGCATATAACTGATTTTCATGTAATGTTCTCAACACAATTCTCAAATGTTCCTCATGATCAGCTTCATTCTTAGAGTAAACCAAAATATCATCAATAAAAACCACCACAAACTGATCCAAATATGGTTGAAACACTTTATTCATCAAGTCCATGAATACTGCAGGCGTATTAGTTAAACCAAAGGGCATTACTAAAAATTCATAATGGTTATACCTTGATTGAAAGGTAGTCTTATGCACATCATCAACTCTGATCTTCACTTGATAATATCCAAATATTAGAATCAATCTTAGAGAAAATTGTAGCCCCACATAACTGATCAAACAAATCTTCAATTTTGGGCGGAGGATACTTATTCTTTATACTTACCTTATTCAACTGGAGATAATCTATACTTAGGCGTAGTGTTCCATCTTTCTTCTTCACAAATAGAATTGATGCACTCTATGGTGACACACTTGGTCTTATAAATCCTCTATCCAACAAATCTTATAATTGTGCTTTCAACTCTTTCAGTTTTAACAGTGCCATTCTATAAGGAGTACAGGAGATAGGTGCTGTACCAGGTTCTAGTTCAATTGAAAACTATACTTCTCTCTTAGATGGCATCCCTAGAAGCTCTCCTGGAAACACAAATGGAAATTCCCTTACCTCTGAAACTTGAGTGATGTCCTTTCTTGACTCAGATGAATCCATAATGTACGCCAAATAAGCATCTGCGCCCTTAACTATCAATTTTTTGGCGGATACAGCAGAAATTATTTTGTTCGTCAAACCAGTCTGTACGTCTACCATCAATACTTCCTTACCCTCAAAAATTAATAGGTGCACACCTCTAGCACGACAGTCTACCATAGCATTATGTCTGGTTAGCCAATCCAATCTCAAGATAGCATGAAACTCATGGAAACTCAGTAACAACAAGTTTGCTAAGAAAGTGTATTCACCAAATTATTAACCATAGTACTCTGACCCAGTGGATTTGTAACATCCCGAATTTAGCTCCATAAAATTTAAAAATATATCAAAAATAGGGAATTGACCCAACGGTTAGTCATTAAATGTGAAAGCTTGAAGGCTAGTTGGAGGTCCCAAGTTTAAGTCTCAACTTTTACAAAATAAATTAATTTTTTTTTGCAAATTCCCTTGTTTTTTTTTTATGTGTTGGCATCCAAGCTTAGTAATCCTAGGTATAAATACAATTATTTTATCAAAATAGTCAGCCTTTTAACCCATTTTCTTCTACCTTAGTCGTCCCTAACCCCCTCTCCCTCTCTTCATTTTTTTTCCCTTTTTCCTCCATTGTTGTCGTTGCCTACACCTCTCCTTTTACAATCTTCTTTTTTTTTTTTTTTGCATCAAGATTGTGCACCATATCCTTTTCTATATTGCTGCAATTTTCCCTCAATTAAATTATCCCTAAATCTGAAACTTTGAACTCCAAGATCGATCCCAAACATCGCCTAGAAAGTGTCATTATCGTTTCTCTCGACTAGCTTGTGTAAGGTCTCTTCTCTCTTCAATTTCTTAATTAATCTTGTCCATTAAAAACATAAATTTCCAGATCTGGAATTTAGGGGATTTTATTAAATGTATTTTTCCATATTTTAATGAGGTTTCAAATCATTTTAAAATTTAGCCCCAATTTTGGCCACCATGGGCAGTGGTGCGTTTGCATATGTGTAGAATAGGGGGCTATTTTGTTTCTTGAATCTTGCCCAATTAATTCCAGACTTAATTTGAGTTTTTGAACCCTCATAATCATCTATTAAACCCAAGTCAATTAGGTAAAAAACGTTCTTGATCATTTGGGCATTCGAAACTCACAAATTGGGAAGCGTAAGTGCGGTTAAGTGTAAAATTAATTGTTATTTTGACATAGTTGTAGGGTAAATGTTACGGATTGATTAAATGAAAGAACTGAATAATTATTAGCTACTTATTTTCTAGTATATTATAAAATTAGGTGCTAACCCAAACCTCGAATCAAAACGATCGTACGTACGGTTCGCATCGATACAAGGTAAGGAATCGAACTAGTTGAATTTGTAAAATAGTTATTAATTCGACAATTGGTTTGAACCCATAAGTGGGTAATTGGGAGTTGGTTAAGTGGTAAATTGATTTAATTTATACTGAATTTTGGTTTAGGATCGTATAAAGGTTTATTAAGGAAAATTGGAAGATTCACTAAGGTTCTGCGAGAAAGTGAAAAATAAGGTGTGAGTCCTAAACTTGTAAAATTTGTTTGATAATGATAAATGTTATGTTATATTTGATAATTAGCTTGCTGATTGTTTTGGCATAGTAGCCAAAATATTAGTTTTGCGAGTGGCCGAACCAGGTACGTTTCGAGCCTTAAAAGATTGATGTGTTGGCAAAATTGCTAGTTTAACTATATGAATGTGTAATTGAGATTGTTATGCATAGTTATATTATGTGATATGAGAATGTTTGATGGAATGGTATGAAATGTTGAGATATTAGTCTTATGCATGATTTAAATGCATGAAATATTTACTATGATATATATACGTGAGGTTGCTATCGGTGCACAATGAAATTTGTAAAGTCTGTGAATTGAACGATATTGATAGATACCATCTTAATGGTAATTTGATAATTGGAACACTTTTTCCTTTCTCTAAAAGTATGTGATTATTGAGGACATGTTGAGCATGTAATAAATGTGAAAAGTATTGAAATGTGATTGTGTATGAATTTGTATGACATATTGCATGTGCATTGGGATGGGATTTTGTGGTTGACGGAGGAGTTTCGTGGAGTACCGGTGGCATATTAAGTCCGCATATATTTTTAGTCAGTGCACTGCATTTGGAGTACCGAGGGGATTGGAGATTATATCACATTATTTATTTGGAAATTTCACTGCATTATTGATTATTGGTGGTTTTACCACATCTAGCATTGCTCACATACGTTGGAGTTTGGCAGACGGGTTCTGCGGAACTCGTGGTGTGTAGTGGATGGTATGGGTAGGATCTCACATGTGCATTTTTCACGATCATGTGCATTTGAAAATTATTATTGTTAATGTTTGATTGTGCTACTGGTACCTCTATGAAATTGCCTATATGAATGTTTAATACTCATTTAGTCTCACACTGAGCTTGTTAAGCTCACCCCATTATCTCAACTTCTCAGGTAATGGTTGAACTTAGGATCGGAATTGGCATGCGGACGTACAACAGACTTCAAACTTTACTTCGTCATATTATTTTAATTTAATTATATTTTTAGATTATTTTTTTATTATTCGATTTTGGATTGTAAAGTTTCTTTAAACTGTGGTTTGGGACTGTTTGAGATTTTGGGGTTTTTCATGCATGCATGACACACATATTTGGTATAGATACATGGTTTTTATAAATATGTTGAAATGGACTATGCATGATATATGGCTAAATTAATAATTTGACTAGTAATGGTTCATTTCTACTGCTAAGAAGATAACAAAATGATTTTTCAAAGGTAACGCCGTCAGTAAGGTTTAACAAAAACTCACCTAATTTGCTAATTTGACCTAAGCATGGCTGGACTAAGAAAATGGACGTCGGTTTTATAAAAAAGGAGTACTTGAAGGTTTTTAACTGTCGTTAGGGTAGTTCGACACTAAGGTGTCCAATGTGGCCTTCCCAATTTGACCATAACGACTAGGCCGGGTTTGGGAGGTTACAGGATCAGTTACTAACACATTCGTTTCATAATATACAACTTCAAGAATTAGACCCTCTACAACCTTAGTACAAATATAAGAATGAGTGGATCCTGGATCTATCAATGCATAAATATTATTTTCGAGGAAAGAAATGTAACATCCCAAAATAGGGTCTGAAAGTTTTAACCTCATGAGTGAGGGTTTGCCAATGTTTCGGTGAACTGGGGGTTTGTCAAAAGAGTTTCAGCAAGGAGTTCGCCCGAAATTTAGAAAAGCGGTATATGCCAAATGATGCGATAAGGGGTTTGCTAGATTCATTAAAAGTTGTGTTTGTCAATCTGTTTGGCGAGCTGGGGTTTGCCTGTCTATTTGGCAAGCTGGGGTTCACCAGTTTGTTGGGCGAATTGGGGTTTGCCAGTTGAGTTGCGAACTAGGGTTCGCCAATCAAAGTAGAGTCAGACTCAAACTAGGAAATAAAGATATTGTGTATCTAGGAATACTTTTCGTGCAAGTAACCTGCTTCTAAATCGAATAGGGTTCCTGATCTGCCATGAAATACACTATTATTTACATCCTTTTTACACATAACTTTAGCTTGTTTCATGGTTTAATCAAAGTATCTTAGTATATATTTAGGTTTTCATACTTAAAGTAGTAATTTATGCCTTCTAGTAGTTTTTTTTACATTTTATATATCTAAATAAGGTTACATGGTCTTATAGGTCAAGTCGGGAGCTAAAGATGCATATTCGGGCCGAAACTGATGCCTATGTCATGACACCAAGATATTGATGTCTCAACATTGAAGACAGAAGCCAAAAACAAGTTCTAGAGTGAAACTGCCCTCAATGTCACGACACGGTCCTCCTACGTTGTAACATACCCTTTGTAACACCCATTACCCGTATTCAACACCGGAACAGGGTACGAGGCATTAGCGGACTTACAATACAAGCAATCATACAATACCGAGTCATAAACTTACGTCCAAATTAAAACCATTCATATTCAATCATAAAGTCCCTAATATGAGCCTACGAGGCCCAAAACATGCTTTAGAAGTGGTTCGGGACTAAACTGAGAACTCGGGAAAATTTTATGAAACATAGAAATTTTTTTCTAGAAACAGGGCTCACACGCCCGTGTGGTCCAAGGGACACGCCCGTGCTACAGACCGTGTTCAATTTAGGGTGCTCTCTGACTTGTGCCACACAGCTGTGCCACATGCCCGTATGCTAGACCATGTGGTAAATTAATTTAATTCGAATTAGGTGCAGGTTTCACATGGCCAAGACACACGCCCGTGTTCTAGGCCGTGTAGCACACACGGCTGAGACACACGCCCGTGTCTCTGCCCGTGTGCTCAATTCTGGACATTCTGTTTCTCAAAATTAAGGTGCAGGGGACACACGGCCAACACACACGCCCGTGGGGCAGACCGTGTGTCACACAAAGCCTAGACACACGCCCGTGTGTCTACCCGTGTGGACAAAATATAGGCTATTTACCAAGCTATTTGCCACCCTCATTTGCTCCTACACTTACACCAATTCAATGGCACAACTCATAGCATACTTAGGCAACCAAAACATCCACAGCCAAGGTATTAACATCACATCCACATGCTAACATCTAACATGCTTTATCATCATAATTTATCAACACAAATCATGGAAGTTTCCATATTCATGAATGGTATCAACATATAAAAATACTCATAACCAACATTAGCCAACTTACATGGCCATATACAAAATGAAATCATTAACCATTATAAGCCAATACATTTGGCCACATTACCCATGACACATATAACAAAATCACCAAGTCCCTATACATGCCATAACTCAAAATATTGACATTTCAATGGTACCCAAAATAATGGTGATAGTGTGAATGGATCTCCGACGATCTCCAATCCCAAGCTAGCTTGGTGACACTATAAGATAAGGGAAAGAAAGGGGAGTAAGCTATATAGCTTAGTAAGTTCATATGCAAATAATAAACAACATTAATGATACATTTGTCATATAAATAACATAACATATATCATAAATTGTCATTAAAACTTCATGAGCATAACTTACTCAATCACAACCTTACCAATAGTTCATCATATACTGAATCCATTTCATTTGATTTTTTCGTACATACATGTACCAACTCGTAACATAATCACATACTTTCTCATCTTTGACATACCCATTGAACCACTTGGAATACTATCGGATACACGGAAAACTTTGCACATAAGTGCCACATATGTAGCCAATGCTACCACAAATCTCGTAACACATATAGGCTTGCTCTCGAGCTATCCACGGGCTTGCTCACACAAGCTATCAGTCAAGACGTAGCTACTCGGTGCTGCTCACACAAGCTTTCAAGTATCCGCAACATATGCCGGTATACTCAGCCACCGGTAGGACGTACTAGACCAGCACCCGGGACACACAAATCACATAATCACATATTCACATAGGTTCCTAGTGACATGTAACTTGTATCCTAATCTATTCCTAAGGTTCAACCGGGATTTTCTCGCTTGTCGAAACTTCGTTAAATATGCTCATAGAATCAATCATACAATTCATGCAATATAAAAACATTAAAATACAAATATAACATTGCATTATTAACATACGAACTTACCTCGGTACAAAAATAGTGGAAATGGACCTAATCATCAAACACTTTGTTTTCCCCCGATCTAGGTCCGAACCTCGTTTTTCTTGATCTATAATAGCAAACTTAACTTATTTAATACTCACATTATTCAATTCAGCCCAAAAATCACATTATGGAAAAATTATATTTTTGCCCCAAACTTTCCAACTTTTTACATTTTAGTCCCTAGGCTCCTAAAATGATTTTCTTTCAATTTCTTCTCAACCCAAGCCTAGCCAACTTTTATCTATGCTTAAAACATTTATTCACATTTTTACCCATATTTTATAACTTTTACAAATATGTCCCTATTTAACATTTTCATCAAAAATCACTTGGTAAATGTTGTTTATCTAACACCAAACATCCATTTTCTACCATTGAACATGAAAAATACACAAATATATAACATAGTTAAGATTCTAGACTTTGGTTTTCTTTCAAATTAGTCCTTGAAATAACTAAATCAAGTTACAACATTCACAAAAACGTAAAAATTATTAAAAACAGGACAAAGACAGACTTACAATCGAGCTTGAAAGCTTGGCCAAAACCCTAGCTATGGCTTCTCTTCAATTTTCGGCAGAAGGGACTAAATTGAAGAAGATGGACACTTTTATTTTGTCTTTATTTACCAAATGACCAAAATGCCCTTAATGCCTAACTTCAAAATTTCACCTAACCATGTCCATTTTTGTCCATACTAAAGTATAATGGTCTAATTGCCATCTAAGGACATCTAATTTAATATCTCATAGCAATTGGACACCTTTAATGTAATAGTCCGATTTAGACCCTAGTCGGAATAGTGGTTTCGAAACCACAAATATGAGTCAGAAAAATATTTTAATATTATTTTCTATGTCTGAATTATATGATTAAGCATGCATGAAATTTTCATGAATTAATTTGTCCGTTTGTGTGCTTAATTTGAGAAAAGGACTAAATCGCATAAATTGTAAAAGTGGCCTTCTATTTGATTGAGTGGCCGAATTGATGTGTCTTTCTAAATGTGAGGTCCTTATGTTGTAAATGGACCAATTACATGGTTAATGGAATTTATGACCAACCATTATGTGTTAAATTATATTATTATTAAAGGTTAATTTTGTAAATTAAGAAATATGTTAAGTTAAATAAAATAAAACATTAAAAGATGGCCATTATCATCTTTTACCACTGATTATTGAAATAAAAAGAAAGAGTTTGAAGCTTTCAAATATTCAACCATCAAGTTCTTTGATTCAAGGTTAGTTTTTGTTCGATTTTTGATGATTTCTACGTTTTTGTAATCGTTGCTTCATGTTCTTCAAAACCCATGTCTTAATTTTGTGAATTGATAAAGATTTTGAAAAGTGCCATTGATGAACTCATGAGCTTTGTGATGATTTTTGATGAAATATGAAATATATGTGTTAGATTAACATGTTTTGTCTTTGGATTTTTAGTGAATTTGAGTAATTTGAACTAAATTGAGAAAATAATATTTTGAGGGATTAAAATGTGAAATAAATGAAATGTATGGACTTATATGAAGCTTGTGAAAATTTGGCTAGGCATGGGTAACATGAAATTTTGTGTATTTTGTGATTTTATGAAATAGGGACTAAAATGTCAAAATGTGAACATGTGAGGGCTAAATTGTAAATTGCCCTAAATATGTGTTTTTGGATTGAATTGAATGATTTGATGAATAAATGGGTTAAATTTGAATATGTATAGATCAAGAACCAAAGAAAACAGATTTAGATTACAGAAAGTCGAAAGTGATCGAATAGTCGAGTCCGTACGTTTATCCGAATCCGAGGTAAGTCTATATACAAATAAATGTATTTGTGTTGATTTATGTATGTACATATGAAATTTATTTGTGATGAATGGGTACGAGATGATATAAATATGAAATATGAGGTAGTATCAACAATATATCAATGTCCGAGAAGTCCCGTACGAACCTAGGAATAGATAGGATTACATATGTCATGACATAGGATTCCGTTATGTGTTATCGTGTAAGACCACGTCTGGGACGTTGGCTTCGATTTGAGATTTACGTGTAAGACCATGTCTGGGACATTGGCATCGTTTTGATTTGTGTAAGACCCTGTCTGGGACAGTGGCATCGATATTTGGTTACATGTAAGACCACGTCTGGGACGTTGGCATTGTACGACCATTTTGAGTATTCTGAGTATCCTATTTGATTCCGAATGGTTCAACGGGCAATTCCGAGAAAATAAAGACAATGTGAAATGTATAATCGTTTCAGGTACGTTTGATGTGTATGCTTTGTATAAGCATGAAAGGTGAGTAAATATGTACATTGATATAATGAATAAAATGAGATATATGTATGTTTGAGATATGAGAAAAAGAGATGCTTAAGATATGATATGTTGGTAAGAAATGGCAAATCAATTGAGCCAAAGAGAAATCTATGTGGTTGAAATGAAGTTATGTTAATGAATTTGATTTGCTATGTTTATAAATGATTATATGATAAATTTACTTGTATATATGGTTTACTAAGCTTTTGAAAGCTTACTTTGTGTGTGTTTACTATGTTTTATAGATTGTTAAAGCTACGGAAGGCTCGGGGATCGTCGAGGATCGTCATCACACTACCCAATCTTATTTTGGTACCTTTTGAAAGTGTATATACTAAAGTATGGCATATATAGGCTAGTCACTTTGAATTATGTTTGAGATATATACATAGCCATGTGATATGGCTAGATAAATGATTGTGGTATGAATGAGTAGTCATGCTATATGATGCTTGGTTTTGGTATGGTTTGATGGTTAGTGAAATGGTTAAAATAATGGTAAGCTTATTGATGCAAAGTAAGCATATATTTGATGAATGGTGGTTATAATGAAATGGTAAGTTTGTGATGAATTATACTTGGAAATGTTTGTCATTTAATTGAGCTAATTGTTGCATAAGATGGTGTGCTTGAAATGCTTTTGAATGCATGGAAAATTTGGTTATTTTGGCATGATTTGAATTGGTATGATGCTTGTAGGGATAGCCTAAAGTGTGGGTGGCATTTTGGCCTTGCAAATGGGCTATATTTGCCCACACGGTTGAGCACACGGGCGTATGGCTCGACCGTGTCCTTCGTGGTTGCATTTCAAAACAAGTCAGGCTCGACCACGGGTGAGGCACACGGGCGTGTCTCAGGTCGTGTGGACAAGTCAGTATGTATGCCCTGTTTTGGCACAGCTCAGACACATGGGTGTGTTTGAGGCCGCGTGAGGCACACGGCCTACGTACACGGGCGTGTGACCTCTGTATCTTTGAAAAATGTTTGATTTTTGGAAAAATTTTGTATGATCCCGGTTTAGTCCCGACCCATTTCTAATGCATGGTTAAGGTCTCGTAGACCTCCTTAAGGGACTATATGTTTGTATTCTGCTATGATTTGATGACGTTATACTTTTTGATGTGAAATGTTTGTAAAAGTCTCCAATTGTTCGGTAATGCCTCTTAACCCTAGATCGGTGATGATTACGGGTTAGGGGTGTTACATTTGATTGGTATCAGAGCTACGATTTAGTCGATTCTAGGACTAACATAGCGTGTGAGAGTTTAGCTATACATGCCATATATACGAACTGTGATAGTGTGATGAATCCTGACGTGTAAAATGTGTTTTCGTATAGTAAATGGATCCCAAAAGAGCCGTAGCTGATGACATTGAAAGTAATGCGTCTGCTCCCGCTCAAGGGACAGCACCATCTGATTCGAGACCGGCTACTCGCGGTCAGGAAGGTGAGGCTAAACAAGCCTTCTTCCAAATGATGAATGAGTGGTTCACTCAATACGTTAGAACAAATCCGACTATTTCACAACCTCCGCCCCCGTCTAATCCTCCTCAGACTTCTGTTGTACCTCCAGCTGTGAATCTGAATCTGTTGAATAAACCTTCGGACGATAAGATCCGTAAATATGGGGCCGAAGAGTTCAAGGCCACTAGTGATGATGATGCTGAAAGAGCTGAGTTTTGGCTCGAGAATACAATTCGAGTATTTGATGAAATGTCATTGACTCCTGAAGAATGCATAAAATGTGTTGTTTCTTTCCTACGAGACGCAGCTTATCAATGGTGGAAGACTTTGAATTCTGTTGTTCCAAAAGAATGAATTACATGGGATTTCTTTCAGTCTGAGTTCTGGAAGAAATATATCAGCCAGAGATTTATAGATCAAAAGCGAAAAGAATTTCTGGAATTGAAACAGGGACGTATGGCTGTCACTGAGTATGGACGAGAGTTCGTGAGACTAAGTCAATATGCTCAAATGAAGCGATAATGTGCAAAAGGTTTGAAGATGGTTTGAAGGAAGATATTCGTTTGCTTGTTGGGATTCTGGAAATAAAAGAGTTTGTTGTGCTTGTTGATCGAGCATGTAAAGCTGAGGCACTCGGGAAAGATAAAAGAAAAGCTGAGACAGAAACTAGAGATGCGAGAAAGATATTTTCGAGTAAATCATTTTAGTCTGCATCAAAGAAATTCAGAGATGAGCATTGCCGTTCAAAGGCTAATGTGGGACATTTGAATAGAGATCGAGCTAGATTGCAGTTAAATTTCAAAGCTCCAGCAACTTCAGTAGCTAGTGTTGGAAATGTTCGATCCGAACAACCTGAATGTAAACATTATGGTAAAAGACATCTGGGAAGTTGTAGGTTGAATGACCGAGCCTGTTTCAGATGCGGATCTTTAGACCATTTCATTCGAGATTGCCCAAAATCTGTTGAGCAAGAGATTGTTCAAAATCTGAGATCAGATAATGTGTCAGTTAGAGGTAGACCTTCTAGGAATACAAGAAATGTCAGTGGTAGTCAGAGAGCTACGAAAGACACAGTTGCGAGATCTGAAGCTAGAGCTTATGCCATCCGAGCCCGTGAGGAAGCTTCGTCTCCAGATGTTATTACGGGTACATTTACTCTTTATGATACTTCTGTGATTGCATTGATAGACCCAGGATCTACTCATTCGTATGTATGCATGAACTTAGTATCCAGTAAGACTTTGCCTGTAGAGTCTACTGAATTTGTTATTAGAGTATCGAACCCCTTAGGTAAAAGTGTCCTGGTTGACAAAGTATGTAAAAACTGTCCGTTGATATTTTGAGATGTTTGTTTTCCAGCTGATTTGATGCTATTACCATTTGATGAGTTTGATATAATTTTGGGTATGGATTGGTTAACATTGCATGATGCTGTTGTAAACTACAAACGAAAGACCATTGATTTGAGATGTCAGAATGATGTAATAGTTCGGATTGAGTCTAATGATTTAAATGGGTTACCTACTGTGATATCAGTGATGAAAGCTCAGAATTATGTGAAAAAGGGTTATGAAGCTTACTTTGCTTATGTAATTGATTCGAAAGTATCTGAAAAGAAAGTTGAATCAGTGCCAGTTGTTCGTGAGTTCGCTGATGTATTTCCTGAAGAGTTACCAGGATTACCTCTAATACGAGAAGTTGAGTTTGGTATTGATTTAATGCCGGGAACGACTCCTATTTTGATAGCTCCGTATAGAATGGCACCAACAAAATTGAAAGAGTTGAAGTCACAGTTGCAAGAGTTGACCGATAGAGGATTTGCACGACCGAGTTTCTCACCTTGGGGTGCTCCTATTTTATTTGTGAAAAAGAAAGATGGCACGATGAGAATGTGCATTGATTACCGTCAGTTGAACAAAGTGACAATAAAGAACAAATATCCTCTATCGAGAATTGATGATTTGTTTGATCAGCTTAAAGGAGCCACTGTGTTTTCAAAGATAGATCTCAGATTGGGATATTAACAGTTGCGAGTAAAAGATTCAGATATTCCGAAAACTGCTTTCAAAACGAGGTATGGGCATTATGAGTTTTTAGTTATGCCTTTCGGACTAACAAATGCTCCTGCTATTTTTATGGATTTAATGAACAAAATTTTTAGACCGTATTTAGATTGATTTGTTGTTGTTTTCATTGACGACTTTTTGATTTATTCGCATGATGAAACCGAGCATGCTGAACATCTGAGAATTGTGTTGCGAACTCTGCGAGATAAGCAATTGTATGCAAAGTTTAGTAAATGCGAATTCTTGTTGCGTGAAGTTGGTTTCCTGGGACATATTGTGTGTAATGCCCCGAATTTTGGGCCTAAAATAAATGGGCTTCACGTTCAAGAGGAATTGGAATTTAGTTGTGCATGTGAATATCATAAAAGTATGTCTGCTTTGGTGGTTAGGATCCTGAGAAGTATTGGAGAAGTCTTGGGTTCAAACCTGGGCTTTAGAAAAATTTTGGTTTTGGGTGAATAAAACCCTGGATGTAAGTAAGTAGGCTTTAAGAATATTGTTGGGGAA
Organism: Gossypium sturtianum; assembly: GCA_025698515.1. Lineage (NCBI taxonomy): Eukaryota > Viridiplantae > Streptophyta > Magnoliopsida > Malvales > Malvaceae > Gossypium > Gossypium sturtianum. The sequence continues at coordinate 88,276,807 of CM046949.1, read as the reverse complement.
ATCATGACACAGAAGGGTTGGTGATTCAGTGGTAGTGGCGTCATTATGGTGGCAAGGGGATATTGAGTTCGAATCGCATGGGATGCAAATGGATTTTATTTTATTTTCATGAGGTGAGAGAGGTAGAGTTGGATTAAAACTCTCCTGGGGTGGTTGTTGACTTGGTCTTGGATGAAGTTGTTGGGAGTTCAAATTGGTCTGTGAGGGATTTATGGAGTGATTTTAGGAGGGTTTTGGGGGATTTGGATAAGGGGGTTGTTGGTTGAGGATTTTGGGGAGAAAAAGAAGGAATTTGGTGTGTAATGGGTGTATTGTGCCGAATTTGAGTGGGGACTACTCAAAATTTCGGGATTGGGAGTTTGAGTGCACTATTTTGGGTTGGGGTAATTGACCATTTGGGGAATTGTCCTTTACTGCCGAATATATCATTCTCTTTTCCCCCTATTCTTTTTCGATTTTGGTCTGTCAATCTTCTTCTTCCCTTCTTGCCGAACCTTTTCTGTTTCTCTCATCTCTCCATTTTGTCTGTCAGCTTTTAGTTAATGATTTTCTTGATCAATTGTTTTTGATCTCTCCTTCCCTCCAGTGCCTTGATTACATTCATCGATTTCTATCTTCTTCTTCTTTGATCGATTCAGGTTTGGGAGTGGCTTTAGCAAACGGTGAGTTACTAGATTTCTTCTTGTTTTTCTATTCCTTCGATATGTCCAAACTCCCTTCTTAAACGTATGCTCTTTTCTTTTATGTTCTCTGTTGGCTGATTCTCTTTCCCTCCTTATGCTTGGTAGTGCTTTCGGTTCATAGGATTCCATGAGGAGTGCAAACCGTTCGCTCATCTCGCGATCAAAGGTAAAGTTGAAGGCTTGTAATTTCTCAAGTGGTTGGCCGAATGTTACTTTCCCCTTTTTTGGGGAAGGGTTGCATGTACTTCCTTTAGACTAATGTGTGCTAAACCATAGTTTTAGACCATCGTGGTTGATAGGTTGTATTTGTAATGCAGTTAATCGTCAAAGAGGAGTGTGATCAACTCTAGCCTGTGATCTAAGGGAAATAAACCGATTAGCGATCAGTCAAGGTAAGTATGGATTGTCGTTTTGGGCTTGGACAGTTATTAACCTTATTGGTTGTAAATCTGATACGATATTTTGGTTGATTTTAGGATTTGGAGAGCGTGGATCTTAGCTAGTTTCACGAACAGGTGTGTATTTGTATGCAGTATTCGATAATCGGCTGAAAAGCCGAAAGTATTTGTTGTTTACACTGCTATGACTGTAGATCGGTAAAATGCCGAAAAGCCAAAAATATGGCGTATGATGCCACACAAGCGTGCGATCGTGCGTGTGGTGAATCGAGCCCACGAACATGGGCATTAGTCTGTAGAGGCCACCACGAGCGCCCTCGTGGTCTTGGGCTGTCTTGGGCTTTATTGGGCCGAAATGGGCTGTGTGGGCCCAGTGGGCTTGTGGGCCCACGTGAATAAAATGTATGTGATGTGGTAAGTATTGTTTGGACTGTGACGTTTGCATAAGCGTGGTCATTTACAGGCTAAATGGGCCACACGAGTGTGTGGGCCCACTTGGGCCGAGTAATGGGCCTTAGGCCCATTTACACCGTTGTGACTGTTTAGGTTACTTAAGTCGCTCGAGGCGATGGTGGACCTTCTGTTGGGTCGCTGAGATCCCAGTTTGCAAAATTACTGAAATATCCCCGATTTGCAAAATTACCGAAATACCCCCAATTTGCGAAAATTATAAAAATACCCCCGATTTGCAAAAATTACCGAAATACCCCTAATTTGCAAAATTACTGAAATACCCTCGATTTGCAAAATTATTAAAATACCCTCGATTTGCAGAATTACTGAAATACCCTCGGTTTGCAAAGTTACTAAAATACCCCTGATTTACAAAATGACCATAATGCCCCTATAGGGTAAAATGACCAAAATACCCTTATAGGGTAAAATGACTATTTTACCCTTGTGGGTAAATGACTGACTTAGACTATGAATTTGACTGATGTGACTGTGATCGTATGACTGTGTTGAAACTGACTTGACTGTGGTCGTGTGACTGATATGCTTTTAATATAGGTCTAAATGATCATTCATCGAGCATGGCCATTTTGCATACACGTGTAATGATTGAGCATGACATACACGACATATTGCATGGGGTTAGGACATTGATACGGAAGAAGTTCTGATAGGGTCGCACGGGTCGCATGAGATGATTGTGGATCCAGTATTGATCTGATAGGGTCGCACGGGTTGCATGAGATGACTGTGGATCCAGTATTGATCTGTTAAGGTCGCACGGGTCGTATGAGACGACTGTGGACCGACGGACGACTTAAAGCTACGTAATCTGATTATGGCTCTGTGCCATCTTGATTATGGCTTTGTGCCAGTCGTATTTACCCGTGGCTATGTGCCTAACATATATATTGAGACTCTGTGTCGATTATAATTACCCGTGGCTGTGTGCCGATTATATTACCGTCGCTGATGGCTATGTGCCAAACTTATTACAGTTACCGATAGCTTTTTTCCATCCTGATTATAGCTATGTGCCATCCTGATTATGGTTTATAACCATTCTGTTTATGGCTTTTAGCCGTTACATCCCACTGGCGCCAGCCGCTCGTTGACTTAGTGCGCAACCGGTGCTAAGCTTTGTGTGTTGGCTAGGTGGGTCGATTTTATCCCCACATAAGTGTAGGGTTGGTACGGGTGGTGTGTTGGCTGGATCAGGGTGGGATGCATCCTCCTCTTGTTGTATATCCATTTATGAGATCATCCACATCTTGATCGGGCTTAGGCCCACTTGTTCTGTTATTGGTTTGGGCTAGGCCCAATTGATTTTATATGGGTCGTGATCCAAATGATATTGTAGTGGGCTTTGGCCCACGTATGCTCGAATCGATCTGATTCTTGTTGTAGGCTTTGGCCTGCATCATTTCAGTTTCTATTTTGGTATCTTGATCGTTACTCTAGTAAGGGGATTACACGCACGAGTTTTTCGTAAACTCACCTGTTCTTAATCGTGCGGAGTAATCCCCAGCATTAGGAGGATCGGTGCTGCGAGGGACTCGAAGGTGACCACACGATTGGGATTGTTATACTTTGGACTTTTTATATGTTTTAATTTTCGTTATGGGTTTTAATTTCTATAATAAGGCCTCTCTGGATTTAATTCTGAATTTGGGATTTTGTTACATTTTATATCTGTTAGATGTAGACGAGTTTTCAACCCAATTACTATTTTTTAAAAACATACGTTTTAAACTTCTTTACCTTAAATTAGCTTCAGCAACCAAAAGAGATTTTTAATAAAGTTAATAACGTTCAATGAACCACGTTGTGAAATTGAACGAACACAAACTGAGACTTTAGTTTTTAGATATTCAGGAGGGTTTTCAATGAAAACATGGTTTTCGAAAAACCCTTCAATGTGACACGCCAGATTCGGGCCTAACTTCTAGGCCGAGTTTGGGGTGTTACATTGTTTCAGCATCTGGTATACGGGTTGATCCAAGTAAAATTTCAGCTATTTTGGAGTGGAAGCCTCCGAGAAATGTGTCAGAAGTCCGTAGTTTTCTGGGACTTGCTGGTTATTATCAAAGATTTGTAAAAGGCTTTTCGATGATAGCTACTCCGTTGACTAGACTACTTCAAAAAGATGTGAGGTTTGAATGGTCCGATAAATGTCAGAAAAGCTTTGATCAGTTGAAAGCCCTTTTGACCGAAGCTCCAATTTTAATACAGCCAAAATCGGGTAAAGAGTTTGTGATTTATAGTGATGCTTCGTTAAATGGTCTGGGATGCGTTCTGATGCAGGAAGGCAAAGTGATATCTTATGCTTCGAGACAGTTGAAACCGCATGAAAAGAATTATCTGACGCACGATCTTGAGTTAGCTGCAATTGTGTTTGCCCTAAAGATTTGGCGTCACTATCTCTTCGGAGAAAAATGTCATGTATTTTCGGATCATAAAAGTCTGAAATATTTGATGACTCAGAGAGATTTAAATCTACGATAGAGAAGATGGTTAGAACTGTTGGAAGATTATGAACTTGTGATAGATTATCATCCGGGTAAAGCAAATGTTGTTGCTGATGCATTGAGTCGAAAATCGCTGTTTGCATTACGTGCGATGAATGCTTATTTAGACTTTGTAACGCCCCAAATTTTGGGGCTAGAAGAATTGGGCCTTGGGTATGGGAGCATTTAAAATTTTTTAGAATAAGAGAATGGCACAATTGCATGTTAGATCTGTTGGGTGAGTGATTTTGGAAGGTTAAGGGGCTTCTAGGAAGTCCTGGGTTCAAGCCATGTCATGTAAAAGCCCGATTTAGGACCTAGTCAGAATAGTGGTGCGAGACCACAAATCTGAGTTATTAAATTGAGTTCTTAAGGTTTATGACATGTTTCATGATAGTATTAAAGTTCCATGTAGAAATTTTGTGAAATTGACATGGAATGATCAAATAGGACTAAATTGCAAAAGTTGCAAAATATGAGTTTCTAGAAGCTTTTTGTATGAAATAGCTTTAGAATATTAATTAGAAGTCCTTAAATAGCAATTTTCCCAAATTATAATTATTGGACAAAAATGGACATGAGTTAGTAAATTGTAAATTTTTAAAGAGAAGGGCATTTTGGTCATTTACCAATTAAATGATTAAAATAGGAAAAAGATGATAAAAATTTCATTCATCTTCTTCCTTGGTGTCGAAAATTTGAAGAACCCCATAGCTAGGGTTTGTTCATCTTTCAAGCTTGCTAGTAAGTTCATCTTAGCCCCGTTTTTAATATTCTTCGTATTTTTGAAGTTCTCGTATTATGAATTAGCTATTTTTAGCTATAAAATGAGCTAAGATGCATGTTCAAAAATCTACCCAATAGTGACATGCTTGTAAAATGATATTTTATGGAAGTTTATGAGAGTTTGATGTTAGATAAACATCTTTTCCTTAGTGAATTTCATGAAAAATGATAGTATGGACTAATTTGTAATAGTTATGAAATTGGTCATACCAATTAGAAATGGTGAGAATTGATGATTGTTATAGTAGAGAAAACGAATCAGCTAAGCATGATGTTTAAGAAAGTTAAATGAGAATCATTTTACGAGCCTAGGGGCAAAAGTGCAAATATGAGAAAGTTTAGGGGAAAAATAGTAATTTTTCCAAAGTATGAGTTAAGAGTCAATTTAGTCAATGTGAGTATTAAATGATCTAATTATTATTATAGATCAAGAAAAACGAAGCCCGGATCAAAATCGAGGCAAGAACAAAGTCGAGGACTAAATTGCATATCTACACACATTTTGTATATTGAGGTAAGTTTGTATGTTTTCTAAGCTTTATGATTAATATCATTGAATTGCTTAGTATAATGTAGAATATATTTTAATTCCATGAGATTGTTTAATGCTATGTTAAACAAAGAAATCAATGAGATCAAGCATGAGAAAGTCCCGATTGAAGTTGAATTACTTAGGATACTCGATCTATCACATGAAATGAGAAAGTCCAGTATAAGACCAAGCCAAGGCATGGCATCGGCAATCAAGCAAGTTATCATGTAAGACCAAGACAAGTCTTGGCATTGAAGAGTTATTATGAGATGAAGACCCATATAAGCCCAAGCCAAGGCATGGCATTGGTGAGTCTCAAGCAAAGTTATCATGTAAGTCCAAGACAAGTCTTGGCATTGAAAAGCTATAAAGAGATAGAGATCCCATGTAAGTCCAAGCCAAGGCATGGCATTGGTGAGTAACAAGAACGATTTCATGTAAGTCCAAGCCAAGGCTCGGCATTGACAAGTAAAGATACCAAGTAAGACCATGTCGAAACATGGCAATGGTAAGTTCCCAAGGGAACTCATAAGGAAGACTTCGTGTAAGCCCATGTCAAGACATGGCATCAATACCAAGTAAGAGATCCCATGTAAGACTATATCAAGGATATAGCATTGGCATCAAGACACATGTGTTTTGAGATTTAGTATCCTCTGTTATTCATAGTAATTCATCGGGCAAAAGAGTAAAGATTAAATAAGAAAGTAAGAAAGTTAAGTAAGTAAAGTTATTATCAAGTTATGCTAGTCAGAGTTAATTAAGAGTATTATTCATGATATGAATAATGAAGTTGAGATTATGCTTATCATAGTAAAGTATCTTGATCTATGTGATCAAGTGATACAGTATCTTGTTACCGCATTTGAGCATGAGAATAGTAAGTACCATGAGATATGTAGGAATCAGTAAGAGTAAGTAAGCTTAAATACTTGAGATTTCATAATGCCATTGTTTATGATGAATGGTTAATGTTAAGAAAATATATTGCTATGAGAATTACATGCAAACTTACTAAGCTAAATGCTTACGTCCTTTATTCTTTCTTTCCATGTAGTCCCGCTAAGCTAATCTCGTGGATCATCGTCACCGAGCTCAAGCACACTATCAATCGCTATTTTGGTATAGCCAAGTTGTTTATATTAAGTATGGCATGTATAGGAAACATTTCATTTTGAGTTATGTTTTAAAACTAGCCAAAGTGTTGGCTATCAAGCTTAGTATTCTTTTTGTATATGGCCAAAGAGATGAGTCATGAATGATTAAGTATGTATGTTTTAATCTATCAATGAAGTATGCATCCTTGTTCATGTTAGATGTAATACTTGAGTTCTTTGAATTGAGCATGAGTTTGGTCTTGATTTCGTGGTGGCAATTGGCGTGGTAAATAGCCTCTAAGTGCCCACACGGATGGACACACAGGCGTGTGTCTAGGGCATGTGCACCACGCACCTTTGTATCTTAAGTCGAGAATACACCACGGGCTAATCCCACGGCCGTTTGTTTAGGCCGTGTGTGATACACTGGTTAGAACATGGGCGTGTGTCGGCCGTGTGAACAAGTCGATATATCAAGGTATAGCACACGGTTTTGATCCACGGGCGTGTCAAGGCGTGTGAGATTAGTCGATGTCGACCACGGTTGGGAGACATGGGCGTGTCTTAGAAGTACACAGGCGTGCCCCAAGCCACATAGGCGTGTGACCCCCTTTCGAGGAAAAGTTCCGATTGTATTCTCGAAAGTTCCCGGATATGCGTTTAAGGCCTCATATGCCCATGATATATGCGTTTTGACTAAAAAGAAGAGTTTCTATTTAGAACAAAATTTTATAGCCCGTAAGTACATGTTTAAGTGAGTTCAAGCATGGTAATGTCTCGTATCCAGTCTTAGCCTTGGACTCGGGTATGGGGTGTTACATTTAGTGGTATCAGAGCTACGGTTTAGTCGGTTCTAGGACTAACGTAGCACGAGTCTAGCTATACATGCCATACGTAAGAATGTTTTTATAATGATAGTAAGACGACTCTTGACGACTTAAATCATGTTTATACATTTAGTAAATGGATCCCGAAGAGAGTGTGGCGGATGACATAGAAGTAATGCACTGGCTCCCATTGAAGGGACGGTCTTGAACGAGATTGAGAATAGACCCACTACGGTGAGTCAAGAAGGAGGAGAAGAGGCTAGAGAAGCCTTCCTCCATATGATGAATACATGGTATACGGAGTTCGTTCAGTGCGAACCCGAATCGCAACCCTCCACCCCCACCTATTCCTCAACCTATACCGGTAGCCCCTCAAGTAGTAGAGGTGGTAAGAGGAGAAAAGCCTCCAATTGATAGAATCAGAAACATGGGGCGAGAAGAATTAGGGCTAGAAAAGATGATGATCTAGAAAAAGTCAGATCTCGGTAAAAAATACCATCAGGGTATTTAATGAGTTGTCATGCACATCCGAGGAATGCATGAAGTGTGTAGTCTCTCTTTTAAGAGATTACGCCTATCAATGGTGGAACACATTGGTGTGCGTGGTACCGAGGAAAAGGTCACATGGGAATTCTTCCAAGAAGAGTTCAAGAAAAAGTATATCAGTCAAAGGTTCGTGGATCAGAAAAGAAAGGAATTTCTAGAGTTAAAGCAAGGCAAGATGTCTGTGACTGATTATGAGCGTGAGTTTTTACGGCTCAGCAAATACGCTCGAGAATGCGTGTCCACCGAGGCCATCATGAGTAAGAGATTTGAAGATGGGCTAAATGAGGACATCAAATTGTTTGTTGCTATCCTAAAACTGAAGGAATTCGTTATGCTAGTAGAGAGGGCTTGTAAAGCTGAAGAACTAGAAAAGGAGAAGAGAAAGTCTGAAATAGAGTCTCATGACTCTAAAAAGAGATAGTGGAATAAGTCATTCCAATCCACATCCAAGAAGTCAAAAGATTTCTCCACCCGATCGGCTACTTCCACTTTGGGTTTTCAAGGAAGGACAAGAGTAAAGCAAAGATTCGGGAAGTAAGGCCTGAGACAACCTCGGTTGCTAGTGTGGGGAACATCTGATCGGATAGACCCGAATGCCCACAGTGTGGTAGACGTCATTTTAGAGAATGTCGAGCACATGAAAATGCATGTTTCAGATGTGGTTCCCAGGACCACTACATAAAAGATTGTCCAGAGACAATGAAAGAAGATAAAGCTCAGAACCCGAGATCCTGGAGTGTAGTCAGAGGAAGACCGCAAAGGAACCTAGGAAGTGGGGCAAGTGGAAGGGGTAACCCTAGAGAGCAGGCTGTGAGACCCGAGGGTAGGGCGCCTACGAAGACTTATGCCATTCGCGCTCGCGAAGAGGCATCTTCTTCTGATGTTATTACGGGTACCTTTTCTCTTCATGATGTTAAAGTTATTACTTTAATAGATCCCGGACCCACACACTCTTACATTTGTATGAAACTAGTATATAGTATGAATATGCCTATAGATTCTACAGAATTTACGATTAAGGTGTCTAATCCTTTAGGCAAGAGTGTGTTAGTTGATGAAGTATGTAAAGATTGCCCATTAATGATTAGAGGTCATTACTTTAAAGCAAATCTTATGTTGCTACCATTTGATGAGTTTGACATCATTCTTGGTATGGACTGGTTGATCACTCATGATGTAATAGTTAATTGTGGGAAGAAATATATTGAGACGAGATGTGAGAATGGGGATATTCTCCATATAGAATCGAGATGAGCAAAGTAAATCACCAAGCAATGATTTTTCACATGACCGCATTGAGAGATACATAAAAAAAGCACGAGGCATATTTGGCCTTTGTGATGAATGATAAAGAAACAGAGTTAAAGATTGAGTCGATCACAGATAGTATGTGAGTACGTGGATGTTTTTCCCGAAGAATTACCAAGACTACCCCCAGAAGAGAGATTGAGTTGGCATTGGGCGGCTCCGTACTATACCAATATCTATTACTCCTCATACAGAATGGCTCCAACGGAGTTAAAGGAGGCGATGTCACAGATTACAAGAGTTGTGAGATAAAGGCTTTGCTAGGTCAAGTTGTTCTCCCAGGGTGCTCTAGTTTTATTTGTGAAAAGAAAGATGGCACCATGAGATTGTGCATAGATTACCGTCGACTTAATAAAGTGACGGTGAAGAACAAGTACCCATTGCCTAGGATCGATGATTTGTTCGATCAATTGAAAAGAGCCACTGTGTTCTCCAAAATAGACTTGAGATCGAGGGTAATATCGGTTAAGAGTAAAGGAATCGGATGTGTCTAAGATGACTTTTCGAACAAGGTATGGGCATTATGAATTTTTAGTCATGCCTTTTGGTTTGACCAATGCTCTGCGGTATTCATGGACTTAATGAACCGCATTTTTAGACCATACCTCGACAAGTTTGTAGTCATTTTCATTGGCGACATCCGATTTATTCCCGAGATGAGAATGAGCATCTTTGAGCACCTACTGAGGCAGTTTCTGATTCTACTGAGAAAATCGGTTGTATGCCAAGTTCGGTAAAAGCAAATTTTGGCTCAAGGAAGTAGGATTTACGGGACATATTGTCTCGGGAGAAGGAGTTCGAGTAGACCCCAGTAAGATTTCGGCTATTATGGACTTGAAGCCACCGAGGAATGTCTCTGAGGTTAGAAGTTTCCTAGGCCTAGTCGGCTATTATAGACGATTCGTCAAGGGGTTTTCTATTATTGCAACCCCGATGACTAAATTGTCACAGAGTAATGTGAAGTTTGAGTGGACAGAAAGATGTCAACAAAGTTTCGAGAAACTGAAAGCGATGTTGACAGAAGCTCCAGTTTTAGTACAACCTGAGGCAGGGAAAGAATTTGTGATTTACAGTGATGCATCATTAAATGGATTAGGCTGTGTACTTATGCAAGAAGGCAAAGTGATTGCTTATGCCTCAAGACAGTTGAAGCCTCATGAGAAGAATTATCTGACCCACGATCTAGAGTTGGCTGCCATAGTCTTCGCATTGAAGATATAGAGACACCACCTATATGGTGAGAGATGTCAGATTTTCACCGATCACAAAAGTTTGAAGTACTTGATGACGTAGAAAGAGTTGAACTTAAGGCAGCGGAGATGGTTAGAGTTGATAAAAGGCTATGAGATGGTCATTGACTACCATCCCGGGAAGACGAATGTGGTCGCCTACGCTTTGAGTAGAAAGTCCCTATTTGCATTAAGGGCAGTAAATTCACGTATGACTTTATCCACTGATGGTTCTATTCTAGCTGAGTTGAAAGCTAGACCAGTATTCCTCCAAGAGATTTTTGAGGCTCAGAAAGAAGATAGTGAATTGCAAGTCAAGAGAGCTCGATGTGAGAGCGGATGTTGAGTCCGATTTCTGGATTAGTCCCAATGGAAGTCTAATGTTCAAAGATAGAATTTGTGTACCGAGAAAGGACGAGCTTATTCAGAGAATTTTGCATGAGCCACATAACGGATGTTTATCTGTACATCCGGGTAGTACCAAAATGTTTAATGACTTAAAGCAATGATATTGGTGGCGAGAATGAAGAAAGATATTTCGAGAGATTGTTTCCAAATGCTTGATTTGTCGCAAGTAAAAATTTGAACACCAAGTACCTTGGGTTTGCTTCAACTTATTTTGGTTTTTGAGTGGAAATGGGACCGTATTACTATGGATTTTGTAACGGGTTTACCATTATCTCCGAGCAAGAAAGATCTTTGTATGGGTTGTAGTTGATAGACTCACGAAGTCAACTCATTTTCTTACAGCACGAGTTGATTACTCACTAGACAATTTGGCAAACTTGTATGTGTCAGAAGTAATAAGGCTTCACGGTGTTCCGTTGTCAATTATCTCGGATAGAGATCCGAGGTTCACATCCAGGTTTTGGATGAAGTTGCAAGAGGCCTTGGGTACAAAGTTGAATTTTAGTACCACTTTTCATCCTCAAACTGATGGTCAATCAGAGAGGTTAATTCAAGTACTCGAGGATATGCTCAGATGTTGTATTCTTGAATTTCGAGGCAGTTGGGAAAATTTTCTCCCATTGGTAGAGTTTGCCTACAATAATAGTTTTCAGTTGAGTTTAAAGATGGCGCCTTATGAGGCTCTATATGGGCGTAAGTGCAGAACGCCTTTATTTTGGACTGAACTCAAGGAAAACCAAATTCACGGGGTTGATTTGGTTAGAGAAGCTGAAGAGAAAGTGAAACTGATCGAGAATGTTTAAAAGCTGCACCAGATAGACAGAAGTCCTATTCGGACTTAAAGAGAAAAGAGATAGAGTATCAAGTCGGAGATAAAGTTTTCTTGAAAGTGTAACCATGGAGAAAAGTTCTCAGATTTGGCCGGAAAGGCAAGTTGAGTCCACGCTTTATTAGACCGTATGAGATTACCGAGAAAGTTGGGCCGGTAGCTTATCGATTGGCTTTGCCATTAGAGTTAGAAAAGATTTATTGCGACGCTACCAATCAGATCCTTCACATGTAATTACCCCGTTAGAGATAGAGATTCATCCCGACATGACTTATGGTGAAGAACCAGTTAAGATTTTAGCTCGGGAAGTCAAGCAGCTAAGAAATAAAAGTATTGCCCTAGTAAAAGTATTGTGGCAAAGACATGGAATAGAAGAAGCTACGTGGGAACCAGAAAAGAGCATGAGAAACCAGTATCCAAACCTGTTTGCTGGTAAGATTCTCGAGGACAAAAATTTCTAAGAGGGGGAGAATTGTAACAGCCCGATTTAGGGCCTAGTCGAAATTGTGGTGCGAGACCACAAATTCGAGTTAGTAAATTGAGTTCTTAAGGTTTATGACATGTTTGCATGATAGTATTAAAGTTCCATGTAGAAATTTTGTGAAATTGACATGGAATGATCAAATAGGACTAAATTGCAAAAGTTGCAAAATATGAGTTTCTAGAAGCTTTTTGTATGAAATAGCTTTAGAATATTAATTAGAAGTCCTTAAATAGCAATTTGCCTAAATTATAATTATTGGACAAAAATGGACATGAGTTAGTAAATTGTAAATTTTTAAAGAGAAGGGCATTTAGGTCATTTACCAATTAAATGATTAAAATAGGAAAAAGATGATAAAAATTTCATTCATCTTCTTCCTTGGTGCCGAAAATTTGAAGAACCCCATAGCTAGGGTTTGTTCATCTTTCAAGCTTGCTAGTAAGTTCATCTTAGCCCCGTTTTTAATATTCTTCGTATTTTTAAAGTTCTCGTATTATGAAGTAGCTATTTTTAGCTATAAAATGAGCTAAGATGCATGTTCAAAAATCTACCCAATAGTAACATGCTTGTAAAGTGCAAATATGAGAAAGTTTATGGGCAAAATAGTAATTTTGCCAAAGTATGAGTTAAGGTCAATTTAGTCAATGTGAGTATTAAATGATCTAATTATTATTATAGATCAAGAAAAACAAAGCCCGGATCGAAACCGAGGCAAGAACAAAGTCGAGGACTAAATTGCATATCTACACACATTTTGTATATTGAAGTAAGTTTGTATGTTTTCTAAGCTTTATGATTAATATCATTGAATTGCTTAGTATAATGTAGAATATATTTTAATTCCATGAGATTGTTTAATGCTATGTTAAACAAAGAAATCAATGAGATCAAGCATGAGAAAGTCTCGATTGAAGTTGAATTACTTAGGATACTCGATCTATCACATGAAATGAGAAAGTCCGTATAAGACCAAGCCAAGGCATGGCATCGGCAATCAAGCAAGTTATCATGTAAGACCAAGACAAGTCTTGGCATTGAAGAGTTATTATGAGATGAAGACCCATATAAGCCCAAGCCAAGGCATGGCATTGGTGAGTCTCCAAGCAAAGTTATCATGTAAGTCCAAGACAAGTCTTGGCATTGAAAAGCTATAAAGAGATAGAGATCCCATGTAAGTCCAAGCCAAGGCATGACATTGGTGAGTAATAAGAAAGATTTCATGTAAGTCCAAGCCAAGGCTCGGCATTGACAAGTAAAGATACCAAGTAAGACCATGTCGAAACATGGCAATGGTAAGTTCCCAAGGGAACTCATAAGGAAGACTTCGTGTAAGCCCATGTCAAGACATGGCATCAATACCAAGTAAGAGATCCCATGTAAGACTATATCAAGGATATAGCATTGGCATCAAGACACATGTGTTTTGAGATTTAGTATCCTCTGTTATTCATAGTTTTTCATCGGGCAAAAGAGTAAAGATTAAATAAGAAAGTAAGAAAGTTAAGTAAGTAAAGTTATTATCAAGTTATGCTAGTCAGAGTTAATTAAGAGTATTATTCATGATATGAATAATGAAGTTGAGATTATGCTTATCATAGTAAAGTATACTGATCTATTTGATCAAGTGATATAGGTATCTTGTTACCATACGAGCATGAGAATTGTAAGTACCATGAGATATGTAGGAATCAGTAAGAGTAAGTAAGCTTAAATACTTTAGATTTCATAATGCCATTGTTTATGATGAATGGCTAATGTTAAGCAAATATATTGCTATGAGAATTACATGTAAACTTACTAAGCTAAATGCTTACGTCCTTTATTCTTTCTTTCCATGTAGTCCCACCAAGCTAATCTCGTGGATCATCGTCACCAGAGCTCGGAGCACACTATCAATCGCTATTTTGGTATAGCCAAGTTGTTTATATTAAGTATGGCATGTATAGGAAACATTTCATTTTGAGTTATGTTTTAAAACTAGCCAAAGTGTTGGCTATCAAGCTTAGTATTCTTTTTGTATATGGCCAAAGAGATGAGTCATGAATGATTAAGTATGTATGTTTTAATCTATCAATGAAGTATGCATCCTTGTTCATGTTAGATGTAATACTTGAGTTGCTAAATTGAGCATGAGTTTGGTCTTGATTTCAGGGTGGCAATTGGATTGGTAAATAGCCTCTAAGTGCCCACACGGATGGACACACGGGCGTATGTCTAGGCCGTGTACACCCTGCACCTTTGTATCTTAAGTCAGAATAGACCACGGGCTAATCCCACGGCCGTTTGTTTAGACCGTGTGTGATACACGGTTAGAACATGGGCGTGTGCCCCGGCCGTGTGAACAAGTCAGTATATCAAGGTATAGCACACGGTTTCAGTCCACGGGCGTGTCAAGACCGTGTGAGATTAGTCAATGTCGACCACGGTTGGGAGACATGGGCGTGTCTTAGGGGTACACGGGCGTGCCCCAAGCAACATGGGCGTGTGACCCCTTTTTCAAGGAAAAGTTCCCGATTGTATTCCAAAAGTTCCCGGATATGCGTTTAAGGACTCATAGGCCCATGATATGTACGTTTTGACTAAGAAAGAAGAGTTTCTATTTCGAAACAAAATTTTACAGCCCGTAAGTACATGTTTAAGTGAGTTCAAGCATGGTAATGTCTCGTATCCAGTCTTAGCCTTGGACTCGGGTATGGGGTGTTACATGTCATATGGAAAATTTTTATTTTTAGCATTAGGGGGACCATGACTCCTGGTTTTAAGCCTTTTAAATAATTGTGTTAAAAAAATGACACAAGGAAGCATGTGGTCTAGTGGTTGTGGCGTCATTAATGTTCCAAGGGAGCCCTGGTTCAAGTCTTGGTTCTTGCAATTTGTTTTGGTTTTTCTTTTAAAGGAACCTGGACTTTGGCCTTTAGACCTTTTAATTTATTGAAGGTAAAATGTGACACAAAGAGAGTGGGTGATCTAGTGGCAAAGTGGCGCTACATGTGTGGCAAGGAGTCTGAGGTTCGAGGCATGGCGTGCGCAATTGTATGTTTATTTTGCTGCTTGAGTTGGGGAGGTGTTGGAACTGGACTGGAACTCTGTGATTGAATTGGTCATAAGAATTTGAATTGAATTTGAATGGGGAGTTGGAGTAAATCAAGGAGAAAATTTGGTGGAGGGATTGGTGGAGTTTTTTTTAGAAATTTGAAAATGGGAGAAGTTGTAGCCGAATTGGGTAGCTGGTATGTGCATATTCGGCTAGGGAGTCCTTTTGTGCATTTTCGGCAATTGTAAGTGCTTGGAAGGGATTTCTTTTCTCTTTTTGGCAAGTGGTGGCCGAATCTTGTAGGTCAATTTTGGCGCTTTGCTATTTCGAGTTTTTGCCTCTTTGACTTTGTGTTTTCCCTCTTTTCTTAAGTGGCCGAATACTTTATTTTTTCCCTTTCACTATCTTCTTTTTTTTTTACTATGGAAACCGAATGCCTTGGTAGTCAATAACCTTGTTTTTCTTCTCTTCTCCTTAACTTTTCTATTGGCCGAACCTTGCTTCTTTCTTCCCTCAATTTCAATTCCTCCTTGGCCGAATACCCCTTTTTTTTCCCCTTTTTTCTCTCTTTTCCTTAGACTCTTTTGTAGTGTCGCTCCTTGTATTGCTAAAACTGAATACTCTTTCCCTTATTTCGTTCTGTCGGTTTTCTATGTTTTGTGTTATCCAAACATTCCATCTCAGGGGTGCGGTTATTCCATTTTGCCTCTATCATTCTCTGTACTTTCGGTTTTTGTGTGGGGGTGGCGATTGTTCTTTTTTTTTTATAATCTAGACTCTACATTTTTGGTAAGTGACTTCTCGTCTAGTTCAAACAGTTCAATTGTTTGATGGTTGATAAGTGTTTGTTGGAATGCAGATAACCCCTAAGGCCTATTGATCAATCTCTTGCGACGGTTTAAGTGAGTGATCCTCAATCGTTCGATCAAGGCAAGTAATAAATCATATCTTGGATAGTGGTATAGAAAGGGATTGTTTAAATCCTGTTGTTAAAGGACTGATGGTGTATCATGTTGGATATAGGTTCTACGCTCGTGGCTACTGCGTTTTCTCAAACAAGGTGTGTACACACACCACTCCAATTGTATATCGGTAAATGCCGAAATGCCGAAAAGCTGAAAATATGACAATGGTTACCATACGAGCGTACAAATGCTCGTGTTTGAAAGTCGATACAATGACAGAGGTCACCATGATAATCTCATGGTCTTAGGCCATTCTTGGGCCCAAATGGACCGAAATGGGCCGAGTGGGCCCAATAGGCCCGTGGGCCCGACACGTGTAAATCTTTTGGATGGATAGGAAATAATGAGCCGGCCATGACGATCACATGGCCAAGGGCAGTTTTGGGCTTAGTGGGCCACACGAGCGTGTGGGCCCACCTAGGCCATATAATGGGCTTGGGACCATTAATGCGTTTTGATTGCAAAAAGTTAAACAAGTCATGCGGGACGACGATGACCCTATTGACGGGTCGATATGTGTACTCAGGCCCTAATTGAGAAATGACTGTTATGCCCTTGAAGGGCAAAATGTCTAAAATGCCCCTACATGTTATATGATTGTTACTGTATGCCATTTATGGTATGTTTGCATTCATGTGATATTATGCTACATGGGGGATGGGTTCATTGATTTGGAGGAAGTATATGATTTGTTAGGGTCGCATGGTCGCTTGACGACTGTGGGTCCACCGATGGCTTTAAGTCGATTATGTGATTGGCAGCTCTCATTTGTAATATTGGTTAGTGTGCAGCGAGTGTGCTACATAAGGAGTGTAGGGATGGGTGGGTCGATTAAATCCCCACAGGAGTGCAGGGTTGGACAGGAGACGGAGTGCAGGGTTGGTTTGGGTATTCATGCATTGCATATACTGATTCTGATATTGAGATGGGCTTAGGCCCAGATAGATGTGATATGTGACATTTGATATGGGTTAAGGCCCAACTGAGGCTATTATGGGCTAAGGCCCAAATGCCACCGTTACTGTGTTGGGCTTAGGCCCACAATGATTACTGTAATGGGCTTAGTCCCGGATTGATGTGATGCATGCTTTATGATCGATGAGGGTTGTACACACTGAGTTTTCGCAAACTCACCCCTCTTTTTAATTTTTCAGGTAATCCTCAGTAAGCGGTTCGACGTACTAGAGGACTCGGAGGTGGCCACACTACGAACAACTTTAAATTTTAGTATTCTATTTTACCTTACTTAAACCGCATTCTTATTGGGTTGTAATAAGGCCTCTTTTAATTACTGGTTTTTAATTTGGGATTTTCAGTCATTACGTTTTCTATCTGTTAAAAGTAGATCGCGGTTTTCCAAAATAATAACTGTTTTCAAAACACTGCGCTTCCACAACTTAATCTTTAAACATCACGTTTTCGTAAATCAGTTATTTTTAAACTTAGCTTCCGTAACTGAAAAGAAATTTTGGGAATAAACTTAATAATTTCTCTATGCACCACGTTTTAAATAATAATAAATAAATTAACGTAATTGGGATTTTACTCAAGCTTTTAATTAAGAAGGGTTTTCAATGAGAACATGGTTTTTGAAAAACACTTCAATGTGACACGCCAGATTCGGGCCTAACTTCTGGGCCGAGTTTGGGGTGTTACATTTAGTGGTATCAGATCCAAGTTGCAAAACTCGGTTGTGGAATGGGTTTTCAAATCTTGGATTTCAATATGTTGTTTTTCAATATGTGAAGGGTTTGAAATATTTCATCTGAAAAGCGTGACACATCGAGTCTCCAGCGTCGGACCAAGTAAGTTCCCCTAATACTGAAATCTGTTTTAAACTATTATACTGTAAATAGTTACTGGGCTTACTTTAGATGATAGACTATACTGAGACTCTTTAGCTAGAGTAAACTGAGAAACTATAGGAAACTAAAACTATAGTGAGCTTGCGATTGCAAAAACAACTCTTAACTACTACTTCCATAAAACATCTATTTAATTATTGAAACTATGAGCTAAATTCATAAAACTTCTAATTCAGATAATACGCGAAGCGATAATGAGCACTAGAAGAGGTGCAAGAGGCCGCGGCAGAGGCCGTGGAAGTGCTAGTGCTAGATCTTCGGCATCAGGCCATATGCCCAACGTTGAAGCGAGAGAGGCTCCGGCTTCACTGGTACCCAAGACAGGGTCGTATGATCGGGCAGTTGGGGATGACACATTGTCCCAAGCAATGCTAAGAATTCTGGAAAGGGTCGCTGGACCCAACAATGGCATTGGAAGCTGTGGGTCAATTTCAGAGCGACTTTGATCAAATAGAGCATAGATTTTCAAAGGTATCGCGAGAGTGGCCCCTAATGTGGCTAAATATTGGTTGGAGGCCACCGAAAGGATAATGGATGACTTGGATTGCACTTCAGAACAAAAACTGAAAGGTGCGGTATCATTGCTGCGGGAGGAAGCCTACCAGTGGTGGCTTACTGTGAAAGAGGGCACTCAGCTTGACTGGGTCACTTGGGAGTTCTTCAATTCCACATTTCAAGGGAAATATGTGGGCGCAAGCTATGTGGATGCTCGGAGGAAATAATTCTTGAACTTGACTCAGAGAGACAGATCAGTGGCAGAATACGAGGCGGAGTTCCTACGACTCAGTCGGTATGCTAAAGGAATAGTGGCAATAGATTATGAATGTTGTGTTCGATTCGAAGATGGCCTCAGAGACAGTCTTCGGGTACTGATTGCTCCCCAAAGGGAGCAGTATTTTGTAGCATTGGTGGAGAAAGCAAAGATCGCTGAAGATGTGAAGCGCTCGGAGTGCCTAAACTGAGAAAGAGAAAGGGGCAGAAACAAGAGGGATTCTGAGCACTCCAATTCTGATCAGAGACCTAAGAGAAGGGCCAGAGTGGATGGGCGGTCGGAGTGGGCCCCTGTTGCTACTACTGGGTTACCACCTTGTGCTATTTGTGGGAAATGTCATGTGGGCGAGTGCTGGAGGAGGACGGGAGCTTGTCTGAGTTGTGGTTCTATAGAACACCATTTCAGAGAGTGTCCCAGAAGACCGGATCAGATGCAAGTTTTTGGTAGGAGTGATGTACAGCCACCTAGGGGTGGACAGCAGCTGCCTAGAGGCCGTGGACAGGCCAGGGGTGGAAACGATTTGGGTCGTGGAGCTCCAGGTAGAGGTGCTGGTCATGCGGAGGCGATGCAGCCAGCTTTGGTTTATGCATCACGCCACTGAGAAGACGAAGATGCTCCAGATGTGAATACTGGTACATACTTTACCCATAGTATACTATTTACCTAATTTGTAATCAGGATTAGAGTGCGCAACAAAAGCGTAGTGGTGTAACCTGTGTTGTGTGGCTATTAGATAGTTGGAAATTTTGAGGACGAAATTTTTTTAAGGGGGTAGAGCTGTAACGCCCCGAATTTTGGGCCCAGAAGAATTAGGCCTTGGGCATGGGAGCGTTTACAATTTTTGAGAATAAGAGAATGACACAATTGCATGTTAGATCTGTTGGGTGAGTGATTTTGGAAGGTTAAGGGGCTTCTATGAAGTCCTGGGTTCAAGCCATGTCATATGGAAAATTTTTATTTTTAGCATTAGGGGAACCATGACTCCTGGTTTTAAGCCTATTAAATAATTGTGTTAAAAAAATGACACAAGGAAGCATACGGTCTAGTGGTTGTGGCATCATTAAGGTTGCAAGGGAGCCTGGGTTCAAGTCTTGGCTCTTGCAATTTGTTTTGGTTTTTCTTTTAAAGGAACCTGGAATTTGGCCTTTAGACCTTTTAATTTATTGAAGGTAAAATGGGACACAAAGAGAGTGGGTGATCTAGTGGCAAGGTGGCGCTACATGTGTGGCAAGGAGTCTGAGGTTCGAGGCATGGCGTGTGCAATTGTATGTTTATTTTGCTGTTTGAGCTGGGGAGGTGTTGGAACTGGACTGGAACTCTGTGGTTGAATTGGTCATAAGAATTTGAATGGGGATTTGGAGTAAATCAAGGAGAAAATTCGGTGGAGGGATTGGTGGAGATTTTTTTTAGAAATTTGAAAATGGGAGAAGTTGTAGCCGAATTGGGTAGCTGGTATGTGCATATTCGGCTAGGGAGTCCTTTTGTGCATTTTTGGCAATTGTAAGTGCTTGGAAGGGATTTCTTTTCTCCTTTTGGCAAGTGGTGGCCGAATCTTTTAGGTCAATTTCGGCGCTTTGCTATTTCGAGTTTTTGCCTCTTCGAATTTGTGTTTTCCCTCTTTTCTTAAGTGGCCGAATACTTTATTTTTTCCCTGGCACTATCTTCTTTTTTTTTTGTTTTCTTTTTACTATGGAAACTGAATACCTTGGTAGTCAATAATCTTGTTTTTCTTCTCTTTTCCTTAACATTTCTATTGGCCGAACCCTGCTTCTTTCTTCCCTCAATTTCAATTCTTCCTTGGCCGAATACCCCTTTTTTCCCTTTTTTTCTCTCTTTTCCTTCGACTCTTTTGTAGTGTCCCTCCTTATATTGCTAAAACTGAATACTCTTTCCTTCATTTCGTTCTGTCGGTTCTCTACGTTTTGTGTTAGCTGAACATTACATCTCAGGGGTACGGTTATTCCATTTTGCCTCTATCATTCTCTATACTTTCGGCTTTTGTGCGGGGGTGGCGATTATTCTTTTTTTTATAATTTGGATTCTGCGTTTTCGGTAAGTGACTTCTCGTCTAGTTCAAACTGTTCAATTGTTTGATGGTTGATAAGTGTTGGTTGGAATGTAGATAACCCCTAAGGCCTATTGATCAATCTCTTGCGACGGTTTAAGTGAGTGATCCTCAATCGTTCGATCAAGGCAAGTAATAAATCATATCTTGGATAGTGGTATAGAAATGGATTGTTTAAATCCTGTTGTTAAAGGACTGATGGTGTATCGTGTTGGACATAGGTTCTACGCTCGTGGCTACTGCGTTTTCTCCAACAAGGTGTGTGTACAAACACTAATCCAATTGTAGATCGATAAATGCTGAAATGCCAAAATGCTGAAAAGCTAAAAATACGGCAACGGTTACCATACGAGCTCATAAATGCTCGTGTGGGAAAGTCGATACAGCGACAGAGGTCACCATGAGCATCTCGTGGTCTTAGGCCGTTCTTGGGCCCAAATATACAGGAATGGGCCCGTGGGCCCTACGCGAGTAAATCTTTTGGATGGATAGGAAATAATGAGATGACCATGATGATCACATGGCCAAGGGCAGTTTTGGGCTTAGTGGGCCACACGAGCGTGTGGGCCCACCTGAGCCATATAATGGGCTTGGGACCATTAATGCGTTTTGATTGCAAAAAGTTAAACAAGTCATGCGGGACGGCGTTGAACCTATTGACGGGTCGATATATGTACTCAGGTCCTAAGTGGGAAATGACCGTTATGCCCCTGAAGGGCAAAATGTCTAAAATGCCCCTACATGTTATATGATTGTTACCGTATGCCATTTATGGTATGTTTGCATTCATGTGATATTATGCTGCATGGGGGATGGGATCATTGATTTGGAGGAAGTAAATGATTTGTTAGGGTCGCATGGTCGCTTGACGACTGTGGATCCACCGATGGCTTTAAGCCAATTATGTGATTGGCAGCTCTGCTGCAATATTGGTTAGTGCCGCAACCGGTGCTACATAAGGAGTGTAGGGATGGGTGGGTCGATTAAATCCCCACAGGAGTGCAGGGTTGGACAGAGAGGCGGAGTGCAGGGTTGGTTTGGGTATTCATCCATTGCATATACTGATTCTGATATTGAGATGGGCTTAGGCCTAGATAGATGTGATATGTGACATTTGATATGGGTTAAGGCCCAACTGAGGCTATTATGGGCTAAGGCCCAAATGCCACTGTTACTGTGTTGGGATTAGGCCCACAATGATTACTATAATGGGCTTAGTTTCGGATTGATGTGATGCATGCTTTATGATCGATGAGGGTTGTACACACTGAGTTTTCGCAAACTCACCCCTCTTTTTAATTTTTCAGGTAATCCTTAGTAAGAGGTTTGACGTATTGGAGGACTCGGAGGTGGCCACACTACGAACAGCTTTAAATTTTTGTATTCTATTTTACCTTACTTAAATCGCATTCTTATTGGGCTGTAATAAGGCCTCTTTTAATTACTGGTTTTTAATTTGGGATTTTCAGTCATTACGTTTTCTATTTGTTAAAAGTAGATCGCGGTTTTCCAAAACAATAACTGTTTTCAAAATAGTGCGCTTCCACAACTTAATCTTTAAACATCATGTTTTCGTAAATCAGTTACTTTTAAACTTAGCTTCCGCAACTGAAAAGAAATTTTAGGAATAAACTTAATAATTTCTCTATGCACCACGTTTTAAATAATAATAAATAAACTAACGTAACTGAGATTTTACTCAAGATTTTAATTAAGAAGGGTTTTCAATGAGAACATGGTTTTCGAAAAACACTTCAATGTGACACGCCAAATTCGGGCCTAACTTTTGGGCCGGGTTTGGGGTGTTACAGACTTGTCTAATAATGGTTCAGTTTTGGCTGAATTGAAAGCGAAACCATTGTTCTTACAACAAATTTGTGACGCACAGAAAGTTGATAATGAAATGTTAATGAAACGAGCTCAGTGTGGTTTGAATTCTTATTCAGAATTTCGAGTGGATAATGATGATTGTTTGAGATTCAGAGATCAGATTTGTGTTCCGAGGAATTCAGAGTTGATTCAGTTGATCTTGAATGAAGCACATAACAGTCGCCTATCTGTTCACCCGGGAAGTACAAAGATGTACCATGATCTGAAGCAACATTACTGGTGGTCTGGTATGAAACGAGACATATCTTACTTTGTTTCAAAATGTTTAGTCTGTCAGTAAGTTAAAGCTGAACATCAAGTGCCATCTGGTTTGTTACAACCGATAATGATTCCTGAATGGAAATGGGATAGAGTGACGATGGATTTTGTTTCTGGGTTGCCTTTGACTCCGAGAAAGAAAGATGCAATCTAGGTCGTAGTTGATAGATTGACGAAATCAGCCCATTTCATTCCGGTACGATCTAATTACTCACTTGATAAATTAGCTAAGCTATATATTTCTGATATTGTGAGATTGCACGGGGTGCCACTATCTATTGTGTCTGACAGAGATCCGAGGTTCACTTCACGTTTCTGGAAGAAACTGCAAGAGGCTTTAGGTACTAAATTACATTTTAGTACAGCTTTTCACCCACAGACAGATGGTCAATCCGAGCGGATTTTTTAGATTCTCGAGGATATGTTGAGATGTTGCATCCTTGAATTTGTTGGTACGTGGGAACAATATTTTCCATTGATTGAGTTTGCGTATAATAATAGTTTTTAGTCGAGCATCAAAATGGCACCTTATGAGGCTTTGTACGGATGCAAATGTCGAACACCTTTGTACTAGACCGAGCTCAGTGAAAATAAGATACACGGGATTGATTTGATAAAAGAAACTGAGCAGAAAGTGAAAGTGATCCGTAATAGTCTAAAAGCAGCGTCTGATCATCAGAAATCTTATGCAGATTTGAAACGAAAAGACATTGAGTTTGAGATCGGTGATAAAGTGTTCTTGAAAGTGTCTCCGTGGAAGAAAATACTCCGATTTGGATGTAAAGGCAAATTGAGTCCGAGATCATCGGGCCGTATAAAATTATCAAATGTATTGGATCTATTGCATACCGATTGTTGTTGCCACCAGAGTTGGAAAATATTCACAATGTGTTTCATGTATCAATGCTTAGACGATACAGAGCTGATCCATCACACGTGATTTCTCCATCGGAGATTGAAATCTGATCTGATATGACTTATGAAGAAGAACCGATTCGTATCTTGGCTCGTGAGATTAAAGAATTGAGAAATAAGAAAATTTTGTTAGTTAAAGTATTGTGGCATCGACACGGAGTGGAAGAGGCTACGTGGGAGCCCGAAGATACTATGAGGCAACAATATCTGAATCTATTTAAAGGTAAGATTTTCGGGGACGAAAATCCTTAAGGGGGAGAATTGTAAAAGTTTGGTTTAGACCCTAGTCGGAATAGTGGTTTCAGAACCACAAATCCGAGTCAGAAAAATATTTTAATATTATTTTTTGTGTCTGCATTATATGATTAAGCATGGGTGAAAGTTTCGTGAATTAATTTGTCCGTTTGAGTGCTTAATTTGAGAAAAGGACTAAATCGCATAGATTGAAAAAGTGGCCTTCTATTTGATTGAGTGGCCAAATTGATGTGTCTTTTAAATGTGAGGTCCTTATGTTGTAAATGGACCAATTACATGGTTAATGGACATTTATGACCAACCATTTTGTGTTATATTATATTATTATTAAAGGTTAATTTTGTAAATTAAGAAATATGTTAAGTTAAATAAAATAAAACATTAAAAGATGGCCATTATCATCTTTTACCACCGATTATTGAATTAAAAAGAAAGAGTTTGAAGCTTTCAAATATTCGGCCATCAAGTTCTTTGATTCAAGGTTAGTTTTTGCTCGGTTTTTGATAATTTCTACGTTTTTGTAATCGTTGCTTCGTGTTATTCAAAACCCATGTCTTAATTTTGTGAATTGATGAAGATTTTGAAAAGTGCCATTGATGAACTCATGAGCTTTGTGATGATTGTTGATGAAACATGAAATATATGTGTTAGATTAACATGTTTTGTCTTTGGATTTTTAGTGAATTTGAGTAATTTGAACTAAATTGAGAAAATAATATTTTGAGGGATTAAAATGTGAAATAAATGAAATGTATGGACTTATATGAAGCTTGTGAAAATTCGGCTAGGCATGGATAACATGAAATTTTCTGTATTTTGTGATTTTATGAAATAGGGACTAAAATGTCAAAATGTGAAAATGTGAGGGCTAAATTGTAAATTGCCCTAAATATGTGTTTTTGGATTGAATTGAATGATTTGATGAATAAATGGTTTAAATTTGAATATGTATAGATCAAGAACTGAAGAAAATGGATTTAGATCACGAAAAGTCAAAAGTGATCGAATAGTCGAGTCCGTACGTTTATCCGAATCCAAGGTAAGTTTATATACAAATAAATGTATTTGTGTTGATTTATGTATCTGCATATGAAATTTATTTGTGATGAATGGGTATGAGATGATATAAATATGAAATTCGATGTAGTATCAACAATAAATCAATGTCCGAGAAGTCCCGTACGAACCTAGGAATAGATAGGATTACATATGTCATGACATAAGATTCCGTTATGTGTTATCATGTAAGACCACGTCTGGGACGTTGGCATCGATTTGAGATTTACGTGTAAGACCATGTCCGGGACATTGGCATCGTTTTGATACGTGTAAGACCCTGTCTGGGATAGTGGCATCGATATTTGGTTACATGTAAGACCATGTCTGGGACGTTGGCATTGTACGACTATTCTGAGTATTCTGAGTATCCTATTTGATTCCGAATGGTTCAACGGACAATTCCGAGAAACTAAAGACGATGTGAAATGTATAATCGTTTTAGGTACGTTTGATGTGTATGCTTTGTATAAGCATGAAAGGTGAGTAAATATGTACATTGATACAATGAATAAAATGAGATATATGTATGTTTGAGATATGAGCAAAAGAGATGCTGAAGATATGATATGTTGGTAAGAAATGGCAAATCAATTGAGCCAAAGAGAAATCTATGTGTTTGAAATGAAGTTATGTTAATGAATTTGATTTGCTATGTTTATAAATGATTATATGATAAATTTACTTGTATATGGCTTACTAAGCTTTTGAAAGCTTACTTTGTGTGTGTTTACTATGTTTTATAGATCGTTAAAGCTACGGAAGGCTCTGGGATCATCGAGGATCGTCATCACACTACCCAATCTCATTTTGGTTCCTTTTGAAAGTGTATATACTAAAGTATGACATGTATAGGCTAGTCACTTTGAATTATGTTTGAGATATGTACATAGCCATGTGATATGGCTAGATAAATGATTGTGGTATGAATGAGTAGTCATGCTATATGATGCTTGGTTTTGGTATGGTTTGATGGTTAGTGAAATGGTCAAAATAATGGTAAGCTTATTGATGCAAAGTAAGCATATATTTGATGAATGGTGGTTATAATGAAATGGTAAGTTTGTGATGAATTATACTTGGAAATGTTTGTCATTTAATTGAGCTAATTGTTGCATAAGATGGTGTGCTTGAAATGCTTTTGAATGCATGGAAAATTTGGTTATTTTGGCATGATTTGAATTGGTATGATGCTTGTAGGGATAGCCTAAAGTGTGGGTGGCATTTTGGCCTTGCAAATGGTTTATATTTGCCCACACGGTTGAGCACACGGGCGTGTGGTTCGACCGTGTCCTTCGTGGTTGCATTTCGAAACAAGTCAGGCTCAACCACAGGCTGGACCACGGGCGTGTGACTGGCCGTGTGATGCAAGTCAGGCTCAACCACGGGTGAGGCACACGGGCGTGTCTCAGGTCGTGTGGACAAGTCAGTATGTATGCCCTGTTTTGGCACGGCTCAGACACATGGGTGTGTTTGAGGCCGTGTGAGGCACACGGCCTACCCACACAGGCGTGTGACCTCTATATCTTTGAAAAATGTTTGAGTTTTGAAAAAATTTCGTATGATCCCAGTTTAGTCCCGACCCATTTCTAATGCATGATTAAGGTCTCGTAGACCTCCTTAAGGGACTATATGTTTGTATTCTGCTATGATTTGATGACGTTATACTTTCTGATGTGAAATGTTTGTAAAAGTCTCTGATTGTTTGGTAATGTCTCTTAACCCTAGACCGGCGACGGTTACGGGTTAGGGGTGTTACATTTAACATATAGAACTCAAATTTTGCACTTTTTTGCAATTTAGTCCCTTTAACTAAATTGAGTGCCCAAACATCAAAAATTTCGAACGAAATTTTCACGAAATTATTCCATAAAACTGTAGACCATAAAAATATAATAAAAATAAATTTTACTGCGTCAAATTTGTGGTCCCGAAACCACTGTTCCGACTAGACTCAAAATCGGGCTGTTACAACTCTCCCCCCTTTAGGGATTTTCGTCCCCGAAAATCTTACCAGAAAAGAGGTTTGGGTACTGTTTTCTCATAGCTTTCTCAGGTTCCCACGTAGCCTTTTCGACCCTGTGTCGTTGCCACAAAACCTTCACTAGGGCTATCTTTTTATTTCTCAACTGTTTAACTTCTCGAGCCAAAATCTTGATCGTTTCTTCACCATAAGTCATATCGGGTCGAATCTCAACCTCTATCAGAGAAATCACATGCGAAGGGTCTGATCGATAACGTCGCAACATCGACACATGAAATACATTGTGAATCATTTCCAACTTTGTCGGCAAAGCTAACCGATATGCCACTGGCCCTATTCTTTCAATAACCTCATACAGTCCGATGAAACGCGGACTCAATTTGCCTTTGCGACCAATTCTCATAATTTTCTTCTATGGAGATACTTTCAGAAATACTTTATCACCAACTTGAAACTAAGTCTCTTTTCTTTTCAAATCCGCATAGGATTTCTGTCGATCTGAAGCTGCTTTCAAACAGTCACGAATTACTTTCACTTTTTCTTCGGTCTCTCTAACCAAATCGACCACGTGAATCTGTTTCTCACTAAGTTCGGTCCAGTACAATGGTGTCCGAGATTTGCGACCATATAATGCTTCATACGGTGCCATCTTTATACTTGACTGAAAACTGTTGTTATAAGAAAATTCGACTAATGGTAGGTATTTCGCCCAACTACCTTCGAACTCTAAAACACAACATCGGAGCATATCTTCGAGAATCTGTATCGTTCTTTTAGATTGACCGTCAGTTTGCGGATGAAATGCAGTACTAAAGTTCAACTTTGTACCCAAAACTTCTTGCAACTTTTTCCAAAATCTCGACGTAAACCTCAGATCTCTATCCGAAATAATAAAAATAGGCACCCCGTGCAATCTAACAATCTCAGCAATGCACAATTCAGCTAGCTTATCAAGTGAATAGTCATACATACCGGAATAAAATGAGCCGATTTCGTCAATCTATCAACCACAACCCATGCAACATCTTTCTTTTTCGGAGTCAAAGGCAAACCCGTTACGAAATCCATCGTAATTTTATCCCATTTCCACTTGGGTATCATCACTGGCTGAAGTAAATCCGAAGGTACTTGGTGTTCAGCTTTTACTTGTTGACAAATCAAACATCTTGAAACAAATTCTGAAATATCTCGTTTCATACCCGACCACCAATGCAATTTCTTCAAATCGTTATACATTTTCGTACTGCCTGGATAAACGGATAAACAACCATTATGTGCCTCGTAAATAATTTTTTGAATAATCTCATCATTTTTTGGTACACATACTCTATCTCAGAACATTAAGCAATCATCAGAACCAATCCAAAAGTCTGAATCACTATCCGATTCACACTGAACTCTTTTGGCTTGCAATTCACCATCACTTTTCTGAGCTTCACAAATTTGTTGAAGAAATTCCGGTCTAGCTCTCAACTCAGCTAGAATCGAATCATCCTTAGATAAAGTCAACCTCGTATTCATAGCTCTCAAGGAAAACAAGGACTTTCTGCTCAAAGCATCTGTGACTACGTTCGCCTTTCCGGGATGGTAGTCAATCACTAGCTCATAATCTTTCAGTAGCTCGAGCCATCTTCGTTGCCGCAAATTCAAATCATTCTGAGTCATCAAGTACTTTAAACTTTTATGATCCGAAAAGACATGACATTTCTCACCATACAAGTGATGTCTCCAAATCTTCAATGCAAACACTATGGCAGCCAATTCTAGATCGTGCGTCAGATAATTCTTCTCATGCGGTTTCAACTGTCTCGAGGCATAGGCTATCACTTTGCCTTCCTGCATCAATACACATCCTAATCCATTCAGTGACGCATCGCTATAAATCACAAACTCTTTTCCCGGTTCAGGTTGCACTAAAATCAGCGCCTCAGTCAATAATGCTTTCAACTTCTTAAAACTTTGCTGACATTTTTTGGACCATTCAAACTTAACATCTATTTGCAACAGCTTAGTCATAGGAGTAGCGATCATTGAAAAACCCTTAACAAAACGTTTGTAGTAACCGGCTAAACCCAAAAAGCTTCTAACCTCTGATACATTTCTCGGCGGCTTCCAATCAACAATTACCGAAATCTTACTCGGATCAACCCGAATACCATCTCCTGAAACAATATGTCCCAAAAATCTGACTTCTCAGAGCCAAAACTCACTTTTACTGAATTTAGCAAATAATTTCTTATCTCTCAAAGTCTGCAATACAGTTCTTAAGTGCTCGGCATGCTCAGTCTCATTTCGAGAATAAATCAGAATATCATCAATAAACACAGCCACAAATTTGTCAAAATATGGTCGGAAGATTCGGTTCATCAAGTCCATAAAAATAGTACGAGCATTAGTTAGTCCAAAAGGCATGACAAGAAATTCATAATGCCCGTACCTTGTTCTGAAAGCGATTTTCAGTACATCTGACTCTTTAACTCTCAACTGGTAGTAGCCAGATCTCAAATCAATCTTCGAAAACATTGTTGCTCCTTTCAACTGATCAAATAACTCATCAATTCTTGGCAAAGGATACTTGTTCTTTACCGTTACTTTGTTGAGCTGTCGATAATCGATACAAACTGTAACACCCCCAAACCCGGCCCACGAGTCCCGTCCAGATCTGGTTATGTCACTGCGGAATGATGGTTAAAAATCTTTGTCTTTAGAGTAAAACTTGAAAATTTTGATAACTTTCGGGAAGTAAGTCCATTAAAAATTATTAAATAATATAAGCTTGGTTTGAATTAAAACTTTATTATAATTTATTATAATATAAATCCTTTGTAAAAATATTACTAAATACTATGAACCCTTTATCAACTATAAATAGAGTACTTTAATCAAAAGTGGCCCTTATTACAAAATAATTAATCCAAGTACTTCAAACTAAAATGCATAAAGAAAATATTTAAAACGTCTCCTTCTGCATGGGCCACCTTGCAGCCTCTCCGACCCGGTCCGATCAACAAGTCACCTACGAGGTTGGATAAATAATTGGGTGAGTCATAATGACTCAGTGTGTAATTAAACCACTGATATCCACCCACATGCTAGCCACAAATCAACCCAAATATCAAATGCAACATATAAATATAATCATTTAAACATTACCACTATCTGGGCTTGGCCCACAATCAAATCATATCAAATACTGGGCTAGGCCCTTTTCTCATCAATCCACTGATTACTGGGCTTGGCCCATTTCCACGTATGTTCTCAAAACATACAATTCCACAAGTCATATTGGGCTTGGCCCATTTCCATATCATTTCACAATGGAACAATGCAACATGAAACCCAACCCAATCCTAAGGTCCATCCGCTACACACCCCCTTATCCAGCCTACCACACACCAGGGGACTATCGAGTCACCCTCTCCTTTTCCCTCCATAAAGGCAACCAATGCCATCCACGATGGGGCACATAGCAACCCATCAAGCCACGATATGGCATAAAGCCGATATCAATCAAGGTAACCACGCGAACTAAATCGCAAAGATCCACAACGCGACCTCAGTCAGCGCCAATCCACGATGTAGCACAAAGCTGACATCAACCACGTACTCGAAGTACACCCGTACCTTCTTTCAAAACCCACCCATGCACATGTAACATAATATGATGCTGAGATGATGCATGTACATGATATTCACAAATATAGGCATGCTCACATAGTTAAAATCAATTATCACATATTAGCCAATTTGCTACTAACCTGGTCGTCATCATACCCCTTTAGGGTATCCATTACACATATGGCACTGCATTCATTAGTAAACATATAGCACAACAGATATCATACAAATCCCGGAAACAATGGTCTAACCACACACCTTATTACTTGGAGTTCTAGACTCTCGATCCTCGACGCTATCGTTTAGTGAGACTACGGCTATTTGCCTAACGTTTTCTGTTGCTGGCCCACACCCTGGTGGCCAATCCCGAACCGCTGAGGCATCTCTTTTCTTAAACTTCGGGATAGGTGCTTTCTCTTGTCCTCCTTGACTGGTATTGGTCTCCATCAAAAAGCTTAATCAGATAAACGGGTTAAACCTCCAGGTCATAAACTAAATGTTGAACCTTT
Organism: Gossypium sturtianum; assembly: GCA_025698515.1. Lineage (NCBI taxonomy): Eukaryota > Viridiplantae > Streptophyta > Magnoliopsida > Malvales > Malvaceae > Gossypium > Gossypium sturtianum. Next base: position 88,245,534 of record CM046949.1, on the reverse strand, counting down.
ACCAAATATTGCTTACCAAAATATCTTGAATCCCGGAGAATTGATCTATGTCCCTAAATATCCTTGCTCCTACACCAACCAATCACTAAGATGAGCAACATAGGCCATTCGGCCAAACCAAGCGAATCTCAAAGGGTTAACACATATCTCCCACCTCAAGGCTGATTTGATTTCCAATCAAATCTCAGGACTACGGAATGGTCCTTTTTGCAATCGACCACACCCTAAAACGCATAAATGATTAGCCTTAATAGCCTTGGCTTTCGAATAATAAAAGAATAATTACAACATGGATCTTTACCACCACTTACCGAATCTGACTACCAACGATTGAGGAGAAGAATCCGAAGAGATCCACACCACACCTAGAATTCGGCCAAGGTGCAAACTAATAAAAGAGGAGAAGTTTCGGCTACCAAGGGATTAAAAGAGAATTAATAAAAAGCAACCATTGATTAAATGGTCAAAGAAGAAATTGGCAAAGGTATATCTTTGCTTGGGGTTTTTTCGGTTTCAAGAAAGACAAAGAGGAATGTCACTGAAGATTCGGCTAGCTATTAAAGCACCAAGGATTCGGCTTTGACTTAAGGTGACCAGAAAATATACTCTAGGCTCCTAAGAAAATTCGGCAAAGAGTCTAAAAGAAAGCATAAAGAAGGCTGCCCATTTAAAAGAGAATTTTAAGACTTGATTTCCCTATTTATAGCATTCTGCCACTACTGCTAATTCAAAGTAATTTGAATTAGCCCAAATTCCTATTTTGCTCCATTCAAAATAATTTTGAATGGTTTTAACAATTATCCCCAATAAAATAATAATCCTATAATTATTTAAAATAATAAACTAATCACATGTTTATCACCTCCTACCAGTAGAATTCAAAAGTGATTAAACAACCTTAGTTTAATCCTTATCCAATGAAGCTCCATGTGCCGTCCCACCTTCAATTTCTTTGCCCAAAAAGAATAAAAAAATTAAAACTCCAAATGCCACTCTCTAGTTTCAACACGGGACCAAACCGCGCACACCTTTCCTCCAACGCCTGTGCCACTCGGCCACTTTGATTTTATGCCATAAAGCCACACCATTTAATTTTTAAACCCTTCCTACTCCAGCCCATAACCGCATATAAAAATAAAACACGCCCAAAATCTTTGCTGCAGGCCTCGAACCAGCGCCCCGCTCACCTCTAGCTCCTATGTGCCGCACGAGAACCACTTGGCCAAGTTCTTCGCTTGTGTCAAAAACACGCCCTCCTCCTTTTAAGGCTTCCTACCTTGCAACGGCAACATCCAAAAATTAAAATCGGTTTTGTTGCCGCTTGGACTCGAACCCAGTGCCCTCAATGGCGCAACTTCCAGCCCCTTTAGCAACGCATTGAGCCACTTTGCCAATGCCTTTCTTGTGCCATAACCTTCCAAAAATTATTTTAAGGCCTTCTTGCCCCATTTCCCCTTTATACCCTAAAAATCAAAAATTTTCCAAAGCCTTTCCCTTTCATCCAAGCATTCTTAAACCTCTAAAACACATCCAAAAACACCCAAAACCTTCCACCACTCTGAATTATACCCAAATTGCATAGCCCCTAAATCGTGGTGTTACAATTCTACCCTCCTTAAAAATAATTTCGTCCTCGAAATTACTTTACTAACAAACGTCCATACAACCTATCTTACCACCTTACGCTTATGTTGTGCACTCGATCTTACTAAGGCTATCGTACCTACACAATCTCTAAGTTCGCTCAAAATTGAAACACCTCTCTTAGCAAAGCACCAAAACTAATTCACGGAGCAAGCAAAGCGGTTAAAACATGTACCAAAGCAAAGGAGCTTACCCGTTATCACATCCTTGGTCGACTGACTAGAACCATTCCTTCCATGGCTTGAACCACGACCCTCGTCGCCGAGGACAATTCTTAACCGGATGTGCCTTAGATCCGCACGAAAGCATTCTTTACTATTTCCCCAACACTCTCTGTGTGAGGTCTTCCATATCGAGCACAAGAACGATTCCGATCCACTGGTACAAGTGCACTTACTGTGGTTTTCGGTCCTTGGTCTTTTCTCGGGCATCTCCAAACGATGCCGACGGTTCAACCCTTCTCTTATTCTCGTTCCTATTCTTCTCTCGATTTTCTCTTATAGTCTTCTTAACCTCTTGACGATCCGAGCTTTCTCCACTAGCACCGCGAAGTCTCTCTCCTCTGCATGAGCAATCGGCATTCGAAGTTCATCTCGCAATCCGTCCTCAAACCGGACGCACCTATCATAATCGGTGGCCACAATTCCCTTAGCATACCGGCTTAACCACACAAATTCCGCCAGACTCGGCTATCGACTTACTTCCTTGCACTAGATTTAGAAACGCTTTCCTTTGCGAGTCCAAATAACTGGCTCCTACGTACTTCCCTTCAAACTTAGCCTTAAAGAAGTCCCAATCCAATCGATCCGCCGGTACACCTTGTTTGACAAGTGAGCCACCAACGATAAGCTTCGTCGCGAAGCAACGAAACAAACACCCTTCGACTTTTCTTCATTGGTTCGGTCCAAATCGTCCATGATTCTTTCGACTGCTTCTAGCCAATATTCCGCTACGTTAGGAGCTACTCCCGACACTCCTCTAAAGATCTCGGCTTCGTTCGATCTAAGCCTTTTCGATACTGACTTTCGAGTTCCATTTCCTCTACTAACTCCCGCTACTCGCTCTAGCACTCGCAACATGGCCCGCGATCATCTGCGTCATCTTCTCTGTCGATCTTGCCCTCTACGTCCACCGCTTTGGCGGCACTTCATTTTTTCGACCCATGGCGGACCCTATCGGTTCCGATCTGTCGCCATTCTACTCTCACTGCGCCCCTAGAACTCATCTCTATCGTCGCAATTTAATCGATTAACAAGTTTTATGCATTAGAAATTGTTCCACTATTTAACCACGGGCAAATTTTATGGAATGAAAGATATTTAGAAGTAGTTCTTTCGATCACACAAAATTTCAGTTCAAGTTCCCTATTCTATTTCAGAATATCACGTTCATCCATAAGGACACATCCATTCATCAACAAAAACACATTCCTTCCTCATTAAAGGCACATTCGGTGGTATCCACCACACACATTCACTATTCGGACATTTTTACTGCGTTTCTACCCTGTGGTATTTTTGTCATTTTCCTACAGGGGTATTTTTGGTAATTTTGTAAATCGAGAAAACATCTTTCAAAATCAGATTTAGAGTTTACAAACCAAAGGGGTAAATTTTGGAAATTTTAAAACTAAGGGTTTTAAAGCAGTTGAGGCAAATCCCTTTCGGGTTTTAATAATTGGTTTAGCCTATGAACAAGTCCTCTTGGTTAAGGTGAACCGTAGCTACGCACCAGGTAGGATTCCAGTGAAGAGGAGGTGAGTCACGAGGACCGCTTAAGTACTGTGCTCTTAGGATCCACTCCTAGACATGCGCACAATGGTTGCACACACCTAAACCTCGGCGACTTAGTCGTAGGTTTGTTTAGTAATTTTTAAGTCTTATGTATATGTTTGAGTAGACTAGTCCTAGGGTTCAATAGATCCTAGTTCACTAATCTACGAGCCCAACTAAGCCCATAACAGTTCATATAACAAGCTACTTCACAAGTCTGAAGTACTTACCTGGTGGACTCGGGCCGGAGGTACAGGTGCCATGCCAGAATACCTGAAAATATTTCATAAAAACCCGTATTTTTGAAAAGCCCATTTTGAAAATGTTTTTGGGCCCAAAACCCTCAAAGCCGAGTTTTGAACCGGGCTCTGATACCAAACTGTAACACCCCCAAACCCGGCCCACGAGTCCCGTCCGGATCTGGTTATGTCACTGCGGAATGACGGTTAAAAATCTTTGTCTTTAGAGTAAAACTTGAAAATTTTGTTAACTTTCGGGAAGTAAGTCCATTAAAAATTATTAAATAATATAAGCTTGGTTTGAATTAAAACTTTATTATAATTTATTATAATATAAATCCTTTGTAAAAATATTACTAAATACTATGAACCCTTTATCAACTATAAATAGAGTACTTTAATCAAAAGTGGCCCTTATTACAAAATAATTAATCCAAGTACTTCAAACTAAAATGCATAAAGAAAATATTTAAAACGTCTCTTCTCGCATGGGCCACCTTGCGCCTCTCCGACCGGTCCGATCAACAAGTCACTGCGAGGTTGGATAAATAATTGGGTGAGTCATAATGACTCAGTGTGTAATTAAACCACTGATATCCACCCACATGCTAGCCACAAATCAACCCAAATACCAAATGCAACATATAAATATAATCATTTAAACATTACCACTATCTGGGCTTGGCCCACAATCAAATCATATCAAATACTGGGCTAGGCCCTTTTCTCATCAATCCACTGATTACCGGGCTTGGCCCATTTCCACGTATGTTCTCAAAACATACAATTCCACAAGTCATATTGGGCTTGGCCCATTTCCATATCATTTCACAATGGAACAATGCAACATGAAACCCAACCCAATCCTAAGGTCCATCCGCTACACACCCCTTATCCAAATTTACCACACACCAGGGGACTATCGAGTCACCCTCTCCTTTTCCCTCCATAAAGGCAACCAATGCCATCCACGATGGGGCACATAGCAACCCATCAAGCCACGATATGGCATAAAGCCGATATCAATCAAGGTAACCACGCGAACTAAATCGCAAAGATCCACAACGCGACCTCAGTCAGCGCCAATCCACGATGTAGCACAAAGCTGACATCAACCACGCACTCAAGTACACCCGTACCTTCTTTCAAAACCCACCCATGCACATGTAACATAATATGATGCTGAGATGATGCATGTACATGATATTCACAAATATAGGCATGCTCACATAGTTAAAATCAATTATCACATATTAGCCAATTTGCTACTAACCTGGTCGTCATCATACCCCTTTAGGGTATCCATTACACATATGGCAATCGCATTCATTAGTAAACATATATACAATGAGATATCATACAAATCCGGAAACAATGGTCTAACCACACACCTTATTACTTGGAGTTCTAGACTCTCGATCCTCGACGCTATCGTTTAGTGAGACTACGGCTATTTGCCTAACGTTTTTCGTCTTTCGCCCACACCGTGGCTAATCCCGAACTCTTTGAGACTGACTCTTTTCTTAAACTTCGGGATAGGTGCTTTCTCTTGTCCTCCTTGACTGGTATTGGTCTCCATCAAAAGCTTAATCGGATAAACGGGTTAAACCTCCGGTCATAAACTAAATGTTGAACCTTTACCAAATATTGCTTACCAAAATATCTTGAATCCCGGAGAATTGATCTATGTCCCTAAATATCCTTGCTCCTACACCAACCAATCACTAAGATGAGCAACATAGGCCATTCGGCCAAACCAAGCGAATCTCAAAGGGTTAACACATATCTCCCACTCAAGGTGATTTGATTTCCAATCAAATCTCAGACTACTGGAATGGTCCTTTTGCAATCGACCACACCCTAAAACGCATAAATGATTAGCCTTAATAGCCTTCGGCTTTCGAATAATAAAAGAATAATTACAACATGGATCTTTACCACCACTTACCGAATCGACTACCAACGATTGAGGAGAAGAATCAGAAGAGATCCACACCACACCTAGAATTCGGCCAAGGTGCAAACTAATAAAAGAGGAGAAGTTTGGCTACCAAGGGATTAAAAGAGAATTAATAAAAAGCAACCATTGATTAAATGGTCAAAGAAGAAATTGGCAAAGGTATATCTTGCTTGGGGTTTCGGTTTCAAGAAAGACAAAGAGGGAATGTCACTGAAGATTCGGCTAGCTATTAAAGCACCAAGGATTCGGCTTTGACTTAAGGTGATCGAAAATATACTCTAGGCTCCTAAGAAAATTCGCAAAGAGTCTAAAAGAAAGCATAAAGAAGGTGCCCATTTAAAAGAGAATTTGGCACTTGATTTCCCTATTTATAGCATTCGGCCACTACTGCTAATTCAAAGTAATTTGAATTAGCCCAAATTCCTATTTTGCTCCATTCAAAATAATTTTGAATGGTTTTAACAATTATCCCCAATAAAATAATAATCCTATAATTATTTAAAATAATAAACTAATCACATGTTTATCACCTCCTACCATTGAATTCAAAAGTGATTAAACAACCTTAGTTTAATCCTTATCCAATGAAGCTCCATGTGCCGTCCCACCTTCAATTTGCTGCCCAAAAAGAATAAAAAAATTAAAACTCCAAATGCCACTCTCTAGGTTCGAACTCGGGACCAAAAGCTTTGCACACCTTTCCTCCAACGCCTGTGCCACTCTCGCCACTTTGATTTTTATGCCATAAAGCCACACCATTTAATTTTTAAACCCTTCCTACTCCAGCCCATAACCGCATATAAAAATAAAACACGCCCAAAATGCTGCAGCCCTCGAACCAGCGCCCCCGCTCACCTCTAGCTCCTATGTGCCCGACGAGAACCACTTGGCCAAGTTGTTGCTTGTGTCAAAACACGCCTTGACTCCTTTTAAGGCTTCCTACCTTGCAGCGGCAACATCCAAAAATTAAAATCAGTTTTGTTGCCGCTTGGACTCGAACCAGTGCCCTCAATGGCGCAACTTCCAGCCCCCTTTAGCAACGCATTGAGCCACTTTGCCAATGCCTTTCTTGTGCCATAACCTTCCAAAAATTATTTTAAGGCCTTCTTGCCCCATTTCCCCTTTATACCCTAAAAATCAAAAATTTTCCAAAGCCTTTCCCTTTCATCCAAGCATTCTTAAACCTCTAAAACACATCCAAAAACACCCAAAAACCTTCCAACACTGGAATTATACCCAAATTGCATAGCCCCTAAATCAGGGTGTTACACAAAGTCTCATAGATCCGTCTTTCTTCTTTACAAATAATACTGGTGCACCCCAGGGAGAAAAAATCAGTCTTGCAAAACCCTTATCTGTCAATTCTTGCAACTGAGCTTTTAATTCTTTCAATTCGTTCGGAGCCATTCTATACGTAGCAATCGATATCGGTGAAGTCCCTGGTACTAAATCAATACCAAACTCAACTTCTCTAATTGGTGGAAACCCATGCAACTCTTCTGGAAAAACATCCGGATATTCACAAACTACCGGCACTAATTCAATTTTAAATTCAGACACTTTTGTATTCAACACATAAGCTAGATAAGCTTCACAACCTTTTCTTGCATATCTCTGGGCAGACATCGAAGAAATTACAACAGGTAACTCATCCGACTCATCTGAATCAAACCGAAGAATTTCACCATTTTCATATTTCAATTCAATAAATTTTCGTCTACAATTCACTACAGCATCATGTAGTGTCAACCAATATACCCAAAATAACAGCAAACTCATCAAATGGCAACAACATTAAATCAGCCGGAAAACAGTGACCTCAAATCATCAAGGGACAATTCTTGCAAACTCTATCAACTAATACATGTTTGCCTAAGGGGTTTGACACTTTAATCACAAACTCAGTAAACTCAACAGGCAAGCTCTTACTAGCTACAAATTTCATGCAAACATAAGAATGAGTTGATCCAGGATCAATTTGTAACACCCCTTACCCGTGTTCAATGCGGGAATAGGGTACAAGGCGTTACCGGACAATAACATTTGTGACTAAACAATTTCAAGGCATAAATTTTCGTTTAAAATTTTAAAACTTTTATCTTATATCATCAAGTCCCTAAAATGGGCCTACGAGGCCCAAAATAGGCTTTGGGAGCGATTCGGGACTAAACCGAGAACTTTTAAAACTATTGAAACATTTAGAAAATTTCCTTGTTTTGGAGAGTCACACGCCCGTGTGGTTACACCTGCCCGTGTGGCCCAGGACATGCCCGTGTCCTCCACCTATGTAACTCTCTATTTATGACGTCATCATTCGTTTTGGATCACACGACCAAGTCACACACCTGTGTGCTAGATCGTGTCCTCCACACGGCTGAGACACACGGCCGTGTCTCTGCCTGTATGGTAAAAAGGTTGGCTATTTTCCAAGCCAATTTCTACCCTATCATGCCCATACTTGAGTATAACTTGAATGACACATTTCATGACATATTAAAGCTATCAAAACATACACCACACACACGTAACGAGTCATAGCATACAATTTACTCAACCTTGGAATGCATCCTCATGGGTTTATAGCATAACCAATTTATTTGGTCACATTAAATGACCTTATACAACAATGAACTCCGAACATCAAGGTTCATTATTCTAGGACAACTCATAGTAACATACACACATGACCAAGTTCCCTATACATGCCATAACCTTAAGTATAACATCATCGATACCTAAATTGTAAGCTTGATAGTGTGATAGATTCTCCGGTGACTTCCAACCCGAGCTAACCTGAGTACATTATAAACACAAAAAACAACAGAGTAAGCTATAAAGCTTAGTAAGTACGTATGTAAATAAAAAAAAAATGATTACAATGCTTTTAACAATCCTCATTGTAAGCTCTCAAGATAATACCATCATTATTACATAAAATTTCACAATTCATTTATGTTCATCTTGAGCTATTTACTTGAGTTACAGTCACTAAATTATTTTTATCCGGAGATACAGAACTCCAAATTAAGATCCTCTAATTTTTACTGAAACTAGACTCACATATCTTTTTACCATAAAATTTCCAGAAGTTTTGGTTTAGCCAATCGGTACAGTTTATTCTTTAAATTCTCCCCTATTTCGCTATCCGACAGTTCTGACCCCTCTTCACTAAAAATTAACTATCTCATTGTAAAGAACTTGAATGACGTTCTAGTTTATTTCTCTTGAAACTAGACTCATTAAGAAATTCAAGAATATAAATTTTATTCCATGATTATTTTTGTAAAATTTTTAATGAATTTCCCAAGTCAGAATAGGGGATTCTGAGATCATTCTAACCCTGTCTCACTAAAATCTAAATATCTCACCATATGAAATTCTTTTGCTTATTCTGTTTATTTTATGTAGAAATAGACTAAATAAGATTTAATTTAATATCTTATTCAACCTCTAATTCAATTTCCACCATTTTTGGTGAGTTTTCAAAGTGATACAATTGCTGCTGCCCAAACTGTTCTATTGCTAATTTAACTCTTTCATGTTTCCTTTATATTAATTTTTCATTTACACACATATAACACCAAAGTATATCCATGGTTAGCCATTCCAATAACTAGTCATTATCAAATATTTACAAGCCAATCATTGGCCAATTTAACCTATTCATCAACCACAAAGACTTAAACATATCATTTCTCAATTTAATTTGGCCTAAAAGCCTCACACACGATCATCAATCACATTTACTACGTATTCATACCTCATAAGCATGGACTTATAATCACAAGGTCATTCTCATAGGTGTAACTTACTCATTTACATTCTTACCAAAATTCGATTACATAACGAGCACATTGCTCATGAGTGTATACATACGTATACGTACACTTAATCGTCAGATAATCATATTCATTTACACTTTAGTCGTTTTCCATCTTTAACACAAACTTTAATTCTTTACCCCATTGAACCATTTGGAATATCGAAGGATACTCAGAAATTTTCATACACGTAGTAGGATGCCAATGCCATATCCCAGATATGGTCTTACACTGGCTCTCATAATGTGGCCGATGCCATGTCCCCGACATGGTCTTACACTAGCACACATATCACCCAAATGTCATGGCATTTGTATCCTATCTATTCTTAAGGTTCAACCGGGATTCTCATTCTTGATTCTTCACCAAATCATCATCAATAGAATCCGTAGAAACATATATATACAATTCATGCAATATCAAAATATTAATTACATGATATAATGTTGTATTATTTACACACGAACTTACTTCGACTTAAAATGGCGAAAAAGACCGAGTCATCCAATATTCGTCTTTCCCCCGTTCTAAGTCCGAAACTCATTTTTCTTTATCTAAAATATCACATTTTACTTATTTAGTTATTATACTATTCAATTCAGTCCAAAAATCATATTATGGCAAAATTACAATTTTGCCCCTAAACTTTACATATTTACACTTTTACCCCTAGGCTCGTAAAATGATTTTTATTCAATTTCCTTGTATTTTAGGCCTTGCCGAACCATTTTCATAACTATAGCAATCCACAATTTGCATTATTTCACACCTTTACCACCTATTTTACAACTTTTACAAAATGGTCCATTTTAGGTGTTTTCATGAAAATCACTTAACAAAAGTTGTTTATTTAACAACCAATATTCATTTTCTTCCATAAAAATGCAGCAAACAACATGAATATTCTCATGGAAAAACCCTAGACTTTCAACCATTTTGCAAAATAGTTCCCTCATTAGCTAGATTAAGCTACAAGGGTTCCAAAAATAGAAATATCATCAAAAATGGCCATCAAAACACTTACTTGTGAGAGTTAGAAGTTGCTGAAATTTTCAAGCTTCCATGGCCATCTCCTTGGGTAAGAATCGGTGGAGAAGAAAGAGAAATAAAAAAGATGGTAGCTTTTGCTATTTTGTCCTATTACCCTATTAACTTATTTACCAATTAAACATTTTAAGAACTTCACCAAATCCACCTACTACATGTCCATCTTTGTCTCCTCACTTTTCTATTGGTATAATTACCGTGCAAGTGCTCATACTTTTCAATTCTATAGCTATTTAGGGCCTTTATCAATTAGACTTCATGTTTTGCACCTTACGCGATTTAGTCCTTTTTATAAAATTGAGCACTCAAACGAGGAAATTTCTTTATGAAAATTTCACAAAACTTTAGTATCATACTGTAGACATCAAAATAATAATAAAATAAATTTTTCGATGTCGGATTTGTGGTCCCGCAACCACTGTTCCGACTAGGCCCAAAATCAGGATGTTACACAATTAATGCAATTACATTAGTATTATAGAGAGAAAAAGTACCAGTGATAACATCGGGAGATGTCGCTTCTTCACGAGCACGGATTGCATAGGATCTAGCAGGTGCTCTATCAACGGATCTTACAGTTGAATCTTTAGGTACACCTTTACTACTGATCGTATTCCCCGTATTCCTCGGGGGTCTCTCTCTAGTGGCAGTGTTGCCCGATCTTGCATTTTGAATCTTGTCTTTCTCAACCATCTCAGAGCAGTCCCAAATAAAATGGTCTTGAGAGCCACACTTAAAACAAGCCCGGTCATTCATTCTACATTCACCAGGATGTCGTCTACCACGGTGCTGGCATTCAGGCCTACCAGACCTAGCGTCTCTCAGAAGCGATACAGCACATTTCAGACTTTCATCCGGTGTGCAAGATAGTTCATCAAATACCCTGATAGACTTTTCGAGCCAAAACTCGGCTCTCTTGGGATCATCAACAATATTAGCTCTGAAATCTTCAGCCCCATGCTTTCGGATCTTATCAACCGGGGGCTTATTCAATCTTACAAATTCCATACCTTGTGGAGCTATGGGAACCAGCTGAGAAATAGGTGGGGGTGGAGGGGGTTGAGCAGTCGGATTTGTTCGAACAAACTCCGTATACCACTCGTTCATCATGTAGAGGATGGCTTCTCTAGCCCCTTCTCCTTGACCAATTGTCACTGGTTTACTTTCAGATAACGCGGTCCCTTGAGTAGGGGCCGGCGTATTACTTTCTACGTCATCAGCTTCAGCTCGATTGGGATCCATTTACTATATAAAAACACAATTTAAAGTTTTCAGGAGTCATCACACTATACAGTTTATTTATGGCATGTATAGCTAGACTCTTACACACGCTACGTTAGTCTGAGAATTGACTAAACCTGTAACACCCCTTGCCCGGGTTCTACGCCGAAACCAGGCCCGAGGCATTACCATAATAAAATCCTCAAGATCGCCACTTAGGCTCATTGTGACTACTCTCTTAAGTCACCTCATTCTCGACTTACGAGGCCTCACTCATGCTCACGAGGGCTCTCGAGACCATATCGAAACTTCTATGATTTTTAAAACTTTTCCATCTATACAGGGCTCACACACCCGTGTAAGATTTGGCAAGCCCGTGAAGGTCACACACGCCCATGGTCACTACCCGTGCATGAAAACTCAAGCATTCTGCCAATGCCCCACCGTTAGGGCACACGCTCGTGCTCTCCACCCGTGGTGCACACTGACTACCTTAACACGGCCTAGAGTCTAGACACACGCTTGTGGCCAACACTGATTAACACACACGTTCTAGGCACACGCCCGTGTGACTAGCCCTTGGTCTATTCTGATTTAAAATAATAACATGCAGGGGACACACGGCCAAGTCACACGCCCATGGGCTGACCGTGTGTCACACATGGCCTAGACACACGCCCGTGTGTCTATCCACATGGACAAGAACTAAGCTATATGCCAAGTTCTTTTCACCCTTCTAGCATACAAAACATGCACTCATTCAACACCTCTATAATCAACTCATATGAAGTACAATCTGACATAGATAACTACATCTTTTCATTTAATAAAGTGCCAACAACTATGGCATTATACAAAATAGATTATCCATCTAAAGGCCAACACATCATAGCCATATACAACAAAATTCACTAACTTGTCTAGCCCCAATACATGCCATATACAAAACATTGAGTCTCATGTACTGTGAGTGTCTTTGATAGTGTGGGCGATCTTTCAATTGATCCTCGTATCTCGATTCAACACTTTTGCTCTGTAAGACAAGGGAAAAGAAAGGGAGTAAGCTTTGAGCTTAGTAAGTCTACACATAAACAATTAAGCACCATAGTATAAGCTAAACAACAATTAGCATTATACTAACATATAATGTACAACTATGCTTACTCTTTCTATCCCTTACCACATTTCCAACATATCATGAGTCACTTACTCATAACCATTGACATGCACCCCTGCATTCAATATCACATTTACACAATATACAACACATCATTATTTCTCGATAATACATCCACACAGCTAATCCACACAGCTAATCCACACAGCTAATGTCTCGGTGGTTTCGCACTTAGCCCACCACAATCAATTAATAAGGTAGTATCGCACTTAGCCTACCATAAAGGTAATCGTAGTGGTTTCGCACATAGCCCACTAGACAATATACCTAATGATAGCATCGCACATAGCCAGCTCATAGTCATTATGTATTAGGATGGTATCGCACTTAGCCCATCTTTTAGCATTATCACTACACATTCACATATCTATTTACTCAATCATTCATCCATTCACAAAATCTATCACATTCATTCCACTTGAACCACCTAGGTTCTCAATCATTCTCAACCATGCTATACACTAGCTAGCATTAATAAATTGTAAGTATGAATGCATTGTTTATGCATAGACTTACCTCGATACTCAAAAGTATAGAAACGTGCAATTTAGTCCACCACTTTGCTCTTGCCTCGGTTTTGATCCGGGCTTTGTCTTTCTTGATCTATAATGATAATTCAACTCATCAATATACACATTGACTAAATTGACCCACATCTCATAGTTTGGCAAAATTACCCTTTTGCCCCTAAACTTTCTCTTATTTACGCTATTGCCCCAAGGCTCGTAAAGTGATTTTTATTAAACTTTCTAGCCTTTCATGTAACACCCTTAACCCGTATCCGTCGCCATATTGGGGTTATAAGGCATTACCAAACATAACACAAGTCACCACAAACATTTACTGCTCATGTAGTCAAGAACCGAATGTATTTTAAGAGATGCATTATCAAAGCATACTTAAACCAATTCGAGCCTATCTTAAAACTAATCAACCAAAATCATTTCTAAGCATTTTCCATCAAATAACAAAAGTTACTAGTCATTTGGTCATTTAAGTTATAATAGCCAAATATGCACATGCCTACAAATACTTTACTAAAGCATGATATCACTTATTGGAATTAATCATACATAGACATATGTATACAGTTCATTTATAAGAATATAACCGAATCAACAAGATTAAAAAAATATAACACCCATAATTCAAGATATATAAACCTAAATTTTATTCCTACAAGAACATATATATGTCATGACCGAATATGCTAAACCAAACATATAATATAATTTCATCATATTGCCGAATATAAAAGTTACAATAAAAATAATCTCCAAATTTATTCATTTCAATCTTACACCTCAATGGTAAGTCATTATCAATTCAATCCAAACATATTCAACAATCACTGATGTCAACTTCCAAAACACATCTTAAGATTTTAAAGGATACTTCATAACAAAACATATATATATATATTTATACTTATAAACCAAGCAAGACAAACACATATAACATGATTAAAACATAAGCATTTGAACATTTGACATTAAAATCAAGCCATTTTCGCATGGCCTATAATTACAGCATCAAAACGTCTTCTAATTAATCAACTAGACTATACATGCCTTAGTTCGAAATCTAAACTTTAAAGGTACCAAAAAGAGTCGATAGTGTGGATGACTTCGTTGACGATCCCCTGAGCTTGTAGCTTGACCAAAATCTATAAAACAGAGTGACAAACGACAAAGTAAGCTAACTTAGCTTAGTAAATCTTAAGCAAATATAATAAATCAATTGAACACTCAGGCATTTCAAAACAATCAATTAATAGCATTGAATATATATAGCTTAAGTCAAAAGTCTATCATAGCCGAATGTCATTATCTCACTTAGCATAACATTTATCATCTTCCTCCTTTAGCGTACAATTTACCACTTCGGCATAAGGTTCAAAATATAATACATCATCTCTTTACAATCTACTCATAATACATATACATATAACTCAATAAGTTCACAAAAACATTCGAATAAGTAAATGCCATGTACATATTAATTTCACATAAATAAATGTATATACACATGTCCATTTGACATCTCATATATTCAAGTATCTAATGTCAATGTAATAAAAATGTGTCCACATAACCAAAAGGCCGAATAGACATGAACATTAGTTTCATTCTTGCTTGACAAAATTCACATATATGCTTACCTATTTGATCGAACATGAAAATTCAATTAAAATAACTCATGTGCACATACCTGTATGGCCGAATATAAACAAACTCATATTATCACTGGCTTGCTCAATAAACATATAACTAGGTAAGCTCATAAACCATATGTTGATTTTACATCACCGGTATATAACCTGCTAGGCATAAGCCTGAATTTCACACTGGCACTAAGCTTGCTAGACCCGAGGTCTGATATCCATTCACCGGCAATAAGCCTGCTAGGCATAAAGCCCGAAAAGTTCACCAGCCCAAGGCTTGCTAGGCTCTAAGCCTGAATAATAATACTTTAGATTATCTCACATGAATCGTTTCATATATATATCAAGCCTATTACTCATTTCGAAATCATGGTATGATCAATCAAATAGCATATAATAATCAAATAGCTTAACCAACTCAATTATTCACATAGTCAAATTTGGCTTTTGCATAATATATTTACAATGTTTCCATAATTCAGCATATAATAGGTTACATAAATAATTTACGACGTATATTTGCTTAAAGACTTACCTCGGATATTGTCAGGCAACAAAAACTGGCTATTCGATAACTTTCGCTTTTCCCCGATCCAAGTCTGTTTTCCTTTGTTCTTGATCTAAACATGTTCAAATTAAGCTCATTCAAACACATTTCTATTCAATTTAGTCCTAAAACACATAAATGGGCAAATTACCATTTTGCCCCTAATATTTCACACTTTTACAATTTAGTCCTATTTGCACAAAACACAAAATACACAAAATTTGGCCACACACCTTAAGGGCCGAATATCCCTAATCTTCATACAAATCCATGCATTTCATTTATTTCCCATTTTAGACCCTCAAAAATTTATTTTTGCAATTTAGTCCAAAATACTCAAATTCATCAAAAATCCAAAGACAAAACATATTAATCTAGTACATATATTTCATAATTCATCCTTAAACAACATAAACAACCAACTATCAACCATGGCTCAATTCAAAATATCCATAAATCTCAAAAATTAAAGCATGGGTCTTGTACATTTCATATAGCAACGATCTCAAAAACGTAAAAATTATCAAAACCAAAATCAAACATACCTTGGATTGAGCTTAAAGATGACCGAATGCCCTAAGTCTTTCTTATTTTTTTTTTTTTTTTTGTTTCAGTTTTGAAAGAAAGATGAACAATAATATTATGGCTTTCTAATGCCTTTATTTTATTATAATGTTTTTTATAATATAATATTAATATAACTTATAAAATTACACATATATAAACATATAATATACATGTTGCCGTCCACTAACACAAATTTTTCGCTTATTTGCCACATAAATCCACATGCAAAAAGAAACAAATCAATTTAGCCCCCTAATTAAATAAATGACTACTTTTACCACTTACGCGATTTAGTCCTTTTTATTAAATTAAACACACAAACAGTTCACATATAACTAACACAGAAAATAATATTTAAAAATTCTTCAGACTCGGATTAGTGGTCCCGAAACCACCATTCTGACTAGGGTCAAATTTGGACTGTTACAACTCTCCCCCCTTAGGGATTTTCGTCCCCGAAAATCTTACCGGTAAATAGGTTCGGATAACGCTCTTTCATTGTATCCTCAGGCTCCCAAGTTGCTTCTTCAACTCCATGCTTTTTCCACAATACCTTAACCAGCGGAATTTTCTTATTTCTCAATTCTTTTATCTCCCGAGCCAGAATACAAATCGGTTCTTCTTCATACGTCATATCTGACTGAATCTCAACCTCTGTCGGGCAAATCACATGTGAAGGATCAGATCGATATCTTCGAAGCATCGAGACATGAAAGACATTATGAATCTTTTCTAATTCGGGTGGTAATTGCAATCTATAAGCAACCGGCCCGATACGCTCTGTAATTTCATACTGTCCAATGAATCTCGGACTCAACTAGCCTTTATGACCAAATCTGAGCACTTTCTTCCACGGTGAAACTTTAAAAAATACTCGATCTCCAATCTGAAACTCAATGTCTTTACGTTTTAAATCTGCGTATGACTTTTGATGATCTGATGCAGCTTTCAAACTATCACGAATGATTGCCACTTTCTGCTCAGTTTCTTTAATCAAATCAACCCCGTGTATCTTGTTTTCACTAGGCTCGGTCCAGTACAATGGTGTACGACATTTACGACCGTACAAAGCTTCGTAGGGTGCCATTTTGATACTAGATTGAAAGCTATTATTATAAGCAAATTCAATCAAAGGTAAGTATCGTTCCCATGTACCTTCAAACTCGAGGATGCAACATCTCAACATATCCTCAAGTATCTGAATGGTTCGTTCGGACTGACCATCCGTCTGCGGATGAAAAGCTGTGCTAAAGTGTAGTTTAGTACCTAAAGCATCTTGAAATTTCTTCCAAAACCACGACGTGAATCTTGGGTCTCTATCTAAAACAATAGAAATAGGCACACCATGCAATCTCACAATTTGAAATACATACAAATCAGCAAGCTTATCAAGTGAATAATCCGTACGAACTGGAACAAAGTGAGCTGATTTGGTTAATCTATCCACTATAACCCAAATCGCGTCTTTCTTGCTCGGGGTCATAGGCAAGCCAGATACAAAATCCATAGTAATTCTATCTCATTTCCATTCAGTATCATGATCATTTGAAGTAACCTGTAAGGCACCGATGTTCGGCCTTTACTTGTCGACAAACTAAGCACTTCGAGAAATTCAGATATGTCCCGTTTCATACCAGGCCACCAAAAGAACTGTTTCAGATCGTTATACATTTTCGTGCTACCCAAATGAATAGATAATCGACCACTGTGAGCTTCATTCAATATTGTTTGAATCAAATCTGAATCCCTCGGAACACATATTCGGCCTTTGAACTTCAAACAGTCATTCTCATCAATTCGAAATTCTGATTCAACATTGCTTTCACATTGAACTCGTCTTGCCAACAAATCTCTGTCAACTTTCTGAGCATCACTAAAAACAACAAATTCGTTACCCGATTCAGGTTGGACTAACACTGGAGCTGTAACACCCCTTACCCGGGTTCTACGCTGAAAATTGGGCTCGAGGCGTTACCTAACTCAAACCACTTAATCGCCATTTAGGCTCAACGTAATTATTCTCTATAACCTCACTATCGACTTCTGAGGCCTCACTCATACACACGAGAACTCCCGAGACTGATCCAGAACTTTTTCCGATCTTAAAATTTTTCTCTTTGATACGGGTCTTACACGCCCGTGCAAGATTAGACACGTTCGTGCATAGACACACACGCCCATGTCCCCAGACCGTGTCTAAAAACCCAAGCATTCTGCCAATTTACCCACGACCAAGGCACGCCCGTGCTTACCAACCGTGGTGTATAAACACGGCCTCAAAGCCTAATCACACACCCGTGTTCGACACCCGTGGTCGACACTGACTAATTTCACACGGTCTTGACACGCCGGTGGCCATAACCCGTGTGCAAAAACTTAGCATTCTGACTTAATCCACACGACCTATACACACACCCGTGTATCTCGGCAGTGGGGCGAATTAAATCCCAAGTGCAAAGTGTAGACTTTACACGGCCTGGTCACACGCCCATGTATTGGCCGTGCCTCCCACATGGTCTAGACACACGCCTGTGTGTCTACCCATGTGGACAATTATCAGGTGATCTACCAAGCCCTTTTTCACTATACATTGCATACATTCATATGCTATTTCAAATCATTCTTAAATCTTCAATCAAAACACATGAATTAACACATTTGATTCATAACAGTGAAATCTTCCTCCCACACATGGGGTAGAACTATATCCAATACAAATACAAATAACTTAAGCCATCATCTATGGCTATTCACAACCAATCTCTAAGTTCTCTTAGGCCAACACAATTGGCTACATCAATTAGAACTTAATCAACTCTAAAAGAATCCCTATACATGCCATGATTCAAAAGGACTTGGAACACCATACCAAGTATTTATTCGATAGTGTGAAAACATCTCCTGTGGCCTCCAACCCGAGCTAGTCAAATTAACCTATAAGAGATGGGAAAAGAAAAGGAGTAAGCAATAATGCTTAGTAAGTTCATCTGCATAAAACTGACAAATACTGATATTTATTGAATATAGATAACCACAAGGTATTATACTGGGTTTTCCCATTAACTCATGGTTGCTTACTCAACCACTCTTGAAGCTTACTCATTCTATCTCTTACCACGTTCTTACCATGCTACAAGCCAACTGCTTGTTTACTAGCATACATTCCTGCACTGATTGTCATGTAATCACATAAAAAACACATCGAGCATTTTCAATAAGCTACTCATACTACTAATCTCTCGGTGGTTTTGCACTTAGCCCACCATTAATTCTCTAATGAGGTGGTATCGCACACAGCCCACCAATCATTTATACTTATGGTGTTTTCGCACTTAGCACACCAATCATTTATAAGCGATGGTATCGCACACAGCCTATCGATTACAAATTAATCAGGTGGTAACGCACATAGCTCACCGTCATTTATCATTCATGGATAGCAATCCACAAGTATATCTCTATTTCAACTATTCATCCGAGGACATCCTCACACACTTCTATTCTTACTTAACTTTCTACGAAACTCGTTCGCATTCACACAATGCATCAATAAATCTATCTCATGAAACTAAGGTACATTAATTACACATAGTTCTTGTTGACATCGTACCCCAATAGGGTCTTTCATACATTAACATATCGATGCCATGTCCCCGACATGGTCTTATACGAGTTCTTACACGAGGCCATATTCCCAATATGGTCTTACACACGACCTTAACTGTCACCATATCATGCTATATACTTTTCCATTATTCTTAAATTCAATTCTCTTGACATCTAATCAAAAGCTATTTCATAGATTCATAGAATAAATAAACATTCCATACAACATTGGAATATTAAGTTAACTCGTAATTAATTGCAATATTTGCACATGAACTTACCTCGATGTCAAAAGGGCCGATAGGGACTTTTCGCCCATATTTCTCTTTTCATCCGTTCTAGGTCCGAAAATCGTTTTCTTTGATCTAGAACAATGGAATTTACTGATTTAATCACTTATAATTCATAATTCACCATAAACTACACTTTAGGTAAAAATGACTATTTTGCCCCTACACTTTGGCAAAATTACGATTTTGCCCCTAGGCTCGTAAATAAATTTTCATCACATTTTCTTGTTAAACAAGTCTAGCTGAATATTTAATCCTCTTACAACTATCCACAATTCCAACTATTTCATGCCTTAATGAATAATTTACAACTTTTGCATTTTAGCCCAAATTAGGTGTTTTCATAACAACACCTTTCACAAAAGTTGTTTATCAACATCCTATCATCCATTTTATTCCATAAAAACTCATCAAACGACATAAAATCTATCATGGTAAGTCCCTAGACTTTCAACCATGTTGCAAATTAGTCCCCTCATTAGCTAGATTAAGCTTTGGGGACTCCAAAAGTACAATTTTTATCAAGAAAAGTCATCAAAATCACTTACTAATAAGGGAGATAGCTTGGCTGAAAGTTCAAACCCCCAAAGCTCCATTTCTTCTTCAATTTTCGGTGGAGAGAAGATAGGTGGATAGTGAAAGATGATAACATCTTTTACTCATCTTATTTTATTCATTTTATCACCTAATTCCCACCTATTTTGACCAAAAATTAAATGCTCTTGTCCCCCTATGTCACATGGCCGACCAACTCACTTAAACATGGCAAAATTGCACATTTGGGACCTCCAAATAATAATCCATAGCTATTTGGTACCTCTAGCAAATAAAATAGAACTTTCGCACTTTATGCGATTTAGTCCTTTTTAGCGATTAAACATGAAATCGCTAAAATTAAAGCACCAAAATTTCCATGCATCCTTATAAACATGTTATAACACATAACATAACATGAAAATAATTTTCTCTAACCTCGAATTAGTGATTCCGAGATCACTGTTCTGACTAGCCCCTAAATCGGGCTGTTACAATTCTCCCCCTTAGGGATTTTCGTCCCCAAAAATTTTATCAGAAGGAGTTACTACCAACATTCTTATAACGTTTCCATCAACTCTTCAAAATCAAAAATCCACTTATCCTTAAGTTTCTCTTGTCACGACCCTTAAGCTGTGATGCACAAGGTTGTAGCGTATCTTGAGACCTAGGTTATTCTTCCTCTAGGGTATATACTCAGTAATCCACCAATTTGTAACTCTATACATGTCCAAATGATCGTTCAGATCTTTACTGGTTGATTTAATACTATTCAAAAGACATCTCCCCTCCTTGGAAATTTTGTCAAACCAAATTTTGATATTTATAAGGTTTTATCTCACTTTCTCATTAAAGCATTCACCGGCTGTAGTAGTCTTAACTTGTACGTTTTGAAAACTCACCTTTTAGTGGTTAACTACTTCTGACCATAGACTCAATCATATTGTGAAATGTACTCTATTGTCAAAACCTTTATGCACATAATTGCATTTTCTCATTCTTGCATTAGTAGATATGCTACTACTACATCTCATACCAAAACTTCCACATAAGTTTTGGATTCATCATCATTCAAATTCTATTTCGAGAAATCATCAACAACGGAAAACTTATACAATCTGTATTTATCATCTCAAATAAACTCTTTCGGAGCTCATTTAAAATACCATTTACTATATCTCTTCTGAACCCTTTTTGTTCTGAAAAGAAAACTCGCTTAAGTCGTTAACCTTGCTGAAATTAAGATGTTACCAACTAGGGTCAACCGAGTAACTAACTCGCATTGCTTAACATTGATATTTTCATAAAATCTAACACATTACACAGGTACAAAGGTGATTGCCTCTGAATCACTAATCTGGTAACTCTTTTTCTCGATTCAGACTGAACTCAATACTAGAACTTGCAAATAAACAGTTCTTTCATTAGCTTTCAACTCAACCATCACG
The DNA here is from genome assembly GCA_025698515.1 of Gossypium sturtianum. NCBI lineage: Eukaryota > Viridiplantae > Streptophyta > Magnoliopsida > Malvales > Malvaceae > Gossypium > Gossypium sturtianum. The sequence goes on along the minus strand of CM046949.1, from coordinate 88,223,497 downwards.
GTTTGAACATTTCGATGAGCATACCCTTGTATCATGCTCCCTACTCACATACACACAGTATTTTACTCTTTTTATTGATTCATGCGTGAATATATTCAGAACTTGAATCATATCTTAATACATTATCTACTCTGTTCTCTACACTGAGAACATATTTCTAGTACACTCTCATTAGAGTTTCTCTTGCTATGCTAATCTAAAACCTTTACTAACATCATACCTCACGATAGTAGGAATGTCTCGATCGAATTCATTAACTCTATTCGGCTTACCCGAAAACCCATCACACAACGTGAAACTTGTGATTTCACCACTTATACACGAATCATCACCAACTTCCTCCTCAAGGTACCCAATTAAGGTTACGAGGAGATAGAGGAATGTCGATTTCAATTAACTAAATCAATAACCGTTTAGTCTACTATATTCGTCGGTTAACGTTCTCACACAATCACAATTTCATGAAAAGAACGACTACATCATTCCTGATGGGAAACAGATGTTTACACAAGATACTCAAGGAGATTTTTATAATCCCTTCATAACATCAACTAACCATGCACAAACTACAGGCTTTGAGCCAACTTATTCAAACTTTCCATTTACTTAGTACATAACGTGCCATACATCGTACTCATTTATTCTTGACTCGTTCACGAGTGCCTGTGTTCACTTATTTACACGGCTTTAGTACAATTTTCATTTCTTCCTTTAGACTCATCTATCTATCCCATTGATCACTAGGGATAATCAAAGAAGCACATTCATTGTCATTTATGTAGGCACAAAACCAATGCCACACTCCCGAGGTGGTCTTATATGGAGTCACCTCTAAAGGCCAATGCCATATCCCGGATAAGGACTTATATGGACTTCCACATCATGTATCGATGCCATATTCCAAATATGGCCTTATACGATTCGTATATCCATTACTGAAACCATATTCTGGATGTGGTCTCATACGGAATCATAACTTGGTGCCGAGGCCATGCCTCGAACATGGTCTTATACAGGACCTTCTCTATTTCATATCTCAATAATAGTCATTTCATTATAGTCCCCTAGGACTTCATCCTCATGTTCAAAAATAATTACTCTATATAGTAGAGTATCATGTATCAGCGTGATACAAAGCATTCTCAACTATGCTAGTATAAATTTTTGCATTAATCACATGCAAACTTATTCAACTTGACTCTCATAACATCTCATCATGAATTTTAGCAGTGGTAAGGGGGTGAAGTCGTAGAGCCCCTAACTTGATTCTCGTGACTACATACATGTGATTTATCATTCGTCATCAATGAAATATCATCATAGTCACACAACTCACTCCAAGTGAGTTTTCACATCTTTCATGCCACAATTGTTTCTATCTCTCATACTTTCGAACAGTGACTTTACTTACTCAAGTTCCACATTAATATCTACTTGAGTATTCAACATTTGATTCTACTCCCTCTTACTATTTCTTATCAATTTAGAGAATGTCTTACGGGTTTTGAGTACATCGTTTACTTGATTGCCATAGTCCAACTATGGTCTTATTCATATCACAACATCATAGCTCAGCTATTACTTTACATGTCATCACGATGCCATAGCCTCGCTATGGTCTTACACAAAATCTCATATCAATACCAATGCCATATCTCAGATACGATCTTACACGAAATCTTATATCGATATCGACGCCATATTCTAGATATGGTCTTACACGATCTCATACCGAAGCCAGGTTCGAAACGTGGTCTCACACGGGATTACTATTCGATGTCGACGCCATATCCCAGATATGGTCTTACACGGGATCGTGTATCATTGCCAATGCCATATCCCAGACATGGTCTTATATGGGATCTCATGTATTGCCATGGTCCTACCATGGTCTTATTCATCGTTTTATCATAGAACGACTGTACTCATCTCCTGCATTCTACTTAGTCATACTTCTCAATCCAACTCTCATACCATAATACGTGTGGTTTCATACAGAGCCACGAAATAAAACATTATACATTCTCTACTTTAGCAGTCACATGTGGGACTTAACCACGTGGACATATTTATCAAAATAATAGCATCATAATTCTCAGATGCTTACTTACTCTTACTACTTCTCACATACATCATGGTACTTACTAGTCTCATGTTTGTAAGGTAAACAAGGTACCTGTAACACTTGATCACATAGATCAGTATACTTTACTATAATAAGCATAATCTCAACATCATCATTCATAACATGAATAACACTTCTTAGTCAGCTTTATTTAGCATGACGTGATATCAACTTTACTAAATTAACTTCTTGTTATCTCATTTAAGTTTTACTCTTTTGCCCGATGAATTACTATGAATAACTGGGGATACTGAATCTCATCTCAAATATATCTCGATGCCAAAGCCATATCCCAGATATGGTCTTACATAGAATCTCCTCTAGGTACCGATGCCATGTCCTGGACATGATCTTATAAGGAATTACTTCTTTGTGCTATTGCCATATCCCGGATATGGTCTTACATCAGCTCTTGTCTCAATGCCGAAGCCATGTTCCAAACATGGTCTTATACTAGCATTCATAATGGGGCCGATGCCATGTCCCAGACATGGTCTTACACTGACCCTCATAATATGGCCGATGCCATGTCCCAGACATGGCCTTACACTGACCCTCATAATGTGGCTGATGCCATGTCCCAGACATGGTCTTATACGGACTTTCTTATCTCATGTGGCAGATTGAGTATCCTAAGTAATTCATTTTCAATCGGGGCTTTCATATACATGCTCTTAATAACTTCTTTGTTTAATAAACCATTAAACATTTTCATGGAATTGACGTGCATATAACAACATCACAAGTAATTCAAAGAAATATTCATGAAGCTTGAAAATCATACAAGCTTACTGAAATTAGCTCGATTGGGAACCATCACTGTCTTAACAAAACAATTTCGTTAGAGCCGGGAGACATCACACTATCACTTTCCACTTATGGCATGTATAGCTAGACTCTTAATCTCGCTAGGTTAGTCCTAGAACCGACTAAACCATAGCTCTGATACCACTAAATGTAACACCCCTTACCCGGGTTCTACGCCAGAAACTGGGCTCGAGGCGTTACCTAACTCAAACCACTTAATCGCCACTTAGGCTCAACGTAATTATTCTCTATAACCTCATTATCAACTTCCGAGGCCTCACTCATACACACGAGAACTCCCGAGACTGATTCAGAACTTTTTTTGATCTTAAAATTTTTCTCTTTGATACGAGTCTTACACGCCCGTGCAAGATTAGACACGCCCGTGCATAGACACACACGCCTATGTCCCCAGACAGTGTCTAAAAACCCAAGCATTCTGCCAATTTACCCACGGCCAAGGCATGCCCGTGCTTACCAACCGTGGTGTATAAACATGGCCTCAAAGCCTAATCACACACCCGTGGTCGACACTGACTAATTTCACACGGTCTTGACACGCCGGTGGCCATAACCCGTGTGCAAAAACTTAGCATTCTGACTTAATCCACACGGCCTATACACACGCCCGTGTATCCCGACCGTAGGGCGAATTAAATCCCAAGTGCAAAGTGCATACTTTACACGGCCTGGTCACATGCCCATGTACTGGTCGTGCCTCCCACATGGTCTAGACACACGCCCGTGTGTCTACCCATGTGGAAAATTATCAGGCTATCTACCAAGCCCTTTTTCACTCTACATTGCATACATTCTTATGCTACTTCAAATCATTCTCAAATCTTCAATCAAAACACATGAATTAACACATTTGATTCATAATAGTGAAATCTTCCTCCCACACATGGGGTAGAACTATATCCAATACAAATACAAACAACTTAAGCCATCATCTATGGCTATTTACAACCAATCTCTAAGTTCTCTTAGGCCAACACAATTGGCTACATCAATTAGAACGTAATCAACTCTAAAAGAATCCCTATACATGCCATGACTCAAAAGAACTTGGAACACCATACCAAGCATTTATTTGATAGTGTGAAAACATCTCCTGCGGCCTCCAACCCTAGCTAGTCAAATTAACCTATAAGAGATGGGAAAAGAAAAAGAGTAAGCAATAATGCTTAGTAAGTTCATCTGCATAAACTGACAAATACTGATATTTATTGAATATAGATAACCATAAGGTATTATACTGGGTTTTCCCATTAACTCATGGTTGCTTACTCAACCACTCTTGAAGCTTACTCATTCTATCTCTTACCACGTTCTTACCATGCTACAAGCCAACTGCTCGTTTACTAGCATACATTACTGCACTGATTGTCATGTAATCACATAAAACAACACATCGAGCATTTTCAATAAGCTACTCATACTACTAATCTCTCGGTGGTTTTGTACTTAGCCCACCATTAACTCTCTAATGAGGTGGTATCGCACATAGCCCTACCAATCATTTATACTTATGGTGTTTTCGCACTTAGCACACCAATCATTTATAAGCGATGGTATCGCACACAGCTTATCGATTACTAATTAATCAGGTGGTAACGCACATAGCTCACCGTCATTTATCATTCGTGGATAGCAATCCACAAGTATATCTCTATTTCAACTATTCATCTGAGAACATCCTCACACACTTCTATTCTTACTTAACTTTCTACGAAACTAGTTCGCATTCACACAATGCATCAATAAATCTATCTCATGCAACTAAGGTACATTAATTACACATAGTTCTCGTTGACATCGTACCCCAATAGGGTCTTTCATACATTAACATATCGATGCCATGTCCCCGACATGGTCTTATACGAGTTCTTACATGAGGCCATATTCCCAATATGGTCTTACACACGACCTTAACTGTCACCATATCATGCTATATACTTTTCCATTATTCTTAAATTCAATTCCCTTGACATCTAATCAAAAGCTATTTCATACATTCATAGAATAAATAAACATTCCATACAACATTGGAATATTAAGTTAACTCGTAATTAATTGCAATATTTGCACATGAACTTACCTCGATGTCAAAAGGGCCGATAGGGACTTTTCGCCCACATTTCTCTTTTCATCCGTTCTAGGTATAAAAATCATTTTCTTTGATCTAGAACAATGGAATTTACTGATTTAATCACTTATAATTCATAATTCACCATAAACTACACTTTAGGAAAAAATGACTATTTTGCCCCTATAATTTGGTAAAATTACGATTTTGCCCCTAGGCTCGTAAATAAATTTTCATCACATTTTCTTGTTAAACAAGTCTAGCTGAATATTTAATCCTCTTACAACTATCCAAAATTCCAACTATTTCATGCCTTAATGAACAATTTACAACTTTTGCATTTTAGCCCAAATTAGGTGTTTTCATAACAACACCTTTCACAAAAGTTGTTTATCAACATCCTATCATCCATTTTCTTCCATAAAAACTCATCAAACGACATAAACTCTATCATGGTAAGTCCCTAAACTTTCAACCATGTTGCAAATTAGTCCCCTCATTAGCTAGATTAAGCTTTGGGGACTCCAAAAGTACAATTTTTATCAAGAAAAGTCATCAAAATCACTTACTAATAAGGGAGATAGCTTGGCTGAAAGTTCAAACCCCCAAAGCTCCATTCCTTCTTCAATTTTCGATGGAGAGAAGATAGGTGGATAGTGAAAGATGATAACATCTTTTACTCATCTTATTTTATTCATTTTATCACCTAATTCCCACCTATTTTGACCAAAAATTAAATGCTCTTGTCCTCCTATGTCACATGGCCGGCCAACTCACTAAAACAAGGCCAAATTGCACATTTGGGACCTCCAAATAATAATCCATAGCTATTTGGTACCTCTAGCAAATAAAATAGAACTTTCGCACTTTATGCGATTTAGTCCTTTTTAGCGATAAAAATGAAATAACTAAAATTAAAGAACCAAAATTTCCATGCATCCTTATAAACATGTTATAACACATAACATAACATAAAAATAATTTTCTCTAACCTCGAATTAGTGATTCCGAGATCACTGTTCTGACTAGCCCCTAAATCGGGCTATTACAGGAGCTTCGGTCAAAAGAACTTTCAACTGATTGAAACTTTTCTGACACTTTTCTGACCATTCAAACATAACATCTCTCTGTAATAGCTTTGTCAACGGGGTAGCTATCATAGAAAAACCTTTCACAAATCGTCGGTAATAACCAGCAAGTCCTAGAAAGCTTCAAATTTTGGAAACATTTTTCGGTGGTTTCCAATCGAGTATAGCCGATATCTTATTCAGATCAACCCGAATACCTGATGCTGAAACAACGTGGCCCAGAAAACTAACTTGACTTAACCAGAACTCACATTTACTAAACTTTGCATACAACTGTTTATCTCACAAAGTTTGTAGCACAAGTCTCAGGTGCTCAGCATGCTCGGTTTGATCTCTGGAGTAGATCAGAATATCATCTATAAACACTACCACAAACCGATCCAAATACTGACTGAAAATTCGATTCTTCAGATCCATAAAAATAGTAGGTGCATTATTGAGTCCGAAAGGCATAACCAAAAACTCATAGTGTCCGTACCTCGTTCGAAAAGCAATCATTGGCACATCGGAATCTCTGACTCGCAACTGATAATAACCCGACCTCAAATCTATCTTTGAAAACACTGAAGCCCCTTTCAACTGATCTAACAAGTCATCAATCCGTGGCAACGGGTATTTATTCTTTATAGTTACCTTATTGAGCTGTCGGTAATCAATACACATTTGCATAGTCCCATCTTTCTTTTTTACAAATAAAACTGGTGCACCCCAAGGAGAGAAACTCAGTCGTGCAAAGCCCTATCTGTTAACTCTTGCAACTGTGCTTTCAACTCTTTTAATTCTGTAGGTGCCATCGATACGGAGCTATCGAAATCAGAGTCGTCCCCGGTACTAATTCAATACCAAACTCTACCTCTCGAACAGGTGGCAAACCCGGTAATTCCTCAGGAAACACATCGGGATACTCGCACACGACTGGAACGAAATCAATCTTCTTTTCAGTCACTTTACTATCAAGCACATAAGCAAAGTAAGCTTCATACCCTTTTCTCATATCCTTCCGAGCTAACATCGAAGATATTACTGCTGGTAACCCATTCAGATCATTAGATTCAATCCTAATAATTTCACCGTTCTGACATCTCAAATCAATGGTCTTTCTTTTGCAATTAACAACAGCATCGTGCAAAGTCAACCAGTCCATTCCCAGAATTATATCGAATTCATCGAAAGGCAACAACATCAAATCAGCTGGGAAACATGAATCCCGAATCATCAACGGGCAACTTTTACACACTTTGTCAACCAGAACACACCAACCTAAGGGGTTTGATACTCGAATTACAAACTCAGTAGACTCAACAGACAGAGTCTTACTGGATACTAACGTTTCACACAGATAAGAATGAGTCGAACCAGGATCAATCAACGCAACAATAGTAGTATCATAAAGAGTGAAAGTACCGGTAATAACATCTGGGGAAGAAGCATCCTCCCGAGCGCGTATAGCATATGCTCTAGTAGGTGCGCGAGCCTCTGATCGAACCGCAGTATCTTTTATCCCTCTCTGACTGTCACCTACATTACCCGAATGCCTGGGTGGTCTGCCTCGCACCGATACATTGCTCGGTCTCACATTCTAAACAGTATTTTAGTCGGCCAACATCGGGCACTCCCGAATAAAATGATTCATCGATCCGCATTTAAAACAGGACCGATCATGCAATCTACAACTCCCAGAATGCCTGTAACACCCCAAACCCGGTCAATACGCCACGACCAAATTTTGCATGCTACGAAGAAAAACGTTTCGAAGAAAATTGAGATAGCAATTAAATTTTAGTGAAAAATTCTTTGTAATTCTATATTTGTAGAAATCAGATGTTTAATAAGTTAAAAACTGGAAATTTACTTTGAAATTCCATAAATAAAACTTTTAAACTAAGTGGATAAATCATAGGTTAGAAAACATTTGTTTCATTTTAAGAAAACTCGAATTAATACTTTGAAACCGTTTGCATTTGAATGTAGAAACTTAAAATTTTGGAAATCATTTAAGTTGTAGAAAACACTTAATTTATAATTTTATTATCAACAATTTAGATTACCTGATGGTAAGATAAAATACCATTGCATTTTTATAGTTTAGAAAACTTTAGCTCAATTATTAAATTAATCAAGTGATATACTTAAACATGTTTAGAATAAATCCCAAAGCATATAAATAATCCAAAACCATAATTAAAAAGGCCTTATTACAAATCTATAAAATATGAAAACCCAAATTAAAATATAATAAGGTACCCAAATGGAAGTTCTTGTAAAATCAAATTTTATTGCATGGCCACCTCGAGTTCATCGGCTCCACATCCGCGATCTCACGAATCACCGAAAAGATATCCCATGAAGGGTGAGTCATGCAGACTCAATGTGTAACAAAGACACTAAAAACCCAATCGATCATAGCAATAAAGCCCATTTAAATCACATTTAGCCATAAGCCCATAATATAGCAAATCGAGATAATCACATGTACATATAAAATGAAATGCAATCCCGAACCCAACTTAGATATCCATCGCTACACACCACCGTACCTACCAATCACACCGTGGGGATTACTAAATCGACCCTCCATCCGCTACACACCATCGAAGGCGCTTTGCGGTCAACATGCACATCGCCCTTATAATCGTGGCATAGCCACCATATAATTGTGACAGAGTCACCAAATTCATAATATCGTGACCGAAGTCACCGAATTCATAATATCGTGACCAAAGTCACCGGATTCATAATATCGTGACCAAAGTCACCGGATAATGTGGTAAAACCACGGAACACTTCCCCTTTCAATATTACCCATATGCCCATGCAATAACATATTATTTCATTATCATGCCATATGCCCCATTATCATATCGGAATCGGACACATTTCATATTATGCATATAGCATTATTAGCGATGTAAATATTATGCCTTGTACATTATATCAAAATCATAATCAAATATCGAATATGTTTCATATTAGAATCATACATAGTACTGAAGGAATAACATACCTCAATTCACCGTACCATTGAATGGTACGAAGCCATAAACATTTATATTTCTTTATAAACACATTTTTATCAATAAAGCTATTGATCTATTAGAAGTTTAGCATAAGTTACACACCTGATAATAGTGATAACTAAACTTTCCCGCTCGCTGATACCCTCGGAATCTCGAACAATAACTATAGGCGATTTCTCTCCGATTGATGGTTCATAACCCGATGAAGAACCACGAAAGAACAATGGCTCGGGGGTATGAACGACTTCAAATAAACGATTATCACCGGCAGAGGGTCCACATCCCGGTGGAAAGTCTTGAACTGCGGACACAGCCCTTCGTTTGAAATTTGAGGGTATAGCAGATCCACCCTTCTTCCAAACACTATTAACTGCTTTTTTCGAACCCATTCTTGATTGCCCCAAAAATCTAACGTTCACGGAAAAATATAATAAACGAGAGATAGAGTCCCCAAAAAAATGTAATCGATTAGTAGTCCATCTAAAACGATATAACAAGTATAAAGATCCTTACTACTTGACTTACCCCAAAACGGTTGTCAAAGAATTGAGGCTTAGAACGATTGCTTCCAAAGTCCCAAAGAGTCTATCTTTCAAGACCGATTGAAGAAAACCAAATGAAGACCTACCCTTGTTGATATTCGGCCAAGACAATTCAAAAGAGAGTGGGAAGTTTCGGCAATATGGTTAAATGGTGAAGGGAATTTCGGCTATGGTTGATTTGTAATAACAAAAGGATTTGACTAGAGTGGAGAAAGAGAAATAGAATGGAAATGGATGAAAAAGAAATGGAACTTGAGAAGGAGAAGGATTCGGCCAAGAGAGAGTATAAAAGAAAATGTGATTATGAATCAATATCAAAAGAAGAAAAGTGAGATATGTGTGAGAGAGATTCGGCCAAACACTTATTTGCCAAAAAGAAAATGCACAAAAGCCAAGTGAGGTTTCGGTTTCAAGAGCAAAGATGAGAGAAAGGAAATAACATTTTTGGTTCAAACAAAATGAAGGCTAAACCAAAAGCGAAATTTGCACAAAATGCACAAAAACATTCGGCCAAAGAGGGGAGTTTTTGGAGAGAAAGAAAACAATGCCAAAAGATGCACAAATGCCAAAGGTTGACCAAATATCCTCCCCCAAACCACCTAACAACATTCGGCCACCCCTCCTAGTCACACTTGCCGTCCACATACATGCACTAAAAGCCTTGAATGAGTTTCCAAAACATCTTTCTTAAGCCAAGCCCTTTGTCTCCCCAACCTTCCATAACTTTAAGATTCTTATCCCCTATTTCAAGCTTTCCTTAAACCAATATTCAACTTACCAAAAACTTAAGGTCCAACCTATCATAATTAGAGTTTGACCGTCCATCAATGCTAGGATACAAAAATAAAGTCTTCAAAATGCTTTCCAAGCAACTCGAACCACTTCCCTCAAGTAACCTTTCAAGCTCCTTATCCACTATGCCACTAACTCCTCATGTGTTAGAATTTAACACTTAAATTAACTTAAGTGCTAAGCTCACTTAATCCACTTCATTAAATAAACCATACTAAAAATTATCTAACTTCCTAAATAAAATCAAGCCTTCACAAGACTATGCTAACACACAAAATTCCTACCGAGCCAACACAAAAATAATACTCAAATTTTTCCTAAAGCTCAAGGCCCAATCCTACTAGGCCCAATTTCGGGATGTTACAAATCTACCCTCCTTAAAGAAATTTCGTCCTCGAAATTTCCAACTAACTAATGATCGTGACATCCTATCTCACCACACTACGTTCTTGCACAAGCACTCTGATCTTAATAAAACCACAATGTACTTTTAACAAAATCTTAATCCACCATAGCAAACCATTATCTAACACTTACACTTATACCAAAAATTTTCCTACAATCAACCATCACTTCCAACCAAAACATACCCGACTTGAGACTCGAGGAAACAATCCACGAGCCTTAAGCTCCTTAGACTCGCATCTCAAGCATACTCCTATCTTCCTCCAACATTCTCTCCCGGATGACAACTTCCACAATAATCGCAAGCCAAAAAGTTCGACCATGCCTTGACATGATTTACAGAACGAGATTGTGACCCTAGAGAACCGTGATCTCTGTTCTTCTTACAGTCCACAAACCCAACTCCAAGTGCTTCACCGATTCTTTAACTATCCGAGTCACTCATCAATCCGAACTCGATCATGATACTCTGTCTCGACCACTAGCGATGCTAACGCCTCCTTCATGGAATTATGCCTCGATCTGAAAATCTAGCCCTAACACTTCGACTTTTACCACATCCACAACGTCCACGATCTCGAGTGCTCATGTCTAACATCTCGACTTATCAGATTTAAAAGTTTTATGCATTAGTCATTATTCCACTTTCTTTAAAACACAGTTTTATGAATAATTTTAATAAGAAGTTGTTTCGCGAGTACATTCAACCTATAGTTTGGGTCTCTAGAGTAGTTCCTACTACTATACAGTCATGCCAACATCATCATATCATATCATCAAAATCAACAGTTTGATGTACTTACCAAGCGGATTGATGTCGGAGACTCGAGGCCATGCCTTTCCAACCATATAATTTTCAACAAAACATTTTAAAATCCATTCTTTAAAACATTTTGGGCCTCGGGCCCACAGCCGAGCTTTTGAACTTAGCTCTGATACCAATTTGTAACACCCCAAACCCGGTCAATACGCCACGACCGAATTTGGCATGCTACGGAAGAAAAACGTTCGAAGAAAATTGAGATAGCGATTAAATTTTAGTGAAAAATTCTTTGTAATTCTATATTTGTAGAAATCAAATGTTTAATAAGTTAAAAACTGGAAATTTACTTTGAAATTCCATAAATAAAACTTTTAAACTAAGTGGATAAATCATAGGTTAGAAAACATTTGTTTCATTTTAAGAAAACTCGAATTAATACTTTGAAACCGTTTGCATTTGAATGTAGAAACTTAAAATTTTGGAAATCATTTAAGTTGTAGAAAACACTTAATTTATAATTTTATTATCAACAATTTAGATTACTGATGGTAAGATAAAATACCATAAGCGTTTTTATAGTTTAGAAAACTTTAGCTCAATTATTAAATTAATTAAGTGATATACTTAAACATGTTTAGAATAAATCCCAAAGCATATAAATAATCCAAAACCATAATTAAAGAGGCCTTATTTCAAATCTATAAAATATGAAAACCCAAATTAAAATATAATAAGGTACCCAAATGGAAGTTCTTGTAAAATCAAATTTTATTGCATGGCCTCCTCGAGTTCATCCGGCTCCACATCCGCGATCTCACGAATCACACTGAAAAGATATCCCATGAAGGGTGAGTCAACAGACTCAATGTGTAACAAGACACTAAAAACCCAATCGATCATAGCAATAAAGCCCATTTAAATCACATTTAGCCATAAGCCCATAATATAGCAAATCAGATAATCACATGTACATATAAAATGAAAAGCAATCCCGAACCCAACTTAGATATCCATCTGCTACACACCACCCGTACCTACCAATCACACCGTGGGGATTACTAAATCGACCCTCCATCCGCTACACACCATCGAAGGCGATTCTTGCGAGTCAACATGCACATCACCCTTATAATCGTGGCATAGCCACCAGATAATTGTGACAGAGTCACCGGATTCATAATATCGTGACCGAAGTCACCGGATTCATAATATCGTGACCAAAGTCTCCAGATTCATAATATCGTGACCAAAGTCACCGGATAATGTGGTAAAAACCACCGGAACACTTCCCCTTTTAATATTACCCATATGCCCATGCAATAACATATTATTTCATTATCATGCCATATGCCCCATTATCATATCGGAATCGGACACATTTCATATTATGCATATAGCATTATTAGCGATGTAAATATTATGCCTTGTACATTATATCAAAATCATAATCAAATATCGAATATGTTTCATATTAGAATCATACATAGTACGAAGGAATAACATACCTCAATCAACCGTACCATTGAATGGTACCCGAAGCCATAAACATTTATATTTCTTTATAAACACATTTTTATCAATAAAGCTATTGATCTATTAGAAGTTTAGCATAAGTTACACACCTGATAATAGTTATAACTAAACTTTCCGCTCATTTGATACCCTCGTAATCTCGAACAATAACTATAGGCGATTTCTCTCCGATTGATGGTTCATAACCCGATGAAGAACCACGAACGAACAATGGCTCGGGGGTAAGAACGACTTCAAATAAACGATTATCGCCGGCAGAGGGTCCACATCCGGTGGAAAGTCTCGAATCGCCGACATGACCCTTCGTTTGAAATTTGAGGTATAGCAGATCCACCCTTCTTCCAAACACTATTAATCGCTCTTTCGAACCCATTCTTGATTGCCCCAAAATCTAACGTTCACGAAAAATATAATAAACGAGAGATAGAGTCCCCAAAAAAATGTAATCGATTAGTAGTCCATCTAAAACGGTATAACAAGTATAAAGATCCTTACTACTTGACTTACCCCAAAACGGTTGTCAAAGAATTGAGGCTTAGAACGATTGCTTCCAAAGTCCCAAAGAGTCTATCTTTCAAGACCGATTGAAGAAAACCAAATGAAGACCTACCCTTGTTGATATTCGGCCAAGACAATTCAAAAGAGAGTGGGAAGTTTCGGCAATATGGTTAAATGGTGAAGGGAATTTGGCTATGGTTGATTTGTAATAACAAAAGGATTTGACTAGAGTGGAGAAAGAGAAATAGAATGGAAATGGATGAAAAGAAATGGAACTTGAGAAGGAGAAGGATTCGCCAAGAGAGAGTATAAAAGAAAATGTGATTATGAATCAATATCAAAAGAAGAAAAGTGAGATATGTGTGAGAGAGATTCGGCCAAACACTTATTTGCCAAAAAGAAAATGCACAAAAGCCAAGTGAGGTTTCGGTTTCAAGAGAAAAGATGAGAGAAAGGAAATAACATTTTTGGTTCAAACAAAATGAAGGCTAAACCAAAAGCAAAATTTGCACAAAATGCACAAAAACATTCGGCCAAAGAGGGAGTTTTTGGAGAGAAACAAAACAATGCCAAAAGATGCACAAATGCCAAAGGTTGACCAAATATCCTCCCCCAAACCACCTAACAACATTCGGCCACCCCCTAGTCACACTTGCCATCCACATACATGCACTAAAAGCCTTGAAAGAGTTTCCAAAACATCTTCCTTAAGCCAAGCCCTTTGTCTCCCCAACCTTCCATAACTTTAAGATTCTTATCCCTATTTCAAGCTTTCCTTAAACCAATATTCAACTTACCAAAAACTTAAGGTCCAACCTATCATAATTAGAGTTTGACCGTCCATCAATGCTAGGATACAAAAATAAAGTCTTCAAAATGCTTTCCAAGCAACTCGAACCACTTCCCTCAAGTAACCTTTCAAGCTCCTTATCCACTATGCCACTAACTCCTCATGTGTTAGAATTTAACACTTAAATTAACTTAAGTGCTAAGCTCACTTAATCCACTTCATTAAATAAACCATACTAAAAATTATCTAACTTCCTAAATAAAATCAAGCCTTCACAAGACTATGCTAACACACAAAATTCCTACCCGAGCCAACACAAAAATAATACTCAAATTTTTCCTAAAGCTCAAGGCCCAATCCTACTAGGCCCAATTTCGGGATGTTACAATGCCATTTTCCATAATGCTTACACTCAGCCCGGTTCTGCTGAACATTAACAACGCTAGCCATCGAAGTAGCTCAAAAACCCGTAGGAGGTCGATCTCGGTCTCGTCTAGAAAAGTCTGAAGTAGCTTTATGTCGACTGGGTTCATCTTTGAACTTCTTTGATACTGAATGAAAAGTCTTATTCGATGATCTTTTACGGATGTCTCTAGCTTCAAATTCGGCTTTTCTTTTCTCTTTTCCAAGCTCTTCGGCTTTACAGGCCCGTTCAACAAGTACTACGAACTCTTTAATCTCAAGTATGCCGACCAGCAACTTAATGTCCTCATTCAAACAGACTTCGAATCTTTTACACATAATAGTCTCGGTTGAAACACATTCACGAGCATATGGCTTAATCTCACAAATTTCCATTCATACTCAGTCACGGTCATACGATCCTGTTTCAATTCTAGAATTTCTTTACATTTTTGATCTATGAATCTCTGACTGATATATTTCTTACGGAACTCAGTCTGGAAGAATTCCCAGGTCACTTTCTCTTTCGGAACCACCGATACTAGTGTATTCCACCAGTGATATGCGGTGTCCCGTAACAAGGATATAGCATATTTTAAGCATTCATCTGGAATACATGATAGCTCGTCGAACACACGGATAGTATTATCAAGCCACAGCTCAGCTCGTTCCGCATCATCATCATCATTAGCTTTAAACTCTTCGGCCCCATGTTTCTTGATTTTATCAACACGAGGCCTGCTAAATCTCATCGGATCTATCATCGGAGGTACCATAGGTATCAAAGATGGATTATTCGGGGGTGGAGGTTGTTGCATAGCTGGATTAGGCCAGACATATTGAGTAAACCATTCATTCATCATCTGGTAGAAGGCTTGCTTAGCCTTCCCCTCATGGCTACTCGAGATAGGTCGAGATTCTACTAGCGCTGTCCCATGCGTGGGATTAGGTGCTACACTCTCGACATCATCAGCTACGGCTCTATCGGGATCCATTTACTATATAAAAACACATTTCAGATGTCAGAAGTCATCACATTATCATATTATAAATTAAGGCATGTATAGCTAGACTCACACGCGCTACGGTAGTCCTAGAATCGACTAAATTGTAAGCTCTGATACCAATTAAATGTAACACCCTTAACCATATCCGTCGCCAGATTGGGGTTATAAGGCATTACCAAACATAACACAAGTCACCACAAACCTTTACTGCTCATGTAGTCAAGAACCGAATGTATTTTAAGAGATGCATTATCAAAGCATACTTAAACCAATTCGAGCCTATCTTAAAACCAATCAACCAAAATCATTTCTAAGCATTTTCCATCAAATAACAAAAGTTACTAGTCATTTGGTCATTTAAGTTATAATAGCCAAATATGCACATGCCTCCAAATACTTTACTAAAGCATGATATCACTTATTGGAATTAATCATACATATACATATGTATACAGTTCATTTATAAGAATATAACTGAATCAACAAGATTAAAAAAAAATATAACTCCCATAATTCAAGATATATAAACCTAAATTTTATTCCTACAAGAACATATATATGTCATGACCGAATATGCTAAACCAAACATATAATATAATTTCATCATATTGCAGAATATAAAAGTTACAATAAAAATAATCTCCAAATTTATTCATTTCAATCTTACACCTCAATGGAAAGTCATTATCAATTCAATCCAAACATATTCAACAATCACTAATGTCAACTTCCAAAACACATCTTAAGATTTTAAAGGATACCTCATAACAAAACATATATATATATATATATATATTTATACTTATAAACCAAGCAAGACAAACACATATAACATGATTAAAACATAAGAATTTGAACATTTGACATTAAAATCAAGCCATTTTCGCATGGCCTATAATTACAGCATCAAAACGTCTTCTAATTAATCAACTAGACTATACATGCCTTAGTTCGAAATCTAAACTTTAAAGGTACCAAAAAGAGTCGATAGTGTGGATAACTTCGTTGACGATCCCCTGAGCTCGTAGCTTGACCAAAATCTATAAGACAGAGTGACAAAAGCACAGAGTAAGCTAACTTAGCTTAGTAAATCTTAAGCAAATATAATAAATCAATTAAACACTCAAGCATTTCAAAACAATCAATTAATAGCATTGAATTTATATATCTTAAGTCAAAAGTCTATCATAGCCGAATGTCATTACCTCACTTAGCATAACATTTATCATCTTCCTACCTTTAGCGTACAATTTACCAATTCGGCATAAGGTTCAAAATATAATACATCATCTCTTTACAATCTACTCATAATACATATACATATAACTCAATAAGTTCACAAAAACATTCGAATAAGTAAATGCCCTGTACATATTAATTTCACATAAATAAATGTATATACACATGTCCATTTGACATCTCATATATTCAAGTATCTAATGTCAATGTAATAACAATGTGTCCACATAACCAAAAGGCCGAATATACATGAACATTAGTTTCATTCTTGCTTGACAAAATTCACATATATGCTTACCTATTTGATCGAACATGAAAATTCAATTAAAATAACTCATGTGCACATACCTGTATGGCCGAATATAAACAAACTCATATTATCACTAGCTTGCTCAATAAACATATAACTAGGTAAGCTCATAAACCATATGTTGATTTTACATCACCGGTATATAACCTGCTAGGCATAAGCCTGAATTTCACACCGGCACTAAGCCTGCTAGACCCGAGGTCTGATATCCATTCACCGGCAATAAGCCTGCTAGGCATAAAGCCCGAAAAGTTCACCAGCCCAAGGCTTGCTAGGCTCTAAGCCTGAATAATAATACTTTAGATTATCTCACATGAATCGTTTCATATATATATCAAGCCTATTACTCATTTCGAAATCATGGTATGATCAATCAAATAGCATATAATAATCAAATAGCTTAACCAACTCAATTATTCACATAGTCAAATTCGGCTTTTGCATAATATATTTACAATGTTTCCATAATTCAGCATATAATAGGTTACATAAATAATTTACGACGTATATTTGCTTAAAGACTTACCTCGGATATCGTCGGACAACAAAAACCGGCTATTCAATAACTTTCGCTTTTCCCGGATCCAAGTCCATTTTCCTTTGTTCTTGATCAAAACATGTTCAAATTAAGCTCATTCAAACACATTTCTATTCAATTTAGTCCTAAAACATATAAATGGGCAAATTACCATTTTTGCCCCTAATATTTCACACTTTTACAATTTAGTCCTATTTGCACAAAACACAAAATACACAAAATTTGGCCACACACCTTAAGGGCTGAATATCCCTAATCTTCATACAAATCCATGCATTTCATTTATTTCCCATTTTAGTCCCTCAAAAAATTATTTTTGCAATTTAGTCCAAAATACTCAAATTCATCAAAAATCCAAAGACAAAACATATTAATCTAGTACATATATTTCATAATTCATCCTTAAACAACATAAACAACCAACTATCAACCATGGCTCAATTCAAAATATCCATAAATCTCAAAAATTAAAGCATGGGTCTTGTATATTTCATAGCAACGATATCAAAAACGTAAAAATTATCAAAAACCGAAATCAAACATACCTTGGATTGAGCTTAAAGATGACCGAATGCCCTAAGTCTTTCTTATTTTCTTTTTCTTTTCTTTGTTTCGGTTTTGAAAGAAAGATGAACAATAATATTATGGCTTTCTAATGCCTTTATTTTATTATAATGTTTTTTTATAATATAATATTAATATAACTTCTAAAATTACACATATATAAACATATAATATACATGTTGCTGTCCACTAACACAAATTTTTGGCTCATTTGCCACATAAATCCACATGCAAAAAGAAACAAATCAATTTAGCCACCTAATTAAATAAATGGCTACTTTTACCACTTACGCGATTTAGTCCTTTTTATTAAATTAAACACACAACAGTCAAATTTTTATACGAAACTTTCACACATACTAATTCACATATAACTAACACAGAAAATAATATTTAAAAATTCTTCGGACTCGGATTAGTGGTCCCAAAACCACCGTTCCGACTAGGGTCAAATTCAGACTGTTACATTTCATGCTTAGCCGAATCACTTACTCAACTAAAGCAATCATCAATTCTCACTACATCACACATGTATGACCAAACTCGAGATTTTTACAAACTAGTCCCTACATGCATTTTCTATGGAAACTCATTTAGCAAAAGATGTTTCTACTACGTCAAGCTTTCATAATCTTCCATAAAACATCAAAATACATGCATGTCATACATGGCCACATTTTTGAACATCCATCATAGCTCATCAAATAGCTAAAAATAGCTTACTCATGCTACAAGGACTTCAAAAATACAAAGAATATCAAAAACGGGGCTTAGATGCACTTACTAGCAAGCTTGAAAATTTTGAAGAACCCTAACAATGGCTCTCTCAATTTTCGGCAGCTTTGAAGAAGAAGATGAATGAATTTTGTCATATTTTCTCCTATTTTAATCACTTAATTGTTAAATGACCAAAATGCCCTTTTTGATAAACTTTCTATTTTAACTCATCCATGCCAAATTTTGTCCAAAAATTAGAAATTGGGAAAATTGCTATTTAAAGACCTCTAATTAATATTCTAAAGCTATTTCACACAAATAGCTTCTAGAATCTCACATTTTGCAACTTTTGCAATTTAGTCCTTTTGGACAATTCAACCGTAATTTCACAAAATTGCTTCATGAAACTTTCACACTAGCATGCATACATAGCATAAACCTCAAAAACTCATTCATAAACCTCAGATTTGTGGTCTCGCACCACTATTCTGACTAGGCCCTAAATCAGAATGTTACAACTCTCCCCCCTTTAGAGATTTTCGCCCCCGAAAATCTTACCAGTAAAGAGGTTTGGATGTTGCTCTCTCATAGCTTCTTCCGTTTCCCACGTAGCCTCTTCCACACCGTGTTTCTGCCATAACACTTTCACTAGTACTATGCTCTTATTTCTCAACTGTTTCACTTATCGAGCCAAGATCTTAATCGGCTCTTCATCATAAGACATATCCGGTCTTATCTCAATTTTCGTCGAAGGAATCACATGTGAAGGATAGGAGCGGTACCGTTGCAACTTCGACACATGGAACACATTATGAATCTTTTCCAACTCTACCGGCAAAGCCAACCGGTAAGCTACTGGCCCAACTATGTCTGTAATCTCATACGGCCCTATGAATCTTGGACTCAATTTTCCTTTTCGTCCAAATCTCATATTCTTCTTCCATGGGGACACTTTCAAAAACACTTTGTCACCCACTTCAAACTCAATTTCTTTTCTTTTCAGACTCGCGTACGACTTCTATCGGTCCGAAGCAACTTTTAGACTATTATGGATTATTTTCACTTTCTCCTCGGTCTCTTTTACTAGATCGACCCCATGGATCCACTTCTAACTAAGCTCGGTCCAATACAAAGGAGTCCGACACTTACGACCATACAAGGCCTCATACGGAGCCATCCATATACTTGACTGATAACTGTTGTTGTAAGCAAATTCGACTAAAGGTAGATATCTCTCCCAACTACCTTCGAATTCTAACACATAACATCGAAGCATATCTTCAAGAACTTGAATCACTCTTTCAGACTGACCATCAGTTTGCGGATGGAATGCAGTACTGAAATTCAAGTTTGTTCCCAAAGCCTCTTGCAACCTCTTCCAAAGCCTCGAAGTGAACCTCGGATCCCTATCCGATATTATAGACACAGGTACACCATGTAACCTCACTATCTCTGCAACATACAACTCAGCTAACTTATCCAGTGAATAATCAACACGTACTGGAATAAAGTGAGTCGACTTCGTTAGTCTATCCACAACAACCCACACATCATCTCTCTTTTTCGGAGTCATTGGCAACCCCGTCACAAAATCAATGGTAACCCGATCCCACTTCCATTCGGGTATCAACACTGGCTGAAGCAATCCCGAAGGCACTTGATGCTCAGCTTTCACTTGTTGACAAATCAGACACTTTGTCACGAACTCTGAAATATCTCTTTTTATACCCGGCCACCAATAATACTTCTTCAAATCATTGTACATTTTCGTACAGCCCGGATGTAATGAAAAACATCCACTATGGGCCTCATGCAAAACCTTTCGAATTAACTCTTCATCTATTGGTACACAAATTCTGTCACGGTACAGCAAACAACCATTTGATCCCACTCGAAAATCGGAATCACTTTCTGATTCACACTTATCTCTCTTAGCTGACATCTCACTGTCATTTTTCTGAGCCTCACATATCTGTTGAACAAATAGTGGCTTAGCTCTCAACTCTGCCAATGCTAAACTCATGCTCATAAATCTTAGAGCACACAAGGATTTCCTACTTAGGGCATCCGCAACCACATTCGCTTTTCCCGGGTGGTAGTCAATGACTAACTCATAGTCTTTCAACAACTCAAGCCACCGTCTCTGTCGCAAATTCAGATCCTTCTGATCCATCAAATATCTCAAACTCTTGTGATCCGTAAAGATTCGGCACTTCTCACCATATAAGTAATGTCGCCAAATCTTTAACGCGAAAACAATCATGACCAACTCCAAATCATGAGTCGAGATAATTCTTCTCGTGCGGTTTCAACTGTCTCGAGGCGTAAGCGACTACCTTACCCTCTTGCATCAACATGTAACCGAGACCATTAAACGACACGTCACTGTAAACCACAAACTCTTTCCCTGATTCTGGTTGAACCAAAACCGGTGCCTCAGTCAACATTGTTTTCGGTCTCTCGAAACTCTGTTGACATGTCTCAGTCCATTCAAACTTGACATCTTTATGCAATAGTTTCGTCATCGGGGTAGCAATCACAGAGAACCCCTTAATGAAACATCTGTAATATACTGCTAATCCCAAGAAACTTCTAATTTTTGACACGTTCCTCGGTGGTTTCCAATCCACAACTGCTGATATCTTACTCGGGTCAACTCTAACACCATCACCTGACACAAAGTGTCCTAGGAATCCAACCTCTCGGAGCCAAAACTCACTCTTGCTAAACTTAGCGTACAACTGCTTATCTCTTAAAGTTTGCAAGACAATTCTCAAATGATCTTCATGATCGTTCTCATCCCGAGAATAGATCAATATGTCGTCAATGAAGACAACTACAAACTTGTCCACATACGGTCTGAAAACACGATTCATCAGATCCATAAAAATCACCGGTGCATTCGTCAAACCAAACGACATAACCAAAAACTCATAATGGCCATACCTTGTCCGAAATGCAGTGTAACAACCCGATTTTGACCCTAATTGGAATAGTGGTTTTGGGACCACAAATCCGAGTCCAAAAAATATTTTTAAAATTATTTTACGTGCTTACTATGTGTGAATTTACTTGTGTTAAATTTTTGTGTTTTAATTTCGTTGTTTGAGTGTCCGATTAAATAAAAGGACTTAATCGCGTAAAATGTAAAAGTTACAAATTAAAGTGTAAAGTGCTTATTTGATAGTGGCTTTTTAATATGAGGTCTTTAAAGGAAAAATAGCCCATTTTAAGGATAGTGGACGGCATAATGACTAATAAAACCAAAATTTATGTTTTATGATAATAGTTAAATAAAGGTTAAAAATGTAATTTAGTAATAATTTAATATATGTTAAGCATAAAACAAAACAAAAGCCATTATCATCTTTTTCCTAAGTGATCGAATGCTTGAAGGAAGAAAACTCAAAAATTCTTCAACATTTCGGCAACTTTGAAGCTTGATTGAGGTATGTTAATTGTTTGGTTTTTAATAATTTTTACGTTTTTGAGATCGTTGCTATGAGATGCACAAAGCCCATGTTTTAATTTTTGATTTTGATGAATATTTTGAGTTGAGCCATTGATGATAGCTTGTTGTTTGTGTTGTTTGATGATGAAATATGATATATATGTGTTAGATTAATAATTTTTGTATTGGAAGTTTTAATAATTTTGAGCATTTAGGGCTAATTTGTAAAAATAGTAAATTGAAGGACCAAACTCCAAAATAAATAAATTGTATGGACTCATATGGATGAGATGAGTATTCGGCATAAGCATATCAAGGGTAAATTATGCTTACTTTGTGTTTTGTGAATTTTGGACTAAATAGCTAAAAATGTAAAATGTATGGGGTAAAAGTGCAAATTACTTATTGATGTGTTTTTGAGTGAATTTAATTGAATATTAATTAAATAAGTTTAATTTATATCAAATTAGATCAAGAAAAGAGAAAGTCAGATTTGGATCGGGGAAAGACAAAAATAGCCGAATAGTTGATTTTACGTTCGCCGATATCCGAGGTAAGTCTATAAGCAAATGGTTGTTCTTAATTTTAATTAAATGTAAATTATTCATGCTGAATTAAAATGTTTATAATTATATTTGCTATTGCCGAATGTGAGGGATTGTATTTGATATGTTCAATAAATTACTTGAGTGAGTTTGGATATATGAAAGATAGTATGAATTTTTGATGAAAGCTTATGACTTAGTATATGTGATTTATGTCCTTAAATCGATTACGTATTTGTGATATTTCGGGCTATAAGCCTAGCAAGCATGGTGCTAGTGAGTTTTATCAGACTATAAGTCTAGCAGGCATGGTGCCGGTGTGATATAACGGGCTATAAGCCTAGCAGGCCTTGTGCCGGTGATTTTTGTCAGGTTATTACCTAGCAGGCTTTATGCCGGTGAAAGATATTGGGCTATATGCCTAACAGGCTTTATGCCGATGATTATGTATAAGTTTGTGTTTTAAAGATTTATGCTGATGTGGTATTTGAGTATGTTATTCAAGCTAAATGGACAGGTATGTATTATCTTGATATCTATGAAAAATAAGGTAAGTAAATATTTTGAAAATTTATGTTAAATCATGGATAATATTAGTGATAAGTATATATGAGTTGAATATGAGAATTCGGTCCTATGATTAAATATATTGAATTCAAAAGAAATGATTCTTCACTGTGTGCATATGTGTGATCTTATACATTCGGCTTTATAGGTAATGTATAATATGTGGTGTTATATATGATATTATGTAATTAGCTAAATAAGAGAGGTAGATATCTCAAGTTATTTCTTGTCTTTTGAACTTATGTAAATGAGTGAAAGCTGAATGTGTAATGATATGTTACTTTAATAGTTGAGTAAAAACTTGAGAGATTTTACTTATTGAGTATTCGGCCAAGGTGGAAGTCATGATAAATACATATTATTATGGAATGTTTAAGTTTGAGATTAAATATGGCATTGAAATAGTAATTTGATTCATTTAAATTTTAAGTGTTGATTATATTATTGAGTTGTAATTTGCTTAAGGCTTACTAAGCTATGTTAGCTTATTTTGTTTATAGATTTTGGACTTCAGTTACGGGCTCGGGGATCGTCAGCAAAGTTCACTACACTATCGACTGTCTTTGGTATTTAAATATTCAAACTCAAATTATGGCATGTATAGGCTGGAAATACTAAATAAAATGTCGAATTTTGAGTTGAATGTATAAAAGCCATGCGAAAATGGCTAAACTTTTATATTTGAATATGGTTATCTAAGTATGGATATGTTTATCTTGGTTTCATCATTATATGCTATGAATGTATAAAATGTTTGTGATAGATAATATATGTTTGGAAATGGTTTGTTTGTCTTGTCTAATTTGGTTTTACATGTGTTTAGTTAAAAGGTTTAATAAGCTTGACTGTTAATAAATTATAAATGGAAACTTTGAATGTATATGTGGTATTAGGTGTTTATATTCGGTTATGGAAGACTAAAGGTGTAATATATATATATA
Organism: Gossypium sturtianum; assembly: GCA_025698515.1. NCBI lineage: Eukaryota > Viridiplantae > Streptophyta > Magnoliopsida > Malvales > Malvaceae > Gossypium > Gossypium sturtianum. The sequence goes on along the minus strand of CM046949.1, from coordinate 88,198,767 downwards.
TTAGTTTAATTGGTTTGGTTGATAAGTGCTAAGTATTTCAAGTATTTCATGAATATTTGACCAATCGTTTCATTATATATTCAATGTCAAAAGTGAATGTTATTTTATGATTGGTTGTATATCATGTTCGTGTATACTAATTGCATATTCGGTTATGGTATGATGTTTTAAATGTTCATATGTGATTATTTTCTAAAATATATAATATGATTATATGATAGACATGAATATTAAAAGAATAATTTTAAATGTTAAGTCATAAGTGACATTAGTGATTATATGAAAGTTTGAATTGAACTGTTGATCTGTAATGCCTCATAATCCTATTCCGGCGTCGGATATGGATTAGGGGTGTTACATGCAGTTTTCAACACATCCTGCTCTTTCACTCTCAACTAATAATAACTAGACCTCAGGTCTATCTTGGAGAACACTGTAGCTCCCTTCAGTTGATCAAAAAGATCATCAATCCTTGGTAAAGGATACTTATTCTTAACTGTCACTTTGTTAAGCTGTCTATAGTCTATACATAACCTCATAGACCCATCTTTCTTCTTCACAAACAATACCGAGCACCCACGGTGAGTAGCTCATCTTACAAAACCCTTATCTGTCAACTCTTGCAAGCTGAACCTTGATTCTTTCAACTCTAAAGGTGCCATCCTATACGGAGCAATCGAAATAGGTGCCGTTCCCGAAACTAACTCAATCCCAAACTCAACCTCTCTCTTTGGAGGTAATCAGGGTAACTCTTCCGGGAATACATCCAGGATACTCACATACCACCGCACTTTGTTTCAAACTTTACTCCAAACCCTTGAGTATTCAACACAAAAGCAAGATAGGACTCACACCCTTTTCTCAAACATTTATCAGCCACTAAGGAAGAAATCATCACTGGTAGACCATCCGATCCACCTGATTCAACCCAAACCACATCTCCACTCTCACATTTCAATTCAATAAACTTACTACCACAGTTCACTAAGACACTATGGGTAGTCAACCAATCCATGCCTAGGATTAAATCAAACTCATCAAACGGCAACAACATTAGGTTTGCCAGAAAGCAATGACTCTCAATCATCAAAGGAAAATTCTTACACACCTTGTCCACTAACACATGCTTACCTAACGGGTTTGACACCTTAACCACAAAGTCCGTAGAATCAACAGTCATAATCAAACTAGATGCCAATCTCATGCAAATATAAGAATGAGTAGACCCTGGATCTATTAAAGCAATAACAAGGGTGTCAAAGAGAGAAAAAGTACATGTTATCACATCAGGAGAGGATGCCTCTTCGCAAGCGCGAATGGCATACGTCCTCGCAGGTGCCCGACCCTCCGGTCTCATAGCAGAGTCTCTAGATGCACCTCTACCACTATTCCCGCCTCTCGGGTTCCTTGGTGGTCTACCCCTTGCAGACACATCACTGGATCTCATCTCTAGCTTCTCTTCCTTATCATCCCTCTCGGGGCAATTTCAGATAAAATGGTCGGGGGAACCACACTTATAACAGTTTTGCCTGTTACCCCAACACTCTCCGGTGTGATATCTACCACAACTTGGACACTCCGGTTTGTTCTTTTGATTGCCCACACTTTCCATCGAAGTGGCTTAGACTCTCGAACCCGAACGAGTATTGCCCAAGTCTTGATGCGAATAACCCACTGGTGCTGTCGTCCTAGGACTCACTTCCTTGGACCTTTTCGACTGGGCTTGATACGACTTGCCCATTAGCCTCTTTCTAGCATCTCGGGCTTCACTCACAACCCTTTTCTTTTCTGTACTCAACTCTTTGGCCTTACTTACCCTTTCGACCAACACCACAAATTCTTTCAACTCCAAAATACCCACTAGGAGTTTGATGTCCTCATTCAGTCCGTCTTCGAACCTCTTACACAATATGGTCTCTGTCGACACACATTCTTGAGCGTATTTGCTAAGCCTAACAAACTCACGCTCATATTCCGCTACTGACCTTCTTCTTTGCTTTAACTCAAGGAATTCCTTCCTTTTTCGATCAGTAAATCGTTGGCTTATATACTTCTTCTAAAACTCTTCTAGAAAGAAGTCCCACGTCACTCGCTTTCTCGGGACTACTGACGTCAACGTCTTCCACCAATGGTATGTCGAGTCCCTCAGCAAGGATACGAAACACTTCAAGCTCTCTTCAAGTGTACAAGAGAGTTCCTCAAACACTCTCACTGAGTTCTCTAACCAGAACTCTGCCCTCTCAGGGTCATCATCAACCTTAGCTCTAAACTCCTTAGCCCCGTGTTTTTTAATCTTATCTACCGGGGGTTTCGATATCCTCACTACATCAATACCTTGAGGAGCCACAGGAATTGGCTGAGGTATAGGAGGAGGTGGAGGAGGTTGAGCATTAGGGTTCGCTCGAACGTAATCCGAGTACCAATTGCTCATCAACTGGAGAAAGGCTTCCCGTGCCCCTTCCCCTTGACCCCTAGCCTCGGGTCCACTTTGAACAAGCACAGTTCCTTGCGCAGGAGCTGGCGCATTACTAGCTGCTTCATCAGCAGTCAATGGATCAGAATCCATATTCTATATAAAACAAGATTTAAAATCATCAGAAGCCACCACACTATCATTGTACACTTATGGCATGTATAGCTAGACTCTTACACCCGCTACGGTGGTCCTAGAACCGACTAAACTATAGCTCTGATACCAATAAATGTAACACCCCTTACCTGGGTTCTACGCCGGAACCAGGCCCGAGGCGTTACCATAATAAAATCCTCAAGATCGCCACTTAGGCTCATTGTGACTACTCTCTTAAGTCACCTCATTCTCGACTTACGAGGCCTCACTCATACTCATGAGGGCTCTCGAGACCATATCGAAACTTCTACGATTTTTAAAACTTTTCCACTTATACAGGGCTCACACGCCCGTGTAAGATTTGGCACGCCTGTAGAGGTCACACACGCCCATGGTCACTACCCGTGCATGAAAACTCAAGCATTCTGCCAATGCCCCATGGTTAGGGCACACGCCCGTGCCCTCCACCCGTGGTGCATACTAACTAACTTAACACGGCCTAGAGTCTAGAAAAACGCCCGTATGGCTAGCCCGTGGCCAAGTCACACTGATTAACACACATGTTCTAGGCACACGCCCGTATGACTAGTCCGTGGTCTATTCTGATTTAAAATACTAACATGCAGGGGACACACGGCCAAGTCACACGCTTTGTTTATGCCCGTGTGTCTATCCACATGGAAAAGAACAAAGCTATATGCCAAGTTCTTTTCACCCTTCTAGCATAAACAACATGCACTCATTCAACACCTTCATAATCAACTCATATGAAGTACAGTCTCACATAGATAACTACATCTTTTCATATAATAAAGTGCCAACAACTATGGCATTATACAAAATAGATTATCCATCTAAAAGCCAACACATCATAGCCATATACAACAAAATTCACTAACTTGTCTAGCCCCTATACATGCCATATACAAAACATTAGGTCTCATGTACCAGAGTGTGCTGATAGTGTGGGCGATCTTCTAATTGATCCTCATATCTCGATTCAACACTTTTGCTCTATAAGACAAGGGAAAAGAAAGGGAGTAAGCTTTGAGCTTAGTAAGTTTACACATAAACAATTAAGCACCATAGTATGAGCTAAACAACAATTAGCATTATACTAACATATAATGTACAACTATGCTTACTCTTTCTATCCCTTACCACATTTCCAACACATCATGAGTCACTTACTCATAACCATTGACATGCACCCCTGCATTCAATATCACATTTACACAATATACAACACATCATTATTTCTCGATAATACATCCACACAGCTAATCCACACAGCTAATGTCTCGGTGGTTTCGCACTTAGCCCACCACAATCAATTAATAAGGTAGTATCGCACTTAGCCTACCATAAAGGTAATCGTAGGGGTTTCGCACATAGCCCACTAGACAATATACCTAACGATAGCATCGCACATAGCCAGCTCATCGTCATTATGTATTAGGATGGTATCGCACTTAGCCCATCTTTTAGCATTATCACTACACATTCACATATCTATTTACTCAATCATTCATCCATTCAAAAAATCTATCACATTCAATCCACTTGAACCACCTAGGTTCTCAATCATTCTCAACCATGCTATACACTAGCTAGCATTAACAAATTGTAAGTATGAATGCATTGTTTATGCATAGACTTACCTCGATACTCAAAAGTATAGAAACGTGCAATTTAGTCCACCACTTTGCTCTTGCCTCGGTTTCGATCCGGGCTTTGTCTTTCTTGATCTATAATGATAATTCAACTCATCAATATACACATTGACTAAATTGACCCACATCTCATAGTTTGGCAAATTACCCTTTTGCCCCTAAACTTTCTCCTATTTACGCTATTACCCCAAGGCTCGTAAAGTGATTTTTATTCAACTTTCTAGCCTTTCATGCTTAGCCGAATCACTTACTCAACTAAAGCAATCATCAATTCTTACTACATCACACATGTATGACCAAACTCAAGATTTTTACAAACTAGTCCCTACATGCATTTTCTATGGAAACTCATTTAGCAAAAGATGTTTATACTACATCAAGCTTTCATAATCTTCCATCAAACATCAAAATACATACATGTCATACATGGCCACATTTTTGAACATCCATCCTAGCTCATCAAATAGCTAAAAATAGCTTACTCATGCTACAAGGACTTCAAAAATACAAAGAATATCAAAAACGAGGCTTAGATGCACTTACTAGCAAGCTTGAAAATTTTGAAGAACCCGAACAATGGCTCTCTCAATTTTCGGCAGCTTTGAAGAAGAAGATGAATGAATTTTGTCATCTTTTCTCCTATTTTAATCACTTAATTGTTAAATGACCAAAATGCCCTTTTTGATAAACTTTCTATTTTAACTCATCCATGCCCAATTTTGTCCAAAAATTAGAAATTGGGAAAATTGCTATTTAAAGACCTCTAATTAATATTCTAAAGCTATTTCACACAAATAGCTTCTAGAATCTCACATTTTGCAACTTTTGCAATTTAGTCCTTTTGGACAATTCAACCGCAATTTCACAAAATTGCTTCATGAAACTTTCACACTAGCATGCATACATAGCATAAACCTCAAAAACTCATTCATAAACCTCAGATTTGTGGTCTCGCACCACTATTCTAACTAGGCTTTAAATCGAGATGTTACAAAACCATAGCTCTGATACCACTAATTGTAACACCCCTTACCCGTATTCAACACTGGAACAGGGTACGAGGCATTACCGAACTTACAACACAAGCAATCATACAATACCGAGTCATAAACTTGCATCCAAATTAAAACCAGTCATATTCAATCATAAAGTCCCTAATACGAGCCTACGAGGCCCAAAATATGCTTTAGAAGTGGTTCGAGACTAAACCGAGAACTCAGGAAATTTTTATAAAACTTAGAAAATTTTTGCTAGAAACAGGGCTCACACGCCTGTGTGGTCCAAGGGACACGCCCGTGTCACCATGGGACATGCCCGTGCTACAGGCTGTATTGAATTTAGGGTGCTCTCTAACTTGTGCCACACGGCCGTGCCACATGCCCATGTGCTAGGCCATGTGGTAACTTAATTTAATTCGAATTAGGTGCAGGTTTTACACGGCCAAGACACACGCCCATGTAGCACACACGGCTGAGACACACGCCCATGCCTCTGCCCGTGTGCTCAATTCTAGATATTCTGTTTCTCAAAATTAAGGTGTAGGGGACACACGGCCAACACACACGCCCGTGGGGCAGACCGTGTGTCACACACGGCCTAGACACACGTCTGTGTGTCTACCCGTGTGGACAAAATATAGGCTATTTACCAAGCCATTTGCCACCCTCGTTTGCACCTACACTTACACCAATTCAATGGCACAACTCATAGCATACTTAGGCAACAAAAACATCCACAACCAAGGTATTAACATCACATCCACATGCTAACATCTAACATGCTTTATCATCATAATTTATCAACACAAATCATGCAAGTTTCCATATTCATGAATGGTATCAACATATAAATATACTCATAGCCAACATTAGCCAACTTACATGGCCATATACAAAATGAAATCATTAACCATTATAAGCCAATACATTTGGCCACATTACCCATGACACATATAACAAAATGACCAAGTCCTTATACATGCCATAACTCAAAATATTGACATTTCAATGGTACCCAAAATAATGGTTGATAATGTGAATGGAACTCTGACGATCGCCAATCCCGAGCTAGCTTGGTGACACTATAAGATAAGGGAAAGAAAAGGGAGTAAGCTATATAGCTTAGTAAGTTCATATGCAAATAATAAGCAACATTAATGATACATTTGTCATATAAATAACATAACATATATCATAAATTGTCATTAAAACGTCATGAGCATAACTTACTCAATCACAACCTTACCAATAGTTCATCATATACCGAATCCATTTCATTTGAGTTTTTCGCACATACATGTACCAACTCGTAACATAATCACATACTTTCACATCTTTGACATACCCGTTGAACCACTTGGAATACTATCAGATACACGGAAAAATTTGCACATAAGTGCCACATATGTAGCCAATGCTACCACAAATCTCATAACACATATAGGCTCACTCTCGAGCTATCCACGGGTCTACTCACACAAGCTATCAGTCAAGACATAGCTACTCGGTGTTGCTCACACAAGCTGTCAAGTATCCGCAACATATGCCGGTATACTCAGCCACCGGTAGGACATACTAGACCAGCACCCAGGACACACAAATCACATAATCACATATTCACATAGGTTTCTAGTGACATGTCACTTGTATCCTAATCTATTCCTAAGGTTCAACCGGGATTTTCTCGCTTGTCGAAACTTCGTTAAATATGCTCATAGAATCAATCATACAATTCATGCAATATAAAAACATTAAAATTCAAATATAACATTGCATTATTAACATACGAACTTACCTCGGTACAAAAATAGTGGAAATGGACCTAATCATCAAACACATTAATTTTCCCCCGATCTAGGTCCGAACCTCAATTTTCTTGATCTATAATAGCAAATTTAACTTATTTAATACTCGCATTATTCAATTCAGCCCAAAAATCACATTATGGAAAAATTACATTTTTGCCCCTAACTTTCCAACTTTTTACATTTTAGTCCCTAAGCTCGTAAAATGATTTTCTTTCAATTTCTTCTCAACCCAAGCCTAGCCAACTTTTATCCATGCTTAAAACAGCCACCATTTTTCATTTATTCACATTTTTACCCACGTTTTACAACTTTTACAAATAGGTCCCTATTTAACATTTTCATCAAAAATCACTTGGTAAATGTTGTTTATCTAACACCAAACATCCATTTTCTACCATTAAACATCAAAATACACAAATATCTAACATGGGTAAAATTTTAGACTTTGATTTTCTTTCAAATTAGTCCTTGAAATAACTAAATCAAGTTACAACATTCACAAAAATGTAAAAATCATTAAAACGGGACAAAGACGGACTTAGAATCGAGCTTGAAAGCTTGGCCAAAACCCTAGCTATGGCTTCTCTTCAATTTTCAACACAAGGGACTAAATCGAAGAAGATGGACACTTTTATTTTGTCTTTATTTGCCAAATGACTAAAATGCCCTTAATGCCTAACTTCAAAATTTCACCTAACCATGTCCATTTTTGTCCATACTAAAGTATAATGGTCTAATTACCATCTAAGGACCTATAATTTAAGATCTCATAGCAATTGGACACCTTTAACATATAGAACTCAAATTTTGCACTTTTTGCAATTTAGTCCCTTTAACTAAATTGAGTGCCCAAACATCAAAATTTTTGAACAAAAATTTCACGAAATCATTCCATAAAACTATAGACAATAAAAATATAATAAAAATAAATTTTACTGCGTCGAATTTGTGGTCCCGAAACCACTATTCCGACTAGACTCAAAATCGGGCTGTTACACCCTTTGTGGTTGGTTGCAACATCACAGGCCTGTGTTGTAACCAAGCCCCTATGCAGCCCAAAAATTCCTGCATGTTTTAATTACATTTTGGAGGAAAATTAGGTGTATTTGTCCTAGCCAAACTCTAAGGACTTCAAGGATAATTTAGGCACTTTAATATTCCAAGTTGAGCCTATATAGGGGCCATTGTAATCAGTTTAAACACACAATTTTTAGGGTTTGATTCTTAGGTTTTTTCTTTCATTCATAGTTTTCACTTAGGTTATTTTATGTTCTTGTAATCAAAAGATCCTATTCCGAAGTGAGACTCTCGCAAGTGGAAATTGTTTCGAAGCCACATTTTCATCAATAAATCCATGAGCAACACTTTTCCTTTATTATATTCTTTATATCTTTTTCTTTACCATTGTTTAATTGAATGTTTTTGAAAATATTAGAATCAATTTATGTTTTATACATATCTCGCATGTTTCAACTGTTCTAATCGTATTAATTGATTGAAGGATAGAGTTTCTTAGTGGATCAGCTGTTTGGGAGAGGAAGAACTTAAACCCTAGGTTTGACAACCCTAGGAAGTCATTTAGGTGGAAATTAACCCAAAATTGGTATGACCTATTTGTGAACACCTTAACCCCAAACCGATCTGGACTGTGAGGTCGAAAGATAAGTATTTCTTGCTAACTCGTTATTCTAGTGAAAGATCGAAAGATCCTACTAGAGTATCGACTAGTTGATTGATTAGAACCCTACATCAATAATTAATTAGGTAAAAGAATTGGATCTAGGCTAAAAGGAACTCGCGTAGTCAAAACAAGGAACAAGAAAAACCGATACATGAACCTAGAAGTAGATTTAGGTTTAGTTAAATTTATTTAGTTTATTATTATCATCTTGCTTTTTAATTAACACTACTAATTCGTGACTCGAGTAGATTAGTAATTATTCCCCGTAATTGGTTTGGTAATAATTTTCCCCAAATTACAATCCCTTGGGTACAATCCTCGGAATACTTACCAATTGTTTCGCTGTAAACAAACTATATTACAACCTGACCAGTACACTTGCGGACACCGCTTCAATTCCATATCTTCAGTTGCAGTATTCACACTCTGGATGTTAGTACGTCCGGAGGTGGTCAGTTCCTAAGTCTAGTAGGGTATCCTAAGATCACTGAGTCAGTTAGTGCCTATAAATATAGCCCTTATTCCATGAAAATTCTCTCATCGAAATTCTATTGTTATCTCTATTCTGAACCAAGTTCGTAGCAATCAAGGTAAGCCTCTGTCCTGTTAAGGTTGATTTTCCAAAAAGCTAGGTTCACTTGCATGTGTGAATTCCATAAGTTTTGTTTGTTTAAGTAATGTGTATATGTTTATGTTGCAAATCTGTCGAACCATTTACCAGCAAGGATAAAGGCAAAGCAAAACTTGTTTAAATTCTCAGCTTTATCAGTAAGTGGTTAAGAATTTTCATAAGTGTGCTAACTATCATGTTTTACAGTATGAATGCTTAGGGTTCATAACTTATGTATGAACGGTTATGTTTTCTAAATTTATTTTTAAACTAAACCTTTCCTATAAAAAGTTATTTTTATGTTTTAAAACTCTATTTTTAGGTTATGTTTCCAAGATATGTTTTTAAGCTATGTTTTAAATATATGTTTTACGTGTGCTCCTATGCGAGCCTATATTTTTAAAGCAAGTTTTAAAAGTAGAGTTTTATAAGTTATGTTTTTGCAAGCTCTTTATACGAGCTCTATGTGATAAGTTTCTATATGAGATTTTTATGCAAGCTTATATGTTGGATATATTGGTATACCAAAAGATTGTGAGTACTCACCTATAAGCTCTGTGTTTGCGGTGTTGAGGCCCTAGGAGAATTGAAGAGATAAGGGAATTTCAAGTTATGCTCCATTCAATAGGACATGTTGCCGTACAAGAGAGTGTTTAGTTTATGCTACACTTATGGAACATGTTAAGGACTCTTTGAGTCATTCTGGGGCATTATAAGGAGATCTATATATCCAACATATAAGATAAGATAACTAAGTTAAGACAAGTGATCAGACAAGTATGTGAGCATGTTTCATGCTATATAAGATCCATTTTCAAATAAGAACAAGTTAAGTTTTTAAATATGATTTTCAGTAAGTATATGTGAAACTGTTTTCAAACTTATATGATTTTATGACAGGCAAGTTCTGCGAATTGGGTCTCGCACCTTCACCGCGAACCCAACACGCGATACGATTTTTCAAACTAAGCCTTCTTTCTATTTTAAAACTCTATATTTTAAGCATACTTTATTGATTCCTAATTATTCATTGAGTTCGCAATGAACTCACCCACTCCTCTCTTACTTCGCAGTTAGGTAGGTCACGGATGGTAGTGGCGAGGTAGATAACTTGGCGAGGCTCATCCCTAAATAAATATCGGCGAACCTGGGAAATAGGCGATGGGGTTTTATTTATGTTGGTTTAGATTTATTCTAATTTGATTCTGTTATTGAAACAATTTCCTTAAAGTTTAAGTTTATTTTTATTTCGCGAACCTTAAAATTAAACCCTTTATTACTAATTTCTTCTCAGCATGAATAAAGTTGATGTCTCTTTAATTGTCCTTGTATGCGTGCTATGTTGCATTCATCCAATATTTCCAAAGTATGTACTATTATCATATGCTAACTGGTTTTATCGCGAAGTAATATATTCTACGACCCTTGTATGTTTGCAACCTCTATATGCATGCAAACCCTTAGAAGCGATAACCTTACTACTTAGCAAACCCTACCTAAGTTTGAAACCCATGCATGAACATCCCTTTTGTTATGAAGCCCATTTTTATGCGAACCTATGATACTTTGTTTTAAATGCGAACCTAGAAGGTATGTGAACTGATGTTATTTTGCAAATCCATGCTTATTATTGTCATGTGAACACATGTGTTAGATTTGTAAACCTACGTTGTTGTTCGAACCTTAATAATAATTTATGTGTACTTACTTTTATGTTTGAAAATACGCACCCAAAACTACCATGTTTACTTCTTTCTTGCAAACCCTTAAGTTTTACTGTTTAGGTGACATGCGAACCCTTCATCTATTTTGTTTGATAAGCTCGCATGATTTACATTCTATGTACGATATTACTCCACTTTTATTCTATAAGTTATCATAGTATATGTTTTAATTAAGTGGTGTGCTGGAGGTTAGGTTGGGAGTTAATGGAGAGTCACTTCGGTGGATAATGTAGCTCGCCAAATTCGAGTCAAACCTACTCAACTGGGTTTGGGGTGTTACAAGAAAATTTACCCGTTATAACTTCTGGTAGATCAACATCTTCCTTTGCTTTCATTACATATGCTTGGGCAGACACTACAGAACTTCACTTACTAAAATTTTTCCTTGGTGTTCCCTGCACTAAGCCAGACTTTACTGCCACTCCAAATCTGGTCTTTTTCTAAAACTTTTGAGGCCCAAGAACATACTGCTTTGTGCTTGCTTCTATCTTGGAGGGACAATCCTTAACCAAATGATCTTTCGATCAACATCCAAAACATGCCTGAAAACGTATCCAACATTCTCCTCCATGGCTTCTGCCACAATGTTCACAGTTAACTTTTCTCATTACTCTAGACCCTTTAAAGCTTGCCATAGAAACAACTAGTCTACTAAATCCTTCATGCTTGAAACTCGTAGCTGTGAACCTCTACTTGAAGTTAAAAAAGTTTGATCTCTGGGCTTCTTAAAACTTGTTGAAGGTGGAGGGTTAGACATTCTACTTTTTATCCTCTCTTTCAAAGTTTCTACTCCTGTCCCTAATAATTGTTTCCATCTTATGAGCTTTGGCTGTTATAGCTACTAAACTTTTACATTCAGAAGTAGTTACCAGACCACGAATTTCATCTCTTAATCCCCACTCAAACTTATTACACATTTCCTTCTCTAACTAGAACATGTTTTTAACATATCTACTGAGTCTAAAAAATTCTCGTTCATATTCCATCACAGACATCCTTCATTGTCTAAGATGCAGAAATTCTTTCTTCATATGTTCTACATACATCTGGTTCACATACCTTTCTTTGAAATTCTCTAAAAATAACTCCTAATCAATAATCTTTTCAGGAGTCACACTAATCAATGTTTCCCACCACTAATAGGCTTCTCCTTCCAGCAACGATTGTAACAGCCTGTTTTCAATGAAATTAGAACAGTGGTTTTGGGACTACAAATCTGAAGTTGGAAAAATTATTTTATTGTTATTTTATGGTATACAACATGATAGTATTACCGTATAAAAATTTCATTAAGAAATTTTACCGTTTGCATGCTCAATTTAATAAAAATGACTAAATCGCATAAAGTGCAAAAGTTGAGTTTTAATAGCTAAAGGTATTAAATAACTATAGAACTTTAAATTAAAAGTCCTTATTTGGTAATTAGACCACTATTGAAGTTAGTGGAATGTGATGGCTTGGTATAAGTGAAATTATGAATATTTTTAAGGTTAAATTAGTAAATAGGTTATTAATGTTAAATTAAATAAAACCAAAAATTTTCTCATCTTCTCCAATGTGTTCTTCATCGAAAATTGAAGTAGAAAACAAGCTATTTATGGTTCTTCCATTCGTTTGCATAAAATCCTAGCATGTAAGTGAATTTTCATCCTGTTTTTAATTATTTTTATCTTTTCAGGATCGTTGTAGCTTGATCTAGCTAGCCCGGGGACTAATTTGTAAAACTGTTTAAGGATTTGAGTTTTTCCATGAATGAATATTGGTTGCTTTTCTTGTTTGATGGTAGAAAATGGATAGTTGTTGTTAGATAAACAACTTTTGTTAAGTGATTTTTGGTAAAAATATCAAATAGGGATTAAATTGAAAAATAGAAATTATACATGGTAAATTTGTGAAATAAATGAAATATAGGGATTCCTAGGGACCTATATGAAATTCAGCTATATTGGGTTAAGCATGAATTGCATGAATTTTCATTTTATGAGCTAGGGACTAAATTGAAAAGAATTTAAAAGTACAAGTTTAGATTAAATTGAATGAATTATATGTTAAATTGAATTAAATTTATCCGTATAGATCCAGTTAGACCTCATACGGAGTTAGATCGAAGCAAAGAGAAAGTCTCGGATTAATCGCCTCTGTATCTATGTATACTCGTCATGGTAAGTTCGTGTAATTAAATTGAGTATTTATAAGTTTTAATTGAATTATATGTATGTGATTTGTATAATTGCCATGTATAAATACCGATTGCATATCTGATGACGTACGATGATACCGAGTCCCATTTGAACCTTAGAAATTCGTAGGATACAAATGACATGTCATTAGGGTTATCGATTTGGTTATGGTCCGGCATGTGTTGCGGACACACCACAGCTCGTATGAGCTTACCGATTGTAGCTCGTGAGAGCTTACTGATTCCCAGCTCATATGTGCTTACCAATTTATAGCTCATGAAAGTATACCGATTCATTGCTTGTATGAGCATACATGTACAGGAATTGATGGATTACAGTTTAGCAAACTATGTGTGAGCTACCTCGCGTATCCAACGATATTCTAAATGGTTCAACAAGCAATGTTCTAATATGATATGACATGAGTTCGATACGGACTATTACAAGTATAAGTATGAATTATATGGAAAATGACATTGCATGGTATATAGGTTGATACATGTGTAAGGAATTTGATTAATTGTTGAGCTCATCCATGACTTGGTTTATATATGTGTTTACATGACTAACATGGTTGATGTATATGAGCTTAGGCATTTGGTCAATATATGTTGGGATATGCTTGTTTACTTACCTTATATGTGAATAAATGGTAAGTTGAATCCTATGTTATACGAACTTACTAAGCTTAAATGCTTACTCTGTGTATTTTATATGTTTTATAATGAATTAGAAGCTCGTTCAGGTTAGAAGCTTGTCGGAGCTATATCACACTATCCATAGGCTCTTTTGGTACTTTTGGCTGGTTTAAATTTGGTTGTAATGGCATGTATAGGTTATTTTGGCTAATATTAGCCTATGTGTTTTGGGTGTGGATATGACCATTTGGTTGGTTTGCATTTTGGCCTTGTGTTGGTGAAATGGTTTATTTTGATATGTATATAAGTTTCCTTATATGGTTGAGGTATGGCTTGATATGGTAGAATGATGGAAGGTATAATGGTGGTTTGAATATGTATTTCGTGTAAGCCCTAAATGGTTGTGAATTGGTACTTGTTTGAATGACTTATTTGGTGTTTTTAGTGCACAAGTTATGTATGATTTATATGATCATTGGGAGCTAGTTTTTATATGCAATATATGATACATTTTGGTATGATTTAAAAGGGTAAATCAAGTGGCATAATATGGCTTAGTTTTGGTCAAGCCTTTATTGATTAAATGAGCAAATTGTGTTTATATTTGCACATGTTTTTGAATTTTCATTTGAGGTGCCTAAAGGCATATTGGTTGTATGTGAATATAATACATGTTTAAGGCTTGATTTTGCTTGTTTTTGGATGCCTTATTATGGCTTGTTATGTGCACAAAGTTGAATGTAGGTTGATGCCAAATTGGATAAGAAAAATGGCTTGTAAAATAGCCAATTTTCTTTCACAAAGGCAGAGACATGGGTGTGTGTCTTATCCGTGTGTGACACACAACTGTGTGTCCCCTGTAGCTTTCAAAAGGGTTGCAATTCAGGCTGTTATACGGCCTAGCACACGGCCTGGCGCATAGGCGTGTGAGGTTACTTCGAAGGGTACACGGCCTAGCACACAGGCGTGTGGCTTGGCCTTGAGATCAAGTCAGAGAGTTACACGGGCACTGACACGAGCTGGGACACGACCATCTGTCCCTATTTTGAATGCCCACACAGCCTGAGACACGGGCAGGCCTCCTGATCGTGTAAGTCACATGGCTTGGCCACATGGCCGTGTGACCCCTGCAGCTTTGAAAATTTTCAATGTTTTTTTAAAAAATTCTCCGAGTTTTCGATTTAGTCCCGACTTGTTTCTAATGCGTATTTTAGGCCTCGAGGGATCGTATATGGGACATTATGAATGATTTTGTTTGTTTTTTTTATGAATATTGATATGTTTTACAATGTTGAAATTTATGTCTGTTTGATCTGTAAACTCTGGTAATGCTCTGTAACCCTATTCTGGAGACGGATACGGGTTAGGGGTGTTACAACGATATAGCACACAAGAGATTGTCTTCTAGTGTACATTTCAGTTCATTTATCACCCTACAAACTCGAGACAACCACTGCTCTGCCATAGTGGGATCTTCACATTTATCACCCATAAATTCTTTAGCACCCTTCTTACGAATTTTTTTCACAGGGTTTTATTTAGGTGGAGTCACAATAGGTACTGGTGGTGTAGGTTGTGCTGGGCGAACCACTTCTAGTTGTTGTTGCTGAGGCTGTTGAGGCTGAAGGGCTTGAGTATTCCCCATAAACTAGTCAAACATCTATGTCATCATCATAAAGAAAACATTCCTAAAAGCATTTCCACCTGCTTGTTCTGTAGCTGCTTGTTCTGGAACAAAAGGCACATGACTTTAAATTTCTTCCCCAGTCACTTCTCTAGATCCTTCAGACATCTTTTTCAATACTACAAGAAAATTTGGATTAGCTTAACACACTCAGGGATTAAGCCAAAGGCATATCATGCATGATGGGGCGTGACTCAGCCATTATTTTCCAAGAATCGGCTCAACCCTGACTCTGATACCAAACTTGTAATGTAACACCCCCAAACCCGGCCTACGAGCCTTGACCGGATCTGGTATGTCACTGAGTAAAACGTTCGAAAAGATTTGACTTACGGTTGAAAACATAAAAATTTGTTGTCAGTTGTAAAACATTGTATATTTAAAATTCTAAGTAAAATCATGTTGTTACAAATTCCCGGATTTAAAACTTTAATATAAGCTTTAATAATATGAATCGATTCCTAAAATCATTTCCGGTTTCCGAATAAAAGTAATATAACTTCAAAATCATAAATAACGTGTCCAAATACTTTAAGTGGCCCTTATTACATCAAATAATTATTCAAAAATACTTAATATTAATTCGCATAAAATAAATAAAACATCTTCTGCATGAAATATAGCTTCTTCATGGCCACCTTTGTATCCACTCCAACCCGGTCCAAGAATCACGTATCACCTGCGATGTTGATAATAATTTGGGTGAGTCACATAGACTCAGTGTGCAATTAGTCCACTGAATTCCTCCCACATATCAAACCACATATCAACCCACATAACAGATAACAAGGCAACTTATTCACATAATATCACAATTCGGGCTTGGCCCATATCCATACCACATATCGGATCATAATGTAATTAACCACATGATTCCACATATTGGGCTTGGCCCATTCCCACACTGATCCACATTCACATATTGGGCTTGGCCCATAACCACATCAATAACCACAATGCCACACATAATCATGCAAAGTTCACCCAACCCAACCTTGGGTCCATCCTCTACACACCCCCGTATCCAGCCACCACACACCAGGGGATTTCTAAATCACCCTCCAACCGCTACACACCAATTTGGCAATTAATGCCGTCCACGATGTAGCTCATAGCTAGCATCAAACCACGATGAGGCACATAGCTACTCATCAAACCACGATATGGCACACAGTCGATATCAACCACGATGAGGCACAGAGTCACTCATCAATCCACGTGAACTTAATCACAAGTAATCCACAACGCGACCTCGATCGGCGCCAATCCTCGATGTAGCTCATGGCTAACATCAAACCACGCACTCAAGTACACCCCGTCCTTCTTTCACATTCATATCCCATCCCATGCACATGCAACATATAATAATGTCATGATGAGTCATGCATGTACATGTTGACGCATTCAACCATATTTTCATGAACATATTCACATATACACATTGATAACCACTTTTCACCGATTAGTATCGACGATCATCGATATACCCCGTAAGGGTATCCGTTTCATAATTACCATTTGCACTTGTTAGCATACGCAAAACTCAAACAAGTATAACATATAAACACGGAAAACGAGAGGCTAACCACACACACGATAACTTGAAGCACTACGCCTCGATCCCGATGTTATCACTAAGCGAAACTACCGCTATCTCGCCTATAGTCACCGCTCTCTCGCCGCCCACACCACGTGGCCAATCCCGAACGCAGCAGAAACAGATCTCCTCTTATACTTAGGATAGGGACTATCCCTTTACCTTCTTGACTGATGTTCGCCTCCATCAACAATACTTAAATCAAAACCGATTAATACAAGATCTTAAACGAATAGAAACTAAATCTTAACCTCTTACTAAAACAAATCGAGACCCGAGTCTCCTCCTTTGACCTCGCTGTCGATTTGCCCCTAAATCATCAAAGTTAGAATCGGCTAACCTTAATACCAAATATGGCCTATGGTCGAATACCATGAACCACTTACCTTGCTTACTGAAATCCTGAATTACCACTTAACTATGAAGCTATCGAAATCCCTGCTAACCAACTGTTAAAATCGGCTTTAAGCAATAATTCATGAGAAAATAACCCTTGGCCGTATAGCACATATCACTTACCTTGAGTAGTCGAATCTGCAAGACTCCTTTAATGCTCCCTTTCCTTCGGCTATACACAAAAGAACACATCACTATGGCCTTAAAGGACATTCGGCCAACCTTAGACCAAAGGCCTAACTATTGCTTTCGGCATACTTATGAAGATGAGACAAAACTGATTGCCTAAAGAAGGAAATACTTACCGCTATACAAGCATCCACAGAGAATCGGCTTCTAGATCCCAAAGAGAAGGATTTCGACACTCTAATGGTGAAGAAAGAAAACACACAAGTGGAGGGAGTTTAATGCTTAGAGAATTCGGCCACAAATAAACTAAATCAAGGTTTCGGCTTCAAGGCTATGAACAAAGAAAAGAGAATAAGGTCCCTTTAAGGTTCGGCTATGGCTTCAAGTGATGATAAAATATTCGGCTAACACCAAAATAAAAGAAGAAGCTTGGGAAAGAGGTATAGATTCGGCCAAGAACAAATAGAGAAAGAAGAAGAGAAGAGTTTGAAGAATTTTGGCAATGGTGACAAGGGAGAATTCGGCTTCAAATGAAAAAGAAGAAAAGAGAGCACTCCTATGACTAACAAATTTCGGCAAGAAGGATGGACACTCACACAACTAAAATTCGGCACTTATCCCCTCTACATGGCCGAATTTGCCATCCAAAAGAACCCCACATTCGGCCACTACCTCTTTCCTTATCATTTCCCAAAATTTCCTCCTATATTCTCTCCCTGTTACTCTTTCAAAATAATTTGAACAAGTCCAACCTTTATCTCCCCTTCCTAGCCAAAATTTAAAAACAATATCAAGTCTTAATCCTCATCTTTTCAGAGTCCCATGCCGTCCAATACTCCTCCCTCTCTTGACGCAAAAATAAAGGCTCCCACTGCTTCCCACGTTGCTTGAACCAAGGCCCTTGCCCACTGCATATGGCGTCACTTACCAAGGCCCTAAGTGGCGCCTTCAAGCCACTTTACCAAGCCCAATCTCATGTCCAAAAGTTCTTACAAATTTTCTTAAGACCTCCTTAGCCTAGCTCCCATTTTAAACTTAAAATCTAATAATTTTCCAAAGCATTCTCTTTCATCCTATAGTTTTAGGAACCCCTAAAACACATCCAAACATACACCAAGCCCACTAACACTTGCACTATGCACTAAATGCATAACCCTAAATCTGGATGTTACGCTTCTACCCTCCTTAAAAATAATTTCGTCCTCGAAATTACTTGCTACCCAACTAACAGTCGTGCAATCCACTACGCTCTTGCTGCGCACTCTGATCTAAATAAAACTATCATACCTTCTAGGCACAGTCTCTAGGTTCACATCCAAGGTTTCAGGCACTTCACTAGTAACACAAGAATGAGCTAACTCTAAAACAAGCAAAGCAATTAAGGGTATTCCAGAAACAAGGAACGTACCCGATATTACATCTGGCACATCTTCCTCCTCGCAACGACTGACTGCCTAAACCAACCTTGGTTGTCTTGCCTCTGAACCTTCAGCACCTTTGCTTGGTGTTCCACGACCTCGGCCAGAACCATTTCCTCCATGGCTTGAACCACGACCCCTCGTCGCCTTAGGACAATTCTTAACCAAGTGAGCCTTAGACCCACACCGAAAACATTCCTTACTATTTCCCCAACACTCTCCAGCATGAGCTCTTCCACATCGAGCACATGGACGACTCCGATTCCCACCAAGCTGAGTGCACAGTGCACGTCTGAAATTCTCAATCCTTGGTCTTTTCTGAAAATCTCTAGATGACATTGACGGTCCAAAACTCCTCTTATTCCAATTCCTATCCTTTTCTCGATTCTGTCTCTCAGTCCTCTTAACTTCTTCAGCTATTCGAGCTTTCTCCACTAGAATAGCAAAGTCCATTTCTCTCTGCAGAGCAATCAACACCCGCAGCTCGTCTCGCAATCCGTCTTCGAATCGAACACACCTTTCATAATCGTGAGCTATGATGCCATTGGCGTACTGACTTAACCGCATAAATTTCGCTTCGTGCTCTGCTACTGACTTACTTCCATGAACCAAGTTTAGAAACGCTTTCCTCTGCGAGTCTAGGTAACTAGCTCCAACATACTTCCCTTCAAACTTAAGCTT
Organism: Gossypium sturtianum; assembly: GCA_025698515.1. Lineage (NCBI taxonomy): Eukaryota > Viridiplantae > Streptophyta > Magnoliopsida > Malvales > Malvaceae > Gossypium > Gossypium sturtianum. Next base: position 88,178,981 of record CM046949.1, on the reverse strand, counting down.
AAAATACTCCCAATCCAATCGATCTACCGGGACACCTTGCCTGATGGTGAGCCACCAACGATAAGCCTCGCTCTCTGAGCAACGAGACAAAGACCTTTAAGCTTTTTCCTCAAGAAGATACCCAAATCGCCCATAATTCTTTCGACTGCTTCTAACCAATACTCTGCTACATTTGGAGCCACCCTAGACACTCCTCTAAAAACCTCAGCTCCGTTCGACCTAAGTCTTTCCGATACTGATTTTTGAGCTCCATTTCCCATACCAGCTCTTGCCACTTGTTCTAGCATTCCCAAAGATAGCTCTGCGAGCATCTGCGTCATCCTCCTCTGTCGACCTTGATCCTCGCGCCCATCGCGGCAACGGCGGCACGTCATTTTCTGACCCATGGCCAGACCATATTGGTTCCGATATAGTCATTCGACCACGTCCTCTAGAACTCATGTCTAACGTCGCGACTTACTCTGATTAAAAGTTTTATGCATTAGTATTTCGTTCCACTGATTATCCGCGAACAATTTTATGTAAAAAAGATTCAATAGTAGTTCTTTCGATCAATCAAAATTTCAGCTCAAGTTTACTTTTCTAACTCAGAGAGTCACATTCACATTCATCAACAATATTCACACACTATTTTAGCATTTCTATCCGTTTCCTACCCAGGGGTAATCTCGTCAATTGTCCTATAGGGGTATTTTAGTAACAAATCAGGGTCAACTTGAAAATCTGTACAAATCAAAGGCATTCCAAAATTTTCAAAACTCAGGGTTATTTTGAAAATTTTCTCAAAACGAAAGGTATTGCAAAAATTTCAGAATTCGGGGTTATTCAGGTAATTTTGTAAGTCAGGGGTAATTCAGTAAATTTTCCTAATTAGGGTATCTGGATATTTCTATAAAGCAAGATTTAGTAAAAATTGAGGGTAGTACGGTAAATTTATAAACCAGGGGCATTTTAGTAATTTCTAACCCAGGGGTATTTGGGTAATTTTGCAAATAGGAAATATTTCGAAAAGGGTTTTCAAATTCTAATTTAATGTTTACAAATAAAAAAGGGTAATTTGTGATTTTAAAACTAAGGTTTTTATAAACCAGTATGGCTTGTCCCTTTCGGGTTTTAATTATCGGTTTAGCCGGTGAACAAGTCCTCGTGGTTAGGGTGAACCGTGGCTACGCACCAGGTAGGATTCAAGTAAAGAAAAGGTGAGTCACTAGGACTGCTTAAGTACCAAGCTCTTACTGAATCCACTCCTAGACATGCGCACAACTATTGCCACACCCTAGCTCGGCGACTTACTCACAGGTTTGTTTAGTGGTTCTTAAGTCTTATGAATCTTGTGTTGGAGTAGACTAGTCCTAGGGTTCAATAGCCCTAATCTACTAATCTACGTTCCCATAGATGCCCATACAGTTCACATATTCAGATCACTTCAGTAGTTAGAGGTACTTACCTGGTGGACTTCGGGCCGGAGATACAGGTGCCATGCCAGAATAACCTGAAAAAGTCCATAAAAATCTATATTTTTGAAAAGACCATCTTTGAAAAATGTTTTTGGGCCCCAAAACCCTCAAAGCCGAGTTTTGAACCGGGCTCTGATACCAAACTGTAACACCCCCAAACCCGGCCCACGAGCCTTGACCGGATCTGGTATGTCACTGAGTAAAACGTTCGAAAAGATTTGACTTACGGTTGAAAACATAAAAATTTGTTGTCGGTTGTAAAACATTGTATATTTAAAATTCTAAGTAAAATCATGTTGTTACAAATTCCCGGATTTAAAACTTTAATATAGGCTTTAATAATATGAATCGATTCCTAAAATCATTTTCAGGTTTCGAATAAAAGTAATATAACTTCAAAATCATAAATAACGTGTCCAAATACTTTAAGTGGCCCTTATTACATCAAATAATTATTCAAAAATACTTAATATTAATTCGCATAAAATAAATAAAACATCTTCTCGCATGAAATATAGCTTCGCATGGCCACCTTTGTATCCACTCCAACCCGGTCCAAGAATCACGTATCACTGCGATGTTGATAATTATTTGGGTGAGTCACACAAACTCAGTGTGCAATTAGTCCACTGAATTCCTCCCACATATCAAACCACATATCAACCCACATAACAGATAACAAGGCAACTTATTCACATAATATCACAATTCGGGCTTGGCCCATATCCATACCACATATCGGATCATAATGTAATTAACCACATGATTCCACATATTGGGCTTGGCCCATTCCCACACTGATCCACATTCACATATTGGGCTTGGCCCATAACCACATCAATAACCACAATGCCACACATAATCATGCAAAGTGCACCCAACCCAACCTTGGGTCCATCCTCTACACACCCCCGTATCCAGCCACCACACACCAGGGGATTTCTAAATCACCCTCCAACCGCTACACACCAATTTGTCAATTAATGCCGTCCACGATGTAGCTCGTAGCTAGCATCAAACCATGATGAGGCACATAGCTACTCATCAAACCACGATATGGCACACAGCCGATATCAACCACGATGAGGCACAGAGCCACTCATCAATCCATGTGAACTTAATCACAAGTAATCCACAACGCGACCTCAGTTAGCGCCAATCCTCGATGTAGCTCATGGCTAACATCAAACCACGTACTCGAAGTACACCCTGTCCTTCTTTCACATTCATATCCCATCCCATGCACATGCAACATATAATAACATCATGATGAGTAATGCATGTACATGTTGATGCATTCAACCATATTTTCATGAACATATTCACATATACACATTGATAACCACTTTTCACCAGATTAGTACTGACCTGATCATCGATATACCCCGTAAGGGTATCCGTTTCATAATTACCACTGCACTTGTTAGCATACGCAAAACTCATACAAGTATAACATATAAACCCGAAAAATAGTAGACTAACCACACACCTGATAACTTGAAGCACTACGCTCTCGATCCCGATGTTATCACTAAGCGAAACTACCGCTATCCGCCTATAGTCCCGCCTCGCTCACTTTGGCCCACACCACGTGGCCAATCCCGAACGGCAAAAATAGATCTCCTCTTAAACTTAGGGATAGGGACTATCCCTTTACCTTCTTGACTGATGTTCGCCTCCATCAACAATGCTTAAATCAAAACCGATTAATACAAGATCTTAGACGAATAGAAACTAAATCTTAACCCTCTTACCAAAACGAATCTAGACCCGAGTCTCCTCCTTTGACCCTGTCGATTTGCCCCTAAATCATCAAAGTTAGAATCGACTAACCTTAATACCAAATATGGCCTATGGCCGAATACCATGAACCACTTACCTTGCTTTACGAAATCTCGAATTACCACTTAACTATGAAGTGTTAAATCCCCGCTAACCAACTGTTAAAATCGGCTTTAAGCAATAATTCATGAGAAAATAACCCTTGGCCGTATAGCACATATCACTTACCTTGAGTAGTCGAATCCTGCAAGACTCCTTTAATGCTCCCTTCCTTCGGCTATACACAAAAGAACACATCACTATGGCCTTAAAGGACATTCGGCCAACCTTAGACCAAAGCCCTAACTATTGCTTTCGGCATACTTATGAAGATGAGACAAAACTGATTGCCTAAAGAAGGAAATACTTACCGCTATACAAGCATCCACAGAGAATCGGCTTCTAGATCCCAAAGAGAAGGATTTCAACACTCTAATGGTGAAGAAAGAAAACACACAAGTGGAGGGAGTTTAATGCTTAGAGAATTTGGCCACAAATAAACTAAATCAAGGTTTCGACTTCAAGGCTTTGAACAAAGAAAAGAGAATAAGGTCCCTTTAAGGTTCGGCTATGGCTTCAAGTGATGATAAAATATTCGGCTAACGCCAAAATAAAAGAAGAAGCTTGGGAAAGAGGTATAGATTCGGCCAAGAATAAATAGAGAAAGAAGAAGAGAAGAGTTTGAAGAATTTTGGCAATGGTGACAAGGGAGAATTCGACTTCAATTGAAAAAGAAGAAAAGGGAGCACTCCTATGACTAACAAATTTTGGCAAGAAGGATGGACACTCACACAACTAAAATTCGGCACTTATCCCCTCTACATGGCTGAATTTGCCATCCAAAAGAACCCCAAATTTAGCCACTACCTCCTTCCTTATCATATCCCAAAATTTCCTCCTATATTCTCTCCCTGTTACTCTTTCAAAATAATTTGAACAAGTCCAACCTTTATCTCCCCTTCCTAGCTGAAATTTAAAAAGAAAATCAAGTCTTAATCCTCATCTTTTCAGAGTCCCATGCCGTCCAATACTCCTCCCTCTCTTGACGCAAAAATAAAGGCTCCCACTGCTTCCCACGTTGCTCGAACCAAGGCCCTTGCCCACTGCATATGGCGTCACTTACCAAGGCCCTAAGTGGCGCCTTCAAGCCACTTTACCAAGCCCAATATCATGTCCAAAAGTTCTTACAAATTTTCTTAAGACCTCCTTAGCCTAGCTCCCATTTTAAACTTAAAATCTAATAATTTTCCAAAGCATTCTCTTTCATCCTAGAGTTTTAGGAACCCCTAAAACACATCCAAACATACACCAAGCCCACTAACACTTGCACTATGCACTAAATGCATAACCCCTAAATCCTGGATGTTACATGTAACATGCCAAACTCGACCCTATAATAATATACGAGTATGGTGTGCCACTACTTAAAATCAAACTAAATTTAAAACATTTTGGTGAAACCTTTATATAATTCTTACAAAGTTATAATTATAAAACATATATTAGTTGTTACTTTACCAAGGTTTGAATGAAAACATCAACAGTTTAAAAATAATATACAAGTTGTATGGCGTATAAGTTCAAATATAATAACTTCATTAAACATAATGTATTAATTTAAAACCAAGCATTAATACTTCATAGAAATATCATAAAAATAGAGTCTTATAAAAAAAAAGTTCTATGTACAAATAATTTTCAGATACACTTATGCGCCACCCCCGCGAGTCATGCATGATAAGAAACAAAGCAGTTAGCGTAGTTCTTCTAACAAAGCCTTCCTTTAGTCAGCAAGCCTGAGAAGGAAAAAGGTAACAAAGTAAGTTTATACGAATTTAGTGAGTTCCAAAGATAAATCATACATAACATTACTAATAGTACATATGAACATTTCTGAAGGATTTACACACTTTCACATAGTCACCCAATGGCGTAAACAAAACTCAGACAGACTCAGTATGTAACAGCCCGATTTAGGGCCTAGTCGGAATAGTGGTTGCGAAACCACAAATTCAAAGTATAAATATGTGTTTTATGATTTTATGAGGCTTATAATATGTTTGCATGTTTATGTGAAAATTTCATGAGAAAATTTTATTTATTAGTGATCAATTTGTCCATTAGGACTAAATTGCAAAGATTAGAAAATATGAGATTCTAGAAGATTCAAGTATGAAATAGAATTATAAAAATTATTAGAGGTCCTTAATTAGCAATTATACCAATATAGATTATGATGGACAAAAATAGACATGGGAAGGAAAAATCTTAAGGAAGGGCCTTAAGGGCATTAATGTCATTTGGTTAATTAATGAATTAAAAAGGGAAAAATAAGTCAAAAATTGTGTCCATCTTCTTCTCTCTTGGTCAAAAATCACTAAGGAGCCATAGCTAGGGTTTCTTCAACTTCCAAGCTTGATAGTAAGTGCACCCTAGCCCCGTTTTTAATGTTCTTCGTATTTTTGAGATCCTCGTAGCTCGATATAGCTATTTCTAGCTATATTTTGAGCTAGGGTTCATATTAAAATATTTACCCATGTATAAAATGCATGTATTTTAATGTTTTAAGGAAGAATATGAAAGTTTGATGTGTGATAAACATCTTTTTCTAAGTGATTTTCATGAAAAATGCATAAAAGGACCAAATTGCAAAAGTTATAAAAATGGTCATACATGAGTGAAATAGTGAAAATTGAAGGTTTTAGTTGAGAAATTGATTCGACTAGGCTTAAAATGCAAGAAATTTGAATAAAAATCATTTTACGAGCCTAGGGGTAAAAGTGTAATTATGTGAAAGTTTAGGGGCAAAATTGTAATTTTACGAAAGTGTGATTCATGAGTCAAATTAGCCAATGTGAGTATTAAATAAGTGAAATTGTTGTTATAGATCAAGAAACGTGAAGCCCGGACCAAAACCGAGGCAAAAACAAAGTGTTGGACTAAATCGAACGACTACGTACATTTTGAGTACCGAGGTAAGTTTGTGTGAAATTAAAGTTACATATGTTATTATGTTTAAATTACCTATTATTTTGAGAAATGCATATTATTTCCATAAAATTTATTGATGATGTCTTAATGAGAAAAATGATGGGATTATGTTTAGTAAAGTCCCGATTGAAATGTCAGAATAATGAGGATACCTATGTTACGACATGAGATAAGGATGGTCACGAATAAGACCATGTTTGGGACATGGCATCGGCACCGAATATAGGTCCCGTATAAGACCATGTTTGGGACATGGCATCGACACCGAATGTAGGTCCCGTATAAGACCATGTCTGGGACATGGCATCGGCATCGAATAAGGATGGTCCCGTATAAGACCATGTCTGGGCCATGGCATCGGCACCGAATAAAGAAGGTTTCGTGTAAGACCATGTCTGGGACATGGCCTCGGTACCAAAGGAAGATCTCGTATAAGACCATGTCTGGGACATGGCATCGACATCTATGTACGATCTCGTATAAGACCATGTCTGGGACATGGCATCGACATCGAGCTAAGAGGTCTCGTATAAGACCATATCTGAGGTATGGCATCGGCATCAACAGATGATCCCATGTAAGACCATATTTGGGATATGGCATTGGCATCGTGATACATGTACGATGAGATTGAGTATCCTCTGATATTTCGAGTAGTTCAACGGGCAAGAGAGCTAAACTATACAAAGATGACAAAGAGTACATTTAAGTCAATGATGATATTAATATGAGTTTATGTTCAAATTAGCATAAGTACTAAATTATGCGATGAAGTGATACAGGTACTATGAGTAAAATACGAGTTATGAAACCGTAATGTGGTATTTGATGGGTAAGCGTAAGTATGAATAAGTAAGTTAAAGTATTTGAGAAATTGTGTTGTTATTTATCTAAGTGATGAATGGGTTTATCACAAGTATTTATGTTGCTACTTTAATTCATGCAAACTTACTAAGCTATATGCTTACCTCTTTTCTTTTCCCTTTTCCTTGTAGTTTCGCCAAGCTAGCTCGGGGATCATTGAACGTTGGAGCTCGGATCACACTTTCAATCATCCTTTTGGTATAGTAAAGTAAATTTATTTTGAGTATGGCATGTATAGGAATTTAGTCATCATGTATTATGTCATATTTAAAAGCCAAAATGTTGGCTACTAGTATTATACATTCATTTTTGCAAATGGCCAATGGGAATTTGCTAATATTGTTAAGTTTTACATATATTCAAGGATGAAGTCATTTATGAAAGACATACTTGAGTAATTGAATGAATGTGTGAATGTTTTGATTTCGGGTATTAGAAGTGCATAATAGTCATGATGTATGTGGTATTGTGGTGGTATATGTGTGTTTTTGTTTCAGGGTGGCAAATGGGCTTGGAAAATAGCCTTATAATTGTCCAAACGGGTAGACACACGGGCGTGTGTCTAGGCCGTGTGTGACACACGGCCAGCCCCATGGGAGTGTTGATAGGCCGTGTGTCCCCTGCATCAAAATTACGAAAATTGGAATCGTCACACGGGCCAGCACACGGGCGTGTTCCTAGGCCGTGTGCCCCTTAAGGGCTTGCTGATGTCATAAACATGATACCCAGGTTTTTCACACACGGGTGAGGACACGGGCGTGTCTAGGCCATGTGAGGGACACGGGCTATTGACACGGGCGTGTTTCCGACCGTGTGAAAATTCCTTTATGTTCGAAATGAAAAATAAATTCCACACGGGCTAGAGACATAGGCGAGTGTGACCACACGACCTGCCAACACGGGCGTGTCCCATTTCACACGGACGTGTGGCCCCTGTTTAGACAAATTTTTTCTAAGTGTTAAAAAGTATTTGGTTTAATCCTGATACCTCCTGAATGTATGTTTAGGGCCTCGTAGGCTCATAATGAGGATGTTAAGAATATGAATGAGAAGTTTTAAAATTGAAACAAAATTTTAAAGCACAAAGTTGTATATTTAAGCAAGTTAAGTCCGGTAATGTAACACCCCATACCCGAGTCCGAGGCTCAGACCGGATACGAGACATTACTATTCTTGAACATACTTAATCATGACATTACGGGCTATAAAATTCCGTTCCGAAATTAAAACTTCTCAATCTTAAACAATTCGTACATTTCATGGGCCTACGAGGCCTTAAACTCGTACTGGTAAACTTTCGAAACCTTATCGAAAAACTTTTCTTTGAAACAAGGGTTACACGCTCGTGTAATATAAGACACGCCCGTGCATAGGCATACACGCCCATGTCCTCAGACCGTGCCCTAAAACTTAGTATTCTGCCGATTTCCACACGGCCATGACACGCCCGTGGACTTAGACCGTGTACTACATCTTGATATACTGACTTATTTCACACGACCAGGTACACGCCCATGTTCTAACCGTGTGTCATGCACGGCCTTAACACACGGCTGTGGGATTAGTCCGTGGCCGATCCTTATTTATAAGACTAAGGTGCAGTTTATGCACGGCCTAGACACATGCCCGTGTGTCCAACCGTGTGGGCACTTAGAGGCTATTTACCAAGCCAATCACCACCCTGAAACTAAGATCACATTCATACTCAATTAAATTACTCAAATTACTACATCTTTCATTGATATCAAAAAGCATACATACTTAATCGATTTGGCCAATTTCTCTAGCCATATACAAAAAGAATAATGAACAAGATAGCCTATACTATGGCTCTTCTTAAAACATATACTCAAAATGAAGTGCCTCCCATACATGCCATACTTAATAAAACAAATTTGCTATACCAAAATGGCGATTGATAGTGTGCTACGAGCTCTGACTTCAACGATCCACAAGTTAGCTTGGCGAGACTACATAGAAAGAAAGAATCAAAGGCGTAAGCATTTAGCTTAGTAAGTTTGCATATAATGTACATTCTTGCTTGATATAAACCATTTAACGTAAATAATGGTATCATAGATTTCAGCTATAAATATTACTTACTCATACTTGATTCATACATATCTCATGAAACTTACAAATCTCATGCTTGAGAGGTAACCAAGGTACCTGTATCACTTGATCACATTGATCAGCATACTTTAACATAATAATCATTATCTATCATTCATCATTCATAACGCAAATAATGCTCACTTTCATCTTGATGCTAGCTTTACTTTCTTAGCTTTCTTGTTATCTCATTTTAACTTTACTCGTTTGCCCGATGAATTTTTGCGAATAACCGAGGATACTAAATCACTTCACACGTAACATGATGCCAAAGCCATATCCTAGATATGGCCGTACATGGAATATCTCATCTTGGTTTCAAGGCCATGTCTTGAAATGGACTTATATGAAGTCTTTCTCTTGATAACTTGTTCAATGCCAAGCTTGCCTTGGACTTACATGATAACTTGTTCAATGCCAAGCTTACCTTGGACTTACATGATAACTTGCTCAATGCCAAGCTTGCCTTGGACTTACATGATAACTTGCTCAATGCCAAGCTTCCTTGGACTTACATGATAACTTACTCAATGCCAAGCTTGCCTTGGACTTACATGATAACTTGCTCAATGCCAAGCTTGCCTTGGACTTACATGATAACTCGCTTGATTTGCCGATGCCATGTTCCAAACATGGTCTTACACTGGCTCTCATAATGTGGTAGATCGAGTATCCTAAGTTATTCAACTTCAATCGGGGCTTTCTCATGCTTGATCTCATTAATTTCTTTGTTTTACATAACATTAAACATTTTCATAATAACATTGTATATTATACTAAGAAATTAAATGATATAAATCATAAAGCTTAGAAATCATACAAACTTACCTCAATATACAAAATGTATGTAGATGTGCAATTTAGTCCTCTACTTTGTTCTTGCCTCAGTTTCGATTCAGGCTTTGTTTTTCTTGATCTATAATCATAAATAGATCATTTAAAACTCACATTGACTAAATTGACTCTTAACTCATACTTTGGCAAAATTACTATTTTGCCCCTATACTTTCTCATATTTGCACTTTTGCCCCAAGGCTCAGAAATAATTTTCATTCAACTTTCTTAGACTACATGCTTAGCTGATTTATTTTCTCTACTATAGCCATTATCAATTCTCATTATTTCTAATAGGTATGACTAATTTCAAAACTTTTACAAACTAGTCCCTATGCTCATTTTTCATGAAATTCACTTAGAAAAAGATATTTATCTAACATCAAACTCTCATAAACTTCCATAAAACATCATTTAGCATGCATGTCATTCATGGGTAGATTTTTGAACATGCATCTTAGCTCATTTTATAGCTAAAAATAGCTAATTCATAATACGAGGACTTCAAAAACACGAAGAATATTAAAATCGGGACTAAGATGAACTTACTAGCAAGCTTGAAAGATGAGCAAACCCTAGCTATGGTTTCTTTGAAAATTTCGGCAATGAGAAAGAAGATGATAATGATTTTTGTCATCTTTTTCCTTTATTAATCATTTAATAGGTAAATGACCAAAATGCCCTTCTCTTAAAAATATCACCATTTACTAAGTCATGTCCAATTTTGTCCAAAAATTATGATTTGGGAAAATTGCTACTTAAGGACTTATAATTTCTATTCTAGATCTATTTCATACAAAATGCTTCTAGAAACTCACATTTTACAACTTTTGCAATTTGGTCCTTTTTGACCATTCAACTTCAATTTAGCAAAATTGCTTCATGAAACTTTCACACTAACATGCAAACATGGCATGAACCTTAAAAACTCATAAATTCACCTCGGATTCATGGTCTCGCACCACTATTCTGACTAGGCCCTAAATCGGGCTGTTACAGGTAATGCCTCGTACCTGATTCTAGAGTTGAATACGGGTAAGGGCTGTTACATTTAGTGGTATCAGAGCTACGATTTAGCCGATTCTCGGACTAATGTAGCGTATGCATGAGTCTAGCTATACATTCCATACATATGAGTATTTATGTAATGATAGTGTGACGACTCCTGATTATTTAAATTGTGTTTTCATATAGTAAATGAATCTCGAAAGAGTTGTGGCTGATGATGTAGAAAGTAATGCGCTGGCTCCCGCTGAAGGGACAGTGCCAAAGGTAAATGAGAATAGACCTACGACTGTAAGTTAGAGAGGAGGAGAAGAGGCTAGGGAAGCCTTTCTACACATGATGAATGCATGGTACACGGAGTTCGTTCGTTCGAACCCGAATGCACAACCCCCTCCACCCCCACCTATTCCTCAACCTACCCAGTAGCTCCCCAAGTGGTAGAAGTGGTAATAAGAGAAAAGCCTCCAGTTGATAGAATCCGGAAACAAGGAGCCGAGGAATTTTGGGCCAGTAAAGATGACGATCCAGAAAGAGCAGAATTTTGGCTTGAAAATACTATCCGAGTATTTGATGAGTTATCGTGCACACCTGAAGAGTGCATGAAGTGTGTAGTTTCTCTTTTGAGAGATTTTGCTTATCAGTGGTGGAATACCCTTGTGTCGGTTGTACCAAGGGAAAGGATCACATGGGAGTTTTTCCAAGAAGAATTCTGGAAGAAGTACATTAGCCAAAGATTTATTGATCAGAAAATAAAGGAATTCCTTGAACTAAAATAAGGAAGAATGACGGTAACTGAGTATGAGCGTGAATTTGTAAGGCTCAGCAAGTACGCTCGAAAATGTGTGTCCTCTGAAGCCATCATGTGTAAGAGGTTTGAGGACAGATTAAATGAAGATATCAAATTGTTTGTTGGTGTCCTTGAGTTGAAAGAAGTTGTTGTGCTAGTGGATCGGGCTTGTAAAGCCGAGGAATTGGTGAAAGAGAAAAGGAAAACTGAAATGGAGTCCCGTGACTCAAGAAAGAGACAATTAAATAAGTCATTTTAGTCCCCGTCTAAGAAGTCAAGAGACTTCTCTACCTGAATAGCTACTTCAGCTGGGTTTTCGAATAGAGGTAAGAGTAAACAGTACTCAGGGATTAAGGCTCCGACTACCTCAGTTTCAAGTGTTGGAAACACTCAACCTAATCGATCGGAATGTCCACAGTGTGGCAGACGGCACCCCAGAGAGTGCCAAGCACATGAGAGGGCCTGTTTTAAGTGTGGTTCCCAAGATCATTTTATTAGAGAATGCTCTAAGATGGTTGAAAAAGAGAAGGTTCAGAGTGCAAGATCGGGAAGCACTACTAGAGGGAGACAACATAGAAACTCGGGAAGTGGGACGAGTAGTAAGAGTACACCCAGAGAGTAGGCTGCAAGATCTGAGGGTAGAGCGCCTGCGAGGACTTATGCCATTCGCGCTCGCGAAGAGGCGTCATCCCCTGATGTAATTACGGGTACATTTTCTCTCCATGATACTAATGTTGTTGCTTTAATTGTCCCGGGATCTACCTATTCATATATTTGCATAAAATTAGTATCTAGTATGAGCATGCCTGTAGAGTCCACAGAGTTTGTGATAAAAGTGTCCAATCCTTTAGGCAAAAGTGTATCAGTTGATAAGGTATGCAAAGATTGCCCATTGATGCTTAGAGGCCATTATTTTAAGGCAAATCTCATGCTATTACCATTTGATGAATTTGATATAATTCTTGGTATGGACTGGTTAATCACTCATGATGTGACAGTAAATTGTGGAAAGAAATACATTGAATTGAGATGTGAAAATGGGGACACTCATCGTGTTGAATCAGAAGAACAAGACAGATCACCTGTAGTAATCTCCCATATGTCTGCTTAGAGGTATGTAAGAAAGGGGTATGAAGCATATCTTGCTTTTGTTATGAATGCTAAAGAAACTGAGTTAAAGATTGAATCAGTACCGATAGTATGTGAGTATACAGACGTATTCCCAGAAGAACTGCCAGGGTTGCCTCCGGTTTGAGAGGTTGAATTTGGCATTGAGTTTGCTCCTGGTACTGCACCCATATCGATTGCTCCATACAGGATGGCTCCTACTGAGTTGAAGGAATTGAAGGCATAGTTGCAAGAATTGACGGACAAAGGTTTTGCAAGACCAAGTTATTTTCCATGGGGTGCTCCAGTATTATTTGTGAAAAAGAAAGATGGTTCTATGAGATTATGTATAGATTATCGGCAACTTAATAAGGTGACCGTGAAGAATAAATACCCATTGCCAAGGATCAACGATTTGTTTGATCAATTGAAGGGAGCCACTGTGTTTTCCAAGAAAGATTTGAGGTCGAGATATTACCAGTTGAGAGTAAAAGACTCAGATGTGCCGAAGACTGCATTTCGGGCGAGGTATGGGCACTATGAATTTTTAGTTATGCCTTTTGGCTTAACAAATGCCCTGTTGTGTTTATGGATTTAATGAGCCGTATATTTCGACCATACTTGGATAAGTTTGTTGTGGTTTTTATTGATGACATATTGATATATTCTCGTGATGAGCATGAGCATGCTGAGCACTTGAGGACGATTTTATAGACTTTACGAGATAATCAATTGTATGCCAAGTTTAGTAAAAGTGATTTTTGGCTCAAAGAGGTTGGATTTTTGGGACACATTGTCTCGGGAGATGGAATCCGAGTAGACCCAAGCAAGATTTTAGCTATTGTTGATTGGAAACCACCAAGAAATGTATCAGAGGTTAGCAGTTTTCTGGGCCTAGCTGGCTATTACCGACGATTTGTTAAGGGGTTTTCTATGATAGCTACTCTGATGACAAAGTTGTTACAAAAAGAGGTGAAGTTTTAATGGACAAAGAAGTGCCAACAGAGTTTTGAGAAACTGAAGGCATTCTTGACTGAGGCCCCAATTCTAGTGTAACCTGAACCGGGAAAAGAATTTGTGATCTACAGTGATGCATCCTTGAATGGATTGGGCTGTGTACTTATGCAAGAGGGCAAGGTCATAGCATATGCCTCTAGATAGTTAAAGCCGCATGAGAAGGATTACCCGACACATGATTTAGAGTTGGCTACCATTGTATTTGCATTGAAGATATGGAGACACCATTTGTATGGTGAAAGATGTCGGATATTCACCGATCATAAAAGTTTAAAGTACTTGATGACGCAAAAGGAATTGAACTTAAGGCAACGAAGATGGCTAGAGTTGATAAAAGAATTATGAGATAGTGATTGATTACCACCCGGGAAAGGTGAATGTAGTCACTGATGCTTTGAGTAGAAAGTCCCTATTTGCATTAAGGGCTTTGAATACTCGGATAACCATGTCAGAGGATGGTTCTATTCTAGCTGAGTTGAGGGCTAGACCGATGTTTCTTCAAGAGATTTACGAGGCTCAGAAAGAAGATAATGACTTGCAAGCCAAAAGAGTTCAGTGCGAGTCGGGTGCTGAGTCCAACTTTCGGATTAATCCTGATGGATGTTTAATGTTCAGATATAGAGTCTGGGTACTGAGAAATGATGAGCTCATTCGGAAAGTTTTGCATGAGGCACATAGTGGATGCCTATCTGTACATCCGGGTAGCACCAAGATGTATAATGACTTGAAGAAATGGTATTGGTGGTCGAGCATGAAGAAAGACATCTCAGAGTTTGTGTCGAAATGCTTAATTTGTCAGCAAGTGAAAGCTGAACACCAAGTACCTTCGGGATTGCTTCAGCCTATCATGGTTCCCGAGTGGAAATGGGACTGTGTTACTATGGATTTTGTAACGGGTTTGCCATTGACACCAAGCAAGAAATATGTCGTATGGGTTGTGGTAGATAGACTTATGAAGTCGGCCCATTTCATACCTGTACATGTTGATTATCCGCTTGATAAGTTGGAAAACTTGTATGTTTCTGAGATTGTGAGGCTACATTGAGTGCCTTTATCGATTATATCGGATAGAGATCTGAGATTCACATCTCGATTTTGGTAAAAGTTGCAAGAGGCCTTGGGCACAAAGTTGAGTTTTAGTACGGCTTTTCACCCTCAAACCGACGGACAGTCAGAGAGATTAATACAGATACTTGAGGATATGCTCCCGTGTTGGGTTCTTGAGTTTCAGGGTAGCTGGGAAAAGTACCTACCGTTAGTAGAGTTTGCATACAATAACAGTTTTCAGTCGAGTTTAAAAATGGCACCTTATGAAGCTTTGTATGGGCGTAAGTGCCGAACACCTCTGTATTGGGCTGAACTCAAAGAAAATTAGATTCACGGGGTCGATCTGGTTAGAAAAAACAAAGAAAAGGTAAAGATAATCTGTGATTGTTTAAAAGCTGCTTCCGATAGAAAAAAGTCCTATTCGGACTTGAAACGGAAAGAGATCGAGTTTCAAGTTGGTGACAAGGTATTCTTGAAAGTGTCACCATGGAAGAATGTAACAGCCCGATTTAGGGGCTAGTTGGAGCAGTGATCTCGGAATCACTGATTTGAGGTTAGATAAAAATTATTTTCATGTTATTTTATGCGTTATAACATGTTTTTAAGGATGCATGAAAATTTTGGTGCCTTAATTTTAGCGATTTCTAGCTAAATTGTGAAAAAGGACTAAATCGCATAAAGTGCGAAAGTTCTATTTTATTTGCTAGAGGTGCCAAATAGTTATAGAGCATAATGTGGAGGTCTTTAAAGGAAAATTAGACCATCTAGGATATGATGGTCGGCCAAGGGGGACAAAGACATTAAATGATGGTAAAAAATTTAGTGATGTTAGGTGTTTTAAATGAATAAAATAAGATGAATAAAGATGTTATCATGTTTTCACTATTCCTTCACCCTCTTCCACCAAAAATTGAAGATAAACAAGGGCTATGGAGCTCAAAAATTTCAGCAAACATTTCTCCTCACAAGTAAGTGATTTTGATGATTTTTTCTTGATAAAAATTGTACTTTTGGAGTCCCTAAAGCTTAAGCTTTCTAAAGAGGGGACTAGTTTGCAATATGGTTGAAAGTCTAGGGACTTTCCATGAGATATTTTATGTTGTTTGATGAGTTTTTATGAAAGAAAATGAATCCTATTTGTTTGATAAACAACTTTTGTGAAAGGATTTTCATGAAAAATACCTAAAATGGTTTAAGATGCAAATGTGGTAATTTGTTCATTTAGGCATGAAATAGTTGGAATTTTGGATAGTTGTAAGAGGATTAAATGTTCAGCTAGGCTTTTTTATCGAGAAAATGTGATAAAAATTTATTTACGAGCCTAGAGGCAAAATTGTAATTTTGCCAAAGTGTAGGGGCAAAATAGTCATTTTTGCCTAGAGTGTAGATTATGATATATTACGATTTACAAGTGATTAAATCAGTAAATTCCATTGTTCTAGATTAAAGAAATTGAGTTTCAGACCTAGAACGGGTGAAAAGAGAAAGGTGGGCAAAAGTCCGTTTTCGGCTCTTTCAACATCGAGGTAAGTTCATGTGCGATTGTTGCAACTATGTACGAGTCAATTTAATATTCCAAGGTTGTATGGAAAGTAGATTTACACTATGAAACGTATGAAATATCCTTGATGAGATGTCAAGAGAATTGGATCTAAGAGTAATGGAAAATGTATATAGAATGACATGATGATGGTTAAGGTCTCGAGTAGGACCATATTTGATTATGGCCTCGGTGTAAGAGTTCGTATAAGACCATGTCAAGGACATGTCATCGATATGTTAATATGTGTAAGACCCTATTAGGGTATGATGTCAACGAGAACTATGTGTATGAGACTCAAGAGAGTTAGTTAACAATTTGAATGTAGGTAGTTGTACCACGAGAAGTACGAGTGAGTGTTAGAACTGGATTGAGATGAATTCAATATCTGACGAACCTCTAGTGGGATATGTGTTATTATTGCACCTTATTTGCATGAGATATATTTGTTAATGTATTGTGTGAATGCGAATGAGAATCGTAGAAAGTTAAGTGAGAATGATAATGAGTGAGGATGTTTACAGATGAACATTTGAATTAGAGAAAATGTGTGCGGATAAGTATTTGCGAATGTATAATACTGGTAGGCTGTGTGCGTTACCACCTGATAAATTAGTAATCGATGGGCTGTGTGCGAAACCATCGCTTATAAATGATTGATGAGCTAAGTGCGAAATCACCATTAGTATAAATGATTGGTGGGCTGTGTGTGATACCACCCTATAAGAGATTCAATGGTGGGCTAAGTGTGTAACCACCGAGAGATTGGTAGTATGAGTGGTTTATTGAGAATGCGTGATGTGTTGTTTTATATGAGCTTGTGATGATCAGTGCAGGAATGTAGGCTAATTAAACGAGCGAATTGGCTTGTGGCACGGTAAGTTAATGAACTTGAGCATTAAGCCCGAGGCATGGTTAGAATGTGGTAAGAGACGAAATGAGGAAGCATTATGAATGATTGAATAGGTAACTGTGAGTTCAAGAGTAAAACTCATTCTAATATTAGTAGTTGATTCTTATTTGCATATGAACTTACTAAGCATTATTGCTTACTCCTCTTCCTTTCTCATCTCTTATAGGTTAATTTAGCTAGCTAAGGTTGGAGACCGCCGGATATGTTTTCACACTATCGAGCAGACACTTGGTATAAGGTGTCAAGTCTTTATGAGTCATGGCATGTATAGGGCTAGTACATAAGGTTGATTAAGTCGTTGTTAATGTGCCAAATGTGGTGGCCTAAATGAGTTGTGGGACAATTGTATATAGACATAGATGATGGCTTATATTGTTTGTAATTATATCAGAATAGTTCTCCCTAGTGTATAGGATGAATGACTCTATCTCCTTAATGATTTGAGAATGTTTTCAAGAAATATATGAATGTATGCAAACATGAGTAGTAAAAGGCTTGGTGAGATATCATCTAAGTGCCCATACGGATAGACACACGGGCGTGTGTCTAGGACGTGTGTCTCCTGCACCTTAGTGTCTTAAGTCAGAATAGACCACAGGCTGGTCACACGGCCGTTTGTCTAGGCCGTGTGATACACACGGTTGGCACATGGGCATGTGCCAAGGTCGTGTGAAGTCTGCACTTGACACTTAGAAATTTAATTGTCACACGGGCCAGGGCCACGGGCGTGTCCAGGCCGTGTGGATTTAGTCAGTGTCGACCACGGGTGGAAGGCACGGACATGTAATAGGGTACACGGGCGTGTTCCCAAACCGAATGGGTGTGTGCCTTAACCGTGGGGCATTTGGCAGAATGCTTGGGTTTTTAGGCACGGTCTAAGGACATGGGCATGTGTGCCTATGCACGGGCGTGTCTAGTCTTGCACGGGCGTGTAAGACCTGTTTTGAAGAGAAAAATTTTAAGGTTGGAAAAAGTTCCGGATTAGTCTCGAGAGCCCTCGTGTGTATGAGTGAGGCCTCGTAAGTCGAGAATGAGGTTATAGAGAGTAATTACGTTGAGCCTATGTTGCGATCAAGTGGTTTGAGTTCGGTAATGCCTCAGGCCCGGTTCCCGGCGTAGAACCCGGGTAAGGGGTGTTACAAAAAAAGTTCTCAAATTTGGCCGGAAAGGCAAATTGAGTCCGCGTTTTATCAGACCGTATGAGATCACTGAGAGGATAGGGCCGGTAGCTTATCGATTGGCTTTGCCATCCTATTTGGAAAAGATACATAATGTGTTTCATGTGTCAATGTTGCGATGTTACCGATCAGATCCTTCGCATGTGATTACACTGACAGAGGTGGAAATTCAACCCGACATGACTTATAGCGAAGAACCGGTTAAAATTTTAGAATAGGAAGTTAAACAGCGAAGAAAAAAGGTATAGCTCTTGTGAAAGTATTATGGCAAAGACATGGGGTAGAAGAGGCTACATGGGAACCCGAGGAGGCTATGAGGAACCAGTACCCAAACCTTTTTACTGGTAAGATTTTTGGGGACGAAAATCCCTAAGGGGGAGAATTGTAACAGCCCGATTTAGGGCCTAGTTAGAATAGTGGTTGCGAAACCACAAATCCAAAGTAGAAATATGTGTTTTATGATTTTTATGAGGCTTATAATATGTTTGCATGTTTATGTGAAAATTTAATGAGAAAGTTTTATTTATTAGTTATCAATTTGTCCATTAGGACTAAATTGCAAAGATTAGAATATATGAGATTCTAGAAGATTCAAGTATGAAATAGAATTATAAAAATTATTAGAGGTCCTTAATTAGCAATTAGACCAATGTAGATTATGATGGAAAAAAATAGACATGGGAAGGAAAAATCTTAAGGAAGGGCCTTAAGGGCATTTTTGTCATTTGGTTAATTAATGAATTAAAAAGGGAAAAATAAGTCAAAAATTGTGTCCATCTTCTCCTCCCTTGGCTGAAAATCACTAAGGAGCCATATCCAGGGTTTCTTCAACTTCCAAGCTTGATAGTAAGTGCACCCTAGCCTCGTTTTTAATGTTCTTCGTATTTTTGAGATCCTCGTAGCTCGATATTGCTATTTCTAGCTATATTTTGAGCTAGGGTTCATATTCAAAAATTTACCCATGTATGACATGCATGTATTTTAATGTTTTAAGGAAGAATATGAAAGTTTGATTGATAAACATCTTTTTCTAAGTGATTTTCATGAAAAATGCATAAAAGGACCAAATTGCAAAAGTTATAAAAATGGTCATACATGAGTGAAATAGTGAAAATTGAAGGTTTTTGTAGTTAAGAAATTGATTCGGCTAGGCTTAAAATGCAAGAAAGTTGAATAAAAATCATTTTACGAGCCTAGGGGCAAAACTGTAATTATGTGAAAGTTTAGGGGCAAAATTATAATTTTTCCAAAGTGTGATTCATGAGTCAAATTAGCCAATGTGAGTATTAAATAAGTGAAATTGTTGCTATAGATCAAGAAACGTGAAGCCTGGACCGAAACCGAGGCAAAAACAAAGTGTTGGACTAAATCGAACAACTACGTACATTTTGAGTAATGAGGTAAGTTTGTGTTAAATTAAAGTTACATATGTTATTATGTTTAAATTACCTATTATTTTGCGAAATGCATATTATTTCCATAAAATTTATTGATGATGTCTTAATGAGAAAAATGATGAGATTATCCTTAGAAAAGTCCCGGTTGAAATGTCGGAATAATGAGGATACCTATGTTTCGACATGAGATAAGGATGGTCTCATATAAGACCATGTCTGGGACATGGCATCGGCACCGAATGTAGGTCCCGTGTAAGACCATGTCTGGGACATGGCATCAGCACCAAATTTAGATCCCGTATAAGACCATGTCTGGGACATGGCATCGGCATCGAATAAGGATGGTCCCGTATAAGACCATGTCTGGGACATGGCATCGGCACCAAATAAAGAAGGTTCCGTGTAAGACCATGTCTGGGACATGGCCTCGGCACCAAAGGAAGATCTCGTATAAGACTATGTTTGGGACATGGCATCGACATATATGTACGATCTCGTATAAGACCATGTCTGGGACATGGCATCGACATCGAGCTAAGAGATCCCGTGTAAGACCATATCTGGGGTATGGCATCGGCATCAACAAATGATCCCATGTAAGACCATATCTGGGATATGGCATTGGCATCGTGATACATGTACGATGAGATTGAGTATCCTCTGATATTCCGAGTAGTTCAACAGGCAAGAGAGCTAAACTATGCAAAGATGACAAAGAGTACATTTAAGTCAATGATGATATTGATTTGAGTTTATGTTCAAATTAGCATAAGTACTAAATTATGCGATGAAGTGATACAGGTACTATGAGTAAAATACGAGTTATGAAACCGTAATGTGGTATGTGATGGGTAAGCGTAAGTATGAATAAGTAAGTTAAAGTATTTGAGAAATTGTGTTGTTATTCATCTAAGTGATGAATGGATTTATCACAAGTATTTATGTTGCTACTTTAATTCATGCAAACTTACTAAGCTATATGCTTACCCCTTTTCTTTTCCCTTTTCCTTGTAGTTTCCCAAGCTAGCTCGGGGATCATTGAACGTTGGAGCTCGGATCACACTATCAATCATCCTTTTGGTATAGTAAAGTAAATTTATTTTGAGTATGGCATGCATAGGAATTTGGTCATCATGTATTATGTCATATTTGAAAGCCAAAATGTTGGCTACTAGTATTATACATTCATTTTGTAAATGGCCAATGAGAATTGGCTAATATTGTTAAGTTTTACATATATTCAAGGATGAAGTCATTTATGAAAGGCATACTTGAGTAATTGAATGAATGTGTGAATGTTTTGATTTCGGGTATTAGAAATGCATAATAGTCATGATGTATGTGGTATTGTGGTGGTATATGTGTGTTTTTGTTTCAGGGTGGCAAATGGGCTTGGAAAATAGCCTTATAATTGTCCACACGAGTATACACACGGGCGTGTGTCTAGGCCGTGTGTGACACACGGCTAGCCCCATGGGTGTGTTGATAGGCCGTGTGTCCCCTGCATCAAAATTACGAAAATTGGAATCGTCACACAGGCCAGCACACGGGCGTGTGCCTAGGTCGTGTTCCCATTAAGGGCTTGCTGACATCATAAACATAATACCCAGGTTTTTCACACATGGGTGAGGACACGAGCGTGTCTAGGCCGTGTGAGGGACACGGGCTATTGACACGGGCGTGTGTCCGGCTGTTTCAAAATTCCTGTAGGTTCGAAATGAAAAATAAATTCCACATGGGCTAGGGACATGGGCGTGTGTGACCACATGGCCTGCCAACATGGACGTGTCCCATTTCACACGGACGTGTGGCCCCTGTTTAGACAAAAATTTTCTAAGTATTCAAAAGTATCCGGTTTAATCCCGATACCTCCTGAATGTATGTTTAGGGCCTCGTAAGCCCATAATGAGGATGTTAAGAATATGAATGAAATTTTTTAAAGTTGAAACAAAATTTTAAAGCCCAAAGATGTATATTTAAGCAAGTTAAGTCCGGTAATGCCTCGTACCCGATTCTGGAGTTGAATACGGGTAAGGGGTGTTACACAGTACGCCGACTTACTTATCACTTAGGTGTATACTGTACGCCAGCTCAACACTACTCAAACAAATTCATTCTCATGCCAAGCACGTACTCAAAATTCAGAATCAGAAGCATATCATCCAGTCTTATTTACATACATTTTCCCCCTTAACTCTTCATATCATTGTCTTTCAGAACAACATGTTTTATCGTGATCTGTCAATCTGATTTGCAATATAATTGCCCTACCAGAGGCTACACAAACATATCTCCTCATCTCCATCACCTCATATTAGTTCATATCATATCATACATATCAGAAGCAGATAGTAGTGGCTTAAGCATGAAGAATGACACTTACTTTATATCAAACACAAACTGCACTCAGACTGAAGACTTTGGATAACCATTACCCACAAAACATCTTTCATTGATTACAAAGGAGGATTAATTACCTTATACAAATTATAAAATAAAGAAAATTACAACTCATGGAAGTAATACGGAACTCACTAGAAACTCTAGCACAAGTCTATAAAGCAGGTCCTTTACCTTTATCACTTGGACCTACATTAACTTCTTGAGCTAAAATAAAGATACTTAAACATATCAGATCATCAATCGATCAAATCTGATCATGCATGCAAGAATCAACAACACTTAATCTAGAATCAAGAAGTCTACTTCCTCACACACTATTTTAAAATCTATGCATGCAGAACGAGAAACACGTAAATAACTTAGAGGGTAACCTAGAGTTCATTAGTAATTACTAGTGAGTTGGTAATAACGTAAGAGTGAGCTGAATACTGTAAACTTTACTTCAAAGAGGTTTTTTGAACTTAGGTTTTTAAAGAGTTTTCAAAAGAAATCAAGGAAAAAGAAAACACAAAAGTGTTCAGAAAGACCACCACCATCCTTATATACTTAAGCTTAGAGACAAGGATTATTGGAAAAAATCATATAATTCCACTAACTCTATTGATTCCCATGACTAATTGCACTTAACATAATTTAATTTTTATCATCTACAGTAGTCTAGTTTCGTTCTAACTAAATCTCAACTTAACTAACCAAATTGCCATACTTAAATAATAAACAAATATAAACAGTTGCGAACTTAACGAATTCATTCAAAGCATCTGGGTTGGGAAGATACTTAACAGAAAAGTCCGCCAAACCAAAAAACTCGTCAAAACTAAGAGTATGCCACATGGCGCAATACACATAGTTCTGTATTTAGCCGAGACAAGTATTTTACTTACTCATATCTCATTATTATACCAACTATACGCCAAACAGTAACTTGATACAAAGACTTCCCCAGGCAGGCTATTACATTCTTTCTACGCCGTCGAACATCGAAAAATAAGGGTCTCCATAGGGACACTTACCTCGTGATTACTGAGCCCAGCCCCATCACGCTCTATACCACCCCATGACCCCTCCTACTATTGCGACTGCAAATGCTTCTACCTTCAAGATGACTATTCTTAATCCTAACTATTTGGGGGGGATGAAATAAAAAGAGAAGACTAATAAAATTACCTAGAAGATGCAGAGAAGTAGTCAAGGGAAGAAAGGAAGTAGGACTCGGACAATGGAATTAGAGAAGGCAAAGAGAAGAAACTCAGGGATTTAGATAGAAACTTAATCGACAAGAAATTTGGAAATTGATTTCAGATAGAAAGGCTCCAATTTCCCCGTGTCTCGATTTATATAGCCAAACATCCAAGGGAAGCTTGGGTTTAATTTGAAATAAACTATTTAAATCCTTAAATCCATGTTTGAAACCTATTGGAGACAAAGAGGGCTTCTCCTAAACCCCTCGATAACCAGAAAAATAGGAATGTCCACTAGAGTTAGCCGTTTATCAGGTAATCGCCAAGTGGCATTCGTCAATTCAGGAGTCGTCTCCTAGCATCATGTTGAACGAATGTCTAGTTAAAGGAATAAGCCAAGGAATCTGTCAGGACAGTAATGAGGTTATCTTTATGTAACTATCTGCCTTATATAAAGTAAGGACAGACACGTCGTTTAAGTGGAACGAGTTCAGAATGAACCTATAAATAAGAGGTCAACACTAAAACATTAAGGAAAAGTAGAGGTGTCTACCTCTATGTTATGAAGAGAGTTATAAAATGAAAGAGAAATTGTTTAGATTCCAATTCTAGGTTTAGGCATGAGATGAAATTTCGAGGATGAAATTTTCTTTAAGGGTGGGGGAGTTGTCACACTTGGATTTCTTTGAGGTCCCGAATTTAAAGGAGCGACTGAGAGTTAATTGAACAAAATAGTGATTTAGCAGAATCTACTGGAAATAGTGGAAATTTTGTGACTGTTGGGTAATTAGTTAAGTTTCAATTTTGGTTTGGTTAGGATGGAACTGGTTGGTTCCATAGTGGGAGACACAATGATTGTCGACAGGGCACAAAAAGGGAAATTTATATATAGCTTGCATGGCGATTAGTATAACAGGATGATTGTGACGCATTTGAGAACGCGAGTAAATGGGATAGAAAGAAAATCCACCAAACTACGAAGATAAGAAAAGATAGTAAAAGAGTCGGAGAATGCAATTAATCTTGTTAATAAGGGGATCTGCCAAATTGTGATGATAAGAGGAACTAGTATAAGACATCTTAACACGGAAGAAATAATAGAAGGGATACCTTCTTCGAGGCACTTAAGTATCTACCATTATGAGTTCATCAGTGGTTAACGAGTAAACCAACATTGAGTGCGATAAAGTGAAATGATTAACCATATTCTAATATTAAAGGTTTGCGAGTAAATAGGCCACCAGTAGCAGGGGAGTTCGTCAAGGATTTATCTTAGGAAGGAAAGTACGCTGAGGAAATTCACCCAAAGAAGCGGATGTCCGTAGAGACTACATAGCCTAGAATAGTCCTCGAGGATTATCAAAGGAGAAAGTCTACCGAGGGCAACTTAGAAAGAGATAGTTCACTAAGTACTAACCTTTTGTTGGAGTATCCCTGTAGAGTGGGTTGAGTTGGAGAAAGGTCCTAAAGGATTGTACTAAATACAAGTCCGCATGGGGAAAAAGGGTTTATAAATCATCCACCAAATTTCATATTCAAGACCGTAAAGGAAGATGTTAGATTAGGTCTTCCTTAAGGGTCTATGCCAGGGATTAGTCAAAAAGGGAAATCGTTGGGTAATATGGTAATCAAATGTTTAGTTTAGTGTGGGATGAGTGGATCGAAGCAGGGATCCGTCTTAATGGCAACAATAATAGTAGTCCGCAAGTAGAAAAAGTAGTCACTAGACCATGTATGCACAAGTCTGATTATCTTAAGGAGGAAAGACCATGAGAGTTAAATGGGAATCTAAGATGAAATAGGACAGGACCAAATTTCAAAAGAATTTGCTGATTAGAATAGCACGATACGATTAATTTGTTGGGTAGGTCAGCCAACGGTAGGAATCAGGGAAGGCAAGGCGTTGACCATGCCAGAAGATCTGAGAAGTTCCCAATCTCACACAAGGAGTTCAAAATTCTATGCCTTTATTATTTTTCCTTAATTAAATAAAAAGAATCTTTGTGATACGTTGTTGATCAGGATCTTACTAAGTTCTTCTGAGCTTATAAAATTTACTGCTTGTATGTACGGTAGATGAAGAATCGGGGATCAAGTGGAAAGACCGAGCCAAACACTGCCATATTCAAGTGATTGGCAATGTAGTTGTTTCATGTATATAGATGGTAACCCTTAGAGGCCACGCCTCAGGGGCTAATATAGTGTAGCAGTAGTAAAGACTTGAGTTGAAATTTGTAAATCATTATATGTGTTAATAATAACGAATGTCTGTAAAAGCTTAGTATTGAATGGAATTGAATCTAATTGCAAATTTAGTTATGAAATTGATCGTTAGCCATGGAATTGAGGGTTGATTGTTAAAAATGATAGATATTTAGATACATAAGTAAATTTATGAATAACGAGTTAGCAATTTATTAGGTTGTCCAAGTCATTTGTGACACCAAGAATTTTAATATGTTTTATTACATTTCCGCATTTCTTAAGTTAGGATTAAAATATTGTAAAATTAGTGTTTTTACGTATTATTTTGAGTTAGTTGACCTAATCGTGCCAATACCAGCCTTAAGGTGGTTTTAAAGATTTACTTGAGTGTGCATGACACCTAATTTAAGGCCCAAGAGCATAAGAATGGAATTCGAGTTGTAGCACACACTTTTGAAGTCACAACACAATCGAGCTGACCAAGGAATTCACATTCGAAGTTGTGTATCGCGACAAGGTGTGACATGAGGCCAAAATTAAGCAAGGGTGTTTCTGTTCGCACAATACACCGTTTTATATAATTAAGGTTGGTGTTTACCCTAATTAGGGCTGCTAAACTCCCCTATAAATAGTTAAGTTGAGGAAAGCTTTGGGAACTTTTTGACACATTAGTTTTAAAGTTTGTTTTAGTAGAATAAGGTTAGTTTAGGTTTTATTTTATTTTTCTAAACAATTTTATTTCTTGTTCTTCAGCTTGGATTCGATTGGAATCCAAGTCTTTGCAATTCAATATTTCAGTATTTTTCTTTTCTTCTTTGTTTGCAAGTGGAGAGATCTCGAGCACTCTCAAAGGATTTCGCTATTCTGAACACCCCAGGATATCATACGGACAACTTCTATCTTTTCTCTTTTATATTATTTTGTGTTCCTTGCATGAGTAATTTAATTGTAGAAAAGATGGTTTTTAAGACGATGAGTGGCTAGATATTTAGAGAGATTAATGAGCGGATGTGGGAGTGATTAATGGAAGAGTTAGGGTTTTTCTAATAGGATTAGTTGGTGTAAATAAATGTGTTCTTAAACCCTAGGCTTGATGACCCTATGAAGTAATATAGGTAAATGGATCGAGAGACGAGGTTGCCAAGTAAATCATGTATTCATCCCAGTCAAAAAAGTGAGGCCAAGAGGTAAGCGTATACTGGTTAATTAGTTAGGCAGTAGAGGTCGAGAGGCAGTACTGTCTAGGTAATAATTAATTTTCTCATAAAAACCTTAAGTCTAAAGTTGATTACAACCATACAAGCAAGTTAATCTTCTATCTGTTATTCAAGGGATTTTCGTTTGTTAACATTATTTGTGTAGTTTTGATTTTTAATATTATTTGTTTATCTTAAATATTTACTATTGATTGTCATTATATTATTTTTAATAATTATTGTTTAGATCTGTTGTTGTAGATAATAATATTTTTAGATTTAATTCAACCTCCCTTGGGTACGATCCTCGGAATACTTTCTGGTGTTCTGTTGTAACACTAATTTATATTACAATTTGACCTATTCGCTTGCAGATACCACACTAATTTTATATATTTTTATTTGCACGATTTATACTCTAAATGTTCGCACGTTTGGAGGTGATATAGTTGTTGGCACTATTGCTAAAGAGGTTTTGGCATTGAATCTATTTTTTTTTCTATAGTTAGTAGGATAAATAGGAACATTAAAAATTATAGAAATGATTCTTTATTTTGTTTATTAACTTTAAATTTTACTATAAATAAAAAAAATATTTTTCTCTGATTTTAGTTTATGACCAAAACTGGAAGTACTCCAATCGAGTCATATCTTGGTCCGGAGAGATTGTTGAGATGAAACCGTCAATTCATGCAAAACGGTCCACTTGCGGTACCTGATTTACCTTGAGAAAACCCTTTATTTGACAATCCACTTGAACTGCAAGCCCAGATTCATGGAGAGCTACTAATGGCTCAAAAAACATTGCATGAGTATGCATTGCCAACACTTGATTTTGTACAAGGCAACATTGAACGACCGATGATCAACGCCAATAATTTTGAGATCAAGACGAAAATGATCCAAATGATCCAAAACACCTTGCAGTTCCGAGGGAACATGATGGAGGATCCAAACAAGCACTTGAAGTGATTCCTTTAGTTATGTGACACTTTCAAATACAATGGGGTAGTTGATGGTATGGGGTGTCTTCGATTATTTCCCTCTTCTTTATGTGACCATGTTGCTGATTGGTTAGATTCATTAAAACTAGGTTCCATCACTACATGGGACGAATTAACGGGAAATGTTTTACAATTTTTTTTTCCTGATTAGCATATCCATTTAGCTTAGTCGAGAGATCGTCAACTTCAAGCAATTCGAAGGTAAAAATTTATATAAAGCTTGGGATCGATTTGTCACTGTTGAGGAAGTGTCCCCATCACGAAATGCAAGAGTGGCTCCAAATGCAAATATTCTATAACAATTTATATAATAATTTAAGATCCACTTTGGATGGTGCATCTAGAGGTGCTTTAATGAACCATACATATAAGTGAGCATGTCAAATTATTGACGACATGTGGCCAAATAAGAGGTTCACTTATAGGCCAAAACCACAAGCGACAAAAGCCACCCAAAAAGGGGATGCTTATCAAATCATTTTGGAGAAGTTGAACTAATTGGAAGAGGCAACTAAACCGACCATTATGGAGCCAGCCCAACACTCCGAGCAAAATTTGGATCATTAACCGAATGAAGTTAACTACATGGGTAATAGGAAACAAGAAAATCTACACACTTTTTCATGTCCTTTTTAGCTCAAATTCATGCAATTTCATAGTAATTCTTGTTGAAAAATATATAATAATTATAAAATAATTAAATTCTACTTAAATTATTAACATGTTTAACTTTAATTAATTTTATAATAAATTTTGATTACTTTTGATCATTTTCGACATATTTGCACAAAAGGCAAAAAATTGGCTCGGCAGACATTGCTAGAAGCGCAAAACCGAGAAGTGATTTTTGAAGCATCGAGGAAAATTAATTTTTCAACCGAAGACGGTCCAAATTATGAATATTAATTTATAATATAATTAATTTTAATTTTAATCCAATTTATTTTTGGTTAAGTAATTATTATTAATTAATTATAAAAAGAGACCCAGTTGAGCTGAACCGAGAAAACCAATCCAACCGAGCACTAGGCTGCCTAAAACCGTCCCACATGCTGACCCACTCAGCTTGTTTGGCTGATTATTTGGCTTGTAAAACAGCCCTTGAAGACTCCTTGAATTTGCATTCAAACTGTAACACCCCTTACCCGTGTTCAACGCCGGAATCGGATACGAGGCATTACCGAACTTATCTTGCTTGAATATACAACTTTGGGCTATAAAATTTTTGATCCAACATAAAACTTCTCATTCATATTCATAACATCCTTGTTATGGGCCTACTAGGCCTTAAAAATACTTACGGGAGGTTTCGGAATTAAACTGGAAACCTTTACACACTTAGAATTTTTTTCCTAAACAGGGGCCACACGCCCATGTGAAATGGAACACGCCCGTGCGATCAGACCGTCTGGTCTCACACGCCCATGCTCCTATCCCGTGTGGAATTTATTTTCTAATTCGAACCTACAGGGGTTTTCACACGGTCAGACACACGCCCGTGTCCCTAGCCCGTGTCCCTCGTACGGCCTCGACACGCCCGTGTCTCAGCCCGTGTGCTAAAACCATGGCATTCTGTTTATGATGTCATCAATTCACTATGGTCACACGGCCAAGGCACACGCCCGTGTCTTTAGACCGTGTGTCGAATTAAATTCCTAATTTTAGGTGCAAACTTCACACGGCCTAGGCACACGCCCATGTCTCTGCTCAAGTGTTGGCCCAATTCCAATGACCACTTACAAAATGAATTTAGCAACATTAATAGCCAACACTTTAGCTAACAAATGTGACATAACAAAAGAGACTAACCCCTATACATGCCATACTCAAAATGAATCTAGCTTGGCTATACCGAAGAGTAGTCGATAGTGTGATTTCCGTGCTCCGACATTCCACGAAATCTCGAGCTAACTTGGCAATGCTACAAGGAAGAGGGAAATGAGAGAGGTAAGCATAAAGCTTAGTAAGTTTGCATGAAATAAATAGCAACATAAAACTCATGATGTTATTCATCCATTTCATTGAATAAAACACAAGTCTTAAGCTGATTTCTATAACTTACTCATACTTACTCTTACCAATTACATAACATGCCACATATCGTGAACCATTCTAATTAGTTACTCATATATACCTGTATCACCTCATCACTTGGTATTAGCATTAATCTCATCTCTAGCATAACCTTGACTATTTACCACATAGAAATTTTCTTGAGATATTCAAGGATATATAATCCTCCTCATTCATATAATTACGACACCAATGCCACATCCCAGATGTGGTCTTACGTGGGGTCATTTCTAGATGCCGATGCCATATCCCCGATATGGTCTTATATGGGACCTCATATCAATTGTCGATGCCATATCCCGGATATGGTCTTATATGATTCTCATATTCGATGCTGATGCCAAATCCCAGATATGGTCTTATATGGGACCTTACCAATCTCAGGTTTTGTTAATAGTATACTCACCTTCACCATAGTTCAATCGGGACTTCTACTTCACAATTTTCATCGTTTTTCTCATTTAACATCATAACTCGAATTCATTGAAATATTGAACAAAATTGCTAATGTCAATCATTTAGAGACTTAATAAAATGATGTTGAATTTATTACACACAAACTTACCTCGATTTCAAAATAGGCTTGATTGTCGATATAGTCCGATACTTTGCCCTTTCCTCGGTCGAGGTTAATTCTTTGTTCTTCTTGATCTATAATAACAAAGTAGCTCATTTAATTATCACCTTAACTAATTCATTTCAATAATCATGCTTTGGAAAAATTACTATTTTGCCCTTAGGCTTTCACAAAATGACCATTTTACCCCTAGGCTCGGAAATTAATTCTAATCAAATTTATTTATTTAACGAGCCTAGGTGAACATTTACTTCTCTTATGGAAACCATCAAAACTCATTATTTCACACATTTACCTCACATTTTACAACCTTTACAAAAAGGTCCATTTAGGTGTTTTCATGGTAACACCTTTCACAAAAGTTGTTCATCTAACAACTAAGACTCATATTCTTCCACAAAAATGCAGCAATAAACTTAAAATCTCACATGGCAAGACTCTAAACTTTCAACCATTTTACAAAATAGTCCCCTCTTTAGAAAGCTTAAGTTTTAGGGGTTCCAAAAGTATAAATATTTTCAAGAAATGATCACTAAAACACTTACTTGTAAGGAGAAGAGTGTGCTGAAATTTTTGAGCTTTCAAACCCCTATTTGCTGCTAATTTTCGGTGAAGGAATGAAAGAGAAAAGATGATATCTTTTCTTTCTTTATTTTAATATAAAATCCCAATTTAGTCCACCTAATCCACCTACTTGACCAAATTTTGACCTCTATTGTCCCCTTTGGCCGGCCAACCTTCATTTAAGGGGCTAATTACCCTTTAAAGACCTCCAATTAATATTCCATAGCTATTTGGCACCCTTGGCTTGTAATTTTTAACTTTTACACTTTATGCGATTTAGTCCCTTTTCGCAATTAAGCATGAAATCGCTAAAATTAAAGCACCAAAATTTTCATGCACCTATATAATCAGGCTATAACTCATAAAATAACATTAAAATAATTTTATCCGACCTCGAATTAGTGATCCCGAGATCACTGTTCTGACTAGCCCCTAAATCGGGCTGTTACAATTCTTCCCCTTAAGAATTTTCGTCCCCAAAAATCTTACCGGTAAAAAGGTTGGGATATTGGTTTCTCATGGTCTCTTCGGGCTCCCATGTAGCCTCTTCTATTCCATGTCTTTGCCATAGCACTTTAACAAGGGCTATACTTTTGTTTCTCAACTGTTTGACCTCCCTAGCCAAAATCTTAGCCGGCTCTTCACCATAAGTCAAGTCTGGTTGAATTTCTACCTCTGTTGGTACAATCACATGTGAAGGGTCTGATCGATATCGGTGTAATATGGACACATGAAAGACATCATGAATCTTTTCCAACTCAGATGGCAAGGCCAAACGATAAGCTACCGGCCCTATCCTCTCGGTAATCTCATATGGTCTAATAAAACGCGGACTCAATTTGCCTTTCCCGCCAAATCTGAGGACTTTCTTCCATGGTGATACTTTCAGAAACACTTTATCACCCACTTGAAACTCAATTTCCTTCCGTTTCAAATTCGAATAGGACTTTTGTCTATCCGAGGCCACTTTCAAGCATTCACGTATCACCTTTACCTTCCCTTCAGTTTCTCTGACCAAATCGACCCCGTGAATCTGATTCTCTCTGAGTTCTGTCCAATACAAGGGCGTTCAGTACTTACGCCCATACAATGCCTCATAAGGCACCATTTTCAAACTTGACTGAAAACTGTTGTTGTAGGTGAATTCCACCAACGGTAAGTATTTTTCCCGATTGCCTTGGAATTCCAAAACACAACATTGTAGCATGTCTTCAAGTATCTGAATTAGTCTTTCCGACTGTCCGTCGGTTTACGGATGGAAAGTTGTACTGAAGCTCAATTTTGTGCCTAAGGCCTCTTGCAACTTTTTCCAAAACCTTGATGTAAACCTCGGATCTTTATCCTAAATAATCGATAACGGTACTCCATGAAGTCTTACTATCTCTGACACATACAAATCAGCCAACTTATCAAGCAAATAATTGACTCGTACTGGTATGAAATGGGCTGACTTCGTAAGTCTATCAACCACGACCCATACAGCATCTTTCTTTTTCGACGTCAACGGTAAACCTGTCACGAAGTCCATAGTAATACGGTCCCACTTCCACTCGGGAACCATAATAGGCTGATGTAGACCCGAAGGTACTTGGTGTTCAGCCTTCACTTGCTAAAAAATTAGGCATTTGGAAACAAACTCGGAAATGTCTTTCTTCATACTCGGCCACCAATACCATTTCCTCAAGTCGTTGTACATTTTCGTGCTGCCTGGATGTACAAACAAACATCCACTATGTGCTTCATGCAGAATCTTCTGGATAAGTTCACCATTCCTGGGTACACAGACCCTATCTCGAAACATCAAACATCCATCTGAACTTATCCGAAAGTCCGACTCGACATTTGACTCACATTGAGCTCTTTTAGCTTGTAAATCATTGTCGCCTCTCTGGGCTTCACAATTCTCTTGAAGAAACATTGGTCTAGCCCTCAACTCGGCTAAAATAGAACCATCATATGAAAAAATCATCCGTGTGTTCATGGCTCTCAGCGCAAACAGGGATTTCCTGCTCAAAGCACCGGCGACCACGTTCGCCTTTCCCGGATGGTAGTCAATTACTAACTCATAATCTTTCATCAACTCTAACCATCTCCGTTGCCTAAGGTTCAACTCTTTTTGAGTCATCAAGTACTTTAGAC
Source organism: Gossypium sturtianum (assembly GCA_025698515.1). NCBI lineage: Eukaryota > Viridiplantae > Streptophyta > Magnoliopsida > Malvales > Malvaceae > Gossypium > Gossypium sturtianum. The sequence goes on along the minus strand of CM046949.1, from coordinate 88,145,569 downwards.
TCTTATGATCAGTGAACATCCGACATCTCTCACCATACAAATGGTGTCTCCAAATCTTTAGTGCAAAAACAATTGCAGCTAACTCCAAATCATGAGTTGGGTAATTCTTCTCGTGCGGTTTTAATTGTCTAGAAGCATATGCTATCACCTTGCCCTCTTGCATAAGTACACAACCCAATCCGTTCATGGATGCATCATTGTAAACCACAAGTTCTTTTCCCAGCTCAGGTTGCACTAAAACAGGGGCCTCAGTCAACAATGCCTTCAATCTCTCAAAACTCTGTTGGCATTTTTCTGTCCATTCAAACTTTACATCCTTTTGTAGGAACCTCGTCATCGGAGTAGCTATCATGGAGAATCCTTTGACAAAACGTCTATAGTAGCTAGCCAGGCCCAGAAAACTCCTAACCTCAGTTACATTCCTTGGTGGCTTCCATTCCATAATCGCTGAGATCTTACTCGGGTCAACTCTAATCCCATCTCCCGAGACAATGTGCCCCCAAAATCCAACCTCCTTAAGCCAAAATTCAAATTTACTAAAGTTGGCATATAACTGTTCATCTCTCAAAATTTGCAGAACCATTCTCAAATGCTCGACATGTTCATTCTCATCCCGAGAGTAGATCAGTATATCATCAATGAAGACCACAACAAATTTATCCAAATATGGCCGAAAAATGCGATTCATCAAATCCATGAAGATTGCAGGGGCATTGGTTAAACCGAAAGGCATGACCAAAAATTCGTAGTGGCCATACCTTGTCTAAAATGCGATTTTCGGCACATCTGAGTCTTTGACTCTCAACTAATAATATCCAAACCTCAAGTCTATCTTGGAAAATACCGTGGCTCCCTTCAATTGATCAAACAAATCATCGATTCTCAGCAATGGGTACTTGTTCTTCACGGTTACCTTATTGAGCTGCCTATAATCTATACACAACCTCATGGAACCATCTTTATTTTTCACAAATAAAATAGGAGCACCCCACGGTGAATAACTCGGTCTTGCAAAGCCTTTGTCTGTCAACTCTTGCAACTGTGCTTTCAGTTCTTTTAGCTCGGTTGGAGCCATCCTGTATGGAGCAATAGAAATAGGAGCAGTACCAGGAGCTAACTCGATCCCAAATTCAATCTCTCTAACCGGAGGTAACCCTGGCAATTCCTCCAAGAAAACATCTGAATACTCGCATACTATGGGTACCGACTTAATTTTCAACTCAGTCTCTTTAGCATTCATCACGAAGGCAAGGTAAGCTTCGTAGCCCTTTCTTAAATACTTCTGAGTCAATAAAGAAGATATCACTACTGGCAATCTGTCTTGCTCATCTGATTCAACATGGATTAGATCCCCACTTTTACATTTTAACTCAATAAACTTCCTTCCACAATTCACTATCACATCATGCGTAGCTAACCAATCCATTCCGAGGATGACATCAAATTCATGAAACGGTAATAACATGAGATTAGCAGGAAAACAATGACCCCTAATAATCAAAGGGCAACCTTTGCATACTCTATCAACCAACACATATTTGCCTAGAGGATTTGACACTCTTATCATAAACTTAGTAGACTCTATAGGCATGCTCATGCTAGAGACTAATTTCATGCAAATGTACGAGTGGGTAGATCCTGGATCAATTAAAGCTATAACACGAGTATCACAGAGAGGAAATGTATCCATGATCACGTCAGGGGAGGACGCCTCTTCGCGAGCACGAATGGCATATGTTCTCGTCGGTCTCTACCCTCAACTCTTGCTGTCGGTTCTCTAGATGAATTCTTGCTGCTCATTTCATTTCCCAAGTTTCTCTGTGGTCTTCCTCTAGCAGTACTTCCAGGTCTTGCATTCTGAGGCTTCCCTTTCTCACTCGCCTCGAGGAAATCTCTGATAAAATGGTCTAAAGATCCACTGTAATGCCCCGAATTTGGGCCTAGTAGAATTGGGCATATTGGGCCTTGGGAATGGGAGCGTTTAAATTTTTTGAGAATCTAGTTTGGGTTTTCATTTTTGTAATAAGGCATTGTAAGTGAAGTTGTGGGTTTTTTTTTGTTATGGTTTTATAATTGCTAGAAGTAGAACATGGTTTTCCAAATTAACTACTGTTTTTCAAAATATCATACTTCCGTAACTGTTTTAAATTAAGTTTCCGCAACAAGCAAGGTTTTAAAGATAATAATGTTTTACAAGAGAATGACTTTTAATAAACCACGTTTTGAAACTAAGCAAACAAAATCTGAGGTTTTAAAGGCAGAAAGTTTTAAATTGTAAGAAGGGTTTCTAATGAAAACATGGTTTTCAAAAAAAAAAAAAACTCTTCAATGTGACATGCCAGATTTGGGCCTAACTTCTAGGCCGGGTTTAGGGTGTTACATCCACACTTGAAACAAGCTTTCTCATTTGCTCAACACTCCCCGAGATAACGTCTGCCACACTGCAGGCATTCTGGTCTATTCGGTCGAGCGTTGCCAACACTGGTAACCGATGTAGTCTGGGCTTTAGACCCCGAGAACTGTCTACCTTTACTTCTGTTTGAAAACTCAGCTGAAGTGGCTGTTCGAGTAGTGAAATCCCTTGATTTCTTAGATGAGGATTGGTATGACTTACTCAGTTGCCTCTTTCTCGAGTCACGGGACTCAATCTCAGCTCTTCTTTTCTCTTTGGCCAACTCCTCATCCTTACAGGCTCTATCTACTAACACCACAAATTCTTTTAGTTCTAGGACTCCAACATATAAACGAATATATTTATTTAACCCATCCTCGAACCTTTTGCACATGATAGCCTCGGTAGACACGCACTCCCGGGCATACTTACTAAGCCTTACGAATTCATGTTCATATTCAGTCACCGTCATTCGGCCATGCTATAGCTCTAAGAACTCTTTCCTCTTCTGGTCAATGAATCTTTGACTAACATATTTCTTCCGGAACTCCTCTTGGAAGAAATCCTAATTAACTCTCTCCCTTGGTACTACCGACACAAGGGTGTTCCACCATTGATAGGCCGAATCTCTTAAGAGAGATACCACGCACTTCATGCACTCTTCAGGTGTGCACGATAACTCGTCGAATACTCTGATGGTATTCTCAAGCAAGAATTTTGCTATCTCCGGATCGTCATCTTTACTAGCCCAAAATTCCTCTGCTATTTGTTTCCGGATCTTATCGACCGGAGGTCTTTCTCTTCTTACTACCTCTACCACTTGAGGAGCTATAGGAGTGGGCTGAGGAATAGGTGGGAGTGGAGGGGGTTGAGCATTACGATTTGCTCAAATGTACTCAGTGTAACAATTGCTCATCATATGGAGAAAGACTTCTCGAGCCTCTTCTCCCTTACCCATAGTCTTGGGTCTACTCTCTACTGGCGCGGTCCCTTGCGCGGGAGCCGGCGCATTACTTGTAGCATCATCGGCTGCAACACGGTCGAGATCATGATCCATTTACTATATAAAAACACAATTCAAATCATTAGGAGTCGTCACACTATCATTACACAAATACTCTTACGTATGGCATGTATAGCTAGACTCATACTTACGCTACGTTAGTTTGAGAATCAACTAAACTGTAGCTCTGATACCACTAAGTGTAACACCCCTTACCCGTGTTCAATGCCGGAATCAGATACGAGGCATTACCGAACTTATCTTGCTTGAATATACAACTTTGGGCTATCAAATTTTTTATCCAACATAAAACTTCTCATTCATATTCATAACATCCTTGTTATGGGCCTACTAGGCCTTAAACATACTTACGGAAGGTTTCGAAATTAAACTGGAAACCTTTACACACATAGAATTTTTTTTTTGCCTAAACAGCGGCCACACGCCTGTGTGAAATGGAACACGCCTGTGCAGTCAGACCGTGTGGTCTCACACGCCCATGTTCCTATCCCGTGTGGAATTTATTTTCTAATTTGAACCTACAGGGGTTTTCACACGGCCGAACACACGTCTGTGTCTCTAGCCCATGTCCCTCACACGGCCTCGACATGCCCGTGTGCCAAAACCATGGCATTCTGTTTATGACATCATCACTTCACTATGGTCACACAACCAAGGCACACGCCCGTGTCCTTAGACCGTGTGTCGAATTAAATTCCTAATTTTAGGTGCAGACTTCACACGGCCTATGCACACGCCCATGTCCATGGCTGTTCCTACCACACGGCTGAGACACACGGTCGTGTCTCTGCCCGTGTGTTTACTACTGAGCATACTGACCTGTAAGCCTAGCATGCGTGGGGACACATGGCCAATCAACACACCCATGGGGCTGACCGTGCGTCACACACGGTCTAGACACACGCCCTTGTGTCTACCCGTGTGGAAATTTAGAGGGCTATCTACCAAGCCAAATGACACCCTGAACAGCAACCATACTTTCACCAATTCAATCCAACACATATCATGACTATAAAGCACTTCTAAGGACTCAAAATCAATGCATCCACACAAGCATACACTTCATGAAATTCATCATCACTGAATATGTATATACTTGTCAAGTGTTGGCCTAATTCCTATGACCACTTACAAAATGAATTTAGCAACATTAATAGCCAACACTTTAGCTAACAAATGTGACATAACAAAAGAGACTAAGCCCTATACATTCCATACTCAAAATGAATCTAGCTTGGCTATATCGAAGAGTAGTCGATAGTGTGATTTCCGTACTCTGACGTTCCACGAAATCTCGAGCTAACTTGGCATTGCTACAAGGAAGAGGGAAATGAGAGGGGTAAGCATAAAGTATAGTAAGCTTGCATGAAATAAATAGCAACATAAAACTCATGATGTTATTCATCCATTTCATTGAATAAAACACAAGTCTTAAGCTCATTTCTATAACTTACTCATACTTACTCTTACTAATTACATAACATGCCACATATCGTGAAAAATTCTAATGAGTTGCTCACATATACCTATATCACCTTATCACTTGGTATTAGCATTAATCTCATCTCTAGCATAAGCTTGACTATTTACCACATGGAAATTTTCTTGAGATATTCAAGGATATATAATCCTCCTCATTTACATAATTACGACACCAATGCCACATCCTAGATGTGGTCTTACGTGGGGTCATTTCTAGATGTCGATGCCATATCCCCGATATGGTCTTATACGGGACCTTACCAATCTCAGGTTTCGTTAATAGTATACTCACCTTCACCATAGTCCAACTGGGACTTCAACTTCACAATTTTCATCATTTTTCTCATTTAAAATCATAACTCGAATTCATTGAAATATTGTAAAACATTGCTAATATCAATCATTTAGAGACTTAATAAAATGATGTTGAATTTATTGCACACACACTTACCTCGATTTTAAAATAGGCTAGATTGTCGATCTAGTCCAATACTTTGCCCTTTCCTCGGTCGAGGTTAATTCTTTGTTCTTCTTGATCTATAATAACAAAGTAGCTCATTTAATTATCACCTTAACTAATGCATTTCAATAATCATGCTTTGGCAAAATTACTATTTTGCCCTTAGGCTTTCACAAAATGACCATTTTACCCCTAGGCTCAAAAAATAATTCTAATCAAATTTCTTTCTTTAACGAGCCTAGGTGAACATTTATTTCTCTTATGGAAACCATCAAAACTCATTATTTCACACATTTACCTCACATTTTACAACCTCTACAAAAAGGTCCTTTTAGGTGTTTTCATGGTAACACATTTCACAAAAGTTGTTCATCTAACAACTAAGACTCATGTTCTTCCATAAAAATGCAGCAAAAAACTTAAAATCTCACATGGCAAGACTCTAAACTTTCAACCATTTTACAAAATAGTCCCCTCTTTAGAAAGCTTAAGCTTTAGGGGTTCCAAAAGTATAAATACTTTCAAGAAATGATCACTAAAACACTTACTTGTAAGGAGAAGAGTGTGCTGAAATTTTTGAGCTTTCAAACCCCTATTTGCTGCTAATTTTCGGTGGAGGAATGAAGGAGAAAAGATGATATCTTTTCTTTCTTTATTTTAATATAAAATCCCAATTTAGTCCACCTAATCCACTTACTTGACCAAATTTTAACCTCTATTGTTCCCTATGGCCGGCCAACCAACATTTAAGGGGCTAATTGCCCTTTAAAGACCTCCAATTAATATTCCATAGCTATTTGGCACCATTGGCTTATAATTTTGAACTTTCGCACTTTATGCGATTTAGTCCTTTTTCGCAATTAAGCTTGAAATCGCTAAAATTAAAGCACCAAAATTTTCATGCACCTATATAATCAGGCTACAACTCATAAAATAGCATTAAAATAATTTTCTCTGACCTCGGATTAGTGATCTTGAGATCACTGTTCCGACTAGCCCCTAAATCGAGCTGTTACACAAACTCCTTCATGTAACGCCCCATAAGTTAGGGGTTAGTAGTTTTGCTTAAATTCATGTTGTAATTATTTGGCTTGCTATTTGAGTGTGTTTGGGGGTCCTTTAGAGGCCTGGGTTCTAGGTTGAGCTTTGGAAAAAAAAATTGGTTTTTGGCCCTTTAGTGGAGAGGGCAGTTGGAGGCAGGACTTAAGTAAATTTGGGTGTGTTTAGGAGACACAAGTTGGCCATATGGTAGGGAGGTTGTGGAGTTAATGGGAGAGCAAGGGGGAAAGGGGTTTGAATCCCTTGAGTAGCAAAAAGGGGTGATTTTTATTTTATGGCTTGAAAGAGCAAGAAGTGGAGTTTGAATCAATTTATACTAAGGGAGTTGGGGGACTTGGTCAAACTTTTCAAATGGATGAAGGAGAGGGTTTGAAGGAGGGATTTATGGAGAAAATTGTGGGATTGAAGTGGGGGAAGTGTTGGCCGAATGTGGGGGTCTTGCTAAGGGGATTTCGACTGAAGTGGGGTGTTTTGTTAGTATATTCCGCTTTGAGGGGGGAGTGCTGTTTTGTTCTTTAGTTTACTGTTGGGGAGAGTCTTGCATTTTGGGGTCTTTCGACTATAGCATCTGGGGTCATTTTTTTTTCCTCAATTCTTCTCTTGCCGATTTCTCAACTCTTTTTTCTCGTCTTCTCACTTTCAACATATTCTTCTTTGCTTGTTAGTAGCCTAAACACTAGATAGGCCGAATCACTACTTCCTTCCCATCTCTTTGCACACCTTGTTGTTTCTTTTTCCTTTACTCTTAAATCGGAAGCTTACACTACTACTTCTTCTTTTGATTTTTCCGTTAGCCGAACATAGACTCTCTTAAACCTTGATTTTTCCTTGCTAGCCGAATACCCCATCACATTACAACCCATTCTTTTCCGTTTTGTCTTCAGTGGTTTCTTGTTGGTTAGGCCGAACACTCTTTATTGTCTAGACTAGCCATTTCTGATTGCACTTCTGGCAAGGGGAAATAATTGAACACCTTTCGGTCCTATCTTTCCTAGTAAGTTGATTTCCATAAGAGTTTGCTATCAATCGGTTTGGGTAGGTTGTGGTACCCTTCGTGCTTTGTTTTGGGAATTACTTTGTGTGAGATGATGGTAGTTACTTTTGGCTAACAAATGTTGATTTCAATCCAGACCCTAGACGAGACGTGGATTTGGGTCTGAGTTGCGATCGTTGAGGGATTAGGGAACACTATCACACAGGCAAGGTAAGGAGGATATATTGAAATGTCTACTTTAAGAAGAGGATTATTTTAGCAATCAAAGGCTAACAAAAGGTTTATTGGTAATAGGTTGGTGTCCACAAATTCAAGAAGCAATTCAGCGATTAAGGTGTGTACTCACACCATTCCAACTGTAGATCGGCAAATGCCGAAAAGCTTAGGTAACAGCAAACGATGCCACATGAGCGTGCAATCGCATGTGTGGTGGACCAAGCCCATGAATATGGGCGTAAAACGCTTGAGGCCACCACGAGCGTTCTCATGGGCTTAGGACATTCTGGGCCTCGTTTGGCTAGAATGGGCCGAGTGGGCCCAACGGGCCCGTGGACCCTACGCGAGTAAATTTTGTGGTTGGATAGGAAATAAGGAGCCGGCATGGCGATCACATGGCCAAAGGCAGCTTTGGGCCGAATGGGCCACACGAGAGTGTGGGCCCACCTGGGCCGAGTTTTGGGCTTTGACCTAAATACACCGTTTTGATTAAATATGTTATCTTATCGCTCGAGGCGACTGTAAACCCTTTGAAAGGACGTAAATTGACCGAAATACCCTCGAAGGGTAAATTGACCAAAATACCCCTGGAGGGTAAATTGACCGTTATGCCCCTAAAGGGCAAAATGATGAAAATGCCCCTACATGTTTTATGATTACTTTTGTATGTGATTTATGGTTGTATGCATTCATGTGATATTATGCTGCATAGGGGATGGGATTATTGATACAGAGGAAGTTCTGTTAGGATCGCATGGTCGCTTGACGACTGTGGATCCACCGATGGCTTTAAACCGATTATATGACTGGCAGCTCTACTGCAATATTGGTTAGTGCCGCAACCGGCGCTACATAAGGAGTGTAAGGATGGGTGGGTCAATTAAATCCCCACAGAAGTGCAAGGTTGGACAGGAGACGGAGTGCAGGTTGGTATGGGCATTATTGCATTGCATTCACTTGTTCCGTTATTGAGATGGGCTTACGCCTAGATAGATGTGATCTGTGACTGTTGTTATGGGCTAAGACCCAACCGAGACCATTATGGGCTAAGGCCCAATTGCCACCGTTACTGTGTTGGGCTTGGGCCCATATTAATGACTGTAATGGGCTTAGGCCCAGATTATTGTGATACATGATTCTACCGATGAGGGTTGTGCACACTGAGTTTTCATAAACTCACCCCTCTCTTTTAAATATTTTTTTCAGGTAATCCTCAGTAGGCGGTTCGACGTACTGGAGTACTCGGAGGTGGCCACATTACGAGCAGCTTGAATCTTGGTATTCTATTTTACTTACTTAAACCGTACTCTTATTGGGTTGTAATAAGGCCTCTCTTAAATTCTGGTTTTTAATTTGGGATTTTCAGTTTATTATGTTCTAGATCGGCTATAAGTTGAACACGGTTTTTCCAAAATGATAACTGTTTTCAAAACACTATGTTTTCGCAACTCAATTTTTGGATAACACGTCTTCGTAAATCATTGGTTTAAATTAAGCTTCCGCAACAACAAGGTTTTGAAATTAATAACTTTTAATAAACATCGATTAAAAATAAACAAACGCAAACTGAGACTTTAGTTTTTTTTTATATCAAGAAGGGTTTTCAATGAAATCTTGGTTTTTGAAAAACACCTCAATGTGACACGCCAGGTTCGGGCCTAGCGTCTAGGCCGGGTTTGGGGTGTTACACTTCATTATTCATGCCTTTCTAAATTTGCCCCTACCTTAAAATAGAAAGTTTGAAACCTTCAAACTTGCTACATGTGTGGCTGTCCATGGAGGGACTCTATAGCTGCTGATTTTTCTATTTTTATCAGTCTACTCAACCTATAAAAACCCCCCTTGGCTGCTCATTTGAAACACATCTCAAAACCTCTCATCCTTTCACTTCTCTCTCACTTTCTCTCTTTAATCCCCTTCCATTGTTCTTCATTTTCTCCCCCATTCCCTTGCCGATTTCACATCTTGAAAAAGAGTCCTTCAACCACCATTTGGAGCAGCATTCAAGTGTTCCTGGAAGTCTCGGCTCAACAAGAACAAGCGGAGAAGGAGAAGCGGAGCAAACTAGTCAAGCCTCGGAGAAACACCAGATTTGATTCTTGTTCCTTATCCTTTTAATTTTATTGTTGTTATGAACATGTCTATGAATATTTGTGATGTTGATATGTTTAATTTAATTAATATGGCTTAAATTTAATTCGTGTTAGGTTGATTGCATTTTGTCCACTTAATTTGTTAAAATTGTGTTTGTGTTGTTATAGGCCTTGGTAAGATGTTTGATTAAGTAAAACCATGACTAAGTTATTCTTGCATTACAACTGTAAGGTAACTAATAAATTAATTATTTAAACGGATTGAAATTGTAATTAATTAACACGATACTTAATCAGTGCATGTTTAATCATCTAAGGTAGCTGAGGGTTAAATTAGCAACGGTATCTAACGATACATTAGCCTTGCATAACTTGCAAGATTATTATGATTAAACTGTTTCAAGGTAGGAATACATTGTTACCTCACGAGATCTTTTATGTGCTTATGAGACTGAATTAATTGTTTGAATTGGCATAGAGATATGTACAAGAGATTATTTTTAATTTCATAAGTATGTATGTGCATTAATGCATTTGCTTATTAAAATTTGTTTAATCGGTTGAATTGACATAGAGATATAGTCAAAAGATTAATGGATTTTTGTTGGTGAGTATGTTCATAAGTTAGAAAATTACTGAGTTGCCGTGAATTTATTCGTAACAACATGAACATGAGTTTAGTAATTCTAAGTTAAGAAATGTAATTAATCTAACACAATTATGTCATCTTGATTAAAATCATCTTTTGAAATCGTGCATTGGAACTTTAATTTTCTCTTTATTTATTTTACTTAGTTAAAAATCTTAGTATTTAATCACCTCCTCAAATCAAAATATTTTTCTTCACCAAAGTGTTTTTAATTGCATTCATAAATAATTATTTTCACAGTCCCTGTGGGTATGATAACTTGACATTTACTTGTCACTTTATTACTTGTTGTGATTGTGTACACTTGCACATTTTCGTCGTTCCAGTAATACGAGTGGAATTCCCTATTCAAATACATGCAATCCTAGTTGGAAAGATCATCCAAACCTAAAATGGGGAGGAAATCAATGAGGTAAAAACCAATTGAAAAATCGAGCAACTCTTCCTTACCAACCTCAACATATACAAAGATCTCAAGACAGATCCATAGGGAATGACCATACTGTATGTGGTCAACGGCTCGATCGAATAGAAGGAAAGATCCAATCAATGAAGATGGACATCCTAAAAGTACAGACTAAGTGTACTTTAACCATAAACACCTTGACGGATTTCAAAGAAAGCATCTAGAACCAAATGATGGAGATAATGAGCAACATGTAAAGGCAAATTGGTCCAGGAACCCGAGCAATATAGAGAACAATCGTCTGAAGGTTAGAAAGGAGCATGTAAATTCTATCGCCTTGTGATTTGGTAAGATTCTTAACGATATGAAAGCTCCTTTTCAAACAAGTGAGGATTTTCAAGAATTCGCCGTGGAACCCTGGAAACACGAAAATATACAGACTTTTTCATGCCCTTTTTAACTCAAATTCATGCAGTTTCGGTAAAATTCTTGTCGAAAAATATATAATAATTATAAAATAATTAAATTGCACTCAAATTATGAACATTTTGAATTTTAATTAATTTTATATCAAATTTTGATTATTTTCGACAGATTTGCACAAAGGGCGAAAAACGGCTCGGTAGATGAAGCAATTTTGAAGCATCAAGGCGAATTAATTTTTCAGACTAAGACGGTCCAAATTATGTGTATTAATTCATAATATAATTAATTTTAATTTTAATCCAATTTAATTTGGGTTAAATAAATTATTGTTAATTAATTATGAAAAGGGGCCCAGTTGAGCTAAACCGAGAAAACCGATCCAACCGAGCACTGGGCAGCCCAAAACCTTCTCACATGCTGGCCTAATTAGCTTTTTTGGCTGATTACTTGTCTTGTAAAGTGGCCCTTGAAGATTCCTTCAATTTGCATTCAAACCCCTCCACTATTCATGCCTTTTAAGATTTGCCCCTACCTAAAAATAGCATGTTTGAAATCTTCAAACATGCCACATGTGTGGCCGGCTGTGGGGGGAGTATTTGGCTGCTGATTTTGGCTATTTTTAGCAGCCTACTATACCTATAAATACCCCCTTGGCTACTCACTTCAAACACATCTCAAAACCATTCATTCTTCACTTCTCTCTCACTTTTCTCTCTTCATTGTTCTTCATTTCCTTCCCCATTCCCTTGCCGATTTCACCTCTTGAAAAAGAGTCCTTCAACCACCATTTGGAGCAGACTTCAAGTGTTCGTGGAAGCCTCGGTTCAACAAGAACAAGCAGAGAAGGAGGAGCGGAGCAAACTAGTCAAGCCTTAGAGAAACACCGGATTTGATTCTTGTTCCTTATCCTTTTAATTTTATTGTTGTTGTTATGAACATGTCTATGAATATTTGTGATGTTGATATGTTTAATTTAATTAATATGGCTTAAATTTAATTCGTGCTAGGTTGATTGCATTTCATCCACTTCATTTATTAAAATTGTGTTTGTGTCGTTATAGGCCTCGGTAAGATGTTTGATTAAGTAAAACCATGACTAAATTATTATTTCATTACAATTGTAAGGTAACTAATGAATTAATTATTTAAACGGATTGAAATTGTAATTAATTGACACGATACTTAGTCAGTGCATGTTTAATCACCTAAGGTAGCTGAAGGTTAAATTAGCAACGGTATCTAACGATACATTAACCTTGCATAACTTGCAAGATTATTGTGATTAAACTGTTTCAAGGTAGAAATACATTGTTACCTCACGTAATCTTTTATTTGCTTATGAAGATTGAATTAATTGTTTGAATTTGCATAGAGATATGTACAAGAGATTATTTTAATTTCATAAGTATATATATGCATTAACACATTTGCTTATTAAAATTTGTTTAATCGGTTGAATTGACATAGAGATATAGTCAAGAGATAAATGGATTTTGGTAGGTGAGTATGTTCATAAGTTAGCAAATTACCGAGTTGCCGTGAATTTATTCGTAACAACATGAACATGAGTATAATAATTCTAAGTTAAGAAATGTAATTAATCTAACACAATTATGTCAGCTTGATTAAAATCATCTTTTGAAATTGTGCATTGGAACTTTTATTTTATTTTTATTTATTTTACTTAGTTAAAAATATTAGTTTTAAATCACCTCCTCAAATCAAAATATTTTTCTTCACCAAAGTGTTTTTAATTGCATTCATAAATAATTCTTTTCACAGTCCATGTGGATACGATAACTTAATATTTACTTGTCACTTTATTACTTGTTGCGATTGTGTACACTTGCACATTTTCGTCGTTCCAAGTTTTTGGCACCGTTGCCGAGGATTGTTTTAAAAAGTCATTATTTGTGAATTTGTTAATTTTGCATTTTGGTTTATTTTTCTGTTCAATTTTAACTTAATTAATTTTTTTTCTGTTTTGTTTCAGGTGTTTATAATTATTGATCGAATCATCAATTTACTCTTCATAGACCCTGAGATTGAAAGAACTTTTCGATAGCGAATGAGACAAGCAAGTCAGAGAAAGACTGAAGAGATGAACTTTGAAAATCCAAATCAAGGAAATAGAGCATACCCTACTCAAAATCTTTTCCTTATTGCTGATGATAAGGATAGAGCTCTAAAATAGTATGCCGTGCCAGTGTTTCATGATCTTAATTCGGGTAATAGGAGACCCGAAATTGAGGTACAACAATTTGAGCTGAAGCCAGTCATGTTCCAGATGCTTCAGACAGTGGGCCAATTCAGTGGAATGCCTACCGAAGATCCTCATCTTCACTTAAGACTGTTTATGGAGGTGAGCGATTCTTTCAAGCTAGCCAGAGTACTCGAACACGCACTACGATTAAAGTTGTTCCCATATTCGCTAAGGGACAGAGCTCGAGCCTAGTTGAACTCATTGCCACCAAATTTAATTTCCACATGGCAAGAGTTAGCAGAAAGATTCCTCATGAAGTATTTACTGCCTAGCAAGAATGCTATGTTGAGGAACGAGATCACTACCTTCTAACAAATAGATGACGAGTCCTTGTATGAGGCATGGGAAAGGTACAAAGAATTATTACGAAAATGCCCTCATCATGGAATTCCTCATTGCATCCAACTTGAGACGTTCTATAATGGTCTCAATGCTCACACGAGGATGGTAGTAGACGCTTCTGCTAATGGTACTCTCCTTTCTAAGTCTTATAATGAGGCTTAAAAAATCTTTGAGAGTATAGCCAGTAACAATTATCAATGGCCAACCAATCAAGTAGCGTTAAGAAGATGAGTCGCTGGAGTACATGAAGTGGACGCTCTCACTTCACTTGCATCTTAGGTATCCTCAATATTCTCAATGCTTAAAATTTTTACCACTAATAGGTTTAATAGTTTTGCAGCTCAGCCACCGAACCAATGTGAAAATATAGCTTGTGTCTATTGTATGGAAGGACATTTGTTCAAAGAATGTCCATCGAACCCAGTATCTGTGTATTACATGGGTAATCAGAACCAAAACTGAGGAAGGCAAGGACTGCAATCCAATTTCTATAACCCATCGTGGCGAAACCACCCGAATTTTTCCTGAAGTAACTAAGTGGCTGGAACCAGTAACACTTATGCACAACCCAGACTGACCTAGCCACCTGTTTTCCTCCAACAAGTTCAAAAACCAACTCAAGTTGAACCTTCCAATAGCTTAAAGAACCTATTGAAGGCATATTTGGCATAAAATGGCGCCACTCTAAGGAATTTGGAGAATCAAATAGGTCAACTTGCTACCGAACTTAGGAACCATCCACAAGGTGCTTTACCTAGTGATACGGAGAATCCGAGGAATCTAGGGAATGAACATTATAAAGCATTAACACTGAGGACCAGAAAGATATTAGAGCCCAACACTGTCGAAGTTGAAGAGGAGCCAACTGATGCTCAAGACTCAGTGGAAGTTTAACCGAGTGCTGAAATTCCAGTTTCACCAGAACTAGAATCTACAAAACCCGATAAGGTGATTTCCAAACTAGTCAATTTTGATAAACTAACAACTTCGTTAGATGCAGATTTGCCACAAAAGATGAATAAACCAGTTCCAGTAAAGAAGCCTCCACCATCCTACCCTCAAATACTTCAGAAGCAGAAGCAGGAAGTCCAATTCAAGAAGTTCCTAGACGTACTCGAGCAATTTCATATCAACATCCCATTGGTTGAAGCACTTGAACAAATGCCAAACTACGTCAAATTCATGAAGAATATCCAGTCTAAAAAATGAAGACTAGGAGAATTTGAGACGGTAGCCCTAACGAAGGAATGCAGTGCATATCTTTAAGACAAACTACCCCCAAAGTTGAAAGATCCTGGATGTTTTATCATACCTTGCAACATTGGAGCAACATATTGTGGTAAGGCACTATTTGATTTGGGTGTGAGTATCAACTTGATGCCCATGTCCATATTTAGGACGTTGGGGATAGGTGAAGTTAGACCTACTACAATTACACTTCAATTAGCAGATCGATCCTTATCACATCCAGAAGGAAATATCAAGGATGTATTGGTACGTGTAGACAAATTTATTTTTTCCTGCTGACTTTGTTATTCTAGAATTTGAAGTAGATAAAGAAGTGTCAATCATACTAGGAAGGCCTTTCCTAGCAACTGGAAGGACCCTTATCGATGTGTAAAAGGGCGAGCTTACTATGCGTGTTCAGGATGATCAGGTAACATTTAATGTTTTTAAGTCTATACGATTTCCTGACACAATTGATGATTGTTCTGTAATGTCCGGTTTAAAGGAATTATTCATGGACAGCGAAATTAACTTTGTTGAGGACTCGTTGGAGCTAATTTTGACATCAGACCCTCCAAGTGATAAAGAGGAGGATGAATACTTAGCCTTGCTATAAGCTAATCAAAGGGGATTTAATACGCAATCCCGCTTTGAATCTTTAGAGTTCGAGAAAAGGGATTATGACCAACCAAAAGAGTCAATCGAGGAGGCACCTAAGTTAGAACTCAAGGTACTTCCATTACATTTAAAATATGTTTATTTAGGTAACGCTTCTACTTTGTCTGTGATTGTTTCAGCGGAATTAATCGTACAGCAAGAAGAGAAACTCATCCAAGTACTAAAATAATTCAAGAAGGCTATCGGATGGATCATAGTTGATATTCGCGGCATTAGCCCATCTTTATGAATGCACGAGATCATCCTGGAAGATGATGAGAAAGGGACGATTGATGGACAATGAAGATTAAACCCCATCATGAAGGACGTGGTAAAGAAAGAAGTCATCAAGTGGTTATATGCAGGTAATTTACCCCATCTCAGACAGTTCATGGGTAAGTCCAGTCTAGTGCGTGCCAAAGAAAGGAGGTATTACGGTCATAGAGAATTAAAACAATGAGCTAATACCAACCATAACAGTTACGGGATGGAGAATTTGCATTGATTACCGAAAGCTGAACAAGGCGACAAGGAAGGGTCATTTTCCTTTACCGTTCTTGGACCAGATGTTGGATAGACTTGCAGGGTGAGACTATTACTATTTTCTCGATGGAAACTCAGGGTATAATCAGATCACAGTAGCGCCAGAAGATCAACACAAAACAACATTTACATGCTCGTATGGTACATTTGCATTTAGACGCATGCCATTTGGTTTATGTAATGCACCTGCTACATTTTAAAGATGTATGATGTCCATTTTTACTGACATGGTTGAGAAGTATTCGAAAGTGTTTATGGATGGTTTTTCAGTATTTGGAGATACATACGATGATTGCCTAGTTAATCTAGCCAAGGTACTAAGGCGATGCGAAGAAACAAACCTTGTACTCAGTTGGGAAAAGTGTCATTTCATGGTACGAGAAGGTATTATTCTAGGGCATCAGATAACGAGAAATGGAATCAAGGTAGATAAAGCAAAGGTAGATGTTATTGAGAAACTCTCACCTCCAACATCTGTAAAGGGTGTTAGGAGCTTTTTGGGCCACACCGGGTTCTATCGAAGATTTATCAAGGACTTCTCCAAAATTTCTAAACCTTTATGAAAATTATTGGAGAAGGATATGACGTTCAAATTTGATGATGAGTGCTTAAGTGCTTTCAAAGATTTGAAGATTCAATTAGTTTCAGCACCCATCATCATCACACCGGACTAGGATTTGTCATTTGAACTGATATGTGACGCAAGTGACTTCACAATAGGAGCTGTTATGGGCTAGCGAAGGAACAAAGATTTTCATCCCATCTACTACGCAAGTCAGACTTTGACAGAAGCTCAATTGAATTATATGGTAACAAAGAAAGAGTTACTTTCTATTGTGTTTGCTTTTGACAAGTTTCGATCTTATCTTGTAGGTACCAAAGTGACTGTCTATACGGATCATTTGGCAATTAAGTATTAACTTGCCAAGAAAGACGCTAAGCGAGACTGATCCAATGGGTACTTCTACTTTAAGAGTTCAATCTAGAAATTCAAGATCGAAAAGGGGTAGAAAACCAAGTAGTAGACCACTTGTCTAGATTGGAGCCGCAAGAAGGGAATTCTTCACTTACACCTATTCAGGAGACATTCCCATATGAACACATACTAAAGGTAAATCATGTCCATAATACCCCTTGGTTTGCTAATATTACTAACTATTTAGCTTGTGGTTTGATATCGATTGATAAGACTTATCATCAAAAGAAAAATTTTCTTCACAATGTGAAGTACTATTTCTAGGAAGAACCATACTTGTTTAAAAAGTGTGCAGATCAAATGATCAAGAGATGCGTGGCAGAAGATGAAGTACATAAGATTTTATATCATTGCCACTCAGCTCTGAGTGGGGGACACTTCGTAGGTACACATATTGCGGCCAAGGCATTGCAAGCCGGATTCTTTTGGCCAACGCTATTCAAAGACACATATGCTTACGTAAAAAGAGATGTGATCGATGTCAAAGGGTTGGAAACGTCACCAATAGAAATGAGATGCCCTGAATAAACATCATTGAGGTAGAATTATTTGATGTTTAGGGTATTGACTTTCTCGGTCCTTTCCCTCCATCTTTTGGTCACAAGTACATATTAGTAGCAGTAGACTACATGTCTAAGTGGGTTGAGGCCAAGGCATATCCGACGAACGATGCTAAGGTGGTGATGAAGTTTTTGCAGAAGCATGTGTTCACAAGGTTTGGAACCCCGAGAGTTATCATCAGTGATAAAGGGTCCCATTTTGTGAACAAATGGTTGAAATGGTTACTCAAAAAACATGGAGTAAAGCACAAGTTTGCCACAGCTTACCATCCGCAGACGAATGGGCAAGCTGAACTAGCAAACAAAGAGATCAAAGGCATACTCGAGAAGGTAGTTTGCTCGAACTAACGAGATTGGTCCAAAAGCCTGGATGATGCTTTATGGGCCTACAGGACAGCATACAAGACACCTTCAGGGTTGTCACCCTATCGGTTGGTGTTTTGGAAAGCTTGTCATCTGCCCTTAGAGTTAGAACACAAAACTTACTGGGCTCTCCAACAACTCAACTTGGATGTAACACCCCAAACCCAGCCTAGAAGTTAGGCCCGAATCTGGCGTGTCACATTGAAGTGTTTTTCGAAAACCATGTTTACGTTGAAAAACCCTTGTATATTGAAAGATTATTAATTTTATTCCCAAAATATCTTTTTAGTTGCGGAAGATAATTTTGAGAGTAATCGATTTACGAAAAAGTTTAAGTCACGAAACCATTCCGAAAATGTTGCGAAAACGTAGTGTTGTTGAAAACAGTTATCATTTTGGAAAACTGTGACTTACTTCTAATCGATATAAACCAAAGTAAAGAAGGACCCGGAGTTAAAATCTAGAAACTTAAGAGGCCTTATTACAACCCGAATCAAAATACTTGAATGTAAATAATCAAAATAGAAATCATAAGCAATGTGTGGCCTTCTCCGAGTCCCTCGCAGCACCGATCCGTCTAAGGCTGGGGATTACCTGCACAGTTAAAAACGGGGTGAGTTCAAAAAAACTCAGTGTGTAATCCCCTTACTAAAGTAACAGTCAGTATATAGAAACAGAACCCGAAGCGATGCAGGCCAAATCCCTTTAACAAAGATGTGATGCGGTCAATTCAGAGCATACATGGGCCATAGCCCACTACCATATCATTTGGGTCACAGCCCATACAGAATCAATTGGGCCTAGCCCAAACCAATAACAGAACAAGTGGGCCTAAGCCCAGTACAGTGACAGATCTCAAAACAAGTATGCAACAGTATGAGGATGCATCCCACCCCGATCCAGCCAATACACCACCCGTACCAACCCTACACTTACGTGGGGATAAAATCGACCCACCCAGCCAGCACACGAATGTTAGAACTGGTTGCGGCCCTAACCGAAATTGTAGCAAAGCTGCTAGTATATATATACGACTCTAAGCCTTCAGTAGCGGTATTATAATTGGCACAAAGCCATCAGTAACTGTATTATGTTTGGCACATAGCCATTAGCGACGGTAATATAATCGGCACACAGCCTTGGGTAAATATGATCGACATAGAGTCATCGATATATATGTTAGGCACATAGCCATGGGTAAATACGATTGCCACAAAGCCATAATCAAGATGGCACAAAGCCATATTTAGGTTGGCACAGAGCCATAATCAGATTACGCGACTTTAAGCCGTCTGTTGGTCCACAGTCGTCATGCGACCCGTACGACATCAACAGATCAATACTGGATCCACAGTCGTCATGCGACCCGTGCGACCCTATCAAAACTTCCTCCGTATCAATGTCCCAACCCCATGTAATATGTCGTGTATGTCATGCTCAATCATTACACATGTATGCAAAATGGCCATGCTCAGTAACAAACATTTAGACATGTAATAAAAGCATATCAGTCATACAACCACAATCAAATTAGTCAACTCATAGTCTAAGTCAGTCATTTACCCACAAGGGCAAAATAGTCATTTTACCCTATAAGGGTATTTCGGTAATCCTACCCTTCAGGGGTATTTCGATAATTCTACCCTACAGGGGTAATTCAGTAATTCTACCCTACAGGGGTATTTTAGTAATTTTGCAAACTGAGGGTATTTAAGTAATTTTGCAAATCGAGGGTATTTCAGTAATTTTACAAACTGAGGGTATTTCAGTAATTTTGCAAATCAAGGGTATTTTAGTAATTTTGCAAACCGAGGGTATTTTAGTCATTTTGCAAACCGAGGGTATTTCAGTAATTTTGCAAACTGAGGGTATTTCAGTAATTTACCCTCTGTGGGTATTTCAGACA
Source organism: Gossypium sturtianum (assembly GCA_025698515.1). Lineage (NCBI taxonomy): Eukaryota > Viridiplantae > Streptophyta > Magnoliopsida > Malvales > Malvaceae > Gossypium > Gossypium sturtianum. Next base: position 88,125,531 of record CM046949.1, on the reverse strand, counting down.
ATTTACGACCTTCTCGAAGGTCTCGAGCGACACATATAACATATAAGGTCAAAATAGTGTAAATGGGCTTAAGCCCAATATTCGGCCCAAGTGGGCTCACACGCTCGTGTGGCCCGTTCAGCCCAATTTCAATCACGGCTATGCGACTTTCACAGCCCAATCCATTAGTTGTCTCTATCGTGAATTTTACCCATGTGGGGCCTAGGAGCCCATTGGGCCCACATGGCCCATCTCGGCCCAATAAGGCCCATTACGACCTAAGCCCACGAGAATGCTCGTGGTGGCTTCTACAGTCTAGCGCCAATGCTCATGGGCTCGGTTTACAACACGAGCGCTCGCACGCTCGTGAGGCTCAAATGTCGAAGTTTCAGCTTTTCAGCTTTTCGTCGATTCATGGAAAAGTGGGGTGTGATTACACACACTCTATCGGCCTTCTCGCCGACTATCGAATACAGGGTACCGTTGCAAACCTGCTTGTGAACACTCGCGCACTGCCTTCGAGAGCCAACCTTGCTTGACGACAGACTTTAATCTCTTAAGGCCACAGATCAGGATTGATCATACGCCTACACCGAATATCTGTGGCAAATCAGTTCTTATTAATCAAAACAGTGATCCAATGTGTGGCCTTAATCCACAATTACTACTTACCAATTGCTGGGATATTCGGCCTAATCTAAGAGTAGGGTATTGATCTTACCCTTAACGAAAGATAGAGTTTGGTGACTGAAAAACCTCTGCGCTTCTCCACTTCTCGGGAAAACCTAAATCCAACGATCACCACACCAAGATGAAGGGATCACCATTCGGCCATCAAAGAGCATGAAAGAAAGACATATTCAGTTTTTAGAGAGAAGGGGGATAGGAGAGAACAATTTTAAACCAAAAATGGAAGAATATAATCGCTTACCCATATTAGGAATACTTGACGGACAGCAACAGCGAAGGAAAAAGATTGGAGAATTCAGTCACCACAGAACTAATTAAGAGGAAAGGTTCGGTTCATAAGCTAAAAGGAAACAGAAACAAAAAGAGAAGTGATGTTATTCGGCTTAGGGGAAAAAGGGAAAAGAAGAAAAATAATGAGTGAAGAGAAAGGGGAAGAGAAGCAGAGATTCGGCCAACCAAGTGCTTGTAGAAGAAGTGCTAAACCGAACAAAAGAAGTGTATGAATGGCTAATAGCAGGGAGAAAAAATGCACGAATGGTTTATTGAAAGTTTGGCACACCTAAAACACCCAGAAAAAAATACCAAAACTGACCTACAGCAAAGAAAAACCTTCAGGAAACCCCCTAGCCGAATTTGCACAAACAAGTCTCCTAATTCAGCTACAACACACCCACCTTTGAAAATCCTTGATTCTCTCCACGATTTGCTCCTAAAATCCCTCTTTGACCAATTCAAACCTCTCATCCATCAGACTTTCACTGCAACACAAACTCTGGCCGTCCAAACTGCAAAATAAATACTCTCTTACTTATCCCAGGTCTTGAACCTCAGACCTTTCTATTACTCCACACGCCACTTGCCACTAGGCCACAAGCTCCTCTTATGTCATTAACCCAGCGTTATTATTAATAAAGCCTAAGTGCCAGTGCCTAGATTCTTTTAAGAGCAAAATTTAAAAATTCTGCAAGGGCCAAGACTTGAACCCAGGCTCCCTTACAACCTTAATGACGCCACAACCACTAGGCCACATGCTTCCTTGCGTCATGATTTCCCCAAAAATATTCTTAAAGCCTACTTACTTACATCCAGGGTTTTATTCACCTAAACCAAAATTTTTCCTAAAGCCCAGGTTTGAACCCAAGACTTCATGGAAGCCCCCTAACCTTCCAAAACCACTCACCTAATAGGTCCAACTTGCATTAGTTCCATTCTCTTATTCTCAAAATTTTTAAACGCTCCCATGTCCAAGCCCCAATAGGCCCAATTCTACTAGGCCCAAATTCAGGGTTTTACAATTCTACCCCCTTAAAGAAATTTTGTCCTTGAAATTTCCAACTATATAATAGCCGCACAACCCAGGTTACACCACTACGCTGCCGCTGCGCACTCTGATTCTAATATCCTTATCATATTTTAACTAGAACTTGGAACTCCCTACACATACTCAAAACACCTAACCATTGAAGCAGAAAGATATCCCACACGCAACCAATTTCTATATCCAACACCACATCCAAACATTTCCAAACATACACAGAATACAAAATCTAAGTTCAAGTGTCTCAGTTTTAAACGGATAACAGTATCAAGGAAACTTACAGATTCAGCACCGGAGACTCGGTCAACCACACTTTCAGAAAAACATTCAGAAAACATTTTGAATACCCCAATCTTTTCAAATCCTTTGAAACAATTCTTTCAAAAATTCAATTTTAAAACCCAATCCACAGCCGAGTTTTGCAACCTGGCTCTGATACCACTAAATGTAACGCCTTAAAACCCAGCCTAGAAGTTAGGCCCGAATCTAGCGTGTCACATTGAAGTGTTTTTCGAAAACCATGTTTACGTTGAAAAACCCTTGTATATTGAAAGATTATTAATTTTATTCCTAAAATATCTTTTCAGTTACGGAAGCAAATTTTGAGAGTAATAGATTTACAAAAAAGTTTAAGTCGCGAAACCATTCTGAAAATGTTGCGGAAACGTAGTGTTGTTGAAAACAATTATCATTTTGGAAAATCTTGACTTACTTCTAATCGATATAAACCAAAGTAAAGAAGGACCCGGAGTTAAAATCCAGAAACTTAAGAGGCCTTATTACAACCCGAATCAAAATACTTGAATGTAAATAATCAAAATGGAAATCATAAGTAGTGTGTGGCCTTCTCTGAGTCCCTCACAGCTTCGATCCGTCTAAGGCTAGGGATTACCTGCACAGTTAAAAACGGGGTGAGTTTACGAAAACTCAGTGTGTAATCCCCTTACTAGAGTAATAATCAAGATATGTGAAATAGAACTCGAAGCGATGCAGGCCAAAGCCCTTTAACAAGATAAGATCTGATCCGATTCAGAGCATACGTGGGCCATAGCGCACTACCATATCATTTGGGTCACAGCCCATACAGAATCAATTGGGCCTAGCCCAAACTAATAACAGAACAAGTGGGCCTAAGCCCGATGCGATGGACAGATCTCAAAACAAGTGCGCAACAGCTTGGTATGAGGATGCATCCCACCCCGATCCAGCCAACACACCACCCGTACCAACCCTACACTTACGTGGGGATAAAATCGACCCACCCAGCCAGCACACCAATGTTAGAACCGGTTGCGGCCCTAACTGTAATCGCAGCAAAGCTGCTAGTGTATATATATGGCTCTAAGCCTTCAATAGCGGTATTATAATTGGCACAAAGCCATCAGTAACTGTATTATGTTTGGCACATAGCCATTAGCGACGGTAATATAATTGGCACACAGCCTTAGGTAAATATGATCGACACAGAGTCATCGATATATATGTTAGGCACATAGCCACGGGTAAATACGATTGCCACAAAGCCATAATCAAGATGGCACAGAGCCATAATCAGATTACGCAGCTTTAAGCCGTCCGTTGGTCCACAGTCATCATGCGACCTGTGCAACCTCAACAGATAAATAATGTATCCACAGTCGTCATGCGACCCGTGCGACCCTATCAGAACTTCCTCCGTATCAATGTCCCAACCCCATGTAATATGTCGTGTATGTCATGCTCAATCATTACACGTGTATGCAAAATGGCCATGCTCAGTAACAAACATTTAGACATGTAATAAAAGCATATCAGTCATACAAACACAGTCAAATTAGTCAACTCATAGTCTAAGTCTGTCATTTACCCACAAGGGCAAAACAGTCATTTTACTTTATAAGGGTATTTCGGTAATCTTACCCTTCAGGGGTATTTCGGCAATTCTACCCTACAGGGATAATTCAGTAATTCTACCCTACAGGGGTATTTTAGTAATTTTGCAAACTAAGGGTATTTCAGTAATTTTGCAAATAGAGGGTAATTCAGTAATTTTGCAAACTAAGGGTATTTCAGTAATTTTACAAACCGAGGGTATTTTAGTAATTTACCCTCTGTGGGTATTTCAGTCAATTTACGACCTTTCGAAGGTCTCGAGCGACACAGATAACATATAAGGTCAAAATAGTGTAAATGGGCTTAAGCCTAATATTCAGCCCAAGTGGGCCCACACGCTCGTGTGGCCCGTTCAGCCCAATTTCAATCACGGCTATGCAACTTTCGTAGCCCAATCCATTAGTTGTCTCTATCGTGAATTTTACCCATGTGGGGCCCAGGAGCCCATTGGGCCCACATGGCCCATCTCGACCCAACAAGGCCCATTACGACCTAAGCCTACGAGAACGCTCGTTGTGGCTTCTACATTCTAGCGCCCATGCTCATGGGCTCTGTTTACCACACGAGCGCTCGCACGCTCGTGAGGCTCAAATGCCGAAGTTTCATCTTTTTAGCTTTTCGTCGATTCACGATAAAGTGGGGTGTGATTACACACACTCTATCGGCCTTCTCGCCGACTATCGAATACAGGGTACCATTACACACCTGCTTGTAAACACTCGTGCACTGCCTTAAAGCGCCAACCTTGCTTGACGACAAACTTTAATCACTTAAGGCCATAGATCAGGATTGATCATCGAATATCTGTGGCAAATCAGTTCTTATTAATCAAAACAGTGATCCAATGTGTGGCCTTAATCCACAATTGCTACTTACCAATTACCGAGATATTTGGCCTAATTTAAGATTAGGGTATTGATCTTACCCTTAACGAGAGACACATTTTGGTGACTGAAAAACCTCTGCGCTTCTCCACTCCTCGGGAAAACCTAAATCCAATGATCACCACACCAAGAGGAAGGGATCACCATTCGGCCATCAAAGAGCATGAAGGAAAGACATTTTCGGTTTTTAGAGAGAAGGGGGAATGGAGAGAACAGTTTTAAACCAAAAAGGGAAGAATATAATCGCTTACCTATATCAGGAATACTTGCAGGATAGCAACAGCGAGGGAAAGAGATTAGAGAATTCGGTCACCACAGAACTAATTAAGAGGAAAGGTTCGGTTCATAAGCTAAAAGGAAATCGAAACAAAAAGAGAAGTGATGATATTCGGCTTAGGGGAAAAAGGGAAAAGAAGAAAAACAATGAATTAAGAGAAAGGGGAAGAGAAGCAGAGATTCGACCAACCAAGTGCTTGTAGAAGAAGTGCTAAACCAAACAAAAGAAGTGTATGAATGGCTAATAGCAGGGAGAAAAAAATGCACGAATGGTATATTGAAAGTTCGGCACACCTAAAACACCCAGAAAAAATGCCAAAACTAACCTATAGCAGAGAAAAACCTTCAGGAAACCCTTCTAGCCGAATTTGCACAAACAAGTCTCCTAATTCGGCTACAACACACCCACCTTTGAAAATCCTTGATTCTCTCCACGATTTGCTCCTAAAATCCCTCTATGACCAATTCAAACCTCTCATCCATAAGACTTTCACTGCAACACAAACTTTGGCCGTCTAAACTGCAAAATAAACACTCCCTTGCTTATCCCAGGACTTGAACCTTAGACCTTCCTGTTACTCCACACACCACTTGCCACTAGGCCACAAGCTCATCTTATGTCATTAAACCAGCGTTATTATTAATAATGTTTAAGTGCCAATGCCCAGATTCTTTTAAGAGCAAAATTTAAAAATTCTGCAAGGGCCAAGACTTGAACCCAGGCTCCCTTACAACCTTAATGACGCCACAACCACTAGGCCACATGCTTCCTTGCGTCATGATTTCCCCAACAATATTCTTAAAGCCTACTCACTTACATCCAGGGTTTTATTCACCTAAACCAAAATTTTTTCTAAAGCCCAGGTTTGAACCCAAGACTTCATGGAAGCCCCCTAACCTTCCAAAATCACTCACCTAATAGGTCCAACTTGCATTAGTGTCGTTCTCTTGTTCTCAAAAATTTTAAACGCTCCCATGCCTAAGGCCCCATAGGCCCAATTCTACTAGGCCCAAATTCAGGGTGTTACATTGGATCTTAATCTTGTTAAAGAGAAATGGATGATTCAACTGAACGAGTTAGAAGAATTCCGAATGTTCTCCTACAAGAATGCCAAATTACTCAAGGAAAGACTTAAAAGATGGCATGACAAGCACATTCAAGTTCAAGAATTTGAAATAGGTCAGCAAGTCTTGTTATCCAATTTTAGATTAAGGTTCTTTCCAGGTAAGTTGAAATCAAGTTGGTCCGGTCCATTTACGATTCACCAAGTTTTTCCATACGGAGTTGTCGAACTTAAAAGTAAGGGAGGTAATTTTCGAGTCAATGCTCAGGGCTTAAAACATTATTGGGGGAATAAAATTGAACGGGATCAAATCTCGTTTATTTTATCAAATATTTATTTTTTCTCATTTCTTTTTTTAAAATAAATGATTTAGGGTATATTTTCGGGATTAGTATGTTTAAATAAATTCTGTCTAGAAGATTGGAACTTAAGCGGGACCGCTTGTGACCCCCTCCAATCTTTCCTAGGAATTGATTTTAACATAATCTTCTGAGAAATTATTCCCTAAATGGCAAAATAAATTTTTAGTTTTTCAAATGAAAAGGTCAATTTTGATCCAAGTTTTAATTGCCACTCAATTTCAAATTTTCTTTAAGTCTAGGTACTTAATTGAATTATTTTCAAAATTTGGTTGCTCCTTTTGTAAATATTAAAAATTAGATGCCTATTTTTTATAAATATTTTCAAAAGGCATCTAGAATAAATTTTTTTAATTTAATTTAATAAATAAAATGATAATAATTAATATATAATTATATCTATTATAATATATATTAATTATTATCAACTTTGCATAGAATTAGAAATAGTTTAAATTTGATCATATTTTATTTAATAAGTTTTTATTTTAATAAATTAATCGCAAATAATAATTTAATATGCATTATATTAATTATTAATTGTTGTTAACTTTGTGTAGAATTAGAACTTAGAATATTTTAACTGTTAAATTGTTCTAAGAATTCTAATTAAACTCCTACCCTTTTTCCTATAAATTCCACCAACCTTCTTCATCATTCATTACTCATCAAACCAACCTTCATTCACCCATTCCACCATCAATCCTAGCATCCAAAAACCACCAGCAATAGCACCGACCAGCAGCCCTATTTGGCCAGCAGTTCACCCCGCACGCACTTGGCGCACCTGGCCAGCAGCTCACTTTGCACGTACCTACCTCCATCGTGTGCTGCTACTACCTTGCACATCCTGCTCCGCGAGCATCGTGCCGCTCCCAACTCCAGCTCGCGCACGCCAACGCTGCTGCTCGCTCAATATTGCTTCCTGCTGCCCGTGCAGCTGCTCACGCCAGGCCCTGTTGCTCCCTCGCACATATGCCTGCATGCCCAGCAGATTCCCAGCATCCGTACGACACACCAACCTTACTACTCGCACCAACACCCCACACTTAGCCGATAACCCTCCAACCATCCCTAAATTGACCTCTTTTGATTTATATTTGTTTTTCTTTGAGTTCTTAATTTTTATACAAATGTGGTAAGAAAAATTTCTCTTTTAAATTTTAATTATTTAAATTTTCAATTGATTGAATTATTAATATTTTATACTAATTAAATTTTTGAGAAAATATTTGTTTCCATCTTATGTTCAGGTTAATCATGCCTCGTAAGAGAACTCGTGCCTCTATCCAAATTGACGAATCACAAAACAAATTTCACTGTGAAGAAGCCAAAGCGAGATACAAAAGCGTTTTCAAGAATCAACAAATGCACCCAGAAAAAGGCTTCACACTGAAAGAAAGCAACTTTATTGATTTCATGGTGCGCATTCGACAAATTATTGAAGCTCTCAACTGGGATTTATTTTGTGAGAAAAGACCTAGTGCAGATGAGGAGTTAGTTCGTAAATTTTATGCAAATTTGACCTCAAACAAATTAACGGAAGTTTCTGTTCGAGGAATCAAGGTACCAATAACCTCAAATGCTATTAATGAATTCTTTGAATTACCCAATTTTGAATATGATGAATATTCTTCCTTGATGAGAAATATTGAGACTGAAAATCTACAAGAAATTCTCGAGGAACTAATAGTTCTAGGTTCTAAGTGGACTGTGTCAAAGCAAGGAATTCACACTTGTTGTAGAGAATATTTGACACCACTAGCGAAGGTATGGTTCTATTTCATTCGATTCAGCCTTATGCCTATTTCACATGGGACTCCAATTTCATTAGAGTGAATGGTCCTATTATACTCGATTTTAACTGGAAAGACCATTGATGTGGGAAAAATCATCTTGAGAGAAATGCAGAATTGTGCCGCTAGACGTTCTGGCCTAGCTTACTTTCCTATTATGATTGTGCTTGAAAGCTAAATTTCTTACAAACATAAAGAAGACAGGTTATAGCCAGGGCACAATCACAGATTGGGACCTCTACCGAATAGCCGAAGATTTTGTTCTCCAACAACGAGTTGAAGATAGCAAGGATCCCGAAGAAGAAGAAGAAGAAGATCCCATAGAGATCGAACCAATGCAGTCATCTAAAATTCCTGATAAGGCAGAACAAATAAAACTAGTAATCGAACCAGAAGTCGCAACCTCAATGTTCAGAACTCATTCGCCTCGCCCAAATCTTCAAGATGAGCTGTCAAAGTTGATGGACATAATGCAACATATACAGTGACAGCAACAAGCTTACTGGAGATATTCAAAAATACGGTATGACTCAATGAGAAGCGCTCTTACGAAAATATACAATGACCGTTTATTTTTGTGCCTGAGTTTCTAGATTTCATATTTGAACCATGAAGTCCACTATCGAAGAGGGAGCGAAGCGATTCATGCAAAAATAAAGATGATGGAGCAAAAGATAAGTCGGATTCTGATGGATCTGCAAATAAATAAAAAGGGGGATCTTTACCTTATGTTATTTTCTTTCTTACGTTATTTTAGGATTAGGATCTGTTAGAATTTTTATTTTTGCATAATAAAACAAGAGGTGGAAATCATGAATAAAAATGAACAAGTTTAATATAAGAAGTGTGGCAATAGATATATACATGTCTAGGATTGGATCTAGAGAGAGCTTGGTACTTAAGTAGTCAAATTGACTCACCTCCTCTTTTCTAGAATCCTACCTGGTGTATAGTATCTATTCACTTTTAACAATGAGGACATTGATCATCTTAAGTAGGGGAACTGAAAAATTGAAATTATTTCCTCTCAGAATAAATTTTTCTTTTAATTATGATTAGGATATATTTTGTTCAAAATTTTGAAATTTTGTTAAGTATGCTAAACTTCAGTATAAATAAAGTTCGATTATTTCAATAATTGTTATGTTAGCTGAATTATGACATAAATGTATTTTTAATATAGCATGCAAATCAAACCATAAAATTTTTAGTTCCTTAGGAAAGTTAGGCATGCATGAAAGTTTAAGTCTCTAGAATTGACTTAGTAGTTTCTTGAGGCGAAATCCTAAGAAGCATGGAATGTTGAAAATGATTTAGGCAACTTTTGTTTGGACCGTTTGAGCCTTTTAAGCCAACCTTGATGAAATTTTATCCTTTGAAACCCAACTTTGAGACTATATGGCCTAAGTTTATTTGAACCCTTGAAATATTTAGCCATCACTTTTCTCTTAATTATCTTTTGTCCCAAACACTAGACTCGGTACTATTCAGAATGTTCTTTGAAAATAAGTTTGGAGGAGTTGAAAAGAAGTATCAAATGCTCAAAAAATTGTAGTACATATAGCCAAATGCTCATGAAAAAAAAAGAAATGAAAAGAAAATAAAACGAACAAAAAAAGAGCATATGTACTTGAAAGAAAAAAGATGTACAAAATAGCATGTGAAAGCAAAGTAAGTTTATTCCGAAGGTCCAATTCAAGTTGAGTTTAGGGTTTTTAGCCTAAATTTATCTAGCTTTTACCTACCCCTAGCCTAGCCACGTTACAACCTTTTTAAAGACATATTGATTCAAGTTTCTATGCTACCTACATTAGTGGAGAGAAATTGCTATGTTTAACTTATGAAGGCATAAGTTAAACTTAATGGTTGAAGCTTAATCTTGAATAAGGGAATAAAAGAAAATTGGTAAGGATTTAACATGTCTTTATTAGGAAGCATTTAGTCTATTTTTGCTATCATAATAATAATTGAGATTAATTTGAATGATATGTATACTTAAGTAGCATAAATATCAAAATTCTTGTTCTTGAGCATAAGTATACTAACATCATAATTTTGCGAAGAATGTTGTTCTGAAGGAATTTTTTTTTCAAAGGTGTTTCCGAGAAATTCTTTTCAAATTTGTGCATTACTCGGGACGAGCAATGAATTAAGTTTGGGGGTGTAGAAACACGAAAATGTACACACTTTTTCATGCACTTTTTAACTCAAATTCATGCAGTTTCGGTAAAAGTCTTGTCAAAAAATATATAGTAATTATAAAATAATTAAATTGCACTCAAATTATGAACATGTTGAATTTTAATTAATTTTATATCAAATTTTGTTTAATTTTGATTATTTTAGACAGATTTACACAAAGGGCGAAAAACGGCTCGGCAGACACTACTAGAAGCACAAAACCGAGAAGCAATTTTGAAGCATCAAGGTGAATTAACTTTTCAACCTAAGACAGTCCAAATTATGTGTATTAATTCATAATATAATTAATTTTAATTTTAGTCCAATTTAATTTGGGTTATATAAATTATTGTTAATTAATTATGAAAAGGGGCCCAGTTGAGCTGAACCGAGAAAATCAATCCAACCGAGCACTAGGCAGCCCCAAATTGCCTCACATGCTGACCCAATCTGTAACAGCCTGATTTAGGGCCTAGTCAGAATAGTGGTTGCGAGACCACAAATCTGAAGTAGAAATATATGTTTTATGGTTTTATGAGGTCTATGACATGTTTGCATGGTTGTGTGAAAAATTCATGAAGAAAATTTTATGATTTAGTGATTAAATTATCTTTTAGGACTAAATTGCAAAAATTGAAAAATATGAGATTCAAGAAGTTTTAAGTATGAGATAGCATTAGAAAATTTATTAGAGGTCCTTAATTAGTAATTAGACCATTATATCTCATGATGGACAAAAATGGACATGGAAGGGAAAAATCTCAAGGAAGGGCCTTAAGGGCACTTTAGTCATTTGGTTAATAAATTAATAAAAAGGGGAAAAGAAGTCAAAATTGGTGTCCATCTTCATCCTCCATAGCCGAAAATTTCAAGGAGCCATAGCTAGGGTTTTGTTTCACTTTCAAGCTTGATTGTAAGTACCTCCTAGCCCCATTTTTTATGTTCTTCGTATTTTTAAGATCCTCGTAGCTCGATTTAGCTATTTCTAGCCTTATTTTAAGCTAGAGTTCATGTTCAAAAAATTACCCATATATGACATGCATGTATTTTGATGTTTAATGGAGGAATATGGAAGTTTGATGTGTAGTGAACATCTTTTTCTAAGTGATTTTTCATGGAAATACATAAAAAGGACCTATTTGTAAAAGTGATTAAAATGTGTAGTAAAAATCAGATTTGAAGGAAAAATTTGAGCTATTATAAGCTTGATGTAGGTTCGGCTAGGCTTGGGTATGAGAAAATGAACACATTTCATTATACGAGCCTAGGGACCATTTTGTAAATATGTGAAAGTTTAGGGGTAAAATTATAATTTTTGCCAAAGTATGATTCATGGGCTGATTTAGTCAATGTGATAATTTAATAAGTGAAATCTGTCATTATAGATCAAGAAACACGAAGTCTGGACCTAAATCGAGGAAAGAACAAGGTGGTGGACTAAATTGAACAACTATCTATATTTTGGTACCGAGGTAAGTTTGTGTGTAATAAATCAACATCATGTTACTATGCTTTTAAATGCTTGATATTGCGTGAGATGTATATTCTTTCTATGGAATTTGTTAATGAGGTCTCAATGATAAATATGACGAAGTTTTATTAGGCCGAAGTCCCGGTTGAACTTTAGGAATAGAAAGGATACCCTTGTCACGACATTCGATTAAGAAGGTCCAGTATAAGACCATATATGGGATATGGCCTTGGCACCTAATCGAGATCCCGTATAAGACCATATCTGGGATATGGCATCGGCATCGAATAGTGATTCCGTGTAAGACCACGTCTGGGACCTGGCTTCGGTATGAAATCGTGTAAGACCATGTCTGGGACATGGCATCAACATACGATCTCGTGTAAGACTATATATGGGATATGGTGTCGACATTGATATGAGATACCGTATAAGACCATATCTGGGATATGGCATCGGCATCGACATGTGATCCCATGTAAGACCATATCTGGGATATGGCATTGGCATCTTACTACGTGTATGACAATTTCTGAGTATCATTCAATATTCCAAGTGGTTCAACTGGGTAAAGTATTAAATTTTATGTTAAAAAAGGAAAAAGGGCTAAAGTTATGTGATGGAGTGATACAGGTACATATGCGAAACTCACGGGAGATAAGCCCGGTATGTGATATGTGGTTGGTAAGAGTGAGCATGAGTAAGCCATGTCAATGTGCTTGAAATTTTGTGTTAGTTCATATTGTAATGTGTGGATGTTATCACAAGATTTTATGTTGCTATCTATTACATGCAAACTTACTATGTAACGCCCCAAAATTTTTAATTTTGGCTTTTGTGAATTTTGACACACAACGGTGTATCTGCTTCAATGGTTAAGTGTTCTGGTGTGTGTGGGAGGTCCCAAGTTCAAGCCAAGCCTTTGGCTAAATTTTGGTATTTTTCTGAAGAAAGCCTTATTTTTGGTCAGTAGGCTTTTAAGTAAAAGTTGGTAGATAATTAACAGAATGGGCCTGCTGGTCTGGTGGTTAAGTGGAGTGTTGGTGTGAAGGAGGTCTTGTGTTCGAATCTTAGCTTGGGCATTATTTTTGCTCGTCCGCCTAGAAGAGTTTGAGATGGACTAAAAATCTGAGTAGTGGATTTAGTGGGGAGTTTGGTAGAGAAAATTAAGGAAAAAGATTTTGGGGTTATCAGTTTCTATTCATATTTTTCTTTTCCCCAAAACAAAATTTTTGGTTTTCTCTTCTCCTCTTCTCCCTCTTTGCTGTCGTTCCCTCTTCCATTGTCTTCTTGCTGCCAAATTTTCTTCTAATTTTTCCCTCATCCTTTCCTTTTCCGACTCTTTTCTTTTAATTTCGTTATGCTTCGTGGACTACACGCATTTGGTAAGTTTAGTTTTAGGCTAAAATTTAATTATGTTTTGTTCAAATATTAAGAAGGGTTCGTTTGGTGTTTAGGGGTTTTTCAAATGGCTGAATATCAATCAACGGCGTTCTAAGGGCGTGGAATTCCTGATTATTCGATTGAAGGTAATGGTTTTTCGTTCGATAGATGAATACCCTGTTTCGGGTTTAATTCAATTCGATTGTTTAAGTGATTAATGGAGTGAAAAATTGATCAATTTTAGGGTGGGGATTGCTTGGAGTTGCTTTTACGTCAAAAACGATACAGGTGTGTACCCTAAACGCAGAAAACGGGATTCGACGAAAAGCCAAAATTGCTTGCTGTCGAGAGATAAGAGAAAATAGTTTTGGACAGCAGTAGTAGCCTAACTTTGAAAAATCATAAAAAAATGGAAATTGATTTAGAGGTTTAATAAAATACGAAATTAAATATTATTGAGTCTAGTTTTTCATGGAAAAAACAATGTAAGCAATGGAATTGTAAATTATGAGATATGATAATTTTTGTGAGACAAGGTCAGAATGATTTCGGGTTCCCCTGTTCTGACTTTGGAAAATCATAAAAAAATTTAAAAAAGTAATTATGGGTTAGAATTTATATGCTTAAAATTATTAATGAGTCTATTTTCAAGCGAAACAAATGGAAACATCATCTGAATCCCATACTAGGAGAAAATATTTTTTTAGTGAAGAAGGGCCGAAACTGTCAGACAGCAGAACAAGGATGACTTTTAAGAATTAACTGTACTTATTGGCTAAACCATAAATTCTGAAAATTTTTTGGTAAGAAAATATGTGAGTCTAGTTTCGGAAAAATCAAGCGTATCTTAATTTGGAATTCTGTAGCTCAAGTTATAAATAATTTAGTGACAATGACTCAAGTAGGCAGCTTTGAATAAACATATATGAATATTTAGCTAGCATGGGTTACATTAAAAATGAATCACACGGCCAAGGCTAATTTAGGCTGTCTGGGCCACACGGGCAGGCCATATGGACATGTGAGCCCATTTTTCTGAAATGTTCTATAAGGTTGCACGGGTCACCCAAGTCGACTGTGGACCTACTGTAGGGTCGGTAAGCTTTACTTAGACCCCTATATAAGTGATCTGTCTGTCTGATTTCTGTACTAAGCATGTATACTGATCTGAATATATGAGTTTAAATTGCATAGTAGCATGCCATTCTTATATGTTGCATTGCATCGGGGTGGGTTGATTATGATTGGAGGAAGTATCTGAAAGGCTCTTAAGCTTGTTATCTGGCAGCTCAGCTGCAAATTTCTGATTATGTGCCGCATTCGGTACAACATGGTGTGTAGGGCTGGGTGGGTTGATTTTATCCCCACATGGTGTGTAGGGTTGGACGGAGTTGGTGTGTAGAGGTTGGTGGGTAGGACTTTGTTCTCTGCATATCCTGTCTGAAATGGGCTAAGGCCTTATAATATGTCTGATTCTGAATCTGAGTGGGCTATGGTCCACACCGTTTCTGTAATTGGCTCAGACCCGAACTGTGAGATTATATCTGCTATCTTATATCTCTATGTGTAGGTTTTCTGTGGGGATTACACACTGAGTTTGCAAAAACTCACCCTTTTCTGTTTAATCCGTTCAGGTAATCCCCAGCAGTAGGCGGATCGGTGCAGCAGAGGACTCGGCGGTGACCACGATTCTGGATACTTATTTATGGTTTATTTTTAATTCTGCTTTAGTTATACTTGAGTAAATTTTATGTAATAAGGCCTTTCGGATTTTAGTTTAAAACTTGGGATGATTATCTCATAAACTGCTAGCAGTAGGACAAGACGCGAGTTTTCAAAATAAATAAAGGTTTTATCAAAATACGTAGGACCTCGCAAATTGTTTTAAAAGCTTCCGCAACGTATAAAGTTTTGAAAATGGATAATGAATATATAAATGACACGTTTTGATGATAGCCTAAGATACCTAAAAATGGTTTTAACGCAGTTACGTTTTCTAAAGCACTATCATGTGACATCGCCAGATTCGGCCATAACGTACAGGCCGAGTTTGGGGTGTTACATTTAGTGGTGTCAGAGCCAAGTTGCAAAACTCGGTTGTGGATTATGGGTTTTAAAATTTGGTTTTTGAAGAATTATTTTTCAAATGATTTGAAATGTTTCTACTGAGTATGTGGTACACCGAGTCTCCGGCGCCGATCCTGTAAGTATTCTGAAACTGATGCTTAAATTGAAAATGCTATGATATTCTTAAACTACTATAGGTAGTAAACTATGAGAATACCCTAGTTAGTATATACTGAAAACTATAGTTAAACTAAAACTATTGTAAACTACTAGAGACTGCGACAAACTAAAACAAACTCTGAACTTCTGGTACTGTTTTACATAAAATATTTGTTAATAAACACTAGAACTGTAAATGATTCATAAAACTTATAATACCAGATAAATCCGATTAGATATGAGCACACGAGGTATCCGCGAATGGGGTATTAGAGGCTGAGGTAGAGGCCGTAGAGGGGCCCGAGCTGAGTCCTCGTTATCGGGCAGCCTGCCAAATTTGGATACGAGTGAGATGCCACTGTCGCCCGCTATTGAGACTGGGTCTCAAGATCGCATGGCTGGGGACGATGCATAGTCCCAGGCTATGCTAAGGATTTTGGAGAGGGTCGCTAGGCCCAATACTGGATCTGGGGACCGAGGGTCGGTTACGGAACGACTCTAGTCCAATGGAGCTGAGCTCTTCAGGGGTGTCACTAGGGTCGCCCCTAATGTGGCTGAGTACTGGATTGAGGCCACGGAGAGGATCATGGATGATCTAGATTGCACCCCTAAGAAGAAATTAAAGGGTGTAGTCTCGCTGCTGCGGAACGAGGCTTATCAGTGGTGGCTGACCGTTAAGGAGGGCACTCAGCCTGAACGTCTGACATGTGAGTTCTTTAAGACCGCCTTCCAGGGGAAATATACCGGATCTAGTTATGTGGATGCTCGTAGGAGGGAGTTTCTGAATCTTACACGGAGGGATAAATTAGTGGCCAAGTATGAGGCCGAGTTTCTGAGACTGAGCCGCTATGTGCTAGGTATGGTGGCATCTGAGTATGAGCAATGTGTCTGCTTTGAGGATGGCCTCAGAGATAATTTGAGAGTTCTGATAGCCACGCAGAGGGAGCGAGATTTTCCTGCCCTGGCCGAGAAGGCAAAAATTACTGAGGAGGTTAAGCGCGCTGAACGCCAAAACCGAGATAGAGAGAGAGGAAAGAACAAGAGGGATTCGAAGCCCTCGATTTCGGTTCAGAGGCCTAAGAAAAAGGCCAGTGCTGTAACACCCCTTACCCGTATCCAACGCCGAAACAGGGTACGAGGCGTTACCAGACTTAAAATTTCTTGAACATGTAAAACCGGGTCAAAAAATTTCGACAAATTTAAAACTTTTCTAACACATGCATTTTGTCCCTTATATGGGCTTATAAAGCTCAAAACATCCTTTAGGATGGTTCGGGACTAAACCGAGAACTTTGGAAACTTTTGGGAAAATTTAGAAAATTTTGTCAAAACAGGGGTCACACGCCCGTGTCCCAAACCCGTGTAACTCTCTGTTTATGACGTCATCATCAAAATAGGGTCACACGGCCGTGGCACACGCCCATGCTCTTAGACCGTGTCTGTCACATGGCTGAGACACATGGCCGTGTCTCTGCCCGTGTGGCCTGGAAGTTGGCTATTTTCAAGCCGCCCCACTCTAAAACACAAACTCTCTTGTATCCATTTCATCAACATGTATCATGCTATAATTGGACATCCGAATATCCAATTTCGCATACACATTCCCATACACATCGCCATTCATGAAATCATTTGTAAACCACATCCACAACATCTCAATTATGCAATTACCACATACATGAATAACCACATCATAGGCGTATAACAACCATCAATATTGGCCATCTCCAAATAGCCTTAATCAAAATGAACATTTCTTAAATAAGGGCCAACATTTTAGGCCATAAGAAATATGACATATATGACAAAATGACCAAGCCTACTATACATGCCATAACCCAAAAATTAATGTATCTAGATATACCAAGTGTTCCAATTGATAGTGTGAGCGAATCTACGACGTCCACCGATCCCCGAGCTAACTAGGCGATACTATAAGGCAAGGGAAAAGAGAGGGGAAGTTAGCATAAATGCTTAGTAAGTTCATATGAAAATAATAAGAAATTAATAAACTTGTGTGGATAAATCCTCAAAATAATTTCTTAAGATGATATAATCATTATATCACATGCTCACACCTTATTACTCATGTTCAAATTAATCTGTCTACTTGAGTCACTGTCACTAAATTATTTATTTCTCGAGCTACAGAGCTCCGAATAAAGAAACGTTAATTTTCCCTGAAACTACACTCACATAAATTCTTACCATCGAAATTTTAGAATTTTTGGTCTAGTCAATTAGTACAGTTTATTCATGAAATTTACCCCTGTTTCGTTGTCCAATAGTTCTGACACTTCTTCACTACGAATCAATTTTATCCTCGTATAAAATTCATATGATGTTCTAATTTATTTCACTTGAAAATAGACTTATTAAGGATTTCAAGAGTATGAATTATACTCCATAATTATTTTTTTTACAATTTTTACTTATTTTCCAAAGTTGGAACAAGGGATTCCAAACCTCATTCTGATCCTATCTCACTAAAATTCAAATATCTCATAATTCACACTTATTTTCTTACTCTGTTTCTTTTATAAAAAAATAGACTCATTAAGATTTAATTTCATATCTCACCCAGCCTTTAATTCAATTTGCACCATTTTTGGTGATTTTTCAAAGTTATACTAATGCTACTACCCACAACTGTTGTAATGTCAATTTCACTCATTCATTAATTCTTTGTGTTCACTTTCATTTATACACACTTACACCAAAGCATATTATAAATTGGCACATAACAATCAAGTGATCATAGACACATCTTACTTGTTTGCATCCTTATCAATAATGCATCATAATCCGATCACATTATTTATGAGTCTCGTATACATACCTGTGCCTAGTCATAATACTCACATATCCTATTCTTACTTATCTTGAGCATACTCCTTGAATTTCCCATTAAACTACTTGTAATATTAGGGATGTTCGGGATATCTCGTACACCTGGTAGGACGCCAATGCCATATCCCAGATATGGTCTTAAATGGGATCACATATCGGTGCCGATGCCATGCCCCAGACATGGTCATACACTGGCACTCATCTCGAGCCGATGCCATGTCCCAGACATGGTCTTACTCTAGCTCATACTCATCTCGGTGTCGATGCCATGTCCCAGACATGGTCTTACACTGACACAACCTGAGGCCGATGCCATGTCCCAGACATGGTCTTACACTGGCACACTCAGTGCCATGGTCCAACCATGGTCTTTTCCGTCAATTCATCACGAGTGGTAGTACGAATGTACTTGACCCTGCATTTCTCACGATTGATCCTTCAATCCAATCTCGTACTTGCATAAAGTCATGATTAGATAACAAACATATATAAAATAATACATCACCTCAATTCAAATTTAATAATCGTTCACTATAGACTAACCATATGAACTTACCTCGACGCGAATCGGTCATTTTGAATGACATTTCCCCGTACTTGGTCCAAATCTCGATTTATTTGATCTAAAATGTCACATTTCACTTAATTATCACTCACATTACTCATTTTAATACAAAAATCATACTACGGCAAATTTATAATTTTGCCCCTAAACTTTCTCATAATTATGATTTTGCCCCTGGACTCGTAATATGATTTTTATTCAATTTCTTAAAATTCATGGTCAGCCGAACCTTTTTCTCTTCCAAAGCAACCTCAAATTCTTATTATTTCACACTTTTAGGAGCATTTACAACTTTTACTAATTAACCCGTTTTAACCATTTTCAACAAAAATCACTTAGCAAAAATCATTCTCCTAACCTCGTGCACCCTTATTCTACCATTAAACATCAAAATGCACAAATATCTAGCATGGGTCAATTTTTAAAATTCATTTTCATGCAAATTAAATGGTAAAAATAGAAAGGTTAAGCTTCTAGAATCTCAAAAATACGAAGAACATTAAAAACGGGGCTCAAATGCACTTACAATTGAGCTTTGAAAAAGCTTGAAACCCTAGCCATGGCTTCTTGAAAATTTTGGTAGCATGGAGAAGAGAATGAGCAGATTTTTGGGTTTCAATTTTGTCTTTTATGCCTTAAAACACACAAATGACAAAAATGCCCTTTTTACTAAACCTTCAATTTTCACCCTTCCATGACTAGTTTTGTCCATAACAAAATATGACGATCTATTTTCCATTTAAAGACCTCTAGTTTAAACCCCCGTTTAAAACAAGTACTTATGTTCTAGAACTCATATTTTGCAATTAATACAATTTAATCCCAATAATAAAATTGGGCACTTTATCGATAAAAATTACTTAACAAAATTTGCACACCATCACCCAAACATATCATAGACTCTAAAAGAATCATAAATTAAATATTTTTACTTTGGGTTTGTGGTCTCGAAACCATTGTTCCGACCATGTAACATCCAAAATTAATGGGCCTGTACGTTTAATGTGTAAATTTGAGTGTTAGGAGTCCAAATCGGGCTCAGGTTTAGGCAGAGGCCTTGGTTAAATTCTCTGTTTGGGCGCTATAGGGTTTAAAAGGTGGTATTTGTGTTTAAAATACCAAAGTGGGCTTGTGGCCCAATATTAGGTGGCGCTGCAAGGGAGTTAGAGGGTGGCGTCACTAGCAGTTGAAGAGGCCCACGTTTTGGCCGCAAGGAGCCTTTGTCTTTGGGCCATTTTCGGCACTTAAAAGGGGAGCAAGGGGGGACGGTAATGGGGCTAGAAAATAGGAGGATTAAATTATTGGGATAATGTGGATATTATGCTGATAATAGTAGGGATAAGTGGTGTTATTTAGGCCTCTTCTAAGGGTATGAATAGATTAAGATAAAGGAGAAAAGATAGGAGCTATCTGTTGAGTGCATTGTTGGCCGAGATTCCATCACCTAGAGGAGGGAAGAAATCGGTTTCTTTATGGCAAAGGGGTGCCGAAATTTCCCCTATTATTTGATGAGTTGTTAGTTAGCAAGAAGGGCACTTTCGGTTTTTGATAAGTAAGTGCCGAAAGTCTCTATAAATAGGGTAGTATCTCTTCAATTAAGCATTTGAACCCTATTCTTTTCTTCATTCTCTGTCGTGTCGAAACTCTCGGTCATTCTCTGTAATTTCTTTTCTTTTGATTTCTTCAAAAGCCGAAACCTCCCAATTTTTCTCAACATCTTTTCTTTCAAAAGCCGAAACCCTAAACTCTATTCTCATCTCCATAGCCGAATACTTCCTATTCCCTTTTGTCAAATTCGTCACTAAAGCCCAATCTACATAGACTTCTTCCTATCATCTTTTCTTCTAATCTTCTCAAAAGTCGGAATCTCTAAGGGGTAGTCGAATTCTTTGTGCTAAGGTGAGTGCTGATTTTCCTATCTCTTCACTTTCTCTTTCAGTTTTTGGGAGACAAAGCCGAAAAGCTAGTGGTTTAATGGTTTTATGTATTCTCTTGTTAGGCGACATTCGGGAATTGAAGTAGATCTCTTAGATCTAAAAGCCGAAAACACTAGTCCCTGAATCTCATATCACTTTTTGGGAATTTCAAGGTAAGGGATTCTCTTTAGGTTCTCGTTAGATTCGATATCGAAATCACAATCTTAACCATATGTTATGATTAATAAGGCCTTTTTGATGGAATCAAATATTGATCAGGCGAAAGAGGGGATTGGATCTGTCAAACCAATCCCTAAGTTTAAGAAACAAGTGGTGTCAGCAGTTCGGGATTGGCCATCAGGTTGTGGACCGGCTTCTGAACAACACCTTAGGCAGATAGCGGTGGTGTCGGCTACAGACAGCGTCGACATAGGAAGTATCGTTTTATCGGTAAACAGGTGTGTAGATCTCTAACACACTAGTTAATTGTATTATATATATATATATATTGGGCTAAAAAGCCAAAAATAGGCTGTGTAGACAGTCGAATAAAACCTGAAAAAGGGTCTGTAAAGGATGCCAGGTACGTAATCATAGAAATCTCTATGTGTATCGATAAATATATATATGTAAGCCTGTTTTCTTAAAGGTGGTATGATGTCTTCAATTTTTCATGTGTGTATGCATGGGGTGGAACCATGATAATGAAGGGGAAGTGCATAATAGGTCACTTGGTGATCGGTGGTTAAACCAAAAATTCAAATATTAGGTCACATAGTGATCGGTGGCTATGCCACGTTTAATGATTCCTGATTAATAGGAATAGGCGATTTACTGTCGTTATGGTGTGTAGCGGATGGAGGGTTGATTGTAGAAATCCCCGAGGTGTGTTGGCTGGTACGGGTTGGTGTGTAGAGGATGGACTTTTAGGATGGGTTGGGCCATTTACCATTCATTTAATATGTATGTATGATTGTTGCCATAACGTATGGGCCAAGGCCCATAATGTGTTTGTGGGCCTCAGGTCGTTGTGTGTTTCGGGATTTATACACTGAGTCTTGGTGACCCACCCTTTTATTTTTCTCTACTCTTTCAGATGAGCTGTAGATCGTGGACATGGGAGCCGAGGCAGACTCGAGGGGCCATCACGCCATTTAATTTCTTAAACAATTTCTCTTTTTTCGGTTTTTCTTTAAGTTTGAATTTGGGACTATTTTTGTTATAAGGCCTCCCTAGTTTAATGTTTTGATTTATATTTGACGATGCTTACATCCATAAACGTATGTTCTAAGTCTTATTTATAAAAAGAAATAAAAAAAGGGATTTTCAAACAAGTATTTTGTATAAAAGAAATAAAAATATTACAAAGGTTTTCTTTAAATAACACTTATTTGACGAATACTTTAACAAACCAACTGAGATTTCAAAACATTTCAAAGCAAAGTTTTTTATCTTCAAACCCGTAGCATACCAGATCCGGTCGTGGCGTTTGGGCCGGGTTTGGGAGTGTTACAGACCAGGCCCTATTTTGGGCTGTTACAACTCTCCCCCCTTAGGGATTTTCATCCCCAAAATTTTACCAAAAGATAAATTTAGGATTGATTTCGCAAAGCACATCACAAATTCTCATACATGCTGACCGGCATCCTCAACATCTCACTTCTTAAACTAAGATTCGAATCTGTACTTTCTTATCCTGGACATAAGAACCACATCATGAATTTTCTCAAGTTCTGACGAAATACACACTGATAAGTAACTGGCCTCATTCTATCTATAGTCTTATACTCTTCGATGAACCGTAAATCACTTTTCTTTACTTACCAAATAAAATAAAAAAATAAAAAAAATTCTGTCACAAAGATACTTTCAGAAGCACCTGTCACTTATCTAAGTTTCAATACTCTTACCTTTCGGTTTTGTATACAATTTCTGATAATCTATAATTGATTTCTTGGTACACAAACTCTGTCTCGAAACAACAAATAAATGGTCGGTTTCTGACCTGGAGTTCTGAATTAGAAGTTAGCTCCTATCGAACACTTCTAACTTACCATTTACTGACAAAATTCTAAGTTTCACAAAATCATGGAATAAGCATCATTATTTCTGAATAATAATCAATTTCTAATTCACATCATAAGATTCTTTTCATGCAGTATTAACTGAGTGCAAGCATAAGCTACCATTTTCACGTTCTTGTATCAAAATACACTTCAAACCAATAAACTATCCGGTGAATAATTGAATTGGTCTTGGCTATTTCACAAGCACCTTCTAAAGGAACCATTTTCATCCTGGTTGCCATGATAACTCAGACATGTATCCTATTGCAATTCTTTCCGATTCTTAATCAATGATCCTTAAATCAACTATACAGATTTCAATGATACATAACAATCTCGTTTTAACTCTTTGAGATATATCAAATTACTCGTAAATAACAACCATAGCGCTGGATTCTAGCTCGATCCTTCATTATTTACTCTTTTATCAATGTTGATTCCTTTCCCAAAATCTAAAGATAGATCACATCTAATAAAATTCATTTTTGTTAATTCTCAAAATATGAACCACATTGGAATTGCATCTCATAATAACCTTCGCTTCACCTTATGCAAATGAACGTACTTACTCATGCATTCTATTAATCTTGAATTCGTTCACTTAGTCAAGCAATTTTGACACATATTATCATCAAAATTTTATCACAATCCATACTGATTTGCTTCAAGTAATTTAACTTATATACTCATGTCTCAAAAACTTTCTAATCATATTAGGCAAACAAGCGCACTTATAAATATATTCAATAAATCTTAAGTAAGTTTACTCATCACATTCACTTTATCTACTAAATAAACATATAATCTCATACTGACACAATCAAGCATGGGTGCTTAACACTTTATAACTCTTATTTCATTGTACTTTTCCATGTTTCAAGCATAATTCTCATAAAATTTCATCATAACACACCAGTTATTTTAGGCAATTTAACACACATATTCACGGTATTCATCCGTATCCTTTGTCTCTTCCGATGGTTCATCCAGGAATTTCCTCACTTTCCATCATTTTAATAAATATCAATAACATTCACTCACATTTCACATAATACATTAATATGTAAAAACATAAGTAAAAAGGATGTATCATTTACATATAAACTTACTCATTTCAAATCTTACCACATTCCAAATACATATCAGAAACATTGCTCACATTTACATGCACTTATACCCTGCACTTGTCATCACATAGTCACACGTAATTTCACTTAGTCAAAGTTTCCCGATGAACACTTTGGAATAATACCAAATACACGGTGGTTTCGCACATAGCCCACCAGTAATAATAAATATGGTGGTATCGCACACAGCCTACCAATAATAATAAATACGGTGGTATCGCACACAGCCCACCAATAATAATAAATATGGTGATATCGCACGCAGCCCACCAATAATAATAAATATGGTGGTATCGCATGCAGCCCACCAATAATAATAAATACGGTGGTATCGCACACAGCCTACCAATAATAACACATTCACATGCTACCATGGTCAACCCATGGTCTTTATCGTCAATCCATCACATGTCTCTAAACGAAAGTACCCGTTTCCAATGTTCTACTCAGTTCACACATTTAATTCCTTTTTCATAACTTCTCAACATTTATAACATTTTATCTATTGCATAAAATCACCATAATTTATCGAAATACAACATTCAGCCAGGACAGTAACATTGTACCCAAAATTCTCAAATTATGGTTATTTCATTTTATACATCCTCACATACATATTATGAACTCTTATTCGTACCTTACCACATTTCAACGTATCACAAACATATTTTCAAATATCTTAGTGTCAATGTCAGCATTTTCGAAAATAGCTCGATTGGAAAGCACCTCTTTCTCAAATAACAATTTTGTTAGAGCCCGAAGATATCACACTATCACGGTCCACATATGGCATGTATAGCTAGAATTTTACTCATGCTAGGTTAGTCCGAGAACTGACTAAACCATAGCTCTGATACCACTAAATGTAACACCCCTTACCCTTATCCAATGCCGGAACAAGGTACGAGGCGTTACCGGACCTAAAATTTCTTAAACATGTAAAACCGGGTCATAAAATTTTGTCAAATTTAAAACTTTTCTAACACATGCATTTTTTCCTTATATGGGCTTATAAAGCTCAAAACATCCTTTAGGATGGTTCGGGACTAAATCGAGAACTTTGGAAACTTTTGGAAAAATTTAGAAAATTTTGTCAAAACAGGGGTCACACGCCCGTGTGGTCTGGGACACGCCCTTGTCCCTAACCCGTGTAACTCTCTGTTTATGACGTCATCATCAAAATAGGGTCACACGGCATTGGCACACGCCCATGCTCTTAGATCATGTCTGTCACATGGCTGAGACACATGGTCGTGTCTCTGCCCGTGTGGCCTGGAAGTTGGCTATTTTCCAAGCCAGTTCCCCACTCTAAAACACAAACTCTCTTGTATCCATTTCATCAACATGTATCATGCTATAATTGGATATCCGAATATCCAATTTTGTATACACATTCCCATACACATCGTCATTCATGAAATCATTTGTAAACCACATCCACAACATCTCAATTATGCAATTACCACATACATGAATAACCACATCACAGGCGTATAACAACCAACAATATTTGGCCATCTCCAAATACCCTTAATCAAAATGAACATTTATTAAATAAGGGCCAACATTTTAGGCCATAAGAAATATGATATATATGACAAAACGACCAAGCCTACTATACATGCCATAACCCAAAAATTAATGTATCTAGATATACCAAGTGTTCCAATTGATAGTGTGAGCGAATCTCCGACGTCCACCAATCCCCGAGCTAACTATGCGATACTACAAGGCAAGGGAAAAGAGAGGGGAAGTTACCATAAATGCTTAGTAAGTTCATATGCAAATAATAAGAAATTAATAAACTTGTGTGGATAAATCCTCAAAATAATTTCTTAAGATGATATAATCATTATATCACATGCTCACACCTTATTACTCATGTTCAAATTAATTTGTCTACTTGAGTCACTGTCACTAAATTATTTATTTCTCGAGCTACAGAGCTCTGAATGAAGAAAAGTTAATTTTACCTAAAACTAGACTCACATAAATTCTTACCATAGAAATTTCAGAATTTTTGGTCTAGTCAATTAGTGCAGTTTATTCATGAAATTTACCCCTGTTTCGCTGTACAACAGTTCTGACACTTCTTCACTACGAATCAATTTTCTCCTCGTAGAAAATTCATATGATGTTCTAATTTATTTCACTTGAAAATAGACTTATTAAGGATTTCAAGAATATGAATTATACTCCATAATTATTTTTTTACAATTTTTACTTGTTTTCCAAAGTTGGAACAGGGGATTCCAAACCTCATTCTGATCCTATCTCACTAAAATTCAAATATCTCATAATTCACACTTATTTTGCTTACTCTGTTTCTTTTATAAAAAAAATAGACTCATTAAGCTTTAATTTCATATCTCACCCAGCCTTTAATTCAATTTGCACCATTTTTGGATTTTTCAAAGTTATACTAATTCTGCTGCCCATAACTGTTGTAATGTCAATTTCACTCATTCATTAATTCTTTGTGTTCACTTTCATTTATACACACTTACACCAAAGCATATTATAACTTGGCACATAACAATCAAGTGATCATAGACACATCTTACTTGTTTGCATCCTTATCAATAATGCATCATAATCCGATCACATTATTTATGAGTCTCGTATACATACCTGTGCCTAGTCTTAATACTCACATATCCTATTCTTACTTATCTTGAGCATACTCCTTGAATTTCCCATTGAACTACTTGTAATGTTAGGGATGTTTGGGATATCTCGTACACCTGGTAGGACGCCAATGCCATATCCCATATATGGTCTTACATGGGATCATATATCGGTGCCGATGCCATGCCCCAGACATGGTCTTACACTGGCACTCATCTCGAGCCTATGCCATGTCCCAGACATGGTCTTACACTAGCTCATACTCATCTCGGTGTCGATGCCATGTCCCAGACATGGTCTTACACTGACACAACCTGAGGCCGATGCCATGTCCCAGACATGGTCTTACACTGGCACACTCACTGTCATGGTCCAACCATGGTCTTTTTTGTCAATTCATCACGAGTGGTAGTACGAATGTACTTGACCCTGCATTTCTCACGATTGATCCTTCAATCCAATCTCGTACTTGCATAAAGTCATGATTAGATAACAAACATATATAAAATAATACATCACCTCAATTCAAATTTAATAATCGTTCACTATAGACTAACCATATGAACTTACCTCGACGCGAATCGATCATTTTGATTGACATTTCCCCGTACTTGGTCCAAATCTTGATTTATTTGATCTAAAATGTCACATTTCACTTAATTATCACTCACATTACTCATTTTAATACAAAAATCATACTATGGAAAATTTATAATTTTGCCCCTAAACTTTCTCATAATTATGATTTTGCCCCTAGGCTCGTAATATGATTGTTATTCAATTTCTTAAAATTCAAGGTCAGCCGAACCTTTTTCTCTTCCAAAGCAACCTCAAATTCTTATTATTTCACACTTTTAGGAGCATTTACAACTTTTACTAATTAACCCGTTTTAACCATTTTCAACGAAAATCACTTAGCAAAAATTGTTCTCCTAACCTCGTGCACCCTTATTCTACCATTAAACATCAAAATGCACAAATATCTAGCATGGGTCAATTTTTAATCTTCATTTTTCATGCAAATTAAATGGTAAAAATAGAAAGGGTAAGCTTCTAGAATCTCAAAAATAGGAAGAACATTAAAAACGAGGCTCAAATGCACTTACAATTGAGCTTTGAAAAAGCTTGAAACCCTAGCCATGGCTTCTTGAAAATTTCAGCAGCATGGAGAAGAGAATGAGCAGATCTTTTGGGTTTCAATTTTGTCTTTTATGCCTTAAAACACCCAAATGACAAAAATGCCCTTTTTACTAAACCTTCAATTTTCACCCTTCCATGACTAGTTTTGTCCATAACAAAATATGACGGTCTATTTTCCATTTAAAGACCTCTAGTTTAAACCCCCATTTAAAACAAGTACTTCTATTCTAGAACTCATATTTTGCAATTAATGCAATTTAATCCCAATAATAAAATTGGGCACTTTATCGATAAAAATTACTTAACAAAATTTGCACACCATCACCCAAACATATCATAGACTCTAAAAGAATCATAAATTAAATATTTTTACTTCGGGTTTGTGGTCTCGAAACCACTATTTTGACCAGGCCCTATTCTGGGCTATTACAAGTGCTAATAGGTCGGTTAGTGTTGGACCCCCTGTTGCTGCTACTGGACAGCAGCCATGTGTTGATTGAGGCTATGTTGAAGTGGAAATAGCCTAGGAACGTGTATGAGATCCGCAGTTTTTTAGGACTGGCGGGTTATTATCGATGATTTGTGGAGGGCTTTTCATTGATTGCAACACCCTTAACTAGGCTGCTACGTAAGGGTGTACCGTTTATATGGACTTATGCGCATCAAGAGAGCTTTGAAAAGCTCAAGACTGTACTGACTGAGGCTCCTATTTTGATACAGCCAGAACCTAGAAAAGAGTTCACGGTTTATAGTGATGCATCACATGTCAGTTTGGGATGTGTGTTGATGCAGGATGGTAAGGTGGTAGCCTATGCGTCTCGTCAGCTTAAGACCCATGAGGTGTATTATCCGACGTATGACTTGGAGTTGGCTGCCGCAGTGTTTGCACTGAAAATTTGGAGGCATTACTTGTATGGTGAGAAGTGTATCATCTACACTGATCACAAGAGCCTCAAGTACCTCCTTACTCAGAAGGAGTTGAATCTTAGGCAGCGTAGATGGATTGAGCTGCTTAAGGACTACAACTGCACCATTGAGTACTATCCTGGCAAGGCCAATGTCGTGGCTGATGCACTAAGCCATAGGGCTGTGACTGATTTGAGGGTGATGTTTGCTCGCCTTAGCTTATTTGACGATGGTAGTCTATTAGCCGAGCTTCAGGTTAAGCCGAAATGGATTGAGCAGATCTAGGGTAAGTAGTTGGTGGACGAGTCTTTGGGTCTTCGGTTTCAACAGATTGAGAGTGGTAGCACTATAGATTTTGGACTGAATAGTGATGGGGTACTCTATTTTCGTGGGAGAATCTGTGTTCTGAATGATACTGATTTGAGACAGCCTATACTGAGAGAGGCGCATAGTAGCCCTTATACTATGCATTCTGGTGGAATTAAGATGTACCGAGACCTCCGTAAGTTATATTGGTGGCCAGGATTGAAACGAGAGGTTACTGATTTTGTGGCTAGATGTTTGACGTGCCAGCAAGTTAAGGCTGAGCATCAGTTACCTTTGGGTTGGCTGTAGCCGGTTAAGATTCCTTTATGGAAGTGGGAGTGAGTGACTATGGATTTCGTTAGTGGGTTGCCTCTCACACCCACTAAGAAGAATTCAGTATGGGTCATCGTGGATCAATTGACTAAATCCACCCACTTCATACCTGTTAGTACTGATTATTCTCTGCAGAAGCTGGCAAAGCTTTATATTTCTTAAATAGTGAGACTGCATGGGGTACCGGTTTCGATCATCTTTGATAGGGATCCTCGCTTCACGTCTCAGTTTTAGAGAAAGTTACATGAGGCTTTGGGTTCGAGGTTAGACTTCAATATTGCGTTCCATCCTCAGACCGACGGCCAATCTGAGAGGGTGATTCAGATATTGGAGGATATGTTGAAAAGCTATGCTATTAATTTTTGAGGCAGTTGGAAGGGTTATCTGCCGCTAGCGGAGTTCGCTTATAATAACAGTTTCCAGTCTAGCATCCAGATGGCACCTTACGAGGCACTGTATGGTCATAAGTGTCGCACTTCTTTTTGTTCGACTGAGTTGGGCGAGCAACGCGTTCTGGGTCCTGAATTGGTTTCAGAGACAGAGGATAAGGTTAGACTAATTTGGGATCATATGAAAGCGGCATCTGATAGACAAAAATCTTATGCAGATCTGAAGAGACGCGAGATTGAGTATCCTGTGGGGGCTTCGTATTTCTCAAGGTCTCGCCATGGAAAAAGGTACTGAGGTTTGGTTGTAAGGGCAAGTTGAGCCATAGGTTTATTGAACCTTACCGCATTCTGAAGCGAATGGGACCGGTTGCTTATCAATTGGAGCGACCTCCGGAGTTAGATCGTATTCTTGACGTGTTCCACGTCTCTATGTTGAGGCGCTACCGCTCTGATCCAGCCCATATTGTTCCTATTGAGGAGATTGAGGTTAGGCCAAACTTGACCCTTGAGAAAGAGTCGGTTCAGGTTATGGATCGCGATGTAATGGTTCTTCGGAAGAAGTCTATTCCACTGGTAAAGGTTCTGTGGCGGAATCATGGCACTGAGGAGGCCACGTGGGAACCTGAGGATTCAATGCGCCAGCAGTATCCTCACCTTTTCTGATCAGGTAAATTTCGAGGATGAAATTTTCTTTTAGGGGGTAGAGTTGTAACGCCCTAAAATTTTTAATTTTGGCTTTTGTGAATTTTGACACACAACGATGTATCTGCTTCAGTGGTTAAGTGTTCTGGGTGTGTGTGGGAGGTCCCAATTTCAAGCCAAGCCTTTGGCTAAATTTTGGTATTTTTCTGAAGAAAGCCTTATTTTTGGTCAGTAGGCTTTTAAGTAAAAGTTGGTAGATAATTAACAGAATGGGCCTGTTGGTCTGGTGGTTAAGTGGAGTGTTGGTGTGAATGTTTGAATCTTAGCTTGGGAATTATTTTTGCTCGTCCATCTAGAAGAATTTGAGATGGACTAAAAATCTGAGTAGTGGATTTAGTGGGGAGTTTGGTAGAGAAAATTAAGGGAAAAAATTTTGGGGTTATCAGTTTCTGTTCATCTTTTTCTTTTCCCCAAAATAAAATTTTTGTTTTTCTCTTCTCCTCTTCTCCCTCTTTGCTGCCGTTCCCTTTCCCATTGTCTTCTTGCTCCCGACTTTTCTTCTAATTTTTCCCTCATCCTTTCCTTTTCAAATTCTTTTCTTTTAATTTAGTTATGCTTTGTGGACTGCACGCATTTGGTAAGTTTAATTTTAGGCTAAACTTTAATTATATTTTGTTCAAATATTAAGAAGGGTTCGCTTGGTGTTTAGGGGTTTTTCAAAGGGTTGAATATCAATCAAAGGCGCTCTAAGGGTGTGGAATTCCTGATTATTCGATTGAAGGTAATGGTTTTTCGTTCGATAGATGAATACCCCATTTCGGGTTTAATTCAATTAGATTGTTTAAGTGATTAATGGAGTGAAAATTTGATCAATTTTAGGTTGGGGATTGCTTGGAGTTGCTTTTACGCCGAAAATGATATAGCTGTGTACCCTAAACACATAAAACGGGATTCGGTGAAAAGTCGAAATTGCTTGCTGTCGAGAGATAAGAGAAAATATTTTTGGTTAGCAGCAATAGCCTAACTTTGAAAAATCATAAAAAAATGGAAATTGAGTTAGAGGTTGAATAAAATATGAAACTAAATTTTATTGAGTCTTGTTTTTCATGGAAGAAACAATGTAAGCAATGGAATTGTAAATTATGAGATATGATAATTTTTGTGAGACAAGGTCAGAATGATTTCGGGTTCCCCTATTCTGACTTTGGAAAATCATAAAAAATTGTAAAAAAATAATTATGGGTTATAATTTATATGCTTAAAATTCTTAATGAGTTTATTTTCAAAACAAACAAACGGGAACATCATCCGAATCTCATACTAGGAGAAAATAAATTTTTAGTGAAGAAGGGTCGAAACTATCAGACAGCAGAACAGGGATGACTTTTAAGAATTAACTGTACTTATTGGCTAAACCATAAATTCTTAAAATTTTATGGTAAGAAAATATGTGAGTCTAGTTTCAGAAAAATCAAGCGCATCTTACTTTGGAATTCTATAGCTCAAGTTATAAATAATTTAGTGACAATGACTCAAGTAGACAGCTTTGAACATTTAGCTAGCATGGGTTACATTAAAAATGAATCACACGGCCAAGGCCAATTTGGGCCGTCTAGGCCACATGGGCAGGCCATATGGGCGTGTGAACCCATTTTTCTAAAATGTTCTATAAGGTTGCACGGGTCGCCCAAGTCGACTGTGGAACTACTGTAGGGTTGGTAAGCTTTACTTAGACCTCTATATAAGTGATCATGTCATCGATTTACGTACTAAGCATGTATACTGATCTGAATATATGAGTTTAAATTGCATAGTAGCATGTCATTCTTGTATGTTGCATTGCATCGGGGTGGGTTGATTATGATTGGAGGAAGTATCTGAAAGGCTCTTAAGCCTGTTATCCGCGCACTCAGTGCAAATTTTTGATTATGTGCCGCATTTTACAACAACATGGTGTGTAGAAATTTGGGTGGGTTGATTTTATCCCCACATGGTGTGTAGGGTTGGGACGGAGTTAGTGTCTAGAGGCTGGTGGGTAGGACTTTGTTCTCTGCATATATCCTGCTGAAATGGGCTAAAGCCCTATAATATGTCCGATTCGAACTGAGTGGGTTTGTGGTCCACACCGTTTTTTGTAATGGGCTCAGACCCGAACTGTGAGATTATGTCTGCTATCTGATATCTCTGTGTGTATGTTTTCTGTGGGGATTACACACTGAGTTTGTGAAAACGCACCCTTTTGTGTTTAATCTGTTCAGGTAATCCCCAGTAGTAGGCGGATCGGTGCAGCGGAGGACTTGGCGGTGACCACAGTTCTGGATACTTATTTATGGTTTATTTTTAATTCTGCTTTGGTTATATTTGGGTAAATTTTATGTAATAAGGCCTTTCGAATTTTAGTTTAAAACTTGGGATGATTATTTCATAAACTGCTAGCAATAGGACAATACGCAAGTTTTCAAAATAAACAAAGGTTTTGTCAGAATACGTACGACCTTGCAAATCATTTTAAAAGCTTCTGCAACGTATAAAGTTTTGAAAATGGATAATGAATATATAAACGACACGTTTTGACGATAGCCTAAGATACCTAAAAATGGTTTTAACGCAGTTACGTTTTCTAAAGCACTATCATGTGACATCGCCAAATTCGGCCATAACGTCCAGGCCAGGTTTAGGGTGTTACATACTAAGCTTTATGCTCGACTCACACTATCAAGTTATTCTTTTGGGTATAGTAAAGTTTGATTATTTTGGGTATGGCATGTATAGGAACTTGGTAATTTTGTTATATGTCATATTCGTTAACCAATGAGTTGGTTATTAATGTTACTCATTTCATTTTGTAAATGGTCATTGAAATTAGCCAATACTAGTTAAGTTATATCTATTCAATGATGATGAAATTCATGAAGTGCAAGCTTGCGAAATTGGATTAGTAATATGTGAAGTAAATGCATGAAGAATGCAGTATAAAATTAAGGTGCATATGTCTTGATTGTGGATATTAGAGGTGCATTATTGTTATACTATGCGTTGCTGGAAATAGTATAAGTGTGGTTGCTTTTCAAGGTGGAAAATGGCTTGGTAAATAGCCTTATATTTGTCCACATGGGTAGACACACGGGCGTGTGTCTAGGCTGTGTGTGTCACACGGTCAGCCCCGTCGGCGTGTTACTAGGCCGTGTGTTCCCCTGCTTTCAAATTTAGCAAAACTGAATGCTCAGTAGAAAGCACACGGGCAGAGACACGGCTGTGTGTCTCAGCCGTGTGAAGGACACGGCCTAAGGACATGGGCGTGTGCCCAGGCCGTGTGAAGTATGCACATTAATTGTGAAAATTAAATTTGCCACATGGCCTAGCACACGGGTGTATGACTCGGCCTTGTGGCCCTAAATGCTTGCTGACGTTATAAACAGAATGTCAAGGTTTTCACACATGGGCTAAGGCACGGACGTGTCATGGTCGTGTGATGGACACGGGCCATATACACGGGCGTGTGGCCCTATCTTGAGCAAAAAATTTCTTAGTGTTAGTCAGCTTTCGATTCAGTCTCGAACCTCTCTATATGTATGTTTTGGGTCTCGTAGGCCCATAATAGGGACATTATGAACACGAATGAAATGTTTTAAGTTGGAACGAAAATTTATGGCCCAATTTTAAATGATTAGGTATGTCAAGTCTGGTAATGCCTCGTACCCGGTTCCAGCGTCGAATACGGGTAAGGGGTGTTACACAATCAGCTTGTTTGGCTGATTATTTGGCTTGCAAAATGGCCCTTGAAGATTCCTTCAATTTTCATTCAAACCCCTCCACTATTCATGCCTTTCAAGATTTAACCCTACCTAAAAATAGCATGTTTGAAATCTTCAAAAATGCCACATGTGTGGCCGGCCATTGGGGGAATCTTTTGTAACAGCCCGATTCTAGCCCCAATTGGAACGGTGGTTTCGGGACCACGAATCTGAGTCGAAAATTTTTTTTAAGTATTATTTTCTTAGTTAATTGTGTGTGAATTAGCATGTGTGTAAGTTTCATATAAAAATTTGAGTGTTTGTGTGCTTAATTAAATAAAAGGGCGTAGTTGCGTAAAATGAAAATTTGATGGTTAGTTGTGATAGTGCTAATTTGAGAGTGGCTTTTTAATGTTGAATCCTTAAAGGGCAAATAGCCCATTTCTTATAGTGGTGGACGGAACTAAGCTTTAATAAAGCATTTTATATTTGTTTTCTTTATAAATTAAGCTTATATTAATATATATGTATTTTATAATAACATTAAAATAATAAAAACATAAAAGAACATTTGCATGTTCATCTTTTTGGGTGCATTTGACCGAAACTAAAAGGATAAAAGTAGAGAAAAAGTTTCAAAGGGTTTCGGAATTACTTAGGCTTGATTAAGATCAAGAACAAAAAGAAACGGGATTGGATCGGGGAAAGGCAAAGTTGAACGAATAGTCGGGAAATCTTAATCCGTCGACTTCTGAGGTAAGTTTTTAAGCAATCAGATTGAATTAAATTTTATTCTATATTAAAAGGCATATATTTAAGTGAGGTAATAGGTTTAATTTAAAAATGCCGAATGTGGCATGAGAAAATTATCATGAAATAGCCGAATGTGGGCTAATATATATTTGTGTATACATAAGTCTTGATTAACTGGGTTGGACGATTAAATTTACATGTGTTAAAGGATAGATATTTTTTTTTATAAATAAATGAAATTAGAGTGGTAATGTAATTGATCATATGGATATATATGTATATAATTGGTGTTGCCGAAAATGATAATATTATAGGAGAAATGAGTTGTTTGTGAACCTTTAATTATATGTGTATATATGAATGAATCTGAGAACATATGTGTATTTCGTAATAAGGAGAAAATGGATTGATGGCACTATGTGTGCGAGCTATTATACTGAGCACTGTGTGTGCGAGATCGGTTATCTGGCACTATTTGTGCGAGCTTATATACCGAGCACTGTGTGTGCGAAATCGATCGTATGACACTATGTGTGCGGAAAAAAATAAGTAATGGCACTAAGTGTGCGATACATTACTAGTGAATGGTACTTTGTGCGCTCCTTATCAATGTAACGGCACTATGTGTGCGATACGTTACATATACTGCTCTATGTGTGTGGATTTGCAGATTCCTCAGAGATATAAATTTAATAATAGAGGTGATCAAAAGCTGATATTTTGGTAAGTGATGTTTATCAATTGAATAACTTAGAACTAATGAGGTAAGTGTTCTTGTATATGAAATTATAGAAATAAGATATGGTCATTAGTATTTGAATTTGGTTGAAATGGATAAATGGATCATGAATATTCGGTTTAAGACATATCGAATTTGGTGATTGATTTATAGAGATATATTTATTGTGTTATTGATTGTGAGTTTGAGAAAACCAAATTGTATTAATTAAACTTGTAAAATGATTTGATATACATTTTCCATTGCTTATAACTTACTAAGCTGAGATAGCTTACCGTTATTTTCCATTGACTATTTTATAGATTTTGAAGGCTAGTTCGTGCTCGGGGATCTTCGTCAAAGTCATTCGCACTATCACCTAAATTCGGTATTCTATAAGTTGTATCTCTTTTGAAACATATGGCATGTATAGGCTATATTTATTGGGTTGTGTTCAAATCATATGTATATATATGTATATGCCATGCGAAAATGGCTATGCTTTAATGTTTGAGTTGGTTTGATCATGTTTAATTATGGAATTATTATTTGAGTATATTAGTTTATATATTAAAAGTCTAGTTTGAAAGTTATTTCATAATGTGTTATATGTAAATTTTGAGCTCATGGAATTGGTTGAATATAGTATATAAGACATTGGGTTGATAAAAATGTTTTTGGCATAATTATTTGAATGTATTAATATGATTAGACTAGAATGAAATAGGTCACA
Source organism: Gossypium sturtianum (assembly GCA_025698515.1). Lineage (NCBI taxonomy): Eukaryota > Viridiplantae > Streptophyta > Magnoliopsida > Malvales > Malvaceae > Gossypium > Gossypium sturtianum. The sequence goes on along the minus strand of CM046949.1, from coordinate 88,089,226 downwards.
TTTTGTGTATGTGATTATCAAAGGTGATACATTAATGAGCAAATTGATGTGTATTAATTTGTAGACATTCGGCCATGACTTGTTTTAGTTTGGAGCTTAAATTCTCCCTTTTGAGTGATATAGTATGTTCGGCCATGAGATATAAATGGTTAAATCATTGATGTAATATCTTGCTAAGATGTGCTTAGGATGGTATATATATAATGAACAATGTCGAATGTGATAAGAAATTATGGGATAAATGAGTTGGTTTGAAATTTATATTTATGGTACATTCAAATGTGAGATAAGTAGATAGGACAATGATATAATCGAATGTGGTATTGAAATGATCGAAAGTAATACACATGTTCAGTAATGATATATGTTTGAATGTATTGTTGATAATAGAAATGAAATGAGTAAATAAGTACCATATACCTAATCGGTCTTTGCTTTTAAATGACCAATTGAATAGTGATTTGCTAGTTGAATGAAATTAGTTTTTAGTTGATGTTAATGATATTATTCATGATATGTAAGTTAATAATTTGATATTAGATGGGATATACATGTTTATTCGTGATAGTATGAATTGGTACACATTTATCAAAGTAATAGTTTTTAAAAGGTGCACTGACTTGGGTTTGGTTTAGTAACGCCTGTAACCCTAATCTGGCGACGGATATGGGTTAGGGGTGTTACATTTGATTGGTATCAGAGCTACGGTTTAGTCGATTCTCGAACTAACGTAGCGCGTGTGAGTCTAGCTATACATGCCATATTTTATAAAGTGATAGTGTGATGGCTTTTGACAGTGAAATTGTGTTTCCTTCTTTCGTATAGTGAATGGATCCTGATCCCGAGCAAGCTATAGATGACGATGTCGAGAGCGTGGCGCCTGCTCCCGCGCAAGGGACTGCACCGGAGGAATCTCGACCAGCTGCGAGTAATCCCGATGAGGGGGCTAAACAAGCCTTCTATAGCTTGATGAATGATTGGTTCAGTCAGTATATTCGAGCCAATCCAGCTGTTCAACAACCCCTGAATCAGAATACTCCCCCTGTCGTACCGGTGGTACCCCCAATCGTTAATCCTAAAAGAGTAAGCAAGCCTCCCATTGATCGAATTAGAAAACACGGGGCTCAAGAGTTTAGAGCCAAAGATGATGATGATGCTGAGCGAGCTAAATTTTGGCTCGATAATACCATTCGTGTCTTCGATGAGCTATCATGCACACCTGATGAATGCCTGAAGTGCGCCATATCTTTATTACGAGATTCTGCCTATTATTGGTGGAATACTCTCGTATCGGTTGTTCCAAAGGAATGAGTTTACAGGACTTCTTTTCGACGGAGTTAAAGTAAGAAATACATCAGTCAGCGATTTATAGACTCCAAACGCAAGGAATTTCTTGAGCTTAAATAGGGTCGTATGACCGTATCTGAGTACGAGCGCAAGTTTGTGAGACTTAGTCGCTATGCTCGCGAGTGTGTTTCGTCCGAGGCTGCTATGTGCCGAAGATTTGAAGAAGGGCTAAACGAAGATATAAGACTACTGGTCGGCATACTTGAAATAAATGAGTTCGTAGTACTTGTCGAGCGAGCTTGTAAAGCCGAAGAGCTGGGGAAAGAAAAACGAAAAGCTGAGTTTGAAGCAAGAGATTTTCGAAAGACGTCAGCGGGTAAATTTTCTCAATCGTCAACAAAGAAGTTCAAAAATGACAGTAGCCGATCCAAAGCTAATACAGGGATCTCTATACGAGAATGACCACCAGTGAGTTCACGGGCTACCTCGATTGCTAGTGTTGGCAATACTCGACCGAATAAGCCCGAGTGTCAACATTGTGGCAGACGGCATTTTGGTGAATGTTGGGGCAATTCTAATAATCGCACTTGCTACAAGTGTGGTTCGTAGGATCATTTTGTTCGGGATTGCCCGGAGACAGCTGAAAAAGATATTGCTCAGAGTACGAGACCGAGCAGCACTGCAGCTAGAGGTAGACCATCTCGTAATGTGGGAGGTAGGAACGACACTCAGAGAGAGACTTCGGATGCGGCTATTCGATCAGAGGCCCGTGTGCCGGCTAGAGCCTATACTATTCGTGCCAGAGAGGAGGCTTCATCTCCAGATGTCATCACCGGTATATTCACTCTCTTTGATACTAGTGTAATTGCTCTCATTGATCCTGGTTCAACTCATTCTTATGTGTGTGAAACATTAGTATCCAGTAAGACTCTACCTATTGAGTCTACTGAGTTTGTGATTCGGGTTTCAAACCCTCTGGGCCGGTGTGTGTTAGTTGATAGAGTGTGCAAGAATTACCCTTTAATGATTCGAGACTCATATTTTCCGGCCGATCTGATGTTGCTACCATTTGATGAGTGCGATATTATCCTTGGTATGGATTGGCCAACAGTGCATGATGCAGTAGTGAATTGCAGACGAAAGACTATTGATTTGCGGTGTCAGAATAATGAGATAATTCGAATTGAATCTGCAGATTTGAATGGGTTACCAGCAGTGATATCCTCGATGTTGGCTCGGCAGTATTTGAGAAAGGGTTGCGAAGCTTATTTTGTGTATGTGATTGATAGCAAAGTAACCGAAAAGAAGATTGAATCTGTACCGGTTGTTTGTGAGTATCCGGATGTATTTCTAGAGGAATTGCCGGGATTGCCACCTGTACGGGAGGTAGAGTTTGGTATTGAGTTAGTGCCAGGGACAACTCCAATTTTGATAGCTCCGTATAGAATGGCACCGACCGAATTAAAAGAGTTGAAAGCTCAGTTGCAAGAATTGACAGATAGAGGTTTTGCTCGACCGAGTTTTTCTCCCTGGGGTGCACCAGTCCTATTTGTGAAAAAGAAGGACAGAACTTTGAGAATGTGCATCGATTATCGACAACTCAATAAAGTGACTGTAAAGAATAAATATCCATTGCCTCGTATCGATGATTTGTTTGATCAGCTAAAGGGAGCTTCGGCATTCTCGAAGATCGATCTTAGATCAGGATATTATCAATTGCGAGTTAGAGACTCAGATGTGCCTAAAACTACTTTTCGGACAAGATATGGCCATTACGAGTTTTTAGTGATGCCATTCTGTAACACCCCAAACCCGGTCAATACGCCACGACCGAATCTGGTATGTCACTAAGGAAAATATTTTTGAAAGAATCGAATTAACAATTTAATTTTGTGAAAAACTCTTTGAAATTCTTTATTTGTCGAAAATAAGTTAAAACTGAGATTTACTTTGAATTACATAAAACTTTAAAATAAGTGAATAAATCATAGGATAGAAAACATTTATATCTTTTTAAGAAAATTTGAAATATCACTTTGAAAATCCGTTTGCAATTGAGTATAGAAACCTGAATTTTGGAAATCACTTAATTTGTTGAAAACACTTAACTTGTAATTTTTCTATCGAACTATTCATATTACCCGATGGTAAGATTTTTAAAACCATTGCGAGTTTTTAGTTTAGAAAACTTTGAGCTCAATTATTAGATTAACCAAGTAATTTATAAGCCATATTTTAAATATATTCAAAACATAAAAATAATCCAAAACATAATTAAGCAGGCCTTATTACAAATCCATAAAATATGAAAACCAAATTAAAATAAAGTACCCAAATGGAAGTTCATGTAAAACCAAACTTTATTGCATGGCCTCCTCGAGTTCATCCAGGCTCCATATCCGCGATCTCACGAATCACTGAAAAGATAAAGGAGAAGGTGAGTCACCAAGACTCAGTGCATATTCCCTCTCCCGAGTAAATACCACATACTTACACAAATTATAACAAAGCAACATATATGTATAATGCACCCGGCCTAGCCATCCATAACTCCTTTTCTACCCCGTGTGGTACCAAACCACCGGTGGTGCCAAACCACCGGTGTCCAAAGACACAAATGTGATACCAAATCACTTTGGTGACCGTAGTCACGAATAATCCATCTCGTGGGGCCAACCCACGTGTGATACCAAATCACCGCGAGACGATCCCATATCTCAAAAGTGGGGCCAACCCACGGTGGAATTAACCACGAGGGGACAAGTCGCTATGAGGTGCCAAACCTCTTGTGTCCGAAGACACGAATGTGATACCAAATCTTTGGTGGTGCCAAACCACCGGTGTCCGAAGACACGAATCATCAAGTTGTGGGGCCAACCCACGTGTGATACCAAATCACGGCGCGACGATCTCATATCTCAAAAGTGGGGCCAACCCACGGTGGAATTAACCACGGGGACAAGTCGCTATGAGGTGCCAAACCTGCGGTGTCAGAAGACACGAATGTGATACCAAATCACCGGTGGTGCCAAACCACCGTGTCCAGAAGACACGAATCATCAATCTTCCCCCTCCTCTCATATTGCCCATACCAATGCAATAGATTGACAAATCACGTCAATAAACTTTGATATGTATCTCATAACGAATATATCATAAATCGTAGATCATAATTCCAATCCACATGTATTAACAGTAAATTGAAACGGACTTACCCAAATCCTCATTCATACCATCATGGTATCATATCCAGATCTCATCGATTTACCCACTTTCATAATATGATTAGTTATAACACACAAATATACATATATAAACCAAGTTATAAAGTGTGTAAGATACACACCTTTCACCAACGCAAGAACTAACTCCCGAATCCGATCTACCGCACTAGAACACCTTGTCCCAAATCGATTGACAAAGAAACGAGGCTTAGATTGATTGCTTCCAACATCCCGAAAAGCCCTTTTCCAAAATCGATTGAAGAAAAATCAAAGAGAATCTACCCTTGAATATTCGGCCAAAACAAAACAATAAGAGAAAGGAAAAATTTTGGCAAAATGATTAAATGGTCAAAGAAATTCGGCTATGGTTGATTTGATTTAACAATTAGGATTCGATTAAAGTTGAGAAAGAGAAAGGAAAACAAAATAAGAAGATGGAAGAGATTTCAATGGGAGAGGAATGTTTATGACTTTGAATAAAATAAAAGAAAGTAAAGAGAGATGGAGAGATGAAAGTTTCGGCCAAGAGAAAGTAGGAGAAATGTGATTATGAACCAATGTCAAAGAAGAAAAAGAGAGAGTGGGAGAGAGAGAGGTTCGACCAAACACTATTTTGCCTAAAAGAAATGTGCACAAAATGCCCAAAAAATCAAATGTTGTTTTGGTTTCAAAAGGATGAATGAAAAGAAAGAAAAAGTAGGATTTGGTTCCAACAAAATAAGGCTAAAACCAAAAGGAATTTTGCACTAAAAGCATAGTACACATTCGGCCAAGGAGGGGAGTTTTTTGAGAGAAAGAAAACAATACAAAAGATGCACAACAAGCAAAGGTTGACCAACTATCCCGCCCAAGCCACCTAACAACATTCGCCACCCCTAGACACCCATGCCGTCCACATACATGCACTAAAGGCCTAGGATTACTTTCCAAAACATCCTCCATATTCCATGCCTTTTGTCCCCTCATCATACCATAACCTTAAGATCCCTATCCCTATTTCATGCTTTCCTTTTCCAAAATTCAACTTTTTACTAAAACTTAAGGTCCAACCTATCATAAACATAGGTTGACCGTCCATCAATGCTAGAACACAAAATAAAGTCTTCAAAAATGCTTTCCATGTTACTCGAACCTCTAACCTCAAGCCACCTTTCAAGCTCCTTAACAAACTTGCCACTTACTCCCCTTATGCTTTAATTAACACTTAAATTAACTTAAGTGCTAAGCTCACTTAATCCATTTCATTAAATAAACCATACTAAAAATTTATTCTAGCTTCCTAAATAAAATCAAGCCTTCATAAGACTATGCTAACACACAAAATTCATACCCGAGCCAACACAAATGATACTCAAATTTTGGGATGTTACACATTCGGACTCACTAATGCTCCTGCTATTTTCATGGATATGATGAATCGGGTATTCAGACCGTATCTAGATCGGTTTGTGGTTGTATTCATAGATGACATTCTGATCTATTCGCATGACGAAACTGAGCATGCCGAACACTTGAGACTTGTGTTACAAATTTTGCGTGATAAATAGTTGTATGCGAAGTTCAGCAAATGTGAGTTTTGGTTGAATGAAGTTAGTTTCCTGGGGCATGTCGTTTCAGCATTGGGCATTCGGGTTGACCCGAGCAAAGTTTCGGCTATACTTGATTGGAAACCTTCGCGGAATGTTTTTGAGGTTCGTAGCTTTCTGGGACTTGCCGGATATTATAGACGCTTTGTGAAAGGGTTTTCTATGATAGCAGCACCGATGACAAAGCTATTACAGAAAGACGTTAAATTCGAGTGGTCAGAAAGGTGCAAGAAGAGTTTTGTTCAGCTAAAAACCTTGCTAACGGAAGCTCTAGTGCTTGTTCAGCCAGAGTCGGGTAAAGAGTTCGTTATCTTTAGCGATGCATCTTTAAGTGGTTTGGGTTGTGTTTTGATGCAGGAGGGTAAAGTTTTAGCCTACGCCTCAAGACAGTTAAAGCCGCACGAAAAGAACTATCCAACGCATGATCTCGAGTTGGCTGCTATAGTTTTTGCTTTGAAAATATGGCGTCACTACCTATTCGGTGAAAAGTGTTATGTCTATTCGGATCACAAGAGTCTAAAATATTTAATGACTTAGAAGGTTCTAAATTTGAGACAACGATGATGGTTAGAACTATTAAAATATTACGAGCTCCTGATTGATTATCACTCGGGGAAGGCTAATGTGGTCGCTGATGCACTTAGCTGAAAGTCACTATTTGCTCTACGTGCAATGAATGCGGATATAGCTATGACTGATGATAGTGTGATTATTGCAGAATTGAAAGCGAGACCACTGTTTGTACAATAGATCCACGAAGCTCAAGAGGTTGATAATGACTTAATAGCAAAAAGGAGTCAATGTGGCTCGAGTGCTGATTCAGATTTTCAATTAGATGCTGAGGGGTGTCTACAGTTTAAGAATCGGATATGTGTGCCTAAGAATCCTGAGTTGATTCGAATGATTTGTGATGAAGCTCATAATAGTAAATTGTCGATACATCCGGGTTGTACGAAGATGTAAGAGATGTTGCATTCTTGAGTTTGAGGGTACGTGGGAACGATACTTGCCTTTGATTGAATTTGCGTATAATAACAACTTTCAATCAAGTATCAAAATGGCACCCTATGAAGCTTTGTACGGTCGTAAATGTTGTACACCTTTATATTGGACCGAATTAAGTGAAAGCAAGATACACGGGGTCGATTTAATTAAAGAGACTGAAGAGAAAGTGAAAGTGATCCGAGAAAGTTTAAAAGCCGCGTCAGATCGTCAGAAGTCATATGCGAACTTGAAACGTAAAGATATCGAGTTTCAGGTGGGTGACCGAGTATTTTTTAGAGTCTCGCCGTGGAAAATGATACTTAGATTTGGTCGTAAAGGAAAGCTGAGTCCGAGATTTATTGGACCGTACGAAGTTATTGAGCGTATTGGGCCAGTTGCATACAGGCTGATGTTGCCATCTGAGTTAGACAAGATTCACAATGTTTTTCATGTATCGATGCTTCGACATTACAGATCCGATCCTTCTCATGTGATTAGCCCATCAGAGATTGAGATTCAGCCCGACTTGTCTTATGAAGAAGAACCGATTCATATCTTAGCTCGTGAAGTGAAAGAATTACGAAACAAGAAAATCTCGTTGGTTAAAATAATATGGCATAAGCACGGGGTTGAGGAAGCAACCTGGGAACTCGAGGAATCAATGAAAGAACGCTACCCACACCTATTCAATGGTAAGATTTTCGGGGACGAAAATCCCTTAAGGGGGGAGAGTTGTAACAGCCTGATTCTAGCCTCAATCGGAACGGTGGTTTCGGGACCACGAATCTGAGTCAGAAAAATTTTTTAAGTATTATTTTCTGAGTTAATTGTGTGTGAATTAGCATGTGTGCAAGTTTCGTATAAAAATTTGAGTGTTTGTGGGCTTAATTAAATAAAAGGGCGTAGTTGCATAAAATGAAAATTTGATGGTTAGTTGTGATAGTGTAACACCCCATACCCGAGTCTGAAGCTTAGAACGGATACGAGACGTTACTAGTCTTGAACTCACTTAAACATGTACTTACGGGCTATAAAATTTCTTTCTGAATTAAAAACTTCTCTGTCTCAGTTTAATCATACAATTCATGGGCCTACGAGGCCTTAAACACGTACCTAAAAACTTCGGAACTTAATCAGAAACTTTTCTTTACAACAGGGGTCACACGCCCATGTGGCTTGGGACACGCCCGTGTACCCCTTGACACGCCCATGTCTCCAAACCGTGGTCGACACTGACTATATTCACACGGCCTTGGCACGCCCGTGCCTTCCAACTGTGGTCTACACTGACTATATTCATACGGCCTTTGCACGCCTGTGCCTTCCAACCGTGGTCTACACTGACTACATTCATATGGCCTAGGGTACACACCCATGTTCTATCCGTGTGGCATACACGGCTTGAGCAAACGGCCGTGGGATTTTTCCGTGGCCTATTCTGACTTAAGGTACAATGGTGCAGGGTGCACACGGCCTAGACACACGCCCATGTGTCCATCCGTGTGGGCACTTAGAGGCTATTTACCAAGCCACTTGTCACCCTGAAATCAAGACCAAACTCAAGCTCAATTCAGCAACTCAAGTATTACATCTTTCATGAACAATACAACATGCTTCATTGATATCAATAACATACATACTTAGTCAATCTTGGCCAATCACTTAGCCATTTACAAAAGAATAATAAACTTGATGGCCCATACTTTTTCCCTTTCTAAGACATATACTCAAAAATGAAATGTTTCCTATACATGCCATACTTAATATAATTTCAACTTGGTTATACCAAAATAAGGATTGATAGTGTGCTTCAAGCTCCGACTTCAACGATCCACAAGTTAGCTTGGCGGGACTACATAGAAAGAAAGAATAAAAGACGTAAGCATTTAGCTTAGTAAGTTTGCATAATGTTCATAGCAACATACTTGCTTAATATAAACCATTTGACATCAACAATGGTATCGTAAATTTCAGCTATAAAGCTTACTTACTCATGCTTGATTCTTACATATCTCATGAAACTTACTAGTCTCATACTCGAGAGGTAAACAAGGTACCTGTATCACTTGATCACATTGATCAACATACTTTAACATAATAATCATAATCTCTGATTCATCATTCATAACATGAATAATACTCATTTTCAGTTTGATAATAACTTTGCTTACTCAACTTTCTTGCTATCTCACTTTAACTTTACTCATTTTCCAGATGAATTTCTGCGAATAACCGAGGATACTAAATCTCTTCACATGAACTTGATGCCAAAGCCATATCCTAGATACGGTCTTACATGGAATATCTCATCTTGGTTTCGAGGCCATGTCTTGACATGGACTTATACGAAGTCTTTCTTTTTCTCACCAATGCCATGCCTTGGCTTAGACTTACATGGGATCTCTTTCTCTTGATAGCTTTTCAATGCCAAGCTTGCCTTGGACTTACATGGTAACTTGTTCAATGCCAAGCTTGCCTTGGACTTACATGATAACTTGTTCGATGCCAAGCTTGCCTTGGACTTACATGAAAACTTGCTCAATGCCAAGCTTGCCTTGGACTTACATGATAACTTGTTCAATGCCAAGCTTGCCTTGGACTTACATGATAACTTGCTTGATTGCCGATGCCATGCCTTGGCTTGGTCTTATACGGACTTTCTAATCTCATGTGGTAGATTGAGTATCCTGGGAAATTCCATCTTCAATCGGGACTTGCTCGTATTTAATCTCATTGATTTCTTTTTTTAGCAAAACATTAAGCATTCCATGATAATAATGTACATTATACTAAGCAATTCAATGATAGAAGTCATAAAACTTAGCAATCATACAAACTTACCTCAATATACAAAATGTATGTAGATATGCAATTTAGTCCTCGACTTTGTTCTTGCCTCGGTTTCGATTCGGGCTTCGTTTTTCTTGATCTATAATAATAAATAGACCATTAAATACTCACATCGACTAAATTGACTCTTTAAACATATTTTGGCAAAAGTACTATTTTGCCCCTAAACTTTCTCATATTTACACTTTTGCCCCTAGGCTCGTAAAATGATTTTCATTTAACTTTCTTAAACTTCATGCTTAGCTAATTCATTTTCTCTACTATAACAATCATCAATTCTCATTATTTCTAGTATGTATGACCAATTTTTATAACTATTACGAATTAGTCCATACTTTCATTTTTCATGAAATTCATTAAGGAAAAGATGTTTATCTAACATCAAACTCTCATAATCTTCCATAAAACATCATTTAACAACCATTTCATTCATAGGTGAATTTTTAAACATGCATCTTAGCTCATTATATAGCTAAAAATAGCTAATTCATAATACGAGAACTTCAAAAATACGAAGAATATTAAAAACGGGGCTAAGATGAACTTACTAGCAAGCTTGAAAAAAATGAAGAACCCTAGCTATGGAGTCTCCAAATTTTCGGTAATGCGAGGAAGAAGATGAATAGATTTTTCTATCATCTTTTTCCTATTTTAATCATTTATTAACCAAATGACCAAAATGCCCTTCTCTTTAAAATTTTCATAATTACTAACTCATGTCCAATTTTGTCCAAAAATTATATTTTGGGCAATTTGCTAATTAAGGACTTCTAATTTACATTCTAAAGCTATTTCATACAAAAAGCTTATAGAAACTCATATTTTACAACTCTTGCAATTTAGTCCTTTTTGGACCAAACAACTTCAATTTAACAAAATTGCTTCATGAAACTTTCACACTAGCATGCAAACATGGCATAAACCTTAAAACTCATGAATTCACCTCGGACTCGTGGCCTCGCACCACTATTCCGACTAGGCCCTAAATCGGGTTGTTATAATTCCCCCTTAGGGATTTTCGTCCTCGGAAATCTTATGAGCAAACAGATTTGGATACTGGTTTCTCATGATTTCTTCTGGTTCCAACGTAGCTTCCTCTATCCCATGTCTTTGCCATAATACTTTCACTAGGGCAATATTTTTATTCCTTAGTTGTTTGACTTCCCGAGCCAAAATCTTAACTGGTTCTTCACCATAAGTCATGTCGGGATGAATCTCTATCTCTGACGGGGTAATTACATGTGACGGATCTGATCGGTAACGTCTCAACATTGACACGTGAAACACATCATGTATCCTTTCTAACTCTGTTGGCAAAGCCAATCGGTAAGCTACTAGTCCGACTTTCTAGGTAATCTCATACGGTCCAATAAAACGTGGACTCAACTTGCCTTTCTGGCCAAATATTAGAACGTTTCTCCATGGTGACACTTTCAAGAAAACTTTATCTCCGACTTGATACTCTATCTCTTTTCTTTTTAAGTCCGAGTAAGACTTCTGTCTGTCTGATGCAGCTTTTAAACATTCTCGTATCACTTTCACTTTCTCTTCATCTTCTCTAACCAAATCAACCCCGTGAATTTGGTTTTCTTTGAGTTCAGTCCAAAATAAAGGCGTTCTACACTTTCGCCCATATAGAGCCTCATAAGGCGCCATCTTTAAACTCGATTGAAAACTATTATTGTAGGCAAATTCTATCAATGGGAGAAACTTTTCCCAATTACCTTGAAACTCTAAAATACAACATCTGAGCATATCCTCGAGTACTTGAATTAGCCTCTCTGACTGACCATCAGTTTGAGGATGAAAAGCTGTGCTAAAACTCAATCTTGTACCCAAGGCTTCTTGCAGCTTCTTCCAAAATCTAGATGTGAATCTCGAATCTCTATCCGATAGAATTGATAAGGGAACTCTGTGAAGTCTTACTATTTCTGAAACATACAAGTTTTCTAACTTGTCAAGTGAGAAATCAACTTGTAAAGGTACAAAATTGACTGACTTCGTGAGTTTATCCACTACGACCCATATAGCATCCTTCTTGCTGGGTGACAACGGTAAACCCGTTACAAAATCTATGGTGATACGGTCCCATTTCCACTCGGGAACCAAGATGGGCTGAAGTAAACCTGAAGGTACTTGGTGTTCAGCCTTTACTTGCTGATAAATCATGCACTTGGAAACAAACTCTGAAATATCTTTCTTCATTTTCGGCCACCAATACTGTTGCTTCAAATCATTATACATCTTTGTACTTCCCGGATGTACAGACAAACATCCATTATGTGCTTCATACAAAATTTTCTGAATGAGCTCCTCTTTTCTCGGTACACAAACTCTATCTTTGAACATCAAATATTCATCGGAATTAATCCGAAAGTCAGATCCAACATCGGATTCGCACTGAGCTCTCTTGGCTTGCAATTCACTATCTTCTTTCTGAGCTTCTAAGATCTCGTGAAGAAACATTGGTCTAGCTCTCAGCTCAGCTAAAATAGAACCATCATTGGATAAAGATATCCTTGAATTCAATGCTCTTAATGCAAATAGGGACTTTCTGCTTAAAGCATCGGCGACCACATTCGCCTTTCCTGGATGGTAGTCAATGACCAATTCATAGTCTTTTATCAATTCTAACCATCTTCGTTGCCTTAAGTTCAACTCTTTCTGTGTCATCAAGTACTTGGACTTTTGTGATCGAGTAAAAATCGACATTTTTCACCATATAAATGGTGTCTCCAAATCTTCAAAGCGAAGACTATGGCGACCAACTCTAAATCATGTGTTGGATAATTCTTCTCATGAGGCTTCAACTGTCTTGAGGCATAAGCAATCACCTTGCCTTCTTGCATAAGTACACAGCCTAATCCATTTAAGGATGCATCACTGTAAATTATAAACTCTTTCCCTGACTCGGGTTGTACTAAAACTGGGGCTTCTGTCAACATTGCTTTCAACTTCTCGAAACATTTTTGGCATCGTTCTGTCCACTCAAACTTCATATTTTTCTGTAAAAATTTAGTCATCGGGGTTGCAATAATGGAAAACCCCTTGACGAATCGTCTGTAATAGCCGGCTAGGCCTAGAAAACTTCTAATCTCAGGGATGTTCTTCGGTGGTTTCCAGTCCATTATGGCTAAGATCTTACTTGGATCTACTCGGACTCCATCTCTCGAGACAATATGTCCAAGAAATCCTACTTCCTTGAGCCAAAAGTTGCTTTTACTGAACTTGGCATACAACTGACTTTCTCGAAGAGTCTATAAAACTATCAGTAGATGTTCAGCATGCTCATTCTCATCTCGGGAATAAATCAGTATGTCGTCAATAAAAACGACTACAAACTTGTCGAGGTATGGTCTAAAGATGCGGTTCATTAAGTCCATGAATACCGCGGGAGCATTGGTCAACCCAAAGGGCATGACTAAAAATTCATAATGTCCATACCTTGTTCAAAATGCGGTCTTGGATACATCTGAATCCTCCACTCTCAGCTGGTAGTACCCTGATCTCAAGTCTATTTTGGAGAACACAGTGGCTCCTTTCAATTGATCGAATAAATCATCGATCCTAGGTAATGGGTACTTGTTCTTTACTGTCACTTTATTAAGCTGACGGTAATCTATGCACAATCTCATGGTGCCATCTTTCTTTTTCACAAATAAAACCGGAGCACCCCATGGTGAACAACTTGATCTTGCAAAGCCTTTGTTTGTCAACTCTTGCAACTATGACTTTAGCTCTTTCAACTCTGTTGGAGCCATTCTATAAGGAGTAATAGATATCGGTATAGTACCGGGAGCTAGCTCAATATTGAACTCAACCTCTCTAACTGGTGGTAGTCCTGGCAATTCCTTAGGAAAAACATCCAGGTACTCACATACTATCGGCACTGACTCAATCTTTAACTCTGTTTCTGTATCATTCATCACAAAGGCCAAAAATGCCTCATACCCTTTTCTTATATATCTCTGTGCCATCATATGAGAAATCAGTACCGGTGATTCACCTTGTTCATCTAATTCTATATGAATAGTATCCCCATTCTCACATCTCATCTCAATGTATTTCTTCCCACAATTAACTATTACATCATGGGCAGTCAACCAGTCCATACCAAGAATGAGGTCGAACTCATCGAATGGTAGCAACATAAGATTTGCTTTAAAGCAACGACTTCTAATCATTAATGGGCAATCTTGCAATCTTTACATACTTTATCAACTAACACACTCTTGCCTAAAGGATTAGACACTTTAATCATAAATTCTGTAGAATCCATAGGCATACTCAAACTGGACACTAATTTTATGCAAATATAAGAGTGTGTGGATCCGGGATCTATTAAAGCAATAACTTTGATATCAAAAAGAGAAAAGGTACCCGTAATAACATCGTGAGAAGATGCCTCTTCGCGAGTGCGAATGGCATAAGTCCTTGCAGGCGCTCTACCCTTGGGTCTCGCGGCCTGCTCTTGAGGGTTACCTCTTCCACTTGCCCTACTTCCTGGGTTTCTCTGCGGTCTTCCATGGACCATACTCCCAGATCTCGGGTTCTGAGTTCTCTCTTCTTTCATCATCTCTGGACAGTCTTTTATATAGTGGTCTTGGGAACCACATCTAAAGCATGCATTTTCATGTGCTCGGCATTCTCCAAGATGACGTTTGCCACATTGTGGGCATTCGGGTCTGTCAAATCTAATATTCCCAACACTTGCAACTAAAGTAGTCTGTGCTTTATTCCCTGAATATTGCTTACTCTTGTCTTTCCTTGAAAACCCAGTAGAAGTAGCAGATCGGGTAGGGAAATCTCTTAACTTCTTGGATGAAGATTGGAATGAATTATTCCACTGTCTCTTCCTAGAGTCACGAGACTCCATTTCAGACTTTCTTTTCTCTTTTACTAATTCCTCGGCTTTACAAGCCCTCTCTACTAGCACAACAAATTCCTTTAGTTCTAGGACAGCAACAAACAGTTTGATGTCCTCATTCAACACGTCTTCAAATCTTTTACTCATGATGGCCTCAGTGGACACGCATTCGTGAGTGTACTTACTGAGTCGTACAAACTCACGTTCATAGTCAGTCACTGACATCTTGCCTTGCTTTAACTCTAGAAATTCCTTTTTTTCTTATCCACGAACCTTTGACTGATATACTTTTTCTTGAACTCTTCCTGGAAGAATTCCCATGTGATCTTTTCTCGAGATACCACTGACACAAGGGTGTTCCACCATTGGTAAGCAAAATCTCTTAACAGAGAGACTACACACTTCATGCATTCCTCAGGCGTGCATGACAACTCATTAAATACCCTGATAGTATTTTCTATCCAGAACTCAACCTTTTCCGGATCATCATCTTTTCTAGCTCAGAATTCTTCCGCCCCATGTTTCCTGATCCTATCTACTAGAGGTTTGTCTCCTCTTACCACCTCTACTACTTGAGGGGCTGTAGGGATAGGTTGAGGAATAGGTGGGGGTGGAGGGGGTTGCGCATTCGGGTTCGTACGAACAAACTCCATATACCATGTATTCATCATATGGAGGAAGGCTTCTCTAGCCCCTTCTCCTCCTTCTTGACTCACTGTAGTGGGTCTATTCTCATGCTTGTTCGGCACCGTCCCTTCAGCGGGAGCCGGCGCGTTACTTTCTACGTCATCCGCCACAGATCTATCGGGATCCATTTACTAAACGTATAAACAAGATTTAAGTCGTTAGGAGTCGTCACACTATCATTATAAAAACATTCTTACGTATGGCATGTATAGCTAGACTCGTGCTCGTGCTACGTTAGTCCTAGAATCGACTAAATCGTAGCTCTGATACCACTAAATGTAACACCCCATACCCGAGTCTGAAGCTTAGAACGGATACGAGACGTTACTAGTCTTGAACTCACTTAAACATGTACTAACGGATTTCATTCTGAATTAAAAAATTCTCTGTCTCAGTCTAATCATACATTTCATGAGCCTACAAGGCCTTAAACACGTACCTAAAAACTTCGGAACTTAATCAGAAACTTTTCTTTAAAACAGGGGTCACACGCCCATGTGGCTTGGGACACGCCCGTGTACCCCTTGACACGCCCATGTCTCTAAACCGTGGTCGACACTGACTATATTCACACGGCTTGAGCAAACGGCTGTGGGATTTTCCCGTGGCCTATTCTGACTTAAGGTACAATGGTGCAGGGTGCACACGGCCTAGACACACGCCCGTGTGTCCATCCGTGTGGGCACTTAGAGGCTATTTACCAAGCCACTTGCCACCCTCAAATCAAGACCAAACTCAAGCTCAATTCAGCAACTCAAGTATTACATCTTCCATGAACAATACAACATGCTTCATTGATATCAATAACATACATACTTAGTCAATCTTGGCCAATCACTTAGCCATTTACAAAAGAATAATAAACTTGATGGCCCATACTTTTGCCCTTTCTAAGACATATACTCAAAAATGAAATGTTTCCTATACATGCCATACTTAATATAATTTTAACTTGGTTATACCAAAATAAGGATTGATAGTGTGCTTCAAGCTCCGACTTCAATGATCCACAAGTTAGCTTGGCGGGACTACATAGAAAGAAAGAATAAAAGATGTAAGCATTTAGCTTAGTAAGTTTGCATAATGTTCATAGCAACATACTTGCTTAATATAAATCATTTGACATCAACAATGGTATCGTAAATTTCAGCTATAAAGCTTACTTACTCTTGCTTGATTCTTACATATCTCATGAAACTTACTAGTCTCATACTCGAGAGGTAAACAAGGTACCTGTATCACCTGATCACATTGATCAGCATACTTTAACATAATAATCATAATCTCTGATTCATCATTCATAACATGAATAATACTCATTTTCAGTTTGATAATAACTTTGCTTACTCAACTTTCTTGCTATCTCACTTTAACTTTACTCATTTGCCAGATGAATTTCTGTGAATAACCGAGGATACTAAATCTCTTCACATGAACTTGATGCCAAAGCCATATCCTAGCTACGGTCTTACATGGAATATCTCATCTTGGTTTCGAGGCCATGTCTTGACATGGACTTATACGAAGTCTTTCTTTTTCTCACCAATGCCATGCCTTGGCTTGGACTTACATGGTAACTTGTTCAATGCCAAGCTTGCCTTGGACTTACATGATAACTTGTTCGATGCCAAGCTTGCCTTGGACTTACATGAAAACTTGCTCAATGCCAAGCTTGCCTTGGACTTACATGATAACTTGTTCAATGCCAAGCTTGCCTTGGACTTACATGATAACTTGCTTGATTGCCGATGCCATGCCTTGGCTTGGTCTTATACGGACTTTCTAATCTCATGTGGTAGATTGAGTATCCTGGGAAATTCCATCTTCAATCGGGACTTGCTCGTATTTAATCTCATTGATTTCTTTGTTTAGCAAAACATTAAGCATTCCATGATAATAATGTACATTATACTAAGCAATTCAATGATAGAAGTCATAAAACTTAGCAATCATACAAACTTACCTCAATATACAAAATGTATGTAGATATGCAATTTAGTCCTCGACTTTATTCTTACCTCGGTTTCGATCCGGGCTTCGTTTTTCTTTATCTATAATAATAAATAGACCATTAAATACTCACATCGACTAAATTGACTCTTTAATCATATTTTGGCAAAATTACTATTTTGCCCCTAAACTTTCTCATATTTACACTTTTGCCCCTAGGCTCGTAAAATGATTTTCATTCAACTTTCTTAAACTTCATGCTTAGCTAATTCATTTTCTCTCCTATAACAATCATCAATTCTCATTATTTCTAGTATGTATGACCAATTTTTATAACTATTACAAATTAGTCCATACTTTCATTTTTCATGAAATTCATTAAGGAAAAGATGTTTATCTAACATCAAACTCTCATAATCTTCCATAAAACATCATTTAACAACCATGTCATTCATAGGTGAATTTTTAAACATGCATCTTAGCTCGTTATATAGCTAAAAATAGCTAATTCATAATACGAGAACTTCAAAAATACGAAGAATATTAAAAACGGGGCTAAGATGAACTTACTAGCAAGCTTGAAAAAAATGAAGAACCCTAGCTATGGAGTCTCCAAATTTTCGGCAATGAGAGGAAGAAGATGAATAGATTTTTCTATCATCTTTTTCCTATTTTAATCATTTATTAACCAAATGACCAAAATGCCCTTCTCTTTAAAATTTTCATAATTACTAACTCATGTCCAATTTTATCCAAAAATTATATTTTGGGCAATTTGCTAATTAAGGACTTCTAATTGATATTCTAAGGCTATTTCATACAAAAAGCTTCTAGAAACTCATATTTTACAACTCTTGCAATTTAGTCGTTTTTGGACCAAACAACTTCAATTTAACAAAATTGCTTCATGAAACTTTCACACTAGCATGCAAACATGGCATAAAACTTAAAACTCATGAATTCACCTCGGACTCGTGGCCTCGCACCACTATTCTGACTAGGCCCTAAATCGAGCTCTTACAGATAGTGCTAATTTTAGAGTGGCTTTTTAATGTTGAATCCTTAAAGGGCAAATAGCCCATTTCTTATAGTGGTGGACGGCACTAAGCTTTAATAAAGCATTTTATATTTGTTTTCTTTATAAATTAAGCTTATATTAATATATATGTATTTTATAATAACATTAAAATAATAAAAACATAAAAGAACTTTTGCTTGTTCATCTTTTTGGGTGCATTTGACCGAAACTAAAAGGATAAAAGTAGAGAAAAAGCTTCAAAGGGTTTCGGCATTACTTAGGCTTGATTAAGATCAAGAATAAAAAGAAACGGGATTGGATCGGGGAAAGGCAAAGTTGAACAAATAGCCGAGAAATCTTAATCCGTCGACTTCCGAGGTAAGTTTTTAAGCAATCGGATTGAATTAAATTTTATTCTATATTAAAAGGCATATATTTAAGTGAGGTAATAGGTTTAATTTAAAAATGCCGAATGTGGCATGAGAAAATTATCATGAAATAGCCGAATGTGGGCTAATATATATTTGTGTATACATAAGTCTTGATTAACTGGGTTGGACGATTAAATTTACATGTGTTAGAGGATAGAATTTTTTTTATAAATAAATAAAATTAGAGTGGTAATGTAATTGATCATATGGATATATATATGTATATAATTGGTGTTGCCGAAAATGATAATATTATAGGAGAAATGAGTTGTTCGTGAACCTTTAATTATACGTGTATATATATGAATGAATCTGAGAACATATGTGTATTTCGTAATAAGGAGAAAACGGATTGATGGCACTATGTGTGCGAGCTATTATACCGAGCACTGTGTGTACGAGATCGATTATCTGGCACTATGTGTGCGAGCTTATATACCGAGCACTGTGTGTGCGAAATCGGTCGTATGACACTATGTGTGTGGAAAAAAATAAGTAATGGCACTAAGTGTGCGATACATTACTGGGGAATGGTACTTTGTGCGCTCCTTATCAATGTAACGGCACTAAGTGTGTGATACGTTACATATACTGCTCTATGTGTGCGAATTTACAGATTCCTCAGAGATATAAATTTAATAATAGAGGTGGTCGAAAGGTGATATTTTGGTAAGTGATGTTTATCAATTGAATAACTTAGAACTAATGAGGTAAGTGTTCTTGTATATGAAATTATAGAAATGAGTTATGGTCATTAGTATTTGAATTTGGTTGAAATGGATAAATGGATCATGAATATTCAGTTTAAGACATATCGAATTTGGTGATTGTTTTATAGAGATATATTTATTGTGTTATTGATTGTGAGTTTATGAAAACCAAATTGTATTGATTAAACTTGTAAAATGATTTGATATACATTTTCCATTGCTTATAACTTACTAAGCTGAGATAGCTTACCGTTATTTTCCATTGACTATTTTATAGATTTTGAAGGCTAGTTAGGTGCTCAAGGATCTTCGTCAAAGTCATTCGCACTATCACCTAAATTCAGTATTCTATAAATTGTATCTCTTTTGAAACATATGGCATGTATAGGCTATATTTCTTGGGTTGTGTTCAATTGATATGTATATATATGTATATGCCATGCGAAAATGGCTATGCTTTTATGTTTGAGTTGTTTGATCATGTTTAATTATGGAATTATTATTTGAGTATATTAGTTTATATATTAAAAGTCTAGTTTGAAAGTTATTTCATAATGTGTTATATGTAAATTTTGAGCTCATGGAATTGGTTGAATATAGTATATAAGACATTGGGTTGCTAAAAATGTTTTTGGCATAATTATTTGAATGTATTAATATGATTAGACTAGAATGAAATAGGTCACATTTTGTGTATGTGATTATCAAAGGTGATACATTAATGAGCAAATTGATGTGTATTAATTTGTAGACATTCGGCCATGACTTGTTTTAGTTTGGAGCTTAAATTCTCCCTTTTGAGTGATATAGTATGTTCGGCCATGAGATATAAATGGTTAAATCATTGATGTAATATCTTGTTAAGATGTGCTTAGGATGGTATATATATAATGAACAATGCCGAATGTGATAAGAAATTATGGGATAAATGAGTTGGTTTGAAATTTATATTTATGGTATATTCGAATGTGAGATAAGTATATAGGACAATGATATAATTGAATGTGGTATTGAAATGATCGAAAGTAATACACATGTTCAGTAATGATATATGTTTGAATGTATTGTTGATAATAGAAATGAAATGAGTAAATAAGTACCATATACCTAATCGGTCTTTGCTTTTAAATGACCAACTGAATAGTGATTTGCTAGTTGAATGAAATTAGTTTTTAGTTGATGTTAATGATATTATTCATGATATGTAAGTTAATATTTTGATATTAGATGGGATATACATGTTTATTCGTGATAGTATGAATTGGTACACATTTATCCAAGTAATAGTTTTTAAAAGGTGCACTGACTTGGGTTTGGTTTAGTAACGTCTGTAACCCTAATCCAGCGACGGATACGGGTTAGTGGTGTTATATCTTTGGCTTTTGATTTTTGCTATTTTTAACAGCCTTCTCAACCTATAAATACCCCCTGGCTGCTCGCTTCAAACACATCTCAAAACCATTAATTCTTCACTTCTCTCTCAATTTTCTCTCTTCATTGTTCTTCATTTCCTTCCTCGTTCCCTTACCGATTTCACCTCTTGAAAAAGATTCCTTCAACCACCATTTGGAGCAGCATTCAAGTGTTCGTGGAAGCCTCGGTTCTACTCAAACCTTGGAGAAACACTGGATTTGATCCTTGTTCCTTATCCTTTTTATTTTATTATTTTTGTTATGAATATGTCTATGAATATTTGTGATGTTGATATGTTTAATTTAATTAATATGGCTTAAATTTAATTCGTGTTAGGTTGATTGCATTTCGTCTACTTGAGTTATTAAAATTGTGTTTGTGTCGTTATAGGCCTTGTTAAGATGTTTGATTAAGTAAAACCATGACTAAGTTATTCTTACATTACAATTGTAAGGTAACTAATGAATTAATTATTTAAACGGATTGAAATTGTAATTAATTGACACGATACTTAGTCAGTGCATGTTTAATCATCTAAGGTAGCTGAGGTTTAAATTAGCAACGGTATCTAACAATACATTACCCTTGCATAACTAGCAAGATTGTTATGATTAAACTGTTTCAAGGTAGAAATACATTGTTATCTCACGTAATCTTTTATGTGCTTATGAAAATTGAATTCATTGTTTGAATTGGCATAGAAATATGTACAAGAGATTATTTTAATTTCATAAGTATGTATGTGCATTAACACATTTGCTTATTAAAATTTGTTTAATCGGTTGAACTGACATAAAGATATAGTCAAGAGATAAATGGATTTTAGTAGGTTAGTATGTTCATAAGTTAGCAAATTACCGAGTTGCCGTGAATTTATTCGTAACAACATGAACATGAGTTTAATAATTCTTAGTTAAGAAACGTAATTAATCTAACACAATTACGTCATCTTGATTAAAATCATCTTTTGAAATCGTGCATTGGAACTTTTTTTTCTTTTTATTTATTTTACTTAGTTAAAAATCTTAGTTTTTAATAACTTCCTCAAATCAAAATATTTTTCTTCACCAAAGTGTTTTAAATTGCATTCATAAATAATTCTTTTCACAGTCCCTGTGGGTACGATAACTCAACATTTACTTATCACTTTATTACTTGTTGCGATTGTGTACACTTGCACATTTCCGTTGTTCCAAACCCTTGGGCGAAAAGAAAGGTCATAAGCCGATTGAACAAGTGACTAAACTGATGGCTGAGCCGGTAATCACGAACTTTGTAATCACAAAAATACCATTCCCGTTGAGGATCGAGGATAAATGAAAAAGGGATGAAGAGGATTTTGTAAGTTTTCTGAACTTATTTCAATCCCTTAATGTTAATTTACCCCTATTGGAATTCATCGGTAAAATACCGAAATATGCCAAGTACTTAAAAGAGATTATGTCTAGGCATAAAAAGATTAAAAAGGGAGAACAATTTGACATTGATGCCTCTTGTAGTGCTATTATTGCTAAAAAGACAGCCCTTAAATTGAAATATCTGGGTAGTTTTACAATTCCCATAGTGATAGGGGACGTTTATTTTAGTAAGTCCCTTTGCAATTTAGGAGCTAATATTAATTTAATGCCTCTATCAATTTATAAAAAAACTCAGATTAAGGGAGTTAAAGAATACTTCAATAACATTACAATTAGCTGATAGGTCATTAGTGATGCGATCCGGCTCGGTGATGTGAGTCGAGTCGTCTCCGTGATGGTCTTGACTCTGTTTTTCGACTTGGTGAAATTTGCTCACATTGGGGTCTTCCTCGCTGGCCCCGCTCTTCGACACGATC